>OY997262.1:186022996-187272996 GCA_963921465.1 Triticum timopheevii
GGTTTTCACCCGGAGCCCTGACATGGAGAGGGGACCCACAACGATGCCCCCAAGAGGGATACGATACTCGTAGGCATCGCCGGCGACGGAGCGCGGAGCTTTCGCTCTGAGCCTCATCCGTGACACAAGGGGTACCAAGGTCGCCACCCAACCCGAGGGGAGAACTGCTGCCGCCAGCTCGAGGCCTCTAGACCAAGACTGGAGGCCGCCACTGCAAGAGCCATGATAACACCAGGATCACTCACCGCCACTCCCAAAGCCATGATAACACCAGGATCACTTGCCACCACTCCCCTCGCTTGCTTGCCGTAAAGCCATCCGCGCAGCCCCACCTTCCATGGCCGCTGCTCTGGCATCCAAGGATCCACATCACCCCACCAACCTGACATCCAGACGACACCCACCCGAGCAGCAACAAGGGTCTCCATCCAACCTTAGATCACGCCACCTACCGGACCTGCAACACCTCTGCAGCGCCCAAATCTGGGCTGAAACGGCCAGACAACGGCACACGAGTGGACTGACGGTGATCGCAGCCCGCCTGGCTGCAGTCACCACACCCAAATCCTCTCCTACATGCACCCAGACCCGACACCCAGCCAGGCAGGGGCGCTGCCGCAGCCGGAGCCTGCCCACGGCCATAGAGCGCGAGAGAACAAGAGATCGCAGCCCTCTAGCCCATGGCCCCGACCTCCAGGGACAGCACCAACCCGTGGTGAAGGGAGCCAAGCACCGGAGGCGCCACAAGGTCGCCCCGACAGGGAGGGAGACCGGAGGGTGCCGTGGTGGCGAGCTCCTCACCCGGGGGGCCGGATGTGGGCCTCTGCCTACCAGATCTGGGGAAGAGGCACCAAAGGAGGCACTGTGCGGTGCTGGAGGAGGCTTCATGCTACACCGGGCAGCCAAACTCGACGAGGATGGGATCCACATGGGGGAAGAGAGGGAAGGAAACAGAGCCTCGGGGAGGGGGCGCGAATTGGGACCGGGAGGAGGCGGCGGCAGGTCGCCACCTGTGACGCCCTAGGAAGGTGGCGCGGGGGCAGGAGATCCGTGTTTGTTCTGTTTCCAGATGTAGTTAAAGGGAACAAATTGTCAACAATCATTGTGCTATTGGAGATAATGTGTGAGGACAGTAAATATTTGCACTCTCGTCAAATTTATGTTACTTACTGCAAACTGACAAAAGAACCTTGTTGTGGCAAATGTAATATGGACCAAAGCAAATGAGCTTCTCTTTTTCTCTAAACTTTTGTGATATATCAATGTTAGGGAGTAACTTCCCGACAGTGCAGTTGCCATCAATGTTAGAGAGAATGTTCTATAAGACTTGATTATTGTCTCTTTTGCCTAGGTAATGCTCTCGCTTTCTTCAACTCTGCGAAGTGAATCACAATCCGAAAAGTACAAGGATCTGCGTGCTTTGCTTCGGCTTTTAACAAATATCTGCTCAAAGGATTTGGTAACCTTCACCCTTACACCCTGTTGTGTATTGTCTGTTCGAAGATCCCCCGGATGACTAAGTGACACTGTTGGCAAATGCAGGTGGGTTTCTTATCCGATAGCAACATTGAAGGCTCCCCAGATATTGCAGAGGTACGTCGTTTGATGTTTTTCCAGTATTTTCTGCTTCTAAGAAAATTAACTGTACATATTGTTGAGTATAGATTGTTTACTGTTAGCACTTGTGGTTACTGGTCACCTTTAGGAAATTCCATAAACAAAATTGTCCACCTCTGCCATCGGTAGCCAACTCTATTTAATTGTCTCATGATCGCAAAACCACAGAACAATTTGGTCAGATAGGTAACCAATATGGCAATTAACGTTTACTTACAGTTATGCAATTGGAGCATTGCGAAGTTTTAAGTGCTGCACCTGTCTACGGGCTTGCATTTGACCAGCAAGAAATGACACAGCTGGGACATCCTGGACTTGAACCAGAAATATGGCCTTGAAGAAATCCTTGTTAAATTCAAGGCTATGTATTTGTGGCTTAGCCCCCAATTAGACACATGGTTGCCATACATCTGCCATGTCTTGAACCAGAAACATTGAGGTTATTGAAGGAAAGTTTCTGTAGGAAAAATACTAAAAGCGTTCTGGTTAAAGGACATTTGTCATGTCTTACTTTAACCATTTAACCAGGGGTATTGTCTGTTGTCCACATCAAGAGTTAACTGCATTTACTACTTAGTTAGTTTGAAAATAACTCAAATGTTACTTTTGCAGGTCATCTATGTTGGTCTTGATATTGTGACTCCCTTGATATCTTTGGATCTTCTCAAGTACCCTAAACTAAGTCGTGATGTAAGTTTTTTTTTTCTTTCCATTTTTCTTCTAGTATAATATAATAATGGCAATCAAATGATACTAAGTAATTTGGTTTCTTTGCAGTATTTTGTACTTATGTCACACTTGTTGGAAGTGTACCCTGAGAAGGTTGCTCACTTAAACAGGGATGCTTTTGGAAGAATTACTGGTAGTCTTGAATTTGGCCTGCGTAGTCAGGCAAGAGGATCTTCACGTAACTGCATTTACTGCTTGTCCTACTTTTGCTTAAATTTTCAGATAGCAGCAGTACTCACTGCAGTGAGCTACTGAGTTGGTAGCAACTGGACCTTGCTTGGTTATATGGCGTGCCTACATACCCTCTGCTACCAATGACTCTTGCATCTGGATTCTCTATGAACCTATGCTCAACTTTCTATATCTGTCTGATTTGCTACTGTGAGCACCTAAATGTGCAATCATTCTTGCACTGATATAAGGTGATCAGAGCAAGCCTTCAGTGTATTGAAATCATGGAAAATGTGGTGTATGCTATAAGATGACTGGACAGAACTTCTGTTTTCTGAAATGCAATATAACTGGCAAATTACAATGAATAATCAGATGTATTTTTGCCTGCCACTTGTGATGTCTACAAATATTGTTTGATCTATATAATATGTGAAACAATTGCCATTGCCGTGCATTCTGTATGTTAGGTTTGTGTTTTCCATGTCTATATTCTTCAGCTGATATAGCTAGGTTTGTGTTTTCCATGTTGCAGGATGGCGATGTTGTTGAGAGGTGCCTCACAGCAGTAAATGCCCTTGCATCGTACCATTTCAAAGAAAGACTTGGAGGCAGAGGAGGGCTTGGCTCGCAGGTTATGGAATCTGACGGATCGAATGACAAACTTCAGGAAAGCATATCAAGTCACTTCTTGAGGCTTCTCCTGCAACTACTTCTGTTTGAAGATTTTAGGTGAGCTCCCCACGTCTACATTCAGTATAGATTTAGGATCCTGTAACTTCATATTTTCTCTTCATATTGTTCCATTTACCTTATTTGTTGTTGTACATATCTGATATATGTGACTGTTGCAGAATGGAACTAGCAGGTTCTGCTGCAGATGCTTTGCTTCCTTTACTTTTTTGTGAACAGGAGTTATATCAGGTCCTTTCTCACCACTTTTCTAATAGGCTAACAGTTATCAGATCAAGTACAATACTAAGGCTTAATTTTTGTTATTTTGCTATGTGTTCTCATCACGTCTCCCTCTGCAGAGGCTGGTCCATGAGTTGCTTGAGAAAGAGCAGAATCCGACTGTAAAATCAAGGCTGGCACTTGCTTTCCATAACCTGACAAGTTCAAACAATCTCTCAAGCACCCTTGACCGGCCAAACAGGCAGAAATTCCGGAAAAATCTCCGTGTTTTCTTAGGCGAGGTCTCGGGCTTCATGCAGATAAAGTAGATGGGGAGTGACATGAAAGCATTGATGTCTGGTCGATCCCCAGAAGATTTTTCGCCGTCGTGGCAGAGTCCATGTGCGGCGGAGCCATGAGCAGGAATTCTTGGTGTTAAGAGGTTGAAAACGCATTCGCCGTTGTGTGTTGAAGGGATAGTTGAAAATTGAAACAGAAATGACAGGAACATGTCGACGTGTTCCAGGATCTGTGTCTGGCTGCATTTGGCGGTGGAGAATTGGACGCCCTGACATGAGATCGTCGTGTAAATTTAGTTGGGTCTCGATGTAATCATACAGAAAAGGCGGACATTTTTTTTAAACGGAGAAGGTGGTCATTTTGTTGCGACTGCTCAGATGGAACAGTTTTTTTTTCTCCCACATGTATGGGAGATACAGCTTAGAAGAAGCGATTCGGCACCGTGTGGTGCATGATTTGTGTTGGTCGAGAAGTGCTGAACACTGGGGCCTGCTTTTGCAATGTTCGATTTTTACTGGACTCCTGTGGGAACCGGGCTGTTTGGTGTAAAATGTCTTCTTCCAGAGCAACTGAACAAGCACATGGTGTCGGCGTGTCGCTGTAACCAGCCGGGGCTCACTTTGAGCGTCTGAGCCCTAGGATTCCTGCGAGTTTTTTTTCTTTTCCTTCTGGCCAGGAACTCACGAGCGAAATGAGCAGCAGTGTCGCGGCTAAAATATCTGCAACCTTCACGCACCAAATTTGGGTGGGTCATTATGGGCGCGCCATAACTCCCTTGGACATGAGGCCCCGTGTGTGGCTGCGCCGGTGGGTGGCGCTGGCATTTGTGGATTTTGGTGACCATTTGCTGTGTGGATCCCATGGACTTCCGTCGAGCAAGCTGTTGAGTGTCGGTGGCTGCATGTCAGTGTCGGCGCGTGGCTAATGGACGGATGAGTAGATCTTTGGTCGAACATCTGTGCGTAGAGTGTGGGAATGTGGGATGCACGTGATATAGAAAACCAATCAGGCAGTTTGCCCGGAAGCGGTACATTCTCGTAGTCGGCAGCCGCGTGTAGTTCTAGAACGTGAGCATCCCCTCTTGCTCGGCCGTGGCCAGTTTGGGTTTCCTCCGGCTCGTTGCACTAAAAGTTCTTGCCCTACAACTTCTTGGCAAAGAATGAAAGTGCAGCATCTCGAGGAGCAAACTCCATAGGAAAAAACAAACGGAAACAAAAGGAAAGACTCACGTGACAAAGCTAATTGATTGGCCATACGCGCATCAGCACTGCAGCACCAGCAGCAGGACAGCGAAGGAAGAGAGAAAACAATAATGATGTATCCCTTCCCCTCCCTCCCATTGGGTCGGCGCCGACAGAGATCTCCCCTCTAAATCCCCAACGTTAATCATCTTATAAAAAAGACCCAGTACTACTAGTACTAATCTACAACTAGTACTAGAATAACAATTTTTTTAATAACACAGAATAACAATTATTATTATCCGTATCGCTGTCGCGCATCTCGGCACGGGAGGGACATTCCCTCCGCTTAACAGCGTCCCGTGTACCGCGGCGTGTTAGTTGAATCTGCAACCCTGCTCGCTAATGCTAATCATCTCACGGATCTTGCTGTTGCTGGTTTCATTAACACGCGCCACCAAGAGTGCAGACCTGCCCCCTCTCTCTCCGCGTTCGCTGCCCCCCTCCCACGCTTCGCCCCGCAAATCGAGGCCTTCCGCTGGCCCTCCTCACCCGCGCCCCGCCCCAGCCAGCCAACGAGCGCCCGGCCCGCGGCGGCACTCCCCCGCCCGCCGCCCGCGCACGGGATCCGCGACGGTGCGTTGCCTCTCCCCCCTCGCATTCCGCTGCCCCCCTACCCCCCTCTGTCCAGCCGTCCATGTCGCTGCCGCCCGGCGGTGCGATCTGGTTGCGGCGCCCCACGCGTCCTCCCGCGGAAAGGGAGGGAGCGGCGGCCACGAACGCGCGCGCGGCGTGGGTTTCTCGCGTCTGGTGGGATTCGCGCGCTGTGCGTGCGTGTTGGGGTTTTTGTGCTGGTTCGTTTCTGTTGTCCCGTCTGTTAGGATTTGGTTGGTTCGTCTTTAGCTGCGCTTCCTAGTCGTCGTCGCCAAACCCTGGGGATTTTTAATCCGCTGCTGGCCTCGCGCCGGACGCACTCAGCCAGCAGCCCCTCCTCCGCAGCCAGGCCGCAGTGCCCGTCGCTGTCTCAGTCGTCTCCGCTGGGTCAAACCGAAGCTCTTCTTTCCGCCGTATGCTCGGCTGCCTAATCCAACTGCGCAGAGAGCTTCCGTGCTGGCGAACCGAATTCCAGGCCCGCTTCGTGGAACTGGAATCGAGACCACGCCGCAGATCGGAAGCAACCTGCCAGTCAAATAGCTCGGAAAAGGGGAGCTTTGTTTAAAGTACCACTAGTGCTCATCTTCCCTCTTTGTGATCCGCCCCCCACTTCACTCTTTACCACTGCCGCCCCTTTGCATACTTATACGGGGTTCGGTGTGAGCATTTAGTTTGTCCCGAGGGTTTCTCTTATTGGCAGGCTTCCAGCTTCGTCTCGTCCCCCCCTTGCAGTGCATATCTCAATTTTGGTTCGGTTGCTTGAACTGTACTGCGGCTTGCTGCTACTTTGTTTATACCATCTTATTGTTGGTCTCATGGCTTGTTTTTGCTTTCTGCAGATCCGTGCGCCCAACAGAACTAGGATTTTTTGTGGTCCTTCATGAATCTTGAGGACAGTCTATACTAGGGGGGCAGTAGGTTACTACTACTAGGATCTAGTATCCTCCGAAATGAGGGGGAGAAATGACGGGGGGCAGAGCAAGAGGCCCGTCGTGCTCTTCTGCGTCATGGTCGTGTGCCTCTGCCTCCTCTTCCTCTATTTCTCGGGCTCCAATGGGCAGGCTGGGAGCGCGGCACTAGAGTATGGCACCAAGTTTTCTCGCTCGCTTGGGTGGGGCAGCGATGGAGATGGCGACGATGGCTCAGACGAGTCGATTTTTGGGACTGGCGATGCAAATGACGTTAAGCTCAAGAGCTTCCCTGTGAGTTCAGGACCAGCAACCAGTTGTTTGTTAACAGTCTATACATACATGATGATAATTCTAAAGGTTTTTCTTTTGCTTTGCTCCGAAGGTATGCGATGATCGGCATTCTGAGCTGATCCCCTGCTTGGATAGGAATTTGATATATCAGATGAGGCTGAAGCTGGATCTAAACTTGATGGAGCATTATGAGCGGCATTGCCCTCCTCCTGAGAGGCGATTTAATTGCCTGATTCCACCGCCACATGGCTATAAGGTCACTAGATTATCCTTTCTTTGGTTTTTCTTGTCTTCTCCTTGTCTTACTTTGATAACGTCTCCAAGCTACAAAGTTGCTGGAGTTGGGTTCCTACACTCACCATCTCAACATATATCTTCAAGCTGAACCACTTAATTTTGGTGATTATACGTTATGTGGTCAAGCTGTCTTCCGCATGTAGATTTAGGTTTGATCTGGCCACATGAAAATGGTTAGAATTTTGCCTGCTCTGTAGCTGGACATTCTTGTTACCTTCTCCTGACCTATCAAATTTGTACTTGTGTGAGATAGTTCTATTTAATTTGATTCGTGCTAAGCCACATTAGTTTTGCAGGTTCCCATAAAATGGCCAAAAAGTCGCGATATAGTGTGGAAAGCAAATATTCCTCACACTCACCTTGCAAAAGAGAAGTCAGACCAGAACTGGATGATTGATGCAGGCGAAAAAATTAAGTTTCCAGGTGGCGGAACACATTTTCATCATGGAGCTGACAAATATATATCAAGCATTGCAAATGTAAGTATCTTTTAGCTTCTTCACAGTAATGCTCTGCTAAAGATACGCTACACATATTTGAGCACCATGCCCCACAAGTTTCACTTTTTTTGACTGTAAGCTTCACTTTGTGATTCATTTCTTCTACTATCTGACAGATGCTAAACTTCAAAGATAACATTATAAACAATGAGGGAATGCTTCGTACTGTACTTGATGTGGGCTGCGGAGTGGCTAGTTTTGGAGGATATCTTCTTTCATCGAATGTCATAGCGATGTCTTTGGCACCAAACGATGTACATCAGAACCAGATCCAATTTGCTCTTGAAAGGGGGATCCCTGCTTATCTTGGTGTTTTGGGAACAAAAAGGCTTCCATACCCCAGTAGATCGTTTGAATTAGCCCACTGTTCTCGTTGCAGGATTGATTGGCTTCAGAGAGATGGAATTCTTATGCTTGAACTGGACAGATTACTCAGGCCTGGAGGTTATTTTGCTTATTCATCACCTGAGGCATACGCACAGGATGAGGAGGATCGTAGAATCTGGAAAGAAATGAGTTCCCTTGCAGAAAGGATGTGCTGGAAAATTGCAGAGAAAAAAAACCAGACAGTTATTTGGGTCAAGCCTCTGAACAATGATTGCTACAGGAGCCGGCCGCGTGGTACAAATCCACCTCTATGCAAAAGTGGTGATGATCCAGATTCAGTATGGGGAGTGACAATGGAAGCTTGCATTACTCCATATCCAGAACGTGAGTAGTTTATCCTATTCCAGTTGTAAATTTTTACCTTTTATTGCTTATCTACTGGCTGAATACTTGATATATTGTCATCTTCCTTCTCTAGTGCTTGTGGTACTTCAAACTGGTCGGCTTGTGAATTGTTCCATGGGTGTTGTTTGCTGCACGTTAGATTACTGTTGTTGGAAAAGAATTTGAGTGACAGGAAACATTAGCTATGATTTATAGTCACTGTGTGCTGCAAGGATGCATCTTTCCGTTTTGTTTTATCTAAAAAAAGTGTGCGCACACACATAAGCACACACACACTTGTCAGTACTGGTAAACAAAGGATCTTCAGTTTGGGTTATTTCCTCTTTGTCCCTCTCACCATGCTTCCCAGGAATGTTGGAATTTGGGAATTAAAGTAATAACCAAAGTAGCATTTGTGTTAATTTGTGGTTTCATGGAGGTTTGGTTATGCTAACAGGTACGATGGTTTATGGTCATTAGTGTTGAAACGATCGAATCCTTGTACTTGATATATACCATTTCTAATAATTGTCATCCCTGTACTCTGTCAGCAGTAGAAACATGGAGATATATACCATTTCTTTTCTTCCTTTTTCCTCGCGACATTTTGCAGCTAATTTGCATCTCAAGTGAAGTGACAATTGATTTAATATTTGCAGAAATGCACAGGGATGGGGGAAGTGGATTGGCTCCTTGGCCTGCTCGATTAACAACCCCACCTCCTCGTCTTGCAGATTTGTATGTTACAGCTGACACATTTGAAAAAGATACGGTAAGTTGATCATATTATGTCTTCATAACTTCAATTATGTCCAAATAATCCTTCAAGGATCTTAGATGAAATGTCTCCGTGCAGGAAATGTGGCAGCAAAGAGTAGATAATTATTGGAATTTATTGCGCCCAAAGGTAAAACCAGAGAGTATTAGAAACATCATGGACATGAAAGCGAACTTTGGATCATTTGCTGCTGCTCTCAAGGAAAAGGATGTATGGGTGATGAATGCTGTGTCCCATGATGGACCAAACACTCTTAAGATAATCTATGACAGAGGGCTCATAGGCTCTACACACGACTGGTATGCTTCAATTCACATTAGGACTATGGTTTTGTTAGATTTTAGTACATAGAAGGAGATTTTGATCCTTGTATCTGCAAGGCATTAATAATGTTTTATGATGGAAACAGTACTGCTACCAACCTTCTTAATCACTGGTCGAGCTTCTCATGTGCCATTAGAACATTAAGGATAAAACCCTCATTGCTTTGGCAGGAAATATTCCTTGCTAGAATTTACCCCTGGTATTGCATTGTGTCACCTCAGTAAGTTCGAGGAAAGTAAACATTGTGAGATCAGTAGGTCTATTATGCTACTTGCCAAGCTTTCATCTCAGAATATGTTGTTGCTATCAAAACAAATTGGTTAGCTTGCTACGATGGTAGTTTAACCCTTTGCCTTTTTCCTTTAGCGTCTTAATTTTTTTAAGCTGCACCAGTACACCTTGTATGTCGCAGTTCAGCAGTTCCATTCGTTGTATTCTTGTGCGCTTACAGTGAAATGACAATAAAGCCGTAGAGCTCGAAGCCAGAAGCCCTTCTCTAGGTTTTCAAGAAATAGAATCACTTTCCAAGATACTATGGAAATGGAGAATATATTGTTGAATAAAAAAACCATTTTTCTGGATCAGAGTGAAGTGTCCATGATTTCTTTGCAAACGTTTATTTTCAATTACTGCAGCTTTCTCCCTGCAGAATTATATGTAGTTTGTACCGTTGCTGGCCGGTTTGTTAGACAGTTGTATTCAAATACAATAATTTGTTTGCAGGTGTGAGGCATTCTCTACTTATCCTCGAACATATGATCTTCTACATGCGTGGACAGTCTTCACCGACCTTGAGAAAAGAGGTTGCAGTGCTGAAGATCTGCTCCTTGAAATGGATCGTATACTCAGGCCAACTGGTTTTATCATCGTGAGAGACAAGGCCCCTATCATTGTATTCATCAAGAAGTATCTCAATGCACTTCACTGGGAGGCAGTAACCGTTGTGGATGGTGAGTCCAGTCCGGAATCTGAGGAGAATGAAATGATACTCATAATCCGGAAGAAATTGTGGCTACCAGAAGGAGGTTCACAGGACTCGACGTAATCCTTTGGTCCGAGTTTCTTTGGCATCGTCAGCATCTGCAGCTCAGGAGCCAAGAAGCGAAGGCTCAGTTGCTCCCTCCAAATTCGTGATTCAGTATTGCTGCTTCAGGAGTAGTGAGTAGAATTCCAGTCCTACTATCCACGTGAAGATAGAAGGTTTCTCAGGATATGGCAAGTGTCCGGAAGGCTGAGCTCAAGCCCTCTCCTTTTGTTGTCTCCACAGATACTGTAATCGCAAGTTAAATGTTTGTTCTCTAGCCTGGTTAGGAAATAAACCTTTTTCTTGTTGAGCTTCAGTTAGGTGCTTCCCGTCCATTTGTTGAAGTGGCGTTAGTAAACAGATTTGGTGCTTATTGTAAGAAGATTCAACTGTAAACATATTTTGGGGAAATGAGGTTTAGCTAGGGATAGTGACCTCAAACCACCAAGGAATGTATACCTGAAGAATGTGGTGCTTCTGAAGTTCTGTCTGTTCTCCCTCTTGTCTCTTTCTTAACCGATAGAGCTAGCAAATACAACACCGATAGACGCTGAAGATAGAATATGAAATCAGGAAACGCTTGTGACAGAAATTACCCCCAAATCGTCATTTGCTCACATTTTTACCCCTAATTTAAATATTTCTTTCACACTTTTTACCCCCAAGATTGATGCTTGTAACAAAAATTACCCCCAAATTGACATTTGGTCATATTTTTACCTTTAGTTTAAAGATTCGTTCCACGTTTTGCCCTAGTATGATACAAATTACCCTCAATTTTACTTATATCCCAATTTGATGTTGATTTGGCATGCCATGAACTTGGTTTCTTTGCCATTGATTTTTGTTTCTACTCCCTCCGTCTCATAATGTAAGACGTCTTACATTATGGGACGGAGGGAGTATTTTTTTTTAAATCATGAACTGGTTAAACTCTGGTGCACCCAAACGGGCCTGGTGTCTGTGCCCATGAGGTCTGGACGCGCCAAACTGGTTTGGCCGCACCAGATTGTCGCACCCTCTCCGTGTGGCGGAGAAAGGGCCGCGCCTGGTTATTCAACCTCGTCCTGGGCCTTGGCATCTAGACACAATTACTTTTGATAACTTGAAGGATGAATTGGCGCAACTTGGGTTAAAGCAGAAATGATTTTCTTTAAGCAACTTAAAAATGTTGAACCCAACTAATAGGAGGATGAGGATGATTGAACTGACATATCAAACTACAATTGAGGACATGGTTGAATACAATGCATGACAAAGTGTTGAATTGCATTGTTATAGGAGGCCTGGCTGGTTTACTGAACCAACTCTAGCTGATGCTGACCATGGAGTAGTTCTTGTTGAGCATGGAGCAGTTGCTGATGATCAAGCTCCAATTGATGTTGCTCCTGCTCCAATTACTGTTGCCTCTGCTCCAATTCCTGTTGATCCTGCTCCAATTGCCTTTGCACCTCCTCCTGATGCTGTTGGTTCTGCTCATAAGAATGTTGCTGTTGGTCTTAATAATGCATAGGTGCATGTAGTGGCTAGTCAGGATTAGCATTCAAGGTTTGCTGAGAATCCATATGGAGAGGAGGAAATTCAGTTAACATAAGTGAATGGTTAAGATTAATGTCATTTGCTCTCAGATGAAGAGTATAGTGATGCTGGTGAAAAAGTTCACCGGATATACAATGAGCATCTTGCCTATAACTCAAGTGATGATGAGGAGTTTGATATTTATGTTGAGACCAAAAAGTCGAGAAAATGATATGAAGAGAAGAGGTAGAAATAGAAGGCAGAAAAGGGTTTTCAATCATAGGATGAGTATGAGGATTTGTTTGTTGGTGAGGATGCAGACACAATAGAGAAGTGAGAAAGACAAAATTTTAATGAGTTTGCTTTTGGAAAGGCAGAGGAGGCAAGACAGAAGACAAAGAAAATTAAAGATATGAAGAGGAGGCAAGACAGAAGACAAAAAAAATTAAACATATGAAGATGGCTCTGCCAAAGAGAAGGGCACAGAAGGAGAAGTGATACGTGTCAAACGTATCTACTTTTCCAAACACTTATGCTTTTGTTTCGGACTCTAATTTGCATGATTTGAATTAAACTAACCTGGTCTGACGCTATTTTCAGCAGAACTACCATGGTGTAGTTTTTGTGCAGAAATAAAGTTCTCAGATTTGGTTGAAAATTTACGAAGAATTATTTTGGAATTAATTAAAAATACCGGCGAAAAGGTCTATTGGAGGCGGGCCACCACAGGGCCACAAGCTCAGGTGGCGCGCCCCCTAGGGCGCACCACAATGGCCCGTGGGCCTCTCAGGCCTCCGTTTTCCCTACCTCCGGTCCTATAAGTTCTGTCTTGTGGAGAAAAAAATCAGAGAGAAAGAATTATCGCGTTGTACGATATGGAGGCGCCGCCACCTCCTTTTCTTCATCGGGAGGGTGATCTGGAGTCCGTTCGGGGCCCCGGAGAGGGGGATTCGTCATCACTGTCATCATCAACCCTTCTCCATCAACAATTCCATGATGCTCACCACCGGGAGTGAGTAATTCCTTCGTAGGCTTGTTGAAAGTGATGGAGATGGATGATATTTGTCATGTAATGGAGTCAATTTGTTAGGGCTTGATCCCTAGTATCCACTAGAGATTGATGTTGCTATGACTTTGCTATGCTTAATGCTTGTCACTAGGGCCCGAGTGCCATGATTCCAGATCTGAACCCTTTATGTTTTCATGAATTTATTTGAGTTCTTGATCCTATCTGTTAGTTATATGCACTTGTTATTGTTTCGAACCGTAGACCCAAGGTGAAAATAATTGGGATACTGGATGACTGTAATTTGAGGAGTTCATGTATTCACTATGTGTTAATGCTTTGATTTGATTCTCTATTAAAAAGAGGCCTTAATTACCCTTAGATTTTCTTAAGGACTCCGCTGTCACGAGAGGGTAGGACAAAAGATGTCATACAAATTCTTATTATAAGCACGTATGACTATATGGAATACATGCCTACAATGAATTGATGGACTGGAGCTATTGTGTATCACTCTAGGTTGTGACTGTTGCATGATGAATATCATCCATGCAAATATCCATCGCTGGTCCAATGCCTACACTTTGCTCATATTGTCTTTGCTAAGTTACTACTATCGCTGCTTCCGTTACAACCACTACAAAACAGTTACTATTACTGTCACTATCATTACTGCTATTGTTACCGCTACTGTCAAAACTATCAAACTAATGGACAAAATTTGTCCCAAATCGGACGAAATTTTTACCACTACATATTGGTGCCATGTCATGAGACCATGCAAGTTTCATGATTTTCACGTGAGTTTTGGACTTACATGAATTAAAAAAACCAAGTTTCTCAATGTTTTCGGCCGAGCCACGACGCCCAGATGTTTGAAATTGATTCTCATTTCTTGCATGGGACCTAAACATTCACTCAAGGCCACACATATGATTTTTCAACCAACTTTAATGTACTGGAGCATGTGCTTGTAGCTCAAATTTGAATTATGCACATTAAATGCCTAGAAAGCTCAATTAATGTATAAAAAAGGCCAGACGTACCCGGATTAATTCCAAAATTTAGCATGATACTCCTACTCGTCTATGTTGCCTCTGTAAAAGAAATCAAGGTGGAAAGAGGCGGTGTATGTCATTTCGCACACAGAGGTGAAATGTCCTTTCTCAGAACCATGAGACTTCTTGAGAGAAGCTCTGTTTTGTAAGAAGGTTATACCAAAACTTGTCCAAATTGGACAATTTTTTACCACAACATGTTGGTGCCATTTCATGATACCATGCCAAGTTTCATGATTTTTAGGTGATTTTTGGATTTACAGGAATTTTAAAACCAAGTATCTCAATGTTTCCGTCCGAGCCACGATCCCAAGGTGTTTGAAATTCATTCCCATTTTTTGCATGGGACCTAAACATTCACCCAAGGGCACATATATGATTCTTCAACTCATTTCGATGCACTGGAGCATGCGCTTGTAATTCAAATTTGAATTATGCACATTAAATGCCGAGAAACTCAATTAATGTATAAAAAAGGCGAAATGGACCCTGAATAATTTCAAATTTTAACATGACACTCATATAGTTGCATGTTCGCTGCAGATAAATGTTCTAGAAATTCAAACACCATCCTTTCCCTCTGTAACATCATTTTGTCTTTCAAATCAGAATAAAAAATTAGGTACACCACAAACAGTTCACTAGCAAGAATCGTGTGTGATGCGATACAAAATATCTTGGTGCACACTCTTGTATGGCTTACACCGGAAGCTTCATCGCCTACAGTCCACTGCCCGCGCTTCAACCACACTTCGCACCAGTTTCTCGCGGCATCGAGCAAAAAATTTTGGCAACTGCGGAAATATCTAGCTCCCCTCCCCCCGACCAAAAGTCATATTTCCACTGTTCCTCCTTCCTTTCCAAATTCAAACCTTCGTTGCTTACTTGCAGCACCGCCTCCTCACTGACGACCCTTCTTCTTGCTGCGCGGCCTCGTCAATATAGTCAGGTAATCCACACCCCATCCCATCCTCCTCCTCCTTCTCCATCCCACATGCCCCGACCGACTGCACGACACCTTCCGCCCAAATCACTGCCCCATCCTCCAAATAAGCACCGCTCAAAGCCACTTTGCACGCAATATAGCGAGGATCTCAGGAGCATCTGACAGTGGAGAAGCAAATCGCGGCCGCACGCACAGATGAGTTCGCAATGGCTGCCATGCGTGTCGACTGCTAGATCTTGGAGGAGCACCTCACCTTTGAGGCCACTGTCAACGCCGCCACGCGATTGGCTACTTTAAAATACAACTCGTGGTGTTTTCTCGAGGCCACCGCCGGTGCCTTCTATTGAATTGTCCTCTGTAATGTTAATATGCGATTTGATATTCTAAAATGTAATGTTCAGTTAACAGTTTTGTCCAACAATTGCTACATTTCCTAGTAGTTATCAAGCATTCTTGGTTTGGTTAACTGTCTTATCTTCTAGTATATGTTCTATTCTGCAATGTGGTGCTCAGTTAACTGTTTGGTTCATTTGTTCCACTGTCCAGTCAACTATTTGGTTCAATTCTGCAATCTGATGTTCATTTGTTGTGGGTACAATTTTGTATTGTTATGCATGTGAGAAATAAATAGAGTTTGGTTGTACTAAATAACTTGATCAAGATCTGACTTATATGTGTTGCAGGGAAACAATGTGAGGCAATGAGGTTTACCATCGAGGTTTGCACATGCATGGTCCTTTGGCTAATAGCACACTACTTGTGAGCTGCGTTGGGATTTCCCGAAGAGGAGAGGATGATTTAGTATAGTAGAGATAAGTATTTCCCTCAGTTATGAAACCAAGGTTATCAATCCAATAGGAGAACCAAGCAACACTATGTAAACAACACCTGCACACAAATAACAAATACTTGCAACCCAACGCGTAGAGGGGTTGTCAATGCTTCAACGGTTACGAGCAAGATTAAAAGATGTAGTTTCTGATAGATAGATCAAATAAAAAAAATACAAAATAAAATAAAGAAAATTGCAGCGAGATATTTTTGGTTTTAATATATGTTAGAAAATAGACCCCAGGGCCATAGTTTTCACCAGAGGCTTCTCTCATAAAAATAGCATACGGTGGGTAGACAAATTACTGTTGGGCAATTGACAAAAAAGCAAATAATTATGATGATATCCAAGGCAATGATCATGTATATAGGCATCACATCCAAGATAAGTAGACCGAAACGATCCTGCATCAACTACTATTACTCCACACATCGACCGCTATCCACCATGCATCTAGTGTATTAAGTTCATGGAAGAACGGAGTAACACCTTAAGCAAGATGACATGATGTAGACAAGACAAACTCACGTATGAAATAAATCCCATCTTGTTACCCTTAATAGCAATGATACGTGCGTGTCATGTCCCTTTCTGTCACTGGGATTGAGCACCGCAAGATCGAACCCATCACAAAGCATCTCTTCCCATGGCAAGATAAATCAATCTAGTTGGCCAAACCAAACCAATAAATTAGAGAAGAAATACGAGGCTATAACAATCAAGCATAAAAGAGTTCAGAGAAAACTCAAGTAATATTCATGGATAGATCTGATCATAAACTCACAATTCATCGGATCCCAACAAACACACCGCAAAAAGTCATTACATCAAATAGATCTCTAAGAACATCGAGGAGAACATTGTATTGAAGATCAAAGAGAGAGAAGAAACCATCTAGCTACTAACTATGGACACATAGTGAAGGAAATATGCCCTAGAGGCAATAATAAAGTTGTTATTTTATATTTCCTTATATCATGATAAATGTTTATTATTCATGCTAGAATTGTATTAACCGGAAACTTGATACATGTGTGAGTGCATAGACAAAACATAGTGTCCCTAGTATGCCTCTACTTGACTAGCTCGTTAATCAAAGATGGTTAAGTTTCCTAACCATAGACATGTGTTGTCATTTGATGAACGGGGTCACATCATTAGGAGAATGATGTGATGGACAAGACCCATCCGTTAGCTTAGCATAATGATCATTAAGTTTTTATTGCTATTGCTTTCTTCATGACTTATAATGTTCCTCTGACTATGAGATTATGCAACTCCCGAATACCGGAGGAACACCCTGTGTGCTATCAAACATCACAACGTAACTGGGTGATTATAAAGATGCTCTACAGGTGTCTCCTAGGTGTTTGTTGGGTTGGCATAGATCGAGATTAGGATTTTTCACTCCGAGTATTGGAGAGGTATCTCTGGGCCCTCTCAGTAATGCACATCGTGATAAGCCTTGCAAGCAATGTGACTAATGAGTTAGTTACGGGATGATGCATTACGGAACAAGTAAAGAGACTCGCCGATAACGAGATTGAAGTAGGTATGAAGATACCGACGATCGAATCTCGAGCAAGTAACTTACCGATGACAAAGGGAACAACGTATGTTGTCATTACGGTTTGACCGATAAAGATCTTCGTAGAATATGTGGGAGCCAATATGAGAATCCATGTTCAGATATTGGTTATTGACCGGAGAGGTGTCTCAGTCATGTCTATATAGTTCTCGAACCCATAGGGTCCGCACGCTTAACGTTCGATGACGATTTTATATTGTATGAGATATGTGATTTGATGACCGAATGTTGTTCGGAGTCCCGGATGAGATTTTGGACATAACGAGGAGTCTCGAAATGGTTGAGAGGTAAATATTCATATATAGGACGATAGTATTCGGACACCGGAAGTGTTCTGGGGGTACCGGGTACGTATCGGGTCACCGGAAGGGGTTCCGGGCACCCCCCGGGAAATATATGGGTCTTATTGGGCCTAGGGCGGGACAAACCAGCCCCTAGTGGGCTGGTGCGCCCCATACATGGCCAAATAGTGGGGGTGGGAGGAAAGGGAGAGGAGAGAAAGGAAGGGGGCAATTCGGCCTCACCTTTCCTTCTCTCCCCCCTCCTCTTTCCTTCTCCCTCCGGAAAACAAGGAAAGGGGGGGGGGGTCTGAATTGTAGGAGCCTCCAAGTAGGATTCCTCCTACTTTGGGCATGCCCCTGCTGCTCCCTCTCCCTCCCACCTATATATATGTGGGGGGGGGCATCGCTAGAACATACAACATTGTTTCTTAGTCATGTGCGGTGCCCCCCTCCACAGTTTACGCCTCCGGTCATATTCTCATAGTGCTTAGGCAAAGCCCTGCACGGATAACTTCATCATCACCGTCGCCACGCCGTTGTGCTGATGGAACTCATCTACTTCCTCGACGCTCTACTAGATCAAGAGTTCAAGGGACGTCATCGAGCTGAACGTGTGTAGAACTTGGAGGTCTCGTACGTTCGGTGCTTGATCGGTCGGAACGTGAAAAAGTCCGACTACATCAACCGTGTTGTCAAATGCTTCCGCTTTCGGTCTATGAGGGTACGTAGACACACTCTGCCCCTCTCGTTGCTATGCATCTCCTAGATAGATCTTGCGTGATCGTAGGATTTTTTTTGGAAATTGCATGCTACGTTCCCCAACAGTGGCATCCGAGCCAGGTCTATGCGTAGATGATATGCACGAGTAGAACACAAAGAGTTGTGGGGCCATAATAGTCATGCTGCTTACCACCAACGTCTTATTTTGATTCGGCGGTATTGTTGGATGAAGTGGCCTGGACCAACATTAAATGACCACGTTCATGAGGCCGGTTCCACCGACAGACATGCAACTTGTTTTGCATAAAGGTGGCTGGTGGGTGTCTGTTTCTCCAACTTTAGTTGAATCGAATTTGACTACGACCGGTCCTTGTTGAAGGTTAAAACATCACACTTGACAAAAAATCGTTGTGGTTTTGATGCGTAGGTAAGAACGGTTCTTACTAGAAGCCCCTAGCAGCCACGTAAAACTTGCAACAACAAAGTAGAGGACGTCTAACTTGTTTTTGCAGGGCATGTTGTGATGTGATATGGTCAAGAAATGATGTGATATAAGTTGATGTATGAGATGATCATGTTTTGTAAAATTTATCGGCAACTGGCAGAAGCCTTATGGTTGTCGCTTTATTGTATGAGATGCACACGCCACGTAATTGCTTTACTTTATCACTATGCGTTAGCGATAGTTGTTGAAGCAATAGTTGGCGAGACGATCTCGACGCTACAATGGAGATCAAGGTGTCAAGCCGGTGATGATGGAGATCATGACAATGCTTTGGAGATGAAGATCAAAGGCACAAGATGATGATGGCCATATCATGTATCGTGGAATTGTCACGGCAGATGTCCTAGTGAAAGGACTTAGTCGTGGAGCCATCGCAACTAGGAAGCTTAAAGGGGTTAAAACGGGACAAAGGACACGGGAGTTTATTCTGGTTTGGCCCCTTGCGGTGAAGGTAATGGCTTAATCGAGTTTGAGGTGGAATTGCTTATGTCTCGATTATCAGGGAGCGAATCCGCTTGACCTAGCTCTCGATCTGATGTTACTTGTCATGAACCGCCGTCGGGTCGTCCCTTTATATACAGAGGTCGACGCCCAGCGGCTCGCAGAGTCCTGACCGTCTCATAAATAGTGTCCGGCTTGGTCTCTCTCTATTCTTGCCTTACAATACAAGTTATACACATATGGCGATTTATCTTTACGGGCTTTAAGTCGCCTTTGGGCTTTGGGCCCTTAACTGAACCGCCATCTTCAAGCATCGTCTTGGGCTTCATGAATTGTCATAGGTATAACCCAGCCCCTCCTGGGCGGGTCATACCTACCAGTCATATCCCCAACATTAGGCCCCAGATTGATTTGAACTGGTTCATGTCAATCTTCAATACTTAGAAAAAATCTTCTGCTCTTCATTTGTATGAAAGTTTTGTAACCCGCCATGACGTCATCCGCTGGATCTGTGGTAACCCGCCATGACGTCATCTGTCTTTTCTAATTCGCACTTCGTCCAACATATCTCAACGGATCCTTATCTTAATGACCATCCCGAGAATTGAGGCGTCCTGGTAACTGGATAACCATATTTTCGGCCTCCTTGTTTTTCACGCCCACTTAAGAGCCTTTCCTTATAAATAGGCACGATTGGTCTTTCCTCATTCTCCCCTTTCCAGCATCTTCTTCCTCTCGCAACCATTCTACCGCTCGAGCTCCACCGCCGCTGCAGATCACCTCATCTTTGTCAACCTCGGCCGCCGCATCAACCTGAGTCGATCCAGAGAACGGCGACGACCCTCCGCAGTAGATCTGTAGCTGTAAGTTTTTGCCTTCTCATACCTCAGATCCACATTAGGGTTTGCGAGTTTCTCTGCGTTCTTCGTAGTTCATCATAGTTCATCTTCCATGCTCATACCGCGAGCCTCTTTGATCTGAAAATGATGTACAACTAATGCGGTAGTTGTTTTGTTTCCACTTTTGATACCAGTAGATCCCCTTTCCTGCAAGAAAAGATCTTGTGAGAGCTCATGAACTCATATGTACTGGTTTTTAGGTCTAGATTTATTTTCTTTTCCTGAACGGCCATTGATCCAAAATAATAGCTGTAGCCTGTGAAACTTGTTTGTGTAACACTTAGGCAAAAACTACATTTTGTTAGATCCACCTAGCCATGGCGGCTCTTATCACTGTCTTAAAATTGCAATGCTCAATAGATAACCTTAACCACTCATGGCGGCTTAAATAACTTGACTGCTCATGGCGGTTAAAAAACCCTAACATAATTTAGACATATACCATTAGGTCCCTCTATAAGCCGCCATCTTGAATATGCACTGTAATGTTTTTCCTCTGGCTTAAATTTTGAACCGGAAATTTCACTCTTTGTTAGGCTTCCTTCTTCACAATGCCACCCAAAACAAGCACTTCATGCAACTGGGTCCCATCCATCGTCACTGACAGTACTCTTGACGATTTTGTGAAAACCGGCTATCTGCCAAAGAAGGAAGTCATGTCATACCGCGCTCCTGATCCAACAGAAGAAAAACCTCAACCCAAAGAAGGGGAGTCATCGTTTTCACTAATCACATGATCCGGGGCTTTTCACCACCTGACTCAAAATTCTTCAGAGATGTGCTGCACTTCTTCGACCTCCGTCCTCAAGATATCGGACCCAATTCCGTGTCTAATATTTGCAACTTTCTAGTGTTCCGTGAGGTGTATCTTGAAGAAGAGCCTAGCTTGTTACTCTTCAGAGAGTTGTTTTATTTGAACCGCCAGAACGAATACGCCAACGGACCTAGTTTGGAGCTCGGTGGGGTCTCAATCCAACGACGGAGAGACGCCATCTTTCCTTACGCGAACCCACCAAGTCACCCCAAAGACTGGAACCAGACGTGGTTCTATTGCCAAGACAGTTCTCCGGCTGATGAGAACCCTCTGCCCGGCTTTCGCGCCCTGCGCCTCGAGTCGAATCACCCTCTTGCAGACAAGTTGTCAGCCGCTGATCGCCAGAAACTCGCCCCCACTATGGCTAAAGTCAAGGCTCTTTTGGGGAACGGTTTAAACGGTATTGACTTGGTCCGTGTTTGGGTTGCCTGGCAGATCATTCCATTGAGCCGCCGCTCCGGTTTTGATGTGCACCTAGACGGGCGCGAAGAATGACCCTCTGCGGCACAACCCTGATGATTTACTTGACGACGTCATTAATGACATGATGAAGTCGCTCTTGAATGAAAGCCTAGCAGATTGTGGCAAGGTGGGCTTAAGCCCTTTCTTCATATGCTAACCCGGCTCCAGCGGTAAGCCGCCAAACTGAATAACTTTACCTTCATCCTTGATGTTTTGTCTTTACTCAAACTTTTGCTGATTTTTATAGGCTGACGATGAATTTTGGAAGAAGAAGTATGATCATGAGGCTGCAAAGAGATCCAGGAAGGCCAAGAGAGCCGCCAGGAAAGCCGCTGCCAAGAAAAAAGGAAAGAAGGCCAGCGCCTCTGACTTACTTCGACTAGAAGATTCCTCTGAGTCGGAGGTAGCTCTTGACTCTCTTGGCTCCTTTTTTAACCACCTTATTGACAGTGATTATCATCAGGAGGACACGGGAATGAGTTATGGAGCATATGAAGAGGTAACTATTATTTCCTCCGACTCTGATCCTTTACCAAGATAGAAAATCCGAAGAGTAACCCGGAAAGTAAGATTTTCACATCCCTTAGCCTATCAAGACCCTCAATTTCTTTTGAAGCGATAGATTCATGAGAGCCGGAGGCAGACCCGGACCAGCAAGGACGCGAAACTCTCCTCCGGCTTACCTAATACACTAAGGAAGCGCAGGAAAGAGGTCACCTCCGACTTAAATTATTTTTATCCTTTGGCGGGTCTCACTCGTCAACCACTCAATTCCTCTGACTCAAACTATCAGGAAACTTCACCTTCCTCCGGCGACTCAATCCAGTCCAACTTGCCGGCTTTTAAGACCGCTCCAGGGTAATGATGATTTACTTATCCTGTACTCATTTCATTGTTCATATTTGTACCGATCTTTTTGATCTTATGCAGCGGAAAAGCAAAGCCTAGCAAGAGGACGAAGAAGAACAAGCCGGCCGAAGAGCCAATCTTCAAAGAATTGGAACTACATATGGCCGCGCCTGAGGCCTCTATTCCTGAGCCGCCACTTGAATCGGCGCATGATATGCCCACATCAACTACTGACCCGCTTGCTGAACAAGCCGTCGACGACTCTGAAAACCCCGAAGTCTCTAGCCCGGCCAAGACAGACGACCCACAAAATGCTGATGTTGAGATTACCAGGACCGGCTTTACTGAGCCGGGGATACCAACTGTGCTAGCCAAGTGTTCTGCCAAAGAGGAGCACCTGGAACACCGTAAGGTCAGATTTGACATTGCTGATTATACTCACATGAGCATTGGGGAAGTTTTTTCTGGCTATCTTAGCCAAGTGCACAGCAGTCGCGGCCTCGAAGTTGATATGGTGAAGCAAATGCACCAGAAATTTGAGGTATAAACTCTTCCCTTCACTGAATTATCCTTACTATGCCAGCCCCCAACTCTATTGCTTGTGATGAATATGCTGTAGACTAATGTATAAGCATTAGTAATATCCTTTGATCAAACCTGTAAAAATCCGGCTTAATCCATAGTCCCCAAGGGCCGTTTAATAAAAAATGAATGAGCCGGTCCTTCACATGCTTGTGTAGAATATAGTATTTGTGCAGATTTAACATCAATATGCATTAGCCCCCAAGTGCCAAATACTGTTGCTTGCAAAGTGCTTGGGACTTACTCTCATGAACCGCCACTTAGATAGAATCCTTCGGTAGACATTAGCCCCCAAGTGCTAAGTGTTGTTGCTTGCAAAAGGCTTGGGACTTAATATTGTATGATGATATTCATGATTTTGACCCAGTATTTCTACAGGCCACCAGTACTCAACTTCAAGCAGAACTATCTGATTTGAAGAACTATGTGGAAGCACAGGAGACTGAAACCCAAAGAGCCAACTCCAAATTTGAATTCAGTGTGTCTGAACAAGAGAAACTGAAAAAAGATTTTGAAGCGGAGAAAAAGGCCAGGGCTGAAGAAAAGATCGCTTTGACCAATCGAGCTGAGAAAGCAGAGGCGGCTGTTGAAGAGGTGACCGCCGAATTATCCGGCTTAAAACGCCATGTATCTCAGATGGTCTCGGCAATCTTTGGTAAGCCGCCATGCAAGTGTCAAATATTTGAATCTTTCTAGTGATCATATGTATTGTCATTAACTCACCTGACATTGCTATGCAAGCCCCAGGAGCACAAGTCTCAATCAGGACATGCTAGTGAAGTTGAAGGCGGTTTACACGCTTGTGGAACAACTTTACACTGAATCTCAGCGTGCCTTAGCCATAGTTTCCCTGTCAAACGAAGTCCCCACACTCCTGGTGGATGTGCTAAAGAAGCTTTCTGTGCTGCCCCAGCGATTCAATGAATTAAGGCGACCATCTGCGTGAGCCGGAGCCGTGGCTGCCTTAAGCCAGGCCAAAGCATGGCTACCAGAACTAGACCCGTCCGACATTGCCATTGGGTATCCAAGCCTGAAGGAGGATGGCACTTCATTTGAACAGGAGGACTTCGCCGCTTGTGTGAAGGAAATACGCCCTGTGGCCACCCTGATTGCTGATGAGGCGGACCTCACCAGGTACCAGCTGGGTTATGACGCAGATAATCGGAGGATGCCAACACCGCATTATAAAGTGACCAGCCTGATCCCACCAATCCGTAAGCATACCTTCGCCCCTGAAGTTGACCCGACTGGACTAATTGATGATGAAGCTGAATTTGAAGCTTTGAATGGCATTGACTGGTCATCATCAACCTTCTAGGATAGGGAACAGGACGAAGGAGCGGAGAGGGTTGATCCAGAAGCTTCAGGTCAGCAAGAGAATTGATCTGCCGAGCGGTTCATATTTGTAGCCTGCTGAAAAAACAATTTAATCATTTGGACTCGGGGAGTCATGTAATAGGGTAGAAATGACTTGACTTTGTCGTGCCATCGTGCACATTTTGGTGCTCAACACTGTTAAGCCATCGTCTTATGTTCATCCCTTTTTATACTTATCTGTTTTCCTTATGCATAAGAAAATCTTTGAACTATCCTGCACACAAAAATAGATCACAAGAAACCCTTGGCGGCTTACCACAAGGCGGGTCATAATATCTTGCATATATCCCCTAATATGGAAAAAAGAGTCACATATAAGCCTGTTATAAATTATAGCTTTGAAAAACAACTATAATATCATACCTGTGATTTTGAATTTGCACTGCCGGTTTATGTGACCTGAACAGTAAGGGTGATAACCCAGTCTTTGGAAGCTAACACTTCCAAATGTATGATGATTGTCATATGCTGGCGACTTATCATCCAAGACCAAGCCGGGTTAAATTTAAACCACACTTATACTTAGATCGGAACGAAAAAGTCTCAAGACAAAACCAAAGATTGTTTTCAAAAAACTTAAGCCAAATAGAAAGAAAAATTTTAGGCTTCTGATTCAAATACGATCGGTAAACTGTTCCAAAGGGGTTAAGCTAGGATTCGAATGCGATCATGTAGCCCCCAGTGGCTTTGGCGTTGCGCCGATCAAGAGGGTACTAACAGCTATGTTCTCTTTGGTTTGAATACAACCTATGTTTGAACAGGAAGCCCCCAAATGACCTTGAGAGTTTTTTAACGACTCTGATTCGAATACGATCAAAGTCGGACCCAAAAGGGGTTAAGCTATGATTCGAATACGATCAAGAAGCCCCCTAGTGAGTTTGGCATTGTGCCGATCAAGAGGGTACCGACAGCTATGTTCTCTTTGGTTTGAATACGACCTATGTTTGAACAGGAAGCCCCCTAGTGATCATGAGTTTTAACGGCTAGATTTGAATACGATCATGAGCCGGACCAAGAGGGTTAAGCTAGATTCGAATACGATCAGCCCCCAATTGGTTGTTTGAAATGATGACGATGAAGACATATGATCATTGAGGATGAAAAGGACAGAGGTCCTGCTTTATTACTTATCATAATATATACATCGTCAAAATATGTACATCATGAGAGCCGATGGCTCAAGTGTAGTAAGGCCGACGATGAGCGATATTCCACGGCTGGCGGGTCTCCTCCTCCGACTTACGTGAGTCTTTGTGCTCTCGAACATCGATAATGTAGTATGACCCATTGTTGAAGTTCTTGTTGACCACAAAGGGCCCTTCCCAAGGTGGGGATAACTTGTGTGCATCATTTTGATCCTGGATGAGCCGGAGCACCAAATCACCTTCTTGAAAGGTTCTGGACTTAACCCGGCGGCTGTGATAACGGCGTGGGTCCTGCTGGTAATCCGCCGAGCAGGCTGCTGCCAAGTCACGCTTTTCATCTAACAGGTCAAGTGCATCCTCACGTGCTTGTTCATTATCAGCCTACACATAAGCCGCCACGCGGGGCGAGTCATGACTGATGTCACTAGGGAGAACCACCTCGGCTCCGTAAACCATGAAGAAAGGCGTATAACACGTAGACCTGTTAGGGGTAGTATTGATGCTCCATATCACAGGGGGTAACTCCTAGACCCAACAACCTGGCGTCCGTTGCAGAGGAACCAAAAGTCGGGGCTTGATGCCTTTCAAGATTTCCTGATTGGCTCTTTCAGCTTGACCATTGGATTGGGGGTGAGCTATTGATGAAACATCAAGCAGAATATGCTCACATTGACAAAACTCCTCCATGGCGCCTTTGGATAGATTAGTACCATTGTCAGTTGTAATGCCGTGTGGAAAGCCAAAATGAAAGATCACCTTTTTCATGAATTGAACCGCCATGGCTGCATCACACTTACTAACCGGCTCTGCCTCAACCCACTTTGTGAATTTGTCAACCGCCACCAAGAGGTGGGTCTTTTTATCTTTGGACCTTTTGAAAGGCCCAACCATGTCGAGTCCCCAGACTGCAAACGGCCAAGTAATTGGAATCATCCTAAACTCTTGAGCCGGCACGTGAGCATGTCTTGAGAACTTCTGACAACCATCACATTTACTGACCAGATACTCCGCATCAGCGTGAGCCTTCAGCCAATAAAATCCATGACGAAAAGCCTTGGCCACAAGGGACTTTGAACCGGCTTGATGGCCACAATCTCCTTCATGAATCCCACGAAGAATTTCTTGACCTTCCTCAGGAGAAACACGATGCTGAAACGCCCCAGTGACACTGCGATGATGCAACTCGCCATTGGCAATTGTCATTGACTTAGACCGCCGGGTTATCTGCCTGGCCAAGGTTTCATCCTCAGGCAACTCGCCCCGGGTCATGTAAGCCAAATATGGCACTGTCCAATCTGGGATGACGTGAAGAGCCGCCACCAATTGTGCTTCCGGGTCAGGAACAACCAAGTCTTCCTCTGTAGGCAACTTGACAGATGGGTTATGCAGAATATCCAAGAAAGTGTTAGGTGGCACCGGCTTACGCTGAGACCCCAGCCGACTTAAAGCATCAGTCGCCTCGTTCTTTCTGCGATCAATGTGCTCCACTTGGTAACCCTTGAAGTGTCCAGCAATGGCATCAACTTCATGGCGGTAAGCCGCCATGAGAGGATCCTTGGAATCTGTAGGACCTTGAGAAGAGGTGTCTAGAGGGGGGGGGGGGGGGGGTTATTAGACACTAAGTACCAAAGTTGCAGCTTTTAAGTTCTTTAAGTTTAAGTGGAGTTTAGGCACAAGTTTAACACTCACAATACATATCAAGCAAGCATGCAAAGAGTATATGAGCAGCGGAAAGTAAAGCATGCAACTTGCAAGAATGTAAAGGGAAGGGTTTTGGAGGATTCAAACGCAATTGGAGACACGAATGTTTTTGGCGTGGTTCCGATAGGTGGTGCTATCGTACATCCACGTTGATGGAGACTTCAACCCACGAAGGGTAACGGTTGCGCGAGTCCATGGAGGGCTCCACCCACGAAGGGTCCACGAAGAAGTAACCTTGTCTATCCCACCATGGCCGTCGCCCACGAAGGTGCCTCACTAGCGGTAGATCTTCACGAAGTAGGCGATCTCCTTGCCCTTACAAACTCCTTGGTTCAACTCCACAATCTTGTCGGAGGCTCCCAAGTGACACCTAGCCAATCTAGGAGACACCACTCTCCAAGAAGTAACAAATGGTGCGTTGATGATGAACTCCTTGCTCTTGTGCTTCAAATGATAGTCTCCCCAACACTCAACTCTCTCTCATGGGATTTGGATCTGGTGGAAAGAAGATTTGAGTGGAAAGCAACTTGGGGAAGGCTAGAGATCAAGATTCATATGGTAGGAATGGAATATCTTGGCTTCAACACATGAGTAGGTGGTTCTCTCTCAGAAAATGTATGCTGGAAGTGTAGTGAGGGAGTCATGGACTAGGGGGTGTCCGGACAGCCGGACTATCATCGTCAGCCGGACTATCATCGTCAGCCGGACTCCAAGACTATGAAGATACAAGATTGAAGACTTCGTCCCGTGTCCGGATGGGACTTTCCTTGGCGTGGAAGGCAAGCTTGGCGATACGGATATGTAGATCTCCTACCATTGTAACCGACTCTGTGTAACCCTAGCCCTCTCCGGTGTCTATATAAACCGGAGGGTTTTAGTCCGTAGGACAACACAACCATTACAACAATCATACCATAGGCTAGCTTTTAGGGTTTAGCCTCCTTGATCTCGTGGTAGATCCACTCTTGTACTACCCATATCATCAATATCAATCAAGCAGGAGTAGGGTTTTACCTCCATCGAGAGGGCCCGAACCTGGGTAAAAACATCGTGTCCCTTGTCTCCTGTTACCATCCGCCTAGACGAACAGTTCGGGACCCCCTACCCGAGATCTGCCGGTTTTGACACCGACATTGGTGCTTTCATTGAGAGTTCCTCTGTGTCGTCGCCGATAGGCTTGATGGCTTCTTCAATCAACAACACCGTCCAGGGTGAGACTTTCCTCCCCGGACAGATCTTCGTATTCGGCGGCTTCGCGCTGCGGGCCAATTCGTTTGGCCATCTGAAGGAGATCGAAAGCTACGCCCCTGGCCATCAGATCAGGTTTGGAAGCCTAAACTTCACGGCCGATATCCGCGGAGACTTGATCTTCGACGGATTCAAGCCACAGCCGAGCGTGCCGCACTGTCACGATGGGCATGATTTAGCTCTGCCGCCGGACAGTGCCCTGGAGGCCGCACACGAGTCCGCCCTGAACCATAGTTTGGAGCAGACCGCGCAAATCGAGGACAGGTGGCTGGACACCGCCTCGGGAGCTGCAACTCCTACGGCAATGGAGCCGAATACTAACCTTGTCCCTTATAAAGCTCGTGACTCCGAGGCGCCGGACTCCCCGCCGAACTCCGAACCTCCTGCGCCCCTGCCAATCAAATCCGATTGGGCGCCGATCATGGAATTCACCGCTGCAGACATCTTTCAGCACTCACTCTTTGGCGACATCCTAAATTCGCTAAAGCATCTCTCGTTATCAGGAGAACCCTGGCCGGACTGCGGTCAGGATGGTTGGGATGCGGACGACGAAGAAGTTCAAAACCCACCCACCACCCACTTTGTAGCCACTGTCGACGATCTAACCGACATGCTAGACTACGACTCCGAAGACATCGATGGTATGGACGACGATGCCGGAGACGATCAAGAACCAGCGCCTACAGGGCACTGGAAGACCACCTCGTCATACGACATATACATGGTGGACACCCCAAAGGATGGGGACGGCGAAGAAGCAGCGGAGGCAGATTCTGCTAAGAAACAGCCCAAGCGCCAGCGTCAGTGGCGCCACTCTAAATCCCGCCACAGTAAGAATGGAGATTCCGGCACCAGAGATAATAACACCCCAGAGAGTACCGAAGACAACCCCCTCCAGCAAGATTCAGCACAGGAGGACGGGGAAGCCAACCCTCGAGAGAGAGCGGCAGACGAGGAGAATGAAAACTACATGCCTCCCTCTGGAGACGAATTCGTCGTGCCAGAGGAACCTTTCGAACAAGAGCGTTTTAAACGCAGGCTTATCGCCACGGCAAATAGCCTGAAGAAAAAGCAGCGACAGCTTCAAGCTGATCAAGACCTACTAGCCGACAGATGGACCGAGGTCCTCGCGGCCGAAGAGTATGAACTCGAACGCCCCTCCAAAAGTTATCCAAAACGCAAGTTGCTCCCCCGACTAGAGGAGGAAGCATACAGACCTTCATCACCAGCGCACAATACGGCAGATCGACCACCCCGTGGCCGCGACAGAGAGGCATCTAGGCCCTCCTTCAGGACCGTACCCAGCATCGCTCTAAAAGTACGAAGCCATGAGGGAATGCACCGGACTTGCGAGACATATTGGAGGACAAGGAAAGACAATCCAGATCTATCTACGGATCACGTGGGCGCCCCACGACCCACGACGACTACCGTCGCGCCGGATACAGCAGCTCCGGCCGGGCCGAACACAGCAGACAACGCTCTCTTGAGCTACGTCGTGATATTGCTCAATATAGAGGCGCCGCACACTCACTATGCTTCACTGACGAAGTAATGGATCATCAAATCCCTGAAGGGTTTAAACTCGTGAACATTGAATCCTATGACGGCACAACAGACCCCGCGGTTTGGATCGAAGATTATCTCCTTCATATCCATATGGCCCGCGGCGACGATCTCCACGCCATCAAGTATCTCCCACTCAAGCTTAAAGGACCAGCTCGGCATTGGCTTAACAGCTTGCCCGCAGAGTTAATCGGGTGTTGGGAGGACCTGGAAGCCGCATTCCTCGACAACTTCCAGGGCACATATGTGCGGCCACCAGACGCCGATGACCTAAGTGTTGGGGAACGTAGTAATTTCAAAAAATTTCCTACACACACGCAAGATCATGGTGATGATATAGCAATGAGAGGGGAGAGTGTTGTCTACGTACCCTCGTAGACTGAAGCGGAAGCGTTGACGCAACGTAGAGGAAGTAGTCGTACGTCCTCCCGGTCCAACCGATCCAAGCACCGTTACTCCGGCACCTCCGAGTTCTTGACACACGTACAACTCGATGACACACCCCGAACTCCGATCTAGCAGAGGCACGGGGAGGAGTTCCGTCAGCATGACGGCATGGTGACGATCTTGATGTTCTCCTGTCGCAGGGCTTCACCTAAGCACCGCTACAATATGACCGAGGTGTAATATCGTGGAGGGGGGGGGGGGCACCGCACACGGCTAAGGAACGATCTCAATGATCAACTTGTGTGTCTATGGGGTGCCCCCCACCCCCGTATATAAAGGAGGGAGGGAGGAGGAGGCCGGCCTAAGGGGGAGGCGCGCCCTAGGGGGGGCAAACCTACTCCAAGTAGGTTTGGCCCCCCTTTCCTATTAGGAGTAGGAGAGGGAAGGAAGAGGGGGGAGGAGAGAAGGAAAGGGGGGGGGGCCCTCCCAATTCGGATTGAGATTGGGGGGGGCGCGCCCCCTCCCTTGCTCCTTCTCCCTCCCTTCCACTAAGGCCCAATAAGGCCCATATACTTACCGGGGGGTTCCGGTAACCTCCCGGAACTCTGGTATAATCCCAATCTCATCCGGAACCTTTCCGGTGTCCAAATATATCCGTCCAATATATCAATCTTTATGTCTCGACCATTTCGAGACTCCTCGTCATGTCCGTGATCACATCCGAGACTCCGAACAACCTTCGGTACATCAAAATACATAAACTCATAATATAACTGTCATCGAAACCTTAAGTGTGCGGACCCTACGGTTCGAGAACAATGTAGACATGACCGAGACACGTTTCCGGTCAATAACCAATAGCGGGACCTGGATGCCCATATTGGTTCCTACATATTCTACGAAGATCTTTATCGGTCAAACCGCACAACAACATACGTTGTTCCCTTTGTCATCGGTATGTTACTTGCCCGAGATTCGATCGTCGGTATCCAATACCTAGTTCAATCTCGTTACCAGCAAGTCTCTTTACTCATTCCGTAATACATCATCTTGCAACTAACTCATTAGTTGAAATGCTTGCAAGGCTTAAGTGATGTGTATTACCGAGAGGGCCCAGAGATACCTCTCCGACATTCGGAGTGACAAATCCTAATCTCGAAATACGCCAACTCAACAAGTACCTTCGGAGACACCTGTAGAGCACCTTTATAATCACCCAGTTACGTTGTGACATTTGGTAGCACACAAAGGGTTCCTCCGGTAAATGGGAGTTGCATAATCTCATAGTCATAGGAACATGTATAAGTCATGAAGGAAGCAATAGCAACATACTAAACGATCGGGTGCTAAGCTAACGGAATGGGTCATGTCAATCAGATCATTCAACTAATGATGTGACCTTGTTAATCAAATAACAACTCCTTGTTCATGGTTAGGAAACATAACCATCTTTGATTAACAAGCTAGTCAAGTAGAGGCATACTAGTGACACTCTGTTTGTCTATATATTCACACATGTATTATGTTCCCGGTTAATACAATTCTAGCATGAATAATAAACATTTATCATGATATAAGGAAATAAATAATAACTTTATTATTGCCTCTAGGGCATATTTCCTTCAGTCTCCCACTTGCACTAGAGTCAATAATCTAGATTACATAGTAATGATTCTAACACCCATGGAGTCTTGGTGTTGATCATGTTTTGCTTGTGGAAGAGGCTTAGTCAACGGGTCTGCAAGATTCAGATCCGTATGTATCTTGCAAATCTCTATGTCTCCCACCTGGACTAGATCCCGGATGGAATTGAAGCGTCTCTTGATGTGTTTGGTTCTCTTGTGAAATCTGGATTCCTTCGCTAAGGCAATCGCTCCAGTATTGTCACAAAAGATTTTCATTGGACCCAATGCACTAGGTATGACACCTAGATCGGATATGAACTCCTTCATCCAGACTCCTTCATTGGCTGCTTCCGAAGCAGCTATGTATTCCGCTTCACACGTAGATCCCGCCACGACGCTTTGCTTTGAACTGCACCAACTGACAGCTCCACCGTTTAATGTAAACACGTACCCGGTTTGCGATTTAGAATCGTCCGGATCAGTGTCAAAGCTTGCATCAACGTAACCATTTACGATGAGCTCTTTGTCACCTCCATATACGAGAAACATATCCTTAGTCCTTTTCAGGTATTTCAGGATGTTCTTGACCGCTGTCCAGTGATCCACTCCTGGATTACTTTGGTACCTCCCTGCTAGACTTATAGCAAGGCACACATCAGGTCTGGTACACAGCATTGCATACATGATAGAGCCTATGGCTGAAGCATAGGGAACACTTTTCGTTTTCTCTCTAACTTCTGCAGTGGTTGGGCTTTGAGTCTTACTCAACTTCACACCTTGCAATACATGCAAGAACCCTTTCTTTGCTAGATCCATTTTGAACTTCTTCAAAACTTTGTCAAGGTATGTGCTTTGTGAAAGTCCAATTAAGCGTCTTGATCTATCTCTATAGATCTTAATGCCCAATATGTAAGCATCTTCACCGAGGTCTTTCATTGAAAAACTTTTATTCGAGTATCCCTTTATGCTATCCAGAAATTCTATATCATTTCCAATCAATAATATGTCATCCACATATAATATTAGAAATGCTACAGAGCTCCCACTCACTTTCTTGTAAATACAGGCTTCTCCAAAAGTTTGTATAAAACCAAATGCTTTGATCACACTATCAAAATGTTTATTCCAACTCCGAGAGGCTTGCACCAGTCCATAAATGGATCGCTGGAGCTTGCACACTTTGTTAGCCCCCTTTGGATCGATAAAACCTTCTGGTTGCATCATATACAACTCTTCCTCCAGAAATCCATTCAGGAATGCAGTTTTTACATCCATTTGCCAAATTTCATAATCATAAAATGCAGCAATTGCTAACATGATTCGGACAGACTTAAGCATCGCTACGGGTGAGAAGGTCTCATCGTAGTCAACCCCTTGAACTTGTCGAAAACCTTTTGCAACAAGTCGAGCTTTGTAGACAGTAACATTACCGTCAGCGTCAGTCTTCTTCTTGAAGATCCATTTATTCTCAATTGCTTGCCGACCATCGGGCAAGTCAACCAAAGTCCATACTTTGTTCTCATACATGGATCCCATCTCAGATTTCATGGCTTCAAGCCATTTTGCGGAATCTGGGCTCACCATCGCTTCTTCATAGTTCGTAGGTTCATCATGATCTAGTAGCATGACTTCCAGAATAGGATTACCGTACCACTCTGGTGCGGATCTTACTCTGTTCGACCTACGAGGTTCTGTATTAACTTGATCTGAAGTTCTATGATCATCATTATCAACTTCCTCACTAGTTGGTTTTGACGTCACAGAAACCGGTTCCTGTGATGTATTATTTTCCAACAAGGGAGTAGGTACAGTTACCTCATCAAGTTCTACTTTCCTCCCACTGACTTCTTTCGAGAGAAACTCCTTCTCTAGAAAGGATCCATTCTTAGCAACGAATGTCTTGCCTTCGGATCTGTGATAGAAGGTGTACCCAACTGTCTCCTTTGGGTATCCTATGAAGACACATTTCTTCGATTTGGGTTCGAGCTTATCAGGTTGAAGCTTTTTCACATAAGCATCGCAGCCCCAAACTTTAAGAAACGACAACTTTGGTTTCTTGCCAAACCATAGTTCATAAGGTGTCATCTCAACGGATTTCGACGGTGCCCTATTTAACGTGAATGTGGCCGTCTCTAAAGCATAACCCCAAAACGATAGCGGTAAATGTGTAAGAGACATCATAGACCGTACCATATCAAGTAAAGTACGATTACGACGTTCGGACACACCATTACGCTGTGGTGTTCCGGGTGGCGTGAGTTGCGAAACTATTCCACATTGTTTTATGTGTAAACCAAACTCGTAACTCAAATATTCTCCTCCACGATCAGATCGTAGAAACTTTATCTTCTTGTTACGATGATTTTCAACTTCACTCTGAAATTCTTTGAACTTTTCAAATGTTTCAGACTTATGCTTCATTAAGTAGATATACCCATATCTGCTTAAATCATCTGTGAAGGTGAGAAAATAACGATATCCGCCACGAGCCTCAACATTCATCGGACCACATACATCTGTATGTATGATTTCCAACAAATCTGTTGCTCTCTCCATAGTACCGGAGAACGGCGTTTTGGTCATCTTGCCCATGAGGCATGGTTCGCAAGTACCAAGTGATTCATAATCAAGTGGTTCCAAAAGACCATCAGTATGGAGTTTCTTCATGCGCTTTACACCGATATGACCTAAACGGCAGTGCCACAAATAAGTTGCACTATCATTATCAACTCTGCATCTTTTGGCTTCAACACTATGAATATGTGTGTCACTACTATCGAGATTCATCAAAAATAGACCACTCTTCAAGGGTGCATGACCATAAAAGATATTACTCATATAAATAGAACAACCATTATTCTCTGATTTAAATGAATAACCGTCTCGCATCAAACAAGATCCAGATATAATGTTCATGCTCAACGCTGGCACCAAATAACAATTATTTAGGTCTAATACTAATCCCGAAGGTAGATGTAGAGGTAGCGTGCCGACCGCGATCACATCGAGTTTGGAACCATTTCCCATGCGCATCGTCCCCTCGTCTTTGCCAGTGTTCGCTTAATCCGTAGTCCCTGTTTCGAGTTGCAAATATTAGCAACAGAACCAGTATCAAATACCCAGGTGCTACTGCGAGCTCTAGTAAGGTACACATCAATAACATGTATATCACATATACCTTTGTTCACCTTGCCATCCTTCTTATCCGCCAAATACTTGGGGCAGTTCCGCTTCCAGTGACCAGTCTGCTTGCAGTAGAAGCACTCAGTTTCAGGCTTAGGTCCAGACTTGGGTTTCTTCTCTTGAGCAGCAACTTGTTTGCTGTTCTTCTTGAAGTTCCCTTTCTTTTTCCCTTTGCCCTTTTTCTTGAAACTAGTGGTCTTGTTGACCATCAACACTTGATGCTCGTTCTTGATTTCTACCTCCGCAGCCTTTAGCATTGCGAAGAGCTCGGGAATCGTTTTATCCATCCCTTGCATATTATAGTTCATCACGAAGCTCTTGTAGCTTGGTGGAAGTGATTGGAGAATTCTGTCAATGACGCTATCATTCGGAAGAGTAACTCCCAGTTGAATCAAGTGATTACAATACCCAGACATCTTGAGTATGTGCTCACTGACAGAATTATTCTCCTCCATCTTGCAGCTATAGAACTTATTGGAGACTTCGTATCTCTCAATCTGGGCATTCTTCTCGAATATTAACTTCAACTCCTGGAACATCTCATATGCTCCATGACGTTCAAAACGTCGTTGAAGTCCCGGTTCTAAGCCGTAAAGCATGGCACATTGAACTATCGAGTAGTCATCAGCTTTGCTCTGCCTGACGTTCTTAACGTCGTCAGTTGCATCAGCAGCAGGCCTGGCACCCAGCGGTGCTTCCAGGACGTAATTTTTCTGTGCAGCAATGAGGATAATCCTCAAGTTACGGACCCAGTCCGCGTAGTTGCTACCATCATCTTTCAACTTAGCTTTCTCAAGGAACGCATTAAAATTCAACGGAACAACAGCACAGGCCATCTATCTACAATCAACATAGACAAGCAAGATACTATCAGGTACTAAGTTCATGATAAATTTAAGTTCAATTAATCATATTACTTAAGAACTCCCACTTAGACAGACATCTCTCTAGTCATCTAAGTGATCACGTGACCCAAATCAACTAAACCATAACCGATCATCACGTGAGATGGAGTAGTTTTCAATGGTGAACATCTTATGTTGATCATATCTACTATATGATTCACGCTCGACCTTTCGGTCTCCGTGTTCCGAGGCCATATCTGCATATGCTAGGCTCGTCAAGTTTAACCTGAGTATTCTGCGTGTGCAAAACTGGCTTGCACCCGTTGTAGATGGACGTAGAGCTTATCACACCCGATCATCACGTGGTGTCTGGGCACGACGAACTTTGGCAACGGTGCATACTCAGGGAGAACACTTCTTGATAATTTTTAGTGAGAGATCATCTTAAAATGCTACCGTCAATCAAAGCAAGATAAGATGCATAAAGGATAAACATCACATGCAATCAATATAAGTGATATGATATGTCCATCATCATCTTGTGCTTTGTGATCTCCATCTCCGAAGCACCATCATGATCACCATCGTCACCGGCGCGACACCTTGATATCCATCGTAGCATCGTTGTCGTTTACGCCATCTATTGCTTCTACGACTATCGCTACCGCTTAGTGATAAAGTAAAGCAATTACAGGGCGTTTGCATTTCATACAATAAAGCGACAACCATATGGCTCCTGCCAGTTGCCGATAACTTCGGTTACAAAACATGATCATCTCATACAATAAAATATAGCATCATGTCTTGGCCATATCACATCACAACATGCCCTGCAAAAACAAGTTAGACGTCCTCTACTTTGTTGTTGCAAGTTTTACGTGGCTGCTACGGGCTTAAGCAAGAACCAATCTCACCTACGCATCAAAACCACAACGATAGTTTGTCAAGTTGATGCTGTTTTAACCTTTGCAAGGACCGGGCGTAGCCACACTCAGTTCAACTAAAGTTGGAGAAACTGACACCCGCTAGTCACCTGTGTGCAAAGCACGACGGTAAAACCAGTCTCGCGTAAGCGTACGCGTAATGTCGGTCCGGGCCGCTTCATCCAACAATACCGTCGAACCAAAGTATGACATGCTGGTAAGCAGTATGACTTATATCGCCCACAACTCACTTGTGTTCTACTCGTGCATATAACATCAAACCATAAAACCTAGGCTTGGATGCCACTGTTGGGGAACGTAGTAATTTCAAAAAATTTCCTACGCACACGCAAGATCATGGTGATGATATAGCAACAAGAGGGGAGAGTGTTGTCTACGTACCCTCGTAGACCGAAGCGGAAGCATTGACGCAACATAGAGGAAGTAGTCGTACGTCCTCCCGGTCCAACCGATCCAAGCACCGTTACTCCGGCACCTCCGAGTTCTTGACACACGTATAGCTCGATGACACACCCCAAACTCCAATCCAGCAGAGGCACGGGGAGGAGTTCCGTCAGCACGACGGCGTGGTGACGATCTTGATGTTCTCCTGTCGCAGGGCTTTGCCTAAGCACCGCTACAATATGACCGAGGTGTAATATCGTGGAGGGGGGGCACCGCACACGGCTAAGGAACGATCTCAATGATCAACTTGTGTGTCTATGGGGTGCCCCCCACCCCCGTATATAAAGGAGGGAGGGAGGAGGAGGCCGGCCTAAGGGGGAGGCGCGCCCTAGGGGGGGCAAACCTACTCCAAGTAGGTTTGGCCCCCCTTTCCTATTAGGAGTAGGAGAGGGAAGGAAGAGGGGGGAGGAGAGAAGGAAAGGGGGGGCCAGCCCCCCCTCCCAATTCGGATTGGGCTTGGGGGGGGGGGGGCGCGCCCCCTCCCTTGCTCCTTCTCCCTCCCTTCCACTAAGGCCCAATAAGGCCCATATACTTACCGGGGGGTTCCGGTAACCTCCCGGAACTCCGGTATAATCCCAATCTCATCCGGAACCTTTCCGGTGTCCAAATATATCCGTCCAATATATCAATCTTTATGTCTCGACCATTTCGAGACTCCTCGTCATGTCCGCGATCACATCTGGGACTCCGAACAACCTTCGGTACATCAAAATACATAAACTCATAATATAACTGTCATCGAAACCTTAAGTGTGCGGACCCTACGGTTCGAGAACAATGTAGACATGACCGAGACACGTTTCCGGTCAATAACCAATAGCGGGACCTGGATGCCCATATTGGTTCCTACATATTCTACGAAGATCTTTATCGGTCAAACCGCACAACAACATACGTTGTTCCCTTTGTCATCGGTATGTTACTTGCCCGAGATTCGATCGTCGGTATCCAATACCTAGTTCAATCTCGTTACCGGCAAGTCTCTTTACTCGTTCCGTAATACATCATCTTGCAACTAACTCATTAGTTGAAATGCTTGCAAGGCTTAAGTGATGTGTATTACCGAGAGGGCCCAGAGATACCTCTCCGACATTCGGAGTGACAAATCCTAATCTCGAAATACGCCAACTCAACAAGTACCTTCGGAGACACCTGTAGAGCACCTTTATAATCACCCAGTTACGTTGTGACGTTTGGTAGCACACAAAGTGTTCCTCCGGTAAACGGGAGTTGCATAATCTCATAGTCATAGGAACATGTATAAGTCATGAAGGAAGCAATAGCAACATACTAAACGATCGGGTGCTAAGCTAACAGAATGGGTCATGTCAATCAGATCATTCAACTAATGATGTGACCTTGTTAATCAAATAACAACTCCTTGTTCATGGTTAGGAAACATAACCATCTTTGATTAACAAGCTAGTCAAGTAGAGGCATACTAGTGACACTCTGTTTGTCTATATATTCACACGTGTATTACGTTTCCGGTTATTACAATTCTAGCATGAATAATAAACATTTATCATGATATAAGGAAATAAATAATAACTTTATTATTGCCTCTAGGGCATATTTCCTTCACTAAGCCACATAATTCAGCAGCCAGACGAATCGGCCAGACAGTTCTGGACACGGTTCTTAACAAAGAAAAATCAAATCGTCGACTGTCCGGATGCAGAGGCCCTCGCAGCCTTCAAACATAACATCCGCGAAGACTGGCTGGCCCGGCACCTAGGACAGGAAAAGCTGAAATCCATGGCAGCTCTCACATCACTCATGACCCGCTTCTGTGCGGGAGAGGACAGCTGGCTAGCTCGCAGCAACAACCTCAGCAAAAATGCTGGCAGTCTGGATACTAAGGACCACAACGGCAGGTCGCGTCGAAACAAAAACAAACGCCGCATTAACAACGATAACAATGAGGATACGACAGTCAATGCCGGATTCATAGGCTCTAAACCCGGTCAGTGGAAGAAGCCATTCAAAAGAACTACTACGGGTCCGTCCAATTTGGACCGAATACTCGACCGCTCTTGCCAGATACATTGCACCCCAGAAAAGCCAGGTAATCACACCAACAGAGATTGTTGGGTATTCAAGCAGGCAGGCAAATTAATTGCCGAAAACAATGACAAGGGGCTACACAGCGATGACGAGGAAGAGACCCGGCCGCCAAACAGTAGAGGACAGAAGGGTTTCCCCCCACAAGTGCGGATGGTAAACATGATATACGCAACACATATACCCAAGAGGGAGCGGAAACGTGCACTTCGGGACGTATACGCGATGGAGCCAGTCGCCCCGAAGTTCAATCCATGGTCCTCTTGCCCGATCACTTTCGATCAAAGGGACCACCCTACCAGTATCCATCATGGTGGGTTCGCCGCATTGGTCTTAGACCCAATCGTCGATGGATTTCACCTCACTAGAGTCCTGATGGACGGCGGCAGCAGCCTGAACCTGCTTTATCAGGATACAGTGCGCAAGATGGGCATAGACCCCTCAAGGATTAAACCTACAAAGACGACCTTTAAAGGCGTCATACCAGGTGTTGAGGCCAATTGTACAGGCTCAGTCACACTGGAATTAATCTTCGACATAGTCCCGTTCCGCAGTGGCTATCACGCCCTGCTCGGACGAACCGCGTTTGCAAAGTTCAACGCGGTGCCGCATTATGCATACCTTAAGCTCAAGATTCCAGGCCCTCGTGGAGTCATCACGGTCAACGGAAACACTGAACGCTCCCTCCGAACGGAGGAACACACAGCGGCTCTTGCGGCAGAAGTACAGAGCAGCCTTTTAGGCAATTTTCGAGTCCGGCCGTTAAACGACCAGACATGGCTAAACGCGCCCGGAGTAACATCAGTCAAGACCACCTGACATGTTCCGAGCACGCGTAGCAATGCGGCCCCAACCCCAGCCCTTGCATGATTGCAAGACCAGCTCTTTGCGTACATCATTACGCTCTGAAGATACCATGGGAATAGGGGGAGGGGCACGACCACGATAGGCCCAGAGTGCGGCTTAACCACACCAGGGGCTCCCAAGTGTGCCACTCTTTTTTCTTCCTCTTTTATTTTCTCACAGGACTCCGTTCACCAGAGGCCTTGTCCGGTAGTAGATATGCCGAACTCACGACACAACAGCCAGGGAGGAACAAAGGCTACGACGAACACTCAGGTGGTCTCCATTATGAGCATTAAATTTGTTAAATACACCAGTCCGCAGCCTCACCCCTGGAGGGGGACATGTTTAATTAGTCCAATCCCTTGCTTACCGCACTATTTGTATCGTTCCACACTCATAGCAGAATTCCTTGAATAAACAATGCAGCACTTTTTGCCTATAATTGCATTACTTTTTTTACATATATGTTCATTAATGACATCTTGCACCCGTACATTTTGGTACGGCCGAATACACCAGGGGCTTATGTTCCCCGCATTATGGTGTAATAAGTCCGAACACTTTCACAAGTGCGGCACCCCGAACTTATAGCATTATATGCATCGGCTCCGAATCATGTCTTGGGTCAATAGTTGGGTTTGCCCGGCTCCCATGTTTTGGTACCTTACGTTCCGTTCCGTCGGCTAAGGTAGCACTGGGAGAACCACTGCGATTGCGCCCCGGTTGAGCTGGGTGAGCGCCTCAGTGGAGAAAGCTAAAACTGACTGTCATGATAAGGCGAGAGACTGGTCGCTGTTCGAGAGGTCTTTTCGAGTCCCTAAAGACTTATGCCGCTTCGAGCGAGGAACTGGCTGTGTCCGGCCCAGGCGTGGATAGCGCCCTGAACTCGGTCTTCCGAATACCAGGGGCTTTGCCGAAATTTAAAATTATAGAATTCTATGGCTAAGTGAGAGTGTTCAAGCATTATAAGTCCGGTTGCCTTGTTCGTTGTGTTGAGCGCCTCCCTAGATGGACCCAAAAATGGGAACAAGAGTGCTCAAGTTTATCCCGAACACCCCAGCACTCGTGGCATGGGGGCTGAAGCCGACGACTTGCCATCTCTCAGATTTTATAAACGGCTGCACATAAGGTAATATTTTAAATCAATAAGCGTTGCTTAGCGCATATGAACAAAGTTTTCAGCGCACAGGATAACACATTGCGAGTTTAATCAATAATTACATCTCTGGGGCACTCATCCGCAATCTTGCGGGCACCCTTCAGGACAGTCTTATAGTACATCTCGGGCGTACGATACTCCTTGGCCGCTGGCGGCGCGTTAGTGATAAGCCTCTCCGCATCCAGCCTGCCCCAATGCACCTTTGCACGGGCAAGGGCCCGACGGGCACCTTCAATACAGGCGGAGCGCTTGACGACTTCCACCCAGGGGCACGCATCCACCAGCCGCCGCACGAGGCCGAAGTAGCTCCCAGGCATGGCCTCTCCAGGCCACAGCCGGACTATGAGGCCCTTCATGGCCTGCTCGACTACCTTGTGGAGCTCGACCAGCTGCTTCAGCTGGTCGCTCGGAGGCACCGTATGTCCGGCCTCAGAGTACTGAGACCAGAAGACCTTCTCTGTTGAGCTCCCCTCCTCGCCGCGGTAGAATGCGGCGGCATCAGACACACTACGAGGCAGATCTGCAAACGCCCCTGGAGAGCTCCGAATTCGGGTAAGTAATAGGTAATTTACATTAACATGCTTGCTTTGCATGAAAAATGCCTTACCCGCCGCTACTTTCTTCACATCCTCAACCTCCTGGAGGGACTTACGGGCCTCGGCCTTAGCGGCTTTGGCACTTTCAAGAGCCGAGGCAAGCTCGGACTCTCGAGTCTTCGAGTCGCGCTCCAAACTCTCATGCTTTTCCATGAGAGCCTGGAGCTCTTGCCGCACCTCCGCCACCCGCACCTCCTGCTTCTCTCGCTCCGCTCGTTCCGCGGCCACATTGCGTTCGGCCGCAAACACGGCCTCCTTCAGGGTCGCCACCTCGTTCGTGGCCCCTGCAGTACCCATGTTATCCTTGTTATTTCTATTGCAACCAAAATCCTTTTCTGTAAGGTACAAATTTTAAAAGTGGTGTTACTCACCTTCTTTGTCCTCGAGCTGCTTCTTGGCAAGGCTGAGCTCTCGCTCGGACCGCTCGAGGTCCTGCTTCAAAGCACCAACCTCCGCAGTCAGTGCTGCAGAGGTCAGCAGCGCAGCCTGCAAACCCATGTTGACATAATTTTTAGTACTCCTGCGTATATCTTTTTTAGATACTCAATCCGGTTTTTCTTTCTGAACACCGAACCGAGCATCAGGGGCTACTGTCTATGCGGTATTACATTACATATTTTAAACTTCTTACCTCAAAGCCTATTAGAAGGCTACTGCAGGCTTCGGTCAGCCCGCTCTTGGCGAGCTGAACCTTCTGAATCACCGCACTCATGATAGTGCGGTGTTCTTCCTTGATGGAAGCGCCGTTAAGCGCCTCCAACAAGTTGTCCAGCGCCTCCGATTGGACAGAGGCTGCCGGCGTCACGGTCTTGCCCTTCTTATGAAGGGGCCGCCGACCGGGCTCCGGAGGCTCTGCGGGTTCCGGCATGGAGCCCAGCGCAGAGTCCGGGAGGCTGCCTTGCGGCACCTCCGGAGCCTCCTCCTGATGGGTCCCCTCCTGGGATCCCACCTCGGTGTCGTCAGCGCGAGGGGTGGAGGCGGTCGGAATGGAATCCACGTCCGACAGAGCCAAGGACCCGCTCGACGAAGCGGGAAGATCATCATCGGCCGGACTACAGGTAGTGTGCGACATTAGAAGGACACTATGTGACGCAAAGGAGATATTATAAACCATTCAGGAATCCGGATACTTACGATCTTGCCGGAGGCCTGGCCCTTGAGGGCCACTCTTCGTCGCCAACGTTGGCGTTGGCAGAGCTGTCCGGGGGAAGAGTCCTTCCCCTCAGCCTTCCTCTTCCTCTCTCCCTCCTCCGGGAAAGAGTCCTCTTTCTCCTCCTCGTCTTCGGGGGAGGAGTCCGCCTCGGAGCCATCGGACGATGAGTCCGATACCACCTGGCGCCGGGAACTTCTTCGAGTTCCCGTGGCCTTCTTCTTGGCCTTCTTCTCCGGCACCACATAGAGTGCCGGGACTAGCAGCCCCGTTAAACGGGCGTCCGCTGGATCTTCGGGAAGGGGAGCCGGACAGTCTACCTGTCTGGACGTCCTCTGCCAGTCCTGTCAAAGGCATTGGGAGTTTTAGATCCCACACAGAGTCAAACTATGAGAAAAAATAAGTGTCCCATAGAGGATAACAAAGCTTACCTCGCCGCCCGGGCGCGTGGTGCTGAATCCGCGGTCTTCCGTCGCGGATGCGGGGGCTTCTCCGCCCTTGAACAACACCCTCCAAGCGGCTTCGTACGTCGTGTCGAAGAGCCCGCTCAGGGTCCGGTGCCGTGCCGGATTGAACTCCCACAGGTTGAAGACCCGTTGTTGGCAGGGGAGAATCCGGCGGATGAGCATGACCTGGATCATGTTGACAAGCTTGAGCTTCTTGTTCACCAAGGTTTGGAGACAGGACTGGAGTCCGGTTAGCTCCTCCGAACTGCCCCATAGCAAGCCCTTCTTTTTCCAGGAGGTGAGCTACATAGGGGCACCAGATCTGAACTCGGGGGCCGCTGCCCATTTAGGGTCCCGCGGCTCGGTGATATAGAACCACCCCGATTGCCACCCTTTGATGGTTTCCACAAAGGCGCCCTCAAGCCAGAGGACGTTGGGCATCTTGCCCACCATGGCGCCTCCGCACTCCTCTTGGACGCCCTTCACTACCTTTGGCTTGACGTTGAAGGTCTTGAGCCACAAGCCGAAGTGGGTCCGGATGCAGAGAAAGGCCTCGCACACGACAATAAATGCCGAGATGTTGAGGATGAAGTTTGGCGCCAGATCGTGGAAGTCCAGGCCGCAGTAGAACATGAGCCCCTGGACGAAGGGATGAAGTGGGAAGCCCAGTCCGTGGAGGAAGTGGGGAAGGAATACAACCCTCTCATGGGGCCTGGGGGTGGGGATGAGCTGCCCCTCGTCGGGCAGCCGGTGCGCGATGTCGCTGGAAAGGTATCCGACGCTGCGCAGCTTTTCGATGTGCTCCTCCGTAACGGAGGAGGCCAACCACTTGCCTCCCACTCCAGACATGGCTGGAGAAGGTCGAGACGAGATGTGCGGACTTTGGCGCTGGAGCTCGAGTGCGCGGAGATGGATAAGCAAAGGAGGAAGAAGGCGTAGGTGAAAAGGTGGATCCTTATCCCCTTATATATAGGCGGACGAAGACTATGCGTCCCCACCGGCCTGGTAAAACTCGCTTGTCTCCCAAGCGCCACCATCAATGGCGCGGTTGGGTTACCCACGTCCGTATTGATGGGAATCCCGGAATAAGGGGAACACGATCTCTGCTTCGACAAGATGTGCCAAGGAAACCGCTTCGCTAAACGCGCTGAGGTGGTCTAATAAAAAACAATTCAAGTAAAAGCTTGGTAGTGGCGTGATGTCATGCCACAAAATACGTCAGCAGATTGAACCTGTGTACATATTATTCTCTCTACGGTGGAATGTGGAATTTATTTTGCAGAGCCGGACACTATCCTGGTGTTCACAATCTTCTATTTATTATTCAGAGGAGGAACCCGCCTTGCAATGCCGAACAATATGCGCGCCGGACTCATCGTCATTGAAGCCTGGTTCAGGGGCTACTGAGGGAGTCCTGGACTAGGGGGTGTCCGGACAGCCGGACTATCATCGTCAGCCAGACTATCATCGTCAGCCGGACTCCAAGACTATGAAGATACAAGATTCAAGACTTCGTCCCGTGTCCGGATGGGACTTTCCTTGGTGTGGAAGGCAAGCTTGGCGATACGGATATGTAGATCTCCTACCATTGTAACCGACTCTATGTAACCCTAGCCCTCTCCGGTGTCTATATAAACCGGAGAGTTTTAGTCCGTAGGACAACACAATCATACCATAGGCTAGCTTCTAGGGTTTAGCCTCCTTGATCTCGTGGTAGATCCACTCTTGTACTACCCATATCATCAATATCAATCAAGCAGGAGTAGGGTTTTACCTCCATCGAGAGGGCCCGAGCCTAGGTAAAAACATCGTGTCCCTTGTCTCCTGTTACCATCCGCATAGATGCACAGTTCGGGACCCCCTACCCGAGATCCGCCGGTTTTGACACCGACATGTAGGTTCAGTCTGATGGCTCTCTCCACGAATGAAGAGGAGGTGGAGGGGTATATATAGCCTCCACACAAAATCTAACCGTTACACACAATTTACCAAACTCCGTTGGACCGATTCAACAGACTCGGTCGGACCGATTTAGTAAACCTAGTGACCGTTAGGATTTTCGGTGGGACCGATATGCAACTCGGTAGGACTGATATGGTTAGGGTTAGGGTATAACGTAATCTCGGTGAGACCGATTACACAAACTCGGTGGGACCGATTTTGGTAATAAGCTTTCCAGAGAGTTGGTCAGGCAAACTCGGTTAGACCGATTACACAAACTCGGTAGGACCGATTTTGGTAATAAGTTAACCAGGAAGTTTGCATTGTAATCTCGGTAGTACCGATTGCTCAAACTCGGTTAGACCGATTTTGGTAATGGACATACACAGAGAGATTACAATCCCATATCGGTGAGACCGAGATTCCTATCGGTGAGACCGATTTGCCTAGGGTTTGTGGCAGTGGATATGACATCTGAACTCGGTGGCGCCGGATAGAAAGAATCGGTATGGCCGAGTTTGACTTTAGGTTTAGGTCATATGTGTGGAAGTGGGAAAGTAGTTGAGGGTTTTGGAGCATATCACTAAGTACTGTGGAGCAATAAACTCATTAAGCAACACCTCATCCCTTCTTGATAGTATTGGCTTTTCCTATGGACTCAATGTGATCTTGGATCACTAAAATGTAAAATGAAGAGTCTTGAGCTTGAAGCTTGAGCCAATCCTTTGTCCTTAGCATCTTGAAGGACTTCCCACATCCTTTAGTCCATGCCACTCCATTGTTGAACTTATCTGAAACATACTAGATAAAGGTGTTAGTCCAACAAGAGATATGTTGACATTAATTACCAAAACCACCTAGGGAGCACTTGTGCTTTCAATCTCCCCCTTTTTGGTAATTGATAACATACATCAAAGCTTTAGATAAAGATATAAAGAATAGTAAGTAAAGCTTTGGAAAGACATGTAACAAGCATAGGATCCCCCTACATGTATGCAATCATGTGAATATGGAATATAGAAGCATGTGAGAGCATAACCATGATAGAGCAGGCAATGTGTTACATGTATCTTGGCCATATGCATCAGAGCAAAGAATATTAAGGAAAATACCTTCATGCCCATGAGTCCTTCTTGCAAACAGTATGTACATCAGCAAGAATTCCTCATACACATGATTGTGATGCATATACTTACCTTGTAGTCTTGAGTTGGCTTAGGATGGAATGAACCTGTGCAAACAAGGTTAGACAACACAGGTACATCTACTAGCCAGAGCAAATAGAAGAAACCACAAGAATACCAAGACTGGGATGACATGTAGAGAGTGAGTAATAAGTACCACATTGGATTAGACATGTCCCCAAGAGTAAAGATATGTAATGAATTTAAATGATTTCTTTCCCTTAGATGTCTTGCTCCCCCTGAATCTAGCATGGGATACTAGGAGAAGATAGGGAACAGAAAATCAGAGCTGAAAGATATAAATGAACAGAGCTAATGCAAATAAGCACATATGAACATGTCTTTCCCCTCAAGAAGACATGTGGCATCTCTCCTCTTGAACACCAAGCATCTGGGATCCTTGAGAAATACTTTCTACTTGAGTATTCTCTCCCCCTGGAGATCTCTTTCTCCCCCTGAGGAGGTGATACTCTCTTTCTCTGATGTGATCTCTCTAAGTGATAAGCTTTGATGTGATCTCTCTCTCCCCCTTTGACATCAATTTCCAAGAAGGGTTTGATCCTTGAGACACAGTACAAAGCATTTATATAAATGTGATGCTTGTAGAGGACAAGATTCATTGAGTGGAGCTGGATCAGAAGAAACACAGAATAAGTGGCAAACTGTTTTTCCTGTTGTGAAATCGGTGGCACCGAGTGGTATGCTTCGGTTGGACCGAAAACAACAAATCGGTGAAACCGAGTTCATCGCAGAGAAAACACTTGTCACCTCAGCTCACTAGACTAGTAAGATCTCACAAAGATTTGCAAGGAATTTACTGAATGATATGCAATGAATTGGATGCAAAAAATGCAGAGCAAACAGAAAGAAGTCTAGATGAAGTTTTTTTTGAAAAGGGGAAACAAATATGCATGAGACAAATGCAAAAACACAGAAAAGAACACAAGAGAACTTCATCTAGAGATGGTCGGCGACAAAGTCACCTATGTTAGAGTATATTGACTTAGGAGTCAAGTGAGATCACTTGATCATAGGTCATACTCATCGTTTAAGCTCAAAATGGGGTTGCCATTTTTCGTTTAAGCATCTTGATGTATTCACATCTTGTCGAGTTGCTTTAGCTCATGACTTGGAGTAAATCTTCTCTAAGATGGAATAACATACCTTGGTTGGTGGTGTTGTCCATGTAGTTGAACTTGTGTGGGTTGCTCAAGGTTGATGTAGCTCATCAAGAGTTGGGAGCACCACTTGGAATTTGAGTCCAACTACCTACATGGGTTAGTTCTTGCAAGGAAGAGCACTTGTGTATCCAAGAATGACAATCATGAAGCTCAACATAGAATTTGTCAAAGGATATGTTTGAATGGTTCCGTGCTTCCTTGTCTTCAACCACCATAGTGTAGAAACTTGGTGATGTAGAGATTGCTCAAAATGTGAGTAGATTGCAATATCATGGAATTAGATTCATCCAAGTACCTACATGGGTTATATAACATGCAAGACGCAAATATATCCAAGACATAAGATTTTCATCATAAGAGAAATATCAAGGATTAGTCATAAGCTCATGTCTTGCATGTATCCAATGGAGTTTCTACTCCAAGTTTGAAGCATCAATGATGTTAAATTCTCCTCTTAACTTGCAAAACACTTTCTCATCAAGAGGTTTAGTGAATATATCCGCTAATTGCTTTTCGGTGCGAACATGCTTAAGATTAATGTCACCCTTAGCAACATGATCTCGAATGAAATGATGACGAACTTCAATATGCTTAGTTCAAGAATGTTGTACGGGATTATGACCAATTTTGATAGCACTTTCATTGTCACAAAGCAATGGAACATGTTTCACATATATCCCATAATCTTTAAGAGTTTGGGTCATCCAAAGTAATTGAGCACAACATGAACCAGCGGCAATGTATTCCGCTTCGGCGGTGGATAAGGATACTGAGTTTTGTTTCTTGGAGGACCAAGACACAAGAGATCTACCAAGAAATTGGCAAGTACCCGAAGTGGACTTTCTATCAACCTTGTCTCCGGCATAGTCCGAGTCGGAGTAGCCAACAAGATCGAAAGAGGCCCTCTTAGGATACCAAATGCCAAAATTTGGTGTATGGATTAAGTATCTCACTATCCTTTTCATGGCCTTAAGATGGCATTCTTTAGGAGCAGCTTGATATCGTGCACACATGCACACACTTAGCATAATATCGGGACGTGAAGCACATAGATATAATAATGAACCAATCATAGAGCGATAAACCTTTTGATCAACCGGTTCACCATCTTTGGTCAAATCAAGAAGTCCACTAGTAGGCATGGGTGTAGACATACCTTTGCATTCTTGCATATTGAACTTCTTGAATAAGTCCTTGGTGTACTTTGTTTGAGAAACAAAGGTACCTTCCTTAGTTTGCTTGATTTGCAACCCAAGAAAAAAATTTGAGTTCACTCATCATAGACATCTCAAACTTCTCCGACGTTAGCTTCCCAAACTTTTCACTAAAATGAGGGTTAGTTGAACCAAATATAATATCATCAACATAGATTTGGCACACAAATAGTTCTCCATTAACCCTTTTAGTAAAAAGAGTAGAATCTATTTTCCCAATTTCAAAGCCTTTTTCAATAAGGAACTTGGTCAAGCATTTATACCACGCTCTAGGAGCTTGTTTAAGACATAAAGAGCTTTGTGAAGTTTGTAAACATGATTGGGTTTCATAGGATTGAAAAAGCCGGGAGGTTGCTTAACATAAACTTCCTCCTCTATTTCACCATTTAGAAAAGCACTTTTAATGTCCATTTGGTACAAGGTGATATCATGATGATTAGCATAGGCAAGTAAGATGCGAATGGACTCAAGTCTAGCAACAGGAGCGTAAGTCTCACCATAGTCCATACCTTCGACTTGTGTGTAGCCTTGGGTGACGAGACGTGCTTTGTTGCATACTACTTGTCCATCTTCATCTTGCTTGTTGCGAAACACCCATTTGGTACCGATGATGTTGTGGTTGTTGTCGGGCTTCTCAACCAATGTCCAAACTTGGTCCCTCTCAAAGTTGTGTAGATCTTCATGCATAGCATTTATCCAATCTGGATCTTCCAATGCTTCTTCAACCTTCATAGGTTCAATGCTAGAGATGAAAGAATAGTTTTCACAAAAGTTAGCTAGACGAGTTTTAGAGCGAGTGATTCTCCCGATTTGAATATCATTGTAGATTTGCTCGACGGGATGGTCTTTAGAAATTCTTGCTCGAACTCGTGAAAGCTTTTGCTTGTTTCTTGGTTGAACTTCTTCTTCATCTTGTTCTTCTTCTTGGCCTTCTTCATTGTTGGAGTTGTCGTTCTCTTGTCATGGTGGGGAAGGAGGTTGTTGACGTTCATCTTGATGCTCTTCCTCGTTTTCTTCATCTTGGTGTGTCCCACTTGTGGATGCTTCCGTATCAACTCTTGGTTCACCTTGTCATGAAGTAGAAGCTTCCACTTGGACGGACGAGGTACTCTCCTTCACCTCCGTTGGACGAACCTTGCCAATAGACAAGTCTTGGATTGCTTCCGAGGGATCTTTGTCTCCTACATCAATTGGCAATTGCTCTACTTGCGAGCTGTTAGATTCATCAAACTTCACATCTACCGTCTCTTCAACCTTTCGGGTGAAATTGTTGTAGACACGGTAAGTGTGAGAGTTTGAATCATAACCTAGTAGGAAACCTTCATGAGACTTAGAAGCAAATTTAGAACGACGATGCTTATCAAGAATGTAGCACTTTGAGAGGAATACTCGAAAGTATTCAACTTGAGGTTTGTTACCGGTGAGGAGCTCATATGTCGTCTTGACGAGTAGCTTGTGAAGATACAAGCGATTTGTTGCATGATAAGCTGTCTCAACCGCTTCTGCCCAAAAAAGTGCTTCAGTGTCTTGTACTCATCAAGCATCGTTCTCGCCATTTCGATGAGCGTCCGGTTCTTCCTCTCAACAACTCCATTTTATTGAAGTGTGTACGTAGCCGAGAACTCGTGTGAAATCCCTTCTTCGTCAAGAAAGGTGTCCACATTTGCGTTCTTGAACTCCGTTCTGTTGTCGCTGCGAACCTTCTTGATCTTCACTTCAAATTGATTTTGGGCCTTCCTAGCGAAGTTTTTGAAGATCTTTTGGACCTGCGATTTATCATTGAGAAAGAACACCCACGTAAATCTTGAAAAATCATCAACTATAACTAGACCGAAAGAATTTCCACCGAGACTCTTGTAGGAGTTGGGACCAAAGAGATCCATGTGAAGTAGCTCGAGTGGCCTCCTTGTGGTCATGACGTTCTTCACGGGATGCCTTCCTCCAACCTGTTTACCTGCCTGACAAGTGCTGCAAAGTCTATCCTTATCAAATATGACATCGTTAACACCAAGGATATGATTTCCTTTAATAAGCTTGTCAAGGTTTCGCATACCAACATGACCTAATCGTCTATGCCATAACCAACCTTTTGAGGATTTAGCAATGAAGCAAGTTTTAGGTTGAGCCTTTTTAGTGAAATCAACAATGTATAGATCACCTCTACGCACACTGGCAAAGACCATTTTATGATTGTCTCGACGAAACACTTGGCAATCTACTTCAGTAAATAGGACATTGAAACCGAAATCAGCAAGTCTAGATAGTGAAAGTAAGCTGTATCCAAGAGATTCAACGAGCATGACATTTTGTATGAAGCTATCATGTGATATGGCCACCTTACCGAGGCCAACCACCTTACCCTTTGAGTTGTCACCGAAAGTGACATACTTTCGAGGACCATCGTTTTCAGCAAGCTCACGAAACATGTCTTTATCTCCGGTCATGTGATCGGTACATCCACTATCAAGAACCCATTCCTTTCCTCCTGCCAAATATCCCCGAAGATTTATCATAAGACCAAAGTGTCTCATTGCATCATCAAGATCGAAGTCACTATCATCATCCTCATCATAGTATCCATGTTCAACATCGTCATGTGGTGGATCAAGTCCTAGAGAGGGTAATTCATTAGAGTGAGTTTGACAATGATCTTGCTTATGAATTTTTATAGCTTCGGAAATAATGTCACTAATAATTCCAACATCTCCTTTGGCACGCATAAGGTTTGCAAGTTCAAATAGACGATCACCAAACATAGGATCACTAGAATTCATCTTACTCAAGGCAATAGACTTATGGAGAATTTCATCAAGATGTTTCAAGGAATAATTTGGAAAGCGTTCCTCAAGGAATTTCTATATAGTGTAGGAACACTTAAGAGTAGGCAAACATCCAATCAAGTTTCTAGGCAATCCTCTAATGATAAGTTCGGCAGTTCTAAGATTCCTAATCATGTCAATTGACTCATCAAGAGTAGGATGCATACGGTCAACGTGAGGTGCACAAGGGATAGCAATGTACTTGTTCAAATGATATTGATTGAAAATTACAAGCATCTCATTTTTCCATTCATGAAAATACTCTCCATCAAGAATAGGCACTCTATGTCTAAGACTCCCCAAAGTAGACTCATCCATCTTCCTCCAATGGTGATTAAACCAAGGCAATGGAGACCAATGCTCTGATACCACTTGTAGGACCTTGAGAAGAGGTGTCTAGAGGGGGGGGGGGTGATTAGACACTAGGTACCAAAGTTGCAGTTTTTAAGTTCTTTAAGTTTAAGTGGAGTTTAGGCACAAGTTTAACACTCACAATACATATCAAGCAAGCATGCAAAGAGTATATGAGCAGCGGAAAGTAAAGCATGCAACTTGCAAGAATGTAAAGGGAAGGTTTTTGGAGGATTCAAACGCAATTGGAGACACAGATGTTTTTGGCGTGGTTCCGATAGGTGGTGCTATCATACATCCACGTTGATGGAGACTTCAACCCACGAAGGGTAACGGTTGCGCGAGTCCACGGAGGGCTCCACCCACGAAGGGTCCACGAATAAGCAACCTTGTCTATCCCACCATGGCCGTCGCCCACGAAGGACTTGCCTCACTAGCGGTAGATCTTCACGAAGTAGGCGATCTCCTTGCCCTTACAAACTCCTTGGTTCAACTCCACAATCTTGTCGGAGGCTCCCAAGTGACACCTAGCCAATCTAGGAGACACCACTCTCCAAGAAGTAACAAATGGTGCGTTGATGATGAACTCCTTTCTCTTGTGCTTCAAATGATAGTCTCCCCAACACTCAACTCTCTCTCATGGGATTTGGATCTGGTGGAAAGAATATTTGAGTGGAAAGAAACTTGGGGAAGGCTAGAGATCAAGATTCATATGGTAGGAATGGAATATCTTGGCCTCAACACATGAGTAGGTGGTTCTCTCTCAGAAAATGTATGCTGGAAGTGTAGGTTCAGTCTGATGGCTCTCTCCATGAATGAAGAGGAGGTGGAGGGGTATATATAGCCTCCACACAAAATCTAACCGTTACACACAATTTACCAAACTCGATGGACCGATTCAACAGACTTGGTCGGACCAATTTAGTAAACCTAGTGACCGTTAGGATTTTCGGTGGGACCGATATGCAACTCGGTAGGACCGATATGGTTAGGGTTAGGGAATAACATAATCTCGGTGAGACCGATTACACAAACTCGGTGGGACCGGTTTTGGTAATAAGCTTTCCAGAGAGTTGGTCAGGCAAACTTGGTTGGACCGATTACACAAACTCGGTAGGACCGATTTTGGTAATAAGTTAACCAGGAAGTTTGCATTGTAATCTCGGTAGTACCGATTGCTCAAACTCGGTTAGACCTATTTTGTTAATGGACATACACAGAGATTACAATCCCATCTCGGTGAGACCGAGATCCCTATCGGTGAGACCGATTTGCCTAGGGTTTGTGGCAGTGGATATGACATCTGAACTCGGTGGCGCCGGATAGAAAGAATCGGTATGGCCGAGTTTGACTTTAGGTTTAGGTCATACGTGTGGAAGTGGGAAAGTAGTTGAGGTTTTTGGAGCATATCACTAAGCACTGTGGAGCAATAAACTCATTAAGCAACACCTCATCCCTTCTTGATAGTATTGGCTTTTCCTATGGACTCAATGTGATCTTGGATCACTAAAATGTAAAATGAAGAGTCTTGAGCTTGAAGCTTGAGCCAATCCTTTGTCCTTAGCATCTTGAAGGACTTCCCACATCCTTTAGTCCATGCCACTCCATTGTTGAACTTATCTGAAACATACTAGATAAAGGTGTTAGTCCAACAAGAGATATGTTGACATTAATTACCAAAACCACCTAGGGAGCACTTGTGCTTTCAGAATCCCACTTTCCTGATACTTGTTGAGCCACCAGATCTGATTCGCCAAAGCACCTTACCCGGCTTAAGCTCATCTCCTTAGCCATGGAGCAAGGCCTCATACTCAGCTGCATTGTTAGTACAAGGAAACATCAACCTTAGCACATAACAAAAAAATTTACCTCGAGGGGAAGATAAAACAACTCCAGCCCCCGAGCCCTCCAATTGCCTGGACCCATCAAAGTGAATAGTCCAATACGTGTTGTCTGGCTTCTCTTCAGGCATCTGCAGCTCTGTCCAATCATTGATAAAGTCCACCGGTGCTTGAGACTTGATAGCAGTGCGTGGCACATACTTTAAACCATGAGGCCCAAGTTCAATGGCCCACTTGGCGACTTGTCCTGTGGCTTCTTTGTTTTGAATGATATCTCCCAAAGGAGCAGAACTGAACACAGTGATGGGATGACCCAGGAAATATTTCTTAAGCTTCCGGCTTGCCATATACACCCCATAAACGAGCTTCTGCCAATGTGGATACCTTTTCTTGGACTCAATAAGCACCTCACTGATGTAGCAAACCGGCCGTTGAACCGGATGTTCCTTGCTAGCCTCCTTGTGCTCCACCACAATGGCCACACTGATAGCACGTGCGTTAGCAGCCACGTATAGCAATAATGGCTCCTTATCAATGGGGGCAGCGAGGACCGGTGGCTCAGCTAGCTGTCTCTTCAAATCTTCAAAGGCAGCGTTAGCAGCATCACTCTAGACAAAGTCGTCTGTCTTCTTCATAATCTAATACAGCGGTATGGCCTTCTCACCTAACCGGCTTATGAACCAGCTTAAAGCAGCAATACGGCCCGCCAAACGCTGAAAATCATTGATACACGCCGGTTTAGCCAAAGAGGTGTTTGCCTTGATCTTCTTTGGGTCAGGCTCAATACCTCTATTAGAAACCAGAAAACCCAAAAGCTTGCCTGCTAGCACACCGAAAACACACTTGGCCGGGTTAAGCATCATCTTGTAGACTCGGAGATTATCAAAGGTCTCCTTCAGATCATCTATCAAGGTCTCCTTCTCTCTGGACTTCACCACAATGTCGTCCATGTAAGCATGAACATTGCGCCCAATCTGATTGTGAAGATAGTTCTGCACATATCACTGATAAGTCGCCTGAGCACTCTTAAGCCTAAAGGGCATAGAGACATAGCAGAAGGCTCCAAACGGAGTAATAAAAGCCATCTTCTCCTGGTTCTTAACTGCCATCTTGATCTGATGATAACTAGAATAAGCGTCCAAAAAACTCAAACGCTCACAACCCGCCGTAGCATCAATGATTTGATCAATACGAGGGAGAGTGAAAGGATCAGCCGGACAAGCCTTGTTTAAGTCCGTGTAATCCACACACATACGCCATGTGCCATTCTTCTTAAGCACGAGCACCGGGTTAGCCAACCACTCTAGATGAAAAACTTCAACAATAAACCTGACCATTAATAGCGGCCGGGTTTATTGTCACATATTTTGATTGCATAGATGTTTATCTTTTGTGCATCTTATCTTGCTTAGTATGGTGGTAGCATTATAAGATGACCCCTCACTAAAATCTCAAGGTATAAGTGTTCTCCCTGAGTATACACCGTTGCGACAGTTCATCGTGCCGAGACACGACGATGATCGGGTGTGATAAGATCTACGTTCACATACAACGGGTGCAAGACAGTTTTGCACATGCAGAATACTCAGGTTAAACTTGACCAGCCTAGCATATGCAGATATGGTCTCGGAACACTGAGACTGAAAGGTCGAACGTGAATCATATAGTAGATATGATCAACATAGAGATGTTCACCATTGAAACTACTCCATCTCACGTGATGATCGGACATGGTTTAGTTGATTTGGATCACGTGATCATTTAGATGACTCGAGGGATGTCTATCTAAGTGGGATTTCTTAATTAATATGATTAATTGAACTTTAAGTTATCATGAACTTAGTCTTGATAGTATTTGCATATCTATGTTGTAGATCAATAGCTTGCGATGTAGCTCCGTTTATTTTTGATATGTTCCTAGAGGAAAATAAGTTGAAAGATGATAGTAGCAACGATACGGAGGGTCCATGATTTGAGGATTATCCTCATTGCTGCATAGAAGAATTATGTCCTTGATGTGCCGCTAGGTGACGGACCTATTGCAGGAGCAGATGCAGATGTTATGAACGTTTGGCAAGCTCGATATGATGACTACTTGATAGTTTAGTGCACCATACTTTACAGCTTAGAATTGGGGCTTCAAAGATGTTTTGAACGCCACGGAACATATGAGATGTTCCAAGAGTTGAAATTGGTATTTCAGACTCATGCCCATGTCGAGAGGAGACCTCTGACAAGGTTTTTGCCTACAAGATGGAGGAGAATAGCTCAACCAGTGAGCATGTATTCAGAATGTCTGAGTACTACAATCACTTGAATCAAGTGGGAGTTAATCTTCCAGATAAGACAGTGATTGACAGGGTTCTCTAGTCACTATCACCAAGCTACTAGAACTTCGTGATGAACTATAATATGCAAGGGATGACGAAATACGATTCCCGAGCTCTTTGCAATGCTGAAATCGGCGAAGGTAGAAATCAAAAAAGAGCATCAAGTTTTGATGGTTGACAAGACCACTAGTTTCAAGTAAAAGGGAAAGGGAAGCAAAGGGAACTTCAAGAAGAATGGCAAGCAAGTTGCCACTCCCGGGAAGAAGCCCAAGTCTGGACCTAAGCCTCAAACTGAGTGCTTCTACTGCAAAGGGATTGGTCACTAGAAGCGGAACTACCCCAAATACTTGGTGGATAAGAAGGATGGCAAAGCGAACAAAGGTATATTTGATATAAAAATTATTGATGTGTACCTTACTAGTGTTCGTAGTTGCCCCTGGGTATTTGATACCGGTTCAGTTGCTATGATTAGTAACACAAAACAGGAGTTGCAGAATGAACAGAGACTAGTTAAGGGTGAGGTTACGATGTGTGTTGGAAGTGATTCAAAGGTTGATACGATCACCATTGCACACTCCCTCTACCTTAGGGATTAGTGTTGAACCTAAAATAAATGTTATTTGGTGTTTGCGTTAAGCATGAATATGATTAGATCATGTTTATTGCAATACAGTTATTCATTTAAGTCAGAGAATAATGGTTGCTCTGTTAACATGAATAAAACCTTTTGTGGTCATACACCCAAAGTGAATGGTTTATTGAATATCGATCGAAGTGATACACATATTCATAATATTGATACCAAAAGATGCAAAGTTGATAATGATAGTGCAACATATTTGTGGCACTGCCGTTTAGGTCATATTGGTGTAAAGCGCATGAAGAAACTCCATATGGATGGATTTTTGGAATCACTTGATTATGAATCATTTGATACTTGCGAACCATGCCTCATGGGCAAGATGACTAAAACTCTGTTCTTCGAAACAATGGAGCAAGCCAATGACTTATTGGAAATAATACATACCGACGTATGCAGTCCGATGAGTGTTGAGGCTCGCGGCGGGTATCATTATTTTTTGACCTTTACAGATGATTTGAGCAGATATGGGTATATCTACTTAATGAAACACAAGTCTGAAACATTTGAAAAGTTCAAAGAATTTCAGAGTGAAGTAGAGAATCATCGTAACAAGAAAATAAAGTTTCTACGATCTGATCGGGAAGGCGAATATTTGAGTTACGAGTTTGGCCTTCATTTAAAACAATGTGGAATAGTTTCACAACTCAGGCCACCTGGAACACCACTGTGTAATGGTGTGTCCGAACGTCATAACTGTACTTTATTAGATATGGTGCGATCTATGATGTCACTTACTGATTTACCACTATCGTTTTGGGGTTATGCATTAGAGACAGTTGTATTCATGTTAAATAGGGCACCATCTAAATCCGTTGAGACGACACCGTATGAACTATGGTTTGGCAAGAAACCTAAGTTGTCGTTTCTTAAAGTTTGGAGTTGCGATGCTTATGTGAAAAAGCTTCAGCCTGATAAGCTCGAACCCAAATCATAGAAGTGCATCTTCATAAGATACCCAAAAAGAAACTATTGGGTACACCTTCTATCACATATTCGAAGGCAAAAACTTTATTGCTAAGAATGGATCCTTTCTAGAGAAGGAGTTTCTCTCGAAAGAGGTGAGTGGGAGGAAAGTAGAACTTGATGAGGTAATTGTACCATCTCTTAATTTGGAAAGTAGCTCATCAGAGAAATCTGTTCCCGTGATGCCTACACCAACTAGAGAGGAGGCTAATGATAATGATCATGAAACTTCAGATCAAGTTACTACCAAACCTCGTAGGTCAACCAGAGTACGTTCCACACGAGAGTGGTTCGGTAATCTTGTCCTGGAAGTCATGTTACTAGACCATGACAAACCTACAAACTATGAGGAAGCGATGGTGAGCCCAGATTCCGCAAAATGGCTTGAGGCCACGAAATCTAAGATGGGATCCATGTATGAGAACAAAGTATGGATTTTAGTGGACTTGCTCGATGATCAACAAGCCACTGAGAATAAATGGATCTTCAAGAGGAAGATGGACGCTGATGGTAGTGTTACTATCTACAAAGCTTGAATTGTTGCAAAAGGTTTTTGACAAGTTCAAGGTGTTGACTACGATGAGATTTTCTCACTCGTATCGATGCTTAAGTCTGTCCGAATCATGTTAGCAATTGCCGCATTTTTATGAAATCTGGCAAATGGATATCAAATCTACATTCCTTAATGGATTTATTAAAGAAGAGTTGTATATGATGCAACCAGAAGGTGCTGTCAATCCTAAAGGTGCTGACAAAATGTGCAAGCTCCAGCGATCCATCTATGGACTGGTGCAAGCATCTTGGAGTTGGAATATGCGCTTTGATGAGTTGATCAAAGTATATAGTTTTATACAAACTTGTGGTGAAACGTGTATTTACAAGAAAGTGAGTGGGAGCATTATGACCTTTCTGATAAGTATATGTGAATGACATATTGTTGATCAAAAATGATGTAGAATTTTCTAAAAAGCATAAAGGAGTAATTGAAAGGAGTTTTTTTCAAAAGAAAGACCTCAATGAAGCTTCTTACATATTGGGCATCAAGATCTATAGAGATAGATCAAGACGCTTGATAAGACTTTCGACGAGTACATACCTTGATAAGATTTTGAAAGGATTTCAAAATGGATTAGTCAAAGAAGGAGTTCTTGCCTGAATTGTAAGGTATGAAGTTGAGTAAGACTAAAACCCGACCACGAAAGAAGATAGAGAAAGAATGAAAGTCATTCCCTATGCCTCAGCCATAGGTTCCATAAAGTATGCCATGATGTATACCAGACCTATTGTGTACCTTGCCATGAGTTTGGCAAGGGGGTACAATAGTGATCCAGGAGTAGATCATTGGACAGCTGTCAAAATTATCCTTAAAGGACAAAGGAAATATTTCCCGGTTATGGAGATGATAAAGAGTTCGTCGTAAAGAGTTACGTCGATGCAAGCTTTAAACCCCGATATGGATGACTCTGAGTCTCAATCTGGATACATATTGAAAGTGGGAGCAATTAGCTAGAGTAGCTCCATGCAGAGCATTGTAGACATAAAAATTTGCAAAATACATACGGATCTGAATGTGGCAGACCCATTGACTAAACTTCTCTCATAAGCAAAACATGATCACACCTTAGTACTCTTTGGGTGTTAATCACATGGCGATGTGAACTAGATTATTGACTCTGGTAAACCCTTTGGGTGTTGGTCACATGGCGATGTGAACTATGGGTGTTAATCACATGGTGATGTGAACTATTGGTGTTAAATCACATGGCGATGTGAACTAGATTATTGACTCTAGTGCAAGTGGGAGACTCAAGGAAATGTGCCCTAGAGGCAATAATAAAGTTGTTATTTTATATTTCCTTATATCATGATAAATGTTTATTATTCATGCTAGAATTTGTCGGCGTTCTGGGAACGGGGGTCCCCAGACTTGCCTGCCTGCGGCCTGTGGTGTGGCTCAAGTGGTGGCCCAATACGGCCCATCTTCATTAGCGCAAGATTAAGACCCTTGCGAGGGGCCAAGCCTCGCAGGGCAGACGACACACGACTTCCTCAGGAACGGCCTCGCTAGGTAGGCTCGTGAGGAGGTGGAGAGATCAAGGCAGGGTACCTCACGAGGTGCTCGTGACGCAAGCCGTGACGATCGAGACCAGGCGGGTGCCAGGCGGGCGCCAGCCTGCGCAGTGTCCTTGTTTCCTCTTTGGTGCAAAGGGGGCAAGCACAGGCGCGGAGTACTAAGGCATCATGCAAATGTTGCCATTTCAGTGCAACGAGACCAAGACCAGCAGAGCGCTAGGATGGAGGTCACCGTGGAGCCCAAGACAGCGTCATCGCCAGTGCCTTTGGCAGCCGAAGACCAACTTTAGTCAGGATAACTTGTACTAGATGTTCCCCTTCAAAATGGCCGTTGTTGGCGCCCTTCCCGCTCAATATTTGGGAAGAGGACCAGGGCCTCTCTATATATAGGACTAGCCACCATAGAGAAAGGGGGGACGGATCGAGTGCTCATTAGACCGAGAGGCCATCGAACTCATCCAAGCAGTTCATCGCACCAGCTCAAGAACACCTCTCGCGAGGCTGTTCATCCTTTGTACTGTTCATCATCAGCCCCTGAGGCAATCCACCACACCACACACTGGAGTAGGGTATTACACCACAACGGTGGCTCGAACTGGTATAAATCTTGTGTCCCTCGAGTTGTTCATCGTTTAGCTTAGATTCTCGTGAGGTGATCAGATGTTGATTGGTAGGGGGAAGATCTTCATGCGCACCCCAGAGTTCGAACCTTAAGGGTCTGCTGGAACCCGACATTTGGCGCGCCAGGTAGGGGTGCACCAGAATCTTTCTTCCGCTGTTTCGCGTTCGATCTTCCGTCGCGTCCATGGCTGACGCTTGTCGGGCTCGCGCCGAGTGTCGGGCTGCTCTCGCCGCTCGCGTCGCCCAGATGGCTCCCATCGGTGGGTGCCCCCGTCGTTCCCCTTCGCCTGCCGCCAACGCCGCCACCGGCCTGGCGGGGAACGAGTAGCAGGCCTCGTCGCGCATCCTTCGGTGCGGCGGGAAGGCCGCACCGCCACCCCGTCGCTGACTCTAGCTGGTTCGTCGTCCCACGCCTGTCGCGCCCCACGGACGCGCACGCCGTGTTGCTCCTGGTGCGTGAGCTCCTGCACTACCATCCCGTCGATGACCTCTACGAGGAGTGGCTCGCTCGCATCACCGAGCTCGTCGGCGCCGCAGGGGGCTCCCCTGCGCCGTCCCTCTCGCTACCTCGCCCTCCGTCCTGCGCAGGAGGCGCAGATCAGGAGGTGCCTCCGCCACCTCCTCCCCAAGAAAGCACCCTAGCTCCAAGGCGCGCGGCCCTAGGACGAGATCCACCGCGTCTGGCGCCCGCGCGACAAGAAAGGAGCTGCCAAGAAATCCCTCGTCCCCAAGAAGGTGCTCGTGTGCTCCCGGCACCGATGCGCCACGACCGCATCCCTGCGCCACCGCGTCAAGACCCCGTGCTGCTCCAGGCAGCAGCGTGCAGGTGTCGGCGTTCTGGGAACGGGGGTACCCAGACTTGCCTGCCTGCGGCCTGCGGCGTGGTTCAAGGAGTGGCCCAGTATGGCCCATCTTCATCAGCACATGCTCAAGACCCTCGCGAGGGGCCAAGCCTCGCGGGGCGGACGACGGGAGGCTTCCTCATGCATGGCCTTGTCAGGCTGGCTCGCGAGGAGGCGGAGAGATCAAGGCGGGGTACCTCACGAGGTGCTCGTGACGCAAGCCATGACAACCAAAGCCAGGCGGGCGCCAGCCTGCGCAGAGTCCTTGTTTCCTCTTTGATCCAAAGGGGGCAAGCGCAGGCAACGGTATCAAGAAAAGGCAACCATTTTGGTGCAACAAGACCAAGACCAGTAGGACGGCAGAACGGAGGTCATCGTGGAGCCCAAGCCGGCGTCATTGTCAGGGTCTTTGGCAGGCAAGGACCAACTTTAGTCAGGATAAGTGTACTAGATGTTCCCCTTCAAAATGGCCAATTGTTGGCGCCCTTCCCGCTCAATATTTGGGAAGAGGCCCGGGGCCTTCGCCTATAAATAGGACTAGCCACCCACAGGGTAGAGCATCGAGAGAACAAGGATAGAAAGACACACACACACACACAGAGAGAGAGAGAGAGAGAGAGAGAGAGAGAGAGAGAGAGAGAGAGAGAAGCGACTGAACTCCCCCTAGCAGTTCATCGCACCAGCTAAGAACAGACCCTCGCGAGGCTGTTCTTCCATTGTACCATTCCTCGTCAGCCCTGAGGCAATCCACCACACCACAAACTGGAGTAGGGTATTGCACCACAATGGTGGCCTGAACCAGTATAAATCTCGTGTCCCTTGTGTTGTTTTCCGTGTAGTTTAGATCCTTGCGAGGCGGCAAGACATGGGTAGGCAGGAGGTGTGATCTCCCTGTGCACCCCAGTATTCGAACCTTAAGGGTCTGCTGGAACCCGAAATCCGACATTTGGCGCGCCAGGTAGTGGTGTGCCGGAATCTGCCTTCCGTCGCCTCGTGTTTCGCCACCCGTTGCATCATCGTCATCATGTCCGGCGACCCGACGGGCAATCCTGATCCCTGGGCGGCCTGGCCCGCCCACGCAGAGCCACTTGCCCAGGGCGACCTCAACCCCGTGCCCCAGGCAGCCTGTGGTCCGCAGGGCGCTGCGGGCCGCGGGCGACGCGGTCAGACGACACTAGCTCTCACACCGCGGCAGGTGCGGTCGACAGCGAGGGCCTCGAGCCACACCGCAGCCACGGCGCCATACTCACAGTGAGAGCAGGCGAACTGAAGGGCCGCGCTCATGGTAGTTCGAGAACTACTGCAATGTAGGCTGCTAGAGGGCGGCCGCGACGTGCTACTGGAGCGGGTGGCAGAGCTCCTGGGCTCCGCCGCCTCGGGGGCTCACCCCTTCTACACCCAGCTATCGCCTCAGGCCCAAGGTGGATCGCATGGAGGCCCCACACACGCCCGCACAGCTCCAAGCGGATTCTAGGGCCACTCCAACACCAACCTGGCCGTCAGCGCCTGGCCACCAACGGTGTCGCCTCCGCCTCCGACCAGCGAAGGGGGATCCACTACAGCCCACGGTCTAGGTGAGCCGCCACGCTACCACTCCCAGGTTGGCACCATGAGCAGAACTGCGTGGCACATGGGGCACTACGGCGAGGCATTCGGGGCGGCGGCCCCGGAGGTGTATGTGCCCCACATGATGGATCAAGGACACGCGCAGGAGGAAGACCATGGCCAGTTCCTCGGCCTAGGCTGGGGAGAAGAAACACCCGAGGCTGAGCTCTTTCAGGAGCCCAGGGAAGGCCCCGTCGACCGCGCCGGAGGCAGCGACTATCGGGTACCGCTAATCCCTTAGGAACAGGCATACGCTAACCATGGATCGCAGGAGGTACAGGTCGTCGCAGCAGGTGGCTGCCCCAATCCAGCAGCTCCCCACCCCTGAGGAGGAGGGCACCGGGGGCTGCAAGAGAGGGGCCGAGATCCGGCCTCGCCCACGCGACGCTCGGAGCAAGGCGTCCTCAGGAGGTAGGCCCTCTGCCGGGGATGTGCCCCAGGGCCTACCCCCGGCAGAGGACCCGTGGTCGTCGGGGGAACCGCTGACGACCGCCCTATCCCATCGGCGGCGTCCTCGGTCTCCGGCCGTCGTCGATGGCAATAAAGTGTGGCGCAAGGCGGGGCCCTCGTCTGCCGATATGAAGCAAGGCCAGTACCTGTGAAGAAGGCCCAGTGCCTGTGAAGCTCGCCGCCCCGTGACACTGTCAAGTAATAATGAGTGGGGCTGTACACGCCCCGGAGTCTCCGGAGAGCCGCCCTCGGGCCTCGGGGGCTCCCGCCCACGCCCAGTGGCAGCACTTAGCTCCGCGCTGGTGAGAAGACATCGAAGACTAGACTAGGTGCCGGACGCTTTTTCTGCTTTTCTTGCTTTTCCCCTTGGTTGTTGCTTTTCCTTGTTTGGATTTAAGTTGGATTTGAGCTTGAAACTTGCGTGTGTCCGGGGAAGGGGTGTTTAGTCTCATTCGAGCAATCTCTTGCATTCTGGTTACCGCTTTGCGTCCGTCCAAGCTTCAGCTGCCTCCCCTCGCGAGCCCCTCGCGAGCTGGGCCAGGCCCAGCATGTATGCAGCCCAGACTGCCGTCAGCACACCCTCTCAGGAGGTTCTCATTACAGGTACAATGGGCTCATCCAGGAGGCACTTGGGGCACCACGGCCCCCACAGGCTCGCTGAGGACCCACGCGGGTCGAAGGTAAACAAGCCAGTTGACTCATCACAAAACTAGTCGCTCGGTATGGGCATGCGGGCAACATTTTGTCTACAAATATGCTAACTGCAAGTTTCCACACGAGGGGATCCCCCTCCCAAAATGCTCTTACAACCCTCAGGGCCAAGCCCGAACTCTCTCTGCGCAGGGTAAGAGCAGGAAAGCGTGCGGTCAATCAGATAAATCCCCCAATGCATCCTCGGGGCACCTCCGGAGTCACCACTGGCGTCGCTGGCCTCGCCGTCGCCTTCTATGCCGCTGCCATCAGCACCTGGGCCATTCACCACTCCGCCCTCATCGGCATCTACGACCACACCGTCGTCATCATCGGTGAAGGCCCTAACAAGGGCGTCCACGTTGTCTTCCACCCAACGCGCCAGATTGCCCCGGATTGCTAGGGGTATCAGAGCGATGGCGGCATCGAAGTCGAAAAGGGGGTCCATGTTCTGAAGGTGACTGAAGACACGAGAAAAAGCACGCCCAAGTAGGGCATGACTCCTCTCCTCCACCAACCTATCGGCTCTGCCCGAACGAGCCTCTAGCTGCGTCACCACATCGGTGAAGAAATGAAGGTTACCAGCATAGTTAACCACACGAGGCTCCCCAACGGCTGCCTCGCAGATGATGCCCAAGGCCGTGTTAGCTCTTTCCCGGAGCTCGCAGAGCATGGGGCTGTGCATGTGCTCCAAGGTCTGCCGCTGGTGTATCTCGTCCTTGTTCCGCCGTGCAACAGCCTCAGCCGCGTCCACCCTTTGGTGGAGAAGAAGCACCTTGGCGCGGGAGGAAGCCAGTTCTGCCTGTGCCGCGCCAAGGGCGGCCCCGGCAGCGTCCGCACGCTGCATCACTTCATCCAGCTTGGCCTTCAGGGCGGCGGTCCTGCCCTATGCTTCGACCTTGATCAACTCCAGCCTTTCCTTGAACTCGCGCTCGAGGTTCGAGCGGGCCGCTTCCACCTGACGATCAACCTCTTCTGAGGCTCGGGCTTCCCTCGCGGCAACATCATCCTCCACCTGTGCCACCAGGCGCTCCCTCGTCTCCAATCGCTCGAGTTCCAGAGTGCGCTCGGTGGCCTCTAGCGTCAGTGCCTCCTCACATTTCTAAAGCTCTGCCCGATCGACTGAGCCCCCCTTCATCGACGCAAGGGCCGCCTCATGCAAATCCACCTGTTGCTCCAGGGAGCTACTCCAGGCCCGGAGCTCCCACGCCCACTCTTCTGCGGCCCTGCGCCGCTAGTTGGCCTCCTGAGCCTCCTCGACGGCCCGGGAGCAGGCCTCCCGAGAAGCTGCCAGCGACACCTCAGCCTTCTCATTGTCGAGGTCACGCTGGTGGCGCGCAAGGGCAACAGCCACCTTCAGCTTGCGCCTCTCCTCAGCTAGGCGCAGGCCCTTGGCCTCAAGGCGCGCGTCCTCGTCAACGAGCTGTACACCAAGCTGGCTCACCGCGTCAGCCGCCCTCTGGAGGAACCCTTGGCGGAGGGCGCGGCGTTCTTGGGCACGCTCGAGCACGTCTTCCGCGTCATCCTCCACCCCAGGCGTGCGCGGAGGACCACGAACCAGCACTCCCCCCTGGGCAGGGGGCTGGGGGCTGGCACCCTCGCAATGGCCGGACGCGCCTCGCCAGAAGCCTGGCCCAGAGCCAGCTCGTCCTCCAAGGAGGAACGCAAGGCCGACCTCAGCCAGTCACCGTCCGCAACCAATCGAGGAGCCCAGGGCAGGCTGGCTATGCCCAGGGAGGGCCCGCAAAGGATGGTCACGAGGTGCGCGGAATCAGGACGCATCACAGGATGGCCCACCTCTCCAACCGGCCTCACCACAAGGGCAGTGCTGGAGTTCGGGGCGCTTGGGGAAGGTAGAGAGGGCGAGGCCAGGAGGGATGGCTCCTTAGCCATCTCCGTGAACTCGGCAGGAAGGGCCCTGCAGGGCAATGGTCAGCTGAAGCAGCAGGAAAGTAAGGAACTGAGAAAGGGAAAGGCTTACTCATCGGTGGCAAAGTACTTCCTGCACTTCAATAGGCGGCAAGGGTAATCATCATCCAAGGCCTCCCTTCTCTTTCGGAGAGCCTCGAAGTCCACACAGAAGCGACCCAAGAGCTCGGCGCAGGGGTCAGTTTGCGGCGAGGAAGAAGCGCCAATGTGACCGGCTTCGGGGGCATCGCCCTGGCACACGCCGCCGGACGCCGCACCATGAAGGGTGGCCAGGGCCTCAGGGGCCTCTGCCACGGGAGCCGCGGGCCGTGGCTCGATACCTTCAGCCGCCGCAGGGCGGGTCTCAGGAGCTGCCGTCTCAGGAGTACCGCGTGGCGTCATCGTCCCGACGGTGGCCCCCTTAGCCCCCGACGCCCTTTGCCTCCCAGCTCCACCACTCGAGGAAGGACCATCGTGGGCAACCGGAAGGGCAACCACCACAACTGGGTTCTCACGAGGTCCCCTGAGGCCTACAGGGCGCATCCCCCATTCATCGAAGCTAGGCATCTGCTTCACAAAATCAGCCCTGTTTGAGCAAAGGTACAGCAGGGCGCCCCCATGCCGGATACTGCCAGGGGAAGGGTCCCCAGTCAGGATCATGAGAACCTTCCTCAGCACTTCAGGCGTCAGATCTTCCTCTTGGAGCCTCATGTGGTCTTCGCGCCCCCTGAAGGCCCACATCCGGCGGGAATGACGCTGGAGAGGGGCAAGGCACAGGAGGAACTCCTTCACCACCTTGGGCGCCGTGACACCGAGCACCCTCAGGTTCGCAAAGCGATGCCAGACGAAGACAAGCCGGGGGCTCGTGAGCGTCTCCTGGCCCCAGCCCGAATTGGGGATAGCGGGCACGGTTGGCTCCAAAAGCAGGGGGCTGGGCACCCCGGCATCCACGTACAGCCACCGCTCACGGAACCCGGTCGCAGGCGGAGGAAGGCTGAAATCGATTCCCGAAGCCGCTGTTTCTGGTGCGGCAAGGAAGCTCACGCACCCCGAGCATTGGGTGGGATCGCTGAGATGCAAAGAGAAGAAGTGGCGCAGCAAGGCAACTGAAGGAGGAATGCCCATCATCGCCTCGCATACAAAAGCGAAAATGGCAAGAAGAGTAATGGATTCGGGACCCAAATGCATCATGTGGATCTGGTAATGAGAAAGCACAGCGTTGAAGAAATCGGAAAAGGGGGGAACCAGTCCCGCCCATAGAGCGTCGGCAAAGTACCGGACCTCAGTGACTGTTCTGTCAATGGAGAAGTGAGACGCGGGCCAGACTGTTGTCCTCCCGCACTCGATGAAGATGGTGACGATGGCAGAACTGACCTTGTCCGAGCCTTCCCGATTGAGTATGATCGACTGGTCGACAGCAGGAGCCGCCGACGGCGACGGGCGGGGCGAGGGCACAGGCTTTTGCCCTTTCCTTTCTTCGTTGGAGCCATGGCGACATGAAGGCGGACGATTCGAGATTGGATTGGAAGCGGAGACTGGAGCTTGGGAGAAGGAAGAGCAGGAGGCGCGCGCGCGGCGAGAAGAGGGGCGCCTGTGTGCAACCGTGGGTCCGCCTAGCTGGGCGCAAAATAAGGAAGCGTGGGGGAATAGGGACACCCACGTCCAATCGACCGTCACGCGGCACCCAAGGCCGCAGGCTAGTGGGACCCGCGCTGCTTCGTACTTACCCCTTCGCTTCCCTGCTAAGCCAAGTCTGGGCGCGCCTTGGGCCCGGGGGCTACTGTCGGCGTTCTGGGAATGGGGTACCCAGACTTGCCTGCCTGCGGCCTGCGACGTGGCTCAAAGAGTGGCCCAGTACGGCCCATCTTCATCAGCACATGCTCAAGACCCTCGCGAGGGGCCAAGCCTCATGGGGCGGACGACAGGAGGCTTCCTCAGGCACGGCCTCGTCAGGTTGGCTCACGAGGAGTCGGAGAGATCAAGGCGGGGTACCTCACGAGGTGCCCGTGACGCAAGCCATGACGACCAAGGCCAGGCGGGCGCCGGCCTGCGCAGAGTCCTCGTTTCCTCTTTGGTGCAAAGGGAGCAAGCGCAGGCAAGGGTATCAAGCAAAGGCAACCATTTCGGTGCAACAAGACCAGGACCAACAGGACGGCAGAACGGAGGTCATAGTGGAGCCCAAGCCGGCGTCATCGTCAGGGTCTTTGGCAAGCGAGGACCAACTTTAGTCAGGATAAGTGTACTAGATGTTCCCCTTCAAAATGGCCAATTGTTGGCGCCCTTCCCACTCAATATTTGGGAAGAGGCCCGGGGCCTTCGCCTATAAATAGGACTAGCCACCTACAGGGTAGAGCATCAAGAGAACAAGGATAGAAAGACAGAGAGAGAAGCGACTGAACTCCCCCTAGCAGTTCATCGCACCAGCCAAGAACAGACCCTCGCGAGGCTGTTCTTCCATTGTACTGTTCCTCATCAGCCCCTGAGGCAACCCACCACACCACAAACTGGAGTAGGGTATTGCACCACAATGGTGGCCTGAACCAGTATAAATCTCGTGTCCCTTGTGTTGTTCTTCGTGTAGTTTAGATCCTTGCGAGGCGGCGAGACATGGGTAGGCAGGAGCTGTGATCTCCGCGTGCACCCCAGTGTTCGAACCTTAAGGTTTTGCCGGAACCCGAAATCCGACAGCAGGAACCCCCAGGAGCAAGCCCCGCATCAGCAAAGAGCTCTGGTGGCTACCGCAGGCTGCCGCACCTTCACCACCGAGCTACGCAGTGTCGCCTGGCCAGGCAAGTTCAAACCTGACCTGCCTCCTCGCTATGACGACACTGCCGACCCTGCAGAGTTCCTACAGCTCTACGAGCTGGGCATCGAAGCCGCCAACGGGGACGAAAAGGTCATGGCGAACTGGTTTCCCATGGCACTCAAGGACAGCGCCCGCACCTGGCTCCTGAACCTGCCTCCTGGCACGATCTCCTCCTGGGACGAGATGCGCACTCGCTTCATCACCATCTTCTAGGGCACTCGCGACCGTCCGCCGGCCGTGGGTGACCTGCGCCGCATCAAGCAGTAGCCCGGAGAGACCTTGCAGAAGTACGTCCAACGCTTCAATAGCGCTCGCCTCAAGATTCCCAAGGTGACCGAGGAGGCCATCATCTCGGCATTCTCTGATGGCGTCCGCGATGTCAAGATGAAGGAGGAGCTGGCAATCCACAAAGATCTGTGTACATCTCTGGAGTTGTTCAACCTGGCGACCAAGTGCGCGAGGGCTAAGGAGGGACGCCTCTCCCTTCTCGTGCTCCCAGCAGTAGACCCAGAAGAGAAGAAAGCCAAGGCCAAGGATGTGAAGCACAAGGGAGCAGCTGTGCTCGCAGCAGAGCCGGACATGAAGCACGACAGGGACCAGCCGGAGTCGTCCAAGGGCAGCCGGTACTGTGTGTACCACGATCTCCACACCCACAAACCAACGAATGCCAAGAGCTCAGGGCCGTGCGAGAAGGCCGTGTCGGTCGACGCCCCAAGCACAACGATCGGGGCTACGGCCGAGGCGGAGCAAGAGGTGGAGGACGATGGGACGACCATGGCCCTCGCCAAGGGTGGCGTGACCGGCCTCGCGGGGACCGCTGGCAGGATTTGCCTCGCGAGGGGGCTTGAAGGGATCAGCCTCGCAAGGATCTTCCTCAAGGCAATGTAGGGCTTCCTCCTCTGCCACCACCACCAAGAAGGAATGACGACCACCATCAGGATGAGGGAGCTGGAGGCTTCCAGGAGCCACGTGCAATCGCTTGCATCTTGGGCGGCGCTCAGGCCCCAGCCTCTCAGCGCATTTTCAAGCAGTTTGCTCGAGAAGTGAATGTAGTCCTCCCCAAGCTTTAGGCCACGCGCCCCCTCAGGTGGTCTACGTGTGCCGTCACGTTCAGCTTAGAAGATCAGCTCAAGTGCACGGCAATGGCCGGTGTCCTCTCGATGCTCTGTTCCCCAGTCATCAGCAATGTGCAAGTTACCAGGACCCTCATCGACGGTGGAGCAGGGCTCAACGTCCTGTCCTTCGAGATGTTCAACAATCTTCAAGTGCCATATGATCAGCTTCAAGCAACCAAGCCCTTCTCAGGAGTCACTGATGGTTCCACTGTCCCGATAGGGCAGGTCCGCCTCCCTGTCACCTTTGGACAGCGCAAGAACTACCGTACCGAGCTCATTGACTTCGACATCACCCACATTCTCCTGCCATACAATGCCAACCTCGGGTATCCAGCCCTGGCCAAGTTCATGGCAGTGACTCACCATGGCTACAACGTCCTCAAGATGCTAGGAAGTGGCGGGGTCATCATGGTCCCCTGTGAAGAGAAGGATGTGGTGTGCTCCCTCGAGCATGCCTTCCAAGCTGCGTCAATGGAGGACCAAGACAACAAGAGTGGAAACCTTCCTGAAGCAATCCCCAAGAAGAAGAAGACATTACCTGGCTCAAGGCCTCAGGAGGCAGGCACCTCCGGAGGCGCCACATCCGGACATGCACCCATCCAAGGGGCGCCACCCTCCGTCGCATAGGGAGGCGTGCCCGGCGCCCTCCTCGGGCAAGGCTCGGGGGCTCTCTCCTGGGGAGCCACTGACTTTGCCCAGATCACGAGGGAGGCGCTCATGCACCACTTAGAGGCGTGCTTCGCGGCACGCTTCCCATAGGAAGGCGTGAGGCAAGGGGGGCCCAATCCTCAGGAGTTCATCACCAAGGTCGCTCAGGAATTGCAGGAATCGAGAGTCATGCGCGGCAACCGCCACCTGCCCAGTGTAGCTCCCCATCCAGGCGAGGATGATGGGCTGCGCATCTGCATCGACTACCCAGGGCTCAATCGAGTCGCGTCTCAGGAGTGCTTCTGGCCTTCGCGCGTGGGACGTTGCGAGGGTCCACCACACAGCTATGTTCGCATGCCCTTCGGCCTGCCGAATGCGGCTGCAGCCCACCAGCGCCTAATGAGGAGCATTCTGGAAGCTCAGGTGGCCAAGCATCACGCACTCCTAGAGGAAAGGGAGATGGACCTCGCCGAGCCGCCCGGACCTCACGAGCCTCCCGAGGCTCGGAGCTCCTAGGGCTCGTGAGGATTGGCTTCTTTGCCACGCACCGTCAGCTGCTCCGACACTCGCTCTGCAATGGTATCAGGTGACTTCTTTCAAGTTTCGTTTCAGCTGGGAGCGCCCTCAGGGCTGCATCATTCCCAGGTCGTGTGGGTCTGTCCCCGCGGCATGTATCCGTTTTTCTTCTGTCTTCAGCTTACCTTGTTGGGGGCGCCCCTCGGGCTACATCATCCCCAAGCCGCTCGGGCCTGACCCAGTAGCGTTTGCCTTTCTCTACATCTATCTAAGTTGATTTGCTTCTTCATGCTTAGCCTGCTTGAGATAATCGCCTGCTCGATTGACACCTACCTTTGGAGCCGCTCGCTCTGGCACGACGCTTGTGCATGGGTCCGTCCCTGCAATGTCGCAATCTGAGTGGTCGAGCTCTGGCCGCGGTAGCCCCGCAAATGCGCTACCTCACCAGGCCCTTAGTGCCTCAATCACTCCCTCGGAGCAACCAATGGCTGGCTGGCAATCGTAATGGCAGTCCTTGTTTTCCTCGTGTTGGTGTACAGGATCCACCTAAGGAATAGCACGGTGGGTGTCGTGAGCTCCCTCTCCCTCTCTCCCGTGCAATCCGCTCGCGCGTTAAAAGGGGGGCGCCTGAGCATCACGACTCATGGGCTCTTACTGGCTCTCCAGCCCTCACCCCCTGGCCTTGACCCACGGCATCGCGACCTGTCATACCAGCGGCGGCTGACCTCGCTCGAGGGCCAGAACCTGAGGAAGTAGAGCATAAAGGAAAGTGCGGGGAAGAGGGGAGAAGTTCACGAGGACCCCACCCAATGGCGCCCCAGCTGTCGGCGCGCGGGCCAGGCACCTCGCCGGATAACGACTCCAAGCTCATGAGATAAGTCACACCTCTGCAGGAGCTAAATCAACACAACGCCAAACCCTCACCTAGTGCGGCTCAGTCATGGCGACGTTGCCTTCATTTCTCGCCCAGCGGAGGATGCTTGAGCGCTAAAGGGGACCTCCTGAGCATCGCAACTCAGGGGCTCTTACTGGACCTCGGGCCGCTCACCTCCTGGCCTTCACCACGGCATCGCAACCTGGCATACCAGCGACGGCTGAAGCCTGCCAGGGGGCCGAGACCTGTCAGCGTAGAGCACCAAGCCCTCGTGAGGATAGAAAGGGGGAGCCGAGCCAAGACAGGACAAGCATCTCGCTTCCATTCATAATAAGGATAATATTCACAAAAGACATGGCAGACGCATTACATACCCCCACAGGGTGTTTCTTCGATTCCTAGCAGGGAACAAAAAGGCGCTAATCCTAAGGAATGCTAACTACGCGCGCCTCCGCAGGAGACACCATCATCAACAGTGGGCTGCCAGGCGCTGGCGCGAACCCCATCCAGATCAGTGGCGTCGGCAGCCAGATGAAGTTGCCCTGCTCCGAGCGCGCGCGAGCTCGGGGGCTCGTAGCTGTCGTCGCTCGTCTCCGGAGTCACGTGAAGCTCAGGGGAGTCGCTGGATTCTCCGGCTCCTCCGCTGCTGCCTGAGGAGCTGCTGGGGAAGCGGTTGGCAGGCCTGGTCCTCGCCACTTCGATGCCCCGACCGCCTTCCTTGGGGCAGCACTCTAGTCGGCGTCCTTCCACGTCGAAGACCTTGAAGAACATCAAGGAGGCGCCATCATATTCAAGATGAATTATGAGGGCACCCCCTGTCCGGCAGACCCAGGCGATCTCGTCCCAGCCCTGGGTCATGTAGACCTTACCCGGAGCGACGACCGCGACCTCCGCTCTGGTCGCAAGGGTGCTGCAGTTAGCATGCTGCAGCCAGAGCTCCAGAGACCCACTCGGCGGCATCTTGAAGGCGAAGGAGGGAGGAAGGCGAATCCACAAGCATGGAGGCATAGCGGCGTGAAGCACAAGCTCGCGAGAAGAGCCCTCGGCGTGGATTCCAGGGGTGACGACACGCACCGCGGTGACTCGTCGGCGTCGCCGGCGGTGCCGCTCGCTATCTTCTTCTCCAGGGACCTCGATTTGGGTGTACAAGGGCAGCGGAAACCCAGGCGGCGGCCGTTCGTACCAGGGCCTCGATGTCTCCTGCCATGCGACCACGTCGCAGCAGCCGGGGACAGGCCGCTTCTTCGGCGGAAGCGAGTCGGGACCCTCTCGGGGGGCCTTCCCCTTCTCTTCCGCTGAAAACCGGTGGATCGGCGCCATTGGCGTAGAGTGGAGCAAGGGCGAGGAAGAAGAAGAAGGAGAGAAGCAGGAAGAGATGGACTGCGGGAGCTCCCGCCCGTCCGTACTTATAATCCGGAGGAGGCCAATCGTCGGCCTCCACGACCACAGGTAATCATGGCTCGTTTCTGCATGCAGGGACTTGTCAAGTCGAGTAGTTGCTGAGGCCACATGGGGAAGCGGAGGCTCCCACGTCCAATCAACCGCCACACGGCACCCAAGGCCGTAGGCTGATGGGGCCCGTGGCGCTCCGCACTTGCCCCTTCACTTCTCCGCTAAGCCAAGTCCGAGCGCGCCTTGGGCCCGGGGGCTACTGTCGGTGTTCTGGGAATGGGGGTCCCCAGACTTGCCTGCCTGCGGCCTGCGGCGTGGCTCAAGTGGTGGCCCAGTACGGCCCATCTTCATCAGCGCAAGATTCAAGACCCTCGCGAGGGGCCAAGCCCCACAGGGCGGATGACACACGACTTCCTTAGGAACGGCCTCGCCAGGCAGGCTCGTGAGGAGGCGGAGAGATCATGGTAGGGTACCTCGCGAGGTGCTCGTGACGCAAGCCGTGACGATGGAGACCAGGCGGGCGCCAGGTGGGCGCCGGCCTGCATAGTGTCCTTGTTTCCTCTTTGGTGCAAAGGGGGCAACCATAGGCGCGGAGTACCAAGGCATCAGGCAAATGTTGCCATTTCAGTGCAACGAGACCAAGACCAGCAGAGCGGCAGGATGGAGGTCACCGTGGAACCCAAGACGGCGTCATTGCCAGTGCCTTTGGCAGCCGAAGACCAACTTTAGTCAGGATAACTTGTACTAGATGTTTCCCTTCAAAATGGCCGTTGTTGGCGTCCTTCCCGGTCAATATTTGGGAAGAGGACCAGGGCCTCTCTATATATAGGACTAGCCACCACAGAGAAAGGGGGGACGGATCGAGTGCTCATTAGACCGAGAGGCCATCGAACTCATCCAAGCAGTTCATCGCACCAGCTCAAGAACACCTCTCGCGAGGCTGTTCATCTTTTGTACTATTCATCATCAGCCCCTGAGGCAATCCACCACACCACACACTGGAGTAGGGTATTACACCACAACAGTGGCCCAAACCAGTATAAATCTTGTGTCCCTCGAGTTGTTCATCGTTTAGCTTAGATTCTCGTGAGGTGATCGGACATGGATTGGTAGGGGGAAGATCTTCGTGCGCATCCCAGAGTTCGAACCTTAAGGGTCTGCCAGAACCCGACATCCGACAGAATTGTATTAACCGGAAACTTGATACATGTGTGAATGCATAGATAAAACAGAGTATCCCTAGTATGCCTCTACTTGACTAGCTCGTTAATCAAAGATGGTTAAGTTTCCTAACCACATACATGTGTTGTCATTTGATGAACGGGATCACATCATTAGGAGAATGATGTGATGGACAAGACTCATTCGTTAGCTTAGCATAATGAGCGTTAAGTTTTTATTGCTATTGCTTTCTTCATGACTTATACATGTACCTCTGACTATGAGATTATGCAACTCCCGAATACCGGAGGAACACCTTGTGTGCTATGAAACGTCACAACATAACTGGGTGATTATAAAGATGCTTTACAGGTGTCTCCGAAGTTGTTTGTTGGGTTGGCATATATCGAGATTAGGATTTATCACTCCGAGTATCGGAGAGGTATCTCTGGGCCCTCTCGGTAATGCACATCGTGATAAGCCTTGCAAGCAATGTGACTGATGAGTTAGTTATGGGATGATGCATTACAGAATGAGTAAATAGACTTGCCAGTAACGAGATTGAAGTAGGTATGAAGATACCGACGATCGAATCTCGGGCAAGTAACATACCGATGACAAAAGGAACAACGTATGTTGTCATTACGGTTTTACCGATAAAGATCTTCGTAGAATATGTGGGTGGCAATATGAGCATCCAGGTTCCGCTATTGGTTACTGACCGGAGAGGTGTCTCGGTCATTTCTACATAGTTCTCGAACCCGTAGGGTCCGCACGCTTAATGTTCGATGACGATTTTATATTGTATGAGCTATGTGATTTGATGACTGAATGTTGTTCAGAGTCCCGGATGAGATCATGGGCATAACAAGGAGTCTCTAAATGGTTGAGAGGTAAATTTTCATATATAGGACGATAGTATTCGGGCACCGGAAGTGTTCTGGGGGGTACCGAGTACGTATCGGGTCACCGGAAGGGGTTTCGGGCAGCCCACGGCAAAGATATGGGCCTTATTGGGCCTAGGGCGGGACAGACAAGCCCCTAGTGGGCTGGTGCGCCCCATACATGGCCGAATAGGGGCGGAGGAAAGGGAGAGGAGAGAAAGGAAGGGGGCAATTCGGCCTCCCCTTTCCTTCTCTCCCCCTCCTCTTTCCTGCTCCGTCCGGAAAACAAGGAAAGGGGGGTCCGAATTGGAGGAGCCCCCAAGTAGGATTCCTCCTACTTGGTGCGCGCCCCCTGCTGCTCCCTCTCCCTCCCACCTATATATATATGTGGGGGGGGGGCACCGCTAGAACAGACAACATTGTTTCTTAGCTGTGTGCGGTGCCCCCGTCCACAGTTTACGGCTCTGGTCATATTCTCGTAGTGCTTAGGAGAAGCCCTATGCGGATAACTCCATCATCACCGTCGCCATGCCGTCGTGCTGAGGGAACTCATCTACTTCCTCGATGCTCTACCCGATCAAGAGTTCAAGGGACGTCATCGAGCTGAACGTGTGTAGAACTCGGAGGTGCCGTGCGTTCGGTGCTTGATCAGTCAGAACGTGAAGAAGTTCGACTACATCAACCGTGTTGTCAAATGCTTACGCTTTCGGTCTACGAGGGTACGTAGACACACTCTCCCCCTCTCGTTGCTATGCATCTCCTAGATAGATCTTGCATGATCATAGAATTTTTTTTGAAATTGCATGCTACGTTCCCCAACACATAGTTCCATGGTAAACTAATCGCACATCAATGGAGGGCAGCAAGGATGATGAAGATCCCCCTCCGTGATCGAATCCCCCTCCGGCAGAGTGACGGAAAAGGCCTCTAGACGGGATCTTGTGGTTCTAGAACTTGCGGTGGTGGAAAATGTATTTCATGGACTCCCTGGTAGGTCCCCTGATTTTAGAGTATTTATAGAGGCGGAGTTAGGTCAAATGGAGGCTTGTGGGCCCCAATATGTACCAGGGCATGCCCTTGTGCCTAGTGGGCCACTTCTTCATCTTCTCATTTTTTCCCGAAGCTTCCAGGGTCTTATTGCCAGAAAAAAATCTTAAAAAAGTTTTGTGGCATTTGGACTTCGTTTGGTACTGATATTCCGCAAAGTAAAAAACAAGCAAAAAATGGCAACTAGCACTAGGCACTAAGTTAGTAGGTTAGTCCCAAAAACTGATATAAAGTTGCATGTAAATGTATATAAAACATCCAAGATTGATAATATAATTGTTGGGGAACGTAGCATGCAATTTCAAAAAAATTCCTACACTCACGCAAGATCTATCTAGGAGATGCATAACAACGAGAGGGGGAGAGTGTGTGTACGTACCCTCGTAGACCGAAAGCGGAAGCGTTTGACAACGCGGTTGATGTAGTCGAACTTCTTCTCGTTTCGACCGATCAAGTACCGAACGTACGACACCTCTGAGTTCTGCACATGTTCAGCTCGATGACGTCCCTTGAACTCTTGATCCAGCAAAGTGTTGAGGAAGTAGATGAGTTCCATCAGCACGACGACGTGATGACGGTGATGGTGAAGTGATCCGTGTAGGGCTTTGCCTAAGCACCGCGAGAATATGACCGAGGGTGTAATCTGTGGAGGGGGGCGCTGCACATGGCTAACAAATGTTGTTTTTGTGTTCTAGGCGCCCCCTCCCCACATATATATAGGTGGGAGGGGGAGGGGAACAACCTTGGGGCGCCCCAAGTAGGAGGATCCTACTTGGGGGCCTAGTCCAATTCGGCCCCCCTCACCATATTTCCGGAGGGTTAAGGAAGGAGGAGGGAGGAGGGAAGGAAGGGGGAGGCCGAATCCCTCCCCTTCCTTCTCTCTTCCCCTCTTTCCTTCTCCTCTACTTTGGCCCATACGGGGGGCGCAGCATCCCGTGCTGGCTGCTGCGTTTACCCTCTTGGCCCATTAGGCCCATATCTTTTGCCGGGGGTGCCCGGAACCCCTTCCGATGACTCAATATGTACCAGGTACCCTCCGGAACACTTCCGGTGTCCGAATACTATCGTCCTATATATCAATCTTACCTCTTGACCATTTCAAGACTCCTCATCATGTTCGTGATCTCATTCGGGACTCCAAACAACATTCAGTCACCAAATCACATAACTCATATAATACAGAATCGTCATCAAATGTTAAGCGTGCGGACCCTACGGGTTCGAGAACTACATAGACATGACCGAGACACCTCTCCGGCCAATAACCAATAGCGGAACCTGGATGCTCATATTGGCTCCTACATATTCTACGAAGATCTTTTATCGGTCGAACCGTTATGACAACATACATTATTCCCTTTGCCACCGGTATGTTACTTGCCCAAGATTCAATCGTCGGTATCTTCATACCTAGTTCAATGTTGTTACAAGCAAGTCTCTTTACTCGTTCCGTAATACTTCATCCTGCAACTAACTCATTAGTCACTTTGCTTGCAAGGCTTCTTATGATGTGTATTACCGAGAGGGCCCAGAGATAGCTCTCCGATACTCGGAGTGACAAATCCTAATCTCGATCTATGCCAACCCAATAGACACCTTCGGAGATACCTGTAGAGCATCTTTATAATCACCCAGTTACGTTGTGACGTTTGATAGCACGCAAGGTAATGAATAATAAACATTTATCATGATATAAGGAAATATAAAATAACAACTTTATTATTGCCTCTAGGGCATATTTCCTTCAATAATAGCATGGAAAAACTAAAAAATTATAGATACGTTGGAGATGTATCGTGCAGTTGCAGTAATCATTCTAACATTTAGATTTTTAACAATTTGGTCTCACACATGTCGGTCCTGCTGTGAGAGGTTTAGACCCACTATTTGGCCCATTTTGCATATGGGTAAATGAGATGTCCATGAATATTAATCAAGTCAAGAAACTCAGAAAGATTGTTAGGATAAAGAAACTTGCGACGAATAACAACAAGATCTTTGTTTGCACAATGAGGAAGACATCATTCAACTATAGGATGGTACTAACTCTTTTACCTTGTTTTTCCCCTTGTGCCATTTCAAAATTTAGAAAAGCTATTTATGCATATGTTTGTTTTGAGTCCTTTCCAAACAGTTCACCAATGATTACCTCTCAAACCACCTGCAAGGTCAAGAGGCGAGGAAGGTATTCATTCAACACCCACGATACAATATTGAAGTCTTCCTCAAGAGGACGAAGGTTGGGTGGGCTATTATCCATAGCCACTGGCCTAAAGTTGCAAGGACATTCAACATCATTGAAGGCTCAATATTTGCCTTCCGCTTCTGTAGTTTCCCAGATGAGATTCATCTGTCTATTTACTGTGTATGATGCTACTTTCCAAAGGTTTTCGATGTTGCATGTGAAACTTGGTGCTGTTGTGTAATGGCGTAGCTAGCCATATGCCTCTATGGTGTAACTGAGTGCTGAAGTGTTATCCCACAAGTATAGGGGATCCAAATGTTTTCAAGGGTAGAGTATTCAACCCAAATTTATTGATTTGACACAAGGGGATCCAAATAATATTCACAGGTATTAGCAGCTGAGTTTTAAATTCAACCACACCTGAAAGACTTAATATCTGCAGCAAAGTATTTAGTAGCAAAGTAGTATGGAAGTAACGGTAACTGTGGCAAAAGTAACAGTAGCAGTTTTGTAGCGGTTGTAACAGTGACAATGACAAAGTAACTTGACAAAGTAACTTAGCAAATATCAATATGTGAAAAGCTCGTAGGCAATGGATAAGTGATGGATAATTATGTCGGATGGCATTCATCAAGCAACACTCCAATTCATCAATATAATGTAGGCATGTATTCCGTATATAGTCATATGTGCTTATGGAAAAGAACTTGCATGACATCTTGTGTCCTACCCTCCCGTGGCAGCGGGGTCCTAATGGAAACTAAGGGATATTAAGGCCTCCTTTTAATAGAGAACCGGAACAAAGCATTAGCACTTAGTGAATACATGAACTCCTCAAACTACGGTAATCATCGGAAAGAATCCCAATTATTATCACCTTGGGGTATGCGGATCATAACTCGTAATAGGTGTCTACAACTTGCAAGACAGGATCAAGAACACAAATATATTCATGAAAACATAATAGCTTCAGATCTGAAATCATGGCACTCGGGCCCTAGTGACAAGCATTAAGCATAGAAAAGTCATAGAAACATCAATATCAGAACATAGTGGATACTAGGGATCAAACCCTAACAAAAGTAACTAGATTACATGATAAATCTCATCCAACACATCACCGTCCAGCAAGCCTACGATGGAATTACTCACTCCCGGCAGTGACCATCATGAAATTGGTGATGGAGGAAGGTTAGTGATGATGATGACCATGAATCCCCCTCTCCAGAGCCCCGAATGGACTCTAGATCAGCCCTCCCGATGAAGAACAGGAGGAGACTACGACTCCGTATCGTAAAACGCGATGAATCCTTCTCTCTTATTTTTTCTCTGTGAATAGGTATTTATAGAGTTGGAATTAGGGTCGGAGGAGGTCCAGGGGCCCCACAAGCCTAGGGGCCGCACTTCTCCGTAAATTTTCAGGTCAATCCGAGAACTTTTATTTCTGCACAAAAATAACACCATGGCAATTTTGTTGAAATCAGCCTCAGTCCGGGTTAGTTCCATTCAAATCATGCAAATTAGAGTCCAAAACAAGGGCAAAAGAGTTTGGAAAAGTAGATATGATGGAGACGTATCATGAAGCTATCTGATGTAATTCAATTATGAAATCCTGGTTGTCGTAATACAGATATGAAATATATGTTGTGTTTTATAAGAAATGTCCATTTGATTACTAAATGGATTATCAATAATAGGCCAATTAGCCTACTTATTGGGGTTTTATATTGCAGATGGTTTCTCAGACAACACCGTGGGCGCTGAACTCAAACAACCCACATGGTTTCTAGAAAGTAGGCGTGTTGGATCAATGAAGAATCACACACGACTTCTGCCAGAGAACCGTTTGCGTTAGGCCACCTTGCACAAACGATTACACATAAAAAATTGAGTGTGATATACATGCGAACGGAAACTTTTTTCTAGGATTCAATGTGTGGGATGTACATACGAGCGTAACTGATTGGGCCTGTATAATTGTCTCCGATGCCTCGCCTGATCACACACGAGCTCATTTTGCCCCAGTGTGTGACCGGAGGACCTATCCCCGACGATTTCTGGGTCGTGTGGGAAGGACCCCTTATCGCACACACATGCAAGGCGACGGATTATAACTCCATCATGGAAAGGGGGTTAAAACCATTTGTATAGCACGTCTCTGCACTGGTGACTACATCAAGGCAAGGCTTTGGGATTGTCTCATTGTCTTCAAGATAGATTTTATCAGCTTTCTTGGAGACCAACAGGGGTGTCTCACTACCTTGAACGTCATCTGCATTACTTCCTTTACCATTATATAATGGCGTACTCTTCTCCAATATTTTTTCAGCATTCTAAGAGAGGAACAAGCAGACACATAACAGGTTTAGCATGTAGTATATGAAACTCATTTTGGTAAATATGTTCAGTAGTAATGAGGATAAGATTATACTAACTTGTCTTCTATTGCAAGGTAGTACTCCCTCCATTCCTATCTATTTAGAGATTCCAATATGGACTACATACGGAGCAAATTGAATGAATCTACACTCTAATACTTCTACAAACATCCATATGTAGTCTTTATTAAAATCTTCAAAAATACTTATATTTAGAAACGAAGGGAGTACATAATAACAACACGAAACAAACATATATCAATGTACTATGGTCATTGTATTGTCTATATCATCCTAGTTTATGTTTGCAAATCAATATGGGGACACAGTTCAAATCATATATGTTTAAGACAAAGCAGCATAGACATAATATAAGTGTGGGAAACTACACGACACTAACAACACTTGTAATGTGCATGACATGAGAACATAACTGTTTATACAATTGAGACTGAAATCAACATAGAGCAAGAAGTTATAATAGCAAACTAGTTAAAGAAACAGGTTTAAAACGTACCTGTTGCACCATTGGAGTTTTGATTGGATCCTTCAAATTTGAAATTCGTTGGTATGAGTAAATACAGTGATGCAAGAGCAAAGGAGTATGCACCATAGCTACAGAATCTAACCTGAGAATAGTTGTTCTTTTGCTTTAAGTGTTGAGTTGGGGTTTGCAGTGGTGGTCCTCGTGCTTTGGGCACTGCAGTTGCCTTACTAACTACTCATGTTTGGGTGCTGTGTGGTGGAGATAGTGATGTGTCAATTGGAAGTGGGTTACTATCTGCTGGGGTTGGGACTAAATGGGGGTAGCTGGTTCTCTATCCAATGGGGTATGGTTACAATCTGCGATAGTTTGGGCCATGTGTGGTGGGGCTGGTCTTGGGCAAGTACAATCGTGGTTCTATTTGCATTGGGTAGCAATGTCTTCTAAAGACCGTGTTTTTAATCCCTTAGATACCTGCCATCACCCCCTCCAATTCAAATGGCTGATAAACAAGAAAAGTCATTGAATGTACAGATGGGGGAATGGAGGGGATGGGAGAGGGAACCATGCCTTAGGGATGAGCTTGTCCAAAATGTAGGCTAAGTTACAAAAGTACCCCACCGATTTGAACTAGGATGTTCTTTCGGTTCATGGGTATAACGGGGATTTTGTGTGTCGAGATTTCGTTGGAGGAGGGAGTTTTCACGTGTGTTGTAATTATGGGATAGCAAGGCGCGAGCTGAGGAGGGAATTTTCGGAGCAGAAAGAGACAAAGAGATATTTTGAAATTTTGGGATAACAAGGCGCGGGATGAAATTTAGGGACAAGCCTAACGTGTACTGTACCAAATCAATTCACACTTCCCTCAACGAAAAAAAATCAATTCGTACCACACAAGAGAAAGTCTTGTCCCGTTTTACTGTATGAATTACTACAAATGCCATTGAAAAGTTTGAATCCATGTTATGCTTAATTAAAATATTTCGCTAGGTGTAGAATGCATGTAACCTACTCAAATGAACATTTTAGTGCATTCCAAATGTATATACTACCGGCTGCAATATGGACTAAATTTGAATTCATTTCTCTATTGAATAATAATCTACAATTACGGTTGTTGTCAAGTTAAAGCATCATTTGTATATTATCTTTGCAACACACCACATGGTTATTGTCAAGTTAGATATGAACTACTTGTACCATATAAACTCGAATTCAAAATTTTGAATCCACTTTATGCTGATTTCAAATAATATTACATTTCAAGCACATGCTAGATCTTCATAATCTAAGCCATGTTTCATATGTATAATGTGTTTATGACACAATGTATGCATGGTGCCCCGCCCCCAACATATACAAGTATTTACATGTGAGCTGCAAAAGCCACACATTATCACAAATTCGAAAAGTGGTGTGCATGATGCAATGTGGTCAAACAATGTTTGCCATCGGTATCTCAAATTCAAATAAAATGTGAGATTGTTCGATATATAGTCCCTCCCCTCATCATCCATGCATGCCTCCCGCCCCGTCTCTCACCTGCACGCATTTGCACACGCGCGCGCGCGCGCACACACACACACACATCCCCTCTCTTATTGATATCGCAGTCATACCCGCTGTTTTCTACTAGGCATATGCTACCTCTTGAGATTGCGTTGGTTTTTCCCTTGAAGAGGAAAGGGTGATGCAACAAAGTAGCGTAAGTATTTCCCTCAGTTTTGAGAACCAAGGTATCAATCCAGTAGGAGATGACACACAAGTCACCTAGTACCTGCACAAACAATCAAGAACCTTGCAACCAACGCGATAAAGGGGTTGTCAATCCCTTCACGGTCACTCGCAAAAGTGAGGTCTAATAAAAATAGTAAAGTAAATATTTTTAGTATTTTTGTTGTATAGATTGGAAAGTAAAGATTGCAAAATAGTAAACGAGATGCGATAATACGGAAAAGAGATGCAATATAATAGAAAAGAGACCCGAGGGCCATAGGTTTCACTAGTGGCTTCTCTCAAGATAGCATGTATTACGGTGGGTGAACAAACTACTGCCGAGCAATTGATAGAAAAGTGCATAATTATGAAGACATCTAAGGCAATGATCATGAATATAGGCATCACGTCCATGTCAAGTAGACTGAAACGATTCTGCATCTACTACTATTACTCCACACATTGACCGCTATCCAGCATGCATCTAGAGTATTAAGTTCATAAGAACGAAGTAACACATTAAGCAAGATGACATGATGTAGAGGGATAAACTCAAGCAATATGATATAAACCCCATCTTTTTATCCTCGATGGCAACAATACAATACATGCCTTGCTGCCCCTACTATCACTGGGAAAGGACACCACAAGATTGAACCCAAAGCTAAGCACTTCCCCCATTGCAAGAAAGATCAATCTAGTAGGCCAAACTAAACCGATAATTTGAAGAGACTTGCAAAGATATCAAATCATGCATATAAGAATTCAGAGAAGAACTAAATAATATTCATAGATGCTCTTGTTCATAAATCCACAATTCATCGGATCTCGGCAAACACACCGCAAAAGAGTATTACATCGAATAGATCTCCAAGAACATCGAGGAGAATTTTGTATTGAGAATCAAAGAGAGAGAAGAAGCCATCTAGCTAATAACTATGGACCCGGAGGTCTGTGGTAAACTACTCAGACTTCATTGGGGAGGGAATGGTGTTGATGTAGAAGCCCTCCGTGATCAATTCCCCCTCCGGCAGATCGCCGGAAAAGGCCCCAAGATGGGATCTCACGGGTACAGAAGGTTGCGGTGGTGGAAAAGTGGTTTCGTGGCTCCCCCTGATGTTTCTAGGGTATAAGAGTATATATATGCGAAAGAAGTACATCGGTGGAGCTACGAGGGTCCCATGAGGGTGGGGGCGCGCCTACCCCCTAGGCACGCCATCCTGCCTCATGGACGCCTTGTGGCGTTTCAGACTTCAACTCCAAGTCTTCTGGTTTGCTTTCGGTCCAAGAAATATCACCGCGAAGGTTTCATTCCGTTTGGACTCCATCTGGTATTCCTTCTCTGCAAAACTCTAAAATAGGAAAAAAAATAGAAACTGGCACTGGGCCTCTGGTTAATAGGTTAGTCACCAAAAATAATATAAAAGAGCATATTAAAGCCCATTAAACATCCAAAACAGATAATATAATAGCATGGAAGAATCAAATATTATAGATACGTTGGAGACGTATTAAGCATCCCCAAGCTTAATTCCTTCTCGTCCTTGAGTAGGTAAATGATAAAAACAAAAATTTTGATGTGGAATGCTACCTAACATATTTATCAATGTAATTTTATTTATTGTGGCATGACTGTTCAAATCGGAAAGATTCAAGACAAAAGTTTATTATTGACATAAAAATAATAATACTTCAAGCATACTAACAAAGCAATCATGTCTTCTCAAAATAACATGGCCAAAGAAAGCTATCCCTACAAAATCATATAGTCTGGTTATGCTCTATCTTCATCACACAAAGTATTTAATCATGCACAACCCCGATGACAAGCCAAGCAATTGTTTCATACTTTTGATGTTCTCAAACTTTTTCAATCTTCACGCAATACATGAGCGTGAGCCATGGACATAGCACTATAGGTGGAGTAGAATGGTGGTTGTGGAGAAGACAAAAAGGAGAAGATAGTCTCACATCAACTAGGCATATCAGCGGGCTATGGAGATACCCATCAATAGATATCAACGTGAGTGAGTAGGGATTGCCATGCAACGGATGCACTAGAGCTATAAGTGTATGAAAGATCAAAAAGAAAGTTAGTGGGTGTGCATCCAACTTGCTTGCTCACGAAGACCTAGGGCACTTTTGAGGAAGCCCATCATTGGAATATACAAGCCAAGTTCTATAATGAAAAAATTCCCACTAGTATATGAAAGTGACAACATAGGAGACTCTCTATCATGAAGATCATGGTGATATTTTGAAGCACAAGTGTGGTAAAAGGATAGTAGCATTGCCCCTTCTCTCTTTTTCTCTAATTTTTTATTTGGGCCTTTCTCTTTTTTATGGCCTATTTTTTTCTCTTTTTTTCATCCAGAGTCTCATCCCGACTTGTGGGGGAATCATAGTCTCCATCACCCTTTCCTCACTGGGACAATGCTCTAATAATGAAGATCATCACACTTTTATTTACTTACAACTCAAGAATTACAACTCAATACTTAGAACAAAATATGACTCTATGTCTGGCGGTGTACTGGGAATGATTCAAGAGTGACATGTATGAAAATTTATGAATGGTGGCTTTGCCACAAATACGATGTCAACTACATGATCATGCAAGGCAATATGACAATGATGGAGCGTGTCATAATAAACGGAACGGTGGAAAGTTGCATGGCAATATATCTCGGAATGGCTATGGAAATTCCATAATAGGTAGGTATCGTGGCTGTTTTGAGGAAGGTATATGGTGGGTGTATGATACCGGCGAAAGTTGCACGGTACTAGAGAGGCTAGCAATGGTGGAAGGGTGAGAGTGCGTATAATCCATGGACTCAACATTAGTCATAAAGAACTCACATACTTATTGCAAACATTTATTAGTTATCAAAACGAAGTACTACGCGCATGCTCCTAGGGGGATAGATTGGTAGGAAAAGACCATCGCTCGTCCCCGACCGCCACTCATAAGGAAGACAATCAATAAATAAATCATGCTCCAACTTCATCACATAACGGTTCACCATACGTGCATGCTACGGGAATCACAAACTTTAACACAAGTATATCTCAAATTCACGACTACTCTACTAGCATGACTCTAATATCACCATCTTCATATCTCAAAACAATCGTAAAGAATCAAACTTCTCATAGTATTCAATGCACTTTATATGAAAGTTTTTATTATACCCATCTTGGATGCCCATCATATTAGGACCAATTTTATAACCAAAGTAAATTACCATGCTGTTCTAAAATACTATCAAAATAATATAAGTGAAGCATGAGAGATAAACAATTTCTATAAAATAAAACCACCACCATGCTCTAAAAAGATATAAGCAAAGCACTAGAGCAATATTATCTAGCTCAAAGATATAAGTGAAGCACATAGAGTATTCTAATAAATTCCGATTCATGCGTGTCTCTCCCAAAAGGTGTGTACAGCAAGGATGATTGTGGTAAACTAAAAAGCAAATATTCAAATCATACAAGACCCTCCAAGCAAAACACATATCATGTGGTGAATAAAAATATAGCCTCAAGTAAAGTTACCGATAGACGAAGATGAAAGAGGGGATGCCTTCCGGGGCATCCCCAAGCTTAGGCTTTTGATTGTCCTTGAATTTACCTTGGGGTTCCTTGGGAATCCACAAGCTTGGGCTCTTGCCACTCCTTATTCCAAAATCCATCAAATCTTTACCCAAAAACTTGAAAACTTCACAACACAAAACTTCAACAGAAAATCTCATGAGCTCCCTTGGTATAAGAAAATAAACCACCACTTTAAGGTACCGTAATGAACTAATTATTTATTTATATTAGTATTAAACCTACTGTATTCCAACTTCTCTATGGTTTATACCCCCCGATACTACTCATAGATTCATCAAAATGAGCAAACAAGACACGAAAAACAGAATCTGTCAAAAACAGAACAGTCTGTAGCAATCTGTAACTTTCGAATACTTCTGTCACTCTAAAAACTCTGAAATAAATTGGTGGACGTGATCAATTTGTCTATTAATCATATGCAAAAAGAATTAACTTACAATCACTCTTATGTAAAACATGACAGCTATTCTCGTGAGCGCAAAAGTTTCTGTTTTTTACAGCAAGATTGCAAAGACTTCACCCAAGTCTTCCAAAAGGTTCTACTTGGAACAAACACTAACTAAAACATAAAACCACATCTAAACAGTATATAGATGAATTATTTATTACTAAACAGGATAAAAAAGCAACTAACAAAAATAAAATTGGGTTGCCTCCCAACAAACGCTATCGTTTAATGCCCCTAGCTAGGCATAAAAACACGAATAGATCTAGGTATTGTCATCTTTGGTATGCAATCCATAAGTGGATCTCATAATAGATTCATAAGGTAATTTAATTTTCTTCCTAGGAAAGTGTTCCATGTCCTTCCTTAACGGAAATTATAATCTAATATTTCCTTCTTTCATATCAATAATTACACCAATCGTTCTAAGGAAAGGTCTACCAAGAATAATAGGACATGTATGATTGCAATCTATATGAAGAACAATGAAATCTACGGACACATAATTCCTATTTGCAAAAATAATAACATCATTAATCCTTCCCATAGGTTTCTTAATGGTGGAATCCGCAAGATGCAAATTTAAAGAACAATCATCAAATTCCCGGAAACCTAGCACATCACAGAAAGTTTTTGGAATCGTGGAAACACTAGCACCCAAATCACACAAAGCATAACATTCATAATCTTTAATATTAATTTTATTAGTAGGTTACCACTCATCATAAAGTTTTCTAGGTATAGAAACTTCTAGTTCAAGCTTTTCTTCATAAGATTGCATCAAAGCATCAACGATATGTTTAGTAAAAGCTTTATTTTGATTATAAGCATGAGGAGAATTTAACACTAATTGCGACAAGGAAATACAATCTATTAAAGTACAATCATCATAATTAAATTCCTTGAAATCCAAAATAGCGGGTTCATTGTTACTTAAAGTTTTGACCTCTTCAATTCCACTTTTATCAATTTTTGCATCTAGATCTAAAAACTCCAAATCATTGGGACGCCTTTTAACTAAAGTTGACTCATCTCCATTCCCATATTTATCAATATTCATATTGGAAAACAAAGATTTAATAGGAGTCACATCAATCACTTTTAGATCTTCATCATTATTATCATGAAAACTAGAAGCACACGCTTTCACAAAGCAATCTTTTTTAGCACGCATCCTAGCGGTTCTTTCTTTGCACTCATCAATGGAAATTCTTATGGCTTTGAGAGGCTCGTTGATATCATGCTTAGGTGGAATAGATCTAAGTTTCAAGGAATCAACATCAAGAGAAATTCTATCCACGTTCCTAGCCAACTCATCAATCTTAAGCAATTTTTCTTCAATCAAGGCATTGAAATTCTTTTGCAAACTCATAAATTCTTTAACACTATTCTCAAAATAAGAGGGCATCTTACTAAAATTTACATAAGAGTTGTTGTAGGAATCACCATAATTATTAGAGGAATTACTAGGAAACGGCCTAGAATTAAAATTACCTCTATACGTGTTGTTACCAAAATTGTTCCTACCAACAAAATTCACATCCATAGATTCATTATTATTCTCAATCAAAGTGGACAAAGGCATATCATTAGGATCAGAAGAAACACTTTTATTAGCAAATAATTTCATAAGTTCATCCATCTTTCCACTCAAAATATTAATCTCTTCAATCGCATGAACGTTTTTACTAGTGGATCTTTCGGTGTGCCATTGAGAATAATTAACCATAATATTGTCTAGGAGTTTAGTAGCTTCTCCTAAAGTGATTTCTATAAAAGTGCCTCCCGCGGCCGAATCTAAAAGATTTCTAGAAGCAAAATTCAATCCGGCATAATTTTTTTGGTATAATCATCCACAAATTCAAACCATGTGTAGGGCAATTATGTATCATTAATTTCATCCTCTCCCAAGCTTGTGCAACATGCTCATGATCAAGTTGCTTAAAATTCATAATATCTTTCCTAAGAGAGATGATCTTAGTGGGAGGAAAATACTTAGAGATAAAAGCATCTTTGCACTTATTCCATGAATCAATACTATTTTTAGGCAAAGAAGAAAACCAAGTTCTAGCACGATCTCTAAGCGAAAACGGAAATAGCTTCAATTTAACAATATCATTATCCACATATTTCTTCTTTTGCATATCACACAAATCAACGAAGTTTTTTAGATGGGTTGCGGCGTCTTCACTAGGAAGGCCAGAAAATTGATCTTTCATAACAAGATTCAACAAAGTGGTATTAATTTCACAAGATTCGGCATCGGTAGTAGGAGCAATCGGAGTGCTAATAAAATCATTGTTGTTGGTATTCGAAAAGTCACACAATTTAGTATTATCTTGAGCCATCGTGACAAGCAATCAATCCAACACACAAGCACACAAGAAGCAAGAGAAAAGAGACGAACGGAAGAGGGGCGAACAAAAGGCAAAGGTTTTCGAAAATCGTTTTAGAAGTGGGGGAGAGGAAAACGAGAGGCGAATGGAAAATAATGTAATCCGAAGGAGAAGATTTTATGATGGGTACTTGGTATGGCTTGACTTGGCGTAGATTTCCCTGGCAACGGCGCCATAAATTGGCAAGCTGACGGGAGAAAAATCTTGACTTGACTTGGCGTAAATCTCCCCGTCAACAGCGTCAGAAATCCTTCTTGCTACCTCTTGAGCTTGCGTTGGTTTTTCCCTTTAATAGGAAAGGGTGATGCAGCAAAGTAGCGTAAGTATTTCCCTCAGTTTTGAGAACCAAGGTATCAATCCAGTAGGAGACGACACACAAGTCACCTAGTACCTGCACAAAAAATCAAGAACCTTGCAACCAACATGATAAAGGGGTTGTCAATCCCTTCATGGTCACTCGCAAAAGTGAGATCTAATAAAGATAGTAAAGTAAATATTTTTGGTATTTTTGTTGTATAGATTGGAAAGTAAAGATTGCAAAATAGTAAATGAGATGCGATAATATGGAAAAGAGATGTTGTTAAGGCATATCTCTCTCTATGTAGTTTTGGTGATTGATGACAACGCTTTTGCGAACTAATCGTGTGCATTGAGTATTTAAGAGATTCATCCTTTGGCACGAGACGATTCCTTCCCCTCGGAGTATTAAGCGAAGACGGTGTTGCTCGCTCGTTTCAGTTTTGGTGGACTTGTTTCATAGGAGTCACCGTACTATCAAGAGGGGGTCCGCATTGGTAAGGCTAGGGTGGAATCAACACGTACACATCCTCTTTGCACCCTCAGAGCCTTCCCTCTTCGATGGAGTTTGCCATTGCTTCCTGAGCTTTTTGGGTCCCAGCGGTAGTAGCGCGTACCCCAGTGGTAGTACCGCTCTAGAGACACAGGCGGCAGTACCGCTTCCCAGCGGTAGTACCGCCTGGGGCTCTCAGCCGTAGTACAGCTGCGATACTGGTCTCCTGCCGCCTCGACTCAAGGGTGTCACCTCTCGTGTCGGGTTGTGCGGCACTGGCAGCGATAGTAGAAGTGGTAGTACCGCTTGCAAGTGGTAGTACCGCCCCTACCACCGCAGCTAGTATCGCCCTGGGTCCAGATCCTGCCTTGCTCCTACCTTCCCAGTCTGTGCGGCAATACCACGAGGGGGAGCGGTAGTACCGCTGATCCCAGCGGTAGTACCGCTGCCCTTAGCGGTAGTACTGCCCTTTGCTGGGCTGATTGGGGGGGGGTAACGGTTGGATTGTTCCCCTCGCCCCCTTATAAAAGGAGGTCTTCTTCTCCAAAGTTGACTTACCTCTTCCCCCAAGGTCCATTGTTGCTCCAAGCTCCATTTTTGCCCGATCTCTATCCCTAGCCAATCAAACTTGTTGATTCTCTAGGGATTGGTTAAGAAGGCCTCGATCTACACTTCCACCAAGAGAAATTTGATTCCCCCCACTAATCCCTTGTGGATCTTGTTACTCTTGGGTGTTTGAGCACCCTAGACGGTTGAGGTCACCGCAGAGCCATAGTCCATTGTGGTGAAGCTTCGTAGTGTCGTTGGGAGCCTCAAATTCAGTTGTGGAGATTGCCCCAACCTTGTTTGTAAAGGTTCGGTCGCCGCCTCCAAGGGCACCAATAGTGGAATCACGGCATCTCGCATTGTGTGAGGGCGTGAGGAGAATATGGTGTCCCTAGTGGCTTCTTGGGGAGCATTGTGCCTCCACACTACTCCAACGGAGACGTACTTCCCCTCAAAAGGAAGGAACTTCGGTAACACATCCTCGTCTCCATCGGTTCCGCTTTTGGTTATCTCTCACCTTTACTTGTGCAAGCTATATTGTGTTATATCCTTTGCTTGCTTGTGTGCTTATTGTTTTTGCATCATATAGGTTGCTCACCTAGTTGCATATCTAGACAACCTACTTTGATGCAAAGTTTAATTTGGTAAAGAAAAGTTTAAAATTGTTAGTTGCCTATTCACCCCCTCTAGTCAACTATATCAATCCTTTCAATTGGTATCAGAGCCTCATCTCTTATTTAAGGGCTTTACCGTCCTAAGAGTATGGTTGACAGCATAGACGGTGAGGAGGAGCACCCCGGTGTGAATCCTTCTTCGTCTACGGCCGATGGGGGATCCCCGGTCTCACGTGAGGAATTCAATGTGGCTTTGGACACACTGAAAACCTCCATGATGACCGAGGTCAAAGGCATGTTCAAAGAGTTCCTTGATGGTCTTAGATTATCCACCGCACATTTGGAAGTGGCCGCTCCCACTAACATGGTGGCGGATGCCAACTCCAATAAGGGGGAAGCTTCTAGTGATAAAGTTCCTTTATCTAGTGGTAGAAATGGTAGGGGCATCTTTGCCCATGTTGAACCTCCTCTTACTTATGTAGGACCGGTTCCCTCTAATCATTTAAATCATGCGGGTTCTCCTCCTAAGATTGTGAAAAATGAGGATTTTGACTCTTGGGTCTATCGCTTTAAACGTCATTTAAACCATGTTAATACTAATCTTTGGAGAATCATTGAGCAAGTTTTCTATCCACATGACCCAAGCAACTTTACCCCGAGAGAAGCCGCGGATCATCAATTCAATGAGAATGCCCTCTTCATCATCCAAGACACAATTCCATCCGAAGACATTGCACATCTCCGACCGTTCACCGTGGCCAAGGAAGCATGGCACCATGTTGTTTCTCTTTACAAGGGAAGCGCAAGCATTCAATGCTCCAACTATGAAGTGGTGCAAGATGAATCCGATGAGCTTGCAATGAATGAAGATGAAGAACCTCGTGAGCTTTACCGGAGATTAACCACTCTCGCGGTCTCTGTCCAAGATCATGGGAGCAAGGATACGGATGATAATTGGATCAAGCGCAAATTCCTCAAGGCCATGATGCCTTACCATAAGGCCATGTCATCCGTCATCCGCCAAAGGCTGTACTTCCACACCTTGACCTCAAGAGAAGTGTTGGGTGAGTTTGTGGCGATGAGGATCTTGGACAAGACTGCCGACAATGTGGTGTTGCATTCTCAAAGAGCAAAGAAGCCCAACCTTGCCTTGAAGGCCAAGGATAGTGTGGAAGAGGAGGATGAAGAAGAAGATGAGGATAGCAACCCCGAAGACACGAAATATGATTATCGTGAGCACATGGCTCTCGCCTCAAGGAAACTTTGGAGCAAGAAGAACTCAAGGCCCAATTTCAACAAGAACAACTCGAGTGGCTTCAAGGGAAAGAACCGTGTGAGAACATGTTACAATTGTGGCAATGTGAGCCATTTTGTTGCGGAGTGCCCTTAAGAGAAGCGGGAAGACAATGGTGGCAAGCTCATCTGAAAAGACAAAGCCAAGTCCTTCCCAAACAAGAACAACTTCACCAAGAAGACTCCGACCAAAGGGTTGGTGGCACAAGAAGAGTACAATGAAGATGATGATGATGAAGATGGTGAAGCCATGGCCATGGCCTCCGTTTCCATTGCCACAACTCCACGAGTGTCTCTCTTTGATTCACCCAACGAGAACATCACCGCCAAGTGCCTCATGGACAAATCCACCAACAAGGTAACCCCCAACATCAAAACTACCATCATTACTAACCCTTCCTTGATGGATTGCATTGATGAAAGTGAGGGGTCCAATGAGGAAGTAAATGAATTTGAGTCTTTTATTAGTAAGCTCAAGGGAAAATCCAAGAAGCACTTCGTTGCTCTCTTGGAGCAACTTGGTGAAGCCAATGACATGATCGAGGCTCATGAAGAAACCATCTCTAAGATAGAAGGTCATAGTCATGACTATGCCGATGAGATATCAGATCTCTCTAATGCGCTTTAGGAAGAGCATGTTCATCGTTTGACTCTTGAGGAGTCACACAACGATGACCATGCTAAATTTAAGAAAGATCTTGATCATGCTCTTGTTGTATCTCGTGTGCTAGATTCCGAGAAGGCTAAACTTGGGGTTGATCATGCTAGACTCAAGGAGGAGTTTGATATACTTGAAAAGGCTCATAAGGCCTTGAAGGGTGCTCATGCTTGCCTCAAGGAGTCTCATGATCAACTCCAAGTGAAGCTAACCAAGGAGAAAGCCACCTTTCCTCATAAGGTCTTAATTGATAATGAAAATGCTACTAACCTGTGTTGCGAGCATGTGCATCTTGTGGAGGAAAATACCAAGTTGAAGGAGCAACTTGAGAAAGGCCTTGTCTCTTGCATACAAGGTGAGAATAATCTCAATGACCTTTTGAGCAATCGAAAGGAAGTTGTGGCCAAGGAGGGAGTTGGGTTCGCACCCAAGTCCAAGAACAAAAAGAAGAATGATAAGACCAAACGACCTCCTCCTCTCAAGCAAACTTTTGTGAAGGAGGAGAGGGTGCTTCCAAGGAGAAGAACAATGTGAAGGGTGGTGATGTCAAAAAGGGCAATGCCACCCCTTCCAACAAAGCCGGCGACTTTAACCCTTCTTATGTGTTGTGCCGTGCTAGTGATGGGCATGTTTATGCTAAATTTGTTGCTTCTCCTTATGAGTACATTGAATGGTCTATTTGGGTTCCTAAGACCCTTGTTACTAACATCAAAGGATCCATTATAAAATGGGTACCTAAAACCAAGCATTGATCTCTTGTAGGTGTTTGCTTCAGGTGGGGGATCATGGTTGCTCGATAGTGGAGCCACAAATCATATGACCTGAAGCAAGGACTTGGTGGTGGACAAGATCCCTTCTATGCCCACAAATGTAAGTGGGGTGATGCCTCGTCTTCTAAGGTATTGGGTATTGGCAAAGTTGTCATTTCTCATGATCTCACGATCGAGAAAGTCATGCTTGTTGAGTCCCTTGCATACAATTTACTTTCCGTTCATCAACTTGCACTCATGGGTTTTGTCACATTCTTTGATATTGATACCGTGGCCCTCTTGTGGATCAAGACTCTTAAAGTAGCCTTCGTTGGGCATGTCGAGAATGGTCTTTATGTGATTAACTTTTTGGAGCGACCCACTAAGACCGTGACATGCCTAATGGCTAAAGTTGATGTGGGGTGGCTTTGGCATCGCCGTTTAGCCCATGTCAATATGAGATCTTTGCAAAGTCTTCTCAAGGGGGATCATGTCCGTGGACTAACAAACATTAGCTTTGCCAAAGATCATGCTGGCAGTGCTTGTATCTAAGGAAAGTTACATGAGAAGGCTCACCCTCCCACGACTATCATCTACTCGAAGAGACCCTTGGAGCTCCTTCACATGGATCTCTTTGGGCCTCCATCCTTTAATAGTCTTGGGAGTAGAAAGTATTGCTTGGTGATTGTCGATGATTACTCAAGGTACACTTGGGTATATTTCTTCAAGATGAGGAGTGAAACTCAACAAACTGTCATCGACTTTGCAAATGAAGCTCAATGTCAACACGATGCAAAGATATTGACAATAAGAAGTGACAATGGCACCGAGTTCAAGAACTACACCTTGGATGAGTTCTTAGTGATGAGGGGATCAAGCATCAATATTCCGCACCATACACCCCTCAACAAAATGGTGTAGCGGAGAGGAAGAACCGGACGTTGATGGATGCGGCAAGGACCATGATGGCGGAGTTCAAGTCTCCTTAAAACTTTTCGGCCGAAGCCATCAATACCGTGTGCCATGCATCCAATCGGCTCTATCTCCGCAAAGGCCTGAACAAGACTCCATATGAAATACTCACCGGTAACAAGCCCAATCTCAAGTAGTTCTGGGTGTTCGGTTGTAAGTGTTTCATTCTCAAGAAAGGTGTTCGCTTGTCTAAATTTGAGGCTAGAGCTCATGAGGGCATATTTTTTGGATATGATACAAGCTCTCATGCTTACCTTGTCCTCAGCAAGTCCATGGGACTCACTGAGGAGACGTGTAACATGGAGTTTGACGAGAATAATGGCTTCCAAGTGGAGCAAAGTGGTACTTGTGGTGTAGGTGATGAAATTCCTCCCCAAGACATAAGAAGAATGGTGTTCGTCATATCCTACCCATTGAGGAACCCCTTGTGGCCAAAGGAGAAGGACAATGCTCCACTCAAGTGGAGCCATCACCAACCCAAGACCCATACGCTTCCAAAGAACAAAGTGAAGGCCCTAAACCAGGTGAACAAGATCAAGGGCAAGATCAACCTCAAGATGGTGGTGAGCCACCAAGTGATGCCCATGGTCGAGTTCTCCCTCTCAAGCAAGTTCAAGATCAAGAACAAGCTCATGACGACCCTAAAGATGATCAAGTTTCCGCTCCTCTTCTCACACGTGAGGAGAATTGGAGCGTCGTGCCGCTAAGATTGCATCGAATCTCACAACCAAAAGTCATCTCATGAAGAATGTGCTTGGAAGCCTAAGAAAGGGGGTAAGCACTCGTAGACAATTAGCAAACTATTGTGAACATCACGTGTTTGTTTCTTGTGTCGAACCCCAAAAGGTCTATGAAGCGCTCGAGGAACCGGATTGGCTCAATGCCATGCATGAAGAACTCAACAACTTTGAGCACAACCAGGTGTGGAGATTGGTGCCAAGGCCAACGGGGAATCATAATGTCATTGGAACTAAGTGGATTTTCAAGAACAAGCAAGATGCTCATGGGATCATTGTTCGCAACAAGGCTCGTTTGGTAGCACAAGGCTACTCCCAAGTCGATGGTATCGACTATGGTGAAACCTTTGCTCCCGTTGCTCGCCTTGAATCTATTCATTTTTGGATTGCTTATGCTTCTCATCATAACTTCAAGTTGCAACAAATGGATGTGAAGAGTGCTTTTCTTAATGGTCCTATTAATGAGTTGGTGTATGTCAAACAACCCCCGGGGTTCGAGGATCCCTATTTCCCCGATCATGTGTACCAACTCGACAAGGCACTCTATGGCCTTAAACAAGCCCCACGTGCATGGTATGAGCATATTACCGAGCTGTTGCAAGATCGTGGGTTTGAAATTGGGAAAATCGACCCACTCTTTTAACTAAGAAGGTTAAAGGGTAGTTGTTTGTATGCCAACTATATGTTGATGATATTATCTTTGGTTACCCTAACAAAGCTTTCAACGAGGAATTTGCCACTCCCATGACCTCAAAGTTCAAGATGTCCATGATGGGAGAGTTGAAGTTTTTTCTCGGGTTTGAAATCAAGCAAGGAAGAGAAGGCACCTTCATTAACCAAGAAAAATACACTCAATAGATGCTCAAGAGATTCAAGCTAAATGATCTCAATCTGGCCTCCACTCCAATGCCCGTCAAATGCCAACTTGAGATAGATCCCAATGGTAAAGCGGCGGATCAAAAGGTATATGGCTCCATGATTGGCTCATTGCTTTACCTTTGTGCATCTAGACCGGATATCATGTTGAGTGTGGGAATTTGTGCACGGTTTCAAGCCGCACCTAAGGAAAGTCACTATGTGGCGGTCAAGTAAATCTTTCAATATTTGGCTCATACCCCAAACTTTGGCTTATGGTACCCAAGAGGAGCCAACTTCGATCTTTTGGGCTATTCAGACTCAGATTGGGCGGGAGACAAAGTGGATAGGAAGTCCACCTCCGGAGGGTTCCAATTTCTTGGTTGCTCTTTGGTGAGTTGGTCTTCTAAGAAGCAAAGTTGTGTGTCTCTCTCGTCCACCGAAGCGAAGTATGTGGCTGCTGGTAGTTGTTGTGCTCAACTTCTATGGATGAGGCAAACATTGAAGGATTACGGTGTCATTTGTGACGAAGTGCCTCTTTGGTGTGATAATGAAAGTGCCATCAAGATCTCTCTCAATCCGGTGCAACACTTCAAGAGGAAGCATATTGAGATTTGGTATCATGTCATCCGGGATCACATTAGGCGAGGGGAGATCAAGCTCAAGTATGTCAACACTCATGATAACCTTGCGGATATTTTCACGAAGCCCTTGGATGAAGCAAGATTTCGCGAGTTAAGGCATGAGCTAAATATCAGCAATTCGAGCAATGTAGCTTGAACTCTTGCACACCCCACCATACTCAACTTGATATCTTGTTTAGATGTAGGCATGGACATAGGAGGAGTGTTGTTCTCTCAATGAACTCTCCCTCCCCCTATTATGCATAAATTGATCAAGTCTTTCACATTAGCCATTTTTTATGGTACTTGTGCTTCAAAGATGAGTTTTGGTCATGTGCCCAAGGTTAAATTCTTCGCGGTGCCATACGTCCTGACTCAAACATAGGTGGCCTTGGCCACCGCCCTCTCTTGGAGAGGAGTGTGTTTCTTGTCTTCTCTTTGGTGTTTTTTTCTGCTTGTGTGTTTGCTCTCTTCTCTAGTCGTTCTTTTTCCTTTGTGAGCTAAGCTTTTTGTGTCTAGTCCTTGTTTTCGCGGTTGCGCGGTACTACCGCTGGAAGTGCGTGGTACTACCGTTGATGTTCATCAAGCGGTACTACCGCCCACCCCAGTGGTACTACCACTGCAGGGTGGCCTTGGGGGTTATGTCAGGGCAGGGGAGTTGTCTTTATCCCCCATACCAATTTGCACAACCCAATCATCCTCTTTGTCTCTCCAGCGCCGTCTCGCCGCGGGAGGGCTCCGGCAGGCCGCCGTCTCCGAGCCGTCCCTCTCCATTTCCTTCGGTGGAGTCGATCCCCACCCTGTCCTCTTGCCATTGATGCCGATATTGCCCCCGTTCCCATTCTCTCTTTGCCTAGGTTTCAAATCTAGTCTTTAGGGGCAATAGGCGTCACTTTTCTCGATTTTTGGCTAAATCGAGGCTTGAGTAGGATGGAGAAGGCGCCTAGACTGTCTGGATTGATGTTTGATAAGATTATTTTTGAATTTGGCATCCCGGTAGTGTTGGATCTGTCCATGGCAGTAGGGAACTACTGTTCCCCCACCTGGAGCGGTACTACCGCTCCACCGGAGCTGTACTACCGCTCGGGCAGTATTGCCGCTTCCTGACCGCGGTACTGCCGCTGGATCCCCAATTCCATCATACTCATTCCAAATTTTGATCCATGTTGGTTTGTTTGGAGGCTTATGCTCTTTCTTTCGTGTTGTTTCTTCTGTTCGTGTGTTTGGTTCCAGGTGATGGCCCTTCTGAGAAGCATGTCCACCGTGTCAACCCTGGGCATTCAACTTCAAAGCGCTACCGCACCTCTGAGTCAGCGGGTGCATCCTCAAGTGCTCAACCTCCTTCTCAACACAAGAAGTCTATTGCAAACAAGCCGAAGCCTAGGGCAAGACTATGACAGAGATGAATGCCAAGGAGTTCTGGGAAAGGCGTCGCTGCAACCCCTATGCGGAAGACCAAGAACCCACTTTGGTCAACCGCCCGTTCTGGAACCGCTTTCAGTATGCCATCTACTTTGATGTGATCAAAGCAAATAAAAATCTCTATGTTGATGTGCTCTCCATCGACACTGATGCTATGGAGAAGGACCCTTCTTACTTTGGCGAAGCCCTTCAGATGTGCTCTCAGCTGAACATTCATAGAATCATGCAGGTCAACAAGGACTTTGATGTAGATTTGGTGGCTCAGTTTTATGCCATGGTCCATCTTGGAACAGATGAGGAAAGGACTCTGACTTGGATGACAAATGGCAAGCTGCTTTCTGTTAAATGGAAGGCCTTCATGGAGTTTCTTGGGGTTGAAGATCAAGGGCTTGAGAACCCAGTTGGCTTCCGCCCTCACCGCAATGCAACTTCCACTCACAAGCAAGCTCTCTGGCCCTACTGTACTTTGAAGATTCACCCCATGACTAAGAAGGAGACCTATGAGTTGCCTGCCTTTCTGGACATCCTTCATCGCATCTTCCAAGAGACTCTCTTCCCTCATATTGGGAACTTGGATATGGTTCACTAATTTGTCGTGGACATGCTTCTCTTCTGCCAGCATGAGAAGGAAGAAAACACTGGAAAGTCCTTGGATATCTCCCATGTCATGTGGTCTGAACTTGTCTTACCCATCTCTGAGTGCAAGTGCCCTATCTATGGTCTGTTTATCATGTCGTTAATTGAGAAGTCTTGGGCGTGTGTCTATCCTAAGGCTTTGCTGGAGACTGGAGAGTTAGTCTCTCATGAGATCAAGCGTCTAAGGAAGAAGGAGAACTGGGGCACCCCTGCTCCTAGGTCTGGGATTCCATCTGAAGCTGCTGACATGGAGACCGAGGGTGAGGCTGATGCCGATGATGATGAGGATTATGAGCCCTCTGGAGTGGATCCCTCATAGGCAAAGAAGATTAAGCGCGAGATGAAGAAACTCTTCTACATGGAGTCTCATGAACAGTATGTGGCTCATGTTTCTGAGAAGAAGGCCCAGAGCCGTCACAAGGAGATCATGCATCAGTTGGGTGCAACAGTTGCCAGCGGATCTGAGGCAAATATCACCGATGAGGAGGAGTGGGTTCAGCAGCATTGCCTGTGGACCGATTCAGACACCGAGCAGTTTCCTACTAATGACGGCGATGCAGACGATCCCGCTGGGATGTGATGCTAGAGATCCTCAGTTTGCTACCACCTGGAGCCGTAGCAGCGCTCTTTGCATTTTTGGTGTCTCGATGCCAAAGGGGGAGAGAGTCTAGGGATTTGTCGTTGTCAAGTTGCGAGCATGTGTTTGTGTGGCTTGTTCGCTTTGTCTTGCTTGCAAACTCTTTCCTTTGCTTTGGTTTGGTTTGTGCCTGTGAGACCTGGTTCCCGTTCATATGGTGTGAGACATATGCTACCTTATCCCTTATTATCTATGTTTATCAAGTACTTTGGTAGTATGTGAGTTGCATGCTTATCCTGCTGTTTACCTTGCTCACACTTACCCTTTTGCATCCAAGCTATATATATCTTTACTTGTTGCTATTGCTGTCGGACTATAAAATATAGGGGGAGTGTTGATCCTAATGTGTGTGCCTTGCATTCCAAAGGCACCTCTAATTAGGTGCACACATTCAGGGGGAGCCCGTCGATATTTTGTAGTTCTGGGATTCGTTTTACTTTCATATCCTACCTTTATGCAAATCCCGGGTTGTTATCAATCCACTAAAAAGGAGGAGATTGGTAAGGCATATCTCTCTCTATGTAGTTTTGCTGATTGATGACAACACTTTTGCGGACTAATCGTGTGTATTGAGTATTTCAGAGATTCATCCTTTGGCACGAGACGATTCCTTCTCCTTAGAGTCTTAAGCGAAGACGGTGTAGCTCGTTCGTTTTAGTTTTGGTGGACTTGTTTCGTCGGAGTCACCGTACTATCAAGAGGGGGTCCGCATTGGTAAGGCTAGGGTGGAATCAACACATACACATCCTCTTTGCACCCTCAGAGCCTTCCCGCTTCGATGGAGTTTGTCATTGCTTCCTGAGATTTTTGGGTCCCAGCGGTAGTACCGCGTACCCCAGCGGTAGTACCGCTCTAGAGCTACAGGCGGCAGTACCGCTTCCCAGCGGTAGTACCGCCTGGGGGCTCTCAGCCGTAGTACCGCTGCTCCGGTCGCCGCCTCCAAGGGCACCAATAGTGGAATCACGACATCTCGCATTGTGTGAGGGCGTGAGGAGAATACGGTGGTCCTAGTGGCTTCTTGGGGAGCATTGTGCCTCCACACCGCTCCAACAGATACGTACTTCCCCTCAATAGGAAGGAACTTCGGTAACACATCCTTGTCTCCATCAGTTCCGCTTTTGGTTATCTCTCATCTTTACTTGTGCAAGCTATATTGTGTTATATCCTTTGCTTTCTTGTGTGCTTATTGTTGTTGCATTATATAGGTTGCTCACCTAGTTGCATATCTAGACAACCTACTTTGATGCAAAGTTTAATTTGGTAAATAAAAGTTTAAAATTGTTAGTTGCCCATTCACCCCCCTCTAGTCAACCATATCGATCCTTTCAGATGTAATATAATAGAAAAGAGACCCGGGGGCCATAGGTTTCACTAGTGTCTTCTCTCAAGATAGCATGTATTACCTGTTGGAAATATGCCCTAGAGGCAATAATAAAATGGTTATTATTATGTTTCCTTGTTCACGATAATTGTCTATTTTCATGCTATAATTGTATTAACTGGAAACCGTAATACATGTGTGAATACATAGACCACAACATGTCCCTTGTGAGCCTCTAGTTGACTAGCTCAATGATCAATAGATGGTTATGGTTTCCTAACCATGGACATTGGATGTCATTGATAACGGGATCACATCATTAGGAGAATGATGTGATGGACAAGACCCAATCCTAAGCATAGCACAAGATCGTGTAGTTCGTTTGCTAAGAGCTTTTCTAATGTCAAGTATCATTTCCTTAGACCATGAGATTGTGCAACTCCCAGATACCGTAGGAATGCTTTGGGTGTACCAAATGTCACAACGTAACTGGGTGGCTATAAAGGTGCAATACAGGTAGCTCCGAAAGTATCTGTTGAGTTGTCGCAAATTGAGACTTGGATTTGTCACTCTGTATGACGGAGAGGTATCTCTGGGCCCACTCAGTAATGCATCCTTATAATGAGCTCAGTGTGACAAAGGATTTAGTCACGGGATCATGCGTTATGGAACGAGTAAAGAGACTTGCCGGTAATGAGATTGAACAAGGTATAGGGATACCGACGACCGAATCTTGGGCAAGTACCATACCGATGGACAAAGGGAATTGTATAGAGGATTGAGTGAATCCCCGACATTGTGGTTCATCCGATGAGATCAACGTGGAACATGTGGGAGCCAACATGGGTATCCAGATCTCGCTGTTGGTTATCGGCCGGAGAGATGTCTCGGTCATGTCTGCATGGTTCCCGAACCCGTAGGGTCTACACACTTAAGGTTTGGTGACGCTAGAGTTGTTATGGGAAATAGTATGTGTAGGATCGAAAGTATGTCTAGAGGGGGGGGGGGGGTGATTAGACTACTTGACCAAATAAAAATCTAGCCTTTTCCAAATTTTAGTTCTTGGAAGATTTTAGCAACTTATCACAAGTCAAGCAATCAACCTACACATGCAATTCTAAGAGTATAGCAGCGGAATGTAAAATAATTGCATATGAAGGTAAAGGGAGGAGTTTGAGGGAGCAAACGCAATGTTGACCCGGAGATTTTTTAGCCGTGGTTCCGATAGGTGGTGCTATCGTATATCCACATTGATGGAGACTTCAACCCACGAAGGGTAATGGTTGCACGAGTCCATGGATGGCTCCACCCATGAAGGGTCCACGAAGAAGCAACCTTGTCTATCCCACCATGGCCGTCGCCCACGAAGGACTTGCCTCACTAGGGTAGATTCTTCACGAAGTAGGCGATCTCCTTGCCCTTACAAACTCCTTGGTTCAACTCCGCAATCTTGTCGGAGGCTCCCAAGTGACACCTAGCCAATCTAGGAGACACCACTCTCCAAGAAGTAACAAATGGTGTGTTGATGATGAACTCCTTGCTCTTGTGCTTCAAATAAGAGTCTCCCCAACACTCAACTCTCTCTCACAGGATTTGGATTTTGTGGAAAGAAGGTTTGAGTGGAAAACAACTTGGGGAAGGCTAGAGATCAAGATTTATGTGGTAGGAATGGAATATCTTGACCACAACACAAGTTTAGGTGGTTCTCTCTCAGAAAATGTATGTTGGAAGTGTAGGCATGGTCTGATGGCGCTCTCCACGAATGAAGAGTGGATGGAGGGGTATATATAGCCTCCACACAAAACCTAACCGTTAGACACAACTTACCAAACTCGATGGGACCGAATCCTGAAACTCGGTCAGACCAATTTAGTAAACAATGTGACCGTTAGGATTTTCGATGGGACCGACATGTCAACTCGGTAGGACCGATATGGTTAGGGTTAGGGCATAACGTAATCTCGGTGAGACCGATTACACAAACTCGGTGAGACTGATTTTAGTAATAGGCACACAGAGGGTTGGTTAGGCAAACTCGGTGGGACCGATTCGCTCATCTCGATTGGACCGAAATGTTACGAAAGGGAAACAGTGAGTTTGCATTGCAATCTCGATGGGACCAATCGCTCATCTTGGTTTGACCGAAACGTTACGAAGGGAAACAGAGAGATTACAATCCCATCTCGGTGAGACCGAGATCCCTATCAGTGAGACCGAAAAGACTAGGGTTTATGGCTGTGGCTATGTCAACAGAACTCGGTGGCGCCGGATAGACAATTTCGGTGTGGCCGAGTTTGACTTTTGGTTTGGGACATATGTGGATGTGAGAAAGTAGTTGAGGGCTTTGGAGCATATCACTAAGCATTTTGAGCAAGAAGCTCATTAAGCAACACCTCATCCCTCCTTGATAGTATTGGCTTTTCCTATAGACTCAATGTGATCTTGGATCACTAAAATAGAAAATGTTGAGTCTTGTGCTTTGAGCTTGAGCCAATCCTTTTGTCCTTAGCGTTTTGAGGGATCCACTTTTCTCATCCATGCCATGCCAATCATTGAGCTTTCCTGAAATATTTATCTTGAAATAGCATTAGCTCAATGAGCTATATGTTGTTAGGAATTACCAAAACCACCCAGGGATAGTTGCACTTTCAATCTCCCCATTTTTGGTAATTGATGACAACATATAGATCAAAGCTTTGACAAATGATAATAAGATTGAAAAACATCATCGCTTTGAGAAGTATGTGATAAGTAAGAGCTCCCCCTCAATTTGTGCATTGTTTAAAATTTGCTTTGGACTACAAAGGCACAATGTGTTAGGATCATGGGTTACTGTTTCATGTCACATACATCTTGGTGGAGCGCTCAAAATGATAATAATTGAACACATGCACTCATCACCAAGCAAAGTGAATGATCATATAAGTATATAAGAGATAATATCATCCAACAAGCATTAAGGTAGCATATGATCAAACACATGATCATCCAAGTATCTCACAGAAGGCATAATGTATCAAGCAAACACACAATAATGAAGTTCAACCACCAAAAAACAAGAGAGATCAAAAGCAACACTCTCTCTCGAAGCCTATGATCTATACATTTTTCTCCCCCTTTGGCAATAAGTTACCAAAAAGTTAAAAAATGCATAGTGCCAAACGACTCTCAGGCTTGATCTTCATGAGGTGGTGTAGAGATGACTCCAAGGACGAAAGCATCAGTTGATGTAGCTGGAGCTGGTGGAGTGGTTGCTGGAGCTGGTGGCACTGAAGCTGTAGCTGGTCCAGATGATGTAGCTCTGGTGTCTGGAACAAGCACTACAGCAGATCTCTGTCCTCTGGGCACTCTAGCAAATGCATCTGTAGTAGACTTGCCCTTCTTCTCCTCCACATCCTCCTGAAGTTGCTCAACTGTAGTTTGGATCTCAGTGACCTTCACATCAAGAGCATAAAACTTCTGCTCAGTGATTCTCTCCAAGCTCTCCTGGTTTTGAGTCAGGGTGGCCAAGCCCTTCTCAATCCTCAAGGTGGATGCAATCAAGTAGCCAGATCTTGCTTGCTCTGCAGGAATACTTGAGATGCCTCTTCAACAGTTGGCATCTTTGCAGCTTTCTCTACCCTTGCTTTCTATCTCTTCTCATGTGCTTGCACAGATGATGGTTCCTCCTCATTCATCTCAACAGTGTTAGCTTCAAACTCAGGATATAAGGGTAGATGCTCCTTATCTGTCAGCGGTTGGGTGCGACATATGCCAAAGGATGGCTTATCATGGTGGGAGCGAGTAGAATGTCGCCGGTGCCTGGAAGCGGGATAAGGCGTAGACACGTACACCGACGAACTTTACCCAGGTTGGGGGCTCTCCATGAAGATAATACCCCTACTCCTACTCTGCGGGGTCTCCGCATGATCACTAAGGCACTAGTGATACAAGGTGCTCCTTGAGCTGTGTCTAGAGGTAGGAGAAGGCAAGGCTAGCTCTTCCCTGCCCTAGGTAACTGGCTAGTTCTATTAGAGTTGGAACCCTTTGCATGGGCGACCTGGGGGGCTTATATAGGCCTGCCCCCCAGATGTACAATGGTAATCGGGCCGGCTGCTGCGGCCCGTCTGTCAGCGTCTCCGGCCTACGGCTTCTCCGCTGACTACTGGGGCCCGCCGCCTAGTGGGCCCTGCCGGCTGGTTGGTGGCTGCTTACTGTAGCTGTGCTGTCTATGACGAGGGCTTGGTCATCTTATCGTGGCTACAGTCCCACCGGCTGGCGGGAGGTTACTGTAGCCACACCTGGTCTCATCAGGTTAATGGCGTGCTTGCCACGGGGCAAGGGACGGCCGCCTGTTGGAGGCCAGCCCTTCCCAAGCCCGACTGATGGGGCGTCTACTGTCTTCGGCGGTGTCAATGCCTGGTAGGACCTGCGGCTGGCAGGCCATATCGACAGGCCATCGTGGGGAATAGGGTTCCGCCTGCTCGGAGCGACGTCAGGGGAGACATGGCACAGTGCCCCGCTGTGTGGAGATCTCCGCCTGTACGGAGCACTGTAGCCATGCTTGTCCCGTACATCGGGGCGACGTGCTTCACTGTAGCCATGCTCCAGCTTGTACTCTTGATTGGGGCTCGGTTGCATCGAGGCCGCGAGGTGGTCGCCTGCCTGATGCCGCCCTCTCTGGAGGCCGGCTAGCTGGAGCCAGCCACTCGTAGTGCCATAGGCTCGGGTTGGCAGCCCTCTGGTAGCCGGCCGTTGAGCAAGCCGGCCCCGAGAGGGCGGAGCTTCAGCTTGGGGTCCAGCTAGGCGGAGCTGGCCCAAAGTCTTGATAAATTCAGGGACTCGGGTGAGCCTACCCGTGGCCCATTACTCCGACAGTAGTCCCTGAAGCCGGTGAGGCATTGTGGTCGAGGGGCCGCAAAGTCTCAGCGGCTTCCCCCTCACCGGGCTCCGAGAGAATGTCGATTCGCCTTGTAGCTTAGCCGACTGCTGAAGCCAGCCTCGCCCAGGCGGAGCTATGTGGTCGATTTTGAACTCCAAGGCGGGAAACAGGTGGCGTGCCTGCTAAGCTTTCCGGCCCGCCGCCCACCAGAAATGCGCCACACGGCGCACGCCAGCTCAGCCAGCCTGCCACCCCACGCCCCGGATGGGATGTGACAATGGGCCGGGCCCACCACTACCGCGCCTCGGCAACCGGGCGGATCCGCTGTGCTGAGGGGGGCAGTTGCCATTCCCACGACCATTTGCGGCGTGGTGAATGTGTGCAATAAATGGGGTCGTGGGGTCATGGGCAGTTAATCCCACGACCCACGCCCCGCCCCTCGGCTTCATAGCCCGAGGGCTATAAGTAGGGGGATAGGAGGGGTGCGGCAAAGCTTGCGCGCCCTCTCCCACTCTTCTTCTTCCTCTGCTCTCTCCTCCACTGCCATTTCTGCTGCTAAGCGCTGCCGTGGGGCTATCACCGTCGTTCGTCGCCGACGCACTTCTCCTCCTTACGCAGCCAGCCGGAAGCCATGGCGCGCGAGAAGGGCGGCGACTGGGACGGGTCGACAGTGATCGAGGATCACATCTCCTTCCTCTGCGACACACTGGATGCCCAGCGCAGCCTTCGTCAAGGCGCGGGTGCCGCCGGAGGAGGAGATCTCACTGGCGCCGCAGGGAGACGAGTGGGTCGTCTTCCGCTCGCACTTCCTCTGCGACTTCGGCCTTCTGGTGAGCGGCTTCTTCCGCTCTTTCCTCAACTTCTACAATCTCCAGCCTCATCACCTTACGCCCAACGCCGTGACTCTACTCTCTGCCTTCGTCACGGCGTGCGAGGGCTATATTGGCGTCCTCCCCACACTCGAGCTGCGGGGAGCGTTCTTCTATGGGAAGCTCGACACCTCCGCCAGGGAGACGGCGGCCGAGTGCGGCAGCTTCGTCGCTGTGCGCCTACCGGTGAAGCAGAACACCTTCCCCGTCATCAAGCTGGCGTAGTCCCTGAAGATGTGGCAGCAGTCCTACTTCTACGTTGAGAATGTAGAGCCGGCTGCCGACTTCCTCAACCTGCCGCCTTATGAGGCCGGCCCCCCTACCGGGACTCGGCCCACCTGGGGGTACAAACTGAAGCCGGTATCGGCGGACGCGGCGGCCGCCATCGGCCGACTTCGAGTGCTCCAGGAGTCGGAGGGCCTCGCGGCCTCTGAACTCCTTGTTGCCTTCGTTGAGCGCCGGATCCTCCCGCTCCAGAGCCGCCCTCATCCGATCTTCTAGATGGGCGGGCACCGCGACCCATGCCGGCTGTGCATGAAAGGGATGCCGCCTGCCGAGGTTGCATGGATGGTGAATGAGATCTCCAACCTCAAGGTGTCAGAGGAAGACTGGCGGTACGGGAAGCGGCCGTACTCCCGCCACAGTCCGCCGCGTGCCGTAAGTTTCTTTGTCTTGTCCGTCTGATCTATTTTCTTCAGCCTCGTTCTTGTCGCGATGCAAATCCTTTCTAGTCGCAGATTAACATGTCCGTGGCGACGTCCGCCCTCCTGGGGCCGGGCGATGACTACCAGCCGGACATGGCGATGAGCGACCTGGACGACCCCGACTTGGGGGCGGCCGCCCTGGCGGATGACGCAACAGGTGGCAGCGGCAGAGCAGATGGCGGCGGCGGAGCAGGCGGCTCCGAGGAAGGCGGCGGTGTGGGGACTTGGCCCGACGACGACGACGACGAAGATGAACCGTGCCCCACCCAGAGCTCTGCCAATACTAGCACCGGCCCCTCTTCTGGGACGCCTGCCCGCGGCAGCAAGCGCAAGCAGAAGCAGGGCGCTGCCCTGTTTGCCAGCGCTTCGAAGAAGCCCATGAACCCGGCGGCGGCGACCAGGCGGAAAGAAGCCGCGGCCAAGGTGGCCAAGTATTAGAGGCAGCCGAAGGTGCCCGTCATGGTGTCAGCGTAATTATCTTTTCCATGTTTCCCGTCTTCTTGCCAATCTGGCGTGAGAGGCTTCTGACTCGTCTTCTTATTCCAGGGCCCCGCTAACCCTCGAGAAGTTGAGCGCCGCCTCGGTCATCAGGTCGGCGGTGACTTCCTCGACCAGCCGGCGAATCGACCCGACCACCAACCTCTGGGAGGCGACAGAGCGGAATGCGCGGGAGGCGCGTGAGGAAGAGGCCGACCGTCTGGCCAAGGAGTAGGCGGACAAGGCCGCCGCGTCTGCTGAGAGAGTGCTAGCACAGGCGGAAGCCCAAGCCGCAGAGAGGGAGCGGCTTGCGGAGGCCGCACGCCGCCAGGAGCCACTACTCGTGGCGCCCCTGAACACCGCGCCGCCTCCGCGTGAGTTCGTGGCGACGACAGGAGGAGCCGGCGACGATCACCCGATCCGAGAGCAGGAGGGCGGCGACGTGGCTATGTCGGATGTCTTTGTGCCACCGCCACCGCCTCCGCCGCCGCCACCAGCCAGCGGGACGCAGGACGAGCAGCCGGCTGCACCGCCGGTGCCACCGGTCGAAGACACGATGGTGATGGACCTGATTCCTGAGGTCCGCACACCCACGCGCCACCGCCTTGAGAAGGCGGCCTCAGCACCGCGGCCGTAGGAGGTCGGCGCCACGAGCTCGTCGGTCCCCAACACGGAGGCGACCAGCGCCGCGCCCGTAGGCTGGATACGCGGGGGCGGGACGGGCGCCCTGAACCAGGCGTCTCTTGACGTCCAGGCCAAGCTCCGAGTAGAAGCCGAGGCCCTCAGGCGCTGCAACGAGGCCTTCTTGGAGTCGCGAACCGCCATCCGCGTAAGTTATCTTCAGCTTTCTTCTTTGGATGATCGTCTTGCTTCTCTCGTGGGGGCGCGCAAGCGCACCCACTGGGTGTAGTCCCCAAGTGCCGGGCCGGCTGCTGAGCAGGCGGGCCAAAACTTTATCTTGCAAACGTCGATTACTGACTTCGTCTGGTGTTCCTTCTGCAGGACTACCACAATCTCCGCGTGACTGCCTACAACTCCAGGGTCTAGGAGCTGGAGACGCAGACCGCCCATCTGACCGAGAGCCGGAATAAGCTCTATCTTCTTTTCTTCGCGCGGGCGCGCTGGTGCACCTGCGGGCTGTAGTCCCCGAGGTTCGGGCCGACTGCTGAGCAGTCGGGCCGAATCTCCTCAGTGTTTCTTTCTTTGTTAACTACTTCTTCACTGCGGGGGCGCGATGGCGCACCCGCGGGCTGTAGTCCCCGAGGTTCGGGCCGACTACTGAGCAGTCGAGCCGAATCTCCTCAGTGTTTCCTTCTTCGTCTTGTCTGCTTGACTGATGCTCTTTTCTTCTTTCCCTCTTTCCAGAGGCCAACGCCGCCTTGCAGCAGTAGCTGGGCGAGACCGCTCTGCGCGGCAAGGAGGCGGAGTGCAATAAGCTGACCGAGGAGCGAGACTGCCTGGTTGCTCAGCTTGCCGAACAGGTGGAGGCCCTCAAGGCGGCCCAGCTAGAGGTGAAGACGAAGGAGGCCGACCTTCTCGCCGAGTTTGAGGTCGAGCACTCCGCCTGGGCCGACAAGGAGGCCCAGATGACGGCTGCTTCAGCAGCATTGAAGACTTGGTCAATGGTATGCTTCATTCTCTTGATTTCTTGTTTTGAACTGTTGGCCCTTGTCCAGGCTAGTCCCTTGCTTATAACCTTGGTCTTTTTCTCCTTCCGTCCGAACAGACTTCTTCCCGGGCCACTCTGTTGCTGCAATCCAGATGATCGAGGCCCAACGCGAGGAACGGAGGGCGGTGGGTGCACAGATCGCCGCTGATGCTCCCCGGACTCTTGGCGAACAGCTCCTCAGCATTCAGGCACGCCTTCGGCCTTCTCATCGCATGCTGCGCCGTCTCCAGCACATCGGAGCTCAGGCGGTCTCCGCCCTTTGGCCAGGTTTGCCGGTTCCGCGCACCCCAGGTCGGACTGCCGACTGGCTGGAGGTGGCGGCCGGCCGCCTAGAAGCGTGGAAGGGCTCGCAGCCCGGGCAGGAGCACGCCGGGCCTTGGAGTTTGCCAAGGCATGGTATCCTGAGCTGGACTTAGCCCAGTTGGCCACATTCCGGCTGGAAGCTCAGGGGGAGCTGTCGGCGATGGAGGCCGGGCTTGTCAATAGGGCGGCGGCAAACGCCGAGTTCACCGACACCAGCATCTTCGTTCTGGAGGTGGTCGAGGAAGGCGGCGAAGCTCCACAAGAGTGGGTCGGGCTGAACCCGGAGGACAGCAAAGATTCAGCTGAAGTCATCGACTCCAGCGATGAAGGGGAAGACGGGGAGGATGAAGAGGAGGAGGAGGAGGAGGAGGAGAGCGACGTCGACCTGCCGGAGGTCGGGGCGGACGGTCAGCCCCTACCTGACTGGGCCTCAAGCAACGAGCCGCGCACCAAGGTGCCAGCTGCTGCTGGAGACGGCCAGGCGGGGATCGACCAGCCACCCGTTCCTCAGACGGATGCCACCGACTCCGTCCTCCAGCCCTCCGCCGCCCCGACTGCTGCTGGCGACTCTTCTGCCCAGACAGAGCCACCTGCCGCTGCAGGTGGTACAGCCGACCCTAGCATCCAGCCGGAGCCTTCTGCCGTGCCAACCGGCACCGCCCAGCCAGAGTCTGCTGTGCCAACCGGTGCCACCCAGCCGGAGTCTTCTGCTGCTCCTTAGGATTTTATCTGTTTTCTGCTTGCTAATCTGAATACTTTGTTAAATTCGCACAATTCCACCCGCGGGGTGTATATCAAAACTTTGTTTGAATGCCGACCAGAAGGCCTTTATCCATGTAAATATTCTATCGCAGCTTTGTGCTTTGTTATGCCGATCTCTAGCCTTCCTTGCGCAAACTCCTTGCTTTTTTCCTTTGCCACCCTCCCCTAGCTATCCTCTTGCCAGCCAAGCAGCCGCTCTGCGGACTGCGGCTGGTTTGAGCACTTAACTTTTTTGCGGGGGGGCAAGTACTTAGCTGTTTGGATGTTTTTGCAAGGGAGGCAGAGGCTGGCCGGTCGGCTGCTCGGCAGCCGGCCGGGTAGGTAAGGTGCCGACCTCGGCCATATGTGCTCTTTCCTTAACCATGTTTTATGTGGGCATTGTCTTGCCGCCTCTGCCCGCCATGCAGTCACTCTGCGAACTATGGCTTCGGACAGAAGAAGCTTTTAAGTGCCAACACATTACTTGTCCGACTGCAGGAGGCGGCATATAGTGGAGGGCGGCAAACCTCCAGGCCGACTGGTCGACCTGGTGCCAGGCAGAAATCATAAACATAAACATACTCATGGGCATAGTACTTATCATATAGATAAAAGGAGGGCAGTCCCCGAGTTCATCTCGGGGGACCCGGAGTCTTTGTACGTGATACAAAAGGTAGCGTGATACATACTGCTTTCAAGTGTAAAATCTTCGGAGGAGGTTTGCATTCCACGGCCTCTCCGTCTCCTTGCCTGAATCGTCTCTCTTGCGCGCTCTGGGATTCTGAGCATCAATCAGATAGTAGGAGTCGTTGCCCAGCACCTTGCTGATGATGAAGGGGCCTTCCCAAGGCGCCGAGAGCTTGTGCTGGCCGGCTGTTCGCTGGATCAGCCGGAGCACAAGGTCTCCCTCTTGGAAGGATCTTGGCTTCACCTTGCGGTTGTAGTATCGGCGCAGACTCTGCTGGTAGATGGCGGACCAGCTAAGTGCCAACAGCCGGCCCTCTTCCAGCAGGTCAACACTGTCTTCTTGCGCCTCCTTGGCGTCCGCCTCAATGTACATGGTGACTCATGGGGAGTCGAACTCTATGTCCGTCGGGATGACGGCTTCAGCACCGTAGACGAGGAAGAAAGGCGTGAAGCTGGTCGACTTGTTCGGAGTTGTGCGCAGGCTCCAGAGGACGGCCGCCAGCTTGTCAAGCCAGCAGCCGGCCGAACGCTCAAGGGGCTCGACCAGTCGGGGCTTGATGTCGAATAAGATGAGGCCGTTTGCTCGCTCAACCTGGCCGTTTGACTGCGGGTGGGCAACGGACGCTAAGTCCAGTCGGATGCCCTGTGTCGCACAGAAATGAGCCAAGGCTCCTTTGGCAAAGTTTGTGCCATTGTCGGTGATGATGCTATGTGGTATGCCGTACCGAGTGGTGATGTCGGTGATGAAGGTCACGATAGTCGGCCCATTCAGTTTCTTGATTGGCCTGGCCTCTATCCACTTGGTGAACTTGTCCACAACGACAAGCAGATGAGTCATGCCGCCACGGGCTGTCTTGAATGGCCCCACCATATCCAAACCCCAAACAGCAAATGGCCAAGCAATCGGAATAGTCTTGAGTGCAGAAGCTGGCAAATGCGGCTTGGAGCGGAATCTTTGGCACCCTTGGCATTTCTGGACCAACTCTTTGGCCTCTTCAAGAGCAGTCGGCCAGAAAAAACCATGGCGAAAGGCTTTGGCAACAAGGGCTCTTGAGGCCGCATGATGGCAACATTCACCCTGGTGAATGTCTCTGAGGATTGCTTGGCCCTGGTCCGGCTCCACACAATGCTGGTACACACCAGTGACACTGCACCGAACCAGCTCTCTGTTGACTATGGTGTATGCTGCTGCTCACTATTGCACCTGCCTGGCCGAGGTCTCATCAGTCGGCAGTTCTTTGTTCACGAGAAATTTGAGGATGGGCTGAGCCCAGGACGGTGTTGCTATTTTTTCTACTGCCACAACTGCAACTTATATGAGGGTGGTTGGGCCGGGAGGTGGCGGGTTGGCAATTGCTTCTGCCTGCTGAGTTGACGGAGTCCCCGCCCGGGCCGGGCTCTGGAGTCCTCGAGCCGGGTGCTACTGCAGCAGTCCCCGGGCCGACTGCCGAAGTCCCTGTGCCAGCTGCCGAAGTCCTTGTGCCGGCTTCTGGGACCCTCAAGTCGGATCCGACTGCTTCGGGAGGGGCCGGCACAAAGATGGAATCTGATTCTGGGGACGGCTTGAGAAGGCGGCATAGGGCGACGCTGGCTGGTATTGCTTGTTGGGTGGAGCCAATCCGTGCCAAGGCATCTGCTTGTTCACTGTCATTTCTTGGCACGTGGAGAAACTCGCACCAGTATCCACTGAGTTGTTGTACGAGGAAGCGGTAGCTTGCCATATTTGCATCCTTGGCATCCCAGTCGCTTGACGACTGCTGGACCACCAAGTCAGAGTCACCATGGCACAAGATCCGGCGAATGCCGAGTTCCTTGGCAAGCCGGAGTCCGTGTATGAGTGCCTCATATTCTGCTACGTTGTTGGAGGCGGCAAAATGGACTTGCAACACATATTTGAGCTTGTCGCCTTTGGGAGAAGTGAGGACGATACCGGCTCCCAAACCAGTGCACATCTTCAATCCGTCAAAATGCATCCGCCAATGGGTGGAGTCTGGTGCTGGCAGTAAGTACTGGGTCTCGGCCCAGTCGACGAGGAAGTCGGCCAACACTTACGACTTGATGGTGGTGCGAGGCTGGTAGTAGATGGTGTAAGGTGCCAGATCGATAGCCCACTTGGCCACTCAGCCAGAAGCATCCCGGCTTCCCAGGATCTCAGCAAGCGGAGCCGTGCAGACTATGGTTATTGAGTGCTCTTGAAAGTAGGGCTTCAGCTTCTTGGCGGCAAAGTGCATGCCATAGCACATCTTCTGATAATGCGGGTAGTTTTGCTTGGAGGCGGACAATACTTCACTTAAGTAATATACCGGTCTCTGGACCGGCAATGCTCTGCCTTCCTCCTTGCGCTCTACCACAATGACTGTGCTGACGACCCGACTGGTGGTGGCAATGTAGAGGAGCATGGGTTCCTTCTCGGTCGGAGCCGCCAGGACAGGCGGGGTTGCCAACATCTTCTTGAGCTGGGAGAAGGCTTCGTCCGCCTTGTCATTCCACTCGAAAAAGTGGTTTTCTTCATAAGTTGGTACAGAGGGAGAGCCTTCTCACCCAGCCGATTGATGAAACGGCTAATTGATGCCAGGCAGCCGGTGAACTTCTGCATGTCCAGTAGTCGGGTGGGCACCTCCATCTTCTCAATGGCCTTGATCTTCACCGGGTTGCACTCTATGCCACGCTCTGAGACCAGAAAGCTAAGGAGCTGGCCGGCTGGTACTCCAAAGGCACATTTCTCCGGGTTGAGCTTGATCTGGAATCGGCGCAAATTCTCAAAAGTCTCCTTGAGGTCTTCAAGCAGTGTGCCACGCTTCTCCGTCTTCACCACCACATCATCCACATATACATGGGCATTTCTGCCGAGTTGCTTGAGGAGACACTTCTGCATGCAACGCTGAAACGTGGCGCCGATGTTTCTCAAGCCGAATGTCATGGTCAGGTAGCAGAAGGCTCTGAATGGCGTGATGAATGCGGTCTTCAGCCTGTCGGCTGGGTTCAGCTTTATCTGGTGATACCCCAAGTATGCATCCAAAAAACTCAACAACTCGCATCCGGCTGTGGAGTCTATCAATTGATCAATCCTTGGCAGAGCAAAGGGATCTTTGGGGCAGGCTTTGTTGAGGCTGGTGTAGTTAATGCACATGCGCCACTGCTTGTTTTTCTTCAACACTAGGACTGGGTTGGCCGGCCACTCTGGAAAGAACACTTCCATGATGAATCCGGCTGCTAGAAGCCGGGCTATTTCTTCTTCGACAACTCTTCTCTTCTCTTCCGACAGGCGGCGCAAGGGCTGCCTGACCGGCTTGGCATCAGGTTGGACATTTAGCTTGTGCTCGGCGAAATCCGTAGGAACACCCGTCATGTCTTTGGGAGACCATGCGAAGATGTCCCAATTCTCACGGAGGAAATCGACGAGCTCGCTTTCTTATTTGCTACCAAGGTTTGCACCTACGACAGCGTGCCTCTCCGGGTGCTCCGGGTCCAGGGGTATCTTCTTTGTTTCCTTGGCCGGCTTGAAAAAGCCCTCAACCTCCGACTCCTGGGGGATGGGTGACATTTCCGGCTTCTTGCCTGCCAATGCCACCACCCGGTCAAGGAGCCGCTTCTCGGCTGCGATCACGAGGGACTCGGCCAGCCGGCTGCTATCTGCGGTGCAAGTGACCGACTTCTTGTAGTCTCTGACTACTGTCAGGATCCCCTTGGTACTTGGCATCTTCATCTTGAGGTAGGCATAGTGGGGGACCGCCATGAACTTGGCCAGAGCTGTCTGGCCAAGTAGTGCATGGTAGGGGCTTTCGAGGTCCACCACTTCAAACCAAACTGGCTCACGGCAGAAATGATTCTTGTCTCCAAAGAGGATATCAATCTGGGTCTTGCTGATTGGTGAGCAGGAAAGGCCAGGGACTATGCCATGGAATACAGTCCAACTGGGGATGAGCTGCTTTTGCTTGATTCCCAACTTCTCCATTGTGTCACGGTACAGGATATTGATGCTGGTGCCGCCATCTATCAAGACTCTGGAGAAACGTGCTGCCCGCCTCTCCGTTGCAAGGGTAGCTTCTAGGACCAGGGCGTATGAACCAGGGGAAGGCATCACTTCCGGGTGGTCGGCCCTGCTCCAACTGATAGGCTTCTCGGACAAATGCATGAATTCTGGAGTGCTGGAGGCCACTGCTTGCACTTCTTCTTGTTGTTGTCGTCTGCTGCGTCTGTCATCGGCCACGCTGGTGAACACAACATAGGCTCCGTGTTCCTCTGGGTACTTGTCTTGTATGGCACCAACTGGTCGGGCCGCCGGCTGCTGGGGCTGAGGAGGCGGCGGTCCGGCAGGCGGAGGAGGCAGGAGTCCATCTCCCTTGGCGATTCTGGTGAGCCAGTGACACTTCCGAGTGGTGTGGTTGGATGGCTTTGCGCCGCTATGGAACTTGCAGGGTGCATCTAAGGTTTGCTCATAAGAGAAGGCGGGCAACCAATTGGACTTGCCGCCCTTCTGCCGCTTGGGTGCCGGCTGCCCTTCTGGCTGCTGATCCTCAACCGTTGCCACCTGCCGGCTGGCGGAAGCCTGCTGGGTGGCCTTTCGCTTGTTGTCGCCTGGTTGCTGTCGCCGACTGGTGTCACCAGCCGGAGTCCGAGGGGCCTGAGGTGCCACCTTGCCGGATGCATCAACCAGAATTTCTGCCTTCATGGAGGAGTCGGCCGTGGCGTGCTTGTCGGCGATGACCAGCAGCTCGTCGAGCATCTCGGGTTCGTTGCAGAGGAGTCGATGCTTGAGGAGGGTGCCCTCTCGGCACCCGGCGGTGAAGTAATCGATTGCCTGCACCTCGTGCACGCCTTCGCAGGAATTGCGCAACTCGGTCCAGCATGTGAGGTAGTCGTGAGTCAACTCTGTGGGCCCTTGGACGCACAAGGAGAGCTGTCGGGGCTTGGGAGCCCGCTTGTAGGTGCTACTGAAGTTGCGGATGAAGGCCTCGGTGAAATCAACCCAGCCGTTGATGTTGCGGGGCTTCAGGCTGTTGAGCCATGTTCGGGCAGTGCCCTGAAGCATGAGCGGGACGTACTTCATGGCAACACGCTTGTTGCCGTTTCCTATGCTGATGGCTGTCGAGTAGTCGACCAGCCAGTCCTCCACTTCACGGAGCCGGTGTACTTGGGCGTATCTCGTGGGAGGGTGAACCCTTCGGGAAAGGGCTCATCCCGAATTCGTGGGCCAAAGCAAGGTGGACCCAGTGCATCTTCTTCTTCTAGTGCTAGGGATCGGTTGAGGCAGTCGATCCGATGGCGGGCGTCGTTCTCTCCGACTCCCTCTCGGTGGCCAAGGCGGTCGCCGGGTGTCGGGTGCGTGACAGGCAGCGGAGGGGGATATCTGGCTCCGCGAGGTGGAGGAGGCGGAGGATCGCCTTGGTGCTCCACCGCTCGAGGGCAGCCATCTTCATCACGCTCCATGGAAAGGCAAGTCCGGCTTCAACTGGCCGCCGGCTCGTTGCCTCGTTTTGCATGAGCGCCGCCAGTCGGCGTCCGGGAGGTCGTGCTGTGCTCTTGGCGGAGGGGCGTCTCTTCATTCCGCAGGGCGGGCTCTTCAGCGCGCCAGCCGGCTTCGTGCAACACGGCAGTCGCGTCTAGGAGCTGCTGGACTCGCTCTGTCATGTGGCAACGCTCGTCGCCCTCATATTTATCCAGCTCGTCCGTCACCGCCTAGGTGGTCTGGACATTCTCCGCAGGCGTAGCGTAGACGGGGCGTTCTGCCCCGAACAAGCTAGCGATGGTCCCGCCACGCTGCCGGACTGGGCCAATGCGGCTAGGCCCCCTAGGAGCCGGCGTACCACCGACCGCTCTGTCTATCTCGCGCCAATAGGTGTCCGAGAGGCGCCACATGCTGGCAAGCCGGCCAGCGCTCTCGAGAAGTTGGACGCGGCGTGCCTCCAGCATCTCGGCATCTGCATCTTCTGGGATGGGCGCCGTCAAGTCCCGCAGCGCCGCATCGAGTGGGTCTCGAGCTTCTCCGTTCGAGTGCTCGCCACTGTTAATGACGAGCACCTCCGTGATAGTGCTCCCGCCGCTGTGCTCGCAGGGATGAGGCTCGTCGGAGATCACCATGTTAGTGGGGAACGCGTCAAGCAACGCCATGTCGGAGTCGATGATCATCGGGTCGGTGGAGCCAACAGACTCCAGGTCCATAGCAGGATCGCTGGCGACGTGAAGCTGGTGAAGGAGGCTGACAAGGCGGCTCTCGGGGCAGCCGGTGCCGGCGTCAGAGGCCGGCTCGTCGGAGAGGTGAATCTCACCAACGAGGTCGGCGAGGAAGCTCGCCACGCAGGCGATCTCTGCGCCATGCAGGGCGTCGAGGCTGACGCCGTCGGGCGTGTTGGGCTGGCTTCGCTCGCCAGGAAGGAACAAGGTTCCCGTCAAGAGCAGGTCTCCGGGAGACGGCGCACCTCGCCCCATGGTGGGCGCCAAATGTCGGGGGTTGGGTGCGACATATGCCAAAGGATGGCTTATCATGGTGGGAGCGAGTAGAACGTCGCCGGTGCCTGGAAGCGGGATAAGGCGTAGACACGCACGCCGACGAACTTTACCCAGGTTGGGGGATCTCCGTGGAGATAATACCCCTACTCCTGCTCTGTGGGGTCTCCGCATGATCACTAAGGCACTAGTGATACAAGGTGCTCCTTGAGCTGTGTCTAGAGGTAGGAGAAGGCAAGGCTAGCTCTTCCCTGCCCTAGGTAACTGGCTAGTTCTATCAGAGTTGGAACCCTTTGCATGAGTGACCTGGGGGGCTTATATAGGCCTGCCCCCCAGGGGTACAATGGTAATCGGGCCGGCTACTGGGGCCCGTCTGTCAGCGTCTCCGGCGTCCAGCTTCTCTGCCGACTACTAGGGCCCGCCGCCTAGTGGGCCCTGCTGGCTGGTTGGTGGCTGCTTATTGTAGCCGTGCTGTCTATGACGAGGGCTTGGTCATCTTATCGTGGCTACAGTCCCACCGGCTGGCGGGAGGTTACTGTAGCCACACCTGGTCTCATCAGGTTAATGGCGCGCTTGCCTCGGGGCAAGGGACGGCCTCCTGTAGGAGGCCGGCCCTTCCCAAGCCCGACTGATCGGGCGTCTGCCGTCTTCGGCGGTGTCACTGCCTGGTAGGACCTACGGCTGGCAGGCCGTACCGACAGGCCGTCGTGGGGAACAGGGTTCCGCCTACTCGGAGCGACATCAGGGGAGACATGGCACAATGCCCCACCGTGTGGAGATCTCCGCCTATACGGAGCACTGTAGCCATGCCTGTGTCGTACATCGGGGGCGACGTGCTTCACTGTAGCCATGCTCCAGCTTGTACTCTTGATGGGGGCTCGGTTGCACCGAGGCCGCGAGGTGGCCGCCTGCCTGATGCCGCCCTCTCTGGAGGCCGCCCGGCTGGAGCTGGCCACTCATAGTGCCGTAGGCTCGGGTTGGCCGCCCTCTGGTAGCCGGCCGTTGAGCCAGCCGGCCCCCAAAGGGCGGAGCTTCAGCTTGGGGTCCAGCTAGGCAGACCTGGCCCAAAGTCTTGATAAATTCAGGGACTCGGGTGAGCCTACCCGTGGCCCATTACTCTGACATTATCCAAAAGATATGTGCCTATGCCCATCTTTAAGTTGATGAGCTCCTGCATGTGTGGAGCATACCCACAACTTCTCTTCTGATCTGCTGTTGTTCTCTTCATTGTTTCCACAATCAGACTCATGACTTTGAATTTTCGAGGTATATCAAACAAATGAGCAAGTTGATAGCATGACCTCCGATCATCTTGTGATCTCCTGACTTTGGCACCAATGTGAGCCTAAGGATCCAGTTTATTGTAGGCAGACCGGACAACAAGAAGTGTACAGATCCAAGCTTGTGTGTTTCCAAAGCTTTATCTGGGATCTCTCTGTACATGTGTGCCATAGAGTTGTGGTCTTTCTTCTTCTCAGCATATACATCCAAGTCATCTTCAAATTCCTTTGGAGCATTGATCAAATCATCCCATTCTTCAACTGTGGATTGGTACCTAGTACCTTCAGACATCCATATGATCTTCCCATCTGGGTAGAAGTGAGCTGTGGAGTAAAACTACATGATGAGCTCATCATTTCACTTGGTGAGCTTCTGGGCAACAAAGTCATCAACTCCACATGATTTGAAGCTGTCATATACTGCTGGATAGTGAGCTTCATTCTTCTTGATGTACTCCCAGTTGATCCATCTCATGTCACATACAATGGGCTTCTTGTCAAGTAAAATTGTCTCATAAAAATCTTGTTTCTCCTTTGTGTGAAATCTGTAGTCAACTGTTGTCCTTCTCATCACAGCATATGGATCTGACTGTCTCACAATCTCAGTCCAACATTCTTTCTGATGTGCATGTCTTCAGCTACTGGATGAGCATCATTGTGGTCAAGAATCTTGGGCTTCAACTTTCTCAAACAAGAGAATAATCTTTTTCTTCAGCAGCTTCAGGCACTGGGGCCTTGTTCTTCTCTGATGCAGGTATACTTCTGGTGTTCCTCTTGGGTTTAGGCTTTGGTGCTGGAGCAGCAGCCTTGGGAGCAGCTTTGGGCTTAGATGGAGAAGCCCTGACTTGATTGCATCTCCCATGATCTTCTGAGCTTTGGGTGCTGGTGCAGCATCCTCTTCCTCTTCTTCTTCCTCATTAGAATCTCTTCTCATAGAAGGCTTACCAAGGACTTTGGCAGTAGTTGTTCTCACCCTCTTCTTCTTCTTATCTTGGCCAACAGCTTCTTCTTCAGACTCAATGGTGAACTTCATGGTTTCACCAGTGGCAACCTTCCTAGGTTTGGATGTGGGCACTCTCCTGGCAGGTGCCTTCTTGTTTATTCCTGGCTTGGTGGTAGCAGCTGTGCCATACTCCTTTTTCAACACCTTCTTCTTTGAAGTGGCCTCATCCTCAACATCAATATAGTCCTCATCTTCAGAATCTGAGGTTTTCTTCTTCCTTGTCCTGGTAGCTGCTTTTGGCAAATTGTTGGGTGTGCTCCTGCTACCCTCATCATAACTGCTTGAGGGACTAGTGCCCTCACTCATCTGAGCTTGCTCCTCTGACTTGTTCTGGCTATCACTTTGATCAGGCATTTTGCAAACTCACTGATAGCAGACCCTGTGAATAGATGTAGATGAGGTAGAGTAGATGAGCATCACAAAGTACAGAGGTTTTTGCAACACAATTGAGTCAAAAGCTTAGTTTTAGTTTTCCACAGAAAGCATTTCGGAGCTACCAATTTGTAAACTCAGTGATACCGAAGCAGCTTTTGGAACCTAAACTAGTGAACTCGGTCAGACCAAGCCACAGTTCGGTGGCACTAAGACCGCTAGGGTTTCACAAAGAATCAATGTCGGTCACACTGATTTGCAATTCTCGGTCAGACCAAAAATCACATGTGCAATGGCCTAAGCCAAATCGGTGAGACCGATTTCTACAACTCAGTCAGTCCGAGATGAGTTCGGTGGAAACCTAACCCTAAATTTTCAAATCAAATCTAATCTACGGAGTGCTTTCGCTGGATAGGATGATTTCAAACGTGGCAAGAATCATGGCAAAGCAATGTGCTAGGAATCGGAGTTAAGGAATAGCACAAAGTTTCAAGTTCATACCCTAGTTCGGCGGTGAACTTGCTACGGCGGCAACGGCAGGGCAGAATGCCATTGACGGCGGCGGAGACCAGGGGTGGAAGGTCGCTGGCAGCAAAGAGGATGATCCGGAGACCCGAAGAGGCAGAGCAGGCTATGCGCGGGTGAAGGGTTTCGAAAAATTTCCAAAATTTGACCCGTGAGTATATATAGCCTGACCCTGTCGGTGTGACCGAGTGGAACAACTCAGTGGCACCGAGATGCAAAACTGCAAGCAGTTACTGCAACTCGATGTGACCGAAAAGTTCTAATCGGTTGCATCGAGGTTGAAAACCTAGATCAACTTAGTGATCTCGGTATGACCGAAAAGGATGAATCAGTCAGACTGAAATGCACAAAGAGGTTTTGGAAGTTTAAGTCTATGACGAATCGGGGACTCCGAGTGCTCCTCAAACAGAGTGGTTCAAATCTGACTTGATCAAACTTTGTGATGTAGCATGAATAGAGTTTGAGACAATAAAAGCATAGATAGCTAGAGAAGATTCTTAGGCATTCTTGTCCATCCACTTGGCAAGAGAAAAGAAACTAAACAATCAAAACAACAAGTGGATGTCCTCGAATGAGTAAAATATGCAACCAACATGCTCACACAACAAAATGGCAAATGAAATATGTGGCGAAGCATGCAGAACCAATTCTAGCATCTATCAAACAATTGGCGATGACTAGGTCATCTATATATGAGTATATTGACTTAGGAGTCAAATGAGAACATTTGATCATAGGTCATACTCATCGTTTAAGCACAAGTGGGGTTACCACTTTTACATAAAGCATTGTTGTGTTCACACCATTAGAGTTGTTTTAGCTCAATTCTTAGAGTAAAGCTCCCCCTAGATGTGAGATCCCCCCTAAGAGGGATGAACTAACCTTGGGTTTTGTCGATGATGACTTCATGTAGGTTGTTGTGGAATTAACACGTCAGATGTCCTAGTGAGAGGACTTAGTCGTGGAGTCATCGCAACGATATTAGCTTAAAGGGGTTAAACCAGACAAAGGACACGGGGAGTTTATACTGGTTCGGCCCCTTGCGGTGAAGGTAAAAGTCTACGATCCAGTTGTGGTGGAATTGATGGGGTCTCGATGAGCAAGGAGCGAATCCGCTTTACCTATCTCTCGAGTTGTTGCTTCTTGTCCCTGAACCGCCGCCGGGTCGTCCCTTTATATACACAGGTTGACGCCCGGCGGTTTACAGAATACCGAGGCCGGCTCATACACATATCCGGCTCGGTTTCTACCTTTCCCTATCTTACAACACAAGTTACATATCCATGGCAGTTTATGTCTATGGGCCCTAATCCGCCCTTGGGCTCTGGGCCTCTAAGTCTTCTGTAGTAAAGCACCATATTCCTTGTCTTCATGGGCTTCAATACGGAGCATAACCTGGCCCCTCCTGGGCGGTTTATACTTAGTAGTTATATCCCCAACATTAGGCCCCAGATTGATTTGAACCTGTTCATGTCAATCTTCAGCACTTAGAAAAACTCCTTCTTGAACTTCTTCGTATGAACCTTGTAAACCGCCATGATGTCTCTTCCATATGAACTTGATAAACCGCCGTGATGTCATCTTCCAAGATTGTAATAAATCGCCGTGACGTCATCTCTATATAAAAAACCTGTAAATACTTTTTATTTTTATTAATTACCCTCCAAAAACCGAGGCGACAACTATGTCAGATATCCATTTTTTGGGTTCCTTGATTCCTGCGCCTGTCACTCATCCCTTCGCCTTATAAATAGGACCAAGGGTCATTCTTTCCCGTCCCCTTCGTGCCCTTTCGCCTCATCGTCTTCCTTGCATCGCCCTAGAGATTGAACGCAGTCGCCGCCGTCGACCTTCGCCTCTGCACCGACAGCGGCCGCTGCATCAACCTGACCTTGACCAGAGAAAACGCGGCGCCCCTTTGCTGCTCCTCAACCTCTGTAAGTTTTCCTTTCATCCATCTTAGATCTGTCATTAGGGTTTCGTTGTTCTTCGATGTTCATCAGTGTTCGTCAATATTCATTGCTGTCATATGGATCCTTCCAACACAACGTGACGTTTTTTCCTGTGCGGCCATAACTAGACCTCGTTTTCCTCCATCATAGCATCTCTTTTATCAGTAGATAGATCCCATCTAGCCTTTAGCTGTTCCGCTAACACTGCTTAGGGCTTCTGAATTTTTCTCCTTTTTAAGACTGCGGTACATCCAAAATTATAGTCACAACTTGTAAAATCTGTTTATGCAATACTTAGGAATTTTTTCAGATCCGCAGCTTCCGCACTATTGTAGGCGGTTTAACTTTTTAGAAAATGACAACCCACCAGGTACCATTAGCCCTCACTTTAAACTGCCAACTCAACCTCAATGTAAAACTCCGGTTTATCATGCGCATATGTTTCAATTTGTTCTTCCTGTCTTTAAACCGGATTATCTGCATCAGTCAAACCTTAAACCGGCCTTGATCCTCTTTTCCAACTTTCCGTTGAAATGGCCAAATCATTTTATGCTTGCAATTGGGTCCCTTCCCGGGTTACTAAAGAGCAACTGACTGGGTACGTCGTGACTGGCGCTTTAGCGAACAAAGAAACCATCCACTGGAGAGTCCCTGGTTTAGAAAACCCTCTTGAGCCCTAGAATGGAGAAGTGATTGTTATTACTGATCATTCGAATCGAGGGTTCAGCCCGCCCGGATCAAAATTCTTTCGTGATGTGCTTGCCAGCTTCCAGATCCACCCTCAAGATATTGGACCGAACTCTATGCCCAATATATGCAATTTTCAAGTATTTTGCGAAGTCTATCTGCAAGAGGAAACCATTGTGGAACTATTTCGGGACTTCTTTTACTTAAACCGCCGTACTGAATTTACAAATGGGCCCAATACTGAACTCGGGGGTGGTTCAATCCAGAAGAGAAAGGATGTTGACTTCCCTCACGCCAAACATCATAGCCAGCCGAAGGAGTAGAATCAGACTTTGTTTTACTGCCGCAATACAGCTTCAGACAATGAAAATCCTCTGTCGGGTTATCATGCATACCGGCTTACGAAAACTCATCTGGTTCCTCAATGACTCACTACCAAGGAAAGATCAAAATACGCCCCTCAGCTAGCAAAACTCAGAGCTTTTGTTGCCAAGGCCTGACAGGCATTGATTTCGTTCGATGCTGGGTGTCTTGGAGTGTTTTGCCTTTAAGCCGGTGCCCCGGTTTAATGTGTGAATATACAGGGGATCTAAAAGACCCTCGGCGTCATGTTGACATCTAGCTCATGGATGATGAAGTCACCGAAGCTGTCAAGAAAATGCTTGATGAACCGGTGGCTGCCTGTAGTAGAGTAGGGCTTAGTCCCTTCTATGCGTCCAACAAACCGCCAGCAGTAAGAGTTGTCTTATTTTTGCTTTAATCCATTCTTCCTTAATCATTTCTTTATAACTTGTGGTCCATCTGCGTAGAGCAATGATCTGTTTTGCAAAAGGAAATCGCAGGATAAACCGGCAAGGGCACCTCGCATCAAGACCAGGGTTACAAAGAGGCCAGCAAAGAAGAAAACCACCGAGGCTGCTGATCTGCCCAACGATGAAGAGCTTGATGACCCGGAGTCAGAGGTAGAACTTGACTCTCTTAGTTCTTTTTTCATACACCTCATTGACAATGATTGTTATCAGGATGATGCGGAAGCTAGCCACGCTGGTGATGTAGAGGTAATTATTCTATCCTCCGACTCAAATCATGTGCCAATACCAAAACTTTGTCGAGCAGTCCGGAAAGTAAAACGTTCACACCCTCTTGCTTATTTGGATCCGCACTTTTCTTTGAAGACACAGCAACATGAAACTCGCCGCACCACTCGGCATAGCGGTCAACAAGTTACCTCCTCCGGTTTACCATATTCTCCGGTTCGCAAACGCCATCAAGAGGTCTCTTGTTCTTTTAATACACTTTATCCCAAGGCGGGTTACTTCCGATGTCCTCATAATCCGTCTGATTTGAATTATCAGGGAACCTCCCATTCATCCTCCGGCGATTGATCAACCACACAGATGCCTCCACTCAAGACCGTTCTTGGGTAAGCATAATAGACTTAGTTTTTATGCCTTGCATCGGTTTATTGTACTAACCTCTGTGTTTGTTCCTTTTTATCGCCAAAGCCAGACTTAGCAAGAAAGCCAAGCTGACTACACCCACTGATGATAATCCGGATACTGAACCAGAAAAGACCTAAGAGGCTCTTGATCAGAATGCTAATATTGCTCTGGATGATCCGGTACCTCAGGGTCAGGATACTTTTGTTGAACCGCCAGAAATGAATCCAGCAGGCCAATTTGCTGATCCGCCGAACCCAGCTGCCGATCCACCAAGCCCAGCAAGAACATCTGCTAAACCGCCAAGCCCAGACAAGACTGTTGATAGCATGACAGATGATGTTGTAATTATTGGCTTTGGTCATACTGCTCCTCGCAACCCTGTCGCTTTATCAAAGCACAATGCCAAAGAAGAATTTTCTGCCGCGGACAAGGGCAAGTGGAAAATTGATTTATCAAGCTATGCTCACCTCAATGCTCAGGAAATTCATTTTGGATATTTGAACCGCCTGTATACAAGCCGTGACTATGAAGCCGGTTTAATAAGTCTGATGAAAGAGCGATATGAGGTAAACATCCATTCCTTTGTACAAGTTCTTTTTTCTTAGAACTTGCTTTCATTATCAACACTAGTAGCCCCCAAGGGCCGGTTCATCAATGTGAATGTGAACCAGGACTTGTAGTAGGAGAAGATTGGATTTTGCTTGTGTAGCCCCTATAGACTGGTTTACACCTTTAGGATAGTCCGGTTTATACATCCAAATTCCTTTCAGTCATCAATCTTAATCCGGTTTATGCAGAAAAAACTTGATAACCTTGAATTGATCCAATATACATTAACCCCCAAGTGCCAAGTATATAACTTGTTGTGTGCTTGGGACTTAAAATATCAGTTGAGAAAAAGCAATCCGCATTAGCGCCGAAGTGCCATGTGTATAACTTGTTATGTGCTTGGGACTTTGAAGAAAGTATTACCAACTTATTATCTGTCTTTTGAAGGCTGACTTGACCAACAAAGATTCACAAATCACCGACCTCCAAGAAAACATCAAGTCCCAGCAAGCCGAAACTTCAAAGGCCAAAGAAGAGCTGAAAAGTGCTTTAACCGCCATGGAGCAATTGAAGGATGGCTTGAAAGGCGAGTGAGCAGATTGGGAGGCTGAGAAAACAACATTTCTAAAGCGGGCAGAGGATGCTGAAGCGGCTCTTAAACCGGTGACAGAAGAGCTGACTAGCCTAAAGCGACAAATCAATGCTATGACTTTTGCCATCTTTGGTAAATATCCTTTTCATGAACCGTACTTAATTATCCTTGAAACCGCCGGTTTAAAGATAGTATTATAACCATTGCAGGTAGCCGTGTTGCCCATCTTGGCTCAGATATGTGCAAGAATCTGAAGGCTGCCTATACCTTGATAGAGCAGCTATATACCGGCGCTCAACGGGTCATCTGCACAGCTTTGTACAATAAATCGCCGCCAACTTTAATCAAGGATATATTGGCGAAGCTATCCATGACGCCTGCCCAGCTAGAGGAGGTGAAGAGATCTGCTGCAAGGGCCAACACATTGTCTGCCCTGACTCGGGCTAAGGCTTGGATAGCTGATCTTGATCCAAAAGACATTGGGAATGGCTATCCCAGCCAAAAAGAAGATGGGTCAGAATTTGACAATGATGCCCTTAGAGCTTTGACAAAGGAGATGCACCCGCTTGCAAGTAAACTGGTCAAAGAGACTGATTTGTCTTTCCACCGGTCGATCTATGATGTAGACAAGAAACGATTGATGCGTAGGTTTATGAAGCACAAAATCTTATCCCGCCAATCCGTAAGCATACTTATGCCCCTGATGTTGAACCGTCAGATCTTATAAGCGATGGGGCTGTCTTCCGAGCTTTGTCTGGAATTGACTGGGCAACCATTGACTTCCAGCCACTGGGTGGGGAGGCGGAGGGTGAACCGGCGCAGGATGATCCGCAACCTTCACATCAAGCTAAAAAGAAGAATCATAATCTGGAGGCCAGTTTATCGTCTGCGCACTGTCCTCTTTATGAGAAACAACTATCCTTTTGGGCAATTAAAACGCCTTGTAATAGGCTAGCTTAAACACTTGGTCTGCTATGCTATCGTGCATATCCACTTTGCTTGATACTGTTAATCTGCCATGACATGCATTGTCTGCTTATGATCGTTAGCAATCTGATGCAATCCTGTTTCTGCATAGAATAAACTGAAAAAAAAATTGTCCTGGCGGTTTACCGCCGGACGAGTCATAATGCCCAATATAAAGCCAGGGTTTATAACCAAGGCTGTAAAACAATGAAATATGAAATACATCATACCTGTGATATTGAATCACATCGTTGGCTTACCAATTTTCTTGTGGTAAGGGTGATAACCCAAATGTGGAGTGTTGATAACTCCCACCATGTTGTGCCGGTTTATAATAAGCCATGTCGGGTTATGATAAACACCGGATGATCATCCTGGCGACTTATAGTCAATGCCAGACCGGGTTAGCAAATACCAGTTTATAATTGGTTGTGTACTAACAACTTATAGTTGAAAAACCCTACCGGGTTAATAAACACCGGTTATATTGATGACTTATAGTCAGGCCGGGTCAATAGACGCCGGTTTACCTCAAAACCTTATCAAAGGAGAAAAAACTTTGACAAATAAAAGCAAATGAAAAACTTGTAGTCGAGGCTTTTCAAGGGCTGCCAGGCCCAAATTTGAGGCTTTTCATGGGCTGCCAGGCCACTGAGTTAAACCATTTTACAAAGCCTTTTAAGATGGGTCTCACATTAACCAATCGTCATTTTAACTTTGACAAGTTCATGGTCTGTATAAGATTGACTTGTCAAACGTTCGGCGGGTCATACCAGGATTACCTGGACGGAGTGGTTAACCCGGGGTTTTAGGTGAATACACCTGGCTTCCAAGCCTGGCTTGATAGCCTATTACAAGGGTCCTTCAAAACTCTTTATTGCTGCGCACAAAGATCCCCCAGGTAACATTGTGAGCTGTGCTCAATGGGTACCTATGTTTGAGCTATGCGTGGCGACAGACTCTCTTTGGTCCCTTGGGTGTGAAGCCCCCAAGCTTTGTTGTGGCTTTATAAGCCGGTTTAATGGGTAATCAGAATTCCGCTTTATAAGCATAAGCCCCCATGTAACCAAGAATATATATAAGACGAAACGGCAGAGGCCCCGCTTTAGCAAGGATGCCGGTTTATTTATTGATCATAATATGTACATTGTCAAAAATATATACATAGTAGGAGCCTATGGCTCAGGTGTAGTAAGGTCGAAGATGAGCTATATTCCACGGCCGGCGGGTCTCCTCCTCCGATTTGCGTGAGTCTTTGTGCTCTCGAACATCGATAAGATAGTATGACCCGTTGTTTAGATTCTCACTGACCACAAAGGGCCCTTCCCAAGGTTGGGATAACTTGTGCATGTCCGTATGATCTTGGATAAGTCAAAGCACTAAGTCGCCTTCTTGAAAAGTTCTGGTTTTAACCCGGCGGCTGTGATGACGCCGTAGGTCTTGTTGATAAATCACCGAACGAGCTCCCGCAATATCCTGTTTTTCATCTAATAGGTCCAATGCATCTTGGCGTGCTCTTTCATTGTCCGCTTCAACATAAGCCGCCACTCGAGGCGAGTCATGGCGAATATCACTTGGGAGAACTACTTCCGCTCCATAAACCATGAAGTAGGGTGTGTAACCCGTAGATCTATTGGGTGTGGTGTTAATGCTCTATAAAACAGAAGGCAATTCTTCCACCTAGCAACCCGGCGTCCTCTACAAAGGAACCATAAGCCGAGGCTAGATACCCTTCAGGATTTCTTGATTAGCTCTCTCCGCTTGACCATTAGACTGGGGGTGAGCTACTGACGACACATCAAGCCGGATGTGCTCACGTTGACAGAACTCTTCCATGGCACCCTTGGAGAGATTCGTGCCATTATCTGTTATAATGTTGTGTGGAAAACCAAAGCGGAAGATCACCTTTTTTGTGAATTGAACCGTCGTGGCCGCATCACACTTGCTCACTGGCTCTGCCTCTACCCATTTGGTAAATTTATCAATCACCACTAGAAGGTGGGTCTTCTTATCCTTGGACATCTTAAAAGGCCCAACCATATCTAGCCCTAAAGTTGCAAACGGCCAGGTGATTGGAATCATCCTCTATTCCTAGGCCGGAACATGAGCTCGGTGTGAAAACTTCTGACGGCCATCACACTTTCTGACTAGGTCCTCCGCATCAGCATGAGCTATTAACCAGTAAAAACCGTGCGAGAAAGCCTTAGCCACCAAGGATTTTGAACCGACATGATGACCACAATCTCCTTCGTGGATTTCACGCAAGATGTCACAGCCTTCTTCTGGAGAAACACAATGCTGAAACGCCCCTGAAACACTGCAATGATGTAACTCGCCATTGACAATAGTCATGGACTTGGACCGTCGGATTATCTGCCTGGTCAAAACATCGTCCTCTGGTAACTCGCCCCGAGTCATATATGCCAGGTATGGCACTGTCCAATTAGGGATAGCATGAAGAACCGCCACCAATTGAGCCTCCGGGTCAGGAATAGCCAGATCCTCCTCCGTTGGTATCTTGACCGACGGATTATGCAAAACGTCAAGAAAAACATTTGGCGGCACCGGTTTACGCTGGGATCCGAGCCGGCTTAGAGCGTCCGCCGCTTCATTCTTGCACCGATCAATATGCTCGACCTGGTAACCCTTGAAGTGACCGACAATGATATCCACCTCACGCCGATAAGCCGCCATGAGTGGATCCTTAGAATCTCAAGTACCAGACACTTGCTGAGCCACTAAATCGGAGTCGTCGAAGCAACATACCCGGATTAAGTTCATATCCTTAGCCATCCGAAGACCGTGGAGTAAGGCCTCGTACTCAGCTGCATTGTTAGTATAGGGAAACATCAAACAAAGAACATAACAAAATTTGTCACCTCGAGGGGAAGTAAGAACCACTCCAGCCCCTGAGCCCTCCAATTGTCTGGATCCATCGAAGTGAATAGTCTAGTATGTGTTATCCAGTTTATCCTCTGGCGCCTGTAACTCTGTCCAGTCGTTGATGAAATCCACGAGCGCTTGAGAATTGATAGCAGTGCGAGGCATATATTTTAATCCGTGAGGTCCAAGCTCAATAGCCCACTTAGCAACCCGGCCAGTCGCCTCCCAGTTCTGAATGATATCTCCCAATGGAGCGGAACTGACCACAGTAATGGGATGGCCCTGAAAGTATTGTTTAAGCTTTCGTCTCGCCATAAACACTCCATACACCAGCTTCTGCCAATGCGGATATCTCTGTATGGACTCGATAAGTACCTCACTGATATAATAAACCGGCCGTTGAACCGGATATTCCTTACCAGCCTCTTTGCGCTCCACCACAATAGCCACGCTGACAGCCCGGGCGTTAGCAGCCACATATAACGGCAATGGTTCTTTATCAATGGGGGCAGCAAGAACAGGCGGTTCAGCCAACTGCTTCTTCAGATCCTCAAACGCCGCATTAGCGGCATCACTCCAGACAAAGTTGTCTGTCTTCATCATCATCTGGTATAGAGGGATCGCCTTCTCCCCCAACCGGTTGATAAACCGGCTTAGCGCTGCAATACGACCCGCTAATTGTTGAACGTCATTGATACATGCCAGTTTATCCAGGGACGTAATAGCGTTGATCTTTTCCGGATTAGCCTCAATGCCCCTGTTAGACACCAGAAAACCCAAGAGCTTGCCTGCCGGTACACCAAAAATGCACTTGGTCAGATTAAGCATCATCTTATAAACCCGGAGGTTATCAAAGGTCTCCTTTAAATAAGGTATTAGCGTCTCCGCCTTCCTGGATTTCACCACGATATCATCCACGTAAGCATGAACATTGCGCCCAATCTGATTATGAAGGCAATTCTGCACACATCGCTGATAATTCGCCTGGGCACTCTTGAGCCCAGAAGGCATAGATACATAGCAGAAGGCTCCAAAGGGAGTTATAAAAGCTGCCTTCTCCTGGTCCTTAACTGCCATTTTGATCTGATGATAACCCGAATAAGCATCCAGAAAACTCAACCGCTCACAACCCGCCGTAGCATCAATGATTTGATCAATACGGGGGAGGGCAAAAGGATCAGCTGGACAAGCCTTGTTCAAATCTGTGTAGTCCACACACATATGCCAGGTGCCGTTTTTCTTGAGTACCAGCACTGGGTTAGCCAACCACTCAGGGTGAAAAACCTCCACAATAAACCCTGCTGCCAAGAGCCGGGCTACCTCCTCACCGATGGCCTTGCGTTTCTCTTCATTGAAGCGGCGAAGAAACTGCTTGACCGGTTTAAACTTGGGATCAATATTAAGAGTGTGCTCAGCGAGTTCCCTCGGTACTCCTGGCATGTAAGAAGGTTTCCATGCAAAGATGTCCCGGTTCTCTCGGATGAACTCGATGAGCGCACTTTCCTATTTCGGATCCAAGTTAACGCTGATGCTAAACTGTTTGGATGAATTGCCAGGAACAAAATCAACCAACTTAGTCTCATCAGCCGACTTAAACTTCAAAGCCGGATCATGCTCTGTAGTGGGTTTCTTCAAAGAAGTCATATCCGCCGGATCAACATTGTCTTTATAGAACTTTAACTCCTCTGTTGCACAAACCGACTCAGCATAAGCCGCATCACCTTCCTCACACTCCAAAGCGATCTTGCGGCTGCCATGAATCGTGATGGTCCCCTTATGACTCGGCATCTTGAGCTGCAGATAAACATAACACGGCCTTGCCATGAATTTAGCATAAGCCGGCCGTCCAAACAGGGCATGGTACGGACTTCTGAATTTCACCACTTCAAAAGTCAATGTCTCTGACCTTGAATCATGATAATCTCCAAAAGCAACCTCCATAGCTATCTTACCGACCGGGTAGGCCGATTTACCAGGCACCACACCATGAAAAACGGTGTTCGACGATTTAAGATTCTTATCCGTTAACCCCATACGCCGGAAGGTTTCATAATACAAGATGTTGATACTGCTCCCTCCATCCATGAGCACCTTGGTGGACTTATAACCTCCAACCTGCGGTGCCACCACCAACGCCAGATGACCCAGATTATCAACCCCGGGCAGATGATCCTCTCGACTCCATACAATAGGCTGTTCAGACCAGCGCAAATAACGGGGCACCGCCGGTTCAACAGAGTTTACTGCCCTCTTATGAAGCTTCTGATCACGCTTGCACATGCTAGTAGTGAAGACATGATACTGTCCACCATTTAACTGCTTCGGGTTTATCTGATAACCCGACTATTGCTATTGCTGACTCCCTTGTTGATTATAACCACCTTGATTGCCCTGATTGCCTTGATTGCCCTGTCCACCTGGATTACCTTGAAACCCTGAACCGAAGTTACCTCCACCATAACCCGGCCCGTGAAACCCGGGTCTTGAACCGCCGGACGGTCCGTCATCATACTGGAAGAGATCTGAGTTTTTGAACTCTCGCATAATAAAGCAATCCTTCCAGAGATGCGTAGCCGGCTTCTCTTGCATCCCGTGCTTTGGGCAAGGCTGATTTAACAGGCGCTCCAGATTCATACCTGATCCTCCATTCCGCGGGGGCGATTTACCCTTACGACGCTGATTATTACCCTGTACGTTGGTGTTAGCCACAAAATTGAAATTATTGTCCGCTTTACGCTTACCATTATACCCATGGCTCGCGTGGTTATGTTGATGTCCTTTTGCACCAACATTCTTCTTTCCCTTCTCCGGCTTCTCATCGTCAGACTCAGGATCCTTGGTACTATCAGAATCGGCATATTTAACCAAAGCTGCCATGAGTGTTCCCATGTCATTGCAGTGACGCTTGAGCCATCGCAACTTCAACTTCAGCGGTTTAAACTGGTAATTGCTCTCTAAAGGTATGATTGCCGAATCAGCATTGATGCGGTCCGACGAATGCAGAATATCCGAAACCCGGCGCACCCAATGAGTTGTTGATTTGCCTTCTCCTTGGACACAAGCGGCCAGATCCACGATTGACATGGGTTGCTTGCACGTGTCTCTAAAGTTTGCTATAAACCGGGCCTTCAACTCGTCCCATGAACCGACGAATTAACGGGCAGACTCTTTAACCAAGTGCGAGCCATTCCATCCAACATCATGGTGAAGTACTTCGCACACGCCGCTTCGTCCACATCCAGCATCTCCATTTCCATCTCATAACTCTCAACCCATGACTCGGGGGGTAAATCGGTGGTGTAATTAGGCACCTTATGCGGGCCCTTGAAATCCTTGGGTAACCGCACATTGCGTAAAGCCGGGGTGAGACACGGCACCCCCAAGAGCTGAAAGCAAGTCCTCGTTCCACTGACGTCATCGGTCGAATTGGAGTAGGCTGATGATTCGCGTACTGCGTTGCTAACTACGCTGCTAACTTTGCCTCCCGACGCGCTCTACCATTATCCACCACATCCTGAGCATTTGCACCACCGCGCGCCAGATTAGGCCCTCGAGGGGCATCATGGTTCCGCGCACTGCTTGACACAGCTGGTTCATCAATGTGCCTGCTGTAACTCTTGCTCGGGCGAGGTGTTGAATGGATTCTGTCTCGGCTATATGAATAGGCCTGCTGCTGTACCATAGCGGTTTGACGGAGATCCCTGGCCCACCGTGTCTCAACCGCCGCTGGAGACTCGCCCTCCATTGGAATGGCTGCCAATCGAGATGCCGCAGCAATCATGTTATCCAAAGGGGTGGAGAAGTGACCCAGCGGGGCCGGCATGTACTGCGGCGTGTTATCTGTTCGTCGAGGCAGGTCCGTCACCCATGGCTGATCTGGTGCTCCTGTCCCAGGCGCTTCAGTCCGGTTCACCGCTGCCGGATTACTAGGTCCTACTCCTAGCGTATTGAAGAGATTCATTGCTTCATAAACCGGCGATAGACAAGACCGGTGCCTCCTCCTCAATACGTCATTCGAAGCGTTCTGATCCAGCATGAGCCGGTAATTCTTTGCCTGAATCCGCTGTGGCTGGCCATCTAAAGCGGCCCGTTTGTCAGCCATCCTAGTTTCCTCAGCCGCCAAGTCCTCCTTGGCCTGAGTTATCTGATCCCGCAACTTTGTAACCTTCGCATTATGCCGATTTTGAGTCTCCGGGGTAACTGTTGTGGTCAACGATGTCGTCCAGGCGTCCAATAAACCGGATAGAACTTGAGCCGTCCGGCGCGCGAGGCCTCCTGCCCTGGCTGCCGATCCGGAGGTCATCGCTGCTGTAGTTGAAGATTGCAATGTGGGCTGCGTACCGCCATGAAGATCGCAACCCGGTTTGGCGGTTCAAGGGGGTCCGGAATACTGTCGTCATCAGAACGGCCCCCGAACCGGCCATCTTGTAGCTGGTAAAGCGACTCGGTCTCACCGGTGGATGACTCGCCGTCAGAGTAAAAGACCGTCTCACCGTCGGACACCAGTTCAGATTCTGCACCATGGATGAATCCGACGAACGCACGCTTCATGGCAGGCTGAACCCGGGCAGGGCTTGCACGCTGAGCCGTCTCGACGAGGTTGGTGCAGACGTCTGGCTCATTGCCTGGTTCGCCGATCTTGCCGATGAAGACGTGAATTCCTCCAAGGGGACCCGATACCTGTACTCGATTGAGCCGGCCTCGGGGCCCCAGCCTGCATCGTCGATGTAGAGTTTGCCGCGACGAATCTTGGTCATCCGGCCCACTTCATATCCCTTGAGTCCTTCAAAGTCGCACTATAAGAACTCGAAACCATCGTGCGATAGCCCCACGTTGGGCGCCAACTGTCGTGGAATTAACATGTCATATGTCCTAGTGAGAGGACTTAATCGTGGAGCCATCGCAATGAGATTAGCTTAAAGGTGTTAAACCGGACAAATGACACGGGGAGTTTATACTGGTTCGGCCCCTTGCGGTGAAGGTAAAGGCCTACGATCCAGTTGTGGTGGAATTGATGGGGTGTCGATGAGCAGGGAGCGAATCCGCTTTACCTATCTCTCGAGTTGTTGTTTCTTGTCCCTGAACCGCCGCCGGGTCGTCCCTTTATATACACAGGTTGACGCACGATGGTTTACAGAATACCGAGGCCGGCTCATACACGTATCCGGCTTGGTTTCTACATTTCCCTATCTTACAACACAGGTTACACATCTCATGGCGGTTTATGTCTATGGGCCCTAATCGGCCCTTGGGCTCTAGGCCTCTAAGTCTTCTATAGTAAAGCACCATATTCCTTGTCTTCATGGGCTTCAATACGGATGAGCATAACCCGGCCCCTCCTGGGCGGTTTATACTTAGTAGTTATATCCCCAACATAGGTGTTGAAGATGTGGTGCTCAATGTTGATGTACATCATTTGGAGCAATCCATTGGAGTGAGTTGCACTTTCAATACCTACACGGGTTAGTCCCACAAGAAACAAACAAGGATATCCATAGACATAGAGTGATGCATACACAAGATGATGTCCATGAAAGCATTAGGTTACCTTGTCCCTTGTCTTACCAACAAGAGGGTTTGTGACTCCTTGAACTTAGTGCAGGATGCGGAAGTTGATTGCACTTGTCCTTGCCAAAATGATATGAGTGAAGTATGTTGGCGGAGTCACCCTCAAGAACTCTCTAGTTCTTCTTCTTTGGGATCCACATCATCTTGATGGGAATCCTTGGAGTTGGAGTTGTACTTGTTGAAGTAGAACTTGATGTAGTCTTGGGAACCCACTTGACCAAGGCCTTAGGAGCTTCTTCAAATGCATCAATCTCCTCTTGAAGCTTGTCCTTGCCTTTTTGCTTGTGGTCTTGTGGTGGAAGATCATCTTGAGCTTGTGTTCCTTTGAAAGAAGTAGGATCATACTTCTCTTGTTGAGGAACAAACTTTGTCTTGGGGTATTGATCTTCTTCCCACTCAACTCCATTGGCATTGAACTTTCGTTCAAAACCAACACCTTGATTCTTCTAGTGCCTTCCTTGCTTGCGTACAATTTCCTCGAATTGCTTACTTCCAGCAAGGCTCTTGTACACACCTTTCTCTATAATTCCCTTCAATAAGCTATTTTCTTGCTCAAGTGTAACTTGGGTAAGAGAATCATTAGTGGAATCAAGAGAACTACTAGAAGCAACAATATTGGATTTAGCATGATTATTGTTACTACTAGAAGAAGAATCTTTCTTGTTCTTGTTACTAGACTTGACTTGTGGCATGTAAGTAGATAAGAGTAAACGCTTGGCAATGTAAGAACTTTTCTTGCCAAGATCATCATTGATTGCCTTTAAAACTCATTCTCTTGCTCAAGGTTGAGCTTTTCAAAACGTAACTTCTCATGAGTCTTTAAAAGTTCTCGATGATCTTCCAAGATAGTTTCATGAGCTACCTTAAGAGTGTTTAGTTCTTTAGTTAGGCGCTCAATCTTCTCCTTATCATTGTCATTCGTTTTATCTTGATTAGCATGATTATTTGACATTTCATCATAGTATTCATCACTAGAGTTGCCAACAAGTAAATCATCATCACCTAACAAGTCATCTTCATCACTATTGAAATCATCATACTCAGGGTGTGATACCTTTGGGCCTTTAGCCATGAAGCATCTTCCAATTCCTTCATTTGGTGAGTCAAATATGTCATAGGAGTTGGTTGACACAAGTGCTAGACCATCAACACCTTTTTCGGGGGGATGAACCCCGGGCGGGCAACAGAACCAGGATCATTTTCAAAAACAGCGGGGCCGGCGTCGCCCCTTAAGCTGGCACACGCTTGGCCGGGTTGCTCGACCCGGCCAAACCCCGCGACCCGGACAAACTCTCTGACCCAGCCCAGCACCTTGACTCGGCCTCGACAACTAGTACAAGACAGCCGAACCCGGCACAACCAAGGCTTCCTCAACAAGCCAGCTCCACCCGTGACGTGCTCTGCAATCCAGCCATGGGTCAGCTCCCATCCCATCTAGGCCGTATGATGGGACAAGTCTTCAGCCACTGATGAGCAAGGCAACAGTGCCCCGCCCATGCCTCTGGTCAGCCGGAGCGTGGCAACAGTGCCCCTCACCTACCCGCTAACCAGGGCCGACGTGGCTATAGTGCCCCCGCCATCACTGCTGACGACAGCAAGCGGCGACCTGACGGAATGCTACTATACATGACTTGACTCGACCATGCCCTGACGATCGACTAGATGGCGCACAGTCCCACTAGGCACGCGGGGCCCACACCTAGGGGAACCCGACAAACCACAGGCCCCCAGCGGGTCCCAGCCCAGGTCCCCAGACGCCGAAAACCTGGACCCACCAAATTGTAACATTACCATTGTAACCCTGGGGGTTGGCCTATAAAACCCCCCAGGAGCCCACGCACATGAGGGCAACGAACAGACAGATAACGTAGAGAGGAACTAGCCACCAAACAGTAAAATCCACCCAGGGAGAAGGAGCAGCCTAAGCCTTGGCCAGCCTTCCTTTCTCCTCCATACAGCTCTAGGAGCAACCTTGTAGTGTAAAACATCAAACCACACTCGGCAGGACTAGGGGTGTTATCTTTCTAGAGAGCCCCGAACCTGGGTATGTCTTGCGTCCCGCGCTCGCTCATACCAACCCCGCCTCTAGAGCCCACCAGTGCCCTCGAGCCTCCTCCTCTCTTTAGCCATCCCATGGCATATGCCGTACGCCCACCACGACAGTTGGCGCCCACCGTGGGGTGAGAGAGGCTGGCCGGGAGCATGCTTCATACGGGGCCCTTCTCCTACTCCGACGAGTCCGTTATGCTGACGGACGATGCCATCGGTGCACTCGCCGCCTCCTTCGCCGCGCTGCGCATCTCTGATGCGCCCACGGCCGACGAGTACCCCAGCAGGTACTCAGCTACTCCGACTCCCCCCTCTCCCTCGGCGGTGGCATTTCCGCCGGGGCAATGGACGTCCACGTGGAGGTCTTCGTCACCGGCGACGGCGTCTCCTCCTCATCGAGAAAGACAAGGAAGGCTACTGAAGCTAGGGCCGCAGTGGAACGGACCGAGCCGTCTGATCCGTTGTGCACCGTGATGCAGAGCCTCCGCGTCCCCATCGGCACCAACGTCGACGCCACCAATGTCGCTGAGGCCCGAGCCCAGCTCGAGGAAAGGCGCCAGCAGTTGCTGGACCTGTCCGAGACGCTTGCCGCCACCCAGCGTCACCTGGATTCCGCTTAGCTAGAGCGCAATGCCGCCTACAGATTCACGCCCGCCGCGGCCGAGCCGAGCCGGGTCGCCGACATGCGCGCCCAGGGAGGAGCGATCGGCCGGGCCCTCGGTGCTGTCCCGACCGTCTACGAGACCCCAAAGAAGAACATGCGCGCTGCCCAGGCAGCCGTAGTCGACCTGGATCAGCTCGCGGGCGAGGAACTGACGGAGCGCATCGGGCGGATGCGCGACCTCCTCAACGCGGCCAACACTCAGCAAAACCGCCTCAACCAGCTTGCCAAGCCGTCGGGATCCGGCTCCGCCCGCATTGGCGGACCCAATGAACTTCAGCACACAGCTTCCTCGCCACCCGGCGAGGCGCACTCCGGCCGAGCCCGGACTCGGTGCAACCCGGCCGCCATGACCGCCGGCGGTTTGGGCGACGAGCACATCCCGGAGATCCAGCACGGACCTGGCCAGCATGGCCGGCGTTCGGCTCCAACCGACCAGCCCCCCGTGGCCTGGTCGCTAATCGACTCGGCCCGCGCGCCATCGACGACGCCGACGCTCGCCACTGCCTCGACCAGCTTGCTCACTCCCTGGAGGTGGAGGAAAGCGGCGCTATAGGGCCGGCGTGCTTCGGCCCACGCATCCGGGAAGAGCCCTTTCCCAAAGGGTTCATGCTCCCCCACGACAACCCCAAGTACAACGGGACCATGAAGCCAGAAGATTGGCTCACCGACTACACCACCGCCATTGGCATCACCGGCGCCAATCGCCAGCTCGCAATGCGATACGCACCACTCATGCTCCAGGGGTCGGCCCGCACCTGGTTGAACAGACTGCCAATGGGCAGCGTCAACACGTGGGTAAATTTCAAGCAAGCCTTCGTCCGCAACTTCACGGGGACCTACAAGCGACCCGGCCGCCCTAGCCAACTCGCCATGTGCGTGCAAGGGCCTACGGAGACCGGTCGCAAGTACCTCGCACGCTGGACCAAGCTCCAGAACAGCTGCGAGGGCGTCCATGAAGTCCAAGCGATACAATACTTCGTTGACAGGTGCCGAGACGGCACCCTCCTCAAGCACAAGCTCTTACGCTCCAAGCTGGCCACCATGGCCGCGCTCATGGTGACGACGGACAAATACGCCAACGCCGACTCCGCCATGAAGATCTAGGTGGCCATGGATGAAGCCGGCAAGGCATAGCCGGTTCCCCCTCCAAAGGCGGCCGGCGAAAGGAGTCGGCAGCAGCATCACCAGAACAACAAGCGCAAGGCCGACCAGCCGGCGCAGCGCTAGGACAACCGGCTCGTCGCGGCCACCGAGCCCGCAACGGACCAGGCGGCCAAGCGCCGACAGACCGGCAAGACGGCGTGGCAACCCGCCATGAGCTTCGAAGAGATTCTGGACGCCCCCTGCAAGCTCCACAGCGGTGCAAGACCGTCCACGCACACGCTCCGGTAGTGCAGCATCACCAAGCGCATCATGAGGGGTGACGTCCCGCCTCCTCCGGCTCTGGCTCCAGGCGCGGGGCAGCCACCTCCGCCTCCACCGCCGCCTCCAGCTGGCGGCGCGATGCGCGACGACGCCTACCCATACCGGAACGTGGCCTATGTCGTCTTCACCAGCATCGCCGACGACAAGCGAAGCGAGCGCCTCCTTCGGCAGGAGGTGAACACCGTCGTCCTGGCCAAACCAGAGTTCATGCACTTGTCGGACCGCCCGGTCACCTGGACCCAGGAGGATCACCCGGTAGTCATGCCGAATCCGGGTGGCTACACCCTCGTCCTCAACCCCACCATCATCACGCGGTGCACATGCAAGTTCTCTCGAGTCCTCATCGACGGCGGCAGCAACATCAACATCCTCTACCGCGACACAATGACCAAACTCGGCCTTAAGGCCGAGAACCTGGAACCGACCCAGATGATCTTCCACGACATCGTACCCGGCCTCTCCTGCTCTCCCATTGGCCGGGTCCGGCTCGACGTCTTGTTCGATGACATCAACCACTTCCGGCGCGAACCAATCTGGTTCGAGGTGGTGGACCTGTCCAGCGCGTACCACGCATTGCCGGGCCGACCCGCGCTCACCAAGTTCATGGTGGTCCCCCATTACGCGTATCTGAATATGAAGATGCTGAGTCCCAATGGCCTCATCACCATTACCGGCAACTGCCGCAAGTCCCTGGAGTGCGCCCGAGACGGCGCCAAGCTGGCCGAGTCGCCGGTCATTGCCGAGGAGCGGCGCTAGCTCAATCGGATTGTCGCCATGGCAGGCGAGGCCTCAGCCGCGTTGATCCCAACCAGGGACCCGGCCGACGAGGCAGCCTTCAAGCCCTCCAAGGAGACCAAGAAAGTGAAGCTGAACCCGGAGGATCCTAGCTGCAGCAAGTACGTTATCATAGGCACCCGCCTTGACAGCAAATAGGAAGGAGAGCTCGTCGACTTCCTCCGTGAGAATCGGGATATCTTCGCATGGACCCCCAAGGACATGCCGGGTATCCCGAGGAAGTACGCCGAGCAAAAACTTCACGTCCGTAAGGACGCCAAGCCTGTCCATCAACCCCTGCGACGTTTTTCCAAAGAAAAGAGAAGAACCACCGGCGAAGAGGTCACCAAGCTTTTGACGGTCGGCTTCATCATGGAAGTGTTTCACCCCGAGTGGCTAGCCAACCCAATTCTCGTCCTGAAGAAGAACAAGACCTGGTGCATGTGTATCGACTACACCAGCCTCAACAAGGCCTGTCCCAAGGATCCGTTCACCCTCCCGCAGATCGACCAAGTCATCGACTCGACCGCCGGGTGCGAGCTCCTATGCTTCCTGGACGCTTACTCTGGCTACCACCAGATCAAGCTGGACCCGGCCGACGCCCTGAAGACGTCCTTCATCACGCCGTTTGGGGCGTATTGCTACATCCGCATGTCGTTCGACTTGAAGAACGCCTACGCCACCTTCCAACGCTGCATGCAGAAATGCATGCTGCCACAACTCGGCCGCAATATCCACGTTTACGTGGACGACATCATGGTGAAGACCAAGCAGAACCTCACGCTCCTCGACGACTTGAAGGAAACATTCGCCAACCTCCATGAATACAAGTTCAAGCTTAACCTGGAAAATGCATTTTCGGCGTCCTAGCCGAAAAGCTACTTGGCTTCCTCGTCTCGGAACGCGGCATTGAGGCGAACCCGGAGAAGATCAAGGCCATCGAGCGCATGCGCAAGCCGGCTCGGCTGCGCGATTCCAGAAGTTCACCGGCTGCTTGGCCTCGGTTAGCCGGTTCCTAAGCCGGCTGGGCGAGAGGGCGCTACCCCTGTACCAGTTGATGAAGAAGACGAAGTCATTCGAGTGGAACAACCAGGCAGACGAGGCCTTCCAAGACCTCAAGCGTATGCTCTCCACCGCACCAGTCCTGGCCGCGTCGACCGACAAGGAGCCGCTGTTGCTCTACATAGCCACGACCTCACGGGCAGTCAGCACGGTGCTGGTGGTCGAGCGACCAGAGAAGGGCAAGATCCAAGCCGTCCAGCGCCCGGTCTATTATCTGAGCAAAGTGCTCTCCAACTCCAAGTAGAACTACCCGCACTACCAGAAGATGTGTTACGGCGTGTACTTTACCGCCAAGAAGCTGAAGCAGTACTTCCAAGAGCATGTCACCGTGGTCAGCACGGCTCGTATCAGAGAAATCATCGGGTGCCAGGATGCCTCTGGCCGGGTCGCCAAGTGGGCGCTCCAGCTGGCCGGCCACACCATCCTCTACGAGCCCCGCACCACGATCAAGTCTCAGGCCCTGGCCGACTTCCTCATTGACTGGATCAAGACCCAGTACTTACCGCCACCCCTCGACTCAACGCATTGGCGCATGCATTTCGACGGGTCCAAGATGTGACTCGGCCAAGGGGTCGGCATCATGCTGTCGTCCCCAAAGGGTGACCGACTCCGCTACACACTCCAGATCCACTTTGCCGCCTCCAACAACGTCGCTGAGTACGAAGCCCTTGTGCACGGCCTCCGGCTTGCCAAGGAACTCGGCATCCGGCGCATCCTGTGCTACGGCGACTCGGACCTAGTGGTGCAGCAGTGCTCCGGCGAGTGGGACGCCCGCGACTCCAACATGGGAAGCTACTGCTTCCTCGTCCAGAAGCTGTCCGGGTCCTTCGAGGGCTGCAAGTTCCTCCACGTCCCGTGCACAGAGAACGAAGCGGCCGACACGCTCGCCAAGATCGCCTCGTCCCAGTAGTCCATCCCGTCCGGCGTCTCCCTCGAGCACCTGCACAAGCCATCCATCAAGCCGTCGCCGGACTCCGAGTCCATCCACGTTCCAAACGACCCGGCCGCATCTCAACCCGGCTCGGGGGCTGCCGAACCCGGCCCAGGGACTGCCAAACCCGGCCCAGGGGCTGCTGAACCCGGCCCGGGGGCTGCTCAGCTCGACCCGGCCGCCATTTCCCCGGACCTGGCCGTCGCCATCCCCGACCCGGGGGTGCTCAACCCGGCTCGGGGGCTGCCGACTCGGAACCCGCCCCAGTGGCCGTCTTCGCCGTGGTGACGGCTCCGTCTTGGGCCCTCCCAATATTAGAATTCCTGGAGAACGGGGTTCTCCCCATGGATGAAACCGAAACCCGGCAAGTGCAGCGCCGGGCGTCCGCCTATAACATCATCAACAACGAGCTCGTCAAGCGCAGCTCCACCGGCGTGTTCCAGCGCTGCGTTGAGCAGGAACAAGGCATCGACATCCTCCTCGACATACACCAGGGCGAATGCGGGCACCACGCCGCATCGCGATCCCTGGTGGCCAAGGCATTCTGCCATGGTTTCTATAGGCCCACGGCCCTCCAAGATGCCGAGTTGCTTGTTCTCAAGTGTGAGGGATGCCAGCGCTTCAGCAAACGCAGCCACCAGCCGGCGTCAGAACTCTGCACCATCCCAATTGCCTGGCCCTTCGCGGTCTGGGGACTCGACATGGTGGGACCCTTCAAAACCGCTCGAGGCGGCATGACGCACCAGCTGGTGGCGGTGGACAAGTTCACCAAGTGGATCAAAGCACGGCCAATCAAGAAACCGAACAGGCCAACAGCCATCCGATTCATCAAAGACATAGCGGTTCGCTACAGCATGCCGAACAGCATCATCACGGACAACGGCACCAACTTTGCCAAGGGCCCGCTCGAGCAATACTGCTCCGTCTCCGGCATCCGCCTCGACCTGGCCTCCGTTGCACACCCGCAGTCCAACGGGCAGGTCAAGCGGGCCAACGGACTCATCCTGTCCGGCATCAAGCCGCGACTCGTTGAGCCACTCACCCGCTCACCCGGCAGCTAGCTCAACGAGTTGCCGGCCGTTCTCTGGAGTCTCTGAACCACACTGAATTGGTCGACCGGGTTCACCCCGTTCTTCCTCGTCTATGGAGCCAAATCCATCATCCCGACCGACGTTGAGTTCGACTCGCCGCGTGTCACGATGTACACCGAAGCCAAAGCCAGAGAAGCCTGCGAAGACGGCGTCGACCTACTCAAAGAAGCCCGCCTCCCGGCGCTCAGTCGTTCGGCCATCTACCAGCACGGCCTGAGGCACTACCATAGTAAGAAGATCAATCCCCTCGCGTTCCGCAAGGGTGACCTCGTCCTCCGACTCGTCCAAGAGCAAGCCGGCCAGCACAAGCTGTCCCCTCCATGGAAGGGCCCATTCATCATGAGCAGGGCCTTGCACGATCGCAACGCCTACTACCTCATCGACGCATGCAAGTCAAACAAGCGCAAGAGAGACACCACCGGTGAAGAAACGACCCGGCCGTGGAACGTGGAACTCCTCCGCCCGTTTTATAGTTAGCCGCATGAGTGTATGCATCGTCGCCTTTTGTAAACGCATGAAACAATGGGGTCCCCGAACAAGACTCGAGGGCTGCCTTTTGTCGACCAAATTATTGTGTCCCTACTTTTTCTGCATCACTATGCTCCTGAACCCGGCCACCGGTTCGACCCGCTCGACCCGGGGGCCCGGGGGTGGCCAGCTTGATCACCACCCCGCCACCTTACTTGGTGATTCCTGATGCACTAAGGATGCCGCGGTCCCCCACTTCGCCCTAAGCCACAGACCCAGCTTCGGCTATCGGCTGGCAAGCACAACGGGCCAGAGCTCCTTCACGCTTCAAACACCAAGTCAAAGGCTGCCGGGTCGACCAACCCGGTCCGCCACTCAGAAAGTAAAAATAAACAGCCGCACAACCGGCTGCTCGCCAACCGGCTCCGCCGGGTTGCCGCCAGCCCGCCCGGTGGGTGTTTCGCTCGCGCTCAACGTTTTGAAGAACCCAAGTCCTACGCGCTCCTTTCGAAGAACCGAACTCCTTGTCACGGACCGGAGCCTCGGCCGTCTGACTCGCGTGGGGGGGGGGGGAGGTTTGAGGAAGGAAAAGTGCAAGAAATCGGTCCAAAAAACAAAAAGCAAGAGTAGAAACATTCACGACATATACACATAAATATTTAAAGGCCCACGGCCCGAGTTCATTACACCCAGGACCCCCAGTGGGTGGGTGGACCTTCTACCTAACAAATCCTACTAAGATATCTCAGGCATCTCCAGAGCTGCGTCGCAACGTTAACGGCTCTCCCCTAGCGGCCTCCGAGTCCAGTGAGGCACTGATGTCCTCCTCGGCACCCCTGTCGCGGTAGACGCCCGTTTCCTCGGAGCTCCCCTCCGGATCATGAAGAAGCAGGCCGTAGTCGTCACCGGCCACGACACGCCATCCTCCGCCTGCTCAGGGTGGAACTCATCGTGGAAGGCTGGCCCGGGAGTAAATCCGGCCGGCTTGCTCCTGCAACAGCTGCTCCGAGCCGGCCCGCTGGCCTATCAGCGCGTCCAGCCGCAGGTCCGGATGCCAAGACAACACGAACCGAAACGCCATCTCAGCACCGGCACGAGCAGCGGAAACACGCCACTCGTGAAGCTGGCCCGGTCCCATCTCCAGCCAACGCGCCATGCGCGTGAAGCTGTTCGGCTCGATGGAGCCCGGCCAAAGGGCCGTCGACATCGCGGTGCCAGCCTGGGACAGCCGCCCCATCTGCTCCCCCAGGACCCGCAGGTGGGCCTCGGCGGCGGTTATGATTTCCGGGAAGGTCCACGCCACCTGCGGGTCCGTCCCGGATCTGACGACTCCCGTCAGGTCACGCTGAAAGCGGACGGCTTCCTCCGCCAGCCGAAGCGTCTCCGGGAAGGCTCCTTCCAAAAAAGCGAAGCATATCAGGAAAAAAGACAAGAAGGACGAAAGGCCAGATCCCGACCCGGCAAAACACAAGAAAAGCACTTACTGGATAAGGACTCTTCCAGGTGCTGCGCTTTGAGCAACGTACCACGCCACTCCCGGTCAATGGTGCGGTCACGCTCCTGGAGCGCCTTCTCCAGGTCGGCCGCTTTGGCAAGGGCCACCTTCAGCTCGGCGTCCTTGTCATCGACCGCCTTCTTGGCCGCCTCGCGACGACGGGCCTCATCCTGACGGGACCCCTCGGTCGTGGCAGCCTGCTCCCGCAGGCGCTCCACCTCGGCCTGGAGCCGGCCCTTGTCATCAGCCAGCCTGCCGCGCTGCTGGTCCGCCTCGACCAGGGCCTGCTGTGCCTCCACCACCTTGGCGGCCTCCGCCTTAAGGAGCCCCACCTTGGCCTCGAGGCGGCTCTTATGACCCGCCAGCTGCTCCCGCAGCTGGTTGGCCTCGTCAAGCGACCGCCGGGCCGCGGCCGCCTCCGCCCTCGCCTGCGCCACCTCAGCGCCAAGGCGTCCGGTGTTGGCAACAAGCCGGTCATAGTGATGACCAGCCTGGAGCAGTCAGGTCTGCCGGAACAGCACCTCGGCTGCAAAAAGGAAGATTCAAAAAAGAAGAAAGCAAGACTTAAGATTTGGCCCAACTATTACACAATTGGCCCGAATCTCGGGCGCTACACCCAATGGGTGCGCTAGTGCGCCCCCACTAGAAAAGAGCATGAAGATACCTACGGCAACGCGGAGCTCCTCCTCCTTGGCGGCGAGCTGCTCCTTGAGCTCCCGGTATTTTCCCAGGAGGCGGTTGAAGGCACCGACCCGGTAGGCGTCGAGTTGCTGAAGAAAGCAGTAATCAGAGCAAAAACAACATTCTAAAGATTCGACCCAACTAATACATAGTTGGCCGAACCTCGGGGGCTATACCCAGTGGGTACACTGGCGCGCCCCCAAAAAGAATAAGTTGCGAAAAGAAGCTAACCATCAAGGCGCGCTCCAGGTCCCGCGTCCGCTCCACCTCGGCCTGGGCGAAGGCCTCGAGCCTGTCCGTCCGGCCATGCAGAAGGCGTCCATCGCCGCCTCCTCCTGGGTCTGAGGTCTGAAGACCATGGTGCCCCCGCTCCACGCTGGCTGCGTGCGGTGGCCCGACGCCCTCCTTGCCGGGGCACCAAAGCGTGCTCCCCGCTGGCCGCTCCCGACGCAGCCAACACCTTCTCCGATGCCCTCTCCGGCGCCATCGATGACCCGGATGCCGGGACGTCCTGCGTCACCACCACCAGTCCGGACGCCGGGACGGCCTGCTGCACCACCACTGACCCAGATGCCAGGGTGGCCTGCGGCACCGCCGCCCGCGGCGCCTCCTCCAACACCGGCGGCATCCTGCGCGCCACCGCTCGCAACGCCTCCTCCAAGACGGCACCACCACCGCCTCCATCGGCCCCCGCCCGCTCGACAACATCAACCCGCGGCGGGGTGTCGTCCTCCACCTCCACGACCTCCTGGTCGAGGATCACCACCTCAGCCCGGCCTTCACGGCCGCGCTCCCTCACCGACGATGGCTTGAAGACCGTCGCCGCCACCACCGAGCCCTCCGGCATCTCGCGCCAGGCCGGCTCCTCGCTGGCTCGCGCCCATGCCTCCGCCGCGTCGGTCCAAGCCCGGACCAATGCCGCCTCCAGCTCCGCCTCGGCCCTGTTCCTGTCCCGCCAGGCTAGGCCCTCGGCGTCGATCGGGTCTAGGCCGAGGTCCGGGTCGGCCTGTTCCTCCTCCTCGACCTGGTCGACAAGGTCGGACCGGCTCCTGCAGAACACGGTCCCCTCGGCGCTCGCGGCGTACGCCGCCGCCCTTGCGAGCGCGATCGGCGACTGATACGTCTCCAATGTATCTACTTTTCCAAACACTTTTGCCCTCGAGCGCGATCGGCGAATGAAACTAACCCGGACTAACGCTGTTTTCAGCAGAACTGCCATGGTGTTGTTTATTGTGCAGAAAACAAAAGTTCTCGGAATGACCTGAAAATCCATGGAGATAAGTTTTGGAAAATATAAAAAATAATGGCTAAAGAATCAAGGCCAGGGGCCCCACACCCTGTCCACGATGGTGGGGGCATGACCCCTCCCACTGGGCGCGCCCCCTGTCTCATGGGCCCCGTGCTACTCCACCGACCTCAACTCCAACTCTATATATTCCGTTTCGCGGAGAAAAAAATCAGAGAGAAAGTTTCATCGCGTTTTACGATACGGAGCCGCTGCCAAGCCCTAATCTCTCTCGGGAGGGCTGATCTGGAGTCCGTTCGGGGCACCGGAGAGGGGGATTCGTCACCGTCGTTATCATCAACCATCCTCCATCACCCATTTTATGATGCTCATCGCTGTGCGTGAGTAATTCCATCGTAGGCTTGCTGGACGGTGATGGATTGGATGAGATTTACCATGTAATCAAGTTAGTTTTCTTAGGGTTTGATCCCTAGTATCCACTATGTTCTGAGATTGATGTTGCTATGACTTTGCTATGCTTAATGCTTGTCACTAGGGCCCGAGTGCCATGATTTCAGATCTGAACCTATTATGTATTTATGAAAATATGTGAGTTCTTGATCCTATCTTGCAAGTCTATAGTCACCTATTATGTGTTATGATCCGACAACCCCGAAGTGACAATAATCTGGATACTTCTCGGTGATGACCGTAGTTTGAGGAGTTCATGTATTCACTAAGTGCTAATGCTTTTGTTCGGTTCTCTATTAAAAGGAGGCCTTAATATCCCTTAGTTTCCATTAGGACCCCACTGCCACGGGAGGGTAGGACAAAAGATGTCATGCAAGTTCTTTTCCATAAGCACGTATGACTATAATCGGAATACATGCCTACACTACATTGATGAACTGGAGCTAGTTCTGTGTCACCCTATGTTATAACTATTACATGAGGAATCGCATCCGACATAATTATTCATCACTGATCCAATGCCTACGAGCTTTTCACATATTGTGCTTTTCTTATTTACTTTTCCATTGCTACTGTTACAATTACTACAAAACTACTATCGTTACTTTTGCCACTATTACCATTACTATCACACTACTTTGCTACTAAATACTTTGCTGTAGATACTAAGTTATCCAGGTGTGGTTGAATTGACAACTCAACTGCTAATACTTGAGAATATTCTTTGGCTCTGCTTGTGTCAAATCAATAAATTTGGGTTGAATACTCTACCCTCGAAAACTGTTGCGATCCCCTATACTTGTGGGTTATCAAGACTATTTTTTGGCACCGTTGCCGAGGATCATAGCTCTATTCTTCGAGTCACTTGGGATTTATATCTGCTGATCACTATGAGGAACTTGAAAGACGAAAGAACCAATATTTTTCCCTCAACTATGAGGGGAGGTAAGGAACTGCCATCTAGCTCTGCACTAGATTCTCCTTCTGTTTTGAGTAAGCTTGCGACACCTAAACCTGCTACTGCTATGAATTCTGATATGTCACATGTTATTGATAATGCCACTTCTTCTATGCATGATACTTATGATGAAACTACTTCTATGCTTGATACTACTGTGCCATTAGGTGAATATCTTGATGAACAACTTGCTAGGGTTAGAGAGAATGAAATTATTGAAGGTGAAATTATTGATGATAGTGATGATGAAGGTTCTCCCCCTAAATATGAATTGCATGTTGTTCCTGAGGGTTATGTTATGGATGAAGAAACTGCTAGAGATCTTTTTGCTTGCAATGATAGATCTGATCTTAAGAAATTACTAGCTAAACTTAAACATAAAACTCTAAATGCTTGAACGAAATATGACCCTGCTTTTGCTACTTCACCTATCTTTGTTACTGATAAGGATTATGAATTCTCTGTTGATCCTAAGATTATTACTTTGGTTGAATCTGGTCCTTTTTATGGCTATGAATCTGAAACTGTTGTGGCACATCTTACCAAGTTAAATGATATAGCCACCCTGTTCACTAATGATGAGAAGTCTCACTATTATTATATCCTTATGATATTTCCATTCTCATTAAAGTGTGATGCTAAAACTTGGTTTAATTCTCTTGATCCTGGTTGTGTGCATAGTCCCCAGGATATGATTTATTACTTCTCTGCTAAATATTTCCCTGCTCATAAGAAACAAGCTGCCTTGCAGGAAATATATAATTTTGTGCAAATCGAAGAATAGAGTCTCCCACAAGCTTGGGGGAGGCTTCTCCGATTACTTAATGCTTTGCTTGATCATCCTCTTAAGAAAAATGAAATACTTGATATCTTTTATAATGGACTAACCGATGCTTCCAAGGACCACTTGGATAGTTATGCTGGTTGTGTTTTCAGGGAAAGAACAGTCGACCAAGCTGAATTCTTATTGAATAATATGTTGACTAATGAAAATAATTGGACTCTTCCCGAGCCAATTGAGCCACTTCCTGTACCTATTCCTAAACCAACTCCGAAGAAGAGGGGTGTTCTATTTCTCAGTCCTGAAGATATGCAAGAGGCAAAGAAATCAATGAAAGAAAAAGGTATTAAAGTTGAAGATGTTAAGAATTTACCCCCTGTTGAAGAAATACATGGTCTTACTCTACCTATTGAAGAAACACATTGTCTTGATAACCCGACACAGGTAGTAAAGGTAAATTCTCTCTATAGATATGATAAAGTTGAAATCCCGTCTACTAAATTTCATAGCTAATGCTTAGATGAATTTGATGACTTTATGGCTAGACAAGAAATTTTTAATGCTTACGTTAGAGAATTAAAGAGTAATGCTTTCATGATAGGACGCTTGAGTGATTACATGGCTAGAGTTAAAGGTGAACTTAAACTCATTAGCAAATATGCTTCTATGGTTACCACTCAAGGTGAACAAGTACTTAAAGCTCATAGTGATTTGCTCGATGAATTGAATAATAAACATGACTTTGCTGTTAGAGTGCCTACTAGAACTGGTAGAATGACTCGGGAACCTTTGTATCCTGAAGGCCACCCTAAGAGAATCGAGCAAGATTCTCAGAGAAATAATTTAGAGGCACCTAGTCCTTCTAAAAAGAAGAAAAAGAAAAATGATAGGACTTTGCATGCTTCTAGTGAACCTGTTGTAGACACACCTGAGAATCCCAATGATATTTCTATTTCTGATGCAGAAACACAATCAGGTGATGAACATGAACCTAGTGATAATGTTAATGATATTGTTCATGTTGATGCTCAACCTAGCAATAATAATGATGTAGATACTGAACCTCCTGTTGATCTTGATAACCCACAATCAAAGAATCAACATTATGATAAAAGAGATTTTGTTACTAGGAAGCACGGTAGAGAAAGAGAACCATGGGTTCAGAAACCCATGCCTTTTCCTCCTAAACCATCCAAGACAAAGGATGATGAGGATTTTGAGCGCTTTGCTGAAATGATTAGACCTATCTTCTTACGTATGCGCTTAACTGATATGCTTAAAGTAAATCCCTATGCTAAATATATGAAGGATATCATTACAAATAAAAGAAAGATACCAGAAGCTGAAATTTTCACCATGCTTGCTAATTACACTTTTAAGGGTGGAATACCAAAGAAACTTGGAGATCCATGGGTACCAACTATACCATGCTCCATTAAAGGAAATTATGTTAAAACTGCTTTACGTGATCTTGGAGCCAGTGTTAGTGTTATGCCTCTCTCTTTATATCGTAGACTTGAATTGAATAAGTTGACACCTACTGAAATATCTTTGCAAATGGCCGAGAAATCAACTGCTATACCTGTCGGTATTTGTGAAGATGTGCCTGTTGTGGTTGCAAATGTCACCATCTTAACGGACTTTATTATTCTTGATATTCCCGAGGACGATAGTATGTTGATTATCCTTGTTAGACCCTTTTTGAATACTGCAGGGGCTGTTATTGATTGCAACAAAGGCAATGTCACTTTTCAGGTTAATGGTAATGAGCATACGGTACACTTTCTGAGGAAACAACCTCAAGTTCATAATATCAATTCTATTGGAAAAATTCCAACTATCATTATTGGAGGTTTTGAATTTCCTCTTCCTACTGTCAAGAAAAAATATGATATTCTTATCGTTGGGGTTGTTCATATCCCCGTTGAGGTAACCTAGTGTTATTCAAAATTTCTCCGGTTCCATGTTATTCGGAATGAGTTTGTTAACAAGACTTGATCAACCTTGTTAGTGGATTCCTTTTGATGATCATGAGATGGATGAAAATAGAAAGCACAACCTTCTATACCCTCTTTTTACTTTCTGTTATTTAGAATATATATAGAAAAAATAGTATTATCTGCCTGTTTTTTGAATTATCCATGCAATAAAAAATATCCCAAAAATAAAAGTGCTCCAATTGCCCTGCAAATTTAGTATGATTTTTATGGAATATTTGAGGATTTTAGGCACTGAGAACACAGCAGGGGGGCAAGCACCTGGCCACGAGGGTCCAGGGCGCGGCCACTCCCCCTGGGCGCGCCCCTGCCTTGTGGGCCCATGGTGGCCCCCTCCACTTATTCCTGCACCCACACACTCCGTCTGCCTCCCAAAAAAATCCCCATCCAGCTCAAGCACGAGTTCTAGCTCATTTTGCTGCGATTTTCGATCTCCTTGCTCAAAGCCCCATTCACAAAACTGCTATGGGAGATTGTTGCTTGGTATGTGACTCCTCCATTGGTCCAATTAGTTTTTGTTCTAGTGCTTTATTCATTGCATATTTTTGCTACATAGATGACCCTGTTCCTGGGCTTGCATGTCAAATTTATGAGGCCCCAAGTAATTCTAATGCATGATATAGGCTCTAGGCACTTGTGGGAGTAGTTGCTATCAATATTGTTTAGTTTGATTCACTTTTATTTTGAGTTACTAAAAATTTCAGAAATATTCAGAAAAAGATGAAGAGGTTGTTCTTGAGGGGCTCTTCTAGTCAAAGCTCTAAGGATAAACAAGCTAAGGAGAAAGAAAAGGCCAAGTATAATCTTCCTCGCATAGTGGAAGTAAGGCCTTATGAGTGGCCATATGATAATTTCTTGAGAGCAGCCGGGATTTATGAAGACTTTTATTCTTTGGCTGAAAATGCGGGCCTCACCAACTTCCTCCACGACCAGATCGAACAGTATCTCTTACTTACCAATACTTTCACGCAAAACTTTTATTATTATCCTAAGAATTCACCTCCTTCAGTATCTTTTCATTTATATGATGAGGCTAAGGAAATGTCATTATGTAGTTTTTGTGCGGCTTGTAGAATACCCTTTGAGGGCAGCTTAGATGAACCACATCGTAAAGATGTGGAAGGTTTTATTGACACTACTACTGTAGGGGAATTGAGGAAGGGTTCCAATGCGAGAATCACTAGCATACATTTTCCTGTTTTACGCTACTTTGCTATATTTGCTAGTCGATGCTTAATTGGTCATGGAAATAGTGGAAACTTCAGTGTTCCTGATATTATTATTCTGCTCCATGCCTTATTCGGTGATAACACTTTTAGTACGGGTGCCCTTATTAATAAACGGTTAAGCCTAAACCGTACAAAGAGCCCCATCTTTGGAGGTATCTATGCTGCACGCGTTGCTAAACATTTTGAGATACCTATTAGGCATGATGAGAAAGAGGAGAGACTGCTGCCTCTTACCTTTTTAGATTACAGGAGCATGGTAGCGCATGAGTTTATTGTTGACAACAATGATAAGATGCTTCTGTATAACCTGAGATTTAATAAGGAACACAATGAGATTATTACCCTACCTGTGCCTTCTTTGTTTGATTTAACTGCAGGCCATTACCTCATTTTCCCAAAGGCCGTGTACGCGCACCGAGGCCAAACATCAGCTCCAGAGCCTGAGCAGGAACCACCACTGGATCCTTATCATTCATCATGTTATCAGTGGGATCCGGAGGAGATCACTAGCCAATGGTATCCAGATGACACTCCTCAGTACACCGAGGAGAGTAGCCGCGATCCTTGGGCATAGAACAACTTAGGACAAAAGCCTAAGCTTGGGGGAGTACGTATTTCTCACCGACATTACATTCATGTTCACACACTTATTCTAGTCGTTGGTGCTCATACTCTTTCATTGTATTATCCATGCTAGTTTAATTTCTTTTTCTAGCCTTCTTCTTGTGTGTTTGATAAACTTTAAGAAAAACCAAAAAAAATTAGTTAGTTCAATTTCCATGCTTGTAGTAGTAATAAAAAAACCCAAAAAGATTTCTCAATCTTCTTTTACTTGTTGGGAGCTTTCCCGTGTAAATAGTTTTATTTCTTTTCTTTCCTTTGGGGGTCGAGAAGAGAAGACCATATTGAAAATGTTTAGTGGCTCTCATATGCATGATTGTTGATTTAACTTAGAGCCCGTATTACCTTGTCTTCTCTCTTGAATTGAATGCTTGCAGATTCCAGCTTAGTCCAATGCACGTGCACTATTATTATTATTATACACACCGTTCGGTCGTGCAAGTGAAAGGCAATAATGACGATATATGATGGACTGATTGAGATGAGAGAAGCTGGTATGAACTCGACCTCTCTTGTTTTTGTAAATATGATGAGTTCATCGTTCCTGATTCAGCCTATTATGAATAAACATGTTTGCAATGACAATTAGAGATTATAGTTACTTATGTCATGCTTAATTAGCTAGGTGCTTATAATGGTTTACCTTGCGTGCCAACATGCTATTAAAATGGTTGTGATGTGGTATGATAGGGTGGTATCCTCCTTTGAACGATTCGAGTGACTTGACTTGGCACATGTTCACGCATGTAGTTGAAACAAATCAACATAGCCTTCAGGATATTTATGTTCATGGCAGATTATGTCCTACTCATGCTTGCACTCAGTGTTGATTAATTTTAATGCATGTTCATGACTGTTGTCGCTCTCTTAGTTGGTCGCTTCCCAGTCTTTTGCTAGCCTTCACCTGTACTAAGCGGGAATACTGCTTGTCCATCCAAACTCCATAAACCCCAAAGTTATTTCATATGAGTCCACTATACCTTCCTATATGCGGTATTTACCTGCCGTTCCAAGTAAATTTGTATGTGCCAAACTCCAAACTTTCAAATGAAATTCTGTTTTGTATGCTTGAGCAGCTCATGTTTCAACTAGGGCTATATGTATCTTCCATGCTAGGTGGGTTATTCTCAAGAGGAGTGGACTCCGCTCCTCATTCACGAGAAAATGGCTGGTAACTGGGATGCCTAGTCCCATGATCAAAAAGATCAAAGCAAATCAAAATAATTAAAACCAAACTCCCCTAGGGTTGTTGCTAGTTGGAGGCACCCGTTATTTCGAGCAAGCCATGGATTGATGCTTGTTGGTGGTGGGGGAGTATAAACTTTACCATTCTGTTTGGGAACCGCCTATAATGTATGTAGCATGGAAGATATCGGGATCTCATAGTTGTTGTGTTGACAGTGAAAGTATACCGCTCAAAATGTTATTCATCTCTATTTTAAAATCGAGCTCTGGCACCTCTACAAATCCCCGCTTCCCTCTGTGAAGGGCCTATGTATTTACTTTTATGTTGAGTCATCACCCTCTTATTAAAAAGCACCCGCTGGAGAGCACACTGTCATTTGCATTCATTACTATTAGTTTATATTGGGTATGACTTGACTGTATCTCTTTTACCATGAATTACAATGTTTAGTCAGTCCTTGATCTTTAAAGGTGCTCTGCATTTATGTTTTGCGGTCTCAGAAAGGGCTACCGAGATACCATCTTGTTATATCATATTATGATTGTTTTGAGAAAGTGTTGTCATCCGAGATTTATTATTATTGCTTGCTAGTTGATTATGTCATTGATATGAGTAAACATGAGACCTAGGTGTTATTGTGAATATGGTTAGTTCATAATCTTTGCTGAAAACTTGAATGCTGTCTTTACATATTTACAACAACAAGAGCAAATAGAGTTTGTAAAAGTTTTTCTTTATCACTTTCGGTTTATCAACTGAATTGCTTCAGGACAAGCAAAGGTTTAAACTTGGGGGAGTTGATACGTCTCCAACGTATCTACTTTTCCAAACACTTTTGCCTTGTTTTGGACTCTAAGTTGCATGATTTGAATGAAACTAACCTGGACTGAACACTGTTTTCAGCAGAACTGCCATGGTGTTGTTTATTGTGCAGAAAACAAAAGTTCTCGGAATGACCTAAAAATCCACGGAGATAACTTTTGGAAAATATAAAAAATACTGGCAAAAGAATCAAGGCTAGGGAGCCCACACCCTGTCCACGAGGGTGGGGGGCACGCCCCCTCCCCCTGGGTGCACCCCCTGTCTCGTGAACCCCCTGCTGCTCCACCGACCTCAACTCCAACACTATATACTCCGTTTCGTCAAGAAAAAAATTAGAGAAAGTTTCATCACGTTTTACGATATGGAGCTGCCGCCAAGCCCTAATCTCTCTCGGGAGGGTTGATCTGGAGTCCGTTCGGGGCTCCGGAGAGGGGGATTCGTCGCCGTCCTCATCATCAACCATCCTCCATCACCAATTTCATGATGCTCACCACCATGCGTGAATATTTCCATCGTAGGCTTGCTAGACGGTGATGGGTTGGATGAGATTTACCATGTAATCAAGTTAGTTTTGTTAGGGTTTGATCCCTAGTATCCACTATGTTATGAGATTTATGTTGCTATGACTTTGCTATGCTTAATGCTTGTCACTAGGGCCCGAGTGCCATGATTTCAGATCTGAACCTATTATGTTTTTATGAATATATGTGAGTTCTTGATCCTATCTTGGAAGTCTATAGTCACCTATTATGTGTTATGATCCGACAACCCCGAAGTGACAATAATTGGGAAACTTCTCGGTGATGACCGTCATTTGAGGAGTTCATGTATTCACTAAGTGCTAATGCTTTGGTCCGGTTCTCTATTAAAAGGAGGCCTTAATATCCCTTAGTTTCCATTAGGACCCCGCTGCCACGTGAGGGTAGGACAAAAGATTTCCTGCAAGTTCTTTTCCATAAGCATGTACGACTATATTCGGAATACATGCCTAAATTACATTGATGAACTAGAGCTAGTTCTGTGTCACCCTATGTTATAACTATTACATGAGGAATTGCATCTGACATAATTATCCATCCCTGATCCAATAACTACGAGCTTTTCACATATTGTGCTTTGCTTATTTACTTTTCTGTTGCTACTGTTACAATTACTACAAAACTGCTATCGTTACTTTTACCACTTTTACCATTACTATCATACTACTTTGCTACTAAATACTTTGCTGCAGATACTAAGTTATCCAGGTGTGGTTGAATTGACAACTCAACTGCTAATACTTGAGAATATTCTTTGGCTCCCCTTGTGTCGAATCAATAAATTTGGGTTGAATACTCTACCCTCGAAAACTGTTGCGATCCCCTATACTTGTGGGTTATCAATGACCTAAAGAAGAAGACATGTTGAGCAAAAACAAAGCCAGCTCGACCGTTCGGACGCATACAGGAGAAGAAACTTAACCTGTCAGGACCGGGACGGGGGCCGGCCTCCCATGCCCGGCGCCACGCTTCCTCTTGGCTGGCCTCCTGCTCCCAGCCGGGTCTGCCACGCGCTTCAGGCCCGGGGCCGCGGCGCGATGCTGTCTTTCCCTTGCGGGCGACTCGGGGCTGCCCCACGCGATGACCCGGCTCCACCCGCGTCGCCGCCTCCCCCGCCCAGCGCCACTACACCAACAACTGGCGTCAGCGTCACCCGCGCCGTACCGCAGTCAACAACTCGACAAACACAAAGAAAAAGACAAGACTTACCCACGCGACGTCCAGCGCCGGCATCAGCCTCGGCCTCCTCCTCCCCGCCGTGGCCCGCGGGCCCCTCCGCCGCCTCCCGCTCCACTAGCGATGGAGCCCAGGCATAAGGATGCCGTATCGCATTTAGAAGCACCTCCCGCGTCGCGTCAGGGCGAACAAGGAGATGCGCAACAGCAAAGTAAGGTGACCAAACACTCACCAGTGGCGCCGGATTCGACTTGCCGTACGACACCTTGCCAAACTGCTAGTCCTCCCCAAGGTTGGCCTTGGAGATATCGTTCACTCGGCGCGTGATCTGCTTCGTTGTCAGGCGCGTCGTCTCCATGTGGTTGGGGTCTTGATGACCGGCCGTCTCGCCGATGAGGCAGGAGCGCCTCTGCAGCGGGAGAACCCAGCGCATGATGAACGCGGCAATGAGGTTGTTGCCGGTGAGCCCCTCCCACATCCTCATCACTGCCACCCGCTCGCAGAGATTGAGAACCTCCTGTGACGGGCACCTGGGGGAGTAGCCCCAGTTCATCTTCGCTCGCAGCGGTGCGATGGCGAAGGCCGGAAGATTGATGCGGTCCGTACCCAAGTTGCGGACGTAGAAGAAGGAGTTCTCCCATTTCTTGGCAGAATCCTCCAACGGGATCTTGGGGCAGTCCACCCCCGACCGCTTCGAGATGACTGCGGCGCTGCAGTTGGCGAACTCTTCGGCCGTCGGGCCCTGCTGCTTCAGGGAGAAGAAGCGTGCCTAGAGGTGGATCATAGGCTCGACCCCAGATACCCCTCGCAGAGGGTGACGAAGCCCGAAAATTGGACGAGGGCGCCGGCGTCGAGATGGTGAGGCTGGAGCCCAAAGAACTCCAGGAATGTGTGGAAGAAGGTGCTCGCCGGCAACCCAAATCCATGCTCAAAATGCGTGAGGAAGACCACACGCTCGTCTCCTAGGGCTGTGGCCTTTGCTTGCCGTGTGGCAGACGAACGGGACATCTGTCTCCCACGGCAAGCGTCGGGACACGCGAAGATGGGCGATATCCTCGACGGTGACGTTCGAGCCCATCCAAGAGCCCGACGGCAGCGCCATCGATGAAAGCAAGAGAGGAAGAAGGAAGATGGACGATGGTGAGGTTCTGCTCGGAGCAATGGGCGTCGCAGTGCGGCGGTCGCAAGAAGCAGAGCAAGAGCAAAGGGGCAGGAGGGCGCGAGCGAGAATAATGTTCGCCGCCCCCCTTGCTCCCAATTTACAACCCTTGGTTTGAACATGGGGGAGTGGGATCGTCTGCGCTTGCCTTTCCCACTACCCCACAATAAGTGTGCACATGCGCATGCAATAATTGCCCAGGAAGAGCAACCGGCCCCTGGACGCTGCAATAAATCCACGCTCGTGGGCCAAGGGTGCGTGACGGCGGGCCCCAGCCCGTCGCCCAGTCCCATCACATGCGTGGCCTGTCAGGCCCCTCCGACTTCCGGGCACCACGTGGCACCAGCGCGAAGCCCAAGGGATTGCCCCAAGATTCGATGGACTCCTCGGTTACCGCCCCCACCGGGACGCCGCGATCTGGTTTCCGAGAAAACTGGCACACAGTGGGTGTTGCCGGACCCAGCGCTCGTAGAATCCACCTTGCTTAAGGGGGAAACTTCGAAGGCCCACTCATCCGAAGACGACGGACCTTCACAGCTTCGGGAACTACTGTCGGGGGGATGAACCCCGGGCGGGCAACAGAACCCAGATCCTTTTCAAAAACAACGGGGCCGGCGTCGTACCTCAAGCTGGCACGCGCTTGCCGGGTCCCTCGACCCGGCCAAACCCCGCGACCAAGACAAACTCTCCGACCCGGCCCAGCACCTCGACTTGGCCTCGACAACTAGTACAAGACAGTCGAACCCGGCACAACCAAGGCTTCCTCAACAAGCCAGCTCCACCCGCGGCGTGCTCCGTGATCCAGCCACGGGTCAGCTCCCGTCCCATCCAGGTCGTACGATGGGACGAGTCTTCAGCCACTGATGACCAAGGCAACAGTGCCCCGCCCATGCCTCTGGTCAGCCGGAGCGTGGCAACAGTGCCCCTCACCTACCCGCTGACCAGGGCCGGCGTGGCTACAGTGCCCCCGCCATCACCGCTGACAACATCAAGCGGCGACCTGATGGAACGCCACTGTACACGACTCGACTCGGCCACGCCCTGGCGATTGACAAGACGGCACACAGTCCCCCTAGGCATGCGGGGCCTGCACCTAGGGGAACCCAGCGAACCACAGTGTTGGAAATATGCCCTAGAGGCAATAATAAAAGGATTATTATTATATTTCCTTGTTCATGATAATTGTCTTTATTCATGCTATAACTGTATTATCCGGAAATCGTAATACACGTGTGAGTACATAGACCATAACATGTCCCTAGTAAGCCTCTAGTTGACTAGCTCGTTGATCAACAGATAGTCATGGTTTCCTGACTATGGACATCAGATGTCGTTGATAATGGGATCACATCATTAGGAGAATGATGTGATGGACAAGACCCAATCCTAAGCATAGCACAAGATCGTGTAGTTCGTTTGCTAGAGATTTTCCAATGTCAAGTATCTTTTCCTTAGACCATGAGATCGTGTAACTCCCGGATACCGTAGGAGTCCTTTGGGTGTACCAAACGTCACAACGTAACTGGGTGACTATAAAGGTGCACAACAGGTATCTCCGAAAGTGTCTGTTGGGTTGACACGGATCGAGACTGGGATTTGTCACTCCGTATGACGGAGAGGTATCTCTGGGCCCACTCGGTAATGCATCATCATAATGAGCTCAAAGTGACCAAGTGTTTGGTCACGGAATCATCCATTACGGTACGAGTAAAGTGACTTGCCGGTAACGAGACTGAACAAGGTATTGGGATACCGGCGGTCGAGTCTCGGGCAAGTAATGTACCGATTGACAAAGGGAATTGTATACGGGGTTGATTGAATCCTCGACATCGTGGTTCATCCGATGACATCATCGAGGAGCATGTGGGAGCCAACATGGGTATCCAGATCCCGCTGTTGGTTATTGGCCGGAGAGCCGTCTCGGTCATGTCTACGTGTCTCCAAAACCCGTAGGGTCTACACACTTAAGGTTCGGTGACGCTAGGGTTATTAGGAAGACTTGTATGTGATTACCGAATGTTGTTCGGAGTCCCGGATGAGATCCTGGACGTCACGAGGAGTTACGAAATAGTCCGGAGGTGAAGATTTATATATAGGAAGTGCTGTTTCGGCCATCGGGAAAGTTTCTGGGTCACCCGGTATTGTACCGGGACCACCGGAAGGGTCCCGGGGGTCCACCGGGTGGGGCCACCCATCCTGGAGGGCCCCGTGGGCTGAAGTGGGGAGGGGACCAGCCCCTGGTGGGCTGGTGCGCCCCCCCTGGGCCCCCCTCTGCGCCTAGGGTTGGGAACCCTATGGGAGGGGGCGCCTCCACTTGCCTTGGGGGGCACTCCACCCCCATTGGCCGCCGCCCCCCCTAGAGATCCCATCTCTAGGGCTGGCTACCCCCCTGGGGGCCTATATAAAGGAAGGGGAAGGGAGGGCAGCCGCACCCCTGAGTCTTGGCGCCTCCCTCCCCCTGCTACACCTCTTCCTCCTCCCGCGGTTGCTTGGCGAAGCCCTACCGGAGTACTGCTTCTCCACCACCACCATGCCGTCGTGCTGCTGCTGGAGTCTTCTTCCTCAACCTCTCCTTCCCCCTTGCTGTATCAAGAAGGATGAGACGTCATCCGCTCCGTACGTGTGTTGAACGCGGAGGTGATGTCCGTTCAACACTTGGTCATCGGTGATTTGGATCACGGCGAGTACGACTCCATCATCCCCGTTCTCTTGAACGCTTCCGCTCGCGATCTACAAGGGTATGTAGATGCACTCCTATCACTCGTTGCTTAGATGAACTCATAGATGGATCTTGGTGAAACCGTAGGAAATTTTTTTAATTTTCTGCAACGTTCCCCAACAGTGGCATCATGAGCTAGGTCTATGCGTAGTTCTCTGTTGCACGAGTAGAACACAAATTTGTTGTGGGCGTAGATGTTGTCAACTTTCTTGCCACTAATAGTCTTATTTTGCTTCAGCGGTATTGTGGGATGAAGCGGCGCGGACCGACCTTACATGTACGCTTACGTGAGACAGGTTCCACCGACTGACATGCACTAGTTGCATAAGGTGGCTAGCGGGTGTCTGTCTCTCCCACTTTAGTTGGAGCGGATTCGACGAAAAGGGTCCTTATGAAGGGTAAATAGAAGTTGACAAATCACGTTGTGGCTTTAATGTAGGTAAGAAAACATTCTTGCTAGATCACCTATAGGAGCCACGTAAAAATTTGCAACAACAATTAGAGGACGTCTAACTTGTTTTTGCAGCAAGTGTCTTGTGATGTGATATGGCCAAAGTTGTGATGAATGATGAATGATATATATGTGATGTATGAGATCATGTTCTTCTAATAGGAATCACGACTTGCATGTCGATGAGTATGACAACCGGAAGGAGCCATAAGAGTTGTCTTTATTTTTTTGCATGACCTGCGTGTCATTGAAGAACGCCATGTAAATTACTTTACTTTATTGCTAAACGCGTTAGCCATAGAAGTAGAAGTAGTCGTTGGCGTGACAACTTCATGAAGACACGATGATGGAGATCATGATGATGGAGATCATGGTGTCATGCCGTTGACGAAGATGATCATGGAGCCCCGAAGATGGAGATCAAAGGAGCTATATGATACTGGCCATATCATGTCACTATTATATAATTGCATGTGATGTTTATTATGTTTATGCATCTTGTTTACTTAGAACGATGGTAGTAAATAAGATGATCCCTTATAACAATTTCAAGAAAGTGTTCCCCCTAACTGTGCGCCGTTGCTAAAGTTCGTCGTTTCGAAGCACCACGTGATGATCGGGTGTGATAGATTCTTACGTTCACATACAACGGGTGTAAGACAGTTTTACACATGCAAAAACACTTAGGGTTAACTTGACGAGCCTAGCATGTACAGACATGGCCTCGGAACACAGAGACCGAAAGGTCGAACATGAGTCATATGGAAGATACGATCAACATGGAGATGTTCACCGATGATGACTAGTCCGTCTCACATGATGATCGGACATGGCCTAGTCGACTCGGATCGTGTAACACTTAGATGACTAGAGGGATGTCTAATCTGAGTGGGAGTTCATTAAATAATTTGATTAGATGAACTTAATTATCATGAACTTTAGTCTAAAACCTTTGCAAATATGTCTTGTAGATCAAATGGCCAACGCTCATGTCAACATGAACTTCAACGCGTTCCTAGAGAAAACCAAGCTGAAAGATGATGTCAGCAACTATACGGACTGGGTCCGGAACCTGAGGATCATCCTCATAGCTGCCAAGAAAGCATATGTCCTAGATGGACCTCTAGGTGAAGCACCCATCCCAGAGAACCAAGACGTTATGAACGCTTGGCAGTCACGTGCTGATGATTACTCCCTCGTTCAATGCGGCATGCTTTACAGCTTAGAACCGAGGCTCCAAAAGCGTTTTGAGCAACACGGAGCATATGAGATGTTCGAGGAGCTGAAAATGGTTTTCCAAGCTCATGCCCGGGTCGAGAGATATGAAGTCTCCGACAAGTTCTATAGTTGTAAGATGGAAGAAAATAGTTCTGTCAGTGAGCACATACTCAAAATGTCTGGGTTGCACAACCGCCTGTCCCAGCTGGACGTTAACTTCCCGGACGAGGCGGTCATTGACAGAATCCTTCAGTCGCTCCCACCAAGCTACAAGAGCTTTGTGATGAACTACAATATGCAGGGAATGGTGAAAACTATTCCTGAAGTATTTTCAATGCTGAAGTCAGCAGAGGTAGAAATCAAGAAAGAACATCAAGTGTTGATGGTCAATAAAACCACCAAGTTCAAGAAGGGCAAGGGAAAGAAGAACTTCAAGAAGGATGGCAAAGATGTTGCTGCGCCTGGTAAGCCAGTTGCTGGGAAGAAGTCAAAGAATGGACCCAAGCCTGAGACTGAGTGCTTTTATTGCAAGGGGAAGGGTCACTGGAAGCGGAACTGCCCCAAATACTTAGCGGACAAGAAGGCCGGCAACAATAAAGGTATATTTGATATACATGTAATTGATGTGTACCTTACCAGTACTCGTAGTAACTCCTGGGTATTTGATACCGGTGCCGTTGCTCATATTTGTAACTCACAGCAGGAGCTGCGGAATAAGCGGAGACTGGCGAAGGACGAGGTGACGATGCGCATCGGGAATGGTTCCAAGGTCGATGTGATCGCCTTCGGCACGCTACCTCTACATTTACCTACGGGATTAGTTTTAAACCTTAATAATTGTTATTTAGTACCAAGTTTGAGCATGAACATTGTATCTGGATCTCGTTTGATACGAGATGGCTACTCATTTAAATCCGAGAATAATGGTTGTTCTATTTATATGAGAGATATGTTTTATGGTCATGCCCCAATGGTCAATGGTTTATTCTTAATGAATCTCGAGCGTAATATTACACATATTCATCGTGTGAATACCAAAAGATGTAAAGTTGATAACGATAGTCCCACATACTTGTGGCACTGCAGCCTTGGTCACATTGGTGTCAAGCGCATGAAGAAGCTCCATGCTGATGGACTTTTAGAGTCTCTAGATTATGAATCGTTTGACACATGCGAGCCATGCCTCATGGGCAAGATGACCAAGACTCCGTTCTCCGGAACAATGGAGCGAGCAACCAACTTGTTGGAAATCATACATACTGATGTGTGCGGTCCAATGAGCGTTGAGGCTCGCGGAGGATATCGTTATGTTCTCACTCTCACTGATGACTTGAGTAGATATGGGTATGCCTACTTAATGAAACACAAGTCTGAGACCTTTGAAAAGTTCAAGGAATTTCAGAATGAGGTAGAGAATCAACGTGACCGAAAGATAAAATTCCTACGATCAGATCGTGGAGGAGAATATTTAAGTCACGAATTTGGTACACACTTAAGGAAATGTGGAATCGTTTCACAACTCACGCCGCCTGGAACACCTCAGCGTAACAGTGTGCATGAATGTCGTAATCGCACTCTATTGGATATGGTGCGGTCTATGATGTCTCTTACCGATTTACCGCTATCATTTTGGGGATACGTGTAACGCCCCGGATTTGATGCGCCAGGTGTCTGCCAGTTATTCGCCGTCGTTGCCATGTCATTTGCTTGCATGTTGCACTTTGACATGTCATCATCTGCATTTCATATCATGTCATCATGTGCATCTCATTTCGCATTCATGTTCGTTTCATGCATCCGAGCTTTTTCCCCGTTGTCCGTTTTGCAATCCGGCACTCCTATGTCATCCGGCGTCCCCTTCTCTCCTCTCTTTGTGAACGGGTGTTAAACGTTCTCGGAATGGCCTGAGGTTTGCCAAGCGGCCTTGGTATAGCACCGGTAGACCGCTTGTCAAGTTTCGTGCCATTTGGAGGTCGTTTGATACTCCAACGGTTAACCGGGTAACCATAAAAGCCCTCTTTGAGTTGCATCCCAACACCCCTCCAAAGTGGCCCAAAACCCAGCAAACTCCCCTCCATGCTTTCGGTCGTTCGATCACGATCGCGTGGCCGAAAACCGCTCCTCATTTGGACTCTCCTAGCTCCCTCTACCTATATAAACACCTCCCCCTCCGAAATTCCCGTAGTCCAAACCCTAGCCTTCCTCTTCCTCGCGCCGCCGGACACGTCCAACCCCACCGGACATGTCCGCCCATCACCCCGTCCAATAGGAGGCCGACACCACAGCGCCGCCGCCTCCCTCCTCCACTCCCAGGCCGACACGTGTCCCCGCCGCCGCCGTTCCCACCGCGCGCCGCCGCCAGGCCCGCGTCAAGCCCGCCCGGGCCGGATCTGGGCCCGAGCCGGCCCGCGCTTCGCGCCGCCATCGCCCGCGCGCTCCCCCGCAGCCGTTCGCCGCCGTCGTCCGCCTCCCGGCGCCTTGCCCCGCCGCCGCCCGGCTGCGCCTCGCCGCCGCCGTGCCCCGGGCACCCCGCCGTCGCCTCCCTCCGGCCGGCCCCGAGTTGCGCCAAGCTCCTGCCTCAGCCGCCGGGGCCCCGCGTCGCCTCCGCTCGCCGCCGCCTTGCCGGCGCCACCACGCCACCCCTCCCTTCGCCTGGCCATGCCTCGCCGGAGCCGATCCAGCCCCGGCTGGCCCCTTCGCCCCTTCGCGCGGAGCTCCAGGGAGAGGAGCTCCCGAGCTCCGGCGCTCGCCTTCGCCCCGACCGGCGTCTTCCCCGACCTCCTCCGCAGCCGCAGCTCGCCGGAGAAGCCCCCATCGCCGGAGTTGACCTCGGTTCGCGCGCCACCGACGAACCCTAGATCTGTTTCGGAGGGGTATATTTTCGCCAAGTCCTCGATTTGTTTTATATTATCATGCCATGTTCATCGCATCGTATCTCTGCATCTGTAGCTCCGTTTTGTGCGTGTAACATGTCAAATTTTTCGCCTCGACGAGTACTTCATTTCATTCCATTTCATAATTTTCATTTGAGCTCATCTTGATGCCTGAAATGCTGTTGGAAGAGTGCATGTTGATGTTAACCTGCTGAAACTGTTATAACATGCTCATTTGTCATTTATTGCCATGTTTGATGTGTGCATCCTATAAGGTTGATGTCTACATGTGTTTTGATCTATGCTATGCCATCTTTCCAGTGGTGCCAACCATGTATTTTTGTGAGTTGTGTGCTGAGTGCATCGAGCTTGTTAAGTCGGGTACTTGTTGTTGCTGTTTTCCTGACAGATTCTGTTATATTTAGTTGCTATGTAAACCTGCTCCTACAAGTCATTTCGTGCATTATTTTGAAGATGTTTACTAAATATGTTTTAATCTACATGTCATGCTCTATCCATCCATGCCCATGGTTGCATTTATAGCTTGCTGTAGATTGTTCATATCTTGCTCCAAAGTTGCTTGATGATGTTGCTGTCAGCTTGTTAACATGAAGTTCAGTTTTGGCCATCTACTTTTCTAGTGATCCATGCATACTATGAACTTGCTCTTGCCATGCTTAGCTTCATAAACATGTATTCTTACTGTTGGTTGCCTTGCCATGCCATGTATTGCTCTGTGGTGAGTGGTTCAAGCTCACCAACATGCCTACTTATTGTTGTTCCTGCCATGTTTGAATCTGTAATATAACTTGCCATGTTTACATGGGTGCCATCTTATCTTCTGATCCTTTTTGGCTCATGGTCAGTAAGGGACTGTTGTTCTATGCATTTAGTAGTATCATGCCATGCCTTTTTTTGCCATGATATGTTCCTGTAACATGTTGTTTGATAGCTCTAAGCATTGCAACCTAATGTTATTTCCTGATAAGTCTGAAGCTGTTATTATTTGCAATCTTTCCATGTCTTTTTGAGCATGTTCTAGTTGTTTCTGGAGATAGCTCAGTGTTCATGTCTTGTCATGCTTTACCTGTACTTCATGCTCATGCCTTTTGTTCTTATGTTGGGGTGCTATAGCTTGTTGTTTTGATGCTTGTAAGATGCTTAGTTGCTGTTATGGACAGATTGTTGTTATGACTTGTATAGAGTGTATGTGTTGAACCGTTGCTCCGTTTTGAGTGTGCTCTATATGAAACTTGCTTGATTTTGCATGTAGTTTCATATTATCATGTTGCATCCTTGTTTTGAGGTGTTTGCTTGATGATTGTATGCATTTTGCATCAATGCCATGTTTAACTTGTTTTGCTCATATCTTCTAGGCCGTAGTTCCAAATCTAATGAACTTTATATGTAACTTGACTAGAATTTCGTGTAGATCCTCTTGGTGCTCTTTAACTTGCTGTTTAACAACTTCAACTGAATGTTTATTCAGTTCTGGACCAATTTCGAAATTTGCATATGAGGACTTACCGGAATTGTTATATGTTGTTTCCGGCCTCATTTAAACTTGCCTTGATATGTTGTTCTTGTTTACATCATCTCTTGCCATGGGTAGCCTCATGTAGCTTTGTCATGCATCATTCTTGTTGTGCATCATGTCTTGTCTATGTGTGGTGTGTTTACTATGTTGTGTGCTTCTTCTCGATAGTTCCCGTTTCATTGCGATCGTGAGGATTCGTTCGTCTACGCTTGGTTCGTCTTCATGGCTTCATCTTCTTCATGGACTCGTTCTTCTTCCTAGCGGGATTTCAGGCAAGATGACCGCTACCCTGGATCTCACTACTATCATTGCTATGCTAGTTGCTTCGTTCTATCGCTATGCTGCGTTACCTATCTTTTGCTCTTCAAGCCTCCCAAATTGCCATGAACCTCTAACCTTTGACACCCTTCCTAGCAAACCATTGTTTGGCTATGTTACCGCTTCGCGCTGCCCCTCTTATAGCATTGCTAGCTGCAGGTGAAGTTGAAGATTGCTCCATGGTGGACAGGGTTATGTTGAGATATCACAATATCTCTTAAATTATTAATGCATCTATATACTTGGTAAAGGGTGGAAGGCTCAGCCTTATGCCTGGTGTTTTGTTCCACTCTTGCCGCCCTAGTTTCTGTCATACCGGTGTTATGTTCCCGGATTTTGCGTTCCTAACGTGGTCGGGTGATTTATGGGAACCCCCTGACAATTCGCTTTGAATAAAACTTGTCCAGCAAGGCCCAACCTTGTTTTTACCATTTGCCTCACCACCACCTATACCTTTCCCTTGGGTCGGCCAACCCAAGGGTCATCTTTATTTTAGCCCCCCCGGGCCAGTGCTTGTCTAAGTGTTGGTCCGAACCGAGCCGCCTGCAGGGCCCCCTCGGGGCAACTCGAGGTCTGGTTTTACTCGTAGCCTGTCTCATCCGGTGTTGCCCTGAGAACGAGATATGTGCAGCTCCTATCGGGATTGTCGGCGCATCGGGCGGTCTTGCTGGTCTTGTTTTACCATTGTCAAAATGTCTTGTAAACCGGGATTCCGAGACTGATCGGGTCTTCCTGGGAGAAGGTATATCCTTCGTTGATCGCGAGAGCTTATCATGGGCTAAGTTGGGACACGCCTGCAGGGTTATAAACTTTCAAGAGCCATGCCCGCGGTTATGTGGCAGATGGGAATTTGTTAATGTCCGGTTGTAGATAACTTGACACCAGATCCGAATTTAAAACGCATCAACCGTGTGTGTAGCCGTGATGGTCTCTTCTCGGTGGAGTCCGGGAAGTGAACACGGTCTTTGGGTTATGCTTGACGTAAGTAGGAGTTCAGGATCACCTCTTGATCATTGCTAGTTGATGACCGTTCCTTTGCTCCTCTTCTCACTCTCATTTGCGTATGTTAGCCACCATATATGCTTAGTCGCTGCTGCAACCTCACCACTTTACCCCTTCCTTTCCCATTTAGCTTTGCTAGTCTTGATACCCATGGTAATGGGATTGCTGAGTCCTCGTGGCTCACAGATTACTACAACAACAGTTGCAGGTACAGGTTAGACGATGATCATGACGCGAGAGCGATGCTTGCTTGCGTTAAGTTCTTCTTCTGCTTCTTCGATCAGGGGATAGGTTCCAAGTCGGCAGCCTGGGCTAGCAGGGTGGATGTCGTTTGAGTTTCTGTTTGTGTTTCATCCGTAGTCGGATGATGCTCTTATGTATGACGATGTTGTATTCGTGTGGCATTGTAAGCCTCTTGTATGTATCCCCATCTATTATGTAATGTTGATGTAATGATATCCACCTTGCAAAAGCGTTTCAATATGTGGGTCTATCCTTGGTGGGACCTTCGAGTTCCTTTTGGATAGGGTCGCATATTGGGCGTGACAATACGCTCTAGAGACAGCTACATTCACTTTAAATAGGGCACCGTCTAAATCCGTTGAGACGACACCGTATGAATTATGGTTTGAGAAGAAACCTAAGCTGTCGTTTCTAAAAGTTTGGGGATGCGATGCTTATGTCAAGAAACTTCAACCTGAAAAGCTCGAACCCAAGTTGGAAAAATGCGTCTTCATAGGATACCCTAAGGAAACCATTGGGTATACCTTTTACTTAAGATCCAAGGGCAAGATCTTTGTTGCCAAGAACGGATCCTTTCTGGAAAAAGAGTTTCTCTCGAAAGAAGTAAGTGGGAGGAAAGTAGAACTCGATGAAGTACTACCTCTTGAACAGGAAAGTAGTGCAGCTCAGGAAAACGTTCCTGTGATGCCTACACCAACTGGAGAGGAAAATAATGATGATGATCAAGGTACTTCGGATCAAGTTGCTACTGAACTTCGTAGGTCCACAAGGACACGTTCCGCACCAGAGTGGTACGGCAACCCTGTTCTGGAAATCATGTTGTTAGACAATGGTGAACCTTCGAACTATGAAGAAGCGATGGCGGGCCCAGATTCCAACAAATGGCTTGAAGCCATGCGATCCGAGATAGAATCCATGTATGAAAACAAAGTATGGACTTTGACAGACTTGCCCGATGATCGGCGAGCGATAGAAAACAAATGGATCTTTAAGAAGAAGACGGACGCAGATGGTAATGTTACCATCTATAAAGCTCGACTTGTCGCTAAGGGTTATCGACAAGTTCAAGGGGTTGACTACGATGAGACATTCTCTCCCGTAGCGAAGCTGAAGTCCGTCCGAATCATGTTAGCAATTTCCGCATACTATGATTATGAGATATGGCAGATGGAGGTCAAAACGGCATTCCTTAACGGACATCTTAAGGAAGAACTCTATATGATGCAGCCGGAAGGTTTTGTCGATCCTAAAGATGCTAACAAAGTATGCAAGCTCCAGCGATCCATTTATGGGCTGGTGCAAGCATCTCGGAGTTGGAACATTCGCTTTGATGAGATGACATACTATAGCATTTCTCATATTATATGTAGATGACATACTCTTGATGTGAAATGATATAGAACTTTTGGACAGCATTAAGGCCTACTTGAATAAGTGTTTTTCAATGAAGGACCTTCGAGAAGCTGCTTACATATTAGGCATCAAGATCTATAGGGATAGATCGAGACGCCTCATAGGTCTTTCACAAAGCACATACCTTGATAAGATTTGGAAGAAGTTCAAAATGGATCAGTCCAAGAAAGGGTTCTTGCCTGTGTTGCAAGGTGTGAGATTGAGCTCGGCTCAATGCCCGACCATGGCAAAAGATAAAGAGATGAGTGTCATCCCCTATGCTTCAGCCATAAGATCTATTATGTATGCCATGCTGTGTACCAGACCTGATGTAAACCTTGCCGTAAGTTTGGTAGGAAGGTACCAAAGTAATCCCGGCAAGGAGCACTGGACAGCGGTCAAGAATATCCTGAAGTACCTGAAAAGGACAAAGGACATGTTTCTCGTCTATGGAGGTGACGAAGAGCTCGTCGTAAAGGGTTACGTCGACACTAGCTTCGACACAGATCTGGATGACTCTAAGTCACAAACCAGATACGTGTATATGTTGAATGGTGGAGCAGTGAGCTGGTGAAGGTGCAAGCAGAGTGTCGTGGCGGGATCTACATGTGAAGCAGAGTACATGGCAGCCTCGGAGGCAGCGCATGAAGCAATTTGGGTGAAGGAGTTCATCACCGACCTAGGAGTCATACCCAATGCGTCGGGGCCGATCAAACTCTTCTGTGACAACACTAGAGCTATTGCCCTTGCCAAGGAGCCCAGCTTTCACAAGAAGACCAGGCACATCAAGTGTCGTTTCAACTCCATCCATGAAAATGTTCAAGATGGAGACATAGATATTTGTAAAGTACATACGGATCTGAATGTCGCAGATCCGTTGACTAAACCTCTTTCGCGAGCAAAACATGATCAGCACCAGAACTCTATGGGTGTTCGATTCATCACAATGTAACTAGATTATTGACTCTAGTGCGAGTGGGAGACTGTTGGAAATATGCCCTAGAGGCAATAATAAAAGGATTATTATTATATTTCCTTGTTCATGATAATTGTCTTTATTCATGCTATGACTGATTATCCGGAAATCGTAATACACGTGTGAATACATAGACCATAACATGTCCCTAGTAAGCCTCTAGTTGACTAGCTCGTTGATCGACAGATAGTCATGGTTTCCTAACTATGGACATCAGATGTCGTTGATAACGGGATCACATCATTAGGAGAATGATGTGATGGACAAGACCCAATCCTAAGCATAGCACAAGATCGTGTAGTTCGTTTGCTAGAGCTTTTCCAATGTCAAGTATCTTTTCCTTAGACCATGAGATCGTGTAACTCCCGGATACCGTAGGAGTGCTTTGGGTGTACTGAACGTCACAACGTAACTGGGTGACTATAAAGGTGCACTACAGGTATCTCCGAAAGTGTCTGTTGGGTTGACACGGATCGAGACTGGGTTCACTCCGTATGACGGAGAGGTATCTCTGGGCCCACTCGGTAATGCATCATCATAATGAGCTCAAAGTGACCAAGTGTTTGGTCACGGGATCATGCATTACGATACGAGTAAAGTGACTTGCCGGTAACGAGACTGAACGAGGTATTGGGATACCGACGATCGAGTCTCGGGCAAGTAACGTACTGATTGACAAAGGGAATTGTATACGAGGTTGATTGAATCCTCGACATAGTGGTTCATCCGATGACATCATCGAGGAGCATGTGGGAGCCCACATGGGTATCCATATCCCGCTGTTGGTTATTGGCCGGAGAGCCGTCTCGGTCATGTCTACGTGTCTCCCGAACCCGTAGGGTCTACACACTTAAGGTTCGGTGACGCTAGGGTTATTAGGAAGACTTGTATGTGATTACCGAATGTTGTTTGGAGTCCCGGATGAGATCCCGGACGTCATGAGGAGTTCCGAAATAGTCCGGATGTGAAGATTTATATATAGGAAGTGCTGTTTCGGCCATCGGGAAAGTACCGGGACCACCGGAAGGGTCCCGGGGGTCCACCGGGTGGGGCCACCCATCCCGGAGGGCCCCGTGGGCTGAAGTGGGGAGGGGACCAGCCCCTGGTGGGCTAGTGCGCCCCCCCCCCCCCGAGCCCCCCTCTGCGCCTAAGGTTGGGAACCCTAGGGGAGGGGGCGCCTCCACTTGCCTTGGGGGGCACTCCACCCCCCTTGGCCGCCGCCCCCTAGAGATCCCATCTCTAGGGCCGGCTTAGGGCTTAGGGTCTAGGGCTGGCTACCCCCCTGGGGGCCTATATAAAGGAAGGGGGAGGGAGGGCAGCCGCACCCCTGAGTCTTGGCGCCTCCCTCCCCCTGCTACTCCTCTTCCTCCTCCCGCGGTTGCTTGGCGAAGCCCTGCCGGACTACTGCTTCTCCACCACCACCACGCCGTCGTGCTACTGCTGGAGTCTTCTTCCTCAACCTCTCCTTCCCCCTTGCTGGATCAAGAAGGAGGAGACGTCATCCACTCCGTACGTGTGTTGAACGCGGAGGTGTTGTCCGTTCAGCACTTGGTCACCGGTGATTTGGATCACGGCGAGTACGACTCCATCATCCCCGTTCTCTTGAACGCTTCCGCTCGCGATCTACAAGGGTATGTAGATGCACTCCTATCACTCGTTGCTTACATGAACTCATAGATGGATCTTGGTGAAACCGTAGGAATTTTTTTTTAATTTTCTGCAACGTTCCCCAACACACAGGCCCCCAGCGGGTCCCAGCCTGGGTCCCCAAACACCGACAACCCGGACCCACCAACTTGTAACATTACCATTGTAACCCTGGCCTATAAAACCCCCCAGGAGCCCACGCACATTAGGGCAACGAACAGACAGATAATGTAGAGAGGAACTAGCCACCAAACAGTAAAATCCACCCGAGGAGAAGGAGCAGCCTAAACCTTGGCCAGCCTTCCTTTCTCCTCCATACAGCTCTAGGAGCAACCTTGTACTGTAAAACATCAAACCACACTCGGCAGGACTAGGGGTGTTATCTCTCCGGAGAGCCCCAAACCTGGGTATGTCTTGCGTCCCGCGCTCGCTCATACCAACCCCGCCTCTGGAGCCCACCAGTGCCCTCGAGCCTCCTCCTCTCTTTAGCCATCCCATGGCATCTGCCATGCGCCCACCATGACAACCTTCATCTTGAGTATATTCGGAGTCGGAGTGATTGTCGGAGTCGGAGCCGGATACCTATTCACCAACATGAGCTTGATGTCTTCGTTTTGTGTAGCTCCTTGATGACTTGTCCTTCCTTTCTGAATCCTTGCTTCTCCAGGATGTTCTTTGTTCATAACGATCATCTCTACTCCTTCTTTCTCTTGATGGTGATTCTTCTCTTCTACTCCTTCTTTTTGGAGAATATTCTCTTCTTTTGTAGAGCTGTACACTCATTGGAATAGTGTCCGGGTCTTCCACAATTGTAGCAATACGCTCACGACTAGAAGATCTTTTGTCATTGTAGGACCTTGACTTGGAACTTCTTTCCTTGCTTCTACTCTTGTAGAACTTGTTGAAGTTCTTCACCATTAGGCTCAATTCTTCATTGAAGGTTTGTTTCTCACTTGATGATGTGGGAGCTTCACATGAGGCTTTGTAAGCACCACTTGACTTGTTGTGGAGCTCCTCCTTATCCTTGAGTGACATCTCATGAGCAAAAATTCTTCCAATGACTTCCGTTGGCTTGAGATATTTGTAATTTGGCATCATTTGGATCAATGTGCACACAGTATCATATTTTCCATCCAAGGCTCTTAGGATCTTCTTGATGATGATTTTGTCGGTCATCTCTTCACTTCCTAAGCCGGCAATCTCATTTTTTGATAAGAGCAAGCCTAGAGTACATCTCAGTGACGCCTTCACCATACTTCATTTTGAACTTGTCAAGTTGACTTCGAAGCACATCCAACTTGGTCCTTGACGGAGTCGGTACCTTCGTGCATGTCAATCAAAGTATCCCAAATTTCCTTTGAATTCTCAAGACGGTTGATTTTGTTGAATTCTTCGGGGCACAATCCATGGAAGAGGATATCACAAGCTTGAGAATTATATTGCAGCATCTTCAACTCTTCGGCGGTAGCTTCACGGTTCGGTTCTCACCCATCAAAGAATTCACCTTGCAAGCCAATACACACAATAGCCCAAACGGCGGGGTTACGTCCAGTAATATGCATTTTCATCTGATGCTTCCAACTAGCAAAATTAGTACCATCAAAGTAAGGACCTCTATGGTGGTAATTTCCCTCGCTAGATGCCATACTCTCCTAGGTTGTGAAACCAAGGCTATGACCACCAAAGGCCATGGAAATCAAAGCAAATGCAGACCAAAGCTATGATACCACTTGTAGGATCGAAAGTATGTCTAGAGGGGGGGGGTGATTAGACTACTTGACCAAATAAAACTCTAGCCTTTTCCAAATTTTAGTTCTTGGCAGATTTTAGCAACTTAGCACAAGTCAAGCAATCAACCTACACATGCAATTCTAAGAGTATAGCAGCGGAATGTAAAACAATTGCATATGAAGGTAAAGGGAGGAGTTTGAGGGAGCAAACGCAATGTTGACACGGATATTTTTTAGCCATGGTTCCGATAGGTGGTGCTATCATACATCCACGTTGATGGAGACTTCAACCCACGAAGGGTAACAGTTGCGTGAGTCCATGAAGGGCTCCACCCACGAAGGGTCCACGAAGAAGCAACCTTGTCTATCCCACCATGGCCGTCGCCCACGAAGGACTTGCCTCACTAGGGTAGATCTTCATGAAGTAGGTGATCTCCTTGCCCTTACAAACTCCTTAGTTCAACTCCACAATCTTGTCGGAGGCTCCCAAGTGACACCTAGCCAATCTAGGAGACACCACTCTCCAAGAAGTAACAAAAGGTGTGTTGATGATGAACTCCTTGCTCTTGTGCTTCAAATGATAGTCTCCCCAATACTCAACTCTCTCTCATATGATTTGGATTTGGTGGAAAGAAGGTTTGAGTGGAAAGCAACTTGGGGAAGGCTAGAGATCAAGATTTATGTGGTAGGAATGGAATATCTTGACCTCAACACAAGTGTAGGTGGTTCTCTCTCAGAAAATGTATGTTGGAAGTGTAGGCATATTCTGATGGCTCTCTCCACGAATGAAGAGTGGGTGGAGGGGTATATATAGCCTCCACACAAAATCTAACTGTTACACACAACTTACTAAACTCGGTGGGACCGAATCCTGAAACTCGGCCGGATCGATTTAGTAAACAATGTGACCGTTAGGATTTTCGGTGGGACCGACATGTCAACTCGGTAGGAATGATATGGTTAGGGTTAGGGCATAACGTAATCTCGGTGAGACCGATTACACAAACTCGGTGAGACCGATTTTGGTAATAGACACACAGAGGGTTGGTCAGGCAAACTCGGTGGGACCGATTCGCTCATCTCGGTTGGACCGAAACGTTACGAAAGGGAAATAGTGAGTTTGCATTGCAATCTCAGTGGGACCAATATCTCATCTCGGTTTGACCAAAACGTTATGAAGGGAAACAGAGAGATTACAATCCCATCTCGGTGAGACCGAGATCCCTATCGGTGAGACCGAAAAGACTAGGGTTTATGGCTATGGCTATGTCAACAGAACTCGGTGGCGCCGGATAGACAGTTTCGATGGGGCCGAGTTTGAATTTTGGTTTGGGACATATGTGGATGTGAGAAAGAAGTTGAGGGCTTTGGAGCATATCGCTAAGCATTTTGAGGAAGAACCTCATTAAGCAACACCTCATCCCTCCTTGATAGTATTAGCTTTTCCTATGCACTCAATGTGATCTTGGATCACTAAAATAGAAAATGTAGAGTCTTGTGCTTTGAGCTTGAGCCAATCCTTTTGTCCTTAGCATTTTGAGGGATCCACTTTTCTCATCCATGACATGCCAATCATTGAGCTTTCCTGAAATATTTATCTTGAAATAGCATTAGCTCAATGAGCTATATGTTGTTAGGAATTACCAAAACCACCCAAGGATAGTTGCACTTTCAGTATGTGGTTACCGAAGGTTGTTCGGAGTCCCGAATGATATCACGGACGTGAGGAACTCCGGAATGGTCCGGAGGTGAAGATCGATATATTGGACGAAGGGTATTGGAGTCCGGAATTTTTTCGGGGGTACCGGGTGACGACTAGCGTGTTCGAAAGGGGTTTCGGAGGCCTCGACAAGCGTTGGGGGGCATTATGGGCCGAGGGGAGGGGGCACATCAGCCCACTAAGGGGCTGAGCACCCCTTCCACCCATCTCACGTAACCTGTAGATGTGGGGGCGCCTCCCCTAGGGAAGCCACCCCTCCCCGACTTGATGGGTAAGTTTCCTAGGGGTGGGGGCGCCCAAACCCATCTAGGGTTTCCCTTGTGGCCGCTGCCCCTCCCTACGGAAACCCTAGGGCATCTCCTCCTCGCCCCTTCCCCCTATATATAGTGAGGGAGAGAGAGGGCAGCCGCACCCCTTCCCTGGGGCAGCCCCTCCCTCCTCCAACACCTCCTCCTCCTCCGTAGTGCTTGGCGAAGCCCTGCAGGAAAACCACAAGCTCCACCACCATGTTGTCATGTTGCCGGAGCTCTCCCTCAACTTCTCCTCTCCCCTTGCTGGATCAAGAAGGAAGAGACGTACCCTTGTTGTACGTTTGTTGAACGCGGAGGTGCCATCCGTTCAGCGCTAGATCGGATCTTCCGCGATTTGAATCATCGCGAGTACGACTCCATCAACCGCGTTCTTGTAACGCTTCCTCTTAGCGATCTTCAAGGGTATGAAGATGCACTCCCTCTCTCTCATTGCTAGCATCTCCTAGATTGATCTTGGTGACACGTAGGAATTTTTTGAATTATTACTATGTTCCCCAATAGTGGTATCAGAGCTAGGTTTATGCGTAGATTCTATGCACGAATAGAACACAAGTAGTTGTGAGCAATGATTTGTTCAGTTTGCTTACTGTTTCTAGTCTTATCTTTATTCGGGGGCATTGTGGGATGAAGTGGCCAGGATCGACCTTACACGTACGCTTAAGTGAGACAGGTTCCACCGACTGACATACACTTGATGCATAAGGTGGCTAGCGGGTGTCTGTCTCTCCCACTTTAGTCGAATCAGATTCGATGAAAAGGGTCCTTGTGAAGGCTAAATAGCAATTGGCATATAACTGTTGTGGTTTTTGCGTAGGTAAGAAGCGTTCTTGCTAGAAAACCATAGCAGCCACGTAAAACATGCAACAACAATTAGAGGACATCTAGCTTGTTTTTGCAGAGTATGCTATGTGATGTGATATGGCCAAAAGGATGTGATGAATGATATATGTGATATATGAGATTGATCATGTTCTTGTAATAGGAATCACGACTTGCATGTCGATGAATATGACAACCGGCAGGAGCCATAGGAGATGTCTTAATTTATTGTATGACCTGCGTGTCAATGAAAACGCCATGTAATTACTTTACTTTATTGCTAACCGTTAGCCCTAGTAGTAGAAGTAATAGTTGGCGAGACAACTTCATGAAGACACGATGATGGAGATCATGGTGTCATGCCGGTGATGATGGTGATCATGTCGCGCCTCAAAGATGAAGACCAAAGGCGCAAGATGATATTGGCCATATCATGTCACTTTATGATTTGCATGTGATGTTTGTCATGTTTACATATTATTTGCTTAGAACAACGGTAGCATAAATAAGATGATGATCCCTCACTAAAATTTCAAGAAAGTGCTCCCCCTAACTGTGCACCGTTGCGAAGGTTCGTTGTTTTGAAGCACCACATGATGATTGGGTGTGATAGATTCTAACGTTCGCATACAACGGGTGTAAGCCGGATTTACACACGCGAAACACTTAGGTTGACTTGATAAGCCTAGCATGTACAAACATGGCCTCGGAACACGAGAGACCGAAAGGTCGAACATGAGTCGTTTGGTAGATGCGATCAACATGGAGATGTTCATCGGTGATGACTAGTTTGTCTCACGTGATGATCGGACATGGCCTAGTCGATTTGGATCATGTATCACTTAGATGACTAGAGGGATGTCTATCTAAGTGGGAGTTCATTAAATAATTGATTAGATGAACTTAATTATCATGAACACAGGCAAAAGATCTTTGCAAATTATGTCATAGCTTGCGCTTTGGTTCTAATGTTTTAGATATGTTCCTAGAGAAAATTTTAGTTGAAAGTTGACAGTAGCAATTATGCGGACTAGGTCTGTATACTGAGGCTTGTCCTCATTGTTGCGCAGAAGGATTATGTCCTTAATGCACCGCTCGGTGTGCTGAACCTCGAGCGTCGTCTGTGGATGTTGCGAACATTTGACATGCACGATTTGATGACTACGTGATAGTTCAGTGAGTAATGCTAAACGGTTTAGAATTGAGGCGCCAAAGACGTTTTTGAAATGTTGCAGAACTTATGAGATGTTCCAAGGACTGAAATTGGAATTTCAGGCTCGTGCCCACTTCAAGAGGTATGAGTCCTCTGACAAGTTTCTTAGCCTGCAAACCAAGGGAGAAAAGCTCAATTGTTGAGCATGTGCTCAGATTGCCTGAGTACTACAATCGCTTGAATCGAGTGGGAGTTAATCTTCCAGATGAGATAGTGATGGTTCTCCAAAGTCACTACCACCAAGCTACTAGAGCTTCGTGATGAACTATAACATATCAGGGATAGATATGATGATCCTTGAGTTGTTCGCGATGTTTTGACACCGCAAAAGTAGAAATCAAGTAGGAGCATCAATTGTTGATGGTTAGTAAAACCACTAGTTTCAAGAAGGGAAAGGGCAAGAAGGGATACTTCATGAAACGACAAATCAGTTGCTGCTCTAGTGAAGAAACCCAAGGTTGAACCCAAACCCGAGACTAAGTGCTTCTGTAATGAGGGGAACGGTCACTGAAGCAGAACTACCCTAGATACTTGGCAGATGAGAAGGCTAGCAAGGTCGACAGAAGTAAATTGGATATACATTATATTAATGTGTACTTTAGTAGTACTCCTAGTAGCACCAGGGTATTAGATACCGGTTCGGTTGCTAAGCATTAGTAACTCAAAATAAAAGGCTACGGAATAAACGGAGACTAGCTAAAGGTGAGATGACGATATGTGTTGGAAGTGTTTCCAAGGTTGATGTGATCAAACATCGCACGCTCCCTCTACCATCGGGATTGGTGTTAAACCTAAATAATTGTTATTTGGTGTATGCGTTGAGCATAGACATGATTGGATTATGTTTATCACAATACGGTTATTCATTCAAGGACAATAATGGTCACTTTGTTTATTTGAATAATACCTTCAATGGTCTTGCACCTAAAATGAATGGTTTATTGAATCTCGATCGTAGTGATACACATGTTCATGCCAAAAGATATAAGATAGTAATGGTAGTACCACCTACTTGTGGCACTACCATTTGAGTCATATTGGAATAAAACGCATGAAGAAGCTCCATGTTGATGGATCTTTGGACTCACTCATTTTTGAAAAGTTTGAGACATGCGAACCATGTCTATTGGTGTATACCATGAAGAAACTCCATGCAGATGGATCATTTGGACTCACTTTATTTTGAACCACTTGAGACATGCAAATCATACTACATGGGCAAGATGACTAAAAGGCCTCATTTTCAGTGAGATTGAACAAGAAAGCAACTTTGTTGGAAGTAATACATTTTGATGTGTGCAGTCCAATGAGTGTTGAGGCACGCAGTGGATATCATTATGTTTTTACTTCACAGATGATTTGAGTAGATGCTGAGTATATTTACTTGATGAAACAAAAGTCGGAATTATTGAAAGGTTCAAGTAATTTCAGAGTGAAGTTGAAGATTGTCGTGACAAGAGGATAAAATGTCTATGATATGATCATAGAGATGAATATCCGAGTTATCAGTTTGGTATACAATTAAGACATTGTGGAAATTGTTTCACAACTAATACCGCCTGGAACACCATAGTGTGATGGTGTGACCGAACATCATAGATGCACCCTATTCGATATGGGGCATACCATGATGTCTCTTGTCGAATTACCACTATCGTTTATGGGTTAGGCATTAGAGACAACCTGTAACATCCCAAATTTTCAATTTGGAATATTATACAAATAGATCATTACTGCATATCATATTTAATGCATTTTGCCTCGATCCTAGAAATTCTACGCAACTCAAGGACCCACGGAGAAGTTGGGGATTTCGATATTTTCATATTTGAGTTTTCTCAAATTTTGAAAGTAGGATCATTTGATTTTATTTATTTTATCTTCAATTATATCAATTATATAAATATGAGAGAGGGAATAAAATGACTTTCCCAAAATAAAGAAATATTGAGGATTTAATAAAAAATCAAATAAGATTTTATTTTGGCTTTTCTGGCTATTGTATTTGAATTTAGGAAAAATGCGTGTTTTTCAAAATTGCATTTAGGCCCCAAATAAATGTTCTTCTAAACCAGCTTGATTTTAGAAGCCGAGGGAAATTTATTTCGGGATTTTTGGAGTCCGTTTAGTATTTCTTTCGTTTGATTTTCTGCGCGATAATTATTTAAAAAAAATCCGAACCGACTACGGGCCGTAACTGGCCAGGACTCCGCCTGGCGGGGTCTTTATAAGCCGCGCCCGGGCCGACCCCCTCAGCCCAAACCGCCACCGCCAGCCCACCCGCCGCCGCCGCCCAAACCCGAAACCTAGCCACGCCAGCCCGCGCCGCGTGCCGCCGCCGCCACCCGCCATCGCCGCCGACCGCCGCTGCCTCGTCGGACCACGCCGCCGATGACCGCCGCCCTCGCCGGAGCCGCCGCCGCCGCCGACTTGCACCCCGAGGTTGACCTCGCCGCCGCCTTTTTTTTAGGAAAAACTGTTCGGTTTTTCCGTCGGTTTTTTTTCGTTTTTTTATAAGATCAGTTTTTCGGTTTAGGTTAATTAGCGAGCGTTTGTTCGTTTTAATGAACGCGTTCATCGTTTAGATCCAGATAACGAATGTTCGTTCGTTAATCTGTTCGTCGTTTTCTTTTTCTCGGATTTATTCCGCGATTTTTCCAATCGCGATTTCTGATCCAACTTTCTTTTTAGTATAACTTTTCGCTCGTTTATCGGAATCAGGCGATTCAAGCGCCTAGAGTTTCGTCTCGAAACCCTCTTTTTGAATAATCTACTCAAACAAGTTTTTGCTTCTGTAAAATTTCACTTAGGTCCATATTACTAAATGAAGCTTGTTTCTTTCGCCGTTTGAGTTTTGTTTCTTCGTTCGATTTGATTCTTTTTGCAAACCGGAGTTCTTAAGTTGAGCTTTCTGGTTAGATCTCTTATTTGAGTTTTACCTGTGCATTAGATGAGTACTTATTGTATGCTTGTTTGTTTGTTTGCTTGCGATAGAGTACCCGGATTACGCCGCTTGCTACTTCGAATCACTAGGTTTCGCTGATCATCAGCAAGGCAAGTAACACTTTGATCATACTTCTTTATTACCCAGTTTTTATGCATTAGATCAATCCTCAAACAATTGCATGATTAGGATCTGATTAATATGTGGGTTTTGGGAAGTAGTTGAGGTAGTACCTATTACCTGTTTTATTATTAAACCTTTGGAGTTACTTTCTATGTTTGCTTATTATGCCATGCTATGCTAGTAGACGTGGATTGGGTGAGTGTATCCATGACAGATGTGAGATTGTAAATTAATGGTTTATTTAAGGTGGCAACTTTAACACACATCTCGGTGGATTGAGGTACTTGGGTATTCTAGGATTGCCTGTTTGTTTTTGGACCGTCACCCAGGCTCAAAGGGATCATAAGATTATTCATGCTAGAAACTTCCGTGTGCAGCCACATGCTATTATGGGCTCTAGCATAGTTGATTAAGTCGTGTGAACTCTTACAGTGGTAGACTATCAGATGTAGGGGAAAGTAGGTGTACAGGTCTACCCATCGTAAGGTGCTAGCGCTTCTGAAAGACTATGTCTCGGTCATCCGTTTTTCAAACACCATGTAGTGCGAGAAAACCAACGGAGGAGATCGAGTCGTGTGGGGAAAAGTGCGCAAACCTCTACAGAGTGTATAAACTAATCATGATTAGCCATGTCCCTGATTATGGACGTTTTGAGTATTTAGTACTTGGATTATCATGTGAATCTCATCATGTTACTTTAATTAATATTGTTGGGTTTTAATGATGTTATTTAATTGGGATTGAGAATGCTGTCAACCATTCTCAATGTTTAACAACCACCATGATAGTTAAATAAATTTATTCCTTTGCATTAGGGAAAAATTGGCTTTATGCAAAACTGTAACCATAGAGCTTTCCACCAAGCCATATATGCATGTAGTATTGCTTTATTCTTTCATTACTCTCTATGTGTTACCTTGCCAGCATATTCCATGTGCTGACCCGTTTTCGGGCTGCAACGTTCATGTTGCAGACTTTTCAGACGACGAGTAAGATGCCTTAGGATCGTGGTTCTATACTCAGTGATGCCGTTGGACTTGACGGACTCACTTTATCTTCCAAGCCTTCCGCTGTTATCATTGTTAGATGGCCTTAAGCCATATTTATTTGTAATAAGTTCTCTTTGGAGACATTCGATGTAATAAGTGTGTGATTACTACTCTGTTATAAATCCTTCGAGTACTGTGCGTGTCAGCATTACTGATCCAGGGATGACACTGATGCACAGAGATCAGACTGTTTGAGGTCTGGTCGCTACAAGATGGTATCAGAGCACACGCTGACTGCAGGACACGACCACTAAGCTAAAACCCTAGATCACTACTCTCTCTTCTCATTTCTGACTCCTCATCTTTTCAATTTTTAAGGATGGCGGATGCATGGAAGAAGTTCACGCAACCGGATGAAGATACACCCTTTGGATGACACCTGAAGGAAGTCACGAGATACTTGAACATCAAAGTACCAAGCTTCACCGGGACCTACAACGCCACATTACCTGAAGAGGAGCGCTGGATGATTCAAGTTCAAGTTCCAGGAAGGACGTTCATGCCCGTCACTGAGCCCATAGAGTTTTCCTTTGATGCACCAACCTGGAGCCTAGGAAAGAGCATGACAGCCCACATCACCATGGGACGTATTGGAGAAGTTTACCACAAGGAGCTTAAGGATACTATCTACCAGATTTGTGGGTGCCGAGATGAGCAATGGGAGATGGTCAGCACCAGGAAGGACAGATCAATTGCAGCTTTCATCCAGGAGTTAAACCAACACATTCGACGCCAGGAGAACCAGATGTGCGCAGGCATGATGGATCTGAAGAAGGCCATGACCAAGATCACGGAACTGGAGGAAGAACTCAAGTCTACACACGATGGATATGAGGAGGAAATAGCAATGCTAGTAGAGAAGAATGATGATCTGAAAAAGAAACTAAGAGTGTTCATGGGATTTCCAGCAACTGGAGAAGACGAAGATTGCACTTGTCCCGGGAACTACATCATCATCGACGGCACCAACTCAGACCCGGACGATAGTGATGATGACTATGTTGATGAAGCTGGAGCAGATATCATGGAGTCTTCATCAGAGTAGTTTTTCTAGTAGACCACCATAACAGTAGTAGTATTTTCCCCCATGTATCTAGTATAGTCCGAGCACTTTTGTAACGATAGATAGACCGTTGTATGCCCTTGCTTGTTTGAATGAAGTGTTTTGATTGAAATTTGTCTCATGTGCATACGGGTAGTGTTTTCCCTCTAGACCTCATTCTATTCTGTATTCTCATCTTTTCTAAACCCTCAGATGCCTCCGAGACATGACAACGGATTTGCTTTCCCACCGGAGCTCACCCAGTTGATCCAGCAGCAGAATGCATTGATGCAGATTCTAGTCCAGAATCAGAATCAGGGGAACAACAACAACAACAACAACAACAACAACAACAACAACAACCCACCACCACCACCTGTTGATCACTTAACCCGTTTTCTTAGGCTGAATCCGCTGGTGTTTTCTAGTAGCACCGAGCCGATTGTTGCAGATGATTGGCTTTGCAAGACAGCCAGGGAGTTGACCACTGCAGGATGCACAGATGCGGAGAAGGTGCAATTTGCCGCACATCAGCTTAAGGGACCCACAACATCATGGTGGGAGAATTTCACAGCCACCTATCCAGTAGACACTGTCACATGGGATCAGTTTCAGCAGGCTTTCCGTACCGCTCATGTTTCAGCAGGAGCTATGGCCATGAAGAAGCGTGAGTTTCGCAACTTACGCTAGGGAGGACGTACAGTTGGCCAGTATGTGGATGATTTCAGTAAGCTAGCATGTTATGCCCCAGATGACATTGCTACAGATGCAGCTAAAGAAGAGAAGTTTCTGGAAGGACTGAATGATGAGCTGAGTATGCAGTTGACGGTAGCAAGTTTCAAGAACTACCAGGAGTTGGTAGACCGTGCTCTTATGATTGAAGGGAAGCAGCAGCAGATTGAAAACCGCAAGAGGAAGTATGGACAAGGGAAATACAATTCTGGAGCTCAGCAAAAGCCACGTTTTACCCCGAAATTGGGAGGACAGTTCCAGCATACCCATGGAGGTGGTAGCTCACACAACCATAATGGTTCCAAGAATGGTAACGAGAATGGAGGAGGCAATGGCCAGAACCATACCAACCCCTCAACACCAGCCAAGAGAGATCTGAGTCAAGTCACTTGCTTTAAGTGCCACAAGACTAGACATTACGCCAATGAATGTCCTGAAGGCCAAAATGGGAATGGCAATGGAAGCTCTGGGAAGAAGTCGAACCCTTTCAACAAAGGACAAGTGAACCACGTTAGCGTGGAGGAGTTTGAAGCCCAGCCAGATGCAGTAATAGGTAAGTTTTTGGTTAAGTCATTTACTGCACTCGTTCTTTTTGATACTAGTGCATCGCATTCATACATATCAAGGGGATTTGTGGATAAGTATAGACTGCCCACCAAGGTTCTAGGAACACCCATGCTAGTAACCTCACCAGGAGCAGAGTATATGGCCAGTCAAGGATGTTTTCAAGTGCCGTTGAGTATAGGCAAGCATGTTTTCCCCTCAGACTTAATCATTTTGGAATCTCAAGGTTTGGATGTGATTCTGGGTATGGATTGGTTATCGATGTATGGAGGAAACATCGATTGCGCCAGTAAGTCGATCTTGCTTACTACCCCAGAAGGGAGAAGGATAAAGTATGTATCAAGACATGAGCTGAAGAGGATGCACGTAAATTCCTTATCAGGAGTTGTGCAGGAGGAAGTACCAGTAGTGAAGGATTTTCCTGATGTATTTCCAGAAGAGTTGCCAGGCATGCCACCGGATAGAGACATCGAGTTTTTAATTGAGGTTTTGCCAGGCACAGGGCCGATATCCAAGAGACCATACAGGATGCCAGCAAAGGATTTGGAGGAGATTAAGAGTCAGATTAAGGAGTTACTAGATAAAGGCTATATTCGCCCAAGTTCTTCGCCTTGGGGGTCACCAGTACTTCTAGTGGAGAAGAAAGATGGATCATTAAGGATGGTTGTTGACTATCGAGGCTTGAATGCAGTAACAATCAAGAACAAGTACCCACTGCCGATGATCAATGACCTGTTTGACCAATTGCAAGGAGCAAAGGTATTTTCCAAGATCGATTTGCTATCAGGATACCATCAGTTGAAGATTCGAGAGCAGGATATACCTAAGACGGCTTTTACCACCAGGTATGGGCTATACGAGTATACCGTTATGTCATTTGGTCTGATGAACGCGCCTGCCTATTTCATGAACATGATGAACAAAGTATTTATGGAGTTTTTGGATAAGTTCGTCGTGGTTTTCATTGACGATATTTTGGTCTACTCGAAGAACGAAGAGGAGCATAAGGAGCATTTGCGTTTGGTATTGGAGAAGCTCAGAGAACACCAGTTATATGACAAGTTCAGCAAATGTGAATTTTGGTTGAAGGAAGTTGGATTCCTCGGACATGTTATATCCAGAGAGGGTATAGCAGTAGACCCCACCAAGGTTGTCACCGTGACAAATTGGGTAGCACCAACGACAGTTGGAGAGATCAGAAGTTTTCTTGGACTGGCAGGATACTACCGAAGATTCATTGAATTTTTTTCGAAGATTGCAAAGCCCATGACGGAGTTGTTGAAAAAGGATACCAAGTTCAATTGGACTGAGGAATGTGAGGCCAGTTTCCAAGAATTAAAGAAACGTTTGGTTACCTCGCCAGTGTTGATTCTGCCAGATCAGAGCAAGGATTACGAAGTGTATTGAGACGCTTCATGTCGAGGACTTGGGGCAGTGCTTATGCAGGAGGGGAGAGTTGTTTCGTATGCGTCGCGACAGCTTAAACCTCATGAGTTGAATTATGCCACACACGATTTGGATTTAGCAGCCGTAGTTCATGCATTGAAGACATGGAGACATTTTCTTATCGGAAATCATTGTGAGGTGTACACGGATCACAAGAGTTTGAAGTACATTTTCACACAGAAGGAGTTGAATCTCAGGAAAAGGAGATGGTTGGAGCTCATCAAGGATTATGACATGAGATTGTAGTACCACCCCGGGAAGGCTAGCGTAGTAGCCGATGCATTGAGCCGTAAGAGCCATGTCAATACACTCATGACCGCAGGGTTGCCAAAGGAGTTAGCCGAGGACCTTTGTGAATTATGTTTGGAGATAGTTCCGAGAGGCTATGTAGAAGCATTGGAAATTCAGTCGACCTTGATGGATAAGATCAGAGAAGCTCAGAAGATCGACAAGGAAATTGCTGAGATAAAGGAGAAGATGAGCAAAGGAAAAGCTAAGGGATTTCTTGAGGATGATCATGATACCTTATGGTTTGAAGACCGTGTTTATGTGCCTAATGACCCGGAGATCAGGAAGTTGATTTTGCAAGAGGCTCATGATTCGCCGTATTCGATTCACCCAGGAAATACCAAGATGTATTTGGATTTGAAGGAGACTTTCTGGTGGACCAGAATGAAGAAGGATATTGCGGAATATGTAGCAGTTTGTGATGTATGTCAGAGAGTAAAGGCAGAGCATCAGAAGCCAGCAGGATTGCTACAACCATTGCCGATACCCGAATGGAAGTGGGATAAGTTAGGCATGGATTTTATCACAGGATTGCCCAGGACTCATTCAGTCTCTGACTCGATTTGGGTTGTAGTCAATCGTTTGACGAAGGTAGCTCATTTCATTCCAGTGAAGACCACTTACACCAGTGCTAAGTTGGCCAAGATATACATGACCAGGATCGTATGTCTGCATGGAGTTCCCAGGAGCATTGTATCAGATAGAGGAACCCAGTTTACCTCAAAGTTCTGGAATCAGTTGCATGAAACTTTGGGTACCAGGCTAGAGTTCAGTATAGCTTTTCATCCGCAGACAGATGGACAGACCGAGAGAGTCAATCAAATTTTGGAGGATATGTTGAGAGCTTGTGCGCTAGATTACGGATCTAGTTGGGACGACAATTTTCCATATGCAGAGTTCACTTACAACAACAATTATCAATCCAGTTTGAACATGGCCCCTTTCGAAGCATTATACGGAAGGAGGTGCATGACCCCGTTGTCTTGGGACGAAGTTGGAGACCGCTAGTTGTTTGGACCAGATTTGATTAAGGAGTCTGAACGGAAAGTGAACTTGATTCGTGACAGGCTCAAGGTAGCCCAGTCCAGGCAGAAAAGCTATGCAGATTCAAAATGCAAGGAGACAGTTTACGAAGTCAGAGATAGAATCTATCTTCATGTATCCCCACTTCGAGGAGTTAAGCGTTTTGGAGTCAAGGGAAAGTTAGCACCATGTTTTGTGGGACCATACAAAGTTTTGGAACGTATGGGAGAAGTTGCCTACAAGTTGGAATTGCCTGAGGGATTGTCAGGAGTTCACGATGTGTTCCACGTTTCCCAGTTGAAGAAGTGACACGTAGAGATGGGTGATATACCGCTAAGAAATACCGTGCCACTAGAGCCGATTCAGTTGGACAGTGATTTGACCTATGAGGAGAAACCCGTCAAGATTCTTGAGTATGTCAGCCGAGTCACCCGCAACAGAGTTATCAAGTTTTGCGAAGTTCAGTGGAGCCACCACACCAAGGATGAAGCCACCTGGGAGCGAGAGGAAGATTTGCTGAAGGACCACCCTCACCTATTTTCTAGCCAACCCGAATCTCGAGAGCGAGATTCATCTTAAGGGGGGTAGGTTTGTAACATCCCAAATTTTCAATTTGGAATGTTATACAAATAGATCATTACTGCATATCATATTTAATGCATTTTGCCTCGATCCTAGAAATTCTACGCAACTCAAGGACCCACGGAGAGAGTTGGGGATTTTGATATTTTCATATTTGAGTTTTCTCAAATTTTGAAAGTAGGATCATTTGATTTTATTTATTTTATCTTTAATTATTTCAATTATATAAATATGAGAGAGGGAATAAAATGACTTTCCCAAAATAAAAAAATATTAAGGATTTAATAAAAAAATCAAATAAGATTTTATTTTGGATTTTCTGGCTATTTTATTTGAATTTAGGAAAAATGCCTGTTTTTCAAAATTCATTTAGGCCCCAAATAAATGTTCATCTAAACCGGCTTGATTTTAGAAGGCGGGGAAAATTTACTTCGGGATTTTTGGAGTCCGTTTAGTATTTCTTTCGTTTGATTTTCTGCACGATAATTATTTTTTTAAAAAAAATCCGAACCGACTACGGGTCGTAACTGGCCAGGACTCCGCCTGGCCGGGTCTTTATAAGCCGCGCCCGGGCCGACCCCCTCAGCCCAAACCGCCGCCGCCAGCCCACCCGCCGCCGCCGCCCAAACCCTAACCCTAGCCGCCGCCAGCCCGCGCCGCCGCCGCCGCCAGCCGTTGCCGCACCGCGCGCCGCCGCCGTCACCGCCGACCGCCGCCACCTCGCCGGACCACGCCGCCCTCGCCGGAGCCGCCGCCGCCACCGACCCGCACCCCGAGGTTGACCTCGCCACCGCCGTTTTTTTAGAAAAAACCGTTCGGTTTTTCCGTCGGTTTTTCATTTGTTTTTTTTTCGTTTTTCATAAGGTCGTTTTTTTCCGGTTTAGGTTAATTAGCGAGCGTTCGCTCGTTCATTCGTTTTAACGAACGCGTTCATCGTTTACATCCAGATAACGAATGTTCGTTCGTTAATCTTCTTCGTCGTTTTCTTTTTCTCGGATTTATTCCGCCATTTTTCCGGTCGCGATTTCTGATCCGATTTTCATTTTAGTATAACTTTTCGCTCATTTATCGGAATTAGGCGATTCACGCGCCTAGAGTTTCGTCTAGAAACCCTCTTTCCGAATAATCTACTCAAACAAGTTTTTGCTTCTGTAAAATTTGACTTGGGTCCAGATTAGTAAACGAAGCTTGTTTCTTTCTCCGTTTGAGTTTTGTTTCTTCGTTTGATTTGATTCTTTTTGCAAACCAGAGTTCTTAAGTTGAGCTTTCTGGTTAGATCTCTTATTTGAGTTTTACCTGTGCATTAGATGAGTACTTATTGTATGCTTGTTTGTTTGTTTGCTTGCGATAGAGTACCCGGATTGCGCCGCTTGCTACTTCGAATCCCAAGGTTTCGCGGATCATCAGCAAGGCAAGTAACACTTTGATCATACTTCTTTATTACCCAGTTTTTATGCATTAGATCAATCCTCAAACAATTGCATGATTATGATCTGATTAATATGTGGGTTTTGGGAAGTAGTTGAGGTAGTACCTATTACCTATTTTATTATTAAACCTTTGGGAGTTACTTTCTACGTTTGCTTATTATGCCATGCTATGCTAGTAGATGTGGATTGGGTGAGTGTATCCATGACAAATGTGAGATTGTTAATTAATGGTTTATTTAAGGTGGCAACTTTAACACACATCTGGGTGGATTGAGGTACCTAGGTATTCCAGGATTGCCTGTTTGTTTTTGGACCGCCACCCAGGCTCAAAGGGATCATAAGATTATTCATGCTAGAAACTTCCATGTGCAGCCACATGCTATTATGGGCTCTAGCATAGTTGATTAAGTCATGCGAACTCTTACAGTGGTAGACTAGCAGATGTAGGGGAAAGTAGGTGTACAGGTCTACCCATCGTAAGGTGCTAGCGCTTCTGAAAGACTATGTCTCGGTAATCCATTTCTCAAACACCATGTAGTGCGAGAAAACCAACGGAGGAGATCGAGTCGTGTGGGGAAAAGTGTGCAAACCTCTGCAGAGTGTATAAACTAATCATGATTAGCCGTGTCCCCGGTTATGGACGTTTTAAGTATCTAGTACTTGGATTATCATGTGAATCTCATCATGTTGCTTTAATTAATATTGTTGGGTTTTAATGATGTTATTTAATTGGGATTGAGAATGCTGTCAACCATTCTCAATGTTTAACAACCACCATGATAGTTAAATAAATTTATTCCTTTGCAGTAGGAAAAAATTGGCTTTATGCAAAACTGTAACCATAGAGCTTTCCACCAAGCCATATGTGCATGTAGTATAGATTTATTCTTTCATTACTCTCTATGTGTTACCTTGCCAGCATATTCCATGTGCTGACCCGTTTTCGGGCTGCAACATTCATGTTGCTGACTTTTCAGACGACGAGTAAGATACCTTAGGATCGTGGTTCTATACTCAGTGATGCCGTTGGAGTTGATGGACTCACTTTATCTTCCTAGCCTTCCGTTGTTATCGTTGTTAGATGGCCTTAAGCCATATTTATTTGTAATAAGTTCTCATTGGAGACATTCGATGTAATAAGTGTGTGATTGCTACTCTATTATAAATCCTTCGAGTACTATGCGTGTCAGCATTACTGATCCAGGGATGACACTGATGCATAGAGATCAGACTGTTTGAGGTCTGGTCGCTACACAACCGCATTCACTTTAAATAGGGCACCACATAATTCCGTTGAGATGACACCGTATGAACTGTGGTTTAGAGAAACCTAAGCTGTCGTTTCTTAAAAGTTTTGGGCTGCGTCGCTTATGTAGAAAACTTTTAGCCTGATAAGCTTGAACCCAAAGCGGATAAATGCATCTTCATAGGACACCCAAAATAGTTGGGTATACCTCCTATTTCAAATCTGGAAGCAGAAGAGATTGTTTCTAGTTCTCGAGGAAAAGTTTCTCTCAAAAGAATTGAGTGGGAGGATGGTGGAGACTTGATGAGGTTATTGAACCGTCACTTCAACCAGTGTGTAGCAGGGCACAGGAAGTTGCTCCTGTGGGGCCTACACCAATTGAAGTGGAAGCTGATGATAGTGATCATGAAACTTCAGATCAAGTCACTACCAAACCTCGTAGGTCGACAAGGACGCGTACTACTTTAGAGTGGTACAAAAATCCTGTCTTGGAGGTCATGTTGCTAGACAACAATGAACCTACGAGCAATGGAGAAGCGATGGTGGGCTCGGATTCTGATAATGGCTCGAGGCCATAAAATTCGACAGAGAATCCATGTATGAAAACAAAGTGTAGACTTTGGAAGAACTACTTGATAGTCGTAAGGCTGTTGGGTACAGATGGATTTTAAAAGGGAAGACAGACAATGATGTTATGTGTCACCATTAAGAAAGCTTGACTTGTCGCTAAGACATTTTTCGACAAGTTCAAGGAGTTGACTACGATGAGACTTTCTCACTCGTGGCGATGCTAAGAGTCTGTTGGAATTATAGTAGCAGTTACTGCATTATTTATGAAATCTTGCAGATATGATGTCAAAACATTGTTTCCTTGACAATTTTCTTGAGGAAAGGTTGTATGTGATACAACCAGAAGGTTTTGTCAATCCTAAAAGATGCTAACAAGTATGCAAAGCTTCAGCGATCCTTCTAAGGATTGGAGTAAGCATCTCGAAGTTGGAATCACTACAAAAAAAAGACACATCCGTGACATTTTGGGCCGAACGAAAAAAAATTGTCACACTTATGACACTTCTATGATGATAATTGTGACAAAACCTAGTATCATCATAGATGTGGTGGGCTCCTACTTCTATGACAAAAAATCATGACAGAAAATGGGCTTTTCATCCTGGGCGGGCCGGAGACACAGCTGCATGACATTCTTTGGGCCGTCCATGACGGAAAAAACCATGGTAGAAGCGAGGGCGCGGAAAATTTCGGCGAGTTCTCGGTTAAGGTGGGTGGTTGTGGGCCGTGCGATGCACGTTTCTCTTGTACACGTACATGAGTGTGTGCGAGGTGTCGAGCTCTAACTGAACCCGAGCGAGGCGTCGGGCTCTAACTGAACCCGAGCGATTGCACTGCAGGCTACGCGTTACTGAACCCGAACGATAGATTGATGGGTGTTAACTGAACCCAATCGAGTGATTCCTTCGCTACTGCTGCTAACTGAAGCCGATCGATACTGCCTATGGATGAACAGTGAGTGTTGCGGGGGGGTGGATGAACAGTGAGTGGTGGGGGTGGATGAACAGGACCCCGTGGTGTTGCCTCTGGATGAACAGGACCCCGATTGATCAAGCCGGTTGGGGCTGGATGAACAGGACCCCGTGGAGGGGTGGATAAATAGGACGACCCCGTGGAGGGATAGATGAACAGTAGATGGTGGAGGGGTGGATGAATGGTAGCCCGTGGAGGGGTGGTTGAACAGGAGCCCGTGGAGAGGGGTGGTTGCACAGTAGCCGGTGGAGTAGCGCGCGGTGGAGGCTGGATGAACAGGAGCCCGTGGATGAACAATCGCAGGTGGAGGCTAGAGGAGGTCGACGGTGGATGAACAGTAGCCCGTGGAGGCTGGAGGAGGTCGACGGTGGAGATGAATAGTATCCCGTGGAGTCCCATTTTGCGGTACGCCACACCCCTCCCAATGAACAGGACCCCCGTTTCGACCGTAGCGCTCCAACACAAGTCCGTTTCCTCCGTTTTGTGGTACGCCACACCCCCTCCCGATCAAAAGGACCTCGTTTCGACCGTAGGAGGTCCAACACAAGTCTGTTTCCTCCATTTTGCGGTACGCCAGACACCTCCCGATGAACAGGATCCCGTTTCGAACATGGCTGGTCAAACACAAGGCCGTTTCCTCCGTTCTGCGGTACGCCAGGCCTCGTTTCCATCGCATGTTCCATCCAAGCCGGTTGGCTCCCACGCGATCCATGCCCTCCCCATGAACACGACGCATTCCGTTCCCTCCCCATGAACACGACGACGACGATGTTTCTCCGTTCCGACCTAGCCATGTACACGAGCCCTGGCCGTACGTATGCGCGAGTAGGCGTTCGAGACCCCGCCTGTATGTACGTACGTGGCCGTATTTACTTTCTTGCACCCTGGCTGTTGTACGTATGTGTACATGCTATGTGCACGCCTCTACTACGACACGTGCGCACCTCTACTATGACACGTGCGCACCTCTACATCGACCAGTATGTACGTACATGTTCGCGACTAGAATGACAACGCTAGTACGCTTCGACCAGGTGGGTCCCGACTGTCAGGCACTTCCTTGCGTGCGAAGATGTAGCCGGTGGGTCCCAGCAGTCAGGAGGGCGAATCGTTTTTTTTGCCCGAGCGCACTTCCTTGCATGCGAAGATGTAGTTGGTGGGTCCCAGCAGTCAGGGGGAACGTTTTTTTCGCGAAATACGGTGGCCCGTTCGGTGGGTCCCTGCTGTCAGGTGGAGGAATAATTATTTTGCGCGTAATAAGGAGGCACTTCCTTGCGGCCGTAGTGCACCCACCTGTCAGCCTCTCCACGTACAGTACTCTTCCGATGGAAGTCGTTCCTTGACCATGTTGACCATGCCGTGTGGAGAGCACCAGGGCGATGGATGACGGCGAGGCCTAGGAAGGGGACGACGCGGAGCCGGGGAAGACGCGGCAGTGGAAGCCCACGCGGAGAGGAGTACGAGGGTTCACTGGTTCGGCTGTGGTGTGAGGCTGCCATCGCCGCAGGGCCTGGCCAGCAGTGGGAATAGTAGGGGGCGGTGAGGCCTCCACGGTAGCACAGCCGGCCACGGGAGGCAGGAGCATGCCGCATGACCGGCGCTGCTTTGGGCGGCTGGAGCAAGAAGACCAGAGGTTGAAGAAGCACTATGACCGTTGGATGGACATTGTACGGTCACTGGAGCTAGAATCGTTCATATTGACTAAGTTGACAAAGCCCTCCGTCCCCATCAACTTAGTAGGCCCACAAGTCAGCCTCCCACCAAGGTGGGTCCTAGCTAGCAGGGGGTATTCATTTTTTTGTGCGTAATAAGGAGGCACTTCCGGTGGGTCCGAGATGACAGCGGGGTAACATTTTTTCGCGAAATACGATGGCCGTCCAGTGGGTCCCAGCAGTCAGGGGGAAATGTTTTTTTCGCGAAATACGGTGGCCCATCCGATGGGTCCCTGCTGTCAGGTGGAGGAATAATTATTTTCTGCGTAATAAGGAGGCACTTCCTTGCGGCTGTCGTGGACCCAGCTGTTAGCCTCTCCACGTACAGTACTCTTCCGATGGAAGTGGGTCGTTGACCACACTGACCACACCGCGCCAAGAGCACCACGGCAGTGGACAATGGCGAGGCCTAGGAAGGGGACGACATGGAGCCGGGGAAGATGTGGCAGTGGATGCCCATGCGGAGAGGAGTACGAGGGTTCACTGGTTCGGCTGTGGTGTGAGGCTGTCTTCGCCGCAGAATAGCAGGGGGTGTGGGTGAGTAGAGGGATGGCCTGGCCAGCGGTCGGAGTAGTATGGGGACGGCGAGGCCTCTGCGGCAGCACAGCCGGCCACGAAAGGCAGGAACGGGCGGCACGACCGGCGCTGCTTTGGGCGGCTGGAGCAAGAAGACTAGAGGTTGAAGAAGCACTATGGCCGTTAGATGGACATCATACGGTCACTAGAGTATTGACTAAGTTGACAAAGCCCTCCGTCCCCGTCAACATAGTAGGCCCACAAGTTAGCCACCCACTATGGTGGGTCCCAGCTAGCAGGGGGGTATTCATTTTTTTGTGCGTAATAAGGAGGCACTTCCTTGCGTGCGAGGATATAGCTGGTGGGTCTGACCTGTCGGCGGGGGGAACATTTTTTCGTGAAATACAGACGCCCTTCCGGTGGTTCCCAGACGTCAGCTGGAGGAATCATTATTTTGTGTGTAATAAGGAGGCATTTCCTTGTGTGCGGTCGTGGACCCAGCTGTCAGCCTCTCCATGTACAGTCCACGTCCGATGGAAGTCGTTCCATGACCACGTTGACCACGCCGCGCCGAGACCACCAGGGCGGTGGACGATGGCAAGGCCTAGAAAGGGGATGACGCGGAGCCGGGGTAGACGTGGTAGTGGATGCCCACGCAGAGAGGAGTACGAGGGTTCACTGGTTCGGCTGCGGTGTGAGGGTGCCGTCGCCGCAGGGCCTGGCTAGCGGTGGGAGTAGTAGGGGGCGGTGAGGCCTCAACGGCAGCACAGCCGACCACTGGAGTAAGGAGTAGGCGGTCTCGCCAGCGCTGGTTTGGGCAGCTGGTGCAAGAAGAGCAGCACTTGAAGAAGCAGCAGGACCGTTTGATTCAAATCCAACGGTTACTGCTGGCAGAATCGTTTATTGACTAAGTTGACAAGCCCTTCGTATGCGTCAACTTAGTAAGCCCATAGGTCAGCCTCCCAACTGGTGCGCCCTAGATGTCAGTGGGAGGAATCATTTTTTACGCGTAATAAGGAGGCAGTTGATTGCGTGCGGCCAGGCCAGCGGAGGGAGTAGGGTGGGCAGGGGAAGCCTGCGCGCCATCATAGCGGGCCACAAGAGGAGGGAGCAGGCAGTCCCACCGGCGCTAGTTTAGGTGGCTGGAGCAGTAAGATCAAAGATTGAAGAAGCACGTCGGTCGTCGGATGGACATCCAGCAGTCACTACTGCTAGAATCGTGTATTGACTGACAAAGCCTTGCGTAAGCAAGTCAGCCTCGAAATCTGTGGCGTGTATAGCCCATTTGCTATTATTTTTATAATTTTTACTCATTTTCTAATTCATATGGAATTTATTGCAGCCCGTTTTCCATTTTTAGAATTTCTGCCCATTTTCTAGTCAGTACCAGGGTTTAAAAACTTAACTAAATATGTGCGAAGTTTTGAAAATTCGCAAAATTTTGTTGGGGAACAAAATATTCTTAATCCAAAAATTAGTAGCCATACTAAAACAAATTTAAAAAAATTAGTACTATGTCATGTTAAATCCAATGAAATACTATAAAATATCAGTGAAGAACAAAAACAAAAAAAGAAACTAATATCCCATTTGCTATATTTTTTTAGAATTTTGAACCCCTTTTATATTACTTTTAACAGACACTGACCATACTCTTTGGCCAGGACGGAATGCATCCCTCCTCGTCTTGAAAGATTTGCAGCCCAGTAAGTCGGAGAAAACAAATAGGCCTAGCTTGGGTATTCTTCAAAAAGAAATATTGGGCTACCTATTTTCCCAAAGAAAAACCTGCTAGGCTGGTCATGTTGTTAGACAGGCCACAGAGGCCGCACAACCCAGTTTATAGCCTGCTCCTCCGAATTACTACTCAAAAAAAAGTTGTGCAATTCTGTCATTAATTGACTATACGTTGAAAATGATGTGGGTCCCAGATATCAGCAGGGTGGTCTAGAGTAAAAAAATGAGGGGTGCATCTTGGAAGTAAAAGAGGTGCTTTCTTGTGTTCGGGAGTGGACCTGGTGGGTCCGTACTGTCATACTCACAACTACAGTTTTCTCCCGATTCACTGTGTTGACAGGGACCGTTTCAAAGAAACACTATGTTGACAGGGCCGGACGGCGGCGCCGCGGCGAGCGCACCAAGGCAGAGGATAAAGTGTTGCCGCCAATGTGCTGGGCTAGGTTGGACATTCTTATTGAAAAATAAAAATGGACCAGAACTATTTACGATGTTGACTATGATTTGCATGGGCCCGCTGGTTGCAGGAAGAAAATGCTGGGAGAAAGAAGACTGGTCGTTGTCTTTGCCTAAGAATAATATTGACTGAATGTAACGACACTATCATAGGAAATAATATCCTCCTGTTAAATCATGAATTTAAATAACTGGTGCATGAGCATTTAGCTTTATTTATTTATTTACTTATTTATGTTTAGGGGACCATGAGCATGTACCTGGGTCAGATTCATGTGAGAGCCTCCCTTCCAGTTAATTATGGGCTCCTCTATTGGGCCTTCATTAGTGGGCTGCATGTTATCAACAAGTGGAAAATGTGTTCCATATGAAAAATAGTATGCGTTACGTACGGTATGGGGCACTAAGGATTGAGCCGTGCAACGACTTCCAAAACATTGTGTTTGTCATTCTAACAGCACATTTATTCAACCAACAGACAAAATATACTACTGATTGTACATTTAAAACATCAGCATCAGCAACCAGGGCTGGGGGTGCAACAGAAGTAGTAAGTAGGCCAGAAGAGTGAAGATGTAGCTCTCTCTTCCAAACCAAACATCAGCCATTATTACAAAAGGGCTACCAAAAAAGAACAAGTGTATGCATCAAACTAAATAAAGATCCTACTACACCAAGTGTACGCATCTAACTAACTGGCTCAGTTACACGTTACTATTTATTAAGCTGTGGAGATTGGCTGACGGCTTGAACCAGATGGGTGCCTGACGGGGGAAACTCCAGCTAGCAAGTCGAAGTTTGGTACTTGCAACCCTCTCTCCTACTTTGGGTTGCAGAGCGTGGCGGCACATATCAGGGTATGGTGCATGCAGAGACGCATGGTGCGCTGTGTACACACAGTTTTGCCTGATAGCAAAACCGTGCTGCCATCATGATCCTTGCCGTCGGTTATCTCCTGGTTAATCAGATAATTCAGTCCGACAAACAGAGAGCGTGTACCAAGGCTACTTACCAGCCTCCAGTCAAAAATTCCTGAAGGCCCAGAGAAGCTGGGATCCTACTCAAAGACCTTGTAGTGACTGTGATTGTATTCCGCAAAACAACACGTCCGATACATGCGAATGATCACCAATCGTTCGCCGTCGCCTGATTGATCCAGGAACCACCTGCAACTGCCATGCCGCTTTTCTTTGAAAGGTTTTGGGATTAGGAAGGGTAGGGACACCAGGCGGCCTACAACATCATATCAAATTGGAGTCAAATAAAAAAGGGCTCTTGATGTAGTCAATCTTAAGAACATCATGTTATGAGCATGAATATTTTTTCAGTAAATGTTGACAATAATATAAGCAAGCCATCATGATATCATAGGAAAGTAACGTACTGCTATAACAGCCGTTTGTAGCGATGACTAGAGTAGGCCAGCAATACGTCCAACCATAGAAGGAGTCGACAACGTAAATGAAGCCCTTGTGTTCAATGGCATCAGAGAACCATGGAGGATGTATGATCCTGCGATGGACGTGCAGATTTATCCACTTACCATAGTGACCTGTCAGATAGGCGAGACCACGGTTGAAGAACGCAATTAGCTTGAAGTCTTTATAATTCACAGGTCTTGCGGATAGTTGGTAGATTACAACCTTGAGAAAATCAAACTTGGTATCATGTTGGCTACTATAAGATTCCGAGTATTCTGGGCCGCGGTGCCAAAGCAGTGCAGTGTTAATCGAACGAAGGGGGATCAATCATCGGGTGTAGACCTCCACGAGCATCCAGCTGCCGCGACTGTCGACGAGCACCATCCAACACGTGTTCATGCCGACCCAGTACATACTGTTAATGTAGTTGAGGGTGACGGGGATCGGATCGCAGTCAAGGGGGTTGATGCTCACCACCCTACGACCGTTATGCTGCGTGACATGCCATTTCTGAAGATCAGGCGGCATCAGCAAGCAAGGAGCTGGCTTAAAAAGCTCCGGCCTGAGGGCTTTGAGTAAACGGTACAGCCCCGACGAGCACGCGGCGAGCGGCATGGTACTGAGATTGTCCACACGCGAAACAATGAGCTTGATTACCTTTGTGGGGAGCGAATTCCAGCCACTCTTTCGACGGACGCTGCTTGGTTCTACCATTGTTAATGCTTGGGTTTCAGAAGAGGGGCGAGGCGCCTTAGCGGGGATGGAGATTGGGCGAGATTATGTGCGGACAAAGATGGAGAAGCGAATATGTGTTGCGGGAAGTGGACAGGTGATGATGACTATAGCACGCCGCTTGACTTACGAGACACATACCAGCAGCGTAGGGTCATATCGATGCCAGACAACTTGCTTGAGTGATCACAGTACTGGTACTCCCTACAGTACCTACTATTATGCCCTAACTTGCTTGAGTAGAGTAGTGGAGTAGGACTCTGCTCTACTACTAGCACCGGAGGAGTAGTATATTCTAATCTAAAATAGTTACAAACTTCAATGCCCGAGCATGGAACGACTACGAACCGTGCTGACTCCAATCCCCAGCAAACGTTCATTGGGAGACATGGCAGTTGCAAACGCCCGCGACGCAGTTACTGTACGTGTGTAAGGGTGGTGGTTTTGTAAAATACTATGGATTAAAAACAGGCCACCGTTGGATGGAAATCTGACGGTTACGTGGGATTCGCCAGGATTGAGCTCGTGCCGAACAATCACCAGATATCATTAATAAAAAATGGTTAAAACACCCGGGGCTATAACTTGCACCAGCTGACCACTAACAATGATACTAACATAGTTGTAAAATGGTCAAAGACCGTGTCAACGTGGTGTTTGGAATTATATGCAAAAAAATAGCAAGATGCCTGTGCATTGCACGGCACACCAACATCACCAACTCGGTTTTTTCTCTACTCCTACTCCTATAAAAGACTCAGTTGGTGATGATGGAGGCGGGGAGGCGTGTTCAGCCGGGCGCGCAGCGGATGGTGCAGTACTATTCGATTTGTTATAAAAAATAAAGAAGAGTAGTAGAGATGGAGATAAGAGTAGAGATAGAGACTCGGGGAGGAGCACGAGGTTGTGGGAGATAAGGATGAACGAGGCAAGGCCTTATCTGTAAATGTGGAGAGAGGTGCGGGTATCTTTTGTAAAATTGTCATAGTTGGCTTTCTATTCGTCAGATATAGATCAGACGGTCTATATTACAATATGGCAGGCACACCATCATCACCAACTCGGTTTTCTATAAGAGTAGAGACTATGGAGTACTAGTAAGGACACCATCTACTGCTTCGTGTGCTACTCATGCGCTCCATTCGGCGGCCGCAATGTCCCCTACAGCCACTCCCTCCTACGCTCCATTTGGCGGGCGTTGTTGAAATTTGGGGAGCGCACTCTCGCGACTGCTGGCAGCCACGACTTCACCGACGACGACTTGTTCCCCGACCTCGGCAACCTCTTCCTCAACGACATGGGCGACAACCTCAACGCCAACGGTGCTGCTCCCGTTGCACCGTATGTGTTTCTGTCCTTCCTGTTCGAAATCATGGTATAATTCATGTTTCTACTCTGTATCCTACTACTATGCTAGTCCACATGATTAGTTTAATCTCTGTTATAGCCGTCATGATTTATTTTGTGCTTATTTGGATTAAATCTCGTAGTAACTTGCTCATATATTCAACTGGCGCAATGTCCCCTACGGTCACTCCTGTTTCATGGACGGCCTGGTCGATGCCTCCAAGGAGCCCTTCGTCTACTGCTATGAGTGCCTGATGCCGTTTTGGGGCTCGTCGACGGACATCGTGCATCACCTCACGGATGCGTGCAACGGTCACTACTAGCCCTTGGCGGAGAACATCAAGTACGAGACGTGCTACCCGTTCACCATGCCGGAGTCGCTGGAGGATCACCGCCGCTTGCTAGTCTCGGAAGAGGATGGCAGCGTCTTCCTCTTGATCGTGGGCACCGGTGAGGCCCGCGCAGGCCGCCGCCCCGTCTTTGTAGTGTGCGTCATTGGCGACGCCGCTGACGCTGACTCTAACACGAGGCTGATGTACGGGTGTGTGCTCACTGTTACTACCCCTCTGAGTTACGTGGGCGGCGACACCAGCTTCATCAAACTAACTTGGACTCTGCCGAGCTAGGACCTTCCCGCCGATGTGGACATGGAAAACCCATGGTCTTATTTACCCCCCAACGCGGTGCACGGGGACTCCAAGGAGGTTCACCTGGACATACGCATTATCAAGTTAAATGTTGATCATTAGTCTTCGCTCAATGTAATCCTCTGTTTAAGCATGTGGAGACTTCCATGCATGATCTTGCTCTATTGGAGTATCGTGCATGAATAGAAGTGTATCCGTTTATGGTTTAGTCTAGAATCTTCCATGTATGAACTTTTACTATAGTACAGGTGAAAGACTTACTATGAACCATTTCTTACATCTCCTCTGCCCCTTCCAAGTCATCCTGATTTAATCCCTCCGTCTAGGTGTATAAGGGCATGGCTAATACTTAATAGTATAGCCAACGGTTGACTACAAGAAAGTGCCATGTCATCTGTAGCCAACATGTATAACAATCGATACTCAAAAACTAATTCTTAAAGATCATTTCTTGCAAAGCACAATAAGTGTTATTTCTTCACAAGTTTTGGATGCAGGTTGAACAGTTGAACACTTTTGTTTTCAAAAGATACCTTTTTATCTATTTCACACGGATGTTTGTGAGCTCTAGAGATGAAATAATATCCAAAGAAACCTATCGATACCCGTTACACATGAGATGACCCCCCACATCCTTTGTCAAAATAAACAACTCCCCGATCAATGCATTTCACTCTTCCGTGCAACGCACGGGCACCTTACAACTATAGATTAGTACGACCAAAAATTGAACTAACATTATATATAGTATGATAAATGCTGGTGCATGTCACCTAAAATTATATCATTGAAAACTATGTTCAAATACGAATCCAAGGATATAGTTTTTGTTGACAAGCACTAACATTTTGTCAGTTAAATCTTCAGTCAAATTCAATGGGGGACTAATAAACCACGACCGATGTAGTACAAGTGTAGAGGGCGGCGTTGCACGGGAGTCTCACCCCGCTCGTGGCATAGCAGTAAAGCCGTCATATCACAAAACCCAACCATGCCAGTAATAAGTGGCTTGGTAAATTAAACGAACAAGCAACTATCACATCCCTCCGTCTTTTTTGCATTTCATCTCTCTGCATTTACTTTCTCCAGTTCATCTTGCACACTCGATCCCTAGCTACTACTCCTAGTATCCCTAGCTACTACTCCTAGGCCAGTTCATTTGGCGGCTTAAAAAATAAGCCGTCTCTTCCCCAGCTTTTCCCATAAGACTAGTCAAAGTGGAGAGTAACATTAAGGTGCCTCACTCATTTATTTGGGCTTCTAAACTACTACTAGTACTCCCTTCATTTTTATATACAAGGCCACAAATTCAAACTATAGGTACCAAGATAAAAATCAATGTGTGCTTTACAAGTCAATTTATTTTCTCGTTTACCGGGTTAATTAATAGGGTGCATGCACATTAGAAGAAATTGAGTGGCCGTGAGAGAGGAAGTAGATGAGTTTGTCATTATCATCCACTACATGCATGCTAGTAATTAAGCCATGGGTTACTAGTACGTGGAAACATCATTAATAGTTGTCTCGATTACTGTTGCTGGCCTTGTATAGATGCAAAATGTATTTTTTATAGTGGCCTTGTATACAAAAATGGAGGGAGTACCTCCGTCCTAGTTTATTCGTCACCGTTGTAATATGTGGTAAATTTTGACCAAAGATTTATCTGATAAAATGTTAGTGCATGTGACATGCACAAACATTTCATTAGTTAAATTTATGATCAAAATCTGACACAGATTACAATGGGGACCGATAAACCAGAACGGAGCTAGTAGTAATAGGACTACTAATCTAGAAGCCTAAATGAATTGGCCCCTGGTACTCCTACTAGTAGTACTAGTACTCAAGTTGGAATTCCAATTGCACGGCACAACTTGTTAGGCAAAAAATTTGATACAGGGTGTAGGAAGCGGTTTGGGAATTTGCATGCCTTTCCGACCAGTGAGATACTCCATACAAAGTACGACAGAGAAATAACCACAAAGAAGGAAGCTAAAAGTAAACAATCAAACGAGCATTTTTGCATTTGTTTTGCATTGAATCGTTTCACAAGCTTGACTAGTGTTGTTTTTCTACTTTTACAAAAACCGCATCGTAATGTTAAAACGTGCATTTGCACGTACATAAGTAATAGTAGTACTCCCTCCGTCTAGGTGTATAAAGTCTTCCCTCCTTCTTGGTCACGGTGCACAACCAAAGATGACTTATTCACCTGGACGGAGGGAGTAGCATAGTCTGCAAGCATATATAGAGAGAGACGTGTAGTGCGGTAGTATATAGTAGTAAAATTTGTGCTATATGCACCTACTTAAAAAATGCGTATGGATACACAAGGTTTCCAAACTTTCCCTCTTACATACTTAATTAAGGATGCTAATAATTCCTGAATGTTCGGGATTTATCATTTGCGTCCCAAAACTAATGAGATCACCTTACGAAACTAAATTATACTCCTACTAAAAGCCACAGCGCTCGCAGGAGCGCTTGCGGCACGCCATGAGTGCCCTGGTGCACAGCCGTTTCCCAGCGCGCCAACACAACGCCTCTTTCTCAGCCTTGCAACTCGCGCGGTGCTGATTGGCGGCTTGTCGGCGAGCAAGCTCGACCTCACCGGTGTGGTGATCCGGCGCCAGCAGGTACTCCTCCTCACTGGAAGCATGTACCTGGTCCATGTACCGCCAAGCATAGATGAGGCGCTTGGTCCCGACTGCACTTAGGGCTTTGGCACGGGCGTCCTCGGCCACCCTCACGGCCCTTGCATGAGCCTTCTACCAAAGAGCCAATTGCCTGACTCTCTCAGACGCGACATAGACCTGCCAGGCAGCTTGCCCCGCGGCGCGCTTCTCTTCCTCGGCCTTCTTCTCCGCCTCTATTTTGGCGTGCTCTGCCAGCGGTAAAGCCTCCCACATAGCGACATCCATTTCTTTCCAAAGCTCCTCAACGCTGGGGGGCTCGGCAGGCGGCGCGGCGTTCTCCTCATAGCAGGGAGCCGACGCGTCCTCCGACTCGCGTGCTGGAAAGATTGGGAACACCGACGCGCCCACCTCGACGCGTCGTGGCGAGGAGTGGAACACCGACGTGTCCTCCTCGACTAGTGGCGGCGAGGAATGGAACAGCGACGCGTGACCGTCCGGGCGGTGCAGCGAGGGGCGCCTAGGGCTTGGGAGGGGCAATGCCATGGTGGTCGACGTGAGAGGGAGGGGGAGGAGATAGTGATGAACGTGAGCGTTCTTCTGAATGCCGTGGGAGGCGCAGTATTTATAGCGAGCAATGGCACACCTACGTAAGATATGGACTGAGCTGCACTGACTTAACTGCATGTCCAGTTGCATCACTGACATGTGGGCTGGACTCCCGTTGGGCCCATATGTCAGTGACCCAATGCACCTGCAGTTAAGTAACTGAAGCAGCATCCCGGAAGATATGTTGCGTGATAAACGTAACAGCTACGTGGGCATATTTGTTGGAGTAAATTACGGGGGAGGGAAGGGGTGGAAATATTGCTGGTCACAACGGATTGGACGAGCGTGGGGGGAGGAGAGTCATGAATGCAGATTTTTTTTCCACATGGGGTGGAGTGGTGGGACCGCCGGAGGGAGAAGGAGAGTCTGGCAGGCATATTGTTTCCACACATGGAGAGGAAAAGATTTGGAGACGAATGGGCTTCCTACAAGTATGGGGTACAGTGCATAATAAGTCATCTTGCATGTCGGGCTAGGTATAGTCTCAAGTCATTAAAAACATACACGCCCCACACATGTTCATATTTCAAGGTGCACTAAATTATTGCATGCGATGATTAAGGCTGGCCATAATGGTGGTATCTTAGCTGGTATCATGCACACGGGAATAGCAAACATGCTGATGTGGCAAAGAATTAAAGAAGAGGGGGGGTTAGAGTAACTAGTGTTCATGCATGCATTGGTAAATACATTTTTTTGTGAAGAACGACAACATTAGTTGAGTACTTTTGCAGACTACAAAAACTATTCCACCGCCTCTATCTTGCTAAGAGTAGGTGAAATTTTTGAATCGAGCCCTTTAAACTAGAAGGGAGGTAGTAGTACTCTAATCGCTAACCTTGTTGTGATGACAAGATAGGACATGGCACGCACCTGGACGGAGGAACTAGTTTGCATTGTGCATTTAAGTTTTGCCTGAAGTCAATGTACCTCTACTTTGACCAAACTTATAGAAAAATGTATCAACATTCACAACGTCAAATCAATATTTTTATACTCATTATAAAACATAGTTCTTATACTCATTATAATAAGTATTGTAGATATTGATATTTTTATTATAAATTTGGTCAAACACTTTGCAAACGGTTGACGGAAGTAAAAAGGACCAGAGGGAGTATCATGCATGCGGAGTAGGCAAAAAATTGCTCACTTATAGCTGGCCGAAGTCTCAAAGGGCGCGACCGTGCGAGGGAGGCGAAGGTCGTGGGAGGCGCGACGGTTGACGGAATTAAGTGAAGTTACATCCACGCGTCGGCACGGCGTGCAAACAGGCAGAAGCTATACCGTCAGGCCTACGATATGGGTCTAGTAGACATGACATCTAGTGGGTCCCGCATAGTTCTCAAGAACTCTTTGGGGGCTTGCAGCTGTTTATCCACCGGGCAAGACAGCAACCCCACACCATTCGCATGCCCTACTAGTCCCTATCTTCTACCTTACAATAGTTTGCTCCTAGTCGTCCTGTCCTTTCACATTACACCAGGTCAACTTTTTTTTGCGGGGTACAACAGTTCAACTTCTCCGAACCCTCCTCCAAAATCCATGGCCTCCTAAATCTCCATGGTCGCCGCTGAGTACCAGGTTAGAGCCATCACCGGCGATGAGTTCATCGTCATCTACACACGTGGATCCACGACGGTGAAAGTAGGCCTTGCTCGCTTCCTATGCATGTTCAACAGTTCAATGGATGAGTGGGTCGTTGGGCTAGATGTTGAGTACACCATAGTCCTGGAAAAAGAGAAGATTCTAAAGGAGGCACAGAGGAAGAAGCCCACTGTGATCCAGGTTTGTGTACATAATGTGTGCTTGGTCTACCACATATGCCATGCCGACGTTGAGTGCCAGGATTTTAAGAACTTCCTCAAGGACGAAAGAGTGAAATTCGTTACTATAGACTTTAGGAACGACATGGATGTCCTGCATCGATAGGCCTCATTGTAGGCCAGCCCTTCGATCTCCAGAAGGCAAGCCTGGTGTCCTCCTCTCAGTCTTCAATGCTGACCCTGGCAGAGCCATGATTGATCCTTTATACGCTAAAATGAAGAAACCTCATCACAAGTTTCATCATGCATGGGAGTTGAAGACATTAGATGAAGATCACATCTTGTATGCAGCAATGGATGCCTACCTTTGTTTAAATATCTACAAGGGTTGGATGAAGAAGCAGAGCCCAGTGTCCGGTTCAAGCAAAGAAGCGTCGGCAAAGAGGAAGAGGAAGAGGGACGAGGACGAAATCGAGGACGTGGACTCGAACTCCGAGTAGGTGGCAGTGCCGTCGCTCATGTTGGTTCTACTGTAGTGTCAAGCGGACTAGTTGCTTAGTTTATTTTCAAGGGTGTGTTGTGCTGAGGCCCCAGCAAAACTATGTTTATGTTCTTTCTTGTTATTTGAACTCTTTAGTACGTACAGTAGTACTAGTACTATGTATTACTACTGTTCTTCTTGTAGTTGGTACTACTGCTCGTATCTTCGTGTTCCTACTGTACTTAATACATTTGTACTAGTAGTATAATTTGGGTCAGTCGATTTGTGAAAGAAGTTCGACAGAGTGAAGGAAGAAGACGACAAAGAAGCTACCCTAGTATCTATATTAGGGTGGCAGGGTGCCCATGATCTATCTTATGAGTGTTGGGTGTGGAATGCAGTTCGCCGGAAAAAAATGGATCGTGCCCAGGGTTAAATGGATGGCGGGGGTGGGGGAGCATGACGGTGGCAGGTGGTTCAGGGGAGGGCGGGGCAGCGGCGGCAGGCGGTTAGGCGTGTGGCAGGCTGAGAAGATGAACCATGCATCAATTTCGGAGGTTGAAGAAGCCCTTCTAGCCATCCATGTTGCATCAAACGGCTCACAAGAGTCACTGACCCAAATTGCTCCTTCAGATTGTAGGATCCACGTGGCATTCAAGGTCTCAAAGGTAGATTCTGCGTCCGCACCCAGTTTGCGGGATCGACGCACGCGCGACCGGCTTCCGCCGTGACAGCCACCATGCGCGCCTTCTCCGCACGGGCGGAGACGACAATGACATGCTAGTTCCTCCTCGCTGGCGTGGTAGAGCACGCGCTCGTCCTCCTCTTCGTACGCTGCGTGCATAGACGCGACTCCACCAGCTGCTCACGTGCTTGGCAGCGCGGCAGCATCGCGAGGAGGGACTGCAGACGATGTGAGCGGGCGAGCCTTCAGCTTCATGGCACAGGGATGGCGGCAACATGGCGGTGATGGACGAGAAATATTTGGCCGGAGCAGGCGGGCGCCGGCATGCGCAATGGCGGCGGCGGCATATTGATGAGTGCACGTATGGGAGCTTAATTTAGTTTTATATAGGGTTGGTCAAACTTAAAAGAAAACCGTACTAGTACACGTAAACATTAGACTTAGGCAGCGCTTTTATTAGTTACCACAGCCACGATACGGAATCCTGTGCAAGCGCGTGAACCGCGATTGCACGGTCGATCGAACGGTGCGTCACCGTGTCGTGCTCGAAGGACATCCACCGAACCTTTTTGTGTGTGTGAAACAATCCGCGAATATTACTCAACTTTTTTTTCCTGGAAAAGTTCTTGATCCTACAATATTTCCAAATATTTGAATTTAGCTCCAGTTCATGTTTATTTGGATTTGGACGTTGTAGGTGCGCCCTGGTTTTTTTTAATACTGATTTTGTGTGTGACTGAGAGAGAACGTGTGTATTTGTCCATATGTGTGTTGTGGCAGAAGGGCAATGTGGAGACAGTGTGCGTGTGATAAAGACATAGAGAGGTGTGAATGTGCAAATGATCATGCATGAGTGAGACATAGATAGATGTTGATACGTTGTGTATACATGAGAGAACGGTCTTCTAGTTTACTTGTGTGTGTGTGTGTGAGAGAGAGAGAGAGATGAGCATCCGTAACACAACAACCATATCTCTCGATTCGTCCGTCCCTCGCACGATCGCATGTAACACCTGCATCAACGCGCACATTCTGACACCCTCACCCGGCCCCTGCCCACCTCAAGGCCCGCACAATCTCTTCGTGAATACCCTGTTTAGCATGTAGCTTTCCATCACATACACACCAATTTCTGTCCTTAGGTTTGTTTTCTCTCAATATCTGACACACACACACACACAAACACAACACAGCACAGCTGAAAGAACATGCGGTGCCCCCATGTTTGGTTTTGGTAATTGATGACAATCTCTATGGACTAATGGTTGCCTTGAGTTATATTTGAAGGTTTTGTCCATAGGCTTTTCTTGAAGTCCATGTGTTGGTTTCAAGGAGTTTATGAGTTAACCAAGGTGCTATTAAGGAATTATCCAAAGATTGGTCATGTGAGTGTTGAGCGTATTGCAAGCATGTCTTGAAGAAGAAGATTGTGTGATCATTCATGTTTACCTTCGAGACATCATCCAAATTAAGAGAGTTGGAAAGATTCAAGGTTGTTCAAGACTAAGTCAAGAGTGAATCAAGTTGATCAACTCACAAAGCATAGAAGATGTACCGAGAGGGATCAAGTGATCCCATGGTATGGTAAGCATTGTCCATTGCACTTTGTGTACTAACCCATGGTCTATGTGAGAGTTCCATGTGGGTTTAGGTACGTGTCCATGGGCTTGCATCAAGAGGAAGATATCATACGACCCATGGAAAGGATGACATCAAGTGGTGATCGTCATCAAGATTGCCGTGTGCAAGTTTGAGTGGAGAATCACGAAGAGATCAAGTGCTTGAATCTTTCCATCCATTGTGGTGTCAATGGACTTGTGAAGACGTGTCAAAGAGTGGCTCCCCCATAGTGGACAATGGGGGAGCAATCATCTAGTCTTCATCGAGCCAACGCAATCAAGAAAGGTGGTCCAACTTGAGGGAGTCAAGATCGTCATCATCTATCTCAAGTGGACCATGTGCAAGGCAAAGGTTTTGCACTTGATAGTTTTTCTATTTTACCGGTCTCGTGGTGGTAGTTGGGAGACCGTGCTATAGGATCGTTTGCCGTACTATCAAGGGGGGCTCTCAAGTTGGTGGCTTGATCGTATCGTTAGTAGAGAGCTCAAACCATTGCATCCTTGCATCATGTTTCTTCATTCTTGTTTAGTTCTCTTTGTGAGTCTTATAGCTTATGTTCATCTTGATGACAAGCTTGAGTTCATCGAAAACGGAGTTCGCATGCGTCTTCTATGATGTTTTCGGTGTTGGAGGTTTTACCGGTCTTATCCGAGGAAGGGTTCTCACCTTTTTCTTATGGGCCTTTTCTATTTTGCTTCTTATTGATATTTCTTTCAAGATTGTGTTAGCCCTTGTCGCTAGCTTTCCAACAAACTTGGTTTCATCGAATTCGGAGTCCGTTTGCAAAAGTTGTGGCAGTTTTGGTGTTCTGAAAAGGCTGCAGCGGTACTACCGCGAATTGGAGCGGATGTAATTTTTTACTACCGCTGCAGAGCGGTACTACCGCGGCTCCTACAGCGGTAGTACCGCTCCATACCAAAAAACTCGTCCCAAGTACTGCGGAGGTAGGTATGGAAGTATTTTTTTTGTACCGCAAGCAGTAGTACCGCGATCCCTAGCGGTAGTACCGTGAGGACGAGCGGTAGTACCGCTTTGTGTGGGTTGTGAGCATAACGGTTGGATTTTCCCCCACCTATAAAAAGGGGGTCTTCTTCCCCCATTGAACCTTATCCTTTGAGCTCGTGTTCTTCCCCCATTTTTGACTTTCTTCGAGCTTGCTAACTCTCAATCCCACCAATAATTCTTGCTAGTTCTTGAGGGAAAAGAGAGAGGAGATCTAGATCCACGATTCCACCAATCACTTTCTCCTCTAAGTGAGGGGAACCCCTTGGATCTAGATCTTGGAGTTCTTCGTGTTCTTCTTTCGTTCTTCCTCTCATTTTCCTCCCTAGCATTAGTTGCTTTGGTGGGATTTGGGAGAGAAGGACTTGGGCACTCCGTGTGCCCTTGCCATTGCATTTGGTGCATCGGTTTGAGTTCTCTACGTGATACGTGGAAGTTACAAGTTGAGAAGCTTATTACTCTTGGGTGCTTGGTGCCCTTGAGCTTGTTCCTCTTGGGTGCTTGGGCGCCCTAGACGGTTGGTGGTGTTCGGAGCTCAATCATTGTGGTGTAAAGCTCCGGGCAAGCATTGGGGAATCCAATTAGGTTGTGGAGATCGCCCCGAGCAATTTGTCGGGTACCGGTGACCGCCCCCAAGGGTTGCCAAAGTGTACGGGTTTGATGACCGCCCCCAAGGGTCGCCATTTGTACGGGTTCGATGACCGCCCTCAAGGGTCCCTTAGTGGAATCATGGCATCTTGCATTGTGCAAGGGCGTGAGGAGATTACGTGGCCCTAGTGGCTTCTTGGGGAGCATTGTGCCTCCACACCGCTCCAAACGGAGATTAGCATCCGCAAGGGTGTGAACTTCGGGATACATCGTCGTCTCCGCGTGCCTCGATTATCTCTTACCCGAGCCCTTTACTTATGCACTTTACTTTGTGATAGCCATATTGTTTCTTGTCATATATCTTGCTATCACTTAGTTGTTTATCTTGCTTAGCATAAGTTGTTGGTGCACATAGGTGAGCCTAGTTGTTGTAGGTTTTGTGCTTGTCAAATTAACCGCTAGGTTTATTCCGCATTTGTTCAAGCCTAAACCGTAATTATTTTAAAGCGCCTATTCACCCCCCCCCCCCCACCTCTAGGTGACATCCACGATCTTTCAATTGGTATCAGAGCCTCGTCTCTCTTTGTTGGGCTTAACCGCCTAGAGAGTAAAGATGTCGACTAGAGGATTAGGATTCTCTGACGCTATTAGTTTCGATGGCACAAATTTTGATGTTTGGGTAATTCGCATGCTTAATCTCTTTAGGGTCATGGACCCAAATTTAGAGCGAATTGTAGATATGGGTTTTTCTCCTCCAAAGGATCCCGAAAGATTATATTTAGAGGATGAGAAAAACTCTTATCTCAATGCTCAAGCCTCTAATGTGCTTTTCGATGCTTTGAGCAATGTAGTTATATTTCAACTCATGTCGTTCCGGGATGCTCATGAGTTATGGACAAAGCTTCAAGATAAATATGGTGTGTCCAAGATTTGTGGGGATGGTTGTTCTCCCTCCACCTCCGGTCATATAGTCTTCTCAACTTCTTCTACTTCACCTACATGTGGTTTTCCACAAGGCAATGATATGGTGAGTAGTGTTGGTCATTGCAATGATGATAGTATGCTTATTGTGGATGATCCTTCATCACTATATTATTGCAATGCTCCCTCTTTGGGCTTTAACACTTCGATCACTCCAAATGTTTCACATGCTTGTGTTGATAGTCCTTGCATATCATGTAGAAATTGCTTGACTAAATATCATGATGATATGCTTGCTATGTCTTGTTGCCATGATAAAAATTCATCTATTTCCTCGAATTGTTGTGCTAACAATGTAGAGGAAACCGAACACGCCATGGAACAAGATGTGGTGTTTAATGGTGCCTCAAGGAATCCTACATAATCATCTATTACGTTTTGCCTTATGGCTAAGTCGTCAAAGGTATCTCCTACTTTGTACCCCAATATGTCTCTTGATGATGATGTTGATGCTCATGATGATGAGGATAATGATGAAGAGAATGATAATGTTGCCTCCTTAAAAATTAAGGGGGAAATGGTTTTTAAAGCTCTTCATAAAAATAAAATTGCTCGTTCCAACTTCATGGAAATTATGTCCATTGCTATTGAGAGGAAGAAATATATTGATGAGTTGGAATCTCGTCTTGAGGAGCATGAGGTCACCATTGATAAAATGGAAGGTCATGGGCGTGATTACGCTAATGAGATTGCGGACCTCTGTCAAGCTCTTGAACTTGAACAAACCACCGAGGAATCTCTTGAGGAGACTCTTGCTCTAGAATTGTCTAGAGTGAAGGAATCTACTGATAGAGCTCTTGAGGTGTCCAATGTTTTTGAAACTAAAAATTCTAAGCTTGAAGTTGCTCATGCTAGACTCCTTGAGGATTTTGAGCACCTCGAAAATGGCTCAAGGGTCATCAAGGGTGAGCTCATCAAACTCACCGAGTCTCATGCTCAACTTGAAGCTTCTTATTTAAAAGAGCTTGCCAAGTTACCTTCTCCTTTTGTTGTTAATGATGATGCTTGTGCTACTAATTCTATTACTTGTGAAGCATCCATTTTGAAGGAGAATGTTAAGCTACGGGCTCAACTTGAGGTGCTATCTTGCAATTATGGGAAATTGGAAGGAAGTCATGAAAAGCTCTCAAGCTCTCATGATGATCTTCTAGTATCCCATAGTGTGCTAAAGATAGCTCATGAGGCCATGATTGCTAAGGTAACATCTAGTGAGCCTCATGTGGATACTAGCACTACTTCTAGTCAAAATAGTATATTGCCATGTGCTAGTCCTTGTAATTCATCTACTCACAATGTTGGTACATCTTGTGATGAATTTCTTTCCTTGCCTTGTTGCTCTAACGATGAAGCTTATACTTCCTCTAGTACTTGTATTGAGACTAACCATGTAGAGGAAATCAAAGAGCTCAAGGCCCAAGTCACTTCTTTGAAGAAAGACTTGGAAAAGTGCATGAAGGGAAATCCAGACTCAACAATATCTTGAGTGTGCAAAAATCCCACAATGACAAAGGTGGACTTGGATTCAACTCCAATAAGAAGAAGAAGTCCAAGATGAACAAAAAGAAGGGCCAAGAACAAGTCAAGAATTCGGCCAAGATTGTTTGCTTCAAGTGCAAAGTAGAAGGGCATCATATTAGATCTTGCCCATTGAAGAAGAAGGCCATTAGTGTCAAGCAACAAGGGAAGAGGGCACAAGTTCAATCTCATGCTCAACCTCAAGTTGAAGAAAGGCCACTTCCCAAGAAGACTCAAGCTAATGCTTCTCTTATGGAAAAATCAAGTGAGAAGAAAGTGAAGAGTAGACGTTGCTACTTATGTCGTGAGAAAGGCCACGTTGCTTATTCATGCACTAGTGGTAACTTATCCAACCCAATTATTATTGATGATATCTATTCCCTTGGGAAGGATAAGGTTGGCAATGTGTTTGCCAAGTTTGTTGGTACTGAAAGTGGTGTCAAGAAAAGAACCATTTGGGTAGCCAAGCCTATTGTGACTAACCTCTTAGGACCCAACTTGGTTGGGGACCAACAAGCTCAAACTTGATCAATGGGTGTTTTGGAGGTCATTGGAGACTTGGCTACATTATGAAGAATTAAGGGGACTTCATCTTTCTTGTTGTCTCAAGCCAAGTCAATTGGGTTGTCAAGTTTCTATCTTATATCCAATGTGCCTCCTTGCGGTAACTTGTACTTAAATTGTTTACATTGAAAGTTACTTGCCCCTTTGCATGTTTTGGTTTTGTTCCTTGCATGTGTTTGTATATGATGTGTCTCCAAATTGCCTTTGTGTATGTTGGTTTGCACATCATGTACTTGTGTGTCGTTCGTTGAGCCTTAGTGCATCTTGTTTATTTCTTAGTTGGCTCTTGTGAGAGATTAATGGAATATCCATTATGGGGGAGTGGTGTGCTTTGTGCACCTCACAATCCTATAAATGTGTGCACATGAGTAATACCATCTAGTATTGATATTTCAAGATTATCTAGTCGCTAGGTGGTATATCTCTCATGAGAAATTCAAATTCATAAAATTCCATTGATTATCTCGTGTTGGATCCTCTTATTGCCTCTTGTTAAGTTTTCTTCATTGGTATCACATTATGGGGGAGTAATATGCTATGTATATTACTAGCCTAGAAAATGTGTACATTTGAGATGTTGTCACCGAGTGTTGATATTGTAGATTATCTTGTTCCTAAGTGGCATGTTAGCTCTACAAGTTGCAATTTGCTTGTGTGTGTGGTGTGAAGATGATGTTGGATATCCTTCCTATCTACCACCGGGAATTCTTTCCATCTAATTCTTGTCTTTTGACAATTGGTAGTCACTTATGTGTGGTAGAATTTATTGATCATCTTTACATTGGTTTTTGTTTTTATTTGCCTTTTCTCTTGCCAAGGTTTGTGTCAACTCCCTTGTCTTCCATACCACTTGTGGATCTTGTTAATATCTTGTTCTTGTCTAGTGTTTTCTAGATATAGTGAAAGTGGTGATCCCACCTTGTGCATTTTGTATTCAAAAGCAAATTCTCTATAGTGCACAACTCGTGGGGGAGCTATCCTATTTTCTTTAGAACACTCTTCTTGTGATCCTTATCAAGTGTGTGTGTTGGTGGAAGGCAAGCCGTTTTCTTTTGGTACCTTGTGCCATCAGGAAACTTTGTTGGGAGCTTGGTTTGTTTGGAACCATCCTCTCTCTGGGAGTTTGACATCTTTAATTTAGTGTGTATCAATGGATATCTCATTCCTTGATGTATCTTTAATGATATCTTCCAAGTGATGACTTCTCCATTTGGTATCCTTTTCACTTGGCATTTCTTTGTCTTTTGGTTTCGGGTTTTGAAAGTTATGAGCATGCATGTTTACTTCATGTATTTTATTTGGCATGCTTTCTTTCTTTGACCCAATATATAGGGGAAACTCCACCAAGTCTCAAATTGGATGAGATGTGCATGATATTTATTTTCATATCTATATGCACATATTTATGTGGAGTTTGTCCTATGTATTGGTGTTTCTAACTATGTGGTCCCAATGAGTTTGGGTACCGTTTAGTTTGTGTTGTTCTTCTAGGAACATTTGGAGATACATTGGATGCTCGGCTCACTCACAAGGAAGGTGTTGTCACCATGTGCATATTGGAGTCAAGCTAGGATGATCAATGAACTACTATCTACCTTCAATTGGTATCTACTACATCCTTCCAATAATATCTCGGTAACAAGTATCTATTCATGCTTTCCCTTCTTGCATTCAACCTTGTGTAGGTTGTATCTTGGCATGATATTCTTTTCATATCTTGTGATACTTGTTTCCTTTCTCAAAGCATCCCAACGATGATCTCTTGTTGATAGTTGTGATGTCTTCGATGGATGTGTGTTTGGACTTCATTTATATACAATAAGACCATATCTAGCCAAGTGCTATGCTTTCAAGCAAATATCTTATTGGTATATTTATGACTTCCTTGTGGATATCTTATTCCTTCGTGTTGTAACTATGTCGGGTGTACATCCTTCTTTGTAGACATATATCATCATGATTTCGTCTACCTAGAACCTTATACATCTGAGGGAAATTACATCTCTAGATGATATCCTTTCTTTCACGTCCACCTTGTCTTTCTTATGTTATTTCTTTGGTGGCTCCGTGAAAGCTTTTGTCTTGAGTGCGGGTCTTATCTCGTTGCATCTTGATGCACTCTTGTGTGGTGAAGATTATTTCCTCATGCTTATCCTTACGAGGCTGCCATCTTGGTATCCCTCGTCTTGATGAGGCTTTCATCTTCTATCTTCACCATGGGTTGTCACAAGCATATGTTCTTTATATGCTTATTAGTGATCTTGTGAACCCGTTTGCTAGTTGTGTGTGGGAATGACATGCCTTGCACCGTGTATCTCATTCTTTCAAGACTATATTGATGCTTAATGCTCATCCATACATTAGTCTTCTCAAGTGCATTGCCTTGACTCACACACATCGATTTTGGTTGAGCCTATTCTTAAGTTGTCTCTTTTACATGTTGCTCAACCATGTGCTTGTTGCAAGCGCTAGGCTTTGTTTCCTATATGCTCACTTGCACTGTATGTGAGTTTCTATTGATTTTGGGGGAGCTATGATCCTATTTTGTGCACTTTGTATTCAAATACAAAAATTCTTATGTGTGCACAAATCATGGGGAGCTTCTCTAGTTTCTTTAGAACACTCCTTCGCTCCTACCATATTATCCTTCATTCATGTGGCTCATAGGATCTTTGGTCTAGTTGGTTCAATTGATATCCATTGATTGCTTGCTTCAATTGGTATCTTTTGATTGCTCGATTTCTTGTTTCTCTCTTTGTTATGTCTTTGTGGCATATCATTCTTTTGCAAACTTTGGGCCTCGGTATAGTTTGTCTTCCTCCAAGTATTTACCATTGGATATGTGTATTGCATTCCACTCTTTTTTTGAGAGATACACAATTTATAGAGGAACACTCTTTATATTGTCCTTCTAAGCTTTTCACCCATTTTGGCAATCGATGCCAATGGGGGAGGAGTTTCAGAGAGTTTTGTGGAGAAGTCTTCAGAGTTTTCTCTTTGCTTTGGTTTTGGTCCTAAGCATTTGCATCTCATTCTCCTGCATCATTGGTTGTTGCATTGCATTGTGATGCATAACTCTTTGTATAAACTCTCTTGAAAGTGATTGTCATCAATTACCAAAATGGGGGAGATCGAAAGAACATGCGGTGCCCCCATGTTTGGTTTTGGTAATTGATGACAATCTCTATGGACTAATGGTTGCCTTGAGTTATATTTGAAGGTTTTGTCCATAGGCTTTTCTTGAAGTCCATGTGTTGGTTTCAAGGAGTTTATGAGTTAACCAAGGTGCTACTAAGGAATTATCCAAAGATTGGTCATGTGAGTGTTGAGCGTATTGCAAGCATGTCTTGAAGAAGAAGATTGTGTGATCATTCATGTTTACCTTCAAGACATCATCCAAATTAAGAGAGTTGGAAAGATTCAAGGTTGATCAAGACTAAGTCAAGAGTGAATCAAGTTGATCAACTCACAAAGCGTAGAAGATGTACCGAGAGTGATCAAGTGATCCCATGGTATGGTAAGCATTGTCCATTGCACTTTGTGTACTAACCCATGGTCTATGTGAGAGTTCCATGTGGGGTTAGGTACGTGTCCATGGGCTTGCGTCAAGAGGAAGATATCATACAACACATGGAAAGGATGACATCAAGTGGTGATCGTCATCAAGATTGCCGTGTGCAAGTTCAAGTGGAGCATCACGAAGAGATCAAGTGCTTGAATCTTGCCATCCATTGTGGTGTCAATGGACTTGTGAAGATGTGTCGAAGAGTGGCTCCCCCATAGTGGACTATGGGGGAGCAATCATCTAGTCTTCATCGAGCCAACGCAATCAAGAAAGGTGGTCCAACTTGAGGGAGTCAAGATCGTCATCATCTAGCTCAAGTGGACCATGTGCAAGGCAAAGGTTTTGCCCTTGATATTTTTTCTATTTTACCGGTCTCGTGGTGGTAGTTGGGAGACCGGGCTATAGGATTGTTTGCCGTACTATCAAGGGGGGGCTCTCAAGGTGGTGGCTTGATCATATCGTTAGTAGAGAGCTCAAACCATTGCATCCTTGCATCATGTTTCTTGATTCTTGTTTAGTTCTCTTTGTGAGTCTTAGAGCTTATGGTCATCTTGATGACAAGCTTGAGTTCATCAAAAACGGAGTTCGCATGCATCTTCTATGATGTTTTCGGTGTTGGAGGTTTTACCGGTCTTATCCGAGGAAGGGTTCTCACCTTTTTCTTATGGGCCTTTTCTATTTTGCTTCTTATTGATATTTCTTTCAAGATTGTGTTAGCCCTTGTCGCTAGCTTTCCAACAAACTTGGTTTCATCGAATTCGGAGTCGGTTTGCAAAAGTTGTGGCAGTTTTGGTGTTCTGAAAAGGCTGCAGCGGTACTACCGCGAATTGGAGCGGATGTAATTTTTTACTACCGCTGCAGAGCGGTACTACCATGGCTCCTACAGCGGTAGTACCGCTCCAGACCAAAAAACTCGTCCCAAGTCCTACGGAGGTAGGTATGGAAGTATTTTTTTTGTACCGCAAGCAGTAGTACCGCGATCCCTAGCGGTAGTAGCGGAGGACGAGCGGTAGTACCGCTCTGTGCGGGTTGTGAGCATAACGGTTGGATTTTCCCCCACCTATAAAAGGGGGTCTTCTTCCCCCATTGAACCTTATCCTTTGAGCTCGTGTTCTTCCTCCATTGTTGACTTTCTTCGAGCTTGCTAACTCTCAATCCCTCCAATGATTCTTGCTAGTTCTTGAGGGAAAAGAGAGAGGAGATCTACATCCACTATTGCACCAATCACTTTCTCCTCTAAGTGAGGGGAACCCCTTGGATCTAGATCTTGGAGTTCTTCGTGTTCTTCTTTCGTTCTTCCTCTCATTTTCCTCCCTAGCATTAGTTGCTTTGGTGGGATTTGGGAGAGAAGGACCTGGGCACTCCGTGTGCCCTTGCCATTGCATTTGGTGCATCGGTTTGAGTTCTCCACGTGATACGTGGAAGTTACCAGTTGAGAAGCTTATTACTCTTGGGTGCTTGGTGCCCTTGAGCTTGTTCCTCTTGGGTGCTTGGGTGCCTTAGACGGTTGGTGGTGTTTGGAGCTGAATCATTGTGGTGTAAAGCTCCGAGCAAGCATTGGGGTCTCCAATTAGGTTGTGGAGATCGCCCCGAGCAATTTGTCAGGTACCGGTGACCGCCCCCAAGGGTTGCCAAAGTGTACGGGTTCGGTGACCGCCCCCAAGGGTCGCCATTTGTACGGGTTCGATGATCGCCCTCAAGGGTCCCTTAGTGGAATCACGGCTTCTTGCATTGTGCGAGGGCGTGAGGAGATTACGGTGGCCCTAGTGGCTTCTTGGGGAGCATTGTGCCTCCACACCGCTCCAAACGGAGATTAGCGTCCGCAAGGGTGTGAACTTCGGGATACATCATCGTCTCCGCGTGCCTCGGTTATCTCTTACCCGAGCCCTTTACTTATGCACTTTACTTTGTGATAGCCATATTGTTTCTTGTCATATATCTTGCTATCACTTAGTTGTTTATCTTGCTTAGCATAAGTTGTTGGTGCACATAGGTGAGCCTAGTTGTTGTAGGTTTTGTGCTTGTCAAATTAACCGCTAGGTTTATTCCTCATTTGTTCAAGCCTAAACCGTAATTATTTTAAAGCGCCTATCCACCCCCCCCCCCCCCCGTAGGCGACATCCACGATCTTTCAACAACACACACACAAACCCTCCCCCGAGCACACAATTCATCCCTATCCAATGTTATATGGCGACCACTCTCGCTTGTGCTTCTTTGCACCCCAGCATGCACAACACCTCAATCTTCAAAGAGGGCGTCGAGGAGATCAAAGACGGCGACCACACTGCGCTAGAGAATGCGGGGCCATTTGGAAGCAGGATGATGTGATGACGGCTGACTGACTCCTCCCCCCACCCCCTCTCTCTCTCTCTCGCACAAAATTACCAACCCCTCTCTCCCCCGCACAAAATTATCAATCCCTCAACCCACGAGATCCTTCCCCTCTCATCCATGTTTTTTCCAACTCTCTCATCAAATCTGTTGTCTCTTCTCCTTCCACGTATACAGAATCCGGATGCACACGCATCTCACCTATATTACATGTCTCCATCTTTCTCACAGACCTAACTTCTTCCTCTCTCTTTGTCTCTCTATCTCTCTCTATCTCGTTAGGTTTGTCTCCTACTCTCTCGTCCACATACATACAAGCTTTCCCGCCCTATCTGCTCAATCTTCGCAAGCTCTCTCTGTACGTTTCATTCACACATTAGGATATGTTCAAAATGTTGCTTTTATAATGGCTGATGTAGAGTTATGGTTGGTTTTATTGCATCCTACAAAGTAATAACTATGAAATGCATTTAGATTCTCATTTGACTGGGATTATGTGAGTTTGAGCATGTTGTGAAGTACTATAGAGCTTGTATACATCTTGGAATTTGACAATGATTGTAACTATTGAATTGTATAGACCATTACATTCGAAGTCAGTAGCCTAACATATTTATTTCACAATTTCAACAAATGATTAGTTCACTACAAACTAAGAAAACAAATGTGTACTCCCTCCGTTTTTATTTAAGTCCGCGTATTAGCATTGGTCAAAGTCAAATTTTGTAAACTCTCAGAAAGCTTATAATAAAAAATATTAACATATACAATAACAAATTAATACCGTTAGATTCATTATTGAATGTACTTTCACATCATACATATTTGTTATGGTAAATGTTTATATTTTTCTATAAACTTGGTCAAACTTTAGGAAGTTTGACTTCAGTCAAACCTAATATGCAGAGTTTACTAGTACTACTCGCTAGTTGCTTAGCCGAATCACTCAACACGCCACACGCGACCCTGATTCGAGCAGTGGGAAGTTACCATCATAGCCTTCGGAACAGGCCTACGGATGACACTTGGTAGGGGGCTGTTTTCGTAACTTCAGGTTCACCCTACCCAGCCAACCCCACCCCCACACCCAGAGTAGTACACCTGAATACTCCCCATTTTCTATCCCCGCCGCAAAATAAACTTCTCCACGGCACCGCAGCCTTCGTGCTCCTCCCCTTCTAGAATAGCGCACTCGTCCACCGCAGTGCATCTGCCTCATCAACGACCTCATACGCCGCACTGGAGCCGGTCCACCATCGTCGTCGTACACGGAGCCTCTTCCCCGGCACCGTCTTCCATGGTCTCGGATCTGCTTCCCGGAAGCCGACGCCAAGCGCAGAAGCACCACCGTCGTGGACAATGAACTGACTCCCGTTGCCGACCATGACTCATAGAGGCTGCCGCGACCATCGTTCTCCTCCTCGATTGGTAATGTGTGTATTGAATCACTTAGCAGTACATGTGCAGTTCCAATTTTGTTCATACCTACCCTTCAAATTTCCTGGGTGCTATTGTTCCCATAAAAGTAATTGGTTATAGCCTCCATTGTACAACAGAATATCAGCTTGTAATTGTGCGTCGCTCCTGTATCGCGCTTTGCCTGGGTAGGTTTTTCATCTGCAACCAATAGTGTGGCAAATGATGGAAAGTTTTTTAGAACTAGCAAGCTGCCCATGCGTTGCACGCATCAAGATGCATTTGTATGAGTAGTTTATCTTGTGGGAGAAAAGGATGAACGAGGGAAGGCCTTATTTGCAAATCTGGAGAGGGGTGCGGGTATCTTTTTGCAAAATTCCCATTGTTTCCTTCCTATCTGTCAGATATAAATCGGACGGCCTATATTGCAGGATGGCAGGCACACCATCATCACCAACTCTGTTTTTTATAAGAAAGTATAGAGAAAAAAAGTAGACAGTAGAGAAGTAGAGATAAATATTAAATATAAAATAAATATAATAGTAGAGAAGAGAGTAGAGATAGGAGAGATGTCGGGCAAGAATCGCGCGCGCGTGGGAAAAAGCGGTCGGGCGTGTGCTAGTTTTGACGCGCGACATCCGGTGCGCTTTATAAAATCCAACGCCCTCCCACCGCTCTGTGCCTTGCCGCCGCTCTCTCCCTTCTCTGTGCCTCGCCACCGCTCTCTCCCTGCTCTTTCTCGCCTCGCCGCCGCCGCACCACCATGCTGCCGCGTCGCCGGGAAACTTGGGGATACCGCGGCGTCCGCGCGCGCCCCTTCGGCGGCTTCTCCGCCGAGATCCGGTTTCGAGGGATGCGCCTCGGCCTTGGCAATTTCGACATCACCAACGAGGCTGCCCACGCGTACGACACGGCAGCGTGACGCCTCTGATGGCCTCATAGACCATTGAACTTGCCCAACGTGCCGACGCGGGAGCGGGCGCAGGAGCTCGCACCTCTGCCGTGGCTTAGCACCGACGAGGATCGTCGCGACAACCGGAGGCGGGAGCATCGTCTTGGCATCGCCGAGATGGACGAGGAAGCCATGGCGCTATGGCGCCAACGCTTCCTGCAGGACATCATCAACAAGCGTGAGTTCTACGCGCAAAGGAGGGCGGAGAGGGATAAGAGGAGGGCGGAGCGAGCCGCCTATCGCGGGGACAAGCGTAGGCGAAAAGTGGACGCTCAATTCAACATGAGGCTAGGAGCAGCGTCGCCCTGGGAATCTGACGATGATCGGTATCTTCACGCCTACAGTCAGAAGTCAAAGGAGGACATCACGGAGGAGGAGTCGGATGATGAGGAGTAGTTGAATTGTCTATTTTTTATCTATCAATGCTGAGAACTATCCTCTACTCTCTAGTCTCTCTACTTCTCGATCTCAGCACTATAAACACTTTTTTAAAGTGCCACGCATTGCGATTCTGTTGGAGATGCTCTAAGATGGCAGACAAGATGCGCGAGTATTACTAGTAGTATATTTTTCTTGCCATGTTGAGATTTTAAAACCACGAGTGCAAACTCGCAGAGGAGCAATGAAGACCAAGCACGGGATATTGGGGACATCTTCAAGGAGCGTGGCAAGTTAAAGAGGAGCCGCACCGAACCTGTAGAACGAGCTTTGGTAAGTGACACCCTTTCAATTACTTTCATTTAGCCTCGTGTTCTTCGATGTGTATATATTGTAGTTTATGTTTCTCTTAAGCCTCGTGTTCTTCGATGTGTAATAAGAAGAGTCTTAATCGTCCTAATGCTTTCGTTTTTAGCTTGATTTAAGAAGTGGGTGTTCTCACCTTGTAGTCTGTTTTTATATATTTTTTTCCTTTTGAATTCACTTCTCCGAGTTATGTTTATCTGGCTTCTACTAAATGGATCTGGGTTGCTCTGAGTATTGATCTAAAAAAGAAGTAACTTCATGTCAGGATGCATTTCCTGCGAGGAGGGGAGTATGGTCAACCTCGAGATCATGTTTCCAAAATGAGGCTGGATTACACACAAGGTGCCAGTTCCCTAATGATGTTGGATTAGACACAAGGTGCAAATTCCTAGATGATGCTGGATTACACACAAGCCAGGTGGAGTCGTCAGCTGTTCGTGTCCTCGTGGCTCTAGTAAAGGCTGAAAGAAAGCGTGCAGTAGCCCTTGAGAATGTAGCTGAGTTCCTGAAGAAGCGAAAAGAGCAATCAGATGCTCTCTTCACCCAAGCCAAAGAAGAGATGGAAGAAGCCAGAAATAAGATAGCAGAGGCAGAGCAGGCTAGGCGTCTCCTGCTATCTAAAACTGTTGTCAATACAAAATTTCCTTCATAATAGCTAGGTTCAAATGTTTATCCAGTCAGCATGCCTGTTGTTATGTCCGTGCATCTACTGATGTGGCACAAAATATATTTTTTGGGTCATGTAATAACAGCAATTACTTTCCAAACAATAACAAACGAAGCATTAGACATGGTATAGTTCACGTGCAAGCCCGACATTCCAAGTTCAACTTCCACATCAAACTCATGTTCACAGATATCTGCACATTCATACATAATGTCCACAACCATGATTCACTTCAAAGCCAAAAAAATGTGAGAAGAGTTATAAATAAAGAAAAGCCTCTACTAGTTCCTGCTACTAGTGCGAGCACAACAAGTTAAGACCATGCGTAAATTAATTATATTTTGGCCATTTTTTGTGTTCTAAAATGCCGGCCGGCTCGCGGAAGGACGTGTTTCCGGCACACGCGCGGATTCAATGAAGGTAGGCGGGGCAGTCTAAAGCCGGTTGCACGCGGCGAGGAGGCGTGCTCAGCCGGGCCTGCAGCGAGTGGGGCCCTCTTGGCCGGCGCGCCGGTTCAATGCCTGCGCTATGAGAGGTCGCGTCTGTGTCAGAGCAATCACTCCCTCTAGTCCTTTTTTGTTTGGCTATAACAAAATCTCATTTTCCATTCACATTTTACAAGTAAAATTCATGGACAAACTTTGACCCAAAATATGATGGGGACTAGTAAACCAGAATGGAGGTAGTAGTTTTTTTAATCAAAGAAGGGTTTCCCCCTTCCGATTTTCATTACTGAAAACCAGCATCTAAATCTAAATCATAGTATTTGCCGTAGAACTACCAGGTTCAACATCTCGCAACATAAACCCATACAACCATACGCTAAGGAGGTACGTAGTACTATGAATTCCATTTTCGCTCCATACCAATTATTCTCAAAACTACTTAGTACTTATAACGCGCCATTGAAAATCAGAACTCTTAACCCCGCTAAAAAATGATATTTTAAATGTGGCTACTCGATCTGTGGCAACTGGCGAGCCACTGCCTCCAAGTCGTTCGCCTGCGGTCCCTACCATCAACTCCTACGGATCAAATTATCACGCGAGCTGACTATTCCTACAAAGGTGCTCCACCACGTACCTGGTACCCGCGAGTGCAGCAATCGCGCACCTAGGGTTTTAGGGTTTATTTCTTAATGTTGCCTTTACGTAACACATGTGTGCGAGACAGCGAGAGACCGACTGCGTGCGTGCGCCTCTTCTCTTCGTATATGTACTCCACCGTTTGTCTGGTGTCCAAAAAATTATAATAACTACTAGCAATGTGCCAATGCGTTGCCACACGATCAAAGTTGATTAATACATATTCACCGATTTGATAGAAAAAAAGTCTAGTTTTGAAATACGTATATCACTAAAAATATGTTATGTTTCACTCAAAATATATTCCTTTGGCGGTTTTGATGAGATAAGGGAGGAATGTTGTTGGTTTCAAGATTCGAGAAGTGGTATATGTCTAATTTCTACTCTTACTAGGAAGATGCCCGTGCGTTGCACGGAACATCAAGATCTTGTGGGAGAAAACGATGAACGAGGGAAGGCCTTATCTGCAAATGTGGTGCGGAGTGCGGGTAAATTGCCATATTTTCCTTCCTATCCGTCAGATATAAATCGGACGGCCTACATAGCAGGATGGCAGGCCCACCATCATCACCAATTCTGTTTTTATCCCTACTCTTATAAAAAGCATAGTCGGTGATGACCGTGTGCCTGCCATCCTGCAATATAGGCCGTCCGATCTATATCTGGCGGATAGGAAGGAAACTATGGCAATTTTGCAAAAAGATACCCACACCCGTCTCCACATTTGCAAATAAGGCCTTCCCTCATTCATCCTTTTCCCCCACAAGATAAACTACTCATACAAATGCATCTTGATGTTCCGTGCAATGCATGGGCATCTTGCTAGTTGTTGTAAAAATCCCATGTGTGAGAGAGAGAGGGAGAGAGGAGGAGGACGGAGTGCATGTGTGACAAAGACACAAAGAGTGTGTGTGCGAGAGGTATCAGCTTAAAATGAGGCGATAGTGTGTGTGTGCACAATCGAGAGGGTGTGTCTCAAGAAGGGAAGAAATATCTACATAGATACAAGGAGCGGGAGAGAGACATGTATGCTCTAGTGGAAGCATGAGTGTGCGGGTGTATAAACCTATCTAGAGGCTAGTCGATAAATGTTTGTGAGAGAAATATGAGTCGCGGGTGCGAAATCGAGAGTTTTGTGTGAGAGAAAGACGGTAGTCAGGAAGGGGAGTGGAAGCAGGAGTTGTGTGTGTGTGAGAGAGAGAGAGGGGGGGGGGGAATTTGTCTGATCGGTAAACAAATGAATAATGTCAGTATGGGATGGAGACGAAAAGGAGACCGCAACAAATGTTGTGTCTACAGGAGAGAGAGAGTAATTTTAGTGGTATGAGTCATATCTAGAGACATATAGGGTGTGTGAGAGAATCCCATAGAGAGAAAGACAAAGTGAAAGACAAGTGGAGACTGTGTGTGTGGCAGTGAAAAAGAAAGCCTAGGTACCTAGTGATACCAGCGAACAGTAGAGACGTGAGAGATAATGAAAACCGTGTAATGTATAATGATAGGGAGAGTGTGACACTTCTCAAGGGAGACGTCGAGAGACCATGTTTGCGAGGATAGGAGAAACATGAAGTGAGTGTCCGAGTGAGCTGGAGAAAAGAGAGCTATAGCTACATGAAGGAGCATGCATGCGAGAGAGATGGGCGTGAAAGGAGTGAACATAAAAGGGATTCAAATATTTGAATTCGAGATGATGATACATCTAATCCATACTCGAACCAAAATTGATCTATCAAACATGCATACTCATTTGAATTCACGCGCATCTATGTTATTTAATATGTAGATATTACCGATCCATACATTTTAGTAGAACATAATTTCGTTTAAATTTTTTGAATTCAACCTTATGATTTTGAGATCATTGTATTTGTAAATCATATTGTACATATAAAGGAGCAGAATTCTTTGTTGTTCTTTTGAAAGTATATAAAAAAATGATGTATATAGAATTTAATTCCAATGAAAAATGGATCCCGCCCAAAAAAATAGATACATACGGGATTCGAATTGAGTTGGCACGGTAAACGTGCACTCTGCAAAATTTGAACGAAGCGGGGAAAGTTGCAGTAACCGCCCGAAACCAAAATCTGCTAGATGGAAATTACTACTGCCTATCCCTGCCACGCAAAGCCTATCTGCTCAATTTCTATAGGTTTCAATAGGGGTAGGTTTGTAATTTCACCCAAATGTGACATAACTGCCTCTCACCCGGATTCATACATGGTGGGCGCCAAAACACAATGTGTCCTCGGCCGAAATCGACTCCCTCCCCGATTCATACACGGTGGGCGCCAAAAACAAACTCTCGTCGGCAAATATTCGGTGTATGCGAGATTACCGTCCTATCCCCAACTGACTAATATTGCTGTGATGTAGGAAATTTGAAACGGGGGCTAAGTTTGTAAATTTCCTCGCATTTGAGACAAGCGCGCCCTGAATACGTGGTTCCCCCCTTCCTCTCTACCTCCCTTTTCCCCATTCGTACTCCATGGGCGCCAAAACACCCTCTCCACACCAGCCTCCTCCGTTCGCCACCCCATCCACCGCCGTCCTCCTCCACCATGCTGGAGCTGATACCTCGATGCTGCCGTCCATTACAAGATATTGACCTCTCTCATCCACGGCTTCGGATTGGGATCCTTGCATCCTGTCCTCTCGCTTCATCCCCGCTGTCGTCAACCTTGCCGGCGCCGCTCCTATGACCGTCTCGTCCACCGTGCCCCACCGCCACCGTCTACCCTCCTAGATCTGCTTCCACGCTGCCGACAGCCATCGCTACTGCAGCACCGTCAAATTCTCAGCAGATTCATACACGGCGCCGCACCAGAGGCGGTACTCTTTTGTATTTGCTCAACTTATTTATCGCAGCAAGAAAATAGATCATCACTGCTTTACTCTGATTTATTGTCTTGGTTGCAAAGCTTCCTTTGTCCGGTTTGCACCTTCAGATCCGCCATCGCACGCTCAACACTATACTCCCAATGCTTACGCTTTTCCCCTTTTATATTCCACACTAGTTAAATCACAGTAGATTAAATTTCAAAATTGGGTCAGTCAATTTTTTAGAGCTCGCCGGAGTTCGCCGGTGCGAACGAAGGGGCTCAGGTGGTTGTGCGGGGGCGGTGGTGGGGCCTCGCCGAACGAAGAAAACTCGATGCGGGTGGGGGCGGGGTGGGGATGGGGGTGGCGGAGGAACACGGGCGGTGGGGGCCGGTGGTCCGGCCGGTGTCCCGTGCGGTGTTCTGTATGGGAAGAATCAGGGACGAGGAAGAAGAAGGGTTAGGAGACGTAGGATCTTCATCCAACCACCTTAAATGGTCGAGAGACAGCAGGAGTTGCATTCTTAATGCGCTCTGGTTCATTATGTGTTCGCACTGCGCAATGAACATTTTATTATCCAAAATCTGCTTGCTCTTCTTTACCATGTTCCTCTTCCGTTCTTCTTTAATTAGTACTCTCTCCATTCCTAAATACAAGTCTTTGTATAGATTCCACCATGGACTACATATGGAGCAAAATGAGTGAATCTACACTCTAAAATGTATCTGGATACGTCTGTATGTGATCCATAGTGGAAATCTCTACCAAGACTTATATTTTGGAATGGAGGGAGTATGATAGTAGTACAGTATGTTCCTTGTAGTGAAGATGAGCAGGGACATTTGCAGTGTAGAGGTCTATACGGTCAGTTGTGATGGACACTTTGAGCATCTTTGATTCGTAGGATTTTGTAAACATAGGAATAGGATTTGTAGTGGCTTGCCCACTTGAATCCTATAAGAATAGCAAGGAAATGCGGGGAGCTGTGTCACCTTTGAGAGTTACACTGATAACAGTACTGCACCTTCAGTTGAAGAGAACTGGTATCTGAAGCCTTTCTAGCCGTACCGGCAATACTAGCACATATATTCCGGCAAGTTCCACTTTGCTGATTTTACTTTGATGCTTACGGTTTTCCCGTTATATCTACACTATGATCTGTGTAGCTGCTTTGTGTCGCACTAGCAGCAGTACACTCTTGAAGCTAAACACTGCAATGACTTACAAAATTGGCACCAAGGCATTGAGTGCCATTCTGGATGCAATGAAACTCATACGCTCCCCACCTATTGATTCTTGTTCAGAATATGATCCTAATGACTATTCTAACCTCGAGGAGTCAAAGGCAGATGGCCTCTCCTGTTCACCCATCAAGGTGCATGTTCTAATTTGGCAAGGTTTTATTGATTGCGCGTATCTTGCATATGTTGTCTTGCATTTCTTCTACTTTGTTGCACCGCCATCTACTTAGTTTACTTATCATATATGTCGAGATGCCATGCCCATCCATTATCAATACATATTCCATTTGTCATCATACCATGTTTTTTCACTCAAATGATGTTCTTGTGCATCAGACATCAAAAAGGAAGAGGGTGATTGCCGAACCTGAAGGAGCACAAGCAAAGTCCTTGAAAAACGTGGTGGTGCCGGAGAAATCAGACAACACCCCACTTATATTGGTTGTACAACCAGTGACACAAAACGTAGGACCGACTCCAGCAGACTGTACCCATACTTCAATAGCCACACCACTAGCCCCACCACATAGGACCTGCACTCCAGCAAAAGGTATACCGATTTCAGTTGCCATGGCACCAGCCGTACCATAGAAAAATCCCACTCCAGCAAAAAGTACAGTAAGTCCACCGGCCGAAGACCTATCCCAACTATAGAGACGGCCAATTCCTGCAGATTGGAACCCCATTCCAGTTATTCCCAGTTTAAAAGACAATGCTTTCAATGTTGTTAGGGACTACGTGCATATATTCCCATCATGGGAAGATTATAGTGAAGACAAACACCATTTTCACATCTTCCTGTCCAACTTACATGTAAGTGCTATTATTCATGGTTATTATTTTCCTGTTTTCTGCTGATTGAACACATCAATGATTTACATTACATTGTTGTAAGTAGGCGAGGGTCAATCTGAATAGTCATGACGAGCAAAGCTTGCTTGTGCTTTTCAAGGAAGCATTGCAGCAGTATCGGTGTTACCTGAGGATATCACACTTTGATGGCAAGTCTATAAATAAATTTCCGGTGAAGTCTCCTGTGCTAAATTTAGAAGACATTGAATGGAAAAACCTTGTTATGCAGTGGTCTTGTTCCCAGGATGAGGTACTGTCTATGAAATCAAATGACAATTTAAACTTCTGCTTTTCCGCATGTGCCTTTCGGATCTTTTTTGCAGGAAATCTGCTCGAAGAAGAATTTCGGTTTGAAAAGAACGACAGGATATTGCAAATATGTTACCCGCTGCTTTGCTCTTGTTAGTACCCGTTGTCCTGTATCACTGTACTTGCATACATACCTGGTTCATTATGTGACAGCAGTATGCATGATAGCTTGCTTATCCATTATTCACTCCAAATTATCTGATCTGTATGAATGGTTACATTAGTGTAGAATATATCCAATGCTAATGAATTTTTTAGCTCTGCATTGTTCTTGTAAGTACATGTTGTCCTTTATCAATGTACTTATATTGACAGGTAGTTGTTCATGTACCATCACTCTGCAACTTATTTTCTTTTGCCCTCCATTTTCTACACATCAGATCTATATTTACTCTTACCATAAGGTTAGATAACACCTATGGTACTGAAGAAGTTTAGCTGTGCATTGCTCTTGGCCGTACCTTTTGCCTGTATCGCTGCACTTACATTTATAGCTACTTGGTTATGTAGCATCACTCTTCATATTATCTTAAATATTCTCCATTTTTTTATATATTATCACATCTATATTTACTCTTAACAAAATGTAGAATAAAGGCAATGCTTATGAAGAAGATTCTGTGGTAAACTTCTTGAATTGCCCCCCCCCCCCCATCAGCATGGACAAGGGCTTTATAGAGCTTGTCTTAACCAATAATGTAAGTTTTTCCTTCTCAAGTCTTCAAACTTTGTTGTGTATATTTGGTTAGGTGTGACTGCAACATCTGTTTATTTTTTGTGTTTGCATCAAATTGCATGTTTAAAGTTTATTCTGTAGTTCATAAACAAAAGTTTGTCCTTCTCCATTTACGTTTTCAGTTGTACAACCAAGTTCCTTCTTCATACCATGTAAATTAAACTATACAGAGTAAGTGATCTTCTTTTGCACTGCATGTATGCTTCTGTTCTTGATGCATAATCCAGTGGTGTGGTGAACCTACCCACTACAATACAATGTCATATTCTGCAATGTCTTAACTATGAACAATGTCATATCATTCTACTATTATTTAAACCGTCTCCTTATTTGCCAATCTGAAATGGGATAAATTCACAGCACACTAACCATTGATACTTATGAGCTCTTGATCTGTAATCCAGTGGTGTCGTGAAGCTGGCAACTCCTTCACAATATCATTTCCTACCATGTCTAGACCTCAACAATACCATATTGTGTTAATGCAATTTTAAACTGTGTCACTTTATTCGTCAGTAAGAAATGTGATGAATTGTCACCAATGATACTTTTATGTGCAAAACATGTCATCTGTCTGCTTGTTTATCTTTCAGAGTGAGTAGGATATAAGTGTTAAACAAGCGCAGTCTCATCAGCTTGCTCAGCTGCTTGCACTGCAACTCCCAAGCAGGGCTAACCTTTCTTGAACTCTATTGAAGTGCTGTTGGTTTTTATATTATTTTGTCGACATGTTTATTTGCATTGGTGGTGATCTTTGATGCCCAGTGTATGTAATATATTGTCTGCTTGTGCTTTATTATCATAATGGCGAACTTTGATGCCAAGTGGATGTAATATGCCATAATTTTTTTATTTTATAGTCTAGGTTTTTTCTTATTCATGATGCTACAGTTATATATATATATATATATATATATATATATATATATATATATATATATATATATATATATATATATATATATATATATATATATATAGGACGGCAGTATGGGACACCTAGGTGCCCAGGCACCTTGTCTAGATGCCGTTAGATTGAATCTTGCCTTTGCTTATGAGATGGGCAGATTGATTATCGGGTTTCACCCGTTAACAAAATAGTTTAGATTTTCCTTACATACTCCGCCGGTTATAATGTACTTTCTATAATTTGGTGGCATCTGCATACCCATGTACGTCATTGAAGTACATTCCGAAAAATTATGCATGCATACCTCAGTTGGAAAGTGTACGTTAATTACTTGCCAAATTCCTTTTGCATGGCGATGCTGAAATGGAAAGTGTGATTAAGAGATAATCAATTAGCATTTTTTTGGGGAAACATAATTCAGGTCCTTATTTAATTCATATTCTACCGGATGGCCAGATTCATGCATGTTAATAGGAGAGAGAAGCAAGATTTAATGTACGTAGGTATTAGTACATGACTATTGTACGTACGAGTATCTAATACATGACTTTTTTTTAGCATTAGTACAGACACAAGCGCTCATATACACGCGTATACACTCATCCCTATGAACGCACACACGCACACCCTACCCCTATGAGCACCTCCGAGAGACCGAGCCGGCATATCATCTTGAGATTTACGAAGTCACCGTAGGCGCCTCGTCATCGACGGGAACGTCTCCTCCCACTGAAAGCGCATCGCCGGAAATCCTGAAATAAATCCAGGAATAATGCGAGCACCAGGATTTGAACCCTGGTGGGTTGGGGATACCACTGTCCACCTAACCAACTCAAACACAGGTTGATTCACATCTAATACATGACTTGTAAAATATCTTACGTATGTTTATTTACTCGAAATATATGGGGTATATATTTGATGCCCGTATTAGATACCTCACATTGTCGGGTATGTACGTAGCAATATTTTATTTTTGGTACATATGTCGACTGGGTATGTACATCATTTTGCAAGCAATTTTCACATAGCCGGTTATATAAAGTGCGTAGACACATTAGGTATATTTTCACTTGAGGTATATTATTGGATGTACAATACTTTCCTACATTTTCTTCACATAGACGGGTATGTACAATATTTTCCTACCTGAAAGAGTAGCTTGATATTTTTCAAAATTAAATTTCTATTAGGAGGGGTATCTGATGTCGATTTCACATTGTTGGGTATATACTCAAGAAAAAAAAAGAGTATTAGTCCCCTGGATATAATAAGTAGATGTTGGCTATATCATTTCTAGTTATGCCGCACACTCTAATTTAAATTAAGGTAATTTTTTGCTATATCCTTTTTGTGACGCGTGCCAATTGGTTGTTTTACGTATATTGTATTTATTTTAGGTCACCTAGGTATATACCTAGATTTCGTATTACTACTTGTTTTATAAGATAGCTGCATATAAACTTCAGCCCAGAATAGTACATAGGCCATACGTCATGTCATGTCGTTTGGTATATGATACCTAAAAATCTAACGGCAAAAAAACAATGTTACAACAAGAAGTATGAAAGGTCAAGTTAGTGTACTAAAGGCATTTTACACCGTATGGTTGAATAGGTGATTATAGAAATATATTTGGAAAGAAATTCATTAATAGGAGGAAACAACATGCAATTCTCTTTTCGAAAGCAATCTGACTGTGTTATGCACACCACGCATTAGCGGGTATAGCTCACACTAATGGGTTAGAGGAAGTTAGGTGCCCAGGCACCTAGGTGCCCCAGTTAATTTACTAGCAAACATGCCCGTGCATTGCAACGGGAGAAAAAAATTACCTCTCATACACACTATCGATACATCAGCAAATCTCTTGAAATCGTGCACGATGCCACATGAAAAACAACATGATAAGTAATGTTGCGCAAAAACATAAAGACGTGATGATTTCTGAATTGTATTCAAGGTGTTTCCAATTTAGACAATATAAATATATATTTAGTTGCAGGTATATCTTTACGCATTTGTTGTCGTTCCTCCTCGCTGGTGCCCAACAAATATTTGCATTACAATGAAAATAGCAAAGTATATTTTATTATTTAATGATAGCATTTGCATAAGAGCATTATTTTTGCCTCCTTTATATATGTGCTTTTTTGTAATCCAAGTCAAATCTTAATTTGGTTGCAAACATATTAGACAACTCCATAAAAAACAATCAATTTGTAAGGACATGCATACCAAATGTTCAAGGTTGCATATCAACATTGATATTTCTTAAAAATATATGATTTTTTTAAAACAATATGAAAATTAAAGTCAAGCCATTGGTTTATGTAAAGCTTGTATCAGCAACATTGTACATTTTTTATACATCAGAAACATTTTATATATACACATTTAATACTTTCCAATTTCATGGTCAACATTTTTTAAAACATATTTATTTTTTATGTCTACTTTTTATACATATCCTACATTTTTTGTATACATCAGGAATATTTTTTGTACACGTTTAACATAGTCCAAATACATGTACTATTTTTGAAAACTTATATTTTTTATGTCTACTTTGTTCCATACCATATTATATATGCTTCTATACATTTTCCTTATACATCAAAAAACATCTTTTGTATGCACATTTGACACTTTTAATATATGATTAACATTTATTAAAGAATGAAAAATTATATTGCTATTTTTCTATGAACTGTACTTTTTTGTATATAATGGAAACATTCTTTCTATACATGTTTGAAATTTCTTTAGTGCATGATTAACATTCTTTCAAAGTCTGCATATAAGTGATTTTTATGATTAAAATATTCATAGTATTTCGAAATAAAGCCAAAAGAAAAAAATACAGAACATATGTAAAAATAAGTAAGAAAAATAAGTGCTAAAGGCCGCTCTGGGCCGGCCCAATCGGGCATCTGTCTAGAGAAAAGGGGGAGCAAAAGTGGAGTAATAATAGAGAAAAGAGGGAGATGGGGGATCGAACCTAGGTCTTCTAGGCGGAAGAGGGAGAGTCCATCCAGCCGGGCTGGCCAAGCTCTTCATGTGTTCTAGGGAATCAAAACGTATTGAACCAAAAGCAATGGCCGACTAAAAAAACGAATCGTTTTTTCCACTTACCGGGGTCATAGGTGGGTAAATTATGTGAACTCTATGGGCAAATTCCATGACGTACGACAGAAACCTAATTTTCTTTATTATATATATATATATATATATATATATATATATATATATATATATATATATATATATATATATATATCTTGTCTTCGCAGTAAACCGGCCAAACCGTAAAATTACGATACATAATCGGGCCGTCGTGCAATCACGATGTATGATCCGCATCATGGGCCCCGTCATCTTGGTCCATTAAAAGGCCTAAATGTAAATTAACCACTAGCAGATTCGGGCCTTTAATAGGCCGAGTAAACCATCGGCCCTCTTTTCGCAAGAAAACTCAATGGACTTTTAGGAGGCTGAGAAGTAGGTTGGGCCTGAAACGTGCCGAACAGCTCACGGGCCAGCAGCAGCCCGAAATGGACCCCGGCCCATGATTGTGTGAATCAAATCACGGGCTTTTAACAGGCCAAAATTTTCTCGGTCCTTATTTGGCCCAATCAGATTGTCGGCTGCGAGCAGGCCGGATGCAAACCGGGCCATAGTTAGGCCCAACTATATGACGGGCTTTTAACAGTCTGAAATTAATATAGGGCCGAAATGTTATACGGGCCCTTAACAGGCCAAAACTAATATTAGGCCGAATTACTAAATGGGACTTTAGCAAGTGGGCCCAAAAGCATAGCGTCCAGTTGACGGGCCGAATCTGATATGGACCATAATTTAGCCCAAAGCCTCTTAAAGGGCCGGACCTGATCTGGGTCGTAATTTGGCCTAGAACGTGGTAGGCTTTTAACGGGCCGGATCTCATATGGCCCATTATTAGGCCCGGAACGTGGCAGGCCATTAATGGACCGGATCAAATATGGGCCGGCATTTGGCCCCAAACATGGCAGCTAGTTAATGGGTCGGCCTACTAGGGTCCTCAAAATCTTGTGGGCCTATAGCTGGGCCGACCCATTAATGTCGGCGAAATCTTGTGGGCCTTTACCTGGGCCGGCTCATTATGGCCCACAAAAATATTGTGGGACTTTACCTGGGCCGGCCCATTATGGCCCGCAAAATCTTGTGGGCCTTTAGCTGGGCCAGCCCATTATGGTCCACAAAATCTTGTGGGCCTTTAGTTGGGCCGGCCCATTTAAACTTTATGGGCCGGTCCATGTGTCAACATATCATAGGCGCATCTCGCCCATTGGATGAGTGACACCTGTGCCAACGCGGAGCTGACACGTGTTTCCTCCAGCCAATGATGATTTTACACGTGGAAAATCCCCATTGGTCCGGGATGTTAATGGGTTATCGGATCCAAAACCGGACCCGATAGCTTAACGATGTTCCGTTACGGCGGATGCCACGTGTCGGTCACCCTTGACGAAAGCACTTCTGTGACGCGTGATTTATCATCATGGAAGTGGACACTTCCGTGATGATAATTTTGGTAATGTCATGGAACACTTGTATGACAGCACAGGTATGACTATCTTGATTCTGTCATAAAATCGTCAGGGATGAACATGCATGACAAAAAACATGACCTACTGTGACAAACACGTATGATCATGGAAGTGTATTTTTTTGTAGTGATTATACACTTTGATGAGATGATCAAAGATTTTGGGTTTATACAAAGTTTATGAGAAACTTATATTTCCAATGAAGTGAGTGGGAGCACTATAGAATTTCTGATGAGTATATGTTGTTGACATATTGTTGATCAGAAATGATGTAGAATTTCTGAAAAGCATATAGGGTTGTTTGAAAAGTGTTTTTCAATGGAAAAACTAGATCAAGAAACTTGAACATTGAGCATCAAGATCTATAACGATAGATAAAAAACGCTTATTAGTACTTTCAAATGAACACATACCATGACAAGATTTTGAAGGAGTTCAAAATAGATCGGCAAAGAAGGAGTTCTTGGCTGTGTTATAAGGTGTGATTATTGAGTAGACTCAAGACCTGACCACGGCAGAAGAGAAATAAAGGACGAAGATCATCCCTTATGCTTTAGATGTAGGCTCTACAGTATGCTATGTTGTGTACCGCACCTTAAGTGTGCCTTGCCATGAGTCAGTCAAGGGGTACAAGAGTGATCCAGGAATGGATCACAAGACAGCGGTCATAGTTATCCTTAGTAACTATGTGACTAAGGAATTTTTCTCGATTATGGAGGTGGTAAAAGAGTTTGTTGTAAAGGGTTACGTCAATGCAAACTTTGACACTAATCCGGATGACTCTAAGTAGTAAACCGGATTCGCATAGTAGAGTAGTTATTTGGAATAGTTCCAAATAGCGCGTGGTAGCTTCATCTACAAAATGACGTGGAGATTTGTAAAGCACACTGAGATCTGAAAGGTTCAGACCCGTTGACTAAAAACCTCTCCCACAAGCAAGATATGATCAAACCCCATGGGTGTTGGATTCATTACAATCACATAGTGATGTGAACTAGATTATTGACTCTAGTGCCAGTGGGAGACTGTTGGAAATATTCCCTAGAGGCAATAATAAAATGGTTATTATTATATTTCCTTGTTCATGATAATTGTCTATTGTTCATGCTATAATTGTATTAACTGGAAACCATAATACATGTGTGAATACATAGACCACAACATGTCCCTAGTGAGCCTCTAGTTGACTAGCTCGTTGATCAATAGATGGTTATGGTTTCCTAACCGTGGACATTGAATGTCATTGATAGATCACATCATTAGGAGAATGATGTGATGGACAAGACCCAATCCTAAGCATAGCACAAGATCGTGTAGTTCGTTTGCTAAGAGCTTTTCTAATGTCAAGTATCATTTCCTTAGACCGTGAGATTGTGCAACTCCCAGATACCGTAGGAATGCTTTGGGTGTACCAAACGTCACAATGTAACTGGGTGGCTATAAAGGTGCACTATAGGTAGCTCCGAAAGTATCTGTTGAGTTGGCACGAATCGAGACTGGGATTTGTCACTCCGTATGACGGAGAGGTATCTCTGGGCCCACTCGGTAATGCATCGGCATAATAAGCTCAGTGTGACTAAGGAGTTTGTCACGGGATCATGCGTTACGGAACGAGTAAAGAGACTTGCCGGTAACGAAATTGAACAAGGTATGGGGATACCGACGATCGAATCTCGGGCAAGTAACATACCATGGACAAAGGGAATTGTATACATGATTGATTGAATCCCCGACATCGTGGTTCATCCGATGAGATCATCGTGGAACATGTGGGAGCCAACATGGGTATCTAGATCCTTCTGTTGGTTATTGGCCGGAGAGATGTCTCGGTCATGTCTGCATGGTTCCCGAACCCGTAGGGTCTACACACTTAAGGTTCGGTGACGCTAGAGTTGTTATGGGAAATAGTATGTGGTTACCGAAGGTTGTTCAGAGTCCCGGATGAGATCCCGGACATGACGAGGAACTCCGGAATGGTCCGGATGTGAAGATTGATATATTGGACGAAGGGTATTGGAGTCCGGAATTGTTCCGGGGGTACCGGGTGACGACCAGCGTGTCCGAAAGGGGTTTCGGAGGCCCCGACAAGCGTTGGGGGCATTATGGGCCAAGGGGAGGGGGCACATCATCCCACTAAGGGGCTGAGCGCCCCTCCCACCCCATCTCATGTAACCAGGAGAGGTGGGGGCGCCTCCCCTAGGTCAGCCACCCCTCCCCGGCTTGGGGGCAAGTTTCATAGGGGTGGGGGCACCCAAACCCATCTAGGGATTCCCCTGTGGCCGCCGCCCCTCCCCTAGGGAAACCCTAGGGTGTCTCCTCCTCGCCCCTTCCCCCTATATATAGTGAGGGAGAGCTGGATCAAGAAGGAGGAGACGTCCCTGGGCTGTACGTGTGTTGAACACGAAGGCGTCGTCCGTTTGGCGCTAGATCGGATCTTCTGCGATTTGAATCGCCGTGTGTGCGACTCCATCAACCGTGTTCTTATAACGCTTCCGCTTAGCGATCTTCAAGGGTATGACGATGCACTCCCTCTTTCTCTCGTTGCTAGCATCTCCTATATTGATCTTGGTGACACGTAGGAAATTTTTTGAATTATTACTACGTTCCCCAACATTACGGTGGGTGAACAAATTACTGCCGAGCAATTAATAGAAAAACGCATAACTATGAAGACCTCTAAGGCAATGATCATGAATATAGGCATCACGTCCGTGTCAAGTAGACAGAAGCAATTCTGCATCTACTACTATTACTCCACAAATCGACCGCTATCCAACATGCATATAGAGTATTAAGTTCATAAGAACGAAGTAGCGCATTAAGCAAGATGACATGATGTAGAGGGATAAACTCAAGCAATAAGATATAAACCCTATCTTTTTATCCTCGATGGCAACAATACAATACGTGCCTTGCTGCCCCTACTGTCACTAGGAAAGGGCACCCCAAGATTGAACCCAAAGCTAAGCACTTCTCCCATTGCAAGAAAGATAAATCTAGTAGGCCAAATTAAACCGATAATTTGAAGAGACTTGCAAAGATATCAAATCATGCATATAAGAATTCAGAGAAGAACAAAATAATATTCATAGATGATCTTGTTCATAAATCCACAATTCATCGGATCTCAGCAAACACACCGCAAAAGAGTATTACATCAAACAGATCTTCAAGAACATCGAGGAGAACTTTGTATTGAGAAACAAAGAGAGAGAGAAGAAGCCATCTAGATAATAACTAGAGAGAGAAGAAGCCATCTAGCTAATAACTATGGACCTGAAGGTCTGTGGTAAACTACTCATGCTTCATCGGAGAGGCAATGGTGTTGATGTAGAAGCCCTCCATGATCGATTCCCCCTCAGGCAGATCACCGGAAAAGGCCCCAAGATGGGATCTCACGGGTATAGAAAGTTGCAGCGGTGGAAAATTGGTTTCATGACTCCCCCTGATGTTTCTAGGGTATAAGAGTATATATAGGCGAAAGAAGTACGTCGGTGGAGCTACGAGGGGTCCACGCGGGTGGGGGCACGCCTACCCCCTGGGCGCGCCCTCCTGCCTCGTGGCATTTTAGACTTCAGCTCCAAGTCTTCTGGTTTGCTTTCGGTCCAAGAAAGATCATCGCGAAGGTTTCATTCCGTTTGGACTCCATTTGGTATTCCTTTTCCGCAAAACTCTAAAATAGGAAAAAAAAACAGAAACTGGCATTGGGCCTCCGGTTAATAGATTAGGTCCAAAAATAATATAAAAGAGCATATTAAAGACTATTAAACATCCAAAATAGATAATATAATAGCATGGAACAATAAAAAATTATAGATACGTTGGAGACGTATCAGCGTATCCCACCATCTTTAAGTAGCAACTCCACCACCCCCTCCGGCACTCTAGCTCAGTCTCTCTCCCAACCATATTGCTCTCCCACACATGTATGGATGACAATTAATATCCCTAAATATGTAGCTAGACCACTTCTTCTCCACACATATACCAGTCGATCTACCCCTCTAGTTAGGTCTCTCCCTGCCTCCCCTCCCCCCGACACAAACTGATAGATCGAACGCTATAGTTAGTTTTCTCTGCCACACACAAACTGCTCCTTTCCCCTCTCACATTCCAGTAGGCCAGTCGCCATATATCTTTGATGTGCGCACACACAATTTCGTAGGCTCTCTTTATCGATCTCAGACCCATACACTTCATCCCTCTCTTTGCTTCTATTGATACCTAACGCCGATGATCCCTCCCCTCTCTTCTTGTGGATTGCCCCCTTTGTAAGATATATCAAGCTAGGCATATGTTTCACACACATTGTGTATCTTACAATTTTTTGGTTTTCAGATATCATCGACACATATTTTCTGTCTATCTATCTCTCACACACAAATACACTCACGAATTCACCCACAAAAAACAATCATGAATGCACACACCATCTCTCCCTAGGTTTGTATCTCTTTCACAGACACCCACGTAGGTGGGGTACGTATAGGAAGAGAATAGGTGCATGCAGTGACGCACGTTCTCCCATCTCTTTCCCCACCACACCCGCGTGGGTACACGGTGGATCTCATTTCTGTACGAAAAGGCGGCCCACATGATACTTTGACATGTGCAGTGGTTGTACACTTGATGGAGGGTCGTTTACCACGCGTGAACGAAACAAAGTGCGACTTGACGCGTTGGCGTTTTATTTTTAAATAAATTTTATTCCTCAATGCATCTAGCATAGAATATAATACGAGTGTTATTAAGAGAAAATAGAAAACCGCTCCACTATATATAATATAGGCAGGAGCCTCAACGCTTTCCTTGCTGGGGTTGGTCTCTTCACACTCTCTCACATAAGACAGCTACGGCAACTTTCCCTCTCTCTCTCTCTCTCTCTCTCTCTCTCACCACTGGTCGCTCATCTAGCTGGATCTCGTCTGCTTCGGAAAAGGGGGATGTGCAGCGTTGCTCCAGCCACCGGCGTCGAGGCAGGAAACCCACTATCGGTGCATCTCGATCTGTTGTACCTGCCATTCTCTCTAACCAAGCTCCAGCATGGTAGGGCCTTTGCCCCTTCCTCGCTGTCGCAATATGGGTAGATCTCTCCCACCGGCGCCCTCCTAATTACATCCCAACGACCCTCAGGTATAGCTTCCTCCGTCATTGCTCCACTGCCCATTTTCCCAGGTCGCTACATGTGGAAAATCCTGCATGTGGATCTACTCCAGTTCTTTGCCTAAAACATAGCTTGATCAGCGTACTTTCCATCCTACAATCTCATCCTCACATTGTTTTAGATAAACCACCGTGCTGCTACCTTTTCATTTTTGTTGGCGTATGTGTCATCAACTGTTATTAGCTAGTAATTGTTTCCTTCCTACCTCTTGTTCCAAACAGGGATATCCATTTCACCTCGTTGCTATTGCGACCTTTTGGTGAGCTGCAAAAAACACTTTTTTCTTAAGAGTGTTTTGTGCAGTTCTACTAAAATGTCACATGGGCAACATTTCTAAATTTCAGTGGCACTGCACAAAGGGAGATTGGTTTTGCTGTCCTCCTCATCCAAATCTGAGCCTAATCTTTGCCAGCAAGTACTAGTCTTAAGAGAGACTGCAAAGGTGACCGGCTTCTATTTTTGTGTTTATTGCTTCATCAATAGTTCCTCTATTATTGTAATCACACTTACTCAATATCTTTGCTAACATGGATGCTCATCTCTATTTTAGTGGAACTGCACAAAAATATCGGAATGTTCCAGGCTTCTGACCGCTACTTTTTTGCCAACATGTCTTGTTGATTTTGACAGAGCTGCGGGAAAGTAGCTGCCAATGAACATCCTGGCCAGGAAATGAAAGCACGCTTATGGACAGCATCGAGCAATTTTTATTTTTTCTTTATTTGTACACCTTCTCACAACTTTGTCTTCAGTTGTGATGTAAATATTGGCTCTAATCTGCGAATCATTGAGATGCATTAGCAAGGAAGTTAGTTTTTTATTTTTGCAAAAGAGCATGGATGTTAGTTTCCTTCGTGTTTGATGGAATGTTGTCATGAGAGAACCTTCGAGCTGGCAAAACACATGAAACAAAAGCTGAAATATTCATAGCATTGTATAATTTCATGTTGCTGAAAAATTATGTGTACATATATTATGCAAACAAATGTTGATAGCTTGATCGCATTGCTAGAAGACAATCAACATCTGGATCGATGTGCCATGCACCAATTAGAGTGCGCAACGGCATGGGAGACTCATCATGGTCGTTGCACTGCAGTAATAATGACTAATGAGCAGTCAAATCATAAGCCCCACCTTTCCCACAATAAGTTGCTCAGACAAAGAAACCATCAATACACTATTCTTTGAATCCGCTAATACTAGTATGAAGGTGCAAAACCAAGTGAATGTTTGGCATGTTGGTCAACACCTTTCTCTTGGCATATCACTGACATGTGGGACCCGAGTGTGAGAAAACCGACCGCAATTGGCGGCAAAATGGACAACCCACTGCTCCTTGAGAGAGACGAGAAGAGAGAACACAAACGAGCTCTTAAGAGAGACGGGGAGTGATAACACAGACGGTCTAAGTGTTGCACGGAGGCCAAGAAATATTATGATGATAGTGTGAGGAGTACTAGGGTTGTCGTTGTATGAACTCTAGGATAGATTGATCGGAAAGAATAGCTTTGAGGTGGTTTCGTACCCTACAAACAATTTCTTCTTATGTTCTCCGCTAGATAGGAACTTTTGAGTGATTCTTCATTGCACATTGAGGGATGGTTATATGATCCAATTATATTAGCACTGTTGAGAGATTGCACTAGTGAAAGTACGGACCCTAGGCCTCATTTTAAAGCATTGCAATACCATTTGTGCTCCGTTTTATCAATTGCTACCTTGCTGTTTTTTATTGTTCCTATTACAAAAATCAATATATAGTATCATTAATACGCTTTTATTACCATCTCTTCGCTGAACTAGTGCACATATACAAATTACCATTGTATTCGGTGTGTTGGGGACACAAGAGACTTTTAGTTATTTGGTTGCAGGGTTGTTTGAGAGAGACCATCTTCATCCTACACCTCCCACGGATTGATAAAAGGTCATCCACTTCAGGGAAATTTGCTACTGTCCTACAAAACTCTGCGCTTGGAGGCCCAACACGTGTCTACAAGAACAAGTTATGTAGTAGATATCAACCGCCTGGGCGAGGGAGAGTGCGCAGTAGTCAAAAGCTTCTCCTCGTCCTGTGAGCCACCACACGTGTGGGAGAGGGAGAGGGTGTAGTAAGCAAGCTTCTCCTTGTTCTTCTCGTCCTGCGAGCCACCGCGGCATGAGAGAGGGAGAGGGGGTAGTGTAGTAAGCAAGCTTCTCCTTGTTCTGCGAGTTGACGGGACACAACAAAGTAGTAGTGCTAGTACTACTAGTCCATACTGCCTCCTTTCTGGTTAATATGGCTTAATTTGAAATGAGATAAATACACTGGCGGTCGTTGTATTTGTAAACATACGGTCACTAGACTTCATAATACACTCATTATGGTCAATATATACATTTTATGGTGTTTATATGGTCACTAGCTCACCGTAGAGCACCTATTGCACTCTGTTGACTGGCCAAATAGTCTACGTGGCACTTTGTTGACTGGTTAAATTGACCCATGGTTTCTGGGTCCCACCTGTTAGTTGGCAGACGAAAGAAATAAGTTGAACAAAACTTTACGCAGGCGCGACAGGAGTCCAATCCTTGCGTGGGAACCACCCTGGCTGTGTATGTGTTTGCATGCACGTGTAGGTTGAGCACTTAAGCGTGAGCGTGTGTGTTCCTTTGTGTGATGTACACATACATGCATGCATGCATGTGTACATGTGCGTGTTGCTGGCTATATAGACATGCCATGCCATCAAGAGTTAGCAATATTATTTGCTCATACAATAGAGTTGGCTATAAGGTTGGCTATAAGCCCAACTTTTTTCACTTTCTCTCTATCTCTTTCTTCTCATTAAATGCCTTTACCCAGGAGCACGCATAGAGCCTGGCTCTTGCATGAGAGCCCACTCCTCTACTTTTTCCTTGTCTCTCTCTTCCACATAGGCAAAAGTGCCATGTAAGCAGGCTTATAGCCCACTATTGTACTTGCTCTTAGGGTGTCACACGCGTTTTTGTGTGACTGTTGCATGCATGCATGAGGATTGTAGTCTCTCACATTCACATGTTCATATTCCAAAGCTTCGCTAAATGTTGCATGCAAGGTTTAAGAGAAAACTCACCAAAGCATGTAAGAGTTCTGGTCATTCGTTATTCATGCACGCATGCATGCATTGCCGATATTAATACGTTGGTAAACACAATTTCATGAGGAAAACGAGCCCATTAATTGAGTACTTTTGCTAAGTAGTAGTTCAGAAAAGTATTTCAGGACTCATCATCTACTAAACCGAAAGGATGGAGTAGGTATGAAATTGGCACCGGGAACCTTGGCCAATGGTTCTTGTTATTGGGCATGATGAGCATAGAGGCATTGGTCCCCATCGGTTAGAGAAACTATTCAATGAGTCTTCACAGTGAAGTGACAATACATGCTGCAGCAGATGGGACACTTAATTCATGAGCTGATCCAGCGTGTTGGTGTTACCAAATCATGCCTTACCCTGTAATGCCATCATGTCTGCCAGTTGAGCACGCTTCCGCAATTAAGCGTACGCACCTCTCTCTTCCATTAACTGACACATGGGCCCGCTATAGATGGATCGCCAGCTTGATCCTCTACCATATATTTGATGTAGTATGCATGAGAATCCTCTACCACGCAACATGCATTAGTGCATTCTAAGTGGGTTTTAAATCACAATGCTTCCACATCATCATGCATAAGAAAACACCGCACCACAACATGCAACATACTCCCTCTGTTCCATTTACTCATGCGTAGCTCATTGACCTTCAAATGGAGATCACAATCTAACAAATTCACTCTCTCTTTCAGAAACTCATGATATATCAATGACCTTCTTATTTCAAATGACCAAATGCTAGCATGGCAAACGTACTCCCTCTGTTCTGTTTTATAGTGCGCATAAGCTTTTCGCCAAAATTCCATAATGTACAGCGTGGACGTGGTTTTAGATGGCATTACCCCTTGCTTAAATGATGGATGTTAGAGAAGGTAGGGCACATGGGAGTGAGACAAACCTGCATGCATGGGTAGTTATGTCGATAGCACAACAAACAACTCATGCATCATAAGATATGTTTGTTGGGGAACGTAGTAATTTCAACAGTTTTCCTACGCACACGCAAGATCATGGTGATGCATAGCAACGGGAGGGGAGAGGGTCGTCCATGTACCCTCGTAGACCGTAAGCAGAAGCGTTATGACAATGCGGTTGATGTAGTCATACGTCTTCACAATCGACCGATCGAAGTACCGAACGTACGGCACCTCCGCGATCTGCACACGTTCAGCTCGGTGACGTCCCACAAACTCATGATCTAGTAGGGCTTCGAGGGAGAGTTCCGTCAGCACAACGGCATGATGATGGTGTTGATGAATCTACCGATGCAAGGCTTCGCCTAAGCACCGCTATGATATGACCGAGGTGGATTATGGTGGAGGGGGCACCGCACATGGCTAAAGATCAATGATCAACTTGTGTGTCCATGGGGTGCCCCTCCCCCGTATATAAAGAATAGAGGAGGGGAGGGGCCGGCCCTCTCTATGGTGCGCCCTGGGGAGTCCTACTCCCACCGGGAGTAGGTCCCCCCCCCCCTCCATGTAGTAGGAGTAGGAGTCAAGGAAAGGGAAGAGAGAAGAGAAGGAAGGAGGGGGCGCCGCCCCTCCCCCTAGTCCAATTCGGACTAGGCCTTGGGGGGCGTGCAGCCTGCCTCTCTCTCTCCCTCTCCCTTAAAGCCCAATAAGGCCCATATACTCCCCGGCGAATTCCCGTAACTCTCAGGTACTTCGATAAATACCCAAATCACTCGGAACCATTCCGATGTCCAAATATAGTCGTCCAATATATCGATATTTACATCTCGACCATTTTGAGACTCCTCATCATGTCCTCGATCTCATCCGGGACTCCAAACACCTTCGGTACAACAAAACACATAACTCATAATATAAATCATCACCGAACATTAAGCGTGCGGACCCTACGGGTTCGAGAACTATGTAGACATGACCGAGACACGTCTCCGGTCAATAGCCAATAGCGGAACCTCGATGCTCATATTGGCTCCCACATATTCTACAAAGATCTTTATCGGTCAAACCGCATAAGAACATACGTTCTTCCCTTTGTCATTGATATGTTACTTGTCCTAGATTCGATCGTCGGTATCTCAATACCTAGCTCAATCTCGTTACCGGCAAGTCTCTTTACTCGTTCCGTAATACATCATCCTGCAACTAACTCATTAGTCACATTGCTTGCAATTCTTATAGTGATGTTCATTACCGAGAGGGCCTAGAGATACCTCTTCGACAATCGGAGTGACAAATCCTAATCTTGATATATGCCAACTCAACAAGTACCATCATAGACACCTATAGAGCACCTTTATAATCACCCAGTTATGTTGTGACGTTTGGTAGCACACAAAGTGTTCCTCCGGTATTTGGGAGTTGCATAATCTCATAGTCATAGGAACATGTATAAGTCATGAAGAAAGCAATAGCAACATACTAAACGATCAAGTGCTAAGCTAACGGAATGGGTCAAGTCAATCACATCATTCTCTAATGATGTGATCCCGTTAATCAAATGACAACTCATGTCTATGGCTAGGAAACTTAACCATCTTTGATTCAACGAGCTAGTCAAGTAGAGGCATAGTAGTGACACTTTGTTTGTCTATGTATTCACACATGTACTAAGTTTCCGGTTAACACAATTCTAGCATGAATAATAAACATTTATCATGAAATAAGGAAATAAATAATAACTTTATTATTGCCTCTAGGGCATATTTCCTTCAGTCTCCCACTTGCACTAGGTCAATAATCTAGTTCACATCACCATGTGATTTAACACCAATATTCACATCTGTATGTGATTAACACCCATAGTTCACATCGTCATGTGACCAACACCCGAAGGGTTTACTAGAGTCAATAATCTAGTTCACATCGCTATGTGATTAACACCCAAAGAGTACTAAGGTATGATCATGTTTTTCTCGTGAGAGAAGTTTAGTCAACGGGTCTGTCACATTCAGAGCCGTATGTATTTTGCGAATATTCTATGTCTGCAATGCTCTGCAAGGAGCTACTCTAGCTAATTGCTCCCACTTTCAATATGTATCCAGATTGAGACTTAGAGTCATCTGGATTGGTGTAAAAGCTTGCGCCGATGTAACTCTTTATGACGAACTCTTTTATCACCTCCATAATCGAGAAACATTTCCTTAGTCCTCACTAAGGATATTCTTGACCGCTGTCCAGTGATCTACTCCTAGATCAAAATTGTACTCCCTTGCCAAATTCAGAGCAAGGTATACAATAGGTATGGTACACAGCATAGCATACTTTATAGAACCTATGACTGAGGCATAGAGAATGACTTTTCATTCTCTTTCTATTTTGTGCCATGGTTGGGTTTTGAGTCTTACTCAACTTTACACCTTGCAATACAGGCAAGAACTCCTTCTCTGGCTGTTCCATTTTGAACTACTTCAAAATCTTATCAAGGTATGTACTCATTGAAAAATCTTATCAAGCGTGTCGATCTATCTTTATAGATCTTGATGCTCAATGTGTAAGCAGCTTTACCGAGGTCTTTCTTTGAGAAACTCCTTTCAAACACTCCTTTATGCTTTCCAAAAAATTCTACATTATTTCTAATCAACAATATGTCATTCACATATACTTATCAGAAAGGTTGTAGTACTCCCACTCACTTTCCTGTAAATACAGGCTTCACCACAAGTCTGTATAAAACTATGCTTTGATTAACTCATCAAAGTGTATATTCCAACTCCGAGATGCTTGCACCAGTCCATAGATGGATCACTGTAGCTTGCACACTTTGTTAGCACCTTTAGGATTGACAAAACCTTCTGGTTGCATCATATACAAATCTTCTTTAAATCCATTAAGGAATGCAGTTTTGACATCCATTTGCCAGATTTCATAGAATGTGGCAATTGCTAACATGATTCGGACAGACTTAAGCATCGATATGAGTGAGAAAATCTCATCGTATTCAAACCTTGAACTTGTCGAAAAAAATTTGCGACAAGTCAAGCTTTGTAGATAGTAACACTACTATTAGCGTCTATCTTCCTCTTGAAGATCCATTTATTTTCTTTGGCTTGCCGATCATCGGGCAAGTCCACCAAAGTCCACACTTTGTTCTCATACATGGATCCCATCTCAGATTTCATGGCCTCAAGCCATTTCACAGAATCTGGGCTCATCATTACTTCCTCATAGTTCGTAGGTTAATCGTGGTCTACTAACATGACTTCCAGAATAGGATTACCATACCACTCTGGTGTAGATTGTACTCTGGAAGACCTACGAGGTTCGGTAGTAACTTAATCTGAAGTTTCATGATCATCATCATTAGCTTCCTCACTAATTGGTGTAGGAATCACTAGAACTGATTTTTGGGATGAACTACTTTCCAATTCGGGAGAAGGTACAATTACCTTATCAAGCTCTACTTTCCTCCAACTCACTTCTTTCGACAGAAACTCCTTCTCTACAAAGGATCCATCCTTAGCAACGAATGTTTTGCCTTTGGATCTGTCATAGAAGGTGTACCCAACATTTTCATTTGGGTATTCTATGAAGACGCACTTCTCCGATTTGGGTTCGATCTTATCAAGTTGAAGCTTTTTCGCATAAGCATCTCAGCCCCAAACCTTAAGAAATGACAACTTTGGTTTCTTGCCAAACCATAGTTCATAAGGCATCGTCTCTACGGATTTTGATGGTGCCCTATTTAAAGTGAATGCGGCTGTCTCTAATGCATAACCCCAAAACGATAGTGGTAAATTGGTAAGATGCATCATAGATCACACCATATCTAGTAAAGTACAATTACAACGTTCGGACACACCATTACGCTGTGGTGTGCTGGGTGGCGTGACTTGCGAAACTATTCCGCATTGTTTCAAATGAAGACCAAACTCGTAACTCAAATATTCTCCTCCATGATCAGATCGTAGAAACTTTACTTTCTTGTTACGATGATTTTCCACTTCACTCTGAAATTCTTTGAACTTTTCAAGTGTTTCAGACTTATGTTTCATTAAGTAGATATACCCATATCTACTCAAATCATCTGTGAAGGTCAGAAAATAATGATACCCGCCACGAGCATCAACACTCATTGGACTGTATACATCGGTATGTATTATTTCCAACAAGTCAGTAGATCGTTCCATTGTTCTGGAGAACAGAGTTTTAGCCATCTTGCCCAAAAGGCACGGTTCGCAAGCATAAAATGATTCATAACCAAGTGATTCCAAAAAGTCCATCTTTATGGAGTTTCTTCATGCGCTTTACACCGATATGACCCAAATGGCAGTGCCACAAATAAGTTGCACTATCATTATCAACTTTGCATCTCTTGGCATCAATATTATGAATTTGTGTATCACTACGATCGAGATCCAACAAACTATTTTCATTGGGTGTATGACCATCGAAGGTTTTATTCATGTAAACAAAACAACAATTATTCTCTGACTTTAAATGAATAACCGTATTGCAATATACATGATCAAATCATATTCATGCTCAACGCAAACGCCAAATAACATTTATTTAGGTTTAACACTAATCCCGAAAGTATAGGGAGTGTGCAATGATGATCATATCAATCTTGGAACCATTTCCAACACACATCATCACTTCACCCTCAACTAGTCTCTGTTTATTCTGTAACTCCTGTTTTGAGTTACTAATTTTTAGCAACCGAACAAGTATCAAATATCCAGGGGCTACTATAAACACTAGTAAGGTACACATTAATAACCTGTATATGAAATATACCCTTGTTCACTTTGCCATCCTACTTATCCACCAAATATTCAGGGCATTTCCGCTTCCAGTGACCATTTCCTTTGCAGTAGAAGCACTCAGTTTTAGGCTTTGGTCCAGCTTTGCGCTTCTTCGTGGAAGTGACAACTTGCTTGCCATTCTACATGAAGTTCCCTTTCTTTCCCTTTTCCCTTTTCTTGAAACTAGTGGTCTTGTTAATCATCAACACTTGATGCTCTTTCTTGATTTCTACCTTCATCGATTTCATCATCATGAAAAACTCGGTAAACGTTTTTGTCATCCCTTGCATACTATAGTTCATCACGAAGTTCCAGTAACTTGGTGATGGTGACTAGAGAACTCTGTCAATCACTATCTTATCTGGAAGATTAACTCCCACTTGATTCAAGCGATTGTAGTACCCAGACAATCTGAGCACATGCTCACTAGTTGAGCAATTCTCCTACATCTTTTAGCTATAGAACTTGTTGGAGACTTCATATCTCTCAACTCGGGTATTTGCTTGAAATATTAACTTCAACTCCTGGAATATCTCATATGGTCCATGACGTTCAAAACGTCTTTGAAGTCCCGATTCTAAGCCATTAAGCATGGTGCACTAAACTATCAAGTAGTCATCATATTGAGCTAGCCAAACGTTCATAACGTCTGCATCTGCTCCTGCAATAGGTCTGTCACCTAGCGGTGCATCAAGGACATAATTCTTCTGTGCAGCAATGAGGATAAACCTCAGATCATGGACCCAGTCCGCATCATTGCTACTATCATCTTTCAACTTAGTTTTCTCTAGGAACACATAAACATAGGGAAGCAACAACGCGAGCTATTGATCTACAACATAATTTGCAAAATACTATCAGGACTAAGTTCATGATAAATTAAAGTTCAATTAATCATATTACTTAAGAACTCCCACTTAGATAGACATCCCTCTAATCATCTAAGTGATCACGTGATCTAAATCAACTAAACCATGTCCGATCATCATGTGAAATAAATAAATTCAGCCAAAAAAGAGAACCTAAATGAAGTCCTGTTTCTTAGAAACATTACAACAAACAGGTTCTGGGCACGCATAGAACTTAGCTGATTCTCTAGCACCCATAGAATACATAGTGTTTGCTTTTTTACATAGAATATGCTGGGGAGCCACATGGGTTTATATATTTTCCAACTTCCACGATTGTTCTAATCGAACTTTCTGCATTTCGCACAGGGAACTTATTAAAAATAGCTACCAAACTGTTTTTTAGTATAGGCGCTAACTAGAAAATGTCTTTCTATTTTTTGTTTAACAAACTGATGTAATTTTTTGTACCGAACTGCTACTATGGTGTACACATATATAACTGAATTATTTTCCCATCAACTAACTGATTTCACTTTTTATATTGAACTGACACAAATATTTTTTGCTAGCAAAACTTGAACCTCATTGTTCCCTAGCACACAGTCACACCAGAGTTATACTTTTACACTAGATAAAACCCATGAATGATAAGGTTCTTGACAACCATTTTTCTTAGGACATAAGCGGGTTCGGTTTAGTAATCAAATAAATATCATTGCTCAGCATTACATTTGTCTCTAAATCGTATATGCATGATGATTACCTTAGGAGAGATGTATGCATGTATCAGTGTGTTTTCTTAGAGGCATTTTCTACTTCCCAAACAAGTTTAGTAATGATCCATTGCTCAGCATTCCATTTATCTTATAGCATGCATGAAAACCTTAGGGAAAATGTATACACATATTACTGCATTTTCTGGTAGCCATTTTTTGCATTATTAGATCTAAAAACTTCCATGCACCACGATGATTTGCTTAAGGAAGTAAGCTGATGTGTTTTATGCATACATCCCATTGTTCTGTAGAGAACATAAATCCAACAGAGACAATTGTCATATGAGGGACATAGTAAAGGTATACTGCAAAAAGGGCAATGATTAACTGGGCTATTACTTTGCAGTCCGTCCAACCTCCCTCATGCTGCAGTTTAGGGAGAAAACAACATTAGTGAGAGAACAGATGTACAGAGGAAAAAGATAGAACTAATGCATGAACTGTTGTTGTTTTGTTGTTGAACCGCAACTAAAGAAATGGTGCACCGAGCAGGGGTGGTGCACCTGGTGCCTCCTGTTCCAGATCGACGGCTGGTGATCAGAAAGCCGAGCGTCTGGGGGAGCCTGGAGCGGATTGGTCGCACGTCACCGACGGGGAAAGCCTGGTAGCTGTCGCCAGATGTGGTGGCTTCCGTCGCCGGCGCGCGGATCAGGGGTAGGCTTTGCCGGGACAGGGTGGAGCTAGGAGCCGGGGAGGGGCGCGGTGATCCGGGAGGTGGGAGGCGGGGGCGCGGCACGGCGAGCCGGGAGGTGGGAGGCGGGGGCACGACGCGGCGAGCCGGGGGATGGGAGGTAGGGGCGTGGCGCGGCGAGCCGGGAGGTGGGAGGCGGGGGCGTGGCGAACCGCCGGGAGGTCGGAGGCAGGGCCTCGGTGGACCGCGGGGAGGTGGGAGGCAGGTCATGGGGAGGTGGCGTGGTCAGTGGAGGCGGGGAGAATGGGCTCGGGTTAGGATAAGGTAGGTTTTTTTTTTCATTTTTCTCGGTGCCAATTCAGGAAACAGGATCGGGCCCTTATAGGGCGGAGAGTAACAAAATAATATTCTGTTACTAGTAACAGAATAGATCTGCCCTATATATATATCACATTGAAACAGAACAATATATAAGAACAGAAAACAGAGTACACACATTGAAACAGAGCAATAAATAGAGCAATATTATGATTGTTGTGAATACATAACAATCCATGTCGAAACGACTCAACAAAATAAAACATGTCCATGACCAGGAGCCTTGTCTACGTTAGCTCTTGGATCTTCCTGAACTCATGCAGGCGTTCGTCCAAGTGGTCGACACACTCGTGGTACAATTGGAGCGCAATCTTGATCTCCAAGTTGGTTATATTTCATCGAAGATCACCAGCTCGAGGATGCGACGACCATGTTCCTCTACTGCGCCTAGGTGGACACCTCGGCCAAGGAGGCGGTCGAGCCTAGTGACCAGCGCATTGGCATCGAGCGGGTAGCGGACAAGGCGAATGCGCGACCCATGCGAACGGTGCGGTGGGTGTCCGGCGCAAGTACGACGCGCCCGGCCTCTGGTGCAACTATGCAAGTACGGCGCAGACGGCCTCTGCCCACTCCTGGTGAGGAATGGGGCTACTAACGGGCTATGTATCCAGTTGCGATGCCCTGTAGCAATTGTATATCTTTCTCATGTATTAAGTGCAGCCAAATTCGATTTATTCTTCACATGCATAACAATACAAAAATGTACCCACAACTATTGGACATCACATTGCAGAATTGAACCAAGCAAACACCATAACAAACAAACCAAACATTAACTGAGCACCACATTGCACAATATAACATACTCCTAATAGAAGATCAGATAGTTAACCAAACCAAGCATGCTTAACAACTTGGAAATAAAGCAATTGTATTTGTTTCTCATGTATTTAGTACAGCCAAATTCGATTTATTTCTCACATGGTAGACAATAACAAAATGCACCCACAACAATTGAACATCGCATTGCAGAATTGAACCAAACGGTTAACGAAACACCACAACTAATGAACCAAACATTACTTGAGTACCACATTGCACAATATATAACATACTAGAAGACCAGACAGTTAACCAAACCAAGCATGCTTGACAACTTGGAAATACAACCAAATTCAATTTATTTCGCACATGGAAGACAATACAAAATTGCACCCACAAGAATTGAATGTCACATTGCAGAATTGAACCAAATAGTTAACAGAACATGACAACAAACTAACCAAACAGTTAATAAGTGAGCACCACACTGCACGACATATAGAACATATACACTAGAGGAACATTTTACATGGTAAAAGTAGATAGGACAATTCACTAGAATTTGCTAAGGAAAGGCAGGAGCAGCACATGCAACGGGTAAACTGAGCATGCTTAATCGGCGTAGCTAGCTAACTAAACATAGTTCCTTATAGTGAGCTAATAAGGCAAGCTACTCCTCATCATCGGAGATATCAATGATGATTGGCTCCTTGGACATGGAAGAGGGCGAGGCCTTCACATCGTGGGTGCCCTCCTCGTAGTGGTGAGTTGCCTGAGCCACTACGGGCAAGAACCTGCGGGCTCTCGAGTTGAGGTAAGCATGGGCACGCTGAGAAAACACCTCGTAGTCTTTGTTGAAGGCACTGATACGTCTCCAACGTATCTATAATTTATGAAGCATTCATGCTATATTACTATGTGTTTTGAATGATTATGGGCTTTATTATACACTTTTATATTACTTTTGGGACTAACCTATTAACCGGAGGCCCAGCCCATATTGCTGTTTTATTGCATGTTTCAATATTTCGAAGAAAAGGAATATCAAACAGAGTCCAAACGGAATGAAACCTTCGGCAACGTGATTTTTTGGAAGAATATCATCCTGGAGACATGGAGTTCAAGTCAGAAGATACTCGAGGAGACCAGGAGATAGGGGGCGCCCCCCCCCCCTACAGGGCGCACCCCCTGTCTCGTGGACCCTCGAGCACCCCCCGACCGACTTCTTTCGCCTATATAACCCTACGTACCCTAAAACCATCAAATATCAAGATAGATCGGGATTTCCGCCGCCGCAACCCTCTGTAGCCACCAAAAACCTCTCATGAACCCGTTCCGGCACCCTGCCGGAGGGGGAATCCATCACCGGTGGCCATCTTCATCATCCCGGTGCTCTCCACGACGAGGAGGGAGTAGTTCACCCTCGGGGCTGAGGGTATGTACCAGTAGCTATGTGTTTGATCTCTCTCTCTCGTGTTCTCTTTATGGCACGATCTTGATGTATCGCAAGCTTTGCTATTATAGTTGGATCTTATGATGTTTCTCCCCCTCTACTCTCTTGTGATGAATTGAGTTTCCCTCTTGAAGTTATCTTATTGGATTGAGTCTTTTTGATGAGAAAACTTGATGTATGTCTTGCCGTGTTTATCTGTGGTGACAATGGGATATCACGTGCCACTTGATGTATGTTTTGGTGACCAACTTGCGGGTTCCGCCCATGAACCTATGCATAGGGGTTGGCACACGTTTTCTTGACTCTCCGGTAGAAACTTTGGGGCACTCTTTGAAGTACTTTGTGTTCGTTGGATGAATTTGAGATTGTGTGATGCATATCATATAATCATGCCCACGGATACTTGAAGTGACAATGGAGTATCTAGTTGACATTAGGGTTTTGGTTGATTTGTGTCTTAAGGTGTTATTCTAGTACCCTACCATAATCTCTACATTTGTTCTCCGCTATTAGTGGCTTTAGAGTGACTCTTTGTTGCATGTTGAGGGCCTGCTATATGATGTATCTATGTTATTATTGTTCAGAGAACTTGCACTAGTGAAAGTATGAACCATATGCCTTGTTTCCTATCATTGCAATACCGTTTACGCTCACTTTTACCTTTAGTTACCTTGTTGTTTTTATTATTTCAGATTACAAATACCTATATCTACTATCCATATTGCACTTGTATCACCATCTCTTCGCCGAACTAGTGCACCTATACAATCTACCATTGTATTGGGTGTGTTGGGGACACAAGAGACTCTTTGTTATTTGGTTGAAGGGTTGTTTGAGAGAGACCATCTTCATCCTACGATTGATAAACCTTAGGTCATCCACTTGAGGGAAATTTTCTACTGTCCTACAAACTTGTGCACTTGTAGGCCCAACAACGTCTACAAGACGAAGGTTGTGTAGTAGACATCAAGCCCTTTTCTGGCGCCGTTGCCGGGGAGGCCAGGTAAAGGGCACTCACTCACACCCCGTCAACTAAGCTCTTTTCTGGTGCCGTTGCCAGGGAGGTGAGTGCTTGAAGGTATATCTTTAGATCTTGCTATCGAATCTTTTTGTTTCTTGTTTTATCACTAGTTTAGTTTATAAAAGAAAACTATGAAAAAAATGGAATTGATTTTGTCTCATACGCTTCGTCTTTTTAATATGTTTCGTGAGTTTTATGGAAAGGAAAATTGTGCTCAAGTGCTAGAAGAAGAGTGCATTAAAATGCTTGATACTAAATCTTTGAATGATGAGCATGATAGCAATGTTGTTAGTATAAACTCCCTGAATATCCATAGTACTAATGATGATTGCACTAATTATGATGAAAATGTCTCCTATAAGCATGTTGATTTGTGTGGAGTAGATTGGACTTGCATGGACACACCAAATAGAGAAAATAGATATTGCAAGAGGCATAAGTATTTAAAAACTAAAGGTTTGCAAGAAAGTCTTGATGAATGTGCTAGAAGATTCAATATTTTTCGTGCTCCTTGTGAACTTTGCAATGAACGTGGTCATTTAAATCTCCAATGCAAATTGTTTCATGATCGAATCGTGTCCAAAAATTGTGATAACTTGATTACCCTTGGGCATCATAAAGAGCTTAGTCTTCTTTTGGGGTATGAATAAATGAAACATATAACTGAGGGTATTCCAAAATTTAATCTTGATAGATTTCTTGATTTTGATCTATAGGATATTTATATGTTTTGTGCGGTGAATTGCATTGAAAATCCTTATATTGCCAATTACCTAAAGAAAAGAAATAAAATAGAAGATGATGAGAATACTAATGAAAGGGAAGAGACTTCCCAATATCCTCCTATCATTTCTTATGATGAATCAGGTAACGAGGAGGAGCTTTCTATTCAACCAATCTTGTCAATAAGGAGCTCAAAGAGGAAGGTTGAACCCACACATAATGTGAAGAAGAAAAAGAAAATAAGGAGAAACAAAGGTAAAAAGGTATCCCTCCCAAATGATGTTGCTCCTACTACTCATTGTGATGATGATAATTGCTTTACTATTGGTGCTATCCATATTTTTAATGATGAGAGTGATTATGCTTATGATATGGAAGGGCCCAAGCTTGGGGAAGCTATTTTTGATGAGGATGAAATATTTGAGAATATATTTGCTGAAATTAATGTTTGTCCCAAGCTTGGGGATGCTATGTTTAATGAAGATGATATTTTTAGCATCCCAAGTTTTGATATACAAAGTTTTTATGATGATAGCATGCCTCCTACTTATGATGATTATATTGATGAAAGTGGGTTTGGAAGAGTGTCAACTTTAGGAAGTAGTGATCCCACTATTTTGGAGGATGTTGAATTTTATTGTTATGAATACGAAAGTGGATTTGGAAGAGTGTCAACTTTATTTAGTGATTCTACTATCTTGGGAGAGGTTTCAATCGATTATGATGAGAACGAAGTTGCTACTTATGATGATTATTGTGATGAAACTTATGCTATAAAAAGTAGTGATGATTATATTTACAAATCTTGTCATGATTATGATTACCCTTTTTCTGAACATTACTCTTTTAATGTGGAAACAATTTTTAGTGTTCAAGTCTCTTATGATACTCTCACTATTCCGAATGAGAAGAATTTTGCTTATGTGGAGAATAGTAAATTTTGTATGCTTGTAGATCATGAAAAGAATGCTTTAGGTGCTGGTTATATTTTTAAATTCATTCATGATGCTACTGAAAATTATTATGAGGGGGGAACATATGCTTGTAGAAATTGCAATAATGTCAAGTTTCCTCTCTATGTGTTGAAAATCTTGAAGCTATGCTTGTTTTGCCTCCCTATGCTAGTTGATTATTGTTTCCATAAGTTGTTTGCTCACAAAATCCCTATGCATAGGAAGTGGGTTAGACTTAAATGTGCTAGTCATATGCTTCATGATGCTCCCGTTATGTTTCAATTCTTATCTTTTATGTGAGCATCATTGTCATCATCATGCCTAGCTAGAAAGGCATTAAAGAAAAGCGCTTGTTGGGAGACAAACCAATTTTTATCCTTACTGTTTTGTGTGTCCACATGATTATGCTAATGTAGTAATCATGTTTTATAGCTTTTGTTTCAATAAAGTGCCAAGTAAGACCTTTTGGTTAGCTTACGGTGATAGTTGTGTTGATCCTGCTGAAAATCAGAAACTTTTGCACCCAGTAAATTAGTTTTGTTAATTCACATAAACTTGATTCTGATCTGATTCTTTTTTATCTCGATTGGTACAAAAATTTCTTAAGACTTCCTAATTTGGTAGGATTTTTGGAGTTCCAGAAGTATACGTTTGATACATATTACTACAGACTGTTCTATTTTTGACTGATTCTGTTTTCTATGTGTTGTTTGCTTATTTTGATGAATCTATGGCTAGTATTAAGTGGTATGAACCATAGATAAGTTGCAATATAGTATATATTACACCAATATGAATTTAGAATGAGTTCATTACAGTACCTAAGTGGTTGTTTTATTTTCTTATACTAACGGAGCTTACGAGTTTTCTGTTGAGTTTTGTGTTGTGGAGTTTTCAAGTTTTGGGTAAAGATTTGATGGACTGTGGAATAAGGAGTGGCAAGAGCCTAAGCTTGGGGATGCCTATGGCACCCCAAGGTAATATTCAAGGACAACCAAGAGCATGAGCTTGGGAATGCCCCGGATGGCATCCCCTCTTTCGTCTTCGTTCATCGGTAACTTTACTTGGAGCTATATTTTTATTCACCACATGATATGTGTTTTGCTTGGAGCGTCATTTTCTTTTGTTAGTATTTGCTTGCTTTTATTTATATTAATGTTTTGCATCTTTAGTTTCAATAAAGAAGTCAAGGATAGCCTTTGCCATGCTTATTTTGCTAGTATACATGTTGCTGTTTGTAAGACAGAAAGTTTACCGCTGTTGCAAAAGTTCCCTAGAAAAGTCAGAGCATGATATAATGTTGAAACTTTTTGCATAATGAGATATGATAAATTTACTACAGTGGGAATTTTATTTCATAATTTTTGGAGTTAGGGAAGTATTGATACTCTTGCATTCTTTACAGACTGTACTGTTTTGGCAGATTGCTGTTATGTTTGCATTGTTTGCATATGTTTGCTTGTTTAATGATTCTATTTAGGGATAGGAGTATTAAATATGCAGAGTCATTTAGTATGCAATGTTGAATAATAATTTTAGTGATTTTCTACAGTAGAAAATGATAAGGTTCTGCATTGGTTTATACTAACCTATCTCACGAGTTCTTGTTGAGTTTGGTGTGGATGAAGCTTTTGATAAAAAGAGAAACCATGATATGAGAGGAATTAAGGAGACACAAAAATTCAAGCTTGGGGATGCCCAAGGCACCCCAAGATAATATTTCAAGAAGTATCAAGCATCTAAGCTTGGGGATGCCCCGGTAGGCATCCCGCCTTTCTTCTTCAACAATTATCGGTTAGTATCGGTTGAACCTAAGTTTTTGCTTCTTCACATGAGTTGTGCTATCCTTGCCATGTCATTTTATTTTGCTTTGCTTGCTGTTTGAATACAATACCAAGATCTGAAATTCTTTAATAAGAGAGAGTCTTCACATAGCTACATAATTCTTTAGCTACTCATTGATCTTCACTTATATCTTGTTGGAGTAGTTTGTCATTTACTCGTGTGCTTCACTTATATCCTATGAGTAAATTGTTGAATGAGTTGATTGTCATAAATCTGAAATTATATATGTTTCATTTGCTTATCCCATGGGGAGTAATGACTTCACATCTAAGAAGTAGAGGTTGTAAATTTATTGAAGGTTAGCAAGCGTTGTATTGGTCGTTTGAACAATTCATGAAAGAATATTTAAGGAAGAGAGATTTCACATATAAATACACTATCCTAGACATCTTTTATAATTGGGAGCACTCATTAAGTATGACATGCTAAAGAGTTGATGTTGGACAAGGAAGACAACGTAATGGTTTATGTTTTCCGACATCTCAGTTAAAGTATATTGTCATGGATCATTCAAACATGTTGAGCTTGCCTTTCCCCCTCATGCTAGCCAAAATTCCTTGCACTAAGTAGAGATACTACTTGTGCTTCCAAATATCCTTAAACCCAGTTTTTGCCATGAGAGTCCACCATACCTACCTATGGATTGAGTAAGATCCTTCAAGTAAGTTGTCATTGGTGCAAGCAATAAAAATTGCTCTCTAAATATGCATGACTTATTAGTGCGGAGAAAATAAGCTTTGTACGAACTTGTTATTGAAGCAATAAAAGCGATGGACTGCATAATAAAGGTCCATATACAAGGGGCAATATAAAGTGATGTTCTTTCACATTAAGATTTTGTGTATCCAACCCTAAAAGCGCATGACAACCTCTGCTTCCCTCTGCGAAGGGCCTATCTTTTACTTTATGCAAGAGTCAAGGTGATCTTCACCTTTCCCTTTTTCATTTTATCCTTTGGCAAGCACTTTGTGTTAGGGTGATCCTGATATATATATATCCAATTGGATGTACGTTATCATGAACTATTATTGTTGACATCACCCAAAGGTGAATACTTTTGGAGGCAACATTATAAGCCCCAATCTTTCTCTGTGTCTGATTAAAACTTCATAACCACAAGTATTGCGTGAGTGTTAGCAATTGTAGAAGACTATATAATGGTTGAGTATGTGAAGTTTGCTAAATCAAAGCTCTGACATAGACCCTTCCTGAAAATAGGATGAATTGCAATTGTTTGATGACTAGGAATGAAGTTTGCTAGTTTTCAAGAAATTGTATGGTCTATGCTTTAACATGTGAATTGCTTGTTACTTGATTATGAAATTTTTTATGAGATGAACTACTGTTATGACATATTATCATGCTAGAAAAGGTGATTGAAATTATCATTGATCAAACTTCTGCACCTTCTAGCATTCACACTTCATAAATTCTTTCTTTTATCATTTACCTACTCGAGGACGAGTAGGAATTAAGCTTGGGGATACTAATACGTCTCCAACATATCTATAATTTATGAAGCATTCATGCTATATTACTATGTGTTTTGAATGATTATGGGCTTTATTATACACTTTTATATTACTTTTGGGACTGACCTATTAACCGGAGGCCCAGCCCATATTGCCGTTTTATTGCTTGTTTCAGTATTTCGAAGAAAAGGAATATCAAACGGAGTCCAAACGGAATGAAACCTTCGGCAACGTGATTTTTTGGAAGAATAGCATCCTGGAGACATGGAGTTCAAGTCAGAAGATACTCGAGGAGCCCAGGAGATAGGGGGCGTCCCCCCCCCCCTACAGGGCGCGCCCCCTGTCTCGTGGACCCCTCGAGCACCCCCCCGACCGACTTCTTTCGCCTATATAACCCTACGTACCCTAAAACCATCGAATATCAAGATAGATTGGGAGTTCCGCCGCCGCAAACCTCTGTAGCTTCCAAAAACCTCTCGGGAGCCCGTTCCGGCACCCTGCCGGAGGGGGAATCCATCACCGGTGGCCATCTTCATCATCCCGATGCTCTCCATGATGAGGAGGGAGTAGTTCACCCTCGGGGCTGAGGGTATGTACCAGTAGCTATGTGTTTGGTCTCTCTCTCTCTCTCTCTTGTGTTCTCTCTATGGCACGATCTTGATGTATCGCAAGCTTTGCTATTATAGTTGGATCTTATGATGTTTCTCCCCCTCTACTCTCTTGTGATGAATTGAGTTTCCCTCTTGAAGTTATCTTATTGGATTGGGTCTTTTTGATGAGAACACTTGATATATGTCTTGCCATGTTTATTTGTGGTGACAATGGGATATCACATGCCACTTGATGTATGTTTTGGTGACCAACTTGCGGGTTCCGCCCATGAGCCTATGCATAGGGGTTGGCACACGTTTTCTTGACTCTCCGGTAGAAACTTTGGGGCACTCTTTGAAGTACTTTGTGTTGGTTGGATGAATTTGAGATTGTGTGATGCATATCGTATAATCATGCCCACGGATACTTGAAATGACAATGGAGTATCTTGGTGACATTAGGGTTTTGGTTCATTTGTGTCTTAAGGTGTTATTCTAGTACGAACTCTTTAATAGATCGATCCGAAAGAATAACTTCGAGGTGGTTTTGTACCCTACCATAATCTCTACATTTGTTCTCCGCTATTAGTGGCTTTAGAGTGACTCTTTGTTGCATGTTGAGGGCTTGCTATATGATCTATCTATGTTATTATTGTTGAGAGAACTTGCACTAGTGAAAGTATGAACCGTATGCCTTGTTTCATATCATTGCAATACCGTTTACGCTCACTTTTACCTTTTGTTACCTTGCTGTTTTTATTATTTCAGATTACAAATACCTATATCTACTATCCATATTGCACTTGTATCACCATATCTTCGCCGAACTAGTGCACCTATACAATCTACCATTGTATTGGGTGTGTTGGGGACACAAGAGACTCTTTGTTATTTGGTTGCAGGGTTGTTTGAGAGAGACCATCTTCATCCTACGATTGAGAAACCTTAGGTCATCCACTTGAGGGAAATTTGCTACTGTCCTACAAACCTGTGCACTTGCAGGCCTAACAACGTCTACAAGAAGAAGGTTGTGTAGTAGACATCAGGCACCGATAGTGGCCTCGAGGTAACGCCACGAACTGTCGTTTAAAGCAGCCAACCACGTCGTGGCATTGGCGCGTGAGGCATTGACAGTGGCCTTGACGGTGAGGTGCTCCTCCTAGATCTGGGGGTCGGGACGAATGGCAGCCATTGCAACCTCATCCACGCGTGCGGCCAGGATTTGCTTCTCCGCTGCAAAATGCTCCTTGAGCTTCTGGCTATACTAAATGCACCATGGATTAGGGCGGCGCTTATTTCGGGTAGGGTCGGTGATTTGGGTGGAAGGTGTCGCGCCGGCGGTCAGGGCATGTGGGATGTAGAAGGAGGAGGAGGATGGTGGTCGGGTGTGGATTACCTGCGTGGATCGACGAGGTCGAGCAGCGTGAAGGAGGGTCACCGGCGAGGAGGCGGCGCTGCAATCAAGTAGTGAAGGTTTGAACTTGGAAAGGAAGGTGGAAACAAGGGAAATGTGGCTTTTGGTAAGGGGGGGAGGTCAGGGAGGAAGATATTTCCATGGAAGCCGAAAATTTTGGCTCGGTGCAGCGAAAAAACTGGCGTGCAAAGTGTAATCAGACACGGTCCCTTATTCAGCACTATGTACAATATGTGAACAACACACACGATTCATATAGCTTACCCCGTGTGTGATGAGTTCGAACGTGCAAATTTAGGTTCAAAGTTCCCTGGTTATAGTGATCCTCCACGTCATTGCATAATTTGGGTGCACAAAGGAGCCTACAACACACCCACACTTCTTAATCGAGCAAGTTCAACAATTAAACAGAGCAAGCTTACCTAAACATTACTCTAACAAATTAAAGATTGGTGCTCTTAATTAAACAAACAGTACTACTCCGGCTAGAGCTCGTTGATCTCTGCCACCTCCTTCATGTCCAGCTCGCGCCCCACGATATCCTGGAGAAGGGGCTCCATGGCATCTGATATAGACCGAAACTCGATGGCGAGATCCGATTCGTTGTTCCGGCCCGACCATTCAGGGTACTCCACCTCTAGCAGCGGTAGTGTCTCGCCCGCGCACGCGATGTACACGAATTAGAGGGTTTGAACCTTCCGGCTCGGCACGAGATAAACAATCTGGACGACGACACCTCACGCGCAAAACAATTTCCTTGCAGAAATCGCAACAAAGAGGTTTTCTAAAGCTACCTTCAAAACTTGATACGGGCGTCTACCCTAAAAAACACGTCTGTCTCTTTCATAAAATTATAACCTCCGTACATTGGTCGTAGCCAGCCCTTTTTATAAGCAACCCACAAATAACAAAAAAAGACCTAACATCTCTAGATTGAAACGGACTCTCTCTCCTATTTAAACTAATCAAAGATTTAACTAATAATATATCCGACGACCTTGATCACCTAGTGCCGTACATAATAATAAACTAGGACTCCTTATTTTGGTTGGTATGACTTCTACTGGGGAAGGTCGACCCCACCTGCATCCTCTCAAACTTAGCATGTCCCTAATTCCGCTTGTACACCTCATGCAATTGATAACTTTAACTTGCGCGGGAGTAGAATAAACATAAAGATATGTCTTGTTTTTATCTTGTTGACCGATGCAAACAAAATAGATCTTACATGATTCCTTCCATTACCATAGGTTGCCTTTTCTTCCAAGAAATTAATGCACCGTTGGTATTTCCTTGCCAAATCGAGCCTGGTCAATAATGCATGTATATCTTCAGTCTTGAGTTAGTAATTTACCTCGCATGCAATTATCCCCCTTCAATACATGCACATCCAGGGACTTCTTTTTCTTCTCGTTGGCATAAAGATCAAATGAAGCAATGTCTTGTTTTCTTGTAACAGAAAATAGTTCCTTTAACCCACTGACACGCGGTACTATTTTACGATCATCAACAACACTAACGTTAGCCGCGGGCATATCATCCTCTCCTCTTTGAAACGAAACCGTCCTTGATTTCGAATCAATCTCTATAGCAATATTTGGATTTGCATTTTTTACAACGCCTGGAAAAATTTTAGCAGCCTCAACCTTCTTCTTCTTTACTTCTGCTGCAGCTTGAGCAATATCCCGCTTCTTGCGATCAGCTAGATACTTCTCTGTTGTGTACAAATCAAGTGGTATGATTTGTCCTCCACAAACAAGAAAATTTGCCAACTGAATGATATGTCAACTGTCTTTTATTTTTCCATGGTTTTCCTAACAGTATTGAACAAGTATGCATGTGCATAGGAAGCACATCACACATGACTAGATCGCCATATCCACATAGAATAAACAGTACCTCAACACCATGCATGATCTTGACAAACTTATCCTTCCACCAAAGCTCATACGGTTCTGGATGTTCAATCAACGAAGGTTCAAAGCATCAACCATAGACTGAGTCACTAAATTCATCCCAGAATAGCAATTCATCAAGGTTGCGCAACTCGCCGGCCCTACACGCATACACGTAAAGCATTGGTACCACGGCAAGGCACGCAATGGATCCTTCACCCCCGACATCATCATTTGTGAGCTACAATCTTTCCACATGATAAATAACTCAATAGAACTCAAAGAAAAATATTGTACCATGAACAACCAATTTGCTCTGAGTACCAACTGATATAGACCGAACCTCGATGGCGAGATCCAATCCGTTGTTGCGGCCTGACCTTTCATGGTACTCCACCTCTAACAGCGGCACACGAAATAGAGGGTTTTATCCTTGCGGCTCTGCCCGAGAGAAACAATCTGGACGATGGCACCTCATGCGCAAAACAGTTTCCTCGCAGAAATCACAACAAAGAGGTTTTCTAAAGCTACCTCCAAAACTTGATACGGGAGTCTACCCTCGAAAACACATATGTCTCTTTCACAAAATTATAATCTCCGTACATTGGCCATAGCCGACCCTTTTTATAAGCAACCCACAAATAACAAAACCGACCTAACATCTCTAGATTGAAACGGACTATCTCTCCTATTTAAACTAATCAAATATTTAACTAATAAAGTATCCGGCGGCCTTGATCACCTAGTACCGTATATAACAAACTAGGACTCCTTATTTTGGTTGGTACGACTTCTCCTGGGGAAGGTGGACCCCACCCGCATCCTCTCAAGCTTAGCATGTCTCTAATTCTGCTTGTACACCTCATGCAATTGATACACTTCAACTTGCGTCGGAGTGGAATAAATAGAAATATATCTTTTCTTTTTATCTTGTTGATCGATGCAAACAAATTAGATCTTACATGATTCCTTCCATTAGCATAGGTTGCCTTTTCTTCCAAGGAATTAATGCACGTTGGTATTTCCTTGCCAAATCGAGCCTGGTCAATATTGCATGTATATCTCCTGTCTAGAGTTAGTAATTTACCTCACATGCAATTATCCCCCTTCAATACATGCACGTCCAGGGACTTCTTTTTCTTCTCGTTCGCATAAAGATCAAATGAATCAACGTCTTGTTTTCTTGTAATAGAAAATAGTTCCTTTAACACACTGACACGCGGTACTATTTTGCGATCATCAACAACACTAACGTTAGTCGCAGGCATATCATCCTCTCCTCCCTGAAATGAAACCGTCCTCGGTTTCGAATCAATCTTTATAGCAATATTTGGATTTGCAATTTTTACGACGTCTGGAAAAATTTCAGCAGCCTCACCCTTCTTATTTTTTACTTCTGATGCAGCTTGAGCAATATCCCGCTTCTTGCGATCAGCCAGATACTTCTCTGATGTGTACGAATCAAGTGGTACGAATTGTCCTCCACAAATAGAAGAAAATTTGCCAACTGAATAATATGTCAACTGTCTTTTATCTGTACATGGTTTTCCTAGCAATATTGAACAAGTATGCATGTGCATAGGAAGCACATCACACATGACTAGTTCACCATGTCCACATAGAACAAACCGTACCTCAACACGATGCATGATCTTGACAAACTTATCCTTCCACCGAAGCTCATATAGTTCTGGATGTTCAATCAACGACAGGTTCAAAGCATCAACCATAGACTGAGTCACTAAATTCATCCCAGAATAGAAATTCATCAAGTTTGTGCAACTCGCCGGCCCTACACGCATACACGTAAAGCATTGGTACCACGGCAAGGCATGCAATGGATCCTTCGCCTCCGACATCATCATTTATGAGATACAATCTTTCCACATGATAAATAACTCAATAGAACTCAAAGAAAAATATTGTACCGTGAACAACCAATTTGCTATGCATACCAACTGATATAGACCGAACCTCGATGGCGAGATCCAATCCGTTGTTGCGGCCCGACCTTTCATGGTACTCCACCTCTAACAGCGGCACACGAAATAGAGGGTTTTATCCTTGCGGCTCTGCACGAGAGAAACAATCTGGACGATGGCACCTCATGCGCAAAACAGTTTCCTCGCAGAAATCACAACAAAGAGGTTTTCTAAACCTACCTCCAAAACTTGACACGGGAGTCTACCCTCGAAAACACATATGTATCTTTCACAAAATTAAATTCTCCGTACATTGGCCGTAGCCGCCCTTTTTATAAGCAACCCACAAATAACAAAACCGACCTAACATCTCTAGATTGAAACAGACTATCTCTCCTATTTAAACTAATCAAATATTCAACTAATAAAGTATCCGGCAGCCTTGATCACCTAGTACCATATATAACAAACTAGGACTCCTTTTGGTTGGTATGACTTCTCCCGGGGAAGGTGGACCCCACCCGCATCCTCTCAAGCTTAGCATGTCTCTAATTCTGCTTGTACACCTCATGCAATTGATACACTTTAACTTGCGTGGGAGTGGAATAAATAGAAATATAACTTTTATTTTTATCTTGTTGATCGATGCAAACAAATCAGATCTTACATGATTCCTTCCATTAGCATAGGTTGCCTTTTCTTCCAAGGAATTAATGCACGTTGGTATTTCCTTGCCAAATCGAGCCTGGTCAATATTGCATGTATATATCCTGTCTAGAGTTAGTAATTTACCTCGCATGGAATTATCCCCCTTCAATACATGCATGTCCAGGGACTTCTTTTTCTTCTCGTTGGCATGAAGATCAAATGAAGCAACGTCTTGTTTTCTTGTAATAGAAAATAGTTCCTTTAACACACTGACACGCGGTACTATTTTGCGATCATCAACAACACTAACGTTAGTCGCGGGCATATCAGCCTCTCCTCCTTGAAACGAAACCGTCCTCGGTTTTGAATCAATCTCTATAGCAATATTTGGATTTGCATTTTTTACGACGTCTGGAAAAATTTCAGTAGCCTCACCCTTCTTATTCTTTACTTCTGATGCAGCTTGAGCAATATCCCGCTTCTTGCGATCAGCCAGATACTTCTCTGATGTGTACGAATCAAGTGGGACGAATTGTCCTCCACAAATAGAAGAAAATTTGCCAACTGAATGATATGCCAGCTGTCTTTTATCTGTACATGGTTTTCCTAGCAGTATTGAACAAGTATGCATGTGCATAGGAAGCACATCACACATGACTAGATCACCATATCCACATAGAATAAACCGTACTTCAATACCATGCATGATCTTGACAAACTTATCCTTCCAACAAAGGTCATACGGTTCTGGATGTTCAATCAACGATAGTTTCAAAGCATCAACCATAGACAAAGTCACTAAATTCATCCCAGAATAGCAATTCATCAAGGTTGCACAACTCACCGGCCCTACACGCATACACGTTAAGCATTGGTACCACGGCAAGGCACGCAATGGATCCTTCGTCCCCGACATCATCATTTGTGAGCTACGGTCTTTCCACATTATAAATAACTCAATAGAATTGAAAGAAAAATATTGTGCCGTGAACAACCAATTTGCTCTGAATACCACCTGATATAGACCGAACCTCGATGGCGAGATCCAGTCCGTTGTTGCGGCCCGACCTTTCATGATACTCCACCTCTAACAGCGGCACACGAAATAGAGGGTTTTATCCTTGTGGCTCTGCACGAGAGAAACAATCTGGACGATGGCACCTCATGCGCAAAACAGTTTCCTCGCAGAAATCGCAACAAAGAGGTTTTCTAAAGCTACCTCCAAAACTTGATACGGGAGTCTACCCTCGAAAACACATATGTCTCTTTCACAAAATTATAATCTCCGTACATTGGTCGTAGCCGGACCTTTTTATAAGCAACCCACAAATCGCAAAACCGACCTAACATCTCTAGATTGAAATGAACTATATCTCCTATTTAAACTAGTCAAATATTTAACTAATAAAGTATCCGGCGGCCTTGATCACCTAGTACCGTATATAACAACCTACGACTCCTTATTTTGGTTGGTACGAATTCTCCTGGGGAAGGTGGACCCCACCCGCATCCTCTCAAGCTTAGCATGTCTCTAATTCTGCTTGTACACCTCATGTAATTGATACACTTTAACTTGCGTGGGAGTGGAATAAATAGAAATATATCTTTTATTTTTATCTTGTTGATCGATGCAAACAAATCAGATCTTACATGATTCCTTCCATTAGCATAGGTTGCCTTTTCTTCCAAGGAATTAAAGCACGTTGGTATTTCCTTGCCAAATCGAGCCTGGTCAATATTGCATTTATATCTCCTGTCGAGGGTTAGTAATTTACCTCGCATGCAATTATCCTCCTTCAATACATACACGTCCAGGGACTTCTTTTTCTTCTCGTTGGCATAAAGATCAAATGAAGCAACGTCTTGTTTTCTTGTAACAGAAAATAGTTCCTTTAACACACTGACACGCAGTACTATTTTGCGATCATCAACAACACTAACGTTAATCACGGGCATATCATCCTCTCCTCCTTGAAACGAAACCATCCTCGGTTTGGAATCAATCTCTATAACAATATTTGGATTTGCATTTTTTATGACGTCTGGAAAAAATTTAGCATCCTCAACCTTCGTATTCTTTACTTCTGATGCAGCTTGAGCAATATCCCGCTTCTTGCGATATGCCAGATACTTCTATGATGTGTACGAATCAAGTGGTACGAATGGTCCTCCACAAACAGGAGAAAATTCGCCAACTGAATGATATGTCAACTGTCTTTTATCGGTACATGGTTTTCCTAGCAGTATTGAACAAGTATGCATGTGCATAGGAAGCACATCACACATGACTAGATCACCATCTCCACATAGAATAAACCGTACATCAACATGATGCATGATCTTGACAAACTTATCCTTCCACCAAAGCTCATGTGGTTCTGGATGTTCAATCAACGACAGGTTCAAAGCATCAACCATAGACCGAGTCACTAAATTCATCCCAGAATAGCAATTCATCAAGGTTGCGCAACTCGCCGGCCCTACACACATACACGTAAAGCATTGGTACCATGGCAAGGCACGCAATGGATCCTTCGCCCCCGACATCATCATTTGTGAGCTACAATCTTTCCACATGATAAATAACTCAATAGATCTCAAAGAAAAATATTGTACCGTGAACAACCAATTTGCTCTGAATACCAACTGATATAGACCGAACCTCAATGGCGAGATCCAATACATTGTTGCGGCCCGACCTTTCATGGTACTCCACCTCTAACAGCGGCACACGAAATAGAGGGTTTTATCCTTGCAGCTCTGCACGAGAGAAACAATCTAGACAATGGCACCTCATGCGCTAAACAGTTTCCTCACAGAAATCGCAACAAAGAGGTTTTCTAAAGCTACCTCCAAAACTTGATACGGGAGTCTACCCTCGAAAACATATATGTCTCTTTCACAAAATTATAATCTCCGTACATTGGCCGTAGCCGGCCCTTTTTATAAGCAACCCACAAATAACAAAACCGACCTAACATCTCTAGGTTGAAACGGACTATCTCTCCTATTTAAACTAATCAAATATTTAACTAACAAAGTATCCGGCGGCCTTGATCACCTAGTACCGTATATAACAAACTAGGAATCCTTATTTTGGTTGGCACGACTTCTCGTGGGGAAGGTGGACCCCACCCGCATCATCTCAAGCTTAGCATGTCTCTAATTTTGCTTGTACACCTCATGCAATTGATACACTTTAACTTGCATGGGAGTGGAATAAATAGAAATATATCTTTTCTTTTTATCTTATTGATCGATGCAAACAAAACAGATCTTACATGATTCCTTCCATTAGCATAGGTTGCCTTTTCTTCCAAGGAATTAATGCACGTTGGCATTTCCATGCCAAATCGAGCCTGGTCAATATTGCATGTATATCTCCTGTCTAGAGTTAGTAATTTACCTTGCATGCAATTACCCCTCCCCCCCCTTCAATACATGCACGTCCAGGGACTTCTTTTTCTTCTCGTTGGCATAAAGATCAAATGAAGCAATGTCTTGTTTTCTTGTAACAGAAAATAGATCCTTTAACACATTGACACGCGGTACTATTTTGCGATCAATAACAACACTAATGTTAGTCGCGGGCATATCATCCTCTCCTCCTTGAAACGAAACCGTCCTCAGTTTCGAATCAATCTCTATAGCAAATATTTGTATTTGCATTTCTTACGACGCCTGGAAAAATTTCAGCAGCCTCAACCTTCTTATTCTTTACTTCTAATGCAGCTCGAGCAATATCCCGCTTCTTGCGATCAGCCAGATACTTCTCTGATGTGTACGAATCAAGTGGTACGAATTGTCCTCCACAAACAGAAGAAAATTCACCAACTGAATGATATGTCAACTATATTTTATTTGTACATGGTTTTCCTAGCAGTATTAAACAAGTATGCATGTGCATAGGAAGCACATCACACATGACTAGATCACCATATCCACATAGAATAAACCGTACCTCAACACGATGCATGATCTTGACAAACTTAATCTTCCACCAAAGCTCATACGGTTCTGGATGTTTAATCAAGGACAGGTTCAAAGCATCAACCATAGACTGAGTCACTAAATTCTTCCCAGAATAGCAATTCATCAAGGTTGTGCAACTCGCCGGCCCTACACGCATACACATAAAGAATTGGTACCACGGCAAGGCACGCAATGGATCCTTCGCCCCCGACATCATCATTTGCGAGCTACAATCTTTCCTCATGATAAATAACTCAACAGAACCCAAAGAAAAATATTGTACCGTGAACAACCAATTTGCTCTGAATACCAACTGATATAGACCGAACCTCGATGGCGAGATCCAATCCGTTGTTGCGGCCCGACCTTTCATGGTACTCCACCTCTAACAGCGGCACACGAAATAGAGGGTTTTATCCTTCCGGCTCTGCACAAGAGAAACAATCTGGACGATGGCACCTCATGCACAAAACAGTTTCTTCGCAGAAATCACAACAAAGAGGTTTTCTAAAGCTACTTCCAAAACTTGATACGGGAGTCTACCCTCGAAAATACATATGTCTCTTTCACAAAATTATAATCTCCGTACATTGGCCGTAGCCGGCCCTTTTTATAAGCAACCCACAAATAACCAAACCGACCTAACATCTCTAGGTTGAAACGGACTATCTCTCATATTTAAACTAATCAAATATTTAACTAATAAAGTATCCGGCGGCCTTGTTCACCTAGTACCGTATATGACAAACTAGGACTCCTTATTTTGGTTGGCACGACTTCTCCTGGGGAAGGTGGACCCCACCCGCATCATCTCAAGCTTAGCATGTCTCTAATTCTGCTTTTACACCTCATGCAATTGATACACTTTAACTTGCGTGGGAGTGGAATAAATAGAAATATATCTTTTCTTTTTATCTATTGATCGATGCAAACAAATCAGATCTTACATGATTCCTTCCATTAGCATAGGTTGCCTTTTCTTCCAAGGAATTAATGCACGTTGGCATTTCCTTGCCAAATCGAGCCTGGTCAATATTGCAAATATATCTCCTGTCTAGAGTTAGTAATTTACCTCGCATGCAATTACCCCCCTTCAATACATGCACGTCCAGGGACTTCTTTTTCTTCTCGTTGGCATAAAGATCAAATGAAGCAACGTCTTGTTTTCTTGTAATAGAAAATAGTTCCTTTAATACACTGACAGGCGGTACTATTTTGCGATCATCAACAACACTAATGTTAGTCGGGGGCATATCATCCTCTCCTCCTTGAATCGAAACCGTCCTTGGATTTGAATCAATCTCTATAGCAATATTTGGATTTGCATTTTTTACAACGTCTGGAAAAATTTCAGCAGCCTCAACCTTCTTATTCTTTACTTTTGATGCAGCTTGAGCAATATCCCGTTTCTTGCGATCAGCCAGATACTTCTCTGATGTGTACGAATCAAGTGGTACGAATTGTCCTCCACAAACAGAAGAAAATTCGCCAACTGAATGATGTGTCAACTGTCTTTTTTCTGTACATGGTTTTCCTAGCAGTATTGAACAAGTATGCATGTGCATAGGAAGCACATCACACATGACTAGATCACCATATCCACATAGAATAAATCGTACCTCAACACGATGCATGATCTTGACAAACTTATCCTTCAACCAAAGCTCATACGGTTCTGGATGTTCAATCAACGACAGGTGCATCAACCATAGACTGAGCCACTAAATTCATTCCAGAATAGCAATTCATCAAGGTTGTGCAACTCGCCGGCCCTCCACGCATACACGTAAAGCATTGGTACCACGGCAAGGCACGCATGGATCCTTCGCCCCCGACATCATCATTTGTGAGCTACAATCTTTGCACATGATAAAAACTCAATAGAACTCAAAGAAAAATATTGTACCGTGAACAACCAATTTGCTCTGAATACCAACTGATATAGACCGAACCTCGATGGCGAAATCCAATCCGTTGTTGCGGCCCAACCTTTCATGGTACTCCACCTCTAACAGCGGCACGTGAAATAGAGAGTTTTATCCTTGCGGCTCTGCACGACAGAAACAATCTGGACGATGGCACCTCATGCGCAAAACAGTTTCCTCACAGAAATCGCAACAAAGAGGTTTTTTAAAGCTACATCCAAAACTTGATACGGGAGTCTACCCTTGTAAACACATATGTCTCTTTCACAAAATTATAATCTCCGTACATTGGCCGTAGCCGGCCCTTTTTATAAGCAACCCACAAATAACAAAACCGACCTAACATCTCTAGTTGAAACGGACTATCTCTCCTTTCTAAACTAAGCAAATATTTAACTAATAAAGTATCCGTCGGCCTTGATCACCTAGTACCGTATATAACAAACTAGGACTCCTTATTTTGGTTGGTACGACTTCTCCTGTGGAAGGTGGACCCCACCCGCATCCTCTCGAGTTTAGCATGTCTCTAATTCTACTTGTACACCTCATTCAACTGATACACTTTAGCTTGCGTGGGAGTGGAATAAATAGAAATATATCTTTTCTTTTTATCTTGTTGATTGGTGCAAACAAATCAGATCTTACATGATTCCTTCCATTAGCATAGGTTGCCTTCTCTTCCAAGGAATTAATGCATGTTGGTATTTCCTTGCCAAATCGAGTCTGGTCAATATTGCATGTATATCTCCTGTTTAGAGTTGGTAATTTACCTCGCATGCAATTATCCCCCTTCAATACATGCATGTCCAGGGACTTCTTTTTCTTCTCGTTGGCATAAAGATCAAATGAAGCAACGTCTTGTTTTCTTGTAACAGAAAATAGTTCCTTTAACACACTGACACGCGGTACTATTTTGCGATCATCAACAACACTAACGTTAGTCGCGGGCATATCATCCTCTCCTCCTTGAAACGAAACTGTCCTCGGTTTCGAATCAATCTCTATAGCAATATTTGGATTTGCATTTTTTACGACGTCTGGAAAAATTTCAGCAGCCTCAACCTTCTTATTCTTTACTTCTGATGCAGCTTGGCAATATCCTGCTTCTTGCGATTAGCCAGATACTTCTTTGATGTGTACGAATCAAGTGGTATGAATTGTCCTCCACAAACAGAAGAGAATTCGCCAACTGAATGATATGTTAACTGTCTTTTATCTGTACATGGTTTTCCTAGCAGTATTGAACAAGTATGCATGTGCATAGGAAGCACATCACACATGACTAGATCACCATATCCACATAGAATAAACCGTACCTCAACATGATGCATGATCTTGACAAACTTATCCTTCCACGAAAGCTCATACGATTCTGGATGTTCAATCGACGGCGGGTTCAAAGTATCAACCATAGACTGACTCACTAAATGCATCCCGGAATAGCAATTCATCAAGGTTGCACAACTCGCCGGCCCTACACGCTTACGCATAAAGCATTGGTACCACGGCAAGGCACGCAATGGATCCTTCGCCCCCGACATCATCTTTTATGAGCTACAATCTTTCCTCATGATAAGTAACTCAATAGAACTCAAAGAAAAATATTGTACCGTGAACTACCAATTTGCTCTAAATACCAACTGATATAGACCGAACCTCGATGGCAAGATCCAATCTGTTGTGGCGGCCCGAACTTTCATGGTACTCCACCTCTAACAGCGGCACACGAAATAGAGGGTTTTAACCTTGCGGCTCTGCACGAGAGAAACAATCTGGACGATGGCACCTCATGCGCAAAACAGTTTCCTCGCAGAAATCGCAACAAAGAGGTTTTCTAAAGCTACCTCCAAACCTTGATACGGGAGTCTACCCTCAAAAACACATATATCTCTTTCACAAAATTATAATCTCCGTACATTGGCCGTAGACGACCATTTTTATAAGCAACCCACAAATAACAAAACCGACCTAACATCTCTAGATTGAAACGGACTATCTCTCCTATTTAAACTAATCAAATATTTAACTAATAAAGTATTCGGCAGCCTTGATCACCTAGTACCGTATATAACAAACTAGGACTCCTTATTTTGGTTGGTACGACTTCTCCTGGGGAAGGTGGACCCCACCCGCATCCTCTCAAGCTTAGCATATCTCTAATTCTGCTTGTAGACCATAAGCAATTGATACACTTTAACTTGCGTGGGAGTGGAATAAATAGAAATATATCTTTTCTTTTTATCTTGTTGATCGGTGCAAACAAATTAGATCTTACATGATTCCTTCCATTAGCATACGTTGCCTTTTCTCCCAAGGAATTAATGCACATTGGTATTTCCTTGCCAAATCGAGCCTCGTCAATATTGCATGTATATCTCATGTCTTGAGTTAGTAATTTACCTCGTATGCAATTATCCCCCTTCAATACATGCACGTCCAGGGACTTCTTTTTCTTCTCGTTGGCATAAATATCAAATGAAGCAACGTCTTGTTTTCTTGTAATAGAAAATAGTTCCTTTAACACGCTGACACGCGGTACTATTTTGCAATCATCAACAACACTAACCTTAGTCGCGGGCATATCATCCTCTCCTCCTTGAAATGAAACCGTCCTCGGTTTTGAATCAATCTCTATAGCAATATTTGGATTTGCATTTTTTACGATGTCTGGAAAAATTTCAGTAGCCTCACCCTTCTTATTCTTTACTTCTGATGCAGCTTGAGCAATATCCCGCTTCTTGCGATCATCCAGATACTTCTCTGATGTGTACGAATCAAGTGGTACGAATTGTCCTCCACAAACAGAAGAAAATTCGCCAACTGAATGATATGTCAACTGTCTTTTATCTGTACATGGTTTTCCTAGCAGTATTGAACAAGTATGCATGTGCATATTAAGCACGTCACACATGACTAGATCACCATATCCACATAGTATAAACCGTACCTCAACACGATGCATGATCTTGACAAACTTATCCTTCCACCAAAGCTCATATGGTTCTGGATGTTCAATCAACGGCAGGTTCAAAGCATCAACCATAGACTGACTCACTAAATGCATCCCAGAATAGCAATTCATCAAGGTTGCGCAACTCGCCGGCCCTACACGCATACGCGTAAAGCATTGGTACCACAGCAAGGCACGCAATGGATCCTTCACCGCCGACATCATCATTTGCGAGCTACAATCTTTCCTCATGATAAATAACTCAACAGAACTCAAAGAAAAATATTGTACCGGGAACAACCAATTTGCTCTGAATACCAACTGATATAGACCGAACCTCGATGGCAAGACCCAATTCGTTGTTGCAGCCCGACCTTTCATGGTACTCCACCTCTAATAGTGGTAGCCTCTCGCCCGCGCACACGATGCACACGAAATAGAGGGTTTTGACCTTGCGGCTCTGCACGAGAGAAACAATGTGGACGATGGCACCTCACGTGCAAAACAATTTCCTTGCAGAAATCGCAACAAAGAGGTTTTCTAAAGCTACCTCCAAAACTTGATACGGGAGTCTACCCTCGAAAACATATGCCTCTTTCATAAAATTATAATGTTCGTACATTGGTCGTAGCCGACCCTTTTTATAAGCAACGCACAAATAACAAAACTGACCTAACATCTCTAGATTGAAACGGACCATCTCTCATATTTAGACTAATCAAAGATTTAACTAATAAAGTATCCGGCGGCCTTAATCACCTAGTACCGTATATAACAAACTAGGACTCCTTATTTTGATTGGTATGACTTCTCCTGGGGAAGGTGGACCCCACCCGCATCATCTCAAGCTTAGCATGTCTGTAATTCTGCTTGTACACCTCATGCAAGTGATACACTTTAACTTGCGTGGGAGTGGAATAAACAGAAATATATATTTTCTTTTTATCTTGTTGATCGATGCAAACAAAACAGATCTTACATGATTCCTTCCATTAGCATAGGTTTCCTTTTCTTCCAAGAAATTAATGCACGTTGGTATTTCCTTGCCAAATCGAGCCTAGTCAATATTGCATGTGTATATCTCCTGTCTTGAGTTAGTAATTTACCTCGCATGCAATTATCCCCCTTCAATACATGCACGTCCACGGACTTATTTTTCTTCTCGTTGGCATAAAGATCAAATGAAGCAACATCTTGTTTTCTTCTAACAGAAAATAGTTCCTTTAACACACTGACACATGGTACTATTTTGCGATCATCAGGAACACTAACATTAGTCGCGGGCATATCAGCATCCATCGCACCATACTCGGCAAGCATCTCGCGATCCGCATCCGCCATTTTTTGGAAAAGGCCGCCCCGAGCTAGGCGTGGGCGGTCGTGATTTGGGCTTGGACGGGCTCCGTCGTGGCAAGGTATGCCACGAAGGAACGGACGGCTGCTCGAACACTCTCGGCGATTGCTAACTCTTTGGCCATGGGTTGCCGACCATTGTTAGAGAAGCTTCGTTCGATTTATGCGGTGACCACCAGGAGCTAGGCGTGGACGGCCTCGACATGGTCGTGGGCGGCCTCCATCAGGGCTAAGGCCGCCGCTGCGGAACGGATAGCTGTTGTGCCACTCTTGAAGTTGCTATCCCCGAGGCAGATGTTGTTGCCGCCACCTGAGAAGCAACAGCAGCCGTTTGGGCTGTCTTGGCTGCCCGGTAGCAGATTGCGGCCGTGCTCACACAGCTTGTTAGCACGCGCATGGCGGCTGTGGCCGCGCTCTCGCCGAAGTGGGCCATCGAAGTTGCCCTCACGATGCGGGTCCATGTCCCCATCTTTCACCGGTGATGATTGAATAGTGAAATGATATTTGGGGAGCGAGCTATAGTGCTTGACAAGCCGACTGTGGACTGTAGCCGACGCACCTTCTCGCGTAAGCCATATACGTATTATACTCCAACGGTGCTCGAAGATGTTTTGTACTGCATCTCACCCGGTTGGTGATAATAAATTGTGTGCGGTCTACTTAATTTTTCTTCTTGATTTGAAATACATAATGGGGTCATAGCGGCAAAGGAGAGTGTTTGAATTGCTAGAACTTTTATCTGCAGTGAACATGCAACTATAGGTGTATCGTCAAAAAATGGAATTATTCAGGGTTCGTTTGAACATTTTTATACATTAACTTGGTTCTCTAGGCATTTCAGGTGCACAATTCAAAATTAAATTACATGCAAATGCTCCACTGCACCAAAATGGGTTGTAAAATCATACGTGTGTCCATGGATTGATGCTTAAGTCCCATGCAAGAAATGTGGATGAATTTCAAACACCTCGGCACCGTGGCTCGCCGGCAAATGTTGAGATACTTGCTTTTGTAATTCTAGTAAATCTAAAACTCGCCTGATATTCATGAACCTTGGCATGCTATCATGGAATGGCATCAACATGCTGGGGTAAAAAAAGTCCCATTTGGGGCAGGTTTTGGTATAAGTTTCTCACAAACAAGAGCTTCTCAGAAGCCTCATGGTTCTGGTAGGGAAATGTGTCACCTTTGTGCACGAAACAATATTCGTCGCCTCTTCTTGCTTTCAATTTTTTTTGGTATCAACATAGAACAACAGGAGTGTCGTGTAAAATTTTGGATATTTTCGGGGTTCGTTTGGATATTTTTATATGTTAACTAAGTTTTCTAGGCATTTATGTGCATAATTTAAATTTGAACTATAGGCACATGCTCCAGTGCATAAAAGTGGGTTGAAAAATCAAATGTGTGTCCTTGGTTGCATGCTTAGGTCCCATGCAGGAAATGAGAACGAATGTCAAACACCTTGCCACCATCGCTCGGCCGCTAACATTGAGATACATGGTTTTAAAATTCTAGTAAATCAAAAACTCATCTGAAATTCATGAAACTTGACATGCTATCAAGGAACAACATCAACATGCCGAGGTAAAAATATTGTCCCATTTGGGGCAGGTTTGGGTATAAGCTTCTCATAAACCAGAGCTTCCCACAATAAGCCTCATGGTTTCGGTAGGGAACGTGCCACCTTTGTGGACGAAACAATATTTGTTGCCTCTTCTTGCTTTCAATTTTTTTCTAGTGTCAAAACAACAGGAGTGTTGTGTTAAATTTTGGGATTTTTCGTGGTTCGTTTGAACATTTTTATACATTAACTGAGTTTTCTATGCATTTTATGTGCATAATTCAAATTTGAACTACCGGCACATGCTCCAGTGCATATAAATGGGTTCAAAAATAAAATATGTGTACTTGGTTGCATGCTTAGGTCCCATGCAAGAAATGGGAATGAATTTCAAACACATTGCCACCGTTGCTCGGCCGCTAACATTGAGATACATGGTTTTAAATTCTAGTAAATCGAAAACTCGTCTGAAAATTATGAAACTTGGCATGCTATCATGGAATGGCATCAAGTCATGGTAAAAATATTGTCCCATTTGGGGCAGGTTGGGGTATAAGCTTCTCACAAACCAGGGCTTCTCACAACAAGCCTCATGGTTATGGTAGGGATGTCAGCTTTGTGGACGAAACGATATTCGTTGCCTCTTCTTGCTTTCAATTTTTTTTCTAGTGTCAACATAGAACAACAGGAGTGTTGTGTTAAATTTTGGAATTTTCCGGGGTTCGTTTGGACATTTTTCTATATTAACTAAGTTTTCTATGCATTTATGTGCATAATTCAAATTTGAACTACAGGCACATGCTCCAGTACATATAAATGGGTAAAAAATCAAATGTGTATCCTTGGTTGCATGCTTAGGCCCCATGCAAGAAATGGGAATGAATGTCAAACACCTTGCCATCGTCGCTCGGCCACAAACATTGAGATACATGGTTTTTAATTCTAGTAAATACAAAATCGTTTGAAATTCATGAAACTTGGCATGCTATCATGGAACAGCATCAACATGGTGTGGTAAAAAAATGTCCCATTTGGGGCTGGTTTGGATATAAGCTTCTCACATACCAGAGCTTCTGACAACAAGCCACATGGTTCCAATAGGGAATGTGCCTCCTTCATGGATGAAACGGTATTCGTTGCCTCTTCCTGTTTTCAATTTTGTTTTCCTAGTGGCAACATAGAGCAACAAGAGTGTTGTTCTAAAATTTGGAATTTCGGGGTTCATTTGGACATTTTTATACATTAACTAAGTTTTCTAGGCATTTTATGTGCATAATTCAAATTTGAACTAGATGCACATGCTCCAGTGCAGAAAAATGGGTTGACAAATCAAATATGTGTCCTTGGGTGCATGCTTAGGTCCCATGCAAGAAATGAGAATGAATTTCAAACACCAGGGCACTGTTGATTGCCAGCAAAATGTTGAGATATTTTGTTTTTAAATTCTAGTAAATCCAAAACTCGTTTGAAATTAATGAAACTTGGCATGCTATCATGGAATGGCATCCGACATGCTGTGACATTTTTCGTGTCCAATTTGACAGAAGGCACACTCAAATCACAGCCAACAAAGGCATTTTGAAACAAATAGATGCCACTTTAACATCTCAAACATTTGTATAATTTATATCATGGGCGTTCTGTTAACCATTCATGTGACGCCATGCGTCACACTTTTAATGATTAGGAGGTGATGTGCGGACAGCTGCTTGAGTAGACGGGAGGCGTGCGAGTGCAGTCCGCTGTGCACGCTGATCGGGAGGCATGAAGTTGTCCTCCAATGCGCAAGCTCACCGGAAAGCGTGCAAGCTGTACACTCCGCAGGCTCACTGGGAAGCGAGTCCTTTGACTTCCATGGCCACCCGCCTTGCTCGCATCCTCTCCATTAATGGCGCTCGAGGCACTGTTTAATATGGGCGGCCTTATTGTTCACCTCACATTCCCCTCCCGCAAACCTCCACCAACTCCATGGCGCAGAATGATCATTAGCCACTAGTCTCTTCCAGTTTAGTGAAGTCAACTCTAAGTTGAACGAGATAGAAAATAAGGAGGAATGGGGCCTCAAGGACATGGCCCCGAATGAGCTAGCCGCGACGGTTGCTGCCCCTGCGCCCGTCCCAGCTCCCATCCCCGCACCCGCGCCTGCGACCATCCCTGTAGCATTGACGGGCTGGTCGCCGAGCACTATTGCAGATCTGGAAGCCGCGGGCGTCAGCAAGATCCCTGCGGACCCGTGTGAGCTCGCGTACATGCCAGCGCCCGTGCCCGTGCCCATGCGCGCCGCTGCACCCGCCGCGCCCTTGCCTGCGCGCGGGCCCCCCTTAGCATCATGGGATGCCGCCATCGACTGCGACCTCGCAGTGCCGCGAGTTGCCATCTTCCCGCGCCCCTCCCCTTGATCGCGCAACGACATGATGTTTGATTTCCAAGTGAAAAACATTTTGTGCTACCTTGAAGACTTCAACAACGGTGTCCCGGAGGACGACAACGACAATGCCGGTGCGGCACGCCGCCTCCGCCGCAGCCGGAATTAGTTTTTTTGTTTATTATTGTATCTCGATCGTATGAATATAAATTCGTAGTGTGAGTGAATGAAAGATATGGTTTGAATGAACTTGCATTTTTCTCTCTGAATGTACAGACTTATCAAATGATTTAAAAAACATCAATGGTTTTTAAATATAAAACACTGATCGTAAATGTATTATATAGAACACCCGTATGCAAAACGACAGCTTCCCCAGGAAGCCAAAGGAAAATGTGTCGAGTAGGATTTGTGCAGCTCTTCATCGCTAACGTTTTAGATAGAACACCCGTATCCAAACCGACAACTTCCCTGGTAAGCCAAGGGAAAATGTGCCAAGCATGATTTATGCAAATGTTTTAGATAGAACACTCGTATGCAAAGTGAGAGCTATGGTCTTTCCCAGTAAGCCAAGGAAAAATTCGATGCACAGGATTTGTGCATCTCTTCAATGCAAATAGTTCAATAGAAGGCGGTATGCAAAGTGAGACTTCTCCACTAAGCCAAGAGAAAATCTGTCACACAGGATATGTACATCCCTTCAACGCAAACAGTTTTTTTGAATGACCCGTGTGCAACCATGTATAGACAATTTAGTAAGATTTTCATCGGTCATATTGGGTATATTGTCATTTGTCAAACTAGAAAGATTGACATTTGTTAATATAATAACACTGCCCTTTGTCAACCTTGTAACCCTACCATTTGTCAAAATTTTGCAGCTAAAAATCACTAGCACTATCTAATTTTGCAACTGAAATTTAGTAAGCATAGATTTCATTCATAGATTAAGCAGTCATTCTTCATACAAACAGCTCAACTCGACAGCTGAACCGACCAAACTTTTCCCCAACTATTGCCAACCACGTACTAAAATAGCTAGTTCAACTATATATACTAGCTAATTTTAAGTACGTTGTACAGCTCAACATAGCTATAGTCAAACGAACTGAACAAAATACCCCCTAAATAGTACTATGTAACATCCCAATTTTTATTTGGATGTTATACATAAATCATCATATGCATATCATATTTATTCTTGCTTTTTGATGTGATCCTAGAAGTCTTAAGCAACTCAAGGACACAAGAAGAGAGTTGGAGGTTTCACTAAATTTCATATTTGGAATTTATTTCAAATTTTGAAGAAAGGATCAATTTGATTTTAATAGTTTCTCTCCAATTATTTCTAATATTAAAAATAAATGAGAGAAGATAATATGACTTCTTCAAACCAGGAGAAATATTGGAGAAAGAATTTTAAAATCAAATTGTTATTTTATTGGTATTTTATTTGCTATTCTATTTGAATTAGAAAAATATTGCATTTTTGAAAATTGCATATTAGTCCAAAAAAGTTCATCTTGCCCTAATTATTAGGTTTGGACGGTGAAAATTGTTTCTGAAATTTTTAGATTTTTCTTTATATTTATTTAGGATTTTTTTCCTTTGCGGCGAATTTTTTTAAAAGAAAAAGAGGTTCGGACCGACTGGGCCGAAGCCCAGCCGGCCTAGCAAGCCGGCCCGTCGCTCCATCGCCTCCGCCGCCGTGCGAGAGACGGATTCCCGCCGGAGTCCGCCGCCGCCTCGCCCCGGCGCCCCCTTCTCCAAGTCGGAGACCCCCCTGGGGGTCCTTTATAAGTCGCGCCGCCCCTCCCGATCCCCTCGCCAACCCCGACGCCTCGCAGCCTCGCCCCCGCCGCCGAGCACCGTCGTCGCCGCCGCCCCTCGCCGCTACTGCCGCCGCCGCCCACGCTGCCACCATTGTTGCCACCCGAGTCGCCGCCCCGCCTTGCCGCCGCAAGCCGCCGCCGCTGTCGACCGATCCGATCTGATCCGAGCCGCCATTTTTTTACGAACTGGTATAACCCCGAACCGTCTTGGTTTTTTTTAGGTTTTTCTCGGTTCTTTTAGAATAGATCGGTTTTCGTTTTTATTTTAGTTATTAAACGGACGTTCGTTCGTTATTTTGTTCGTTTTAACGAATAGTTTTCGTCGGATTAGTTCTGTTAGCGAACGTTCGCGCCATAATCTTTTTCTTTTTAGTTTATTTTCGGCCAGGGACCTATCCGTGAATAGTTTTATCGCGATTTAGCCCCTTATCTTAAAACTAGCATAACTTTTTACTCGTTTATCCAAATTAGATTAAACCAGCGCCTAAATCTTTGTTCTGTTCTGTTCTTTCCAGTTAACCAACTTGAACATGATTTTGACACTGTAAAATTTGACCTTAGTTCAGATTAGTAAATGATCTTGTATAGTTCGTTTCTCGAGTTTCGTTTCTCCTTTTGAGTTGTTTCTTTTTGCAAATCATAGCTACTCACATGTACCTACTGTTAAGATCTACTCCACATGATAATAATGCTGTTAGGTTTGACTTTTGTTAGTTTAAGCCGTTTGCTTGTTTCGTGTTTGATTTGGATCTTTTCTCGGTTTTCTCGTTGTTACGTTTGAGTGATTGCTTATGTATGCTACTGTTTTTCTACACTAGATTACCCGGAGTGTGAAGCTTGTTACTACGAATCTCTAGAATTTGCAGATCGTCAGCAAGGCAAGTTACACTTTGATCATACTCTTCTTTACCAAGTTTTTACTATGCATTAGTATTACCCCTCAAATATTTGCATGAGTAGGATTGGGAACATGTGGTTTGGTTGTAGTGCTTGAGGTAGGAACCTAATACCTTTTGATCACCCCGGGAATATACGTTATGCTTATTTATTGCTTAGCCATGCTCGTAGACGGGGATTGGATCGTGATTCACGCATGGAAGTTTGAGAGTTATTTTAATCATGGATAACATTAAGGTGGCAACTTTAATATACATCTGGGTGGATTGGTTGAGGCACCTGGGGAACCCAGTGTCTCCTGTTTGAGGAAATCCCGGAGTACCCGTGTGATTTTTCTTTGGTTCATCACCCAGGCTCAAAGTGATCATAAGATTATTCATGCTAGAAACTTCTGTGTGCAGCCACAAGCCATTATGGGCTCTGGCACAGTTGAGTAAGTTGCGTGAGCTCTTGAAGAGGTGGACTAGCAGATGTAGGGAAAAGTAGGTGTACCGGTCTGCCCGGAGTAGAGACTTAATGCTTCAGAAAGACTATGTCTCGGTCATCCGGTCATGGATGTGGTCGAGTCTTGTGGGGAAAAGTGCGCAAACCTCTGCAGAGTGTATAAACTAATCATGGTTAGCCATGTCCTAGGTTATGGACATCTTGAGTATCTGGTACTTGAATTACTGATGTGATCTCATCACTTTACTTAATTAATTTATTGGGTTAATTATGATACTTTTAATTGGGATTTGAGTTGGGGTTACCTTCTCAAATATTGGGCAACATGAGAGTAGTTAAATAAATTTATTCCTTTGTTGTAGGGAAAAACTAGCTTTATGCGAAAATCATAAACTTACAGCCTCCACCAGCCAAATACTGCATCTAGATATAGTTCTTGCATTTCATTGCTTTACAGTGTAACTCTGCCAGCATATTCAAAGTGCTAACCTACACGGCTGCAACGTCTCATGTTGCAGACTACTCAGACGATGAATAAGGTGCGATAGGTCGTTGTTTTGCACTCAGCTATGCCGTTGGAGTTGATGGACTCATTTACCTTCGAAGCTTCCGCAGTTATTTAGTTTAGATGGCCTTCAGCCATGATATTTTGTGTAATCATACTTTTTATGAGGACTCGATGTAATAAGTGTGTGATTGAACTCCGTTATAATTCCTCGAGTACTATGCATGTCAGCATTACCGATCCAGGGATGACACTGATGCACAGAGACTTAGGTCCATTCGGATCATGGTCGCTACATACTACCACATAGGGGCTTTGTACTACTTCCAGTAGCCTCTCCTCTGCCGATCGAGCGCGTGATGTCGCTTGAACTACGTCGACATTTACCCAAAGAGGAAGGGATGATGCAGCACAGCTATGGTAGGTATTTCCCTTAGTGATGAAACCAAGGTTATCGAACCAGTAGGAGAACCAAGCAACACTATGTAAATGGTACATGCACAAAAAGAACAAATACTTGCAACCCGACATGTAAGAGGGGTTGTCAATCCCTCCCGGGTAAAAAGATAGATTGGTTTGTAGGATTTGGATAAATATATCTCGCAATAAAACAAAATAAAATAAAACAATAAAAAGTGCAACAAAGTATTTTTGGGTTTTTGGAATAATAGATCTGAAAATAAAAGCGAATAAAAATAGATCTCAAAGGCAATTGATAGATTTCACTAATGACTTCTCTCAAGAAAAATAGCATACGGTGGGTAAACAAATTACTGTTGGGAAATTGATAGAACTTCAAATAATTATGACAATATCCAGGCAATGATCATTATATAGTCATCACGTCCAAGATTAATAGATCGACTCCTGCCTACATCTACTACTATTACTCTACACATCGACCACTATCCAGCATGCATATAGTGTATTAAGTTCATGGAGAAACGGAGTAACGCAATAAGAATGATGACATGATGTAGACAAGATCTATTCATGTAGGAATAGACCCCATCTTGTTATCCTTAATGAAAACGATCAATACGTGTCTTGTTTCCCCTTCTGTCACTGGAAAGAACACCACACAATTGAACCCATCACAAAGCACCTCTTCCCATGGCAAGAAAAATCGATCTAGTCGACCTACCTAAACCAAAGATTCTAAGAAGAAATATGAGGCTATAAGTAATCATGCATATAAGAGATCAAAAGAAGACTCAAATAACTTCCATGGATAAAATAGATCTGATCATAAACTCAAAGTTCATCGGATCCCAACAAACACATCGCAAAAAGAGTTACATCAAATAGATCTCCAAGATACCATTGCATTGAGAATCAAAAGAGAGAGAGGAAGCCATCTAGCTACTAACTACGGACCCGAAGGTCTACAATGAACTACTCACGCATCATCAGAGAGGCACCAATGAGGATGATGAACCCCTCTGTGATGGTGTCCAGATTGGATCTCGTGGTTCTGGAACTTGCGGTGGCTGGAATTGTGTTTAGTCGACTCCCCTAGGGTTTTTGGATTTTGGAGTATTTACAGAGCAAAGAGACGGTTCAGGAGGCGGCCGAGGTGGGCACAACCCACCAGGGCGTGCCTGGGCCCCCAGGCGTGCCCAGGTAGGTTGTGCTCCCCTCGAGCCCCCCTCTGGTACTTCTTCGGCCCAACAGGTGTCTTCTGGTCCAGAAAAATCTCCAAAAAAATTCGCTGCCTTTTGGACTCCGTTTGGTATTGATTTTTTGTGAAGTAAAAAAACAAGCAAGAACAACAACTGGCACTGGGCACTATGTCAATAGGTTAGTCCCAGAAAAATGATATAAAGTTGCTATAATATGGTTGTAAAACATCCAGGAATGATAATATAACAGCATAGAACAATCAAAAATTATAGATACGTTGGAGGCGTACCAGCGCGCTTAGTAAGAGACAGAGGAGGAGGAACCTACCGACGAGCTGGACAACTGGAATACGGTGCCTGCCGCTGCTTCACCTTTAGCGACGCTCACCTCGAATGCCCTCCGCCGCTCCATACGACCCCTCTCGAAGCGGCAGGACTCCTTGTAGATCTCCTCATTCTGCGCCTCTATGGCGGCGTGTGTTGCGGCCACGGCGATGGTAAGACTCTTTGCATGCTCGACCAGGCACTCCTCCTCCTCCCGCAGGAACTCGATGTAGCGCACAAGGTCGCTGACGCACATGCGGGGCTCCACCTCCACGTCCTGCCTTCGGGCTGTGGTGGCGGAGCGGGTGATGACCCCGGTGGTCGATGGTGGGCTGGCTGCCACGGCAATTGACGATGGGGTGGCGCCCACGATGGACACCTCCCACCTTCGGGCCATGGTGGCGGAGCGGGTGATGGCAACGGTGGCCGATAGTGGGGTGGTAGCCACGACGGCTACCTCCCGCCTTCAGTCCATGGTGGTGGAGCGGACGATGGCCCTGGCTTTCAACTGTGGTGTGGCGGCCACGGAGGCAGACGGTGGGGTGGCGGCAATAGCGGCCGGCAACAGCTGCCGACGGCAGCAGCGGCAGAGCGTGTGGTGGGTGTTGCGCGCACACCCAACAGGGATGCCATGCACACTACACTACGCCGGGGACTACGCTGCCGCCGTGGTATAGCCTCCCAGCTGGAGCTATCCTCTAATGACGGCGGAGTGGCTGAGCAACGATGACGGACCAGTGCCATTGGCGATTGTGGGAGAAGTAGACGAGATAAGCTATAGGAAGGGAGGGGAAAATGTGACGCAAGACTCACCGGCCATGAGAGTTTATATAGCAAGCCGGTAAGCATTGGGATTTTGGGGGATACCGCCGAGTTGGGCGGGAAGCTTGCGCGGCTATGCGCGGGAACCTACTCGGTTGTGCGGGAACAGGCTCACAGACGATTCATTGACGCCACTTCGAGCCACTTTTTGGCCAAAAGAATGCCCCTACGAGCTGCTCAAGCTTGCGCTCGAAGCCGTCTGATACGTCTCCGTCGTATCTATAATTTTTGATTATTTCATGCCAATATTATACAAGTTTCACATACTTTTGGCAACATTTTATATGATTTATTGGACTAACCTATTAATCCAGTGGCCAGTGCCAGTTCCTGTTTGTTGCATGTTTTTTGTTTCGCAGAATATCCATATCAAACAAAGTCCAAACGCGATAAAAATTTACGAAGGATTATTTTGGAATATTCATGATTGGAGGTGGAATCAACGCTAATGGAGGCCCACGACCTCCACAACCCACCAGGGCACGTCGGGCACCTCCTAGCGCGCCCAGGTGTCTTGTGCCCTCCCTGTAAGTCGGTTGGGGCCCTTCTTCAGGCGCAAGAAAGATAATTTATGGAAAATTTTGTGTAAGAATTTCAGCGCAATCGGAGTTACAGATCTCTGGGAATTTAAGGAACGGTGAAGGGCCAGAAAATAGGAACGTGAAACAGAAGAGAAAAGAGAGGGAGATCCAACATTGGAGGGACTCCCGCCCCTCCGCCGCCATGGAAACCATGGACCAGAGGGGGAACTCTCCTCCCATCTAGGGGGGAGGACAAGGAAAAAGAAGAAGGAGGGGGTCTCTCTCCCCCTTGAGGGAGTCCTGGATTAGGGAGTCCTCGGACAGCCGGACTATATGCTTATGCTGGACTATTGGCTATGAAGATACAAGATTGAAGACTTTGTCCCGTGTCTGGGTGGGACTCTCCTTTGCGTGGAAGGCAAGCTTGGCAATTCGGATATGTAGATTCCCTTCTCTGTAACTGACTCTGTGTAACCCTTGCCCCCTCCGGTGTCTATATAAATCGGAGGGTTTAGTCCGTAGGACAGGAACAATCATAATCATAGGCTAGCTTCTAGGGTTTAGCCTCTACGATCTCGTGGTAGATCAACTCTTGTAATACTCGTATCATCAAGATCAATCAAGCAGTAAGTAGGGTATTACCTCCATAGAGAGGGCCCGAACCTGGCTAAACATCGTGTCCCCCGCCTCCTGTTACCATTAGCCTTAGACGCACAGTTCGGGATTCCCTACCCAAGATCCGCCAGTTTTGACACCGACATTGGTGCTTTCATTGAGAGTTCCACTGCGTCATCACCATAAGGCTTGATGGCTCCTTCAATCATCTACAACAATGCGGTCCAGGGTGAGGTTTTCCTCCCCGGATAGATCTTCGGCCAACTCGCTTGGCCATCTGGAGCAAATCGATAGCTATGCCCCTGGCCATCAGGTCAGGTTTGGAAGCCTAAACTACACTGCCGACATCCACAGAGACTTGATCTTCGACGGGTTCGAGCCCATGACAGGTGCACCCTACAGCCACGTTGAGCATGACCTAGATCTGCCATCGGACGGTGCTCACGAGATCGCACCTGCAGCTGCCCTGGCTCTAGATCCAGCGCAGATCGTGCCATCCGAGGACGGGGGATGGACCCCGCCACAGAAGCCGCACACTCAACGGCGATAGAGCTGAACACAGATTTCACTTCCAATGAGGTCTGCGTCATCGGACCCTCGGACTCGTCTCCGGCCATAGGCTCCAAATTGCGCGTATCCGCGCCCATCGGATCTAACTAGGCACCGATTTTGGAGTTCAGCTCCATAGACATCTTTCAGCACTCACCCTTGGGTGACGTGCTAAACTCGTTAAAATCTCTCTCCTTGTCAGGAGACTCTTGGCCGAACTATGTCCGACTTGAGTGGGAAGTGGACGACGAAGGAATTCATTACCCACCCACCACCCACTTAATAGCCATTGTCGATGACTTAACCGACATGCTTGATTTCGACTCCGGAGACATCGACAGTATGGACGACGATGCCGGAGAAGAACAGGAACAACCGCCCACAGGGCGCTGGACAGCCACCACATCATATGACATATATATGGTGGACACACCCAAAGAAAACAATGGTGAGGATCAAAAGGATGCAACGGAGGATAATCCTCTTGAGAAGCAGCCGAAGCACCGACGTCAGGGGCGCCACTCTAAACCACGCCAGGGTAGAAAGCGATACCGGCACAAGAGATAATAGCACTCCGGATGATGCCGAAGACGAAAACAATCCCCCCAGCCAAGCTTCGAACAGGCCGGACGGGAGGACGGGCAAGCTAGCCCCGATGAACAGGCCATGAACGAAGACTTGGAGGATGACAATTACATGCCCCTCTCTGAAGACGAGGTGAGCCTCGACGACGAAGAATTTACCGTTCCTGAGGATTCCGTCGAGCGGGAGCGCTTCAAGCGCCAGCTTATAGCCACTGCAAAGAACCTGAGGAAAAAACAGCAGTAGCTTCAAGCTGATCAAGATCTGCTCACTGATAGATGATGTCCTGGCGGCCGAGGAATACGGACTCGAGCGCCCAACAAAAAGTTACCCGAGGCGCAGGTTGTTACCTCAATTCGAGGATGAGGCACTAGAGCCTATACTACCAGCACAGGATGCGGCTGACCGACCACCTCGTGGCTGAGACAAAGCAGCGTATCAGTCCGAACACCAGCCCGCACCCCGTCGCCGAACAAATAGAATCATGAAGGCCCGGGGCTACACACATGACCTGCGAGACGAATTGGAAAACAAAGCAGGACAGTCAAGATCGACCTACGGATCGCGAGGGCATGCCCCAGCGCGTGATGATGACCGCCACGCCTGATATACTAAATACAAATCCGTCCGAGCCAAATACAGCAGACCAGATTCATTCAAACTGCGTCACGATGTAGCCCGGCATAGGCGCCGCGCACACCCTATGCTTCACCGACGAAGTAATGGAGCATGAATTCCTAGAAGGATTTAAACACGTGAACATTGAACCATATGATGGGACAACAGACCCCGCGGTATGGATTGAAGATTTCCTTCTCCACATTCACATGGCCCGCGGCGATGATCTCCATGCAATCAAGTACCTACCACTAAAACTCAAGGGACCAGCTCAGCACTGGCTGAATAGTCTGCCAGAAAACTCCATTGGCAGTTGGGAGAACCTGGAAGCATTCCTTGACAACTTTTAGGGCACTTATGTGCGACCACCGGACGTTGATGACTTAAGTCACATAACCCAACAGCCCGGAGAGTCAGCCAGGAAATTCTGGACTCGGTTCTTAACTAAAAAGAACCAAATCTTCGACTGTCCGGATGCCGAAGCCCTAGCGGCCTTTAAGCATAACATCCGTGATGAGTGGCTCGCCCGACACCTCGGCCAAGAGAAGCCGAAATCCATGGCAGCCCTCACGACACTCATGACCCGCTTTTGTGTGGGCGAGGATAGCTGGTTGGCTCGTAGCAACAGCACATCAAGAAATCCTGGCACTTCAGATGCTAGAGATAGCAATGGCAAGCCCCGACGCAACAGACACAAGCATCGCAACAATGGCGATAACACTGAAGACACGGCCTTCAATGCCGGATTCAGTGGCTCCAAGTCCGGTCAACAGAAAAAGCCATTTAAAAGAAACAATCTGGGCCCATCCAGTCTGGACCGCATACTCGATCGTCCATGTCAAATCCACGGCACCCCTGATAAACCAGCCAACCACACCAACAGAGAATGTTGGGTATTTAAACAGGCCAGCAAATAAATGCCGAAAACAAGGAAAAGGGGTCGCGTAGTGATGACGACGAGGAGCCTCGGCCACTGAACACAGGGGGACAGAAGAAACCCCCCCCCCCCCCCAAGTCAAAACAGTAAATATGATATACGCCACCCATATTCCCAAGCGGGAGCGGAAGCACGCACTAAGGGACGTCTACGCGATGGAGCCAGTCGCCCCAAAGTTCAACCCATGGTCTTCCTGTCCGATCACCTTTGATCGCAGGGACCATCCGACCAGCATTCATCATGGTGGCTCAGCCGCACTGGTTGGACACTATCATTGACGGATTCCACCTCACACGAGTCCTCATGGACGGTAGTAGCAGCCTGAACCTGCTTTTTCAGGATACAGTGCGCAAAATGGGCATCGATCCCTCAAGGATCAAACCCACCAAAACCACCTTCAAAGGTGTCATACCAGGTGTACAGGCCTGTTGTACAGGCTCAATCACACTGGAAGTGGTCTTCGGATCCCCGGACAACTTCCAAAGCAAGGAGTTAATCTTCGATATCGTCCCCTTCCAGAGTGGTTATCATGCACTTCTTGGATGAACTGCATTCGCTCGATTCAATGCGGTGCCACACTATGCCTACCTCAAGCTCAAGATGCCCGGACCTCGCGATGTTATAACAGTCAGCGGCCCTTTCAGCAGAAGTATAGAGCAACCTCCTTAGGCAGACCCTCAATTCGCAAATAAAGCCCCCGAACACCGTCAAGCGAGTCCGAACTACTCGACAACAGGATCCTCCAGCCCGTCCAGAGCTCACCTAGCAATTTGTCCACCGTCCTAGTCCCAATCAAGCGGTGAAATTCGTGCCGCGCGTACATAATTACTCACTTAAAATGCAATGGACATAGACGGAGGCACAACTAGACCGCGGTCCACAATGCGGCTCAACCGCCCTGGGACCCACATACCTTCACTTGTTTTCTTTCTTTCAGGATCTTATCTTCTTAAGGCTCTTCCGATAACCTGATCATCGGACCCATCACGGGACGGATACACCAAGGAAGCAAGGAGCTTTGACATACAAGGGAACCCCCAGGTGGTCTCTGCTAACGATCGCTATACCTGTTTTACATACCCACACGCAGCTCGCTCTTGGTCATGGCATGTCAAATAGCCATATTTGCTTATCGCACTACTTGTATTCATACGCCTTGACGTATTACTCAAATAACAATGGAAAATAATTTGCAGCGTCAGCTTATTACTTCTTTTTTTCCTTGACTATTTATTTATTACAAATCGCACCCGTACATTCTGGTACCTTCAGTTCGCCAGGGGCTTCAGTGTACCCCATAACACGGCAAGAAAGTCCGAACACTTTTAACAGTACGGCACCCCGAACTTATAGCATTATATGCATCAGCTCCGAATCATGTCTTGGGTCAATAGTTGGGTTGCCCAGCTCCTGTGCTTGCTACCCTACATTCCGCTATATCGGCTAGGGTAGTACAAGGAGAAATACTGCGATTGTGTCCGGGTTCTTCCGGACGAGCACCTAAGTAAAGAAAGCCGAAAACTGATTGTCATGATGCGGCGAGAGCTGGTCACTGTTCGAGAGGTTTCAAATCCTTAAAGATTTTTTCAGCTTTATGCGAGGAATCGGTCTTTGTCCAATTTAGGCATGTATAGCACCCCAAGTTCGGCCTTCCGAATACCAGGGGCTATGCCAAAATTTAAAATTATAGAACTTCTATGGCTAAGTGAGGGTGATAAAGCTGTATAGTCCGATTGCCTTGTTCATTGTGCTAGACACCTCCTTAAAGGACTAGAAACTTGGATAAAGATTGTTTAGATTTATCCCAAACACCCGTGTACTAGTTACATGGGGACAGAAGCCGGCGACTGGCCAACCCTCAGATTTTATAAACAGCCGCACAGGTGGTAAAATTTTAAATCAACAAGCATTATATTGCACAAATGAACTTGTTTCATATTACAGGATAAAATGAATGTATTCATTCAAAGATTACATCCTTTGTACATTGCTCCGCCACAAGGCGGGATCCCTTCAGGACACTGTCATAATATTGTTCGGGTCGGCAGTGCTCCTTGCCCTTCGGTGGCCCCTCGGTCATTAGCATCGTGGCGTCCATCTTCGCCGAATGCATCTTTGCACGGGCAAAGGCCATCCACGCACCTTCAATGCAAACTGACCGCCTTATGACTTCAAGTCGCGGGCAGGCACTAACAAGCCACTTCACGAGTCCGAAGTAGCTGCTGGGCATAGGCTCGGCAGGCCATAGTCAAACTATGAGGTCCTTCATGGCCAGTTCGGCTGCCTTGTGCAGCTCGACCAGTTGCTTCAGCTGGTCGCTCAAGGGCATCGGCTATTCTATCCCAAGATATTGAGACCAGAACAACTTCTCCGTTGAGCTCCCTTCTTTGGCTCGGTAGAACTCTGCGACATCTGATATGCTGCACGGCAGATCCGCAAACACTCCTGGAGAACTCCAAATTCGGGTAAGTAAGAAGAATGTCTCCTTCACATGCTTGCTTTGCATAACAACTGCCTTACCCGCTGCAATCTTCTTGGCCGCCTGGATCTCCTGGAGGGCCTTCTGGGCTTCGGCTTTGGCGTCTTATGCGCTCTGGAGGGCCTTGGCAAGCTCGAACTCTTGAGTCTTAGAGTCACGCTCCAAGGACTCGTACTTCTGGACGAAATCCTGGAGCTCTTGCTGGACCTCGCTGACCCGAGCCTCTTGCTTCTCGCACGCGGCGTGTTCCTTGGCCGCTTTGTCTTCGGCCTCGGCTAGCGCCTTCTTAAGGGCCGCCACTTCGTTCGTGGCCCCTATAAAAGTTCATGACGTTTTTATCAGCAGAAACTATTTATCCTTCATAAGTATACAGCCAGGGTATTATGTACCTTGACTCTCCTCCAGCTGCCTCTTCACAAGGATGAGCTCTCCCTCGGTCCGCTCCAGGTCCTGCTTTAGTCGGGAGACCTCCGCAGTACGAGCGGCAGCGGCCAGCAGTGATGCCTGCTTATTTACATAGACATCTTATGTTAGACTCCTGCGACTATTATTTTGATCCTCTGCTCGGCTTTTCTTTCCGAACACCAAACAGAGCATCAGGGGCTACTATCTACATTGTGATATTCTCTCACAATTCTATTACTTACCTCAAAGCCTGCTAGAAGGTTAGTGCATGCTTCGGTCAATCCGCTTTTGGCGGACCGGACCTTCTCAATCACCGTGCTCATAAGACTACGATGTTCTTCATCAATGGAAGCGCCACGAAGCGTTTCTAGCAAACTGTCCGGTGCCTCTGGATGGACAGAGGTCATCGGTACAGGCGGCTCCCCTCCTTAGGGAGAGGCTGCCTCCCTGAATCCGGAACCACTTGGGTTTCCGGAGCCATATTCGGCTGGGGGCCAAATTGGTTGCGGCCCCCATTATCGGAGTTAGTGGGGGTCTTTCCCCCCATGTGTCCGACAACTGGGGTTTCGCCTGGGGGCATCTCCAGAACTGTCTCTCCTTGGCCTGGTATCCTTCGAGACAAAAACTCGGTGTCGTCCGCGGCCTTGGGGGAGGAGGCTGTCGAAAGAGACTCGATGTTCATCGCTGACGGGTCCAGCGATCCCTCCGAAGAGGAGGATATCTCGATGGTGGATTTGGCCGGACAGCAGGTGCACGTCTGGCACGTTAAGAAGCAATAAAGCAAACATACCAGAAATACTATTGTGTCCGGATACTTACGACTTAGCCAGGAGCTTGACCCTGGGTTCCCACTCCTCGCCGATGTTGGTGGTTGCGGTGGAATGTTCCAGAAGGAAGGTTTTTCCCTTCTTGGACACCTCGTCCTCCCCATGCGTGGCGGCCTTCCTCTTCTTTCTCCCCCCGTAGGGGGGTGGATTTCCTCCTCCTCCTCCTCCTCGTATTCAGTGGAGGAGTGCGTCTCAGTGTCTTCGAACATCATGTCCGATGCAACCTTGCGCCGGAGACCTTCTCTGGTCCCCACGGCCGTCTTCTTGGCCTTCTTCTCTGACACCTCATAGGGCGCCGGAAACAGCATCTTCGTTAGAAGAGGCGATTCTGGATCTTTAGGTAGCGGAGCCGAACAGTTAATCTGCTCCGCTATCGCTACCCAGGCCTGTAAGATCGGCATGGAGGCTTAGATTCCTCCCGCGGATGTGCTGGTAAAAGGCATATCCTGCAAATATGAAAACTTACCGGATTGGCTCGGCGTTTTGCGTTGAGTCCGCGATCTTCGGTTAGGGGCGATGGTACCTCGTTGGCCTTGAAAAGCACCTTCCAGACGTCTTCCTGCGTCGTGCCGAAGAGCTCTCGCAGCGTCTGGCGTTCGGCCGGGTCAAACTCCCACAGATTGCAAATCCGTCTCTGACACGGAAGAATCCAGTGGAGGAGCATAACTTCGACCACGTTGACGAGCTTGATTTTCTTGCTTATCATAGTTTGGACGCATGTCTGAAGTCCGGTCAGTTCTTCACTGAGCCCCAGGCTACGCCCTTCTCTTGCTAGGAGGTGAGCCGCATGGGGACGCCGGATCGGAATTCTGGGTCGCCGCCCAGTTGGCGTTGCATGGCTCGGTGATGTAGAACCACCCTGATTGCCACCACTTCACGATCTCCACAAAGGAACCTTCGGGCCAGGTGACATTGGGCATCTTGCCCACCATGGCGCCTCCGCACTCCGCTTGTTGGCCTCTCACCACCTTTGGCTTCACGTTGAAGGTCTTCAGCCATAGGCCGAGGTGGGGTGTGATGCGGAGGAAGGCCTCGCACACGATGATAAATGCTGAGATGTTGAGGATGAAGTTGGGGGCCAAATCATGGAAGTCTAGCCCATAGTAGAACATTAGTCCATGGACGAATGGGTGGAGGGGGAATCCTAGCCCGCGGACGAAGTGGGAGAGGAATACTACCCTTTCCTGGGGTTTCGGGGCAGGGATGATCTGCCCTTCGGCCGGAAGCCGATGCGCGATGTCTGTGGACAAGTATCTGGCCTCCCGAAGCTTCTTGATGTCCTCCTTCATATTGGAGGAGGCCATCCTCCCGCTCCGGACATGTTCGGAATGTTTTTGCGGAGAAGGTGAAAACTTGGGCGTTGGAGCTCGAGAATGGATGAGCAGAGGAGGAAGAAGGCGTGGGTGAAAAAGGGGAATCCTTATCTCTTTATAAAGGTGGCAGTCATGTGCCTCCCCACTTGCCCTAAAAACTCGCTTATTCCCCAAGCGTCGTGCTAATGGAGCGGTTGGGTTACCCACACCTGTATTTATGAGAATCCCGTGAGGAGGGGACATGATCTCTGCTTCGACAAGACGTGCCAATAAAACCGCCTCGCAAGATGTGCAGTAGCAGGTTGAGAAAACGGTCCGAATAATGACCGGGCCATGGCGTGATGTCACGCTGTGAAAAGTTGTCAGCATATTAGACTCGTGGAATATTGTACTCTCTTCGGTGGTATGTGGAATTTGTTTTCCAGAGCCGGACATGATTCTTGTGTTCAAGATCTACTTTGGAGTATTCGGAGAAGGAACCCGCCTTGCAATGCCGAAGACAATCTGCGCGCCGGACTCATCATCATTGAAGCCTGGTTCAGGGGCTACTGAGGGAGTCCTGGATTAGGGGGTCCTCGGACAGCCAGACTATATGCTTATGCCGGACTATTGGACTATGAAGATACAAGATTGAAGACTTCGTCCCGTGTCTGGGTGGGACTCTCCTTTGCATGGAAGGCAAGCTTGGCAATTCGGATATGTAGATTCCCTTCTTTGTAATCGACTCTCTGTAACCCTAGCCCCCTCCGGTGTCTATATAAACCGGAGGGTTTAGTCCATAGGACAGGAACAATCATAATCATAGGCTAGCTTCTAGGGTTTAGCCTTTACGATCTCGTGGTAGATCAACTCTTGTAATACTCGTATCATCAAGATCAATCAAGTAGGAAGTAGGGTATTACCTCCATTGAGAGGGCCCAAACCTAGGTAAACATCGTGTCCCCCGCCTCCTGTTACCATTAGCCTTAGACGCACAGTTCGGTACCCCCTACCCGAGATCTGCCGGTTTTGACACCGACACCCCTCTCTCCCGGTGGCGCCAGAACGCCGCCGGGGCAAGGATCATGATGTCGATCTACATCAACAATCTTTCTACCGTCAACACCAACTTTCTCCCCCTCTATGCAGTAGTGTAACACCCCTTCTCCCTGCTGTAATCTCTACTTAAACATGGTGGTCAACACTATATATTATTTCCCAATGATATGTGGCTATCTTATGATGTTTGAGTAGATCTATTTTGTCCTATGGGCTAATTGATGATCGTGCTTGGTTTGAGTGTATATTTTATTATGTTGCTGTCCTACAGTGCCCTCCGTCTTGCGCAAACGTGAGGGGTCCCCGTTGTAGGGTGTTGCAATACGTTCATAATTTGCTTATTGTCGGTTGCCGGAGTGACAGAAGGCTGAACACGCATAAGTGGGTTATTGCGTATGGGAGTAAAGAGGACTTGATACTTAATGCTATTGTTGGGTTTTACGACCTTAATGATCTTTAGTAGTTGCGGATTCTTGCTAGAGTTCCAATCTGCATATGATCCTAGTAGATAAAGTATGTTAGCTCATACCTCTCCCTCATATAAAATTTCAAGAATGATTACCAGCCTAGTTATCGATTGCCTAGGGACAAATGACTTTCTTGGTAACAAAAGCTATCTACTTTTTATTGTCTCGCAATTTATTCGAGTTTTATTCTCGCGAAGTACTCGTAGTTTTATTCTTGCAAAATAGTTTTATTCTTGTTCTAGGTAAAGCAAACGTCAAGTGTGTGTAGAGTTGTATCAGTGGTCGATGGAACTTGAGGGAATATTTGTTGTACCTTTAGCTCCTCGTTGGGTTCGACACTCTTATTTATCGAAAAAGGCTACAAATGATCCCCTATACTTGTGGGTTATCAAGACCTTTTTCTGGCACCATTGTCGGGGAGCAATAGCGTGGGGTGAATATTTGTGCTTGTTTGCTTTATCACTAAGTAGTTTTTATTTTCTGTTCTAAGTTGTTCTCTATCTTTAGTTATGGATATGGAACACGAAATACCAAAAAAAATTAGTTGTACTTGCTACTCATGGGGATGAGGAACTTCATAAAACCCTCGATGCTCGTTATGTGAAAAATATTAAACACTACTTTGATAATCCTGAGAAAACCCCGTTCAACGTGATAATGGGAGACACGTTGGATCAATGTGAATACTTTAGGGATTATCGCTTGACACAAAAGGGAAACTATTATGAGATCAAATTGATATGTTGCATTGGTATGCTTGGAATTTATGCTCGAGATATGATTATACTTGTTGCTCTAGGATGAAGGCTCGACCCCTTCCCTTTTCATGCTCTAGGATAATGAAACCTTGGCTTCTTATGCTAATAGTAGATATGACTATTATGATGCGGAACGAATAGAAGAATTTGTTGCTTTTAAGGGTGCTTATGAGGTTGAATCTTTGTTTGAGAAGTATGAAGATTTTGATGATTCAGTTTATAGACCTGAAAATTTTTCCATCCTTAAATATTGCTATGAGAATTATAAATACAATTCTGATATTGATGCATTTATTGAGAAAGTCTCCGCTGTCCAACAAGAGACTAATATTTTGCAGGAGTCTATGGAAGAAGGGATGATGAAACTGTGAGCTCATTGGATGAAAAAGATGATGAGGAGAGCGAAGAACAAAAGGAGGAAGAGAGGATTAGCTACCCGTGCCCACCTTCTAATGAGAGTAACTCTTTAACTCATACATTGTTTAATTTCCCTTCGTTCTTACCGAAGGATGAATGCTATGATAATTGCTATGGACTTGTTGATTCATTTTAAATATCCCTTTTTGATGAACTTGATGCTTGCTATGCTTGTGGCCATGATGCCTATATGAATTATGTTTATGGATATGAACTTGCTATAGTTCCTTATACTAAGAATGAAATTGTTGCTATTGCACCCGAACATGATAGTCCTATTATCTTTTTGAATTCTCCAAACTATACTATATCTGAGAAGATTGCTCTTATTAAGGATTACATTGATGGGTTGCCTTTTACAGTTGCATATGATGATTTTAATGAAAATAATATGCATGTACTTGCTGCTCCTACTTGCAATTATTATGAGAGATGAACTACATCTCTGCCTCTTTATGTTTCCATCATGATAGAATTGCAAGAAATCGCTTATACTATGCATTGGCCTTTACTTGATGTTCATGAATTGTTCTTGTATGGCATGCTGATGCATAGGAAGAGAGTTAGACTTTGTCATTGCATGATATATGTTGCTTTGTGATCACTACTAAATGCCAAATCATTGTTAATTCAAAATGGCTTTGATATACCTTGGGATCCAGGTGGATCAATTACTTGAGCACTTTATGCCTAGCTTAGGCTTTAAAGAAAGCGCTGCCAGGGAGACAACCCGAAAGTTTTATAGAGTCACTTATTTCTGTTGAGTGCTTTTATAAAGTTTAAAACAAAAAAATATAGAGGGGAACATAAAAACTTTTTCAAAAAGAGAAGCGATTGAAGGTGATGCATTGGAGAAGTGAGGGTCGACCTTGAACACTTGTGTTCATGCTCATGGAAACAATGTAAATTTTTCTTGGAAGTTTTTCGCCAAAAAAATTATCCCCTTGTACAAATCCTTTGTATTTTAAAATTATTGTGCCAAGATTTGCCTTTAGGATGAGTAGATTGCTTGTTGGTATGTGCGGTGTAAAAACAGAAACTTTGGCTGTAGTGCGGGATTTTACATTTTTTACTGGAACGTCAAAAGTTTTTGAAATTTTTGCACAGTATTTATATACATATTGTTTATTTTGTCCTATCAGAATTTTTGGAGTACCACAAGTATGGTAGATGTTCAGATTGCTACAGACTGTCATGTTTAAGACAGATTCTGTTTTTGATGCATTGTTTTGCTTGTTTTGATGAAACTATCGATTCTATCGGTGGTATAAGCCATGGAAAAGTTATAACACCGTAGATAAAATGAAAAAACAAAATATGAATGGGTTTGCAATAGTACTTACAGTAGTGATTTGCATTATTATACTAACGGATCTCACCAATTTTCTGTTAAGTTTTGTGTGGATGAAGTGTTCAAAGATCGAGGAGGTCTCGATATGAGGAGAAGGAGGAGAGGAAAGAGTTCAAGCTTGGGGATGCCCATGGCACCCCAAATAAATATCCAAGGATATTCAAGCGTCTAAGCTTGGGGATGCCCCGGAAGGCATCCCATCTTTCTTCAACAAGTATCGGTATGTTTTCGATTTCGTTTCGTTCATGCGATATGTGCAAATCTTGGAGCGTCTTTTGTGTTTAGTTTTCATTTTTCTTTTATGCACCATGCTGGTATGAGATAGTACATTGTTGATTTATAGAATGCTCATTGCACTTTACTTGTATCTTTTGAGTATAGCTTTATAGAATGCTTCAAGTGTTTCACTTATCTCTCCCTAATAATAAAGCACTGATTGAGTCTCCGGTTTCACCGTCACAATACACTTTCTTCTCATGTCATAATACGCTTTTATGATTCGTATAGACAAAATCGTAATATAAACAAGGTGGTACTAATAAACGCCGTGCACCATCCTCACATTTCGTATGTGGTCACCAGCTTCATTAGTTAGGTGGGCCAATATTTAAATTTTGTTATGGGCCGCTAAAAATAGTAGCGTCATGTGCTAAAACATGCAAGGAAAAAACAAGGACGAGACATGCCACATATTGCGAGAGACAACTGGTCTAAAGGAAGGAGAGAAGAGCCCAGAGGAGGGCCCGACGGAGGGCGTCGCAGGAGGTCGGAGGAGAAGGCCGGGCGAGGCGGCACATAGGCGAGCACGCGGTGGCAGTCGAGGAGGCAGGGGGAAGGCCGGCTGGGATCGGGGATCAAAAATACCATCTCTCGAGGGAGAGAGTAAGCCAGAAAGAGGGAGATGGATGGAGCAGGGCGGCGCCCACTCCCCGTGGCACCTCCACTCGCCGAACAGCTGCGGCGTGTGCATGCTCGCCCAGGATCAGTCCCTGCTCGGATTCGAAAGACCAGATGAATCAAAAAAAGCAGCAGCAAAAATTGCCAGGCGGAGCCCCGACGCAGATCCACGCGGACCCATCAAGCTGCGGCCGAGCTCGACCCTGAAGCAGGCCACCGCTGCCACGGCCGGCGGCTCCACCACAGGCCCAGCCAACCCCCCTCCCCGCGTGCAAGCCTGGCCACCGGGAGCTCATATGCAGCCGCACCGCAACCGGCCGAGGAACGCATGGGGGGCGGTCACATCGGTGAAGGGGAAGAGAGAGATGGGGTCAACAGAACAAATGCCATGGGCGTGGAGAGAGGGAGGGGGTTGTGCTTTGCGATGTGGAGGAGGGAAGAGAGAGGGGAACGCGGCACCATGGGCTGGAGTAGAAGGGTGCATGGTGTGTTGTGTGCTAGAGCCATGGATAAAGAGAAGAGGGAGAGCAGCGCTGATGGGTGGGAAGGCGCTGGATAGATGGATAAGGCTGGTCATAGTGGGAGTAACATAGGTAGTAACTTAGATGCCACATAAGCAAAAATGATGAGGTCGCAAGTAATTAATGAGGAGAGAGGCAAATAGAGTAACATAATATGTTACCATCACATAGCGCTTTCCAATGCAAAATGAGTTTACAAAGTAATAAATGAAGACATCTATGTTACCACATATATGATACTACCCACTATGAAGGTAGTAACATAGACTAGTAACATATGCATGTTACTAGTCTAAGTTACTCTCCACTATGACCAGCCTAAAGAGACGGGAAGGAGGAAGGAGAGCAGCAGATGTCCACGTCTCCACACAGTAGTAGTAGTCTCGGTGGGGATTATTGCTGTGGATTTTGCTTTTTTTAATGGCTGCACCAGCCAGAAGCTGCTGGAGGTTGCCATGCGTGCTACCACCAATTGTAGATTTTTTCTAATGAGCACCGATATAGTCTAATGTTCAAGCCAACAACATCTAATGAGTACATCAGCAGATAAAATAATTAATGATTGAAATATTGGAAATAAATATTTCTACCGAAGAGTAAAGAGAATGTGACAACTGACAACGCTTGAAAGTGCAACTATCCCTAGGTGGTTTTGGTAATTCATAACAACATATAGCTCATTGAGCTAATGCTATTCCAAGACCATTATTTCAGGAAAGCTCAATGAATGGCATGGCATAGATGATGAAAGTGGATCCCTCAAAATACTAATGACAAAGGATTGGCTCAAGCTCAAAAGCTCAAGACTCTTCATTTTATATTTTAGTGATCCAAGATCACATTGAGTCTATAGGAAAAGGCAATACTATCAAGGAGGGATGAGGTGTTGCTTAATGAGCCTCTTGCTTCATGTGCTTAGTGATATGCACCAAGACCCTTAGCTACTTTCTCACATCCACAAATGACCTAAACCTAAAGCCAAAATCGGTCACACCAATTCTTTCTATCCGGCGCAACCGAGTTCAAATGTCATAGCCACCACCACAAACCCTAGGCAAATCGGTCCTACCGATAGGGATCTCGGTCTCACAGAGATGGGATTGTAATCTCTTCATAATGTTTCGGTCTAACCGAAGTGAGCGATCGGTCCCACCGAGATTGCAATGTAAATTCTCTGTTTCCCTTTTGTAACATTTTGGTCTCACCGAAAAGAGCAAATCGGTCCCACCGAGTTTACCTGACCAACTCTCTGGAAAGCTTATTACCAAAATCGGTCTCACCGAGTTTGTGTAATCGGTCTTACCGAGATTACGTTATGCCCTAACCCTAACCGAATCGGTCTCACCGAGTTGCATGTCAGTCCCACCGAAAATCCTAACGGTCACTAGGTTTACTAAATCGGTCCGACCGAGTTTGTTGAATTGGTCTCACCGAGTTTGGTAAATTGTGTGTAACGGTTAGATTTTGTGTGGAGGCTATATATACCCCTCCACCTCCTCTTCATTCGTGGAGTGAGCCATCAGACTAAACCTACACTTCCAACTTACCATTTCTGAGAGAGAACCACCTACTCATGTGTTGAGGCCAAGATATTCCATTCCTACCATATGAATCTTGATCTCTAGCCTTCCCCAAGTTGCTTTCCACCCAAATCTTCTTTCCACCAGATCCAAATCCTATGAGAGAGAGTTGAGTGTTGGGGAGACTATCATTTGAAGCACAAGAGCAAGGAGTTCATCATCAACGCACCATTTGTTACTTCTTGGAGAGCGGTGTCTCCTAGATTGGCTAGGTGTCACTTGGGAGCCTCCGACAAGATTGTGGAGTTGAACCAAGGAGTTTGTAAGGGCAATGAGATCGCCTACTTCGTGAAGATCTACCGCTAGTGAGGCAAGTCCTTCGTGGGCGACGATCATGGTGGGATAGACAAGGTTGCTTCTTCGTGGACCCTTCGTGGGTGGAGCTCTCCGTGGACTCGTGCAACCGTTACCCTTCATGGGTTGAAGTCTCCATCAATGTGGATGTACGATAGCACCACCTATCGGAACCACGCCAAAAACATCCGTGTCTCCAATTGCGTTTGAATCCTCCAAACCCTTCCCTTTACTTTCTTGCAAGTTGCATGCTTTAATTTCCGCTGCCTATATACTCTTTGCATGCTTGCTGAATTGTGTGATGATTGCTTGACTTGTCCTAAGATAGCTAAAATCTGCCAAACTCTAAAATTCGGAGAAGGTTAAGTTTTTAATTGGTCAAGTAGTCTAATCACCCCCCCCCTCTCTAGACATACTTCAAGGTCCTACAAGTGGTATCAGAGCTTTGGTCTCCATTTGCTTTGATTTCCATAGCTTTTGGTGGTCATAGCCTTGGTTTTACAACCTAGGAGAGTATGGTGTCTAGCGAGGGAAATTATCACCGTAGAGGTCCTTACTTTGATGGTACTAATTTTGCTAGTTGGAAGCATAAGATGAAAATGCATATTCTCGGACATAACCCCGTCGTTTGGGCAATTATTTGTATTGGCTTGCAAGGTGAATTCTTTGATGGGAGAGAGCCAAACCATGAAGCAAATGCGGAAGAATTGAAGATGCTGCAATACAACGCTCAAGCTTGTGATATCATCTTCAACGGATTGTGCCCCGAAGAATTCAACAAAATCAGCCGTCTTGAGAATGCAAAGGAAATTTGGGATACTTTGATTGATATGCATGAACGTACCGACTCCGTCAAGGAATCCAAGTTGGATGTGCTCCAAAGTCAGCTTGACAAGTTCAAAATGAAGGATGGTAAAGGTGTCGCTGAAATGTACTCTAGGCTTGCACTTATCACAAATGAGATTGCCGGCTTAGGGAGTGAAGAGATGACCGACAGATTCATCATCAAGAAGATCCTAAGAGCATTGGATGGAAAGTATGATACCGTGTGCACATTGATCCAAATGATGCCAAACTACAAAGATCTCAAGCCAACAGAAGTCATTGGAAGAATTGTTGCTCATGAGATGTCACTTAAGGATAAGGAGGAACTTCACAACAAGTCAAGTGGTGCTTACAAAGCCTCAAGTGAAGCCCCCACATCATCAAGTGAGAAACAAACCTTCAATGAAGAATTGAGCTTAATGGTGAAGAACTTCAACAAATTCTACAAGAGTAGAAGCAAAGAAAGAAGCTCCAAGTCAAGGTCTTACAATGACAAAAGATCTTTTAGTCGAGAGCGCAATTGCTACAACTGTGGGAGACCCGGACACTATTCCAATGAGTGTACGGCAACCTACAAAAGAAGAGAAGATTCTCCAAAAAGAAGAAGCAAAAGAGAAGAATCACCACCGAGATAGAGGAGGAGTAGAGATGATCGTTATGAACGAAGACCCTCACGGAGAAGCAAGGATTCGGAACGGAAGGACAAGTCATCAAGGAGCTACACAAAACAAAGACATCAAGCTCATGTTGGCGAATGGGTATCCGGCTCCGACTCCGACAATCACTCCGAGAGAAGCTATCACTCCGACTCCGAATATACTCAAGATGAAGGTGTTGCCGGTCTAGCAATTGTGTCAACCAACTCCTACGACATATTTGATTCACCAAATGAAGGAATTGGAAGATGCTTCATTGCCAAAGGTCCAAAGGTAACACATCCTGAGTATGTTGATTTCGATAGTGATGAAGATGACTTGCTTGTGCATGATGACTTACTTGTTGACAACTATAGTGATGGATACTATGATGAAATGTCAATTAAACATGCTAATCAAGATAAAACAAATGACAATGATAAGGAGAAGATTGAGCTTCTAACTAAAGAACTAAACACTCTTAAGTTAGCTCATGAAACTATCTTCGAAGATCATCGAGAACTTTTAAGGGCTCATGAGAAGTTACACTTTGAAAAGCTCAATCTTGAGCAAGAACATGAGTTCTTAAAGGCAATCAATGATGATCTCCGTAAGAAAAGTTCTTCTTACATTGCCAAGCGTTTACTCTTATCTACTTACATGCCTCAAGTCAAGTCTAGTAACAAGTACAAGAAAGATCCTTCCTCTAGTAGTAACAATAATAATGTCAAATCCAATATTGTTGCTTCTAGTAGTTCTCTTGATTCCACTAATGATTCTCTTAGCCAAGTTACACTTGAGCAAGAAAATAGCTTATTGAAGGGAATTATAGAGAAAGGTGTTTACAAGAGCCTTGCCGGGAGTAAGCAATTCGAGGAAATTGTACGCAAGCAAGGAAGTCACCGGAAGAATCAAGGTGTTGGTTTTGAACAAAAGTTCAATGCCAATGGAGTTGAGTGGGAAGAAGATCAATACCCCAAGACGAAGTTTGTTCCTCAACAAGAGAAGTATGATCCTACTTCTTTCAAAGGAACACAAGCACAAGATGATCTTCCACCACAAGACCACAAGAACAAAGGCAAGGACAAGCTTCAAGAAGAGATTGATGCATTTGAAGAAGCACCTAAGGCCTCGTTCAAGTGGGTTCCCAAGACTACGTCAAGTTCTACTTCATCAAGTACAACTACAACTCCAAGGATTCCCATCAAGATGATGTGGATCTCGAAGAAGAAGAACTAGAGAGTTCTTGAGGGTGACTCCGCCAACATTCTTCACTCATATCATTATGGCAAGAACAAGTGCAATCAACTTCCGCATCTTGCACTAGTTAAAGGAGTCACAAACCCTCATGTTGGTAAGGCAAGGGACAAGGTAACATAATGATTTCATGGACATCATCTTGTGTGTGCATTACTCTATGTCTCTGGATATTCTTGTTTGTTCCTTGTGGGACTAACCCATGTAGGTAAGTTGAAAGTGCAACTCACTCCAAAGGATTGCTCCAAATGATCTACATCAACATCGAGCATCCACATCTTCAACACCTACATGAAGTCATCATCGTCAAAACCTAAGGTTAGTTCATCCCTCTAAAAGGGGATCTCACATCTAGGGGGAGCTTAACTCTAAGAATTGAGTCAAAGCAACTCTAATTGTGTGAACACATCAATGCATTATGTAAAAGTGGTAACCCCACTTGAGCTTAAACGATGAGTATGACCTATGATCAAATGTTTTCATTTGACTCCTAAGTCAATATACTCATATATAGATGGCCTAGTCATCGCCAATTGTTTGATAGATGCTAGAATTGGTTGTGCATGTTTTGCCACATATTTCATTTGCCATCTTATTGTGTGAGCATGTTGGTGCATATTTTAATCATTCAAGGACATCCACTTGTTGTTTTGATTGATTGGCTTCCTTTTCTTCTAGCCAAGTGGATGGACAAGAATGCCTAAGAACCTTCTCTAGCTATCTATGCTTTTCTCGTCTCAAACTCTATTCATGCTACATCACAAAATTTGATCAAGTCAGATCCGAACCACTCTGTGTGAGGAGCACTCGGAGTCCCCGATTCGTCATAGACTTAAACTTCCAAAACTTCTTTGTGATTCTCGGTCTGACCGATTCCTCCATTTCGGTCCCACCGAGATCACTAAGTCGATCTAGGTTTTCAATCTCGGTGCAACCGATTTGAACTTGTCGGTCACACCGAGTTGCTGTAAATGTACACAGTTATGCATCTCGATGCCACCGAGTTGTTCCACTCGGTCACACCGACAGGGTCGGGCTATATATTGTCACGGGCAAAAATTTGGAAATTTCTCCGAACCTCTTCGCCTGCGCAATAGCTTGCTCTGCCATCAGGGTCTCCGGATCGTCTCCTCGTCGCCAGCCGCCTCCTGTCGCTGGTCTCCGCCGCCGTCAACGGATTTCAACCCTGTCGTTGCCGCCATAGCGAGTTCATCGCCGAGCTAGGGTATGGACTCGATCACTGTGCTATCCTCGTCCGATTCCTAGCACATTGTGTTCTTATTGATTCTTGCCACGATTGAAACACTCCTATCCAGTCAATGCAATCCGTAGATTAGATGTGATTCGGAATTTTAGGGTTAGGTTTCCACCGAAACCATCTCGGACCCACCGAGTTGAAAAACTCGGTCCCACCGATTTGGCTTATGCCATTGCACTAGTAACTCTCGGTCTGACCGAGAATTGCTAATCGGTGAGACCGATTTTAGGACTTTGTGAAACCCTAGCAGTCTCGATGCCACCGAACTGTGACTCGGTCCAACCGAGTTCATCAGTTTAGGTTCCAAAACTGCTTCGGTATCACCGAGTTTGAAAATCGGTTGATCCGAAATGCTTTCTGTGGAAAACTAAAACTGAATTTTTGAATCATTCTTTTGCAAAAATCTCTGCATTTTGTGATGCTCATCCACTCTATCTCATCTATAACTCTTCACAGGGTCAGCAGTCAGTGTTTGCAGCATGTCAGACCAGAGTGACAGCCAGAACAGGTCAGAAGAGCAGATTCACATGAGTGAGGGCACTAGTTCCTCAAGTTCTTCAGATGATGGCAGCAGAAGCACTCCAAGCAATCTGCCTAAAGCTGCCACCAGGCAAAGGAAGAAAAGAACCTCAGATTCTGAGGATGAGGATTATAGAGCTGAAGAGGTTGAGGCTACCTCCAAGAAGGTAGTGCTCAAAAAGGAGTATGCCTCAGCAAAGAAAACCAAGACTGGACTCAATAGGAAGGTTCCTGCCAAGAGGACACCTATGCTAAAGGTCAGAGGATCTACTCAAGTGCCTGAACCCAAAGAGGCACCTGCAAAGAAAGTCACAACTTCCAAATCCAAGAAAGTTCCCACTGGAGAAACTATGAAGTTTACAAATTAGAAGATGAAGCTGCTCAGGATAAGAAGAAGAAGAGAGCCAGAACCACTACTGCCCAGGTTCTTGGAAAACCCTCAATGAGGAGAGACTCAGAAGAGGAAGAAGAGGTTGCTGCACCAGCACCCAAGGCACAAAAGCTTATGGGTGATGCTATTAGATCAGGGGCTGCAACATCAAAGCCCAAGGAAGCACCCAAAGCTGCCCCCAAGGCCAAGCTTGCACCAAAGAGGAATACCAGGAGTATTCGAGCTGCTGAGAAGAACAAGGCCCAGTGCCTGAAGTTGCTGATGAGGAAGATGAAGAAGGACAAGTTCTGAGGAAGCTCAAGCCCAAGATACCAGACCACAATGATGTCCATCCTGTGGCTGAGGACATGAACATCAGAAGAGACTCAGGGTTGAGGCTATGGAGGCTGACAGATCCATATGCCACAAGGAGAAGAACTGCTGTTGATTACAGGTTCCATACAAAGGAACAGCAGGACTTCTATGAGACAATCTTGTTAGACAAGAAGCCCATGGTGTGTGATATGAGGTGGGTCGACTGGACCTACATGAAAGATAATAAAGAACACTATCCTGGAGTGCAAGACAGTTTTGTTGCTTGTGGAGTTGCAGATTTTGTTGGGCAAAAGCTCACCAACTGGAATGATGAACTCATTATGCAATTCTACTCCACAGCACACTTCTATCCAGATGGGAGGATAGTTTGGATGTCTGAAGGTACAAGGTACCAGTCAATAGTTGAGGAATGGGCAAAACTGATCAATGCCCCAAAGGAAAATGAAGATGACTTGGATGTCTATGCCAAGAAGAAGATGGACCACAATTCCATGGCACACATGTACAAGGAGATCCCAGACAAAGTTGTAGAGACACATAAGTTTGGATCAGTCCACTATCTTCTGTCAGGGCTGCCAACTATCAAGTGGATCCTAAGGCACACTCTTTTGCCTAAGTCTGGTGACCACAACATGATCAGAGGGCATGCAATCAACATGTTGCATTTGTTTGATGTGCCTCAGAAATTCAAGGTCATAGCCTTATGGTAGAGACCATTAAGAGGACTGCAGCAAATCAAAAGAGGAGTTGTGGATATGCCCCTCAGATTCAGGAGTTGATTAACTCAAAGATGGGCACAGGAAAATATCTATTGGATAAGGAACATTTTCCTCTCTATCCAGACTTTGAGGACAATTAGGTTGTCATGAACGAGAATGAACCATCATCAGTACAAGCTCAAGAGAAGAAGGAGAAGGCAAGGAAGGAGAAGGCTGCCAAGATGCCAACTCAAGAGGAGGCATCTGAGTATTTCTTAAAGAAAACAGGAGCAGCTTGGTTATTTGATAGCATCAACACTGAGGATTGAGAAGGGATTGGCCACCCTCACTCGAAATCAGGAGAGCTTGGAAAGAATTATGGAACTAAAATTCCATGATCTAGATGTCAAGGTAACTGAGATTCAGTCAGTTGTGGAGCAGCTACAGGATGACATGCAGGAGAGGCAGGGCAAGACTACCACTAATGTATTTGCCAGAGTGCCTAGAGCCCAGAGGTCAGTTGCAGTGCCTGTGATAGACATCAGAGCCACATCATCTGCACCAGCTACAGCCCCTATAGCTCCAGTGCAACCAACTCCAGCATCAACTCCTCCAGCTCCATCCACTTCAACTGAAGCCTTCGTTCTTGGAGTTATCCGGACACCACCACCTGAAGATCGAGCCTGAGAGTCAATCTAGCACTATGCATTTTCTATGAACTTTTTGGTAACTTGTTGTCAAAGGGGGAGAAAAATGTATAGATCACAGGCTTCGAGAGAGAGAGAGTGTTGCTTTTGTTCTCTCTTGCTTTGCTTTGGTGGTTAAACTTGTTTGCTTTTGAGTGCTTGAGATACTATGCTATTCTTGTGAGACATTGATGATCATGTGTTTGATCATAAGCTTGGTGATGAGTGCATGTATTCAATCTTTATCATTTTGAGCGCTCCACCAAGATGTATGTGACATGGAAGAGTAACCCATGAGCCTAATTTCTTGTGCATTTGCAGTCCAAAGCAAATCTTAAACTATGCACAAATTTAGGGGGAGCTCTTGCTTATCACATACTTCTCAAAGCAACGATGTTTTTCAATCCTATTATCATTTGTCGAAGCTTTGATCTATATGTTGTCATCAATTACCAAAAAGGGGGAGATTGAAAGTGCAACTATCCCTAGGTGGTTTTGGTAATTCATAACAACATATAGCTCATTGAGCTAATGCTATTCCAAGACCATTATTTCAGGAAAGCTCAATGAATGGCATGGCATGGATGATGAAAGTGGATCCCTCAAAATACTAATGACAAAGGATTGGCTCAAGCTCAAAATCTCAAGACTCTTCATTTTATATTTTAGTGATCCAAGATCACATTGAGTATATAGGAAAAGTCAATACTGTCAAGGAGGGATGAGGTGTTGCTTAATGAGCCTCTTGCTTCATGTGCTTAGTGATATGCTCCAAGACTCTCATCTACTTTCTCACATCCACAAATGACTTAAACCTAAAGCCAAAATCAGTCACACCGATTCTTTCTATCCGGCGCCACCGAGTTCAAATGTCATAGCCACTGCGACAAACCCTAGGCAAATCGGTCCTATCGATAGGGATCTCGGTCTCACCGAGATGGGATTGTAATCTCTCTGTTTCCCTTCGTAACGTTTCGGTCTAACCGAAGTGAGCGATCGGTCCCACTGAGATTGCAATGTAAATTCTCTGTTTCCCTTTTGTAACATTTCGGTCTCACCGAAAAGAGCATATCGGTCCCACCGAGTTTACCTGACCAACTCTCTGGAAAGCTTATTACCAAAATTGGTCTCACCGAGTTTGTGTAATCGGTCTTACCGAGATTATGTTATGCCCTAACCCTAACCGAATCGGTCTCACCGAGTTGCATGTCAGTCCCACCGAAAATCCTAACGGTCACTAGGTTTACTAAATCGGTCCGACCGAGTTTGTTGAATCGGTCTCACCGAGTTTGGTAAATTGTGTGTAACGGTTAGATTTTGTGTGGGGGCAATATATACCCCTCCACCTCCTCTTCATTCGTGGAGTGAGCCATCAGACTAAACCTACACTTCCAAGTTACCATTTCTGAGAGAGAACCACCTACTCATGTGTTGAGGCCAAGATATTCCATTCCTACCATATGAATCTTGATCTCTAGCCTTCCCCAAGTTGCTTTCCACTCAAATCTTCTTTCCACCAGATCCAAATCCTATGAGAGAGAGTTGAGTGTTGGGGAGACTATCATTTGAAGCACAAGAGCAAGGAGTTCATCATCAACGCACCATTTGTTACTTCTTGGAGAGTGGTGTCTCCTAGATTGGCTAGGTGTCACTTGGGAGCCTCCGACAAGATTGTGGAGTTGAACCAAGGAGTTTGTAAGGGCAAGGAGATCGCCTACTTCGTGAAGATCTACCGCTAGTGAGGCAAGTCCTTCGTGGATGACGACCATGGTGGGATAGACAAGGTTGCTTCTTCGTGGACCCTTCGTGGGTGGAGCCCTCCGTGGACTCGCGCAACCGTTACCCTTCGTGGGTTGAAGTCTCCATCAACGTGGATGTACGATAGCACCACCTATCGGAACCATGCCAAAAACATCCATGTCTCCAATTGTGTTTGAATCCTCCAAACCCTTCCCTTTACGTTCTTGCAAGTTGCATGCTTTAATTTCCGCTGCCTATATACTCTTTGCATGCTTGCTTGAATTGTGTGATGATTGCTTGACTTGTCCTAAGATAGCTAAAATCTGCCAAACTCTAAAATTGGGAAAAGGTTAAGTTTTTAATTGGTCAAGTAGTCTAATCACCCCCCCCCCCTCTAGACATACTTCAAGGTCCTACAACGCTACATCTTGAAATTTACCCCTTTTTTGACAATCCACCCGAAATTTAGTTGTGATGGAGAACATAGAAAAGCTTGCTTTTTATGGTGATGATGGCCAAGTTCAAATAGAGCAATAGAAAAGGGACAAAATATAATCTTGCAAATCAAATAACCAACATTTTCTAAAAAAATAATTGCACCGTCTTTCATCCAAAAAAGTCATTTGCAAATCTTATTCTTTTGGAAATTCTTACAAAAACTTTAGATCAGTTATTAAACTCTCGAATAGTATACAATAATTTCACTATCTGTATATCCTGCTAAAAATGTTACACCATTTCACTTCCACATGATTATAGTTCTAAGCTGAAGGAGGCACCATCAAAGGACATCCTACGACTTTCTCAACTTTATATTACATGGTATGGACACCAACAATCCTATTTTTAATTGCAGACACCGGAGTATGTGTGATTTGTTTTAAGACAAGGAGTGTTTCAAATTGTTCTTGCTTTAAAAAATTCATGCTTTTGATTATGTTCACGCATTTAAGAAAATGCTCAAAATTACCAAAAAAAAGTTCCAACTTTCTTTAGAAAAAACATTAAAATTTGATCACAAAATTTAAAAATTCTCTTTCAAGAAAACATGTGTTTCAAAACAATGTTCATTTTCAAAACATGTTTCAATTCTATAAGAAAAAACAAAATAGTTAAATTATTTTAAAAGAAAGAAATATATTTGTTTTTCCAAAAAAATAAAAGACAAAACTGATTACAAGACTATTCCATACACCACTACTCTTGCAACAGATGAAGGATGTTAGGGTGGCTTCTTTACGTCCACACTTCATACTTTGAAAAGCAATAACATTATAAACTTATCATTGATGTTTATCAGAATTGTATATAAGAAACGGCGCAGACTGTCACGCGGAGGAAGTTTTACAATATTTTTCGTTTGTTGCAATCTAAGGTCAGGGATTTGCGAAGGGATTGGGGATTTTGACGCAGGCGAGCAACTTGATAAGCTTTCAGTAGGCCCTAAGATGACGTGGCCGGTGCAGGCGTACCCGTAAGTGAGTGGTAGAATATATTCCACCCGATAGCCGGTGCTGACGTGGTTGGTTCTAGAATATATTCCACATACAGGTTAAATAAGTTTAATTTTTTCACCAGGAGACAGATGCAAAGATAGAAGAGCCCCAGTTATGGAATATGGAAGACATAGAAGGACCCAGTTTCATAGCAGCCGAAAAATGTTGGGGCAGCTGATTATCTTCCATTAAGCAAGTTCTACAAATTTATATTACATTTTCTGCATTGAAATCACATTGTGCATCTTGGTGAGTAACTTTAGTGATTTGGTTTGCATAGATTTATACAAAGATTTGCTCATATTGAGAATCATGTGTAGTCGAATTTTTTTTCTTGGGAAGCGAAGGTAGTAGATTTTGATCCAAACACAATAATAATTTTCTTTGTCAATTGCTTGTGCAATATATGAAAGTGGTTTCTATTTGATTGATAATATGGTGAAACTTTATAGGTCAATGTCACATGTAAATATAAATCATTATTTTTTTGTTTTCAAGCATCAACATTGCATGCCAGTAGTTTCACACCAAAGGAAAGGTGACCAAACAAACTCCAGATTTACTTTATAATATCCATTGCAACACAAGGGACTTTTTTGCACGCACAATTTTCACATCAAATTTTCTCCCGTTGCAACGCACGGGCATTTGTGTTAGTCTTTCCCTAATCTTTTCCTAATCTTTCCCTAATAATAAAACACGGATTGACTTTATCGGGTTCACCATTACAATACGCTTTCTTCTCATGTTATAATACGCTTTTACGATTTTTATAGACAAAATTGCAATATAAACGAGGTGGTACTAATTAAATTGAACCGGTACGAAAAGAAAAAAGAACGCAGCCACGCTCTGCCTCGCGGAGCTCCGCCGCGCCCAACCAACCCACCTCCAGCCTGGGCCTTGGCCTGTCGCGGTCGTCCGCCTGGGCCTGGGGCCACGACTACGCTAGCATTTTCCGGTCAGAACACGGGTGCACGGGTCAACAAACAATCATCCCATAACCCGTCGATGTCGCCGCCGCCCAACACCGGCCGTCTCGCGCGACAGATCGAGGGACGACCAGACGAGGAGGAGCAAGTATGCAGAGCAAGGGACGAGCTTTCCGCGGTTTTCCACGGTTCAGCTTCAGCGCCGGCAAGGGCAACGTACGCGTACATGCAGGAGCCCTCGCTGTTCCTGTCCAGAGGCCACGGGATCGACCGGCTTTGGGGCTGCTGAGAAACAACGGTGGCGGCAACCTGGTGCTACTATGTACATAATCCATCTGATCCCGTTCGAAATCACCAAAGAGGTTGGCAACAACATCAGTTGATAGCCGCCACGCATAGCCATCCAGTCGAGTCGTCATGGTAGGTGTTTGTTCGTGTGGCCTCCGTGATGGTGGTGGCTTCCGCCAACACTGGCGTGATGCTCCCTCTTGCGAGCTCCACGTCCAAGCTCTGGAAGGCCCTTCCTTCTTCTACTAGAGGAAGCAATGCTAAAGTGTTGGCCTGAACGGGGGAACATGAGCTACCTCAACTCCGAGTCTACCGTCTGGAACGACGACGCTGTCGGCGCAGAGCTGGAGAGTGTGGTGTTTTGGTCCAAGTGCTGCGTATACGCGGTCGCTGAGTGGGTACTGTAAGTTTAGTTTGGCCCAGTCGCCGGAAAGTGTCCTAGAGTATATTCTACGAATCTCAGTACACGGCACTAGCCCTCGCCGTCGCGATGGCGGCCGAATAATCTTCGTGAATGGTGACGGTGGCCGACGCAACTCCCATGCCCGGCGTAGAGGCGGTTTCTAGCACAGAGCACATGATGGCCGTCGGCTTGACTCCCTCCAATGAGAGGCGATGCCGACCGCACGGCTCCCTCCGGGGCGAATGAGATGGCCTTCGACTTAGTAAAAAAGTTATTTGTATTTTAGAGTTAAGAGGAACTAAGAAGTTTTGTGTGAAATGTGAAGAACTTCGACGTCGTTTCGCAGGGTCACCATTTTGTGCATAGCATAATTTTAGCAAGCCAGGAAGTGAGCCTAGCATCATTGAACTATGGATGAGCCGATTTCACTTTCAAGGGAAGAAGGCAAAATTTATTCACTACCTGGTCCCTTTGTTTGCAAATATGTATAACAGGCATAGCAGAAGTACTCTCATGCCACTTCCAGAGCAGCAACTCTGATTGCACCCAAGCCAGTGTTTTCCCGGAATAAGACGTACCACAGCACTCAGTTTTGTTCCGCACACAACACTGGAAATATAACTATTTCCAAAAAAAATATCCTTGCTATCATACACATTAGATAATAAATAACTTCCATTTCCATGCATAAGATTTTGTATTATGAACATTGTTCAGCTCCAATGAAATAATAGTTCCTGTAGTACTAGGTTGGAAGGCCCACAAGCAGAAGCAGCAAACATAACATATGTGCTGACAGACAACACTAGAGAGTGCTTGGGAAAATACGCTAGAGTAGAAGGGATAAATTAGATGGACAACTAAAAGGTATTCTGATCAGTGCCTGCTAAAAATAGCTTGATTTAGTAAGTTGTCTGCGACATTAGGAAGTGCGAAATAATTAGACTCTCCTTTCAATATTTGTTCTTATCATACGTTAGACTGAGACTCTATTAAGAAAATCGCATAATTGAAGTCAATTTTTGTATACTTCATATTGCGTCGGCATGTAAATTGTAGATGTAACATCTCAATGCATGTCATCACAAGAAGTTTTTGTATGCTTTTTGTACAGCAATATTATTTTTCTGTATGCTTCTATTCTAAATGACACTGCATGCTCGACTGTCTATCTTTCTATTCTGGATGCAGCATCTGCAGGCATATGCAACCGATATTTTTCTCTGGATAAAGTTTCAGAATGATAACACCGATAAACTGAGCTGCTACGAAGTAATACACTCTCTCAGGATACTCAGTTTAATTTCGCTTATGTTAATTTGTCTGGAAAATGTGAAGTCTTTATTTTTTTTTGCGGGTGGGAAAATGTGAAGTCAATATACCAAGTAGTATACAAGTCCATGTTATGTAGAAGAACATTCATACTATGTTAGGAATACTATGTATAAAGACTAGAGATATACGAGACAGCATGTTTGCAAGCGATAGTAAGATATTAAACTGCAATTTCACATGGGCCTCACATATTTGAATTTTTGGTCAGCTCCTTAAGTTCTTCCTTGCTTTCCTTAATTTACACGAGGACATGTTTTCCATTTTGATTAAATCCCCCTCCTCTTCCACTATCTGATGCTTACCTTTTCAGTACAGATGAGTTGATCAGAACATAGGCGCTTTTCCTGGCGACCGTTTACAAGAACAACTTCACATTTTTTTCTTTGTATTAACCAACTTATCATAATAAACAACTTTTCTTAGTTGCAAGAATAGCATGCGGTACACTCATGTTTACATCTTTGTGCAACACAATTTATCAGCAGTTTGTTCATGCCGTCGAGTGTGTGGGTGAAACCGGGTGGGGGGGTGTCTTGAGCTATCGGGAAAGATGATGATTTCTTTATTCCTCCCGTTGCAACGCACGGGCCTTTTTGCTAGTCTTTATCTTTACCTAATAATAAAGAGAATTCGGTTTCTGTCGTACGTCGTGTCAGTTTTGCAAAAAGGTCCTCCTGTTTTTCGAAAATTGTACCCGCAGTCCAAGTTAGAAAACATCTGACCCCAAGCCGGTAGAGCGCCGCCCGTACGCCGCACCCGCAGCCACGCACTCGAGGCCGAGCTCCCGAGCGCGCCGCCGCCTCGACCTCGCGACCCGCCGGCGACCGGATCCTCGCCGGAGATGAGTGCCGCCATGCCCTGCTCCCTCCTCTCTTCATTTGTCTCCTCTCACCTCGCTCATCCCCCGATCTCTCTGTCCCCAGGACGAACAGGAGCATGCCATGGCCTCAGATCCGCGCCGCCGTCGCCGGAGAACGTCGTCCGCCACCGGTTCTTTGACCACGACTACCGGATCAAGTTGCCCCGCCTCCGATCTACCCATTCCCGGCCACCCCAACCTCGCCTCGTCGTCGGGCGCGCAGAGAGACGGCCATGGCCGCCCGATTTCCGAGCGCCGCCGGCCAAGGTGGCTGCCCGATGCACGAGCGCCTCCGGCCAAGGACCCGCCGGCGTCCAGACCCCCTCCACGCCATCCCCATCTCGCCGGAGACCTGCTCCAAGTCTGGCCGCCCTCCAAACAGGTGCCTCTCCTCTCCCTGCTTCGCTTCCTCCATTGTCGCCTCGCACTGTTGTTTCCCCATCAGATGCAGCACAGGTCATGGGTGTACATCTGTACATCCAAAATTTTCTGCAGAAAATCAGTTTATATAGGTATATGACAAAAAATACTGTCTGTCGTCAGTACGCGGAGACAGAGGCCAAGGATGACCGGCAACTCTTGGAGGAGGAAACCTCAAATCAGTCTGGGAAGTTGTCGTCGTTTTCCTCGGGCAGCAATGCAAAATATTGTAATGATACTTATCAACGTTTTTATTTGGTTGTGCAGTACTCGCTAGGTGCTTGACGAAATTCCCATATGATGCATGTGGCAAGGTTCCTAGAGGATAATGTAGATTAATGATTCCATGGAGAGCTGCCAGAATCTTCAATTGGAGGCAATTAAAGACGGACCTCACCGGATTGGATTTGTCTAGCATTCCAGCTAAGTTTCAAGGTAAGCAAGACGTTGGTCCCTTTAGCTTCCTCCAATGAGTTGATCTTCTGAAACTGAACAAAAACATAAATGCATTGACAGAGCTATCCGTTTAAATGTGTACAAGTTTTTTTTTCTATTTGATTCGTTTATATATTTAGAAATTATGTCATCATTCGTGCTTTGAAGATTTTGTAAATAACCTATTGTTGATGGTGTCTGTTCTTCTTTCTGAAAAATTCCAAGAATAAGCTCTCATGTTCAGTAAATGCAATTCGGTTGATTAGGTTAATAGGATTTCATTTTACATAAATTTCATTGTTCGTTCTGCACAGGGACACAAACTACAGTGTAGTGATTCATTGAATAATCTGCATCTTAATACTGCCTATTTTCTGGGATCTCAACTCTCATGGCAGAATTGTCATGTTGACGAGGAAAAGAGTTGGTTACTTATGGTTGCAGGATGTCAGTTGAAGCTCATGCTATCATCCACGAAGTGTTTGCTCAGTCATAAGTTGTCGTTTCTCTCTAACCATTTGCCGACTCGGTTACGCTGGCACACCATGTTCATGCAGAAAGAAACCTGTAACATGTGTTATAATAGATAGCCCTTTGTGAAATTGTTAACTTCACTTTAACTTGTGGGATCATATAGAAGCAAGATGCATGTTGGTCCTGATTGAAGTTCCTTTGATAGAAAAGATTTTGTAGCTCTGAATGTTGCTTACTTGGCTATATACCATGAGAACTTAATCAAGTGTTCTGATTTTCCGCAAAACTAGGTCACAAAACTAATATTAATCTCCTTTGAATACTAAATCCTTTTTCTTTGCTCTGAATTTTTTTCTTGCCTTTTGTTGATTGTACAAGAGATCTCCTGGTCGAAGTTTACTTATAAAGCGTGTTTCACTTATGCAGGTAGCTTTAGGACTCCATGCAAACAATCACTGATTAGTGGGTAGTAGGCATGCAGTTTCAGTTAAACCGAAGCTTAATCCACATACATTGTTCACTGGAGGTATCCGTGCCATTACACTCATCCCTCTGTGTGAGTGACACAACTATGTACTGCTATAAAAACACTGGAGTGCCCAACAATATCTTATAATGGCTTTGGTGGCAGTATGAGGCCTGGGATAATGTTTACTTGTGCTTCACAAAATGGAAGTATGTGCTATATCTTTGTATGTATGTCTTCTTTTCTCTTATCCTTAAAGGCTTTTTGTTTCTATTTTTTCCATACAAGACCAAACGCTTCTCTTCTTTGTTTGAAGGAAATTAAGGAAATAGTCACGTTCATTGTCGCCTGGTTTATGGTAACTGGTGTTGCCCCCTCCCTTGGAATCTCTCAGATTTATGGCATAGCCAGTTCTCCATCCCGCAGTTTTCGCATGTTGCAACGCACTGGCTCTTTTGTAGGACCATCGTCGACATAGACAAGTTCTGCTTCAAGGACGAGACATAGAAGAAGGCTCGACAAGAGGAAGGAAGCAGGTATTACATACAATCTTTTGCAGAAGTAAATTCAGCGATATGAATTGAACTAGCTGATTTGGCTATTTTATAAATGCAGCATCCATGTAAAGGAATTTCTGCAATGTAATTCTGTGAATTGCAGGTGTGGTTTAGCAACGTACCTCATACATGGTTGGTTGCTGACAAAGGAGGGCAGAATTGGATTACAAAGGCTAAAGGTAAATTTACATTTCCTGGAGGAGGAAGCCAGTTTATACATAGAGCAAGTCAATACCTGGATCAAATATTTAGGGTTTGCTTTGATTATATTATAAATTACTCAAATCTTTTTAGAAACAGTAAAGGTAACTTTAAATTACTTAAAACATGAAAGCAAATGAGTAGTTTTTGTGTAGTGTTCGACTAAAACCTTAACTTAAAACATATGGGTCTTACACGCATCACTGCTTAATAGGGACATGAAAAAGACAAATAGCGGACTACATCAGTTTCCACTGCTAACACCTCTACCATTGTTGAATCTCATTTGAAGCACATGTTTCTCTATTTTCCCAGATGGTACCATCTGGCTCTCGCACTAGAGTTTTTCTGGATGTTGGCTTTGGAGTAACAAGTTTTGAGCCATACTTAATTTCACGTGAATTTGAGCATGGTGTTCCTGCAATGGTGGCAACTAATTTAACACCGGCTATTATCCAATGTTCCCGTTGTAGAATAAATTCGACATGTGATGGTGAGCTGAGGTATAGTCATGCTTCGTCTAATACACCTGAATCCTTTTCTTGATGATCCACTTAATTATCATAATTTACCCAAAGATGGACTTAGCTGGATAAATTATGATAAAAGTAATTAAAGTGGAATTCTGCTCTGGAGGTTAATAGAGTGTCAGTACTGGCGAGTACTTTCCTTGGCCAGCACAGCCTATTTATAAGCATGAAGAGGCCCAACATGAGGCATGGAAAGATATGCTCCTTAATACTATCATGTAAATTTGTTCCCTTGGGGCTATATAATATACTCAATGTGTTAAATTTACTTATTTTCCGCATGATGAATCTATAGTTGTTGGATTTAGCCGGAGTAATCTCTTCATTTCTAATAATAGTTTTCTATAACATTACTTATATCAGGCCGAGAAGCCTCATAATGAAACACTGCATTGTTTTGTTGCTCTGTTCCGAAATGATTGTTCATAGATTAAATTATTTGTAGAGATGGAGGACCTAGCTCTCAAATGGACCATGTTGGGAGATTGTGAGGGAAATATGTTTCTATGTAGAGGAAGCCTTTTATAAATAACTCATGGTACATGAGTCGTGATCCTAGGGTCAAACCTCCACTTTGTGATACTGATGATAATTCCAGATAATGTCTGGTATTTTCAACCCCACCTGACATGCTTTTAATAGTTAAGCCTCAATTCAAGGACTAAATTCAGAATATGTATAAAGAAAGTTGTCCATACTTTTTTTAGATTTGTTTTGAACATTTGCATAATTATGCAATCATCTCTTGCAAAGTGTAGTCTCATGATTTTGACTTTTTTTTTGTTGATGAGTGAATGTGTGATACGTAATTGGCTTCTGCTTTGCCATGGTGCGAAATCCATAGCTCGGATGCAAGAAACTTTATTATCAAGCCGTTTTCTACACACGACTAATTTTGTTACTACTTTCCATTATTGCATGCCGATCATGCTATGTTTATGAGCCTCTAGCTAACAAGGCTTCCTCCCAGCTGCAACCTTGAACTGTAGAGGTTTCAGCTTCCTGATGGCTGATTTTTTGTGTCTTTTTTTTGTTTATGTTCACAAGGTGTACCTGCGAGTTTTATGGAATGGAGATGAAATCTTTTGCACGGCTGGAAATAGGTAATTAGGTGAACCCCCTCCCCCCCCATTCTTCCATGAATCATGATCAGGTGGCGACCGTCTGTTAGGTCTTTTATTAGGAGGATAGGCGACAACGCGGGTGGGACGCCCTGTTGAAATAGTGGATGTAGACCTGTCGTGGTTCTTGAGCCTTGCTTATTAGACTAGGGCGATGCTATTATTTTTCTCCCGTTGCAACGCACGAGCATGTTTCCTAGTCTTTCCCTAATAATAAAGCACGGATTGGGTCTCCGGTTCACCGTCGCGGCATTTTTTAAAAAAGTTCTTATATTTTTCCTTTATTGAACCCGCAATCCAGCCAACCGAATATGTGCGATGTGGCCCAATGAATCCGGCCCACCTAGGCCGAGTGAACGAACTAGCCCTAGCGCTGTGGGCCAAACGAACACAACCCATATATCCCATTTGAGGCAAAAATATTTGCTTCTACGGGGCTCGAACTCAAGATCTAGCAAGAAGAAAATAACGACACAACCAACTGAGCTAACCTATGCTATTTGTACAAATAGCGATTGCTACGTTTATTAAATAGTCCCACATCGCTCTGTTACATCTAATCTACCCAATTTATATACATCTTTGAGTTTTCTGGATATCAGCAAGTTATCTTGAAGTCGTGATAAAAACATGAGGAAGAAAAGGGAGGCTAAATATAATGGGAAAGTGAGGCAAACGAGGTTATAGAAGAAAGAAATAAGGAAGGAAATCAGAATCCTAATATAGCAAGGAAAGGACACGAGGTGATAGAGAAGAAATATTGAAGGAAAATCAATCGGATTATGGACACGAGGTAATAGATAAATAAGGAAGGCAATCGGAATCAGGAGACATTCTAATCTGATTTAAGAAGGAGGACACGAGAGCGTCAGCGGCATCCTTGCAGGTGGCCATGGTAGAGCGACAGAGGCAACTGTCCCGGTAAGCAATTCCCCATGTCCGGTGTTACTGGTAGCAGGAGAAGGATGTTTGGGTCAGAAGCAACAGCGGTAGCAGCAGATGGGCGGATGTTGCGGATCAAACTCTGGATATTCATGATTGAAATAAGAAAAAAAAACTAGAAAACAATATATCCAACAAGAAAAGATTGAAGCTGATGGTAAATTTACGAATTACTAGAAAATAACGCATTGCATTATATATTCGCCAAGTAAGAATAGTTTTTGTTGTGTGCAGTTTTTTTTCCTTCAAGAAGCTGTTATTTTATCAATCTTATTGCTACAACATTCTTATATATATTATGACACCGAAATTGTAATAAGAGTTTTCTCTCCAGCTTAACTTTTGTCGGGGGAATACAAAGGCTCATATACTACCTAAAGGTAATCAATATATAGCTTGCATGTTCCATCGTTAAATACATTTGGAATAAGCATACAGTCGTGTTAATATTGTGCACGTGTGAACAAAAGAAATTGCGGTATCCAATTCTGAAGACTCATGTCATGAAGATTATTAGTAAAATTAGATTCATGTAATTTTCTATGGTAAAGGACTCATCCATTTACCTCATTACTTTTGTTTTCGAAAGTCATTTACCCCATTACTTTTGGTATGATAACTGCTAAGTAAATACGTTGGAATTTAGCTCATGTTGACATGAATTATTTTTGGACCAGTTATTATCTTGCATAATCAAATTTAATCAATCTGATGCAGCACCACTTCATTAAACCTGATTCATTATTAGAGTGATGTTTGTTGATATGCCTTATGATAATATAGAGACATGTAAGGATTTTTTTTAACCCGTTGCAACGCACGGACCCTTTTCCTAGTCTCTCCCTAATAATAAAGCACGGATTGGGTCTCCGGGTTCACCGTCGCGGCGTTTTTATCCAAAGCCCCCGGAAGTTTTGGTTAATTAACCCGCGCTCCAAATAGTAAGTACTCCCTCCGGTTCTTTTTACTCTGCATATTGGTTTTGCCGAAAGTCAAACTTTACTAAGTTTGACCAAATTTATATTAAAAATTATTAGCATCTATAATATTTAATAAAGATAATATGAAAATATATTTCAAGATAAATCTAATGATATTGGTGTTGTTATGTGAATCTCTATAATTTTTTATATAAACTTGGTTAAAGTTGGATGAGATTGATTTCAGACAAACCTAATATGCAAAGTAAAAAGGACCGCAGGGAATAAAAAACGATTCCCTCGTTCACATGACCCGAACGGGCGGACGCAACACCGGGTCTCTGCCTGCCCCAATCTCGACTCCAGACCGTAGTCTTCCGGCGATCTCGGCTTCCTCTTCCTCAACACCTGCGCCGCCTGATCCACGGGAGACAGTCCCGCCCCCGCCAGTGCTGCCTCGCTCTCCCCGTTCGCGGCCACCTCCAACGCCTCCTCCCACGCCTACGCCCGCCCCGGATCCCACCTTCTTCGACGACGTCGTCGACGTCGTTGCGGACAAATACGGCTGGGACCTCGACGCCGAGGTCCGGGTCTGGCCGCTCGACGCCGAGGACGCGCTCGTTGGCGCCGTGCAGCGCTACGAGTTTAGCGCCCTCGCGGGGGGCGCCGCGGTCGCGCTGGCGCGGGCCTCTGATGGGGCCGTCGACTGGAGCCGCCCCGTGGTGGAGGAGGTGGTCGGGCTCGACGGGGTCGAATTCGTCGCCGGCGACGACACCCTGAGGTTCGGCTCCGGCGTCGAAGGACCTGGGCATGGTAGGGCCGTTGGAGCTGGTGGTCTCCGATGGCGCTGGACGGGGCCTCGCAGAGCTCCAGTTGTCGTCGGTGAGAACTCCCCCACCTGAATCCTTAATTGCAGAACCAAAACAGAGCCAGAGCCCAGATCTGCCGAGTGGGTAGGAACAGCTGGTCATCCTATACATGACATGTGTTGTTTAATTTTGATTGGATATTATTCTCTTCTGTTCGTGTAGTAGATACATGTTGGAGACTGCTGCCCCCGCCTTTGATACTCCAGTTCTGATTATTAGTCTCCCTTTTTAACATTTTTAGGTGTCCTGTCTCCAGTGTGCTTGAGCACCATTGGGTGGAGGAAGGAGAAGCCATCCTATGGCCGAGGAGCAGCAGGTTTCAGCTTGAAGCTAATCCCTTCTATCTATTACTTTTTACAATATACTCCATGATTATTTGGTCAGTGCTTAGAAGGATGCCACTTTGCATTTGTATTATTCAAAGCTAATCTTTTCACTCTATTATTTTCTACAACATAATCCATGATGATTTGAAGCTACATGTAGTCTGGCATCATTTGAAATGTGCACAGCGAGCAAACCCCAGCAATTTTTAAGTGTATATGTTTATGTACATGTACAATTTCATGCTATTGACAGGCGCCGCCACAACAAATACTTCATTACTTTAGTTGAAGTGACGTATACTACACTGCATGTCAACCGGGCAAGCTTTTGCTGGTAATCTTGACTAGAACAGTTTGTTGGCCACATGAGATTTTATTTTCTGGTGGTTTTATTGGCTGGCTTGGAAAATGATCCCTTGGCATTGTCCCGTTCATCAACAGAAAGATTATCAGCCTTACCCCAAATTGCAAGATCTTCAGAATAAAGAAGGGGAGACTGAGACCGGTAGAAAAGAGATTCTTCAGTACACAATATATGCATCTGTTGATTTTGCAATTGTACAGGTCAGACCTGCTCTGCTTTGGTCTAAATCTACAAGGCCCTGAGCTCCACTCCATGGCCCTCCTCTGCCAAACCCCGTCCAACCTCCTCAAGCCAACCTGCTTGTCGAGGAGCCTAGCACCGCTAGCTATTTGCATGCTCGATAGTTCCTCTTCTGAAGATACGAGTTAACATTCTGAACCCATGCATCCGACGAGCATTACTTAAGAGTTAGGAGGTAACTTTCTGAACCTATGCATACAGCATGTATTACTTTTCTTTGCATGAGTTAACTTTCTGAACCAATGCTTACAACATCAAGTATTACCAAGAGTTCTTTGCTTAAGTTGCTTGTCCTTAGAAGAATCTGGACGTATCATTTTCCGTTACCATCAGCAAGAACACATCGTGAGTGCCAGATGTGTAACCGTTTGCTTATGAATTCCAACAGTAATAACATTTGCAATGTAAAGGTCATAGCATAGTCATGCATCAGGATGATGTGCACCACGTGGGCATTAATACTAGAATGGCGTATGTGGATAATGAAATATCCAAAGATACACTTGACTGGATCAATTTCTTTTCTTTTCTCTGGAATTGTTTCTTATATACGCGCATATGTAGATCCTATGCATGCCAATGTGATTACTTATTCTTTTCATTAGACAGTGTGTTCCCATCAATCCATCCATGCATCGGACTGACAATTTTGTTACCCTGTTCAGGTTGCAATCACAAACAACACTGAACTACTGGCGTATGGCAGTGAAATACTTGTTGCTCGCGTGAGTGGAAGTTTAAAACGGAGGAAGAAGAGACAGCAGAGTGTATGCACTACATGTATGCTACTACTTAAAGCCTTATTGCTTGTATTGCAATGGAGTACAGGTCCTTCCATATAGGACTTACAAACTGATTACGGCGTGAGTATTTCTACTAGCAGCATATAGCTCATCTTTGCAATTTTATTGTCTCTGAAGCATGAAGGTAAAAGAGAACAAATCACTTACTTTTAAATGGATCCTGTTCTGAATCCAATTAGCATATCCAGGCCATAGCTTGCTGTTTTCTCATATTTGTAGTTCATTGGTGTTTATAGGAATGGCTCAACATTCTCATGGCAAAATGGGGATGGGGCGCTCTGTCATCTAACATCTGTTCTACCAGCAGGGCTGATGGCACTCTATGGCAATACCAAGCTACTTGATAAGTCATGGCATGAGATGGGCCTTGGATATAAACCAAACATCAGCCCTGTAGTGATACACTTTAATGGATATATGAAGCTCTATGGCAAGGTGATCCGTGGCGCTGTAGTGATGCACTTTAATGGATATATGAAGCTATGGCTTGATGTTGCTTTCAACAAGTATAATGCTCTGTGAACTAAGCATGTAAAGACTGAAATGGAAATCGTGACACTATGTAATTTTATCTCTGAAGTGTGAAGAAATGCTCCACGAATAAGGCATCCACTCATATATGTTCAACATCATGTTCTTCTACTTAAGCCAATGTTATTTTTAGGCTTGCTGACTTGCTTTATTCATGATCGATGAGCTTTATTACTTAGCATGTCACCTTCCCAGTTTATTTACTAATCCTCCATCTTTTTTTAGTTATGTGTACATCCTTCCATTCAAGTATGGAAACAGGCAATTCCAGCCATCAACAATTGCGGCACCTGCCAACATTAAAGAAATTCTGTAGGCCCTATGCAGTTGTTTTAGCTTTCTCTTGACATACTTTATGTATGTTCATGATAAGTTGGGGTGGATGATTATCAGTGTAATATGCACTTGCCTTTGTTAAAGCAATTGGATATAGACCTGTCTTGAGATATTTAGAGATCATTTATGAACATGTATGTTTAAACCTATGAACAGAGACAAAGCCAAATATGTGCTGCAAAATGTTCCAGTTTGCAGCCAAACATATATGCAAGAACTGTTACCTATGCTTGCCCAAAACCTATTATAATGATAGTATGCTAGCTACTTGTACTGTATAGATCCATGGAAGAGCTTTGTGCTGAAAATTAGGAGAAAGAGAAACATAAGCGACAGTTCAGCAAGTTTTGTAATATGAGTTGTAAACGAGAAAAGACCCGTCTCGGGAATTACGACAGGCATAGCCGAAGGAAAGAGAGCCTAAAGGAAGGAAAATTTGACATTGACTAAATTCTCCATGGCCAGAAAAATTCAATTAAATCAACCCGTAGCAACGCACGGGCATATTTACTAGTCTCTCCTCTCTCCCTAATAATAAAGCACGGATTGGGTCTCCGGGTTCACCGTCACAATTCGCTTTCTTCTCATGTAATAATACGCTTTCAGTTTTTACACCTATATTATTTTCTACATCCAAGGTGGTACTATTCATGTGTCATAATATACGTCTCCTAAATATCGTACGTTATTAGTTTCCTCCGTCCACCATCGTTTCGTCCGTGCCAAGCCATACCAGCCTGCACATGCGCTACGGCCCAATCAATCAGGCCCACCTATCCTTCTTTTTTGAAGCAAAAATACACAGGTTGGTGAGAGGATTCGAACCCAAAACCAAACGCACGACACATAACGGCTGAGCCAACCGAGCTAGCTTTTATTATTTGTTACAATGAAGGTTGATTCTTTTCTTAAATAGTCCCACCTCGCTTTCCTAAGTTCAACCTACCCAATTCATATAGGCATTTAAATTTCTCGAGTATCAGGAAGTCGTCCCAAAGATCATGACAGAGGATTAAGGAAGGAAAGCGAGGCTAATGAATCTTCTACTACCTCCGTTTCGGTTTACAAGTCCTGCGCGTATACCTAGGTTACCAATTTTATCATCCTAATATAAACTATATAACACAAAAATTATACCTTTTGAAAGTAGAAACTCCGAAGTTTATGTTGGTATATTTTTTGTAATATATGATTTGTATTAGGTTGGTCAAATTGATGACCTAGGGGTACGCGCACGCCCTGTAAACTGAGAGAGAGGTAGTATATACATACATGTTGTGGGCTGCCAAACAAACTTGAGGTGACAAGAGAAAAGAAATATGAAAGGCAATCGGGCTATAAAACATGACCTAGCAAACTCGGACGGCATGCACGCCGCCCCTGGCAGCAGATGGCGCTATGTGGCAGTTGGAGCGCGACTGGGCCACCTGCGGTGGTCACCTTGGGTGCGATGAGGATGGAGGCAGAGTCAAAGTGGGCTTCAAGAGATGGATCCGGACTGAATACAGATGACCTTAACGTCTCAGGCAACTACTGCTTGATCTGTTGCTCTCTATCATGTTCGATGGTACTATGCTGGGCCACTACAACGAGTACAAGCTTTAACCAATTTTGGTCAATACAATGTTTCCTGCGCTGGATCTAGCTAAGCTTAAATTGGTGTGCGTGTGTGCAATGCAAGTATAGGCTACCCGCGAGCGCAGAAGTGCACTACCTTATCACAAGGAGCCACATATGCGCGTGTGCAATGCAAGTATAGGCTTCCTGCGAGCACAGAAGTGCACTACCTTATCACAAGGAGCCACATAATTGGAGGCCTCCGATGTCAATCAGTTATGACAATAAAATATGTGAGCAAAATTAATACTCTGTATATCATAATATTGTTATGTTGTTTGGGTGACAAGAGAGTTCAGGGTGGTCAAAGGTGCCTAGGTTTAATTGAGAAATGAAAAAGTTGCAATCAGTTGATTTTTTTCCACCATAGCAAATGTATGGTCATTCAACTATGCATCTCTTTATATAGGCAAATGCACGTATTGTGCATGTATGATACTTTAACAAATGGATAATTCAGTTTTTGGTTAGGACGAATCTTGATGGCTTCACATATGAGAGTGTGCTTTCATGATAACGCACGGACACACCAGATAACATGGAACAATATATTTTTCTCCCGTTGCAACGCACGGGCATTTTTGCTAGTCTCTCCCTAATAATAATAAAGCACGGATTGACTCCGTGGGTTCACCGTCATAATACGCTTCTTTCCGTGATTTTACGCTTTCAATTTGAATTTAAAACATATATGCGAGGTGGTACTAAAACCGTTTCGTTCACTGGTGACAATTGTTTCCGAGCGTAGTTGATGTTGGGCTGGAGCCAGGCGATAGATGGACCAACTCTGGCCCATCTCATCTATACGTTTTAGTTTTTTCCTTTAGAAAAAAAAAATCGCTGGTCGTTTGTCTTCCGGCTCAAGTCTACGATTCCTATAGGGAGTTGGAAACCAGCGGCACTAGACATGTAGCCACACAATAACCCCTGGCAAAACCATATTAAAGGAAAACTTCTAGGCAATAGATACCTTGTTTATAGAAACGGAAAAACCAACGGGCCACCCACACCGTTCCGATCCTGCCTTTTGTGATTTGCTCGAGATCGATTGCGATCTCGGGTTTAGGTCCGCTGCAACCAAGGCGAGTGCGCCCGTAATCGTCGGCGAGACTAGCCAAGTCATGGCCGTACGTGGAGATGGATTCGTCGCGACCTGCCATGGCACGGCTGTACGTGGAGAGATGGACGTGAAGCAGGATGAGGGCCATCGGATCGAGGCATCTGGGAGCAAGGCTGAACCTGCCGCCGTCATTGATGTCGATGATGGTAATGCGAAGGACGTAGATGCAGGTGGGACTGGACGTGGAGAACATGCTCTGTGCTAGGATTAGCATCCAGCATGACGATGATGATGACATGTCGCTGGGCGTGAGTGTGGACAAGCAGAAGGCCATCAGCAACGAACACACATAATTAGCACTTGTTGTGAGCGGATCATCGTCACCTCAAGGCCAACTCACCAATCCTCTCATCCCCGCAAAAAAAAAACCCTCACCAATCCTCTCTAAGTACGCGCAAATGCATTCTGCGACGAGCAGCGCCAACTGTGCTTGATCATCAACGATCTGTACTTGTTATGTCGAACTTGACGGGCTCATCATGGTGGACACGGTCCGGTCAGGGCACGACACGGCACAGGTTTGCACCGGCCGCGACCGGTTCGGTTCAAAGTGCCCAGTGGGCCTGTTTCCCTGAACCGGACCGGCAAGGCGAAAGCTCGGTCAGGACCGAGGGACCAAGCAGTGGCTGGGGTGCATGAGCTGCGTGTGTCCCTTGCGCCTTCGAGCGTGCCCTGCGTGTGTGCCTAGCGTGCTTGCGTGTCTGTGCCGTGCCATGTCTTAAAGAGCAAAACCTCCGGTTGTTTGCTGTAGACAAAGAGGCAGTTCATCTATGGTAGCATCTCATTCCGGTTCGCGGGGAACTCCGCCACCAGCCGGCACTGTCACTACATACTACTCCCTTCGTTTCAAAATAAATGACTCAACTTTGTACTAAAGTTAGTATAAAAATGAGTCATCTATTTTGAAACAGAGGGAGTACGTGTCGCTTTCAATTTCATTAGATTACTAATCAGCTTGTACTGCAATACTAACTGTATGTGCATCAATTGATTGCAAATTCATACATCGTATGTGGGAACGACCATGACGAGATCAACTTTGAGTTCCTGGGAAACAAGACGGAGAACACCAACGTGTGCATGTTCACTGACGTGTTTGTCAGCAACCGAGGTGCACTTGGAACATGACAATGGATCCCCTTCCCTCCTCCTTCCCCTCCCGCCCTCTCCCCCGTTCGCCGGCCGTGGTTCGGCCTTCCTCCTTCCCTCTCGCCGGTGCTCACTCCCCCCCTCCCCTCCCCTGCCTGCTCGCAGGTGGTGCTCTCTCCGCCGTCTTCTCCGCTACCTGCGCTTGGATCTCGTTTCTGGGTCCTTGCGTTCGATGAGGAGGATCCGCGGTCGGCTGCCTCCTCCCCCCGCTGCCCTTCGCCCTGCACTGGGGGGTGGCGTAACCCCTCGTCGCTCCCCACTCCCGCAAGTTTGCTCCTGGTGGCCGGGGTCGGTCGGTGGATGCGGCTCCGCCTGCTGCCAGCTGGATCTGGGTTTCTCGCCGTCGGCGCAAGTCTGGTAAGTTTGCCGTTGCTTCTCCTGGGCCTGGGATCCTGGGTGGTGCTCCTGATGGGGAGCTCGGAGGCTCTCCATCTCTCTCCTGATGTCTCCTCGGCTGCCTCGTCGCCGGCGGCGGCGACGTCGGGGTCGCTGGTGGCGTTGGCGTCGTGTGCCCTAGATCTCGATTTTGCCTCGGTGGCCAATGGGTCGCGGGCCGATCCCCCGCTTGGGCCTGTTGGGCCTTTCACTTCGGCTCTGCCCAGTGGGCCTACTCTTCCACCCCCTCTCTCTTCAGTGGCTGAATTCCCCCCTCTTGTCTCTTCCGGCCCAATTAGGCCCCTCGGTCTGGTCCCTGCTTCCCATCCCCCTTCGGCCCATCTTACGCGTCAGGCCCAGGTGGGCACCGCTCGGTCGGGCTATATATTGGATACCCCGCGGCTCGTCTCCCCCTTTGCTAGGGTTTCCGGCTTCCTCTTCCGATCTGTGCCGTCATCGTCTCCCCATCCGTCGCCTCGTCAGATCTAGCCCTCCTCCCCCTCTTCTCCTTCCTTTCGCTGCGGTGCTCGCCATGGATAAGTCGCGGGGTTCTTCCTGCGAGGCGGTCTCGGGCAGCAAGCGTCGCCATGAGGACTACCCTGCTTCTGCGGTGGACCTGGAGCTCGAGGCTTTACTCCGCTCCAAGCTGAAGGACCACCCTCACCTATTTTCTAGCCAACCCGAATCTCGAGAGCGAGATTCATCTTAAGGGGGGTAGGTTTGTAACATCCCAAATTTTCAATTTGGAATGTTATACAAATAGATCATTACTGCATATCATATTTAATGCATTTTGCCTCGATCCTAGAAATTCTACGCAACTCAAGGACCCACGGAGAGAGTTGGGGATTTTGATATTTTCATATTTGAGTTTTCTCAAATTTTGAAAGTAGGATCATTTGATTTTATTTATTTTATATTTAATTATTTCAATTATATAAATATGAGAGAGGGAATAAAATGACTTTCCCAAAATAAAAAAATATTAAGGATTTAATAAAAAAATCAAATAAGATTTTATTTTGGATTTTCTGGCTATTTTATTTGAATTTAGGAAAAATGCCTGTTTTTCAAAATTCATTTAGGCCCCAAATAAATGTTCATCTAAACCGGCTTGATTTTAGAAGGCGGGGAAAATTTACTTCGGGATTTTTGGAGTCCGTTTAGTATTTCTTTCGTTTGATTTTCTGCACGATAATTATTTTTTTAAAAAAAATCCGAACCGACTACGGGTCGTAACTGGCCAGGACTCCGCCTGGCCGGGTCTTTATAAGCCGCGCCCGGGCCGACCCCCTCAGCCCAAACCGCCGCCGCCAGCCCACCCGCCGCCGCCGCCCAAACCCTAACCCTAGCCGCCGCCAGCCCGCGCCGCCGCCGCCGCCAGCCGTTGCCGCACCGCGCGCCGCCGCCGTCACCGCCGACCGCCGCCACCTCGCCGGACCACGCCGCCCTCGCCGGAGCCGCCGCCGCCACCGACCCGCACCCCGAGGTTGACCTCGCCACCGCCGTTTTTTTAGAAAAAACCGTTCGGTTTTTCCGTCGGTTTTTCATTTGTTTTTTTTTTCGTTTTTCATAAGGTCGTTTTTTTCCGGTTTAGGTTAATTAGCGAGCGTTCGCTCGTTCATTCGTTTTAACGAACGCGTTCATCGTTTACATCCAGATAACGAATGTTCGTTCGTTAATCTTCTTCGTCGTTTTCTTTTTCTCGGATTTATTCCGCCATTTTTCCGGTCGCGATTTCTGATCCGATTTTCATTTTAGTATAACTTTTCGCTCATTTATCGGAATTAGGCGATTCACGCGCCTAGAGTTTCGTCTAGAAACCCTCTTTCCGAATAATCTACTCAAACAAGTTTTTGCTTCTGTAAAATTTGACTTGGGTCCAGATTAGTAAACGAAGCTTGTTTCTTTCTCCGTTTGAGTTTTGTTTCTTCGTTTGATTTGATTCTTTTTGCAAACCAGAGTTCTTAAGTTGAGCTTTCTGGTTAGATCTCTTATTTGAGTTTTACCTGTGCATTAGATGAGTACTTATTGTATGCTTGTTTGTTTGTTTGCTTGCGATAGAGTACCCGGATTGCGCCGCTTGCTACTTCGAATCCCAAGGTTTCGCGGATCATCAGCAAGGCAAGTAACACTTTGATCATACTTCTTTATTACCCAGTTTTTATGCATTAGATCAATCCTCAAACAATTGCATGATTATGATCTGATTAATATGTGGGTTTTGGGAAGTAGTTGAGGTAGTACCTATTACCTATTTTATTATTAAACCTTTGGGAGTTACTTTCTACGTTTGCTTATTATGCCATGCTATGCTAGTAGATGTGGATTGGGTGAGTGTATCCATGACAAATGTGAGATTGTTAATTAATGGTTTATTTAAGGTGGCAACTTTAACACACATCTGGGTGGATTGAGGTACCTAGGTATTCCAGGATTGCCTGTTTGTTTTTGGACCGCCACCCAGGCTCAAAGGGATCATAAGATTATTCATGCTAGAAACTTCCATGTGCAGCCACATGCTATTATGGGCTCTAGCATAGTTGATTAAGTCATGCGAACTCTTACAGTGGTAGACTAGCAGATGTAGGGGAAAGTAGGTGTACAGGTCTACCCATCGTAAGGTGCTAGCGCTTCTGAAAGACTATGTCTCGGTAATCCATTTCTCAAACACCATGTAGTGCGAGAAAACCAACGGAGGAGATCGAGTCGTGTGGGGAAAAGTGTGCAAACCTCTGCAGAGTGTATAAACTAATCATGATTAGCCGTGTCCCCGGTTATGGACGTTTTAAGTATCTAGTACTTGGATTATCATGTGAATCTCATCATGTTGCTTTAATTAATATTGTTGGGTTTTAATGATGTTATTTAATTGGGATTGAGAATGCTGTCAACCATTCTCAATGTTTAACAACCACCATGATAGTTAAATAAATTTATTCCTTTGCAGTAGGAAAAAATTGGCTTTATGCAAAACTGTAACCATAGAGCTTTCCACCAAGCCATATGTGCATGTAGTATAGATTTATTCTTTCATTACTCTCTATGTGTTACCTTGCCAGCATATTCCATGTGCTGACCCGTTTTCGGGCTGCAACATTCATGTTGCTGACTTTTCAGACGACGAGTAAGATACCTTAGGATCGTGGTTCTATACTCAGTGATGCCGTTGGAGTTGATGGACTCACTTTATCTTCCTAGCCTTCCGTTGTTATCGTTGTTAGATGGCCTTAAGCCATATTTATTTGTAATAAGTTCTCTTTGGAGACATTCGATGTAATAAGTGTGTGATTGCTACTCTATTATAAATCCTTCGAGTACTATGCGTGTCAGCATTACTGATCCAGGGATGACACTGATGCATAGAGATCAGACTGTTTGAGGTCTGGTCGCTACACAACCGCATTCACTTTAAATAGGGCACCACATAATTCCGTTGAGATGACACCGTATGAACTGTGGTTTAGAGAAACCTAAGCTGTCGTTTCTTAAAAGTTTTGGGCTGCGTCGCTTATGTAGAAAACTTTTAGCCTGATAAGCTTGAACCCAAAGCGGATAAATGCATCTTCATAGGACACCCAAAATAGTTGGGTATACCTCCTATTTCAAATCTGGAAGCAGAAGAGATTGTTTCTAGTTCTCGAGGAAAAGTTTCTCTCAAAAGAATTGAGTGGGAGGATGGTGGAGACTTGATGAGGTTATTGAACCGTCACTTCAACCAGTGTGTAGCAGGGCACAGGAAGTTGCTCCTGTGGGGCCTACACCAATTGAAGTGGAAGCTGATGATAGTGATCATGAAACTTCAGATCAAGTCACTACCAAACCTCGTAGGTCGACAAGGACGCGTACTACTTTAGAGTGGTACAAAAATCCTGTCTTGGAGGTCATGTTGCTAGACAACAATGAACCTACGAGCAATGGAGAAGCGATGGTGGGCTCGGATTCTGATAATGGCTCGAGGCCATAAAATTCGACAGAGAATCCATGTATGAAAACAAAGTGTAGACTTTGGAAGAACTACTTGATAGTCGTAAGGCTGTTGGGTACAGATGGATTTTAAAAGGGAAGACAGACAATGATGTTATGTGTCACCATTAAGAAAGCTTGACTTGTCGCTAAGACATTTTTCGACAAGTTCAAGGAGTTGACTACGATGAGACTTTCTCACTCGTGGCGATGCTAAGAGTCTGTTGGAATTATAGTAGCAGTTACTGCATTATTTATGAAATCTTGCAGATATGATGTCAAAACATTGTTTCCTTGACAATTTTCTTGAGGAAAGGTTGTATGTGATACAACCAGAAGGTTTTGTCAATCCTAAAAGATGCTAACAAGTATGCAAAGCTTCAGCGATCCTTCTAAGGATTGGAGTAAGCATCTCGAAGTTGGAATCACTACAAAAAAAAGACACATCCGTGACATTTTGGGCCGAACGAAAAAAAATTGTCACACTTATGACACTTCTATGATGATAATTGTGACAAAACCTAGTATCATCATAGATGTGGTGGGCTCCTACTTCTATGACAAAAAATCATGACAGAAAATGGGCTTTTCATCCTGGGCGGGCCGGAGACACAGCTGCATGACATTCTTTGGGCCGTCCATGACGGAAAAAACCATGGTAGAAGCGAGGGCGCGGAAAATTTCGGCGAGTTCTCGGTTAAGGTGGGTGGTTGTGGGCCGTGCGATGCACGTTTCTCTTGTACACGTACATGAGTGTGTGCGAGGTGTCGAGCTCTAACTGAACCCGAGCGAGGCGTCGGGCTCTAACTGAACCCGAGCGATTGCACTGCAGGCTACGCGTTACTGAACCCGAACGATAGATTGATGGGTGTTAACTGAACCCAATCGAGTGATTCCTTCGCTACTGCTGCTAACTGAAGCCGATCGATACTGCCTATGGATGAACAGTGAGTGTTGCGGGGGGGTGGATGAACAGTGAGTGGTGGGGGTGGATGAACAGGACCCCGTGGTGTTGCCTCTGGATGAACAGGACCCCGATTGATCAAGCCGGTTGGGGCTGGATGAACAGGACCCCGTGGAGGGGTGGATAAATAGGACGACCCCGTGGAGGGATAGATGAACAGTAGATGGTGGAGGGGTGGATGAATGGTAGCCCGTGGAGGGGTGGTTGAACAGGAGCCCGTGGAGAGGGGTGGTTGCACAGTAGCCGGTGGAGTAGCGCGCGGTGGAGGCTGGATGAACAGGAGCCCGTGGATGAACAATCGCAGGTGGAGGCTAGAGGAGGTCGACGGTGGATGAACAGTAGCCCGTGGAGGCTGGAGGAGGTCGACGGTGGAGATGAATAGTATCCCGTGGAGTCCCATTTTGCGGTACGCCACACCCCTCCCAATGAACAGGACCCCCGTTTCGACCGTAGCGCTCCAACACAAGTCCGTTTCCTCCGTTTTGTGGTACGCCACACCCCCTCCCGATCAAAAGGACCTCGTTTCGACCGTAGGAGGTCCAACACAAGTCTGTTTCCTCCATTTTGCGGTACGCCAGACACCTCCCGATGAACAGGATCCCGTTTCGAACATGGCTGGTCAAACACAAGGCCGTTTCCTCCGTTCTGCGGTACGCCAGGCCTCGTTTCCATCGCATGTTCCATCCAAGCCGGTTGGCTCCCACGCGATCCATGCCCTCCCCATGAACACGACGCATTCCGTTCCCTCCCCATGAACACGACGACGACGATGTTTCTCCGTTCCGACCTAGCCATGTACACGAGCCCTGGCCGTACGTATGCGCGAGTAGGCGTTCGAGACCCCGCCTGTATGTACGTACGTGGCCGTATTTACTTTCTTGCACCCTGGCTGTTGTACGTATGTGTACATGCTATGTGCACGCCTCTACTACGACACGTGCGCACCTCTACTATGACACGTGCGCACCTCTACATCGACCAGTATGTACGTACATGTTCGCGACTAGAATGACAACGCTAGTACGCTTCGACCAGGTGGGTCCCGACTGTCAGGCACTTCCTTGCGTGCGAAGATGTAGCCGGTGGGTCCCAGCAGTCAGGAGGGCGAATCGTTTTTTTTGCCCGAGCGCACTTCCTTGCATGCGAAGATGTAGTTGGTGGGTCCCAGCAGTCAGGGGGAACGTTTTTTTCGCGAAATACGGTGGCCCGTTCGGTGGGTCCCTGCTGTCAGGTGGAGGAATAATTATTTTGCGCGTAATAAGGAGGCACTTCCTTGCGGCCGTAGTGCACCCACCTGTCAGCCTCTCCACGTACAGTACTCTTCCGATGGAAGTCGTTCCTTGACCATGTTGACCATGCCGTGTGGAGAGCACCAGGGCGATGGATGACGGCGAGGCCTAGGAAGGGGACGACGCGGAGCCGGGGAAGACGCGGCAGTGGAAGCCCACGCGGAGAGGAGTACGAGGGTTCACTGGTTCGGCTGTGGTGTGAGGCTGCCATCGCCGCAGGGCCTGGCCAGCAGTGGGAATAGTAGGGGGCGGTGAGGCCTCCACGGTAGCACAGCCGGCCACGGGAGGCAGGAGCATGCCGCATGACCGGCGCTGCTTTGGGCGGCTGGAGCAAGAAGACCAGAGGTTGAAGAAGCACTACGACCGTTGGATGGACATTGTACGGTCACTGGAGCTAGAATCGTTCATATTGACTAAGTTGACAAAGCCCTCCGTCCCCATCAACTTAGTAGGCCCACAAGTCAGCCTCCCACCAAGGTGGGTCCTAGCTAGCAGGGGGTATTCATTTTTTTGTGCGTAATAAGGAGGCACTTCCGGTGGGTCCGAGATGACAGCGGGGTAACATTTTTTCGCGAAATACGATGGCCGTCCAGTGGGTCCCAGCAGTCAGGGGGAAATGTTTTTTTCGCGAAATACGGTGGCCCATCCGATGGGTCCCTGCTGTCAGGTGGAGGAATAATTATTTTCTGCGTAATAAGGAGGCACTTCCTTGCGGCTGTCGTGGACCCAGCTGTTAGCCTCTCCACGTACAGTACTCTTCCGATGGAAGTGGGTCGTTGACCACACTGACCACACCGCGCCAAGAGCACCACGGCAGTGGACAATGGCGAGGCCTAGGAAGGGGACGACATGGAGTCGGGGAAGATGTGGCAGTGGATGCCCATGCGGAGAGGAGTACGAGGGTTCACTGGTTCGGCTGTGGTGTGAGGCTGTCTTCGCCGCAGAATAGCAGGGGGTGTGGGTGAGTAGAGGGATGGCCTGGCCAGCGGTCGGAGTAGTATGGGGACGGCGAGGCCTCTGCGGCAGCACAGCCGGCCACGAAAGGCAGGAACGGGCGGCACGACCGGCGCTGCTTTGGGCGGCTGGAGCAAGAAGACTAGAGGTTGAAGAAGCACTATGGCCGTTAGATGGACATCATACGGTCACTAGAGTATTGACTAAGTTGACAAAGCCCTCCGTCCCCGTCAACATAGTAGGCCCACAAGTTAGCCACCCACTATGGTGGGTCCCAGCTAGCAGGGGGGTATTCATTTTTTTGTGCGTAATAAGGAGGCACTTCCTTGCGTGCGAGGATATAGCTGGTGGGTCTGACCTGTCGGCGGGGGGAACATTTTTTCGTGAAATACAGACGCCCTTCCGGTGGTTCCCAGACGTCAGCTGGAGGAATCATTATTTTGTGTGTAATAAGGAGGCATTTCCTTGTGTGCGGTCGTGGACCCAGCTGTCAGCCTCTCCATGTACAGTCCACGTCCGATGGAAGTCGTTCCATGACCACGTTGACCACGCCGCGCCGAGACCACCAGGGCGGTGGACGATGGCAAGGCCTAGAAAGGGGATGACGCGGAGCCGGGGTAGACGTGGTAGTGGATGCCCACGCAGAGAGGAGTACGAGGGTTCACTGGTTCGGCTGCGGTGTGAGGGTGCCGTCGCCGCAGGGCCTGGCTAGCGGTGGGAGTAGTAGGGGGCGGTGAGGCCTCAACGGCAGCACAGCCGACCACTGGAGTAAGGAGTACGCGGTCTCGCCAGCGCTGGTTTGGGCAGCTGGTGCAAGAAGAGCAGCACTTGAAGAAGCAGCAGGACCGTTTGATTCAAATCCAACGGTTACTGCTGGCAGAATCGTTTATTGACTAAGTTGACAAGCCCTTCGTATGCGTCAACTTAGTAAGCCCATAGGTCAGCCTCCCAACTGGTGCGCCCTAGATGTCAGTGGGAGGAATCATTTTTTACGCGTAATAAGGAGGCAGTTGATTGCGTGCGGCCAGGCCAGCGGAGGGAGTAGGGTGGGCAGGGGAAGCCTGCGCGCCATCATAGCGGGCCACAAGAGGAGGGAGCAGGCAGTCCCACCGGCGCTAGTTTAGGTGGCTGGAGCAGTAAGATCAAAGATTGAAGAAGCACGTCGGTCGTCGGATGGACATCCAGCAGTCACTACTGCTAGAATCGTGTATTGACTGACAAAGCCTTGCGTAAGCAAGTCAGCCTCGAAATCTGTGGCGTGTATAGCCCATTTGCTATTATTTTTATAATTTTTACTCATTTTCTAATTCATATGGAATTTATTGCAGCCCGTTTTCCATTTTTAGAATTTCTGCCCATTTTCTAGTCAGTACCAGGGTTTAAAAACTTAACTAAATATGTGCGAAGTTTTGAAAATTCGCAAAATTTTGTTGGGGAACAAAATATTCTTAATCCAAAAATTAGTAGCCATACTAAAACAAATTTAAAAAAATTAGTACTATGTCATGTTAAATCCAATGAAATACTATAAAATATCAGTGAAGAACAAAAACAAAAAAAGAAACTAATATCCCATTTGCTATATTTTTTTAGAATTTTGAACCCCTTTTATATTACTTTTAACAGACACTGACCATACTCTTTGGCCAGGACGGAATGCATCCCTCCTCGTCTTGAAAGATTTGCAGCCCAGTAAGTCGGAGAAAACAAATAGGCCTAGCTTGGGTATTCTTCAAAAAGAAATATTGGGCTACCTATTTTCCCAAAGAAAAACCTGCTAGGCTGGTCATGTTGTTAGACAGGCCACAGAGGCCGCACAACCCAGTTTATAGCCTGCTCCTCCGAATTACTACTCAAAAAAAAGTTGTGCAATTCTGTCATTAATTGACTATACGTTGAAAATGATGTGGGTCCCAGATATCAGCAGGGTGGTCTAGAGTAAAAAAATGAGGGGTGCATCTTGGAAGTAAAAGAGGTGCTTTCTTGTGTTCGGGAGTGGACCTGGTGGGTCCGTACTGTCATACTCACAACTACAGTTTTCTCCCGATTCACTGTGTTGACAGGGACCGTTTCAAAGAAACACTATGTTGACAGGGCCGGACGGCGGCGCCGCGGCGAGCGCACCAAGGCAGAGGATAAAGTGTTGCCGCCAATGTGCTGGGCTAGGTTGGACATTCTTATTGAAAAATAAAAATGGACCAGAACTATTTACGATGTTGACTATGATTTGCATGGGCCCGCTGGTTGCAGGAAGAAAATGCTGGGAGAAAGAAGACTGGTCGTTGTCTTTGCCTAAGAATAATATTGACTGAATGTAACGACACTATCATAGGAAATAATATCCTCCTGTTAAATCATGAATTTAAATAACTGGTGCATGAGCATTTAGCTTTATTTATTTATTTACTTATTTATGTTTAGGGGACCATGAGCATGTACCTGGGTCAGATTCATGTGAGAGCCTCCCTTCCAGTTAATTATGGGCTCCTCTATTGGGCCTTCATTAGTGGGCTGCATGTTATCAACAAGTGGAAAATGTGTTCCATATGAAAAATAGTATGCGTTACGTACGGTATGGGGCACTAAGGATTGAGCCGTGCAACGACTTCCAAAACATTGTGTTTGTCATTCTAACAGCACATTTATTCAACCAACAGACAAAATATACTACTGATTGTACATTTAAAACATCAGCATCAGCAACCAGGGCTGGGGGTGCAACAGAAGTAGTAAGTAGGCCAGAAGAGTGAAGATGTAGCTCTCTCTTCCAAACCAAACATCAGCCATTATTACAAAAGGGCTACCAAAAAAGAACAAGTGTATGCATCAAACTAAATAAAGATCCTACTACACCAAGTGTACGCATCTAACTAACTGGCTCAGTTACACGTTACTATTTATTAAGCTGTGGAGATTGGCTGACGGCTTGAACCAGATGGGTGCCTGACGGGGGAAACTCCAGCTAGCAAGTCGAAGTTTGGTACTTGCAACCCTCTCTCCTACTTTGGGTTGCAGAGCGTGGCGGCACATATCAGGGTATGGTGCATGCAGAGACGCATGGTGCGCTGTGTACACACAGTTTTGCCTGATAGCAAAACCGTGCTGCCATCATGATCCTTGCCGTCGGTTATCTCCTGGTTAATCAGATAATTCAGTCCGACAAACAGAGAGCGTGTACCAAGGCTACTTACCAGCCTCCAGTCAAAAATTCCTGAAGGCCCAGAGAAGCTGGGATCCTACTCAAAGACCTTGTAGTGACTGTGATTGTATTCCGCAAAACAACACGTCCGATACATGCGAATGATCACCAATCGTTCGCCGTCGCCTGATTGATCCAGGAACCACCTGCAACTGCCATGCCGCTTTTCTTTGAAAGGTTTTGGGATTAGGAAGGGTAGGGACACCAGGCGGCCTACAACATCATATCAAATTGGAGTCAAATAAAAAAGGGCTCTTGATGTAGTCAATCTTAAGAACATCATGTTATGAGCATGAATATTTTTTCAGTAAATGTTGACAATAATATAAGCAAGCCATCATGATATCATAGGAAAGTAACGTACTGCTATAACAGCCGTTTGTAGCGATGACTAGAGTAGGCCAGCAATACGTCCAACCATAGAAGGAGTCGACAACGTAAATGAAGCCCTTGTGTTCAATGGCATCAGAGAACCATGGAGGATGTATGATCCTGCGATGGACGTGCAGATTTATCCACTTACCATAGTGACCTGTCAGATAGGCGAGACCACGGTTGAAGAACGCAATTAGCTTGAAGTCTTTATAATTCACAGGTCTTGCGGATAGTTGGTAGATTACAACCTTGAGAAAATCAAACTTGGTATCATGTTGGCTACTATAAGATTCCGAGTATTCTGGGCCGCGGTGCCAAAGCAGTGCAGTGTTAATCGAACGAAGGGGGATCAATCATCGGGTGTAGACCTCCACGAGCATCCAGCTGCCGCGACTGTCGACGAGCACCATCCAACACGTGTTCATGCCGACCCAGTACATACTGTTAATGTAGTTGAGGGTGACGGGGATCGGATCGCAGTCAAGGGGGTTGATGCTCACCACCCTACGACCGTTATGCTGCGTGACATGCCATTTCTGAAGATCAGGCGGCATCAGCAAGCAAGGAGCTGGCTTAAAAAGCTCCGGCCTGAGGGCTTTGAGTAAACGGTACAGCCCCGACGAGCACGCGGCGAGCGGCATGGTACTGAGATTGTCCACACGCGAAACAATGAGCTTGATTACCTTTGTGAGGAGCGAATTCCAGCCACTCTTTCGACGGACGCTGCTTGGTTCTACCATTGTTAATGCTTGGGTTTCAGAAGAGGGGCGAGGCGCCTTAGCGGGGATGGAGATTGGGCGAGATTATGTGCGGACAAAGATGGAGAAGCGAATATGTGTTGCGGGAAGTGGACAGGTGATGATGACTATAGCACGCCGCTTGACTTACGAGACACATACCAGCAGCGTAGGGTCATATCGATGCCAGACAACTTGCTTGAGTGATCACAGTACTGGTACTCCCTACAGTACCTACTATTATGCCCTAACTTGCTTGAGTAGAGTAGTGGAGTAGGACTCTGCTCTACTACTAGCACCGGAGGAGTAGTATATTCTAATCTAAAATAGTTACAAACTTCAATGCCCGAGCATGGAACGACTACGAACCGTGCTGACTCCAATCCCCAGCAAACGTTCATTGGGAGACATGGCAGTTGCAAACGCCCGCGACGCAGTTACTGTACGTGTGTAAGGGTGGTGGTTTTGTAAAATACTATGGATTAAAAACAGGCCACCGTTGGATGGAAATCTGACGGTTACGTGGGATTCGCCAGGATTGAGCTCGTGCCGAACAATCACCAGATATCATTAATAAAAAATGGTTAAAACACCCGGGGCTATAACTTGCACCAGCTGACCACTAACAATGATACTAACATAGTTGTAAAATGGTCAAAGACCGTGTCAACGTGGTGTTTGGAATTATATGCAAAAAAATAGCAAGATGCCTGTGCATTGCACGGCACACCAACATCACCAACTCGGTTTTTTCTCTACTCCTACTCCTATAAAAGACTCAGTTGGTGATGATGGAGGCGGGGAGGCGTGTTCAGCCGGGCGCGCAGCGGATGGTGCAGTACTATTCGATTTGTTATAAAAAATAAAGAAGAGTAGTAGAGATGGAGATAAGAGTAGAGATAGAGACTCGGGGAGGAGCACGAGGTTGTGGGAGATAAGGATGAACGAGGCAAGGCCTTATCTGTAAATGTGGAGAGAGGTGCGGGTATCTTTTGTAAAATTGTCATAGTTGGCTTTCTATTCGTCAGATATAGATCAGACGGTCTATATTACAATATGGCAGGCACACCATCATCACCAACTCGGTTTTCTATAAGAGTAGAGACTATGGAGTACTAGTAAGGACACCATCTACTGCTTCGTGTGCTACTCATGCGCTCCATTCGGCGGCCGCAATGTCCCCTACAGCCACTCCCTCCTACGCTCCATTTGGCGGGCGTTGTTGAAATTTGGGGAGCGCACTCTCGCGACTGCTGGCAGCCACGACTTCACCGACGACGACTTGTTCCCCGACCTCGGCAACCTCTTCCTCAACGACATGGGCGACAACCTCAACGCCAACGGTGCTGCTCCCGTTGCACCGTATGTGTTTCTGTCCTTCCTGTTCGAAATCATGGTATAATTCATGTTTCTACTCTGTATCCTACTACTATGCTAGTCCACATGATTAGTTTAATCTCTGTTATAGCCGTCATGATTTATTTTGTGCTTATTTGGATTAAATCTCGTAGTAACTTGCTCATATATTCAACTGGCGCAATGTCCCCTACGGTCACTCCTGTTTCATGGACGGCCTGGTCGATGCCTCCAAGGAGCCCTTCGTCTACTGCTATGAGTGCCTGATGCCGTTTTGGGGCTCGTCGACGGACATCGTGCATCACCTCACGGATGCGTGCAACGGTCACTACTAGCCCTTGGCGGAGAACATCAAGTACGAGACGTGCTACCCGTTCACCATGCCGGAGTCGCTGGAGGATCACCGCCGCTTGCTAGTCTCGGAAGAGGATGGCAGCGTCTTCCTCTTGATCGTGGGCACCGGTGAGGCCCGCGCAGGCCGCCGCCCCGTCTTTGTAGTGTGCGTCATTGGCGACGCCGCTGACGCTGACTCTAACACGAGGCTGATGTACGGGTGTGTGCTCACTGTTACTACCCCTCTGAGTTACGTGGGCGGCGACACCAGCTTCATCAAACTAACTTGGACTCTGCCGAGCTAGGACCTTCCCGCCGATGTGGACATGGAAAACCCATGGTCTTATTTACCCCCCAACGCGGTGCACGGGGACTCCAAGGAGGTTCACCTGGACATACGCATTATCAAGTTAAATGTTGATCATTAGTCTTCGCTCAATGTAATCCTCTGTTTAAGCATGTGGAGACTTCCATGCATGATCTTGCTCTATTGGAGTATCGTGCATGAATAGAAGTGTATCCGTTTATGGTTTAGTCTAGAATCTTCCATGTATGAACTTTTACTATAGTACAGGTGAAAGACTTACTATGAACCATTTCTTACATCTCCTCTGCCCCTTCCAAGTCATCCTGATTTAATCCCTCCGTCTAGGTGTATAAGGGCATGGCTAATACTTAATAGTATAGCCAACGGTTGACTACAAGAAAGTGCCATGTCATCTGTAGCCAACATGTATAACAATCGATACTCAAAAACTAATTCTTAAAGATCATTTCTTGCAAAGCACAATAAGTGTTATTTCTTCACAAGTTTTGGATGCAGGTTGAACAGTTGAACACTTTTGTTTTCAAAAGATACCTTTTTATCTATTTCACACGGATGTTTGTGAGCTCTAGAGATGAAATAATATCCAAAGAAACCTATCGATACCCGTTACACATGAGATGACCCCCCACATCCTTTGTCAAAATAAACAACTCCCCGATCAATGCATTTCACTCTTCCGTGCAACGCACGGGCACCTTACAACTATAGATTAGTACGACCAAAAATTGAACTAACATTATATATAGTATGATAAATGCTGGTGCATGTCACCTAAAATTATATCATTGAAAACTATGTTCAAATACGAATCCAAGGATATAGTTTTTGTTGACAAGCACTAACATTTTGTCAGTTAAATCTTCAGTCAAATTCAATGGGGGACTAATAAACCACGACCGATGTAGTACAAGTGTAGAGGGCGGCGTTGCACGGGAGTCTCACCCCGCTCGTGGCATAGCAGTAAAGCCGTCATATCACAAAACCCAACCATGCCAGTAATAAGTGGCTTGGTAAATTAAACGAACAAGCAACTATCACATCCCTCCGTCTTTTTTGCATTTCATCTCTCTGCATTTACTTTCTCCAGTTCATCTTGCACACTCGATCCCTAGCTACTACTCCTAGTATCCCTAGCTACTACTCCTAGGCCAGTTCATTTGGCGGCTTAAAAAATAAGCCGTCTCTTCCCCAGCTTTTCCCATAAGACTAGTCAAAGTGGAGAGTAACATTAAGGTGCCTCACTCATTTATTTGGGCTTCTAAACTACTACTAGTACTCCCTTCATTTTTATATACAAGGCCACAAATTCAAACTATAGGTACCAAGATAAAAATCAATGTGTGCTTTACAAGTCAATTTATTTTCTCGTTTACCGGGTTAATTAATAGGGTGCATGCACATTAGAAGAAATTGAGTGGCCGTGAGAGAGGAAGTAGATGAGTTTGTCATTATCATCCACTACATGCATGCTAGTAATTAAGCCATGGGTTACTAGTACGTGGAAACATCATTAATAGTTGTCTCGATTACTGTTGCTGGCCTTGTATAGATGCAAAATGTATTTTTTATAGTGGCCTTGTATACAAAAATGGAGGGAGTACCTCCGTCCTAGTTTATTCGTCACCGTTGTAATATGTGGTAAATTTTGACCAAAGATTTATCTGATAAAATGTTAGTGCATGTGACATGCACAAACATTTCATTAGTTAAATTTATGATCAAAATCTGACACAGATTACAATGGGGACCGATAAACCAGAACGGAGCTAGTAGTAATAGGACTACTAATCTAGAAGCCTAAATGAATTGGCCCCTGGTACTCCTACTAGTAGTACTAGTACTCAAGTTGGAATTCCAATTGCACGGCACAACTTGTTAGGCAAAAAATTTGATACAGGGTGTAGGAAGCGGTTTGGGAATTTGCATGCCTTTCCGACCAGTGAGATACTCCATACAAAGTACGACAGAGAAATAACCACAAAGAAGGAAGCTAAAAGTAAACAATCAAACGAGCATTTTTGCATTTGTTTTGCATTGAATCGTTTCACAAGCTTGACTAGTGTTGTTTTTCTACTTTTACAAAAACCGCATCGTAATGTTAAAACGTGCATTTGCACGTACATAAGTAATAGTAGTACTCCCTCCGTCTAGGTGTATAAAGTCTTCCCTCCTTCTTGGTCACGGTGCACAACCAAAGATGACTTATTCACCTGGACGGAGGGAGTAGCATAGTCTGCAAGCATATATAGAGAGAGACGTGTAGTGCGGTAGTATATAGTAGTAAAATTTGTGCTATATGCACCTACTTAAAAAATGCGTATGGATACACAAGGTTTCCAAACTTTCCCTCTTACATACTTAATTAAGGATGCTAATAATTCCTGAATGTTCGGGATTTATCATTTGCGTCCCAAAACTAATGAGATCACCTTACGAAACTAAATTATACTCCTACTAAAAGCCACAGCGCTCGCAGGAGCGCTTGCGGCACGCCATGAGTGCCCTGGTGCACAGCCGTTTCCCAGCGCGCCAACACAACGCCTCTTTCTCAGCCTTGCAACTCGCGCGGTGCTGATTGGCGGCTTGTCGGCGAGCAAGCTCGACCTCACCGGTGTGGTGATCCGGCGCCAGCAGGTACTCCTCCTCACTGGAAGCATGTACCTGGTCCATGTACCGCCAAGCATAGATGAGGCGCTTGGTCCCGACTGCACTTAGGGCTTTGGCACGGGCGTCCTCGGCCACCCTCACGGCCCTTGCATGAGCCTTCTACCAAAGAGCCAATTGCCTGACTCTCTCGGACGCGACATAGACCTGCCAGGCAGCTTGCCCCGCGGCGCGCTTCTCTTCCTCGGCCTTCTTCTCCGCCTCTATTTTGGCGTGCTCTGCCAGCGGTAAAGCCTCCCACATAGCGACATCCATTTCTTTCCAAAGCTCCTCAACGCTGGGGGGCTCGGCAGGCGGCGCGGCGTTCTCCTCATAGCAGGGAGCCGACGCGTCCTCCGACTCGCGTGCTGGAAAGATTGGGAACACCGACGCGCCCACCTCGACGCGTCGTGGCGAGGAGTGGAACACCGACGTGTCCTCCTCGACTAGTGGCGGCGAGGAATGGAACAGCGACGCGTGACCGTCCGGGCGGTGCAGCGAGGGGCGCCTAGGGCTTGGGAGGGGCAATGCCATGGTGGTCGACGTGAGAGGGAGGGGGAGGAGATAGTGATGAACGTGAGCGTTCTTCTGAATGCCGTGGGAGGCGCAGTATTTATAGCGAGCAATGGCACACCTACGTAAGATATGGACTGAGCTGCACTGACTTAACTGCATGTCCAGTTGCATCACTGACATGTGGGCTGGACTCCCGTTGGGCCCATATGTCAGTGACCCAATGCACCTGCAGTTAAGTAACTGAAGCAGCATCCCGGAAGATATGTTGCGTGATAAACGTAACAGCTACGTGGGCATATTTGTTGGAGTAAATTACGGGGGAGGGAAGGGGTGGAAATATTGCTGGTCACAACGGATTGGACGAGCGTGGGGGGAGGAGAGTCATGAATGCAGATTTTTTTTCCACATGGGGTGGAGTGGTGGGACCGCCGGAGGGAGAAGGAGAGTCTGGCAGGCATATTGTTTCCACACATGGAGAGGAAAAGATTTGGAGACGAATGGGCTTCCTACAAGTATGGGGTACAGTGCATAATAAGTCATCTTGCATGTCGGGCTAGGTATAGTCTCAAGTCATTAAAAACATACACGCCACACACATGTTCATATTTCAAGGTGCACTAAATTATTGCATGCGATGATTAAGGCTGGCCATAATGGTGGTATCTTAGCTGGTATCATGCACACGGGAATAGCAAACATGCTGATGTGGCAAAGAATTAAAGAAGAGGGGGGGGGTTAGAGTAACTAGTGTTCATGCATGCATTGGTAAATACATTTTTTTGTGAAGAACGACAGCATTAGTTGAGTACTTTTGCAGACTACAAAAACTATTCCACCGCCTCTATCTTGCTAAGAGTAGGTGAAATTTTTGAATCGAGCCCTTTAAACTAGAAGGGAGGTAGTAGTACTCTAATCGCTAACCTTGTTGTGATGACAAGATAGGACATGGCACGCACCTGGACGGAGGAACTAGTTTGCATTGTGCATTTAAGTTTTGCCTGAAGTCAATGTACCTCTACTTTGACCAAACTTATAGAAAAATGTATCAACATTCACAACGTCAAATCAATATTTTTATACTCATTATAAAACATAGTTCTTATACTCATTATAATAAGTATTGTAGATATTGATATTTTTATTATAAATTTGGTCAAACACTTTGCAAACGGTTGACGGAAGTAAAAAGGACCAGAGGGAGTATCATGCATGCGGAGTAGGCAAAAAATTGCTCACTTATAGCTGGCCGAAGTCTCAAAGGGCGCGACCGTGCGAGGGAGGCGAAGGTCGTGGGAGGCGCGACGGTTGACGGAATTAAGTGAAGTTACATCCACGCGTCGGCACGGCGTGCAAACAGGCAGAAGCTATACCGTCAGGCCTACGATATGGGTCTAGTAGACATGACATCTAGTGGGTCCCGCATAGTTCTCAAGAACTCTTTGGGGGCTTGCAGCTGTTTATCCACCGGGCAAGACAGCAACCCCACACCATTCGCATGCCCTACTAGTCCCTATCTTCTACCTTACAATAGTTTGCTCATAGTCGTCCTGTCCTTTCACATTACACCAGGTCAACTTTTTTTTGCGGGGTACAACAGTTCAACTTCTCCGAACCCTCCTCCAAAATCCATGGCCTCCTAAATCTCCATGGTCGCCGCTGAGTACCAGGTTAGAGCCATCACCGGCGATGAGTTCATCGTCATCTACACACGTGGATCCACGACGGTGAAAGTAGGCCTTGCTCGCTTCCTATGCATGTTCAACAGTTCAATGGATGAGTGGGTCGTTGGGCTAGATGTTGAGTACACCATAGTCCTGGAAAAAGAGAAGATTCTAAAGGAGGCACAGAGGAAGAAGCCCACTGTGATCCAGGTTTGTGTACATAATGTGTGCTTGGTCTACCACATATGCCATGCCGACGTTGAGTGCCAGGATTTTAAGAACTTCCTCAAGGACGAAAGAGTGAAATTCGTTACTATAGACTTTAGGAACGACATGGATGTCCTGCATCGATAGGCCTCATTGTAGGCCAGCCCTTCGATCTCCAGAAGGCAAGCCTGGTGTCCTCCTCTCAGTCTTCAATGCTGACCCTGGCAGAGCCATGATTGATCCTTTATACGCTAAAATGAAGAAACCTCATCACAAGTTTCATCATGCATGGGAGTTGAAGACATTAGATGAAGATCACATCTTGTATGCAGCAATGGATGCCTACCTTTGTTTAAATATCTACAAGGGTTGGATGAAGAAGCAGAGCCCAGTGTCCGGTTCAAGCAAAGAAGCGTCGGCAAAGAGGAAGAGGAAGAGGGACGAGGACGAAATCGAGGACGTGGACTCGAACTCCGAGTAGGTGGCAGTGCCGTCGCTCATGTTGGTTCTACTGTAGTGTCAAGCGGACTAGTTGCTTAGTTTATTTTCAAGGGTGTTTTGTGCTGAGGCCCCAGCAGAACTATGTTTATGTTCTTTCTTGTTATTTGAACTCTTTAGTACGTACAGTAGTACTAGTACTATGTATTACTACTGTTCTTCTTGTAGTTGGTACTACTGCTCGTATCTTCGTGTTCCTACTGTACTTAATACATTTGTACTAGTAGTATAATTTGGGTCAGTCGATTTGTGAAAGAAGTTCGACAGAGTGAAGGAAGAAGACGACAAAGAAGCTACCCTAGTATCTATATTAGGGTGGCAGGGTGCCCATGATCTATCTTATGAGTGTTGGGTGTGGAATGCAGTTCGCCGGAAAAAAATGGATCGTGCCCAGGGTTAAATGGATGGCGGGGGTGGGGGAGCATGACGGTGGCAGGTGGTTCAGGGGAGGGCGGGGCAGCGGCGGCAGGCGGTTAGGCGTGTGGCAGGCTGAGAAGATGAACCATGCATCAATTTCGGAGGTTGAAGAAGCCCTTCTAGCCATCCATGTTGCATCAAACGGCTCACAAGAGTCACTGACCCAAATTGCTCCTTCAGATTGTAGGATCCACGTGGCATTCAAGGTCTCAAAGGTAGATTCTGCGTCCGCACCCAGTTTGCGGGATCGACGCACGCGCGACCGGCTTCCGCCGTGACAGCCACCATGCGCGCCTTCTCCGCACGGGCGGAGACGACAATGACATGCTAGTTCCTCCTCGCTGGCGTGGTAGAGCACGCGCTCGTCCTCCTCTTCGTACGCTGCGTGCATAGACGCGACTCCACCAGCTGCTCACGTGCTTGGCAGCGCGGCAGCATCGCGAGGAGGGACTGCAGACGATGTGAGCGGGCGAGCCTTCAGCTTCATGGCACAGGGATGGCGGCAACATGGCGGTGATGGACGAGAAATATTTGGCCGGAGCAGGCGGGCGCCGGCATGCGCAATGGCGGCGGCGGCATATTGATGAGTGCACGTATGGGAGCTTAATTTAGTTTTATATAGGGTTGGTCAAACTTAAAAGAAAACCGTACTAGTACACGTAAACATTAGACTTAGGCAGCGCTTTTATTAGTTACCACAGCCACGATACGGAATCCTGTGCAAGCGCGTGAACCGCGATTGCACGGTCGATCGAACGGTGCGTCACCGTGTCGTGCTCGAAGGACATCCACCGAACCTTTTTGTGTGTGTGAAACAATCCGCGAATATTACTCAACTTTTTTTTCCTGGAAAAGTTCTTGATCCTACAATATTTCCAAATATTTGAATTTAGCTCCAGTTCATGTTTATTTGGATTTGGACGTTGTAGGTGCGCCCTGGTTTTTTTTAATACTGATTTTGTGTGTGACTGAGAGAGAACGTGTGTATTTGTCCATATGTGTGTTGTGGCAGAAGGGCAATGTGGAGACAGTGTGCGTGTGATAAAGACATAGAGAGGTGTGAATGTGCAAATGATCATGCATGAGTGAGACATAGATAGATGTTGATACGTTGTGTATACATGAGAGAACGGTCTTCTAGTTTACTTGTGTGTGTGTGTGTGAGAGAGAGAGAGAGATGAGCATCCGTAACACAACAACCATATCTCTCGATTCGTCCGTCCCTCGCACGATCGCATGTAACACCTGCATCAACGCGCACATTCTGACACCCTCACCCGGCCCCTGCCCACCTCAAGGCCCGCACAATCTCTTCGTGAATACCCTGTTTAGCATGTAGCTTTCCATCACATACACACCAATTTCTGTCCTTAGGTTTGTTTTCTCTCAATATCTGACACACACACACACACAAACACAACACAGCACAGCTGAAAGAACATGCGGTGCCCCCATGTTTGGTTTTGGTAATTGATGACAATCTCTATGGACTAATGGTTGCCTTGAGTTATATTTGAAGGTTTTGTCCATAGGCTTTTCTTGAAGTCCATGTGTTGGTTTCAAGGAGTTTATGAGTTAACCAAGGTGCTATTAAGGAATTATCCAAAGATTGGTCATGTGAGTGTTGAGCGTATTGCAAGCATGTCTTGAAGAAGAAGATTGTGTGATCATTCATGTTTACCTTCGAGACATCATCCAAATTAAGAGAGTTGGAAAGATTCAAGGTTGTTCAAGACTAAGTCAAGAGTGAATCAAGTTGATCAACTCACAAAGCATAGAAGATGTACCGAGAGGGATCAAGTGATCCCATGGTATGGTAAGCATTGTCCATTGCACTTTGTGTACTAACCCATGGTCTATGTGAGAGTTCCATGTGGGTTTAGGTACGTGTCCATGGGCTTGCATCAAGAGGAAGATATCATACGACCCATGGAAAGGATGACATCAAGTGGTGATCGTCATCAAGATTGCCGTGTGCAAGTTTGAGTGGAGAATCACGAAGAGATCAAGTGCTTGAATCTTTCCATCCATTGTGGTGTCAATGGACTTGTGAAGACGTGTCAAAGAGTGGCTCCCCCATAGTGGACAATGGGGGAGCAATCATCTAGTCTTCATCGAGCCAACGCAATCAAGAAAGGTGGTCCAACTTGAGGGAGTCAAGATCGTCATCATCTATCTCAAGTGGACCATGTGCAAGGCAAAGGTTTTGCACTTGATAGTTTTTCTATTTTACCGGTCTCGTGGTGGTAGTTGGGAGACCGTGCTATAGGATCGTTTGCCGTACTATCAAGGGGGGCTCTCAAGTTGGTGGCTTGATCGTATCGTTAGTAGAGAGCTCAAACCATTGCATCCTTGCATCATGTTTCTTCATTCTTGTTTAGTTCTCTTTGTGAGTCTTATAGCTTATGTTCATCTTGATGACAAGCTTGAGTTCATCGAAAACGGAGTTCGCATGCGTCTTCTATGATGTTTTCGGTGTTGGAGGTTTTACCGGTCTTATCCGAGGAAGGGTTCTCACCTTTTTCTTATGGGCCTTTTCTATTTTGCTTCTTATTGATATTTCTTTCAAGATTGTGTTAGCCCTTGTCGCTAGCTTTCCAACAAACTTGGTTTCATCGAATTCGGAGTCCGTTTGCAAAAGTTGTGGCAGTTTTGGTGTTCTGAAAAGGCTGCAGCGGTACTACCGCGAATTGGAGCGGATGTAATTTTTTACTACCGCTGCAGAGCGGTACTACCGCGGCTCCTACAGCGGTAGTACCGCTCCGTACCAAAAAACTCGTCCCAAGTACTGCGGAGGTAGGTATGGAAGTATTTTTTTTGTACCGCAAGCAGTAGTACCGCGATCCCTAGCGGTAGTACCGTGAGGACGAGCGGTAGTACCGCTTTGTGTGGGTTGTGAGCATAACGGTTGGATTTTCCCCCACCTATAAAAAGGGGGTCTTCTTCCCCCATTGAACCTTATCCTTTGAGCTCGTGTTCTTCCCCCATTTTTGACTTTCTTCGAGCTTGCTAACTCTCAATCCCACCAATAATTCTTGCTAGTTCTTGAGGGAAAAGAGAGAGGAGATCTAGATCCACGATTCCACCAATCACTTTCTCCTCTAAGTGAGGGGAACCCCTTGGATCTAGATCTTGGAGTTCTTCGTGTTCTTCTTTCGTTCTTCCTCTCATTTTCCTCCCTAGCATTAGTTGCTTTGGTGGGATTTGGGAGAGAAGGACTTGGGCACTCCGTGTGCCCTTGCCATTGCATTTGGTGCATCGGTTTGAGTTCTCTACGTGATACGTGGAAGTTACAAGTTGAGAAGCTTATTACTCTTGGGTGCTTGGTGCCCTTGAGCTTGTTCCTCTTGGGTGCTTGGGCGCCCTAGACGGTTGGTGGTGTTCGGAGCTCAATCATTGTGGTGTAAAGCTCCGGGCAAGCATTGGGGAATCCAATTAGGTTGTGGAGATCGCCCCGAGCAATTTGTCGGGTACCGGTGACCGCCCCCAAGGGTTGCCAAAGTGTACGGGTTTGATGACCGCCCCCAAGGGTCGCCATTTGTACGGGTTCGATGACCGCCCTCAAGGGTCCCTTAGTGGAATCATGGCATCTTGCATTGTGCAAGGGCGTGAGGAGATTACGTGGCCCTAGTGGCTTCTTGGGGAGCATTGTGCCTCCACACCGCTCCAAACGGAGATTAGCATCCGCAAGGGTGTGAACTTCGGGATACATCGTCGTCTCCGCGTGCCTCGATTATCTCTTACCCGAGCCCTTTACTTATGCACTTTACTTTGTGATAGCCATATTGTTTCTTGTCATATATCTTGCTATCACTTAGTTGTTTATCTTGCTTAGCATAAGTTGTTGGTGCACATAGGTGAGCCTAGTTGTTGTAGGTTTTGTGCTTGTCAAATTAACCGCTAGGTTTATTCCGCATTTGTTCAAGCCTAAACCGTAATTATTTTAAAGCGCCTATTCACCCCCCCCCCACCTCTAGGTGACATCCACGATCTTTCAATTGGTATCAGAGCCTCGTCTCTCTTTGTTGGGCTTAACCGCCTAGAGAGTAAAGATGTCGACTAGAGGATTAGGATTCTCTGACGCTATTAGTTTCGATGGCACAAATTTTGATGTTTGGGTAATTCGCATGCTTAATCTCTTTAGGGTCATGGACCCAAATTTAGAGCGAATTGTAGATATGGGTTTTTCTCCTCCAAAGGATCCCGAAAGATTATATTTAGAGGATGAGAAAAACTCTTATCTCAATGCTCAAGCCTCTAATGTGCTTTTCGATGCTTTGAGCAATGTAGTTATATTTCAACTCATGTCGTTCCGGGATGCTCATGAGTTATGGACAAAGCTTCAAGATAAATATGGTGTGTCCAAGATTTGTGGGGATGGTTGTTCTCCCTCCACCTCCGGTCATATAGTCTTCTCAACTTCTTCTACTTCACCTACATGTGGTTTTCCACAAGGCAATGATATGGTGAGTAGTGTTGGTCATTGCAATGATGATAGTATGCTTATTGTGGATGATCCTTCATCACTATATTATTGCAATGCTCCCTCTTTGGGCTTTAACACTTCGATCACTCCAAATGTTTCACATGCTTGTGTTGATAGTCCTTGCATATCATGTAGAAATTGCTTGACTAAATATCATGATGATATGCTTGCTATGTCTTGTTGCCATGATAAAAATTCATCTATTTCCTCGAATTGTTGTGCTAACAATGTAGAGGAAACCGAACACGCCATGGAACAAGATGTGGTGTTTAATGGTGCCTCAAGGAATCCTACATAATCATCTATTACGTTTTGCCTTATGGCTAAGTCGTCAAAGGTATCTCCTACTTTGTACCCCAATATGTCTCTTGATGATGATGTTGATGCTCATGATGATGAGGATAATGATGAAGAGAATGATAATGTTGCCTCCTTAAAAATTAAGGGGGAAATGGTTTTTAAAGCTCTTCATAAAAATAAAATTGCTCGTTCCAACTTCATGGAAATTATGTCCATTGCTATTGAGAGCAAGAAATATATTGATGAGTTGGAATCTCGTCTTGAGGAGCATGAGGTCACCATTGATAAAATGGAAGGTCATGGGCGTGATTACGCTAATGAGATTGCGGACCTCTGTCAAGCTCTTGAACTTGAACAAACCACCGAGGAATCTCTTGAGGAGACTCTTGCTCTAGAATTGTCTAGAGTGAAGGAATCTACTGATAGAGCTCTTGAGGTGTCCAATGTTTTTGAAACTAAAAATTCTAAGCTTGAAGTTGCTCATGCTAGACTCCTTGAGGATTTTGAGCACCTCGAAAATGGCTCAAGGGTCATCAAGGGTGAGCTCATCAAACTCACCGAGTCTCATGCTCAACTTGAAGCTTCTTATTTAAAAGAGCTTGCCAAGTTACCTTCTCCTTTTGTTGTTAATGATGATGCTTGTGCTACTAATTCTATTACTTGTGAAGCATCCATTTTGAAGGAGAATGTTAAGCTACGGGCTCAACTTGAGGTGCTATCTTGCAATTATGGGAAATTGGAAGGAAGTCATGAAAAGCTCTCAAGCTCTCATGATGATCTTCTAGTATCCCATAGTGTGCTAAAGATAGCTCATGAGGCCATGATTGCTAAGGTAACATCTAGTGAGCCTCATGTGGATACTAGCACTACTTCTAGTCAAAATAGTATATTGCCATGTGCTAGTCCTTGTAATTCATCTACTCACAATGTTGGTACATCTTGTGATGAATTTCTTTCCTTGCCTTGTTGCTCTAACGATGAAGCTTATACTTCCTCTAGTACTTGTATTGAGACTAACCATGTAGAGGAAATCAAAGAGCTCAAGGCCCAAGTCACTTCTTTGAAGAAAGACTTGGAAAAGTGCATGAAGGGAAATCCAGACTCAACAATATCTTGAGTGTGCAAAAATCCCACAATGACAAAGGTGGACTTGGATTCAACTCCAATAAGAAGAAGAAGTCCAAGATGAACAAAAAGAAGGGCCAAGAACAAGTCAAGAATTCGGCCAAGATTGTTTGCTTCAAGTGCAAAGTAGAAGGGCATCATATTAGATCTTGCCCATTGAAGAAGAAGGCCATTAGTGTCAAGCAACAAGGGAAGAGGGCACAAGTTCAATCTCATGCTCAACCTCAAGTTGAAGAAAGGCCACTTCCCAAGAAGACTCAAGCTAATGCTTCTCTTATGGAAAAATCAAGTGAGAAGAAAGTGAAGAGTAGACGTTGCTACTTATGTCGTGAGAAAGGCCACGTTGCTTATTCATGCACTAGTGGTAACTTATCCAACCCAATTATTATTGATGATATCTATTCCCTTGGGAAGGATAAGGTTGGCAATGTGTTTGCCAAGTTTGTTGGTACTGAAAGTGGTGTCAAGAAAAGAACCATTTGGGTAGCCAAGCCTATTGTGACTAACCTCTTAGGACCCAACTTGGTTGGGGACCAACAAGCTCAAACTTGATCAATGGGTGTTTTGGAGGTCATTGGAGACTTGGCTACATTATGAAGAATTAAGGGGACTTCATCTTTCTTGTTGTCTCAAGCCAAGTCAATTGGGTTGTCAAGTTTCTATCTTATATCCAATGTGCCTCCTTGCGGTAACTTGTACTTAAATTGTTTACATTGAAAGTTACTTGCCCCTTTGCATGTTTTGGTTTTGTTCCTTGCATGTGTTTGTATATGATGTGTCTCCAAATTGCCTTTGTGTATGTTGGTTTGCACATCATGTACTTGTGTGTCGTTCGTTGAGCCTTAGTGCATCTTGTTTATTTCTTAGTTGGCTCTTGTGAGAGATTAATGGAATATCCATTATGGGGGAGTGGTGTGCTTTGTGCACCTCACAATCCTATAAATGTGTGCACATGAGTAATACCATCTAGTATTGATATTTCAAGATTATCTAGTCGCTAGGTGGTATATCTCTCATGAGAAATTCAAATTCATAAAATTCCATTGATTATCTCGTGTTGGATCCTCTTATTGCCTCTTGTTAAGTTTTCTTCATTGGTATCACATTATGGGGGAGTAATATGCTATGTATATTACTAGCCTAGAAAATGTGTACATTTGAGATGTTGTCACCGAGTGTTGATATTGTAGATTATCTTGTTCCTAAGTGGCATGTTAGCTCTACAAGTTGCAATTTGCTTGTGTGTGTGGTGTGAAGATGATGTTGGATATCCTTCCTATCTACCACCGGGAATTCTTTCCATCTAATTCTTGTCTTTTGACAATTGGTAGTCACTTATGTGTGGTAGAATTTATTGATCATCTTTACATTGGTTTTTGTTTTTATTTGCCTTTTCTCTTGCCAAGGTTTGTGTCAACTCCCTTGTCTTCCATACCACTTGTGGATCTTGTTAATATCTTGTTCTTGTCTAGTGTTTTCTAGATATAGTGAAAGTGGTGATCCCACCTTGTGCATTTTGTATTCAAAAGCAAATTCTCTATAGTGCACAACTCGTGGGGGAGCTATCCTATTTTCTTTAGAACACTCTTCTTGTGATCCTTATCAAGTGTGTGTGTTGGTGGAAGGCAAGCCGTTTTCTTTTGGTACCTTGTGCCATCAGGAAACTTTGTTGGGAGCTTGGTTTGTTTGGAACCATCCTCTCTCTGGGAGTTTGACATCTTTAATTTAGTGTGTATCAATGGATATCTCATTCCTTGATGTATCTTTAATGATATCTTCCAAGTGATGACTTCTCCATTTGGTATCCTTTTCACTTGGCATTTCTTTGTCTTTTGGTTTCGGGTTTTGAAAGTTATGAGCATGCATGTTTACTTCATGTATTTTATTTGGCATGCTTTCTTTCTTTGACCCAATATATAGGGGAAACTCCACCAAGTCTCAAATTGGATGAGATGTGCATGATATTTATTTTCATATCTATATGCACATATTTATGTGGAGTTTGTCCTATGTATTGGTGTTTCTAACTATGTGGTCCCAATGAGTTTGGGTACCGTTTAGTTTGTGTTGTTCTTCTAGGAACATTTGGAGATACATTGGATGCTCGGCTCACTCACAAGGAAGGTGTTGTCACCATGTGCATATTGGAGTCAAGCTAGGATGATCAATGAACTACTATCTACCTTCAATTGGTATCTACTACATCCTTCCAATAATATCTCGGTAACAAGTATCTATTCATGCTTTCCCTTCTTGCATTCAACCTTGTGTAGGTTGTATCTTGGCATGATATTCTTTTCATATCTTGTGATACTTGTTTCCTTTCTCAAAGCATCCCAACGATGATCTCTTGTTGATAGTTGTGATGTCTTCGATGGATGTGTGTTTGGACTTCATTTATATACAATAAGACCATATCTAGCCAAGTGCTATGCTTTCAAGCAAATATCTTATTGGTATATTTATGACTTCCTTGTGGATATCTTATTCCTTCGTGTTGTAACTATGTCGGGTGTACATCCTTCTTTGTAGACATATATCATCATGATTTCGTCTACCTAGAACCTTATACATCTGAGGGAAATTACATCTCTAGATGATATCCTTTCTTTCACGTCCACCTTGTCTTTCTTATGTTATTTCTTTGGTGGCTCCGTGAAAGCTTTTGTCTTGAGTGCGGGTCTTATCTCGTTGCATCTTGATGCACTCTTGTGTGGTGAAGATTATTTCCTCATGCTTATCCTTACGAGGCTGCCATCTTGGTATCCCTCGTCTTGATGAGGCTTTCATCTTCTATCTTCACCATGGGTTGTCACAAGCATATGTTCTTTATATGCTTATTAGTGATCTTGTGAACCCGTTTGCTAGTTGTGTGTGGGAATGACATGCCTTGCACCGTGTATCTCATTCTTTCAAGACTATATTGATGCTTAATGCTCATCCATACATTAGTCTTCTCAAGTGCATTGCCTTGACTCACACACATCGATTTTGGTTGAGCCTATTCTTAAGTTGTCTCTTTTACATGTTGCTCAACCATGTGCTTGTTGCAAGCGCTAGGCTTTGTTTCCTATATGCTCACTTGCACTGTATGTGAGTTTCTATTGATTTTGGGGGAGCTATGATCCTATTTTGTGCACTTTGTATTCAAATACAAAAATTCTTATGTGTGCACAAATCATGGGGAGCTTCTCTAGTTTCTTTAGAACACTCCTTCGCTCCTACCATATTATCCTTCATTCATGTGGCTCATAGGATCTTTGGTCTAGTTGGTTCAATTGATATCCATTGATTGCTTGCTTCAATTGGTATCTTTTGATTGCTCGATTTCTTGTTTCTCTCTTTGTTATGTCTTTGTGGCATATCATTCTTTTGCAAACTTTGGGCCTCGGTATAGTTTGTCTTCCTCCAAGTATTTACCATTGGATATGTGTATTGCATTCCACTCTTTTTTTGAGAGATACACAATTTATAGAGGAACACTCTTTATATTGTCCTTCTAAGCTTTTCACCCATTTTGGCAATCGATGCCAATGGGGGAGGAGTTTCAGAGAGTTTTGTGGAGAAGTCTTCAGAGTTTTCTCTTTGCTTTGGTTTTGGTCCTAAGCATTTGCATCTCATTCTCCTGCATCATTGGTTGTTGCATTGCATTGTGATGCATAACTCTTTGTATAAACTCTCTTGAAAGTGATTGTCATCAATTACCAAAATGGGGGAGATCGAAAGAACATGCGGTGCCCCCATGTTTGGTTTTGGTAATTGATGACAATCTCTATGGACTAATGGTTGCCTTGAGTTATATTTGAAGGTTTTGTCCATAGGCTTTTCTTGAAGTCCATGTGTTGGTTTCAAGGAGTTTATGAGTTAACCAAGGTGCTACTAAGGAATTATCCAAAGATTGGTCATGTGAGTGTTGAGCGTATTGCAAGCATGTCTTGAAGAAGAAGATTGTGTGATCATTCATGTTTACCTTCAAGACATCATCCAAATTAAGAGAGTTGGAAAGATTCAAGGTTGATCAAGACTAAGTCAAGAGTGAATCAAGTTGATCAACTCACAAAGCGTAGAAGATGTACCGAGAGTGATCAAGTGATCCCATGGTATGGTAAGCATTGTCCATTGCACTTTGTGTACTAACCCATGGTCTATGTGAGAGTTCCATGTGGGGTTAGGTACGTGTCCATGGGCTTGCGTCAAGAGGAAGATATCATACAACACATGGAAAGGATGACATCAAGTGGTGATCGTCATCAAGATTGCCGTGTGCAAGTTCAAGTGGAGCATCACGAAGAGATCAAGTGCTTGAATCTTGCCATCCATTGTGGTGTCAATGGACTTGTGAAGATGTGTCGAAGAGTGGCTCCCCCATAGTGGACTATGGGGGAGCAATCATCTAGTCTTCATCGAGCCAACGCAATCAAGAAAGGTGGTCCAACTTGAGGGAGTCAAGATCGTCATCATCTAGCTCAAGTGGACCATGTGCAAGGCAAAGGTTTTGCCCTTGATATTTTTTCTATTTTACCGGTCTCGTGGTGGTAGTTGGGAGACCGGGCTATAGGATTGTTTGCCGTACTATCAAGGGGGGGCTCTCAAGTTGGTGGCTTGATCATATCGTTAGTAGAGAGCTCAAACCATTGCATCCTTGCATCATGTTTCTTGATTCTTGTTTAGTTCTCTTTGTGAGTCTTAGAGCTTATGGTCATCTTGATGACAAGCTTGAGTTCATCAAAAACGGAGTTCGCATGCATCTTCTATGATGTTTTCGGTGTTGGAGGTTTTACCGGTCTTATCCGAGGAAGGGTTCTCACCTTTTTCTTATGGGCCTTTTCTATTTTGCTTCTTATTGATATTTCTTTCAAGATTGTGTTAGCCCTTGTCGCTAGCTTTCCAACAAACTTGGTTTCATCGAATTCGGAGTCGGTTTGCAAAAGTTGTGGCAGTTTTGGTGTTCTGAAAAGGCTGCAGCGGTACTACCGCGAATTGGAGCGGATGTAATTTTTTACTACCGCTGCAGAGCGGTACTACCATGGCTCCTACAGCGGTAGTACCGCTCCAGACCAAAAAACTCGTCCCAAGTCCTACGGAGGTAGGTATGGAAGTATTTTTTTTGTACCGCAAGCAGTAGTACCGCGATCCCTAGCGGTAGTAGCGGAGGACGAGCGGTAGTACCGCTCTGTGCGGGTTGTGAGCATAACGGTTGGATTTTCCCCCACCTATAAAAGGGGGTCTTCTTCCCCCATTGAACCTTATCCTTTGAGCTCGTGTTCTTCCTCCATTGTTGACTTTCTTCGAGCTTGCTAACTCTCAATCCCTCCAATGATTCTTGCTAGTTCTTGAGGGAAAAGAGAGAGGAGATCTACATCCACTATTGCACCAATCACTTTCTCCTCTAAGTGAGGGGAACCCCTTGGATCTAGATCTTGGAGTTCTTCGTGTTCTTCTTTCGTTCTTCCTCTCATTTTCCTCCCTAGCATTAGTTGCTTTGGTGGGATTTGGGAGAGAAGGACCTGGGCACTCCGTGTGCCCTTGCCATTGCATTTGGTGCATCGGTTTGAGTTCTCCACGTGATACGTGGAAGTTACCAGTTGAGAAGCTTATTACTCTTGGGTGCTTGGTGCCCTTGAGCTTGTTCCTCTTGGGTGCTTGGGTGCCTTAGACGGTTGGTGGTGTTTGGAGCTGAATCATTGTGGTGTAAAGCTCCGAGCAAGCATTGGGGTCTCCAATTAGGTTGTGGAGATCGCCCCGAGCAATTTGTCAGGTACCGGTGACCGCCCCCAAGGGTTGCCAAAGTGTACGGGTTCGGTGACCGCCCCCAAGGGTCGCCATTTGTACGGGTTCGATGATCGCCCTCAAGGGTCCCTTAGTGGAATCACGGCTTCTTGCATTGTGCAAGGGCGTGAGGAGATTACGGTGGCCCTAGTGGCTTCTTGGGGAGCATTGTGCCTCCACACCGCTCCAAACGGAGATTAGCGTCCGCAAGGGTGTGAACTTCGGGATACATCATCGTCTCCGCGTGCCTCGGTTATCTCTTACCCGAGCCCTTTACTTATGCACTTTACTTTGTGATAGCCATATTGTTTCTTGTCATATATCTTGCTATCACTTAGTTGTTGATCTTGCTTAGCATAAGTTGTTGGTGCACATAGGTGAGCCTAGTTGTTGTAGGTTTTGTGCTTGTCAAATTAACCGCTAGGTTTATTCCTCATTTGTTCAAGCCTAAACCGTAATTATTTTAAAGCGCCTATCCACACCCCCCCCCCGTAGGCGACATCCACGATCTTTCAACAGCACACACACAAACCCTCCCCCGAGCACACAATTCATCCCTATCCAATGTTATATGGCGACCACTCTCGCTTGTGCTTCTTTGCACCCCAGCATGCACAACACCTCAATCTTCAAAGAGGGCGTCGAGGAGATCAAAGACGGCGACCACACTGCGCTAGAGAATGCGGGGCCATTTGGAAGCAGGATGATGTGATGACGGCTGACTGACTCCTCCCCCCACCCCCTCTCTCTCTCTCGCACAAAATTACCAACCCCTCTCTCCCCCGCACAAAATTATCAATCCCTCAACCCACGAGATCCTTCCCCTCTCATCCATGTTTTTTCCAACTCTCTCATCAAATCTGTTGTCTCTTCTCCTTCCACGTATACAGAATCCGGATGCACACGCATCTCACCTATATTACATGTCTCCATCTTTCTCACAGACCTAACTTCTTCCTCTCTCTTTGTCTCTCTATCTCTCTCTATCTCGTTAGGTTTGTCTCCTACTCTCTCGTCCACATACATACAAGCTTTCCCGCCCTATCTGCTCAATCTTCGCAAGCTCTCTCTGTACGTTTCATTCACACATTAGGATATGTTCAAAATGTTGCTTTTATAATGGCTGATGTAGAGTTATGGTTGGTTTTATTGCATCCTACAAAGTAATAACTATGAAATGCATTTAGATTCTCATTTGACTGGGATTATGTGAGTTTGAGCATGTTGTGAAGTACTATAGAGCTTGTATACATCTTGGAATTTGACAATGATTGTAACTATTGAATTGTATAGACCATTACATTCGAAGTCAGTAGCCTAACATATTTATTTCACAATTTCAACAAATGATTAGTTCACTACAAACTAAGAAAACAAATGTGTACTCCCTCCGTTTTTATTTAAGTCCGCGTATTAGCATTGGTCAAAGTCAAATTTTGTAAACTCTCAGAAAGCTTATAATAAAAAATATTAACATATACAATAACAAATTAATACCGTTAGATTCATTATTGAATGTACTTTCACATCATACATATTTGTTATGGTAAATGTTTATATTTTTCTATAAACTTGGTCAAACTTTAGGAAGTTTGACTTCAGTCAAACCTAATATGCAGAGTTTACTAGTACTACTCGCTAGTTGCTTAGCCGAATCACTCAACACGCCACACGCGACCCTGATTCGAGCAGTGGGAAGTTACCATCATAGCCTTCGGAACAGGCCTACGGATGACACTTGGTAGGGGGCTGTTTTCGTAACTTCAGGTTCACCCTACCCAGCCAACCCCACCCCCACACCCAGAGTAGTACACCTGAATACTCCCCATTTTCTATCCCCGCCGCAAAATAAACTTCTCCACGGCACCGCAGCCTTCGTGCTCCTCCCCTTCTAGAATAGCGCACTCGTCCACCGCAGTGCATCTGCCTCATCAACGACCTCATACGCCGCACTGGAGCCGGTCCACCATCGTCGTCGTACACGGAGCCTCTTCCCCGGCACCGTCTTCCATGGTCTCGGATCTGCTTCCCGGAAGCCGACGCCAAGCGCAGAAGCACCACCGTCGTGGACAATGAACTGACTCCCGTTGCCGACCATGACTCATAGAGGCTGCCGCGACCATCGTTCTCCTCCTCGATTGGTAATGTGTGTATTGAATCACTTAGCAGTACATGTGCAGTTCCAATTTTGTTCATACCTACCCTTCAAATTTCCTGGGTGCTATTGTTCCCATAAAAGTAATTGGTTATAGCCTCCATTGTACAACAGAATATCAGCTTGTAATTGTGCGTCGCTCCTGTATCGCGCTTTGCCTGGGTAGGTTTTTCATCTGCAACCAATAGTGTGGCAAATGATGGAAAGTTTTTTAGAACTAGCAAGCTGCCCATGCGTTGCACGCATCAAGATGCATTTGTATGAGTAGTTTATCTTGTGGGAGAAAAGGATGAACGAGGGAAGGCCTTATTTGCAAATCTGGAGAGGGGTGCGGGTATCTTTTTGCAAAATTCCCATTGTTTCCTTCCTATCTGTCAGATATAAATCGGACGGCCTATATTGCAGGATGGCAGGCACACCATCATCACCAACTCTGTTTTTTATAAGAAAGTATAGAGAAAAAAAGTAGACAGTAGAGAAGTAGAGATAAATATTAAATATAAAATAAATATAATAGTAGAGAAGAGAGTAGAGATAGGAGAGATGTCGGGCAAGAATCGCGCGCGCGTGGGAAAAAGCGGTCGGGCGTGTGCTAGTTTTGACGCGCGACATCCGGTGCGCTTTATAAAATCCAACGCCCTCCCACCGCTCTGTGCCTTGCCGCCGCTCTCTCCCTTCTCTGTGCCTCGCCACCGCTCTCTCCCTGCTCTTTCTCGCCTCGCCGCCGCCGCACCACCATGCTGCCGCGTCGCCGGGAAACTTGGGGATACCGCGGCGTCCGCGCGCGCCCCTTCGGCGGCTTCTCCGCCGAGATCCGGTTTCGAGGGATGCGCCTCGGCCTTGGCAATTTCGACATCACCAACGAGGCTGCCCACGCGTACGACACGGCAGCGTGACGCCTCTGATGGCCTCATAGACCATTGAACTTGCCCAACGTGCCGACGCGGGAGCGGGCGCAGGAGCTCGCACCTCTGCCGTGGCTTAGCACCGACGAGGATCGTCGCGACAACCGGAGGCGGGAGCATCGTCTTGGCATCGCCGAGATGGACGAGGAAGCCATGGCGCTATGGCGCCAACGCTTCCTGCAGGACATCATCAACAAGCGTGAGTTCTACGCGCAAAGGAGGGCGGAGAGGGATAAGAGGAGGGCGGAGCGAGCCGCCTATCGCGGGGACAAGCGTAGGCGAAAAGTGGACGCTCAATTCAACATGAGGCTAGGAGCAGCGTCGCCCTGGGAATCTGACGATGATCGGTATCTTCACGCCTACAGTCAGAAGTCAAAGGAGGACATCACGGAGGAGGAGTCGGATGATGAGGAGTAGTTGAATTGTCTATTTTTTATCTATCAATGCTGAGAACTATCCTCTACTCTCTAGTCTCTCTACTTCTCGATCTCAGCACTATAAACACTTTTTTAAAGTGCCACGCATTGCGATTCTGTTGGAGATGCTCTAAGATGGCAGACAAGATGCGCGAGTATTACTAGTAGTATATTTTTCTTGCCATGTTGAGATTTTAAAACCACGAGTGCAAACTCGCAGAGGAGCAATGAAGACCAAGCACGGGATATTGGGGACATCTTCAAGGAGCGTGGCAAGTTAAAGAGGAGCCGCACCGAACCTGTAGAACGAGCTTTGGTAAGTGACACCCTTTCAATTACTTTCATTTAGCCTCGTGTTCTTCGATGTGTATATATTGTAGTTTATGTTTCTCTTAAGCCTCGTGTTCTTCGATGTGTAATAAGAAGAGTCTTAATCGTCCTAATGCTTTCGTTTTTAGCTTGATGTAAGAAGTGGGTGTTCTCACCTTGTAGTTTGTTTTTATATATTTTTTTCCTTTTGAATTCACTTCTCCGAGTTATGTTTATCTGGCTTCTACTAAATGGATCTGGGTTGCTCTGAGTATTGATCTAAAAAAGAAGTAACTTCATGTCAGGATGCATTTCCTGCGAGGAGGGGAGTATGGTCAACCTCGAGATCATGTTTCCAAAATGAGGCTGGATTACACACAAGGTGCCAGTTCCCTAATGATGTTGGATTAGACACAAGGTGCAAATTCCTAGATGATGCTGGATTACACACAAGCCAGGTGGAGTCGTCAGCTGTTCGTGTCCTCGTGGCTCTAGTAAAGGCTGAAAGAAAGCGTGCAGTAGCCCTTGAGAATGTAGCTGAGTTCCTGAAGAAGCGAAAAGAGCAATCAGATGCTCTCTTCACCCAAGCCAAAGAAGAGATGGAAGAAGCCAGAAATAAGATAGCAGAGGCAGAGCAGGCTAGGCGTCTCCTGCTATCTAAAACTGTTGTCAATACAAAATTTCCTTCATAATAGCTAGGTTCAAATGTTTATCCAGTCAGCATGCCTGTTGTTATGTCCGTGCATCTACTGATGTGGCACAAAATATATTTTTTGGGTCATGTAATAACAGCAATTACTTTCCAAACAATAACAAACGAAGCATTAGACATGGTATAGTTCACGTGCAAGCCCGACATTCCAAGTTCAACTTCCACATCAAACTCATGTTCACAGATATCTGCACATTCATACATAATGTCCACAACCATGATTCACTTCAAAGCCAAAAAAATGTGAGGAGAGTTATAAATAAAGAAAAGCCTCTACTAGTTCCTGCTACTAGTGCGAGCACAACAAGTTAAGACCATGCGTAAATTAATTATATTTTGGCCATTTTTTGTGTTCTAAAATGCCGGCCGGCTCGCGGAAGGACGTGTTTCCGGCACACGCGCGGATTCAATGAAGGTAGGCGGGGCAGTCTAAAGCCGGTTGCACGCGGCGAGGAGGCGTGCTCAGCCGGGCCTGCAGCGAGTGGGGCCCTCTTGGCCGGCGCGCCGGTTCAATGCCTGCGCTATGAGAGGTCGCGTCTGTGTCAGAGCAATCACTCCCTCTAGTCCTTTTTTGTTTGGCTATAACAAAATCTCATTTTCCATTCACATTTTACAAGTAAAATTCATGGACAAACTTTGACCCAAAATATGATGGGGACTAGTAAACCAGAATGGAGGTAGTAGTTTTTTTAATCAAAGAAGGGTTTCCCCCTTCCGATTTTCATTACTGAAAACCAGCATCTAAATCTAAATCATAGTATTTGCCGTAGAACTACCAGGTTCAACATCTCGCAACATAAACCCATACAACCATACGCTAAGGAGGTACGTAGTACTATGAATTCCATTTTCGCTCCATACCAATTATTCTCAAAACTACTTAGTACTTATAACGCGCCATTGAAAATCAGAACTCTTAACCCCGCTAAAAAATGATATTTTAAATGTGGCTACTCGATCTGTGGCAACTGGCGAGCCACTGCCTCCAAGTCGTTCGCCTGCGGTCCCTACCATCAACTCCTACGGATCAAATTATCACGCGAGCTGACTATTCCTACAAAGGTGCTCCACCACGTACCTGGTACCCGCGAGTGCAGCAATCGCGCACCTAGGGTTTTAGGGTTTATTTCTTAATGTTGCCTTTACGTAACACATGTGTGCGAGACAGCGAGAGACCGACTGCGTGCGTGCGCCTCTTCTCTTCGTATATGTACTCCACCGTTTGTCTGGTGTCCAAAAAATTATAATAACTACTAGCAATGTGCCAATGCGTTGCCACACGATCAAAGTTGATTAATACATATTCACCGATTTGATAGAAAAAAAGTCTAGTTTTGAAATACGTATATCACTAAAAATATGTTATGTTTCACTCAAAATATATTCCTTTGGCGGTTTTGATGAGATAAGGGAGGAATGTTGTTGGTTTCAAGATTCGAGAAGTGGTATATGTCTAATTTCTACTCTTACTAGGAAGATGCCCGTGCGTTGCACGGAACATCAAGATCTTGTGGGAGAAAACGATGAACGAGGGAAGGCCTTATCTGCAAATGTGGTGCGGAGTGCGGGTAAATTGCCATATTTTCCTTCCTATCCGTCAGATATAAATCGGACGGCCTACATAGCAGGATGGCAGGCCCACCATCATCACCAATTCTGTTTTTATCCCTACTCTTATAAAAAGCATAGTCGGTGATGACCGTGTGCCTGCCATCCTGCAATATAGGCCGTCCGATCTATATCTGGCGGATAGGAAGGAAACTATGGCAATTTTGCAAAAAGATACCCACACCCGTCTCCACATTTGCAAATAAGGCCTTCCCTCATTCATCCTTTTCCCCCACAAGATAAACTACTCATACAAATGCATCTTGATGTTCCGTGCAATGCATGGGCATCTTGCTAGTTGTTGTAAAAATCCCATGTGTGAGAGAGAGAGGGAGAGAGGAGGAGGACGGAGTGCATGTGTGACAAAGACACAAAGAGTGTGTGTGCGAGAGGTATCAGCTTAAAATGAGGCGATAGTGTGTGTGTGCACAATCGAGAGGGTGTGTCTCAAGAAGGGAAGAAATATCTACATAGATACAAGGAGCGGGAGAGAGACATGTATGCTCTAGTGGAAGCATGAGTGTGCGGGTGTATAAACCTATCTAGAGGCTAGTCGATAAATGTTTGTGAGAGAAATATGAGTCGGGGGTGCGAAATCGAGAGTTTTGTGTGAGAGAAAGACGGTAGTCAGGAAGGGGAGTGGAAGCAGGAGTTGTGTGTGTGAGAGAGAGAGAGAGGGGGGGGGGAATTTGTCTGATCGGTAAACAAATGAATAATGTCAGTATGGGATGGAGACGAAAAGGAGACCGCAACAAATGTTGTGTCTACAGGAGAGAGAGAGTAATTTTAGTGGTATGAGTCATATCTAGAGACATATAGGGTGTGTGAGAGAATCCCATAGAGAGAAAGACAAAGTGAAAGACAAGTGGAGACTGTGTGTGTGGCAGTGAAAAAGAAAGCCTAGGTACCTAGTGATACCAGCGAACAGTAGAGACGTGAGAGATAATGAAAACCGTGTAATGTATAATGATAGGGAGAGTGTGACACTTCTCAAGGGAGACGTCGAGAGACCATGTTTGCGAGGATAGGAGAAACATGAAGTGAGTGTCCGAGTGAGCTGGAGAAAAGAGAGCTATAGCTACATGAAGGAGCATGCATGCGAGAGAGATGGGCGTGAAAGGAGTGAACATAAAAGGGATTCAAATATTTGAATTCGAGATGATGATACATCTAATCCATACTCGAACCAAAATTGATCTATCAAACATGCATACTCATTTGAATTCACGCGCATCTATGTTATTTAATATGTAGATATTACCGATCCATACATTTTAGTAGAACATAATTTCGTTTAAATTTTTTGAATTCAACCTTATGATTTTGAGATCATTGTATTTGTAAATCATATTGTACATATAAAGGAGCAGAATTCTTTGTTGTTCTTTTGAAAGTATATAAAAAAATGATGTATATAGAATTTAATTCCAATGAAAAATGGATCCCGCCCAAAAAAATAGATACATACGGGATTCGAATTGAGTTGGCACGGTAAACGTGCACTCTGCAAAATTTGAACGAAGCGGGGAAAGTCGCAGTAACCGCCCGAAACCAAAATCTGCTAGATGGAAATTACTACTGCCTATCCCTGCCACGCAAAGCCTATCTGCTCAATTTCTATAGGTTTCAATAGGGGTAGGTTTGTAATTTCACCCAAATGTGACATAACTGCCTCTCACCCGGATTCATACATGGTGGGCGCCAAAACACAATGTGTCCTCGGCCGAAATCGACTCCCTCCCCGATTCATACACGGTGGGCGCCAAAAACAAACTCTCGTCGGCAAATATTCGGTGTATGCGAGATTACCGTCCTATCCCCAACTGACTAATATTGCTGTGATGTAGGAAATTTGAAACGGGGGCTAAGTTTGTAAATTTCCTCGCATTTGAGACAAGCGCGCCCTGAATACGTGGTTCCCCCCTTCCTCTCTACCTCCCTTTTCCCCATTCGTACTCCATGGGCGCCAAAACACCCTCTCCACACCAGCCTCCTCCGTTCGCCACCCCATCCACCGCCGTCCTCCTCCACCATGCCGGAGCTGATACCTCGATGCTGCCGTCCATTACAAGATATTGACCTCTCTCATCCACGGCTTCGGATCGGGATCCTTGCATCCTGTCCTCTCGCTTCATCCCCGCTGTCGTCAACCTTGCCGGCGCCGCTCCTATGACCGTCTCGTCCACCGTGCCCCACCGCCACCGTCTACCCTCCTAGATCTGCTTCCACGCTGCCGACAGCCATCGCTACTGCAGCACCGTCAAATTCTCAGCAGATTCATACACGGCGCCGCACCAGAGGCGGTACTCTTTTGTATTTGCTCAACTTATTTATCGCAGCAAGAAAATAGATCATCACTGCTTTACTCTGATTTATTGTCTTGGTTGCAAAGCTTCCTTTGTCCGGTTTGCACCTTCAGATCCGCCATCGCACGCTCAACACTATACTCCCAATGCTTACGCTTTTCCCCTTTTATATTCCACACTAGTTAAATCACAGTAGATTAAATTTCAAAATTGGGTCAGTCAATTTTTTAGAGCTCGCCGGAGTTCGCCGGTGCGAACGAAGGGGCTCAGGTGGTTGTGCGGGGGCGGTGGTGGGGCCTCGCCGAACGAAGAAAACTCGATGCGGGTGGGGGCGGGGTGGGGATGGGGGTGGCGGAGGAACACGGGCGGTGGGGGCCGGTGGTCCGGCCGGTGTCCCGTGCGGTGTTCTGTATGGGAAGAATCAGGGACGAGGAAGAAGAAGGGTTAGGAGACGTAGGATCTTCATCCAACCACCTTAAATGGTCGAGAGACAGCAGGAGTTGCATTCTTAATGCGCTCTGGTTCATTATGTGTTCGCACTGCGCAATGAACATTTTATTATCCAAAATCTGCTTGCTCTTCTTTACCATGTTCCTCTTCCGTTCTTCTTTAATTAGTACTCTCTCCATTCCTAAATACAAGTCTTTGTATAGATTCCACCATGGACTACATATGGAGCAAAATGAGTGAATCTACACTCTAAAATGTATCTGGATACGTCTGTATGTGATCCATAGTGGAAATCTCTACCAAGACTTATATTTTGGAATGGAGGGAGTATGATAGTAGTACAGTATGTTCCTTGTAGTGAAGATGAGCAGGGACATTTGCAGTGTAGAGGTCTATACGGTCAGTTGTGATGGACACTTTGAGCATCTTTGATTCGTAGGATTTTGTAAACATAGGAATAGGATTTGTAGTGGCTTGCCCACTTGAATCCTATAAGAATAGCAAGGAAATGCGGGGAGCTGTGTCACCTTTGAGAGTTACACTGATAACAGTACTGCACCTTCAGTTGAAGAGAACTGGTATCTGAAGCCTTTCTAGCCGTACCGGCAATACTAGCACATATATTCCGGCAAGTTCCACTTTGCTGATTTTACTTTGATGCTTACGGTTTTCCCGTTATATCTACACTATGATCTGTGTAGCTGCTTTGTGTCGCACTAGCAGCAGTACACTCTTGAAGCTAAACACTGCAATGACTTACAAAATTGGCACCAAGGCATTGAGTGCCATTCTGGATGCAATGAAACTCATACGCTCCCCACCTATTGATTCTTGTTCAGAATATGATCCTAATGACTATTCTAACCTCGAGGAGTCAAAGGCAGATGGCCTCTCCTGTTCACCCATCAAGGTGCATGTTCTAATTTGGCAAGGTTTTATTGATTGCGCGTATCTTGCATATGTTGTCTTGCATTTCTTCTACTTTGTTGCACCGCCATCTACTTAGTTTACTTATCATATATGTCGAGATGCCATGCCCATCCATTATCAATACATATTCCATTTGTCATCATACCATGTTTTTTCACTCAAATGATGTTCTTGTGCATCAGACATCAAAAAGGAAGAGGGTGATTGCCGAACCTGAAGGAGCACAAGCAAAGTCCTTGAAAAACGTGGTGGTGCCGGAGAAATCAGACAACACCCCACTTATATTGGTTGTACAACCAGTGACACAAAACGTAGGACCGACTCCAGCAGACTGTACCCATACTTCAATAGCCACACCACTAGCCCCACCACATAGGACCTGCACTCCAGCAAAAGGTATACCGATTTCAGTTGCCATGGCACCAGCCGTACCATAGAAAAATCCCACTCCAGCAAAAAGTACAGTAAGTCCACCGGCCGAAGACCTATCCCAACTGTAGAGACGGCCAATTCCTGCAGATTGGAACCCCATTCCAGTTATTCCCAGTTTAAAAGACAATGCTTTCAATGTTGTTAGGGACTACGTGCATATATTCCCATCATGGGAAGATTATAGTGAAGACAAACACCATTTTCACATCTTCCTGTCCAACTTACATGTAAGTGCTATTATTCATGGTTATTATTTTCCTGTTTTCTGCTGATTGAACACATCAATGATTTACATTACATTGTTGTAAGTAGGCGAGGGTCAATCTGAATAGTCATGACGAGCAAAGCTTGCTTGTGCTTTTCAAGGAAGCATTGCAGCAGTATCGGTGTTACCTGAGGATATCACACTTTGATGGCAAGTCTATAAATAAATTTCCGGTGAAGTCTCCTGTGCTAAATTTAGAAGACATTGAATGGAAAAACCTTGTTATGCAGTGGTCTTGTTCCCAGGATGAGGTACTGTCTATGAAATCAAATGACAATTTAAACTTCTGCTTTTCCGCATGTGCCTTTCGGATCTTTTTTGCAGGAAATCTGCTCGAAGAAGAATTTCGGTTTGAAAAGAACGACAGGATATTGCAAATATGTTACCCGCTGCTTTGCTCTTGTTAGTACCCGTTGTCCTGTATCACTGTACTTGCATACATACCTGGTTCATTATGTGACAGCAGTATGCATGATAGCTTGCTTATCCATTATTCACTCCAAATTATCTGATCTGTATGAATGGTTACATTAGTGTAGAATATATCCAATGCTAATGAATTTTTTAGCTCTGCATTGTTCTTGTAAGTACATGTTGTCCTTTATCAATGTACTTATATTGACAGGTAGTTGTTCATGTACCATCACTCTGCAACTTATTTTCTTTTGCCCTCCATTTTCTACACATCAGATCTATATTTACTCTTACCATAAGGTTAGATAACACCTATGGTACTGAAGAAGTTTAGCTGTGCATTGCTCTTGGCCGTACCTTTTGCCTGTATCGCTGCACTTACATTTATAGCTACTTGGTTATGTAGCATCACTCTTCATATTATCTTAAATATTCTCCATTTTTTTATATATTATCACATCTATATTTACTCTTAACAAAATGTAGAATAAAGGCAATGCTTATGAAGAAGATTCTGTGGTAAACTTCTTGAATTGCCCCCCCCCCCCCATCAGCATGGACAAGGGCTTTATAGAGCTTGTCTTAACCAATAATGTAAGTTTTTCCTTCTCAAGTCTTCAAACTTTGTTGTGTATATTTGGTTAGGTGTGACTGCAACATCTGTTTATTTTTTGTGTTTGCATCAAATTGCATGTTTAAAGTTTATTCTGTAGTTCATAAACAAAAGTTTGTCCTTCTCCATTTACGTTTTCAGTTGTACAACCAAGTTCCTTCTTCATACCATGTAAATTAAACTATACAGAGTAAGTGATCTTCTTTTGCACTGCATGTATGCTTCTGTTCTTGATGCATAATCCAGTGGTGTGGTGAACCTACCCACTACAATACAATGTCATATTCTGCAATGTCTTAACTATGAACAATGTCATATCATTCTACTATTATTTAAACCGTCTCCTTATTTGCCAATCTGAAATGGGATAAATTCACAGCACACTAACCATTGATACTTATGAGCTCTTGATCTGTAATCCAGTGGTGTCGTGAAGCTGGCAACTCCTTCACAATATCATTTCCTACCATGTCTAGACCTCAACAATACCATATTGTGTTAATGCAATTTTAAACTGTGTCACTTTATTCGTCAGTAAGAAATGTGATGAATTGTCACCAATGATACTTTTATGTGCAAAACATGTCATCTGTCTGCTTGTTTATCTTTCAGAGTGAGTAGGATATAAGTGTTAAACAAGCGCAGTCTCATCAGCTTGCTCAGCTGCTTGCACTGCAACTCCCAAGCAGGGCTAACCTTTCTTGAACTCTATTGAAGTGCTGTTGGTTTTTATATTATTTTGTCGACATGTTTATTTGCATTGGTGGTGATCTTTGATGCCCAGTGTATGTAATATATTGTCTGCTTGTGCTTTATTATCATAATGGCGAACTTTGATGCCAAGTGGATGTAATATGCCATAATTTTTTTATTTTATAGTCTAGGTTTTTTCTTATTCATGATGCTACAGTTATATATATATATATATATATATATATATATATATATATATATATATATATATATATATATATATATATATATATAGGACGGCAGTATGGGACACCTAGGTGCCCAGGCACCTTGTCTAGATGCCGTTAGATTGAATCTTGCCTTTGCTTATGAGATGGGCAGATTGATTATCGGGTTTCACCCGTTAACAAAATAGTTTAGATTTTCCTTACATACTCCGCCGGTTATAATGTACTTTCTATAATTTGGTGGCATCTGCATACCCATGTACGTCATTGAAGTACATTCCGAAAAATTATGCATGCATACCTCAGTTGGAAAGTGTACGTTAATTACTTGCCAAATTCCTTTTGCATGGCGATGCTGAAATGGAAAGTGTGATTAAGAGATAATCAATTAGCATTTTTTTGGGGAAACATAATTCAGGTCCTTATTTAATTCATATTCTACCGGATGGCCAGATTCATGCATGTTAATAGGAGAGAGAAGCAAGATTTAATGTACGTAGGTATTAGTACATGACTATTGTACGTACGAGTATCTAATACATGACTTTTTTTTAGCATTAGTACAGACACAAGCGCTCATATACACGCGTATACACTCATCCCTATAAACGCACACACGCACACCCTACCCCTATGAGCACCTCCGAGAGACCGAGCCGGCATATCATCTTGAGATTTACGAAGTCACCGTAGGCGCCTCGTCATCGACGGGAACGTCTCCTCCCACTGAAAGCGCATCGCCGGAAATCCTGAAATAAATCCAGGAATAATGCGAGCACCAGGATTTGAACCCTGGTGGGTTGGGGATACCACTGTCCACCTAACCAACTCAAACACAGGTTGATTCACATCTAATACATGACTTGTAAAATATCTTACGTATGTTTATTTACTCGAAATATATGGGGTATATATTTGATGCCCGTATTAGATACCTCACATTGTCGGGTATGTACGTAGCAATATTTTATTTTTGGTACATATGTCGACTGGGTATGTACATCATTTTGCAAGCAATTTTCACATAGCCGGTTATATAAAGTGCGTAGACACATTAGGTATATTTTCACTTGAGGTATATTATTGGATGTACAATACTTTCCTACATTTTCTTCACATAGACGGGTATGTACAATATTTTCCTACCTGAAAGAGTAGCTTGATATTTTTCAAAATTAAATTTCTATTAGGAGGGGTATCTGATGTCGATTTCACATTGTTGGGTATATACTCAAGAAAAAAAAAGAGTATTAGTCCCCTGGATATAATAAGTAGATGTTGGCTATATCATTTCTAGTTATGCCGCACACTCTAATTTAAATTAAGGTAATTTTTTGCTATATCCTTTTTGTGACGCGTGCCAATTGGTTGTTTTACGTATATTGTATTTATTTTAGGTCACCTAGGTATATACCTAGATTTCGTATTACTACTTGTTTTATAAGATAGCTGCATATAAACTTCAGCCCAGAATAGTACATAGGCCATACGTCATGTCATGTCGTTTGGTATATGATACCTAAAAATCTAACGGCAAAAAAACAATGTTACAACAAGAAGTATGAAAGGTCAAGTTAGTGTACTAAAGGCATTTTACACCGTATGGTTGAATAGGTGATTATAGAAATATATTTGGAAAGAAATTCATTAATAGGAGGAAACAACATGCAATTCTCTTTTCGAAAGCAATCTGACTGTGTTATGCACACCACGCATTAGCGGGTATAGCTCACACTAATGGGTTAGAGGAAGTTAGGTGCCCAGGCACCTAGGTGCCCCAGTTAATTTACTAGCAAACATGCCCGTGCATTGCAACGGGAGAAAAAAATTACCTCTCATACACACTATCGATACATCAGCAAATCTCTTGAAATCGTGCACGATGCCACATGAAAAACAACATGATAAGTAATGTTGCGCAAAAACATAAAGACGTGATGATTTCTGAATTGTATTCAAGGTGTTTCCAATTTAGACAATATAAATATATATTTAGTTGCAGGTATATCTTTACGCATTTGTTGTCGTTCCTCCTCGCTGGTGCCCAACAAATATTTGCATTACAATGAAAATAGCAAAGTATATTTTATTATTTAATGATAGCATTTGCATAAGAGCATTATTTTTGCCTCCTTTATATATGTGCTTTTTTGTAATCCAAGTCAAATCTTAATTTGGTTGCAAACATATTAGACAACTCCATAAAAAACAATCAATTTGTAAGGACATGCATACCAAATGTTCAAGGTTGCATATCAACATTGATATTTCTTAAAAATATATGATTTTTTTAAAACAATATGAAAATTAAAGTCAAGCCATTGGTTTATGTAAAGCTTGTATCAGCAACATTGTACATTTTTTATACATCAGAAACATTTTATATATACACATTTAATACTTTCCAATTTCATGGTCAACATTTTTTAAAACATATTTATTTTTTATGTCTACTTTTTATACATATCCTACATTTTTTGTATACATCAGGAATATTTTTTGTACACGTTTAACATAGTCCAAATACATGTACTATTTTTGAAAACTTATATTTTTTATGTCTACTTTGTTCCATACCATATTATATATGCTTCTATACATTTTCCTTATACATCAAAAAACATCTTTTGTATGCACATTTGACACTTTTAATATATGATTAACATTTATTAAAGAATGAAAAATTATATTGCTATTTTTCTATGAACTGTACTTTTTTGTATATAATGGAAACATTCTTTCTATACATGTTTGAAATTTCTTTAGTGCATGATTAACATTCTTTCAAAGTCTGCATATAAGTGATTTTTATGATTAAAATATTCATAGTATTTCGAAATAAAGCCAAAAGAAAAAAATACAGAACATATGTAAAAATAAGTAAGAAAAATAAGTGCTAAAGGCCGCTCTGGGCCGGCCCAATCGGGCATCTGTCTAGAGAAAAGGGGGAGCAAAAGTGGAGTAATAATAGAGAAAAGAGGGAGATGGGGGATCGAACCTAGGTCTTCTAGGCGGAAGAGGGAGAGTCCATCCAGCCGGGCTGGCCAAGCTCTTCATGTGTTCTAGGGAATCAAAACGTATTGAACCAAAAGCAATGGCCGACTAAAAAAACGAATCGTTTTTTCCACTTACCGGGGTCATAGGTGGGTAAATTATGTGAACTCTATGGGCAAATTCCATGACGTACGACAGAAACCTAATTTTCTTTATTATATTTATATATATATATATATATATATATATATATATATATATATATATATATCTTGTCTTCGCAGTAAACCGGCCAAACCGTAAAATTACGATACATAATCGGGCCGTCGTGCAATCACGATGTATGATCCGCATCATGGGCCCCGTCATCTTGGTCCATTAAAAGGCCTAAATGTAAATTAACCACTAGCAGATTCGGGCCTTTAATAGGCCGAGTAAACCATCGGCCCTCTTTTCGCAAGAAAACTCAATGGACTTTTAGGAGGCTGAGAAGTAGGTTGGGCCTGAAACGTGCCGAACAGCTCACGGGCCAGCAGCAGCCCGAAATGGACCCCGGCCCATGATTGTGTGAATCAAATCACGGGCTTTTAACAGGCCAAAATTTTCTCGGTCCTTATTTGGCCCAATCAGATTGTCGGCTGCGAGCAGGCCGGATGCAAACCGGGCCATAGTTAGGCCCAACTATATGACGGGCTTTTAACAGTCTGAAATTAATATAGGGCCGAAATGTTATACGGGCCCTTAACAGGCCAAAACTAATATTAGGCCGAATTACTAAATGGGACTTTAGCAAGTGGGCCCAAAAGCATAGCGTCCAGTTGACGGGCCGAATCTGATATGGACCATAATTTAGCCCAAAGCCTCTTAAAGGGCCGGACCTGATCTGGGTCGTAATTTGGCCTAGAACGTGGTAGGCTTTTAACGGGCCGGATCTCATATGGCCCATTATTAGGCCCGGAACGTGGCAGGCCATTAATGGACCGGATCAAATATGGGCCGGCATTTGGCCCCAAACATGGCAGCTAGTTAATGGGTCGGCCTACTAGGGTCCTCAAAATCTTGTGGGCCTATAGCTGGGCCGACCCATTAATGTCGGCGAAATCTTGTGGGCCTTTACCTGGGCCGGCTCATTATGGCCCACAAAAATATTGTGGGACTTTACCTGGGCCGGCCCATTATGGCCCGCAAAATCTTGTGGGCCTTTAGCTGGGCCAGCCCATTATGGTCCACAAAATCTTGTGGGCCTTTAGTTGGGCTGGCCCATTTAAACTTTATGGGCCGGTCCATGTGTCAACATATCATAGGCGCATCTCGCCCATTGGATGAGTGACACCTGTGCCAACGCGGAGCTGACACGTGTTTCCTCCAGCCAATGATGATTTTACACGTGGAAAATCCCCATTGGTCCGGGATGTTAATGGGTTATCGGATCCAAAACCGGACCCGATAGCTTAACGATGTTCCGTTACGGCGGATGCCACGTGTCGGTCACCCTTGACGAAAGCACTTCTGTGACGCGTGATTTATCATCATGGAAGTGGACACTTCCGTGATGATAATTTTGGTAATGTCATGGAACACTTGTATGACAGCACAGGTATGACTATCTTGATTCTGTCATAAAATCGTCAGGGATGAACATGCATGACAAAAAACATGACCTACTGTGACAAACACGTATGATCATGGAAGTGTATTTTTTTGTAGTGATTATACACTTTGATGAGATGATCAAAGATTTTGGGTTTATACAAAGTTTATGAGAAACTTATATTTCCAATGAAGTGAGTGGGAGCACTATAGAATTTCTGATGAGTATATGTTGTTGACATATTGTTGATCAGAAATGATGTAGAATTTCTGAAAAGCATATAGGGTTGTTTGAAAAGTGTTTTTCAATGGAAAAACTAGATCAAGAAACTTGAACATTGAGCATCAAGATCTATAACGATAGATAAAAAACGCTTATTAGTACTTTCAAATGAACACATACCATGACAAGATTTTGAAGGAGTTCAAAATAGATCGGCAAAGAAGGAGTTCTTGGCTGTGTTATAAGGTGTGATTATTGAGTAGACTCAAGACCTGACCACGGCAGAAGAGAAATAAAGGACGAAGATCATCCCTTATGCTTTAGATGTAGGCTCTACAGTATGCTATGTTGTGTACCGCACCTTAAGTGTGCCTTGCCATGAGTCAGTCAAGGGGTACAAGAGTGATCCAGGAATGGATCACAAGACAGCGGTCATAGTTATCCTTAGTAACTATGTGACTAAGGAATTTTTCTCGATTATGGAGGTGGTAAAAGAGTTTGTTGTAAAGGGTTACATCAATGCAAACTTTGACACTAATCCGGATGACTCTAAGTAGTAAACCGGATTCGCATAGTAGAGTAGTTATTTGGAATAGTTCCAAATAGCGCGTGGTAGCTTCATCTACAAAATGACGTGGAGATTTGTAAAGCACACTGAGATCTGAAAGGTTCAGACCCGTTGACTAAAAACCTCTCCCACAAGCAAGATATGATCAAACCCCATGGGTGTTGGATTCATTACAATCACATAGTGATGTGAACTAGATTATTGACTCTAGTGCCAGTGGGAGACTGTTGGAAATATTCCCTAGAGGCAATAATAAAATGGTTATTATTATATTTCCTTGTTCATGATAATTGTCTATTGTTCATGCTATAATTGTATTAACTAGAAACCATAATACATGTGTGAATACATAGACCACAACATGTCCCTAGTGAGCCTCTAGTTGACTAGCTCGTTGATCAATAGATGGTTATGGTTTCCTAACCGTGGACATTGAATGTCATTGATAGATCACATCATTAGGAGAATGATGTGATGGACAAGACCCAATCCTAAGCATAGCACAAGATCGTGTAGTTCGTTTGCTAAGAGCTTTTCTAATGTCAAGTATCATTTCCTTAGACCGTGAGATTGTGCAACTCCCAGATACCGTAGGAATGCTTTGGGTGTACCAAACGTCACAATGTAACTGGGTGGCTATAAAGGTGCACTATAGGTAGCTCCGAAAGTATCTGTTGAGTTGGCACGAATCGAGACTGGGATTTGTCACTCCGTATGACGGAGAGGTATCTCTGGGCCCACTCGGTAATGCATCGGCATAATAAGCTCAGTGTGACTAAGGAGTTTGTCACGGGATCATGCGTTACGGAACGAGTAAAGAGACTTGCCGGTAACGAAATTGAACAAGGTATGGGGATACCGACGATCGAATCTCGGGCAAGTAACATACCATGGACAAAGGGAATTGTATACATGATTGATTGAATCCCCGACATCGTGGTTCATCCGATGAGATCATCGTGGAACATGTGGGAGCCAACATGGGTATCTAGATCCTTCTGTTGGTTATTGGCCGGAGAGATGTCTCGGTCATGTCTGCATGGTTCCCGAACCCGTAGGGTCTACACACTTAAGGTTCGGTGACGCTAGAGTTGTTATGGGAAATAGTATGTGGTTACCGAAGGTTGTTCAGAGTCCCGGATGAGATCCCGGACATGACGAGGAACTCCGGAATGGTCCGGATGTGAAGATTGATATATTGGACGAAGGGTATTGGAGTCCGGAATTGTTCCGGGGGTACCGGGTGACGACCAGCGTGTCCGAAAGGGGTTTCGGAGGCCCCGACAAGCGTTGGGGGCATTATGGGCCAAGGGGAGGGGGCACATCATCCCACTAAGGGGCTGAGCGCCCCTCCCACCCCATCTCATGTAACCAGGAGAGGTGGGGGCGCCTCCCCTAGGTCAGCCACCCCTCCCCGGCTTGGGGGCAAGTTTCCTAGGGGTGGGGGCACCCAAACCCATCTAGGGATTCCCCTGTGGCCGCCGCCCCTCCCCTAGGGAAACCCTAGGGTGTCTCCTCCTCGCCCCTTCCCCCTATATATAGTGAGGGAGAGCTGGATCAAGAAGGAGGAGACGTCCCTGGGCTGTACGTGTGTTGAACACGAAGGCGTCGTCCGTTTGGCGCTAGATCGGATCTTCTGCAATTTGAATCGCCGTGTGTGCGACTCCATCAACCGTGTTCTTATAACGCTTCCGCTTAGCGATCTTCAAGGGTATGACGATGCACTCCCTCTTTCTCTCGTTGCTAGCATCTCCTATATTGATCTTGGTGACACGTAGGAAATTTTTTGAATTATTACTACGTTCCCCAACATTACGGTGGGTGAACAAATTACTGCCGAGCAATTAATAGAAAAACGCATAACTATGAAGACCTCTAAGGCAATGATCATGAATATAGGCATCACGTCCGTGTCAAGTAGACAGAAGCAATTCTGCATCTACTACTATTACTCCACAAATCGACCGCTATCCAACATGCATATAGAGTATTAAGTTCATAAGAACGAAGTAGCGCATTAAGCAAGATGACATGATGTAGAGGGATAAACTCAAGCAATAAGATATAAACCCTATCTTTTTATCCTCGATGGCAACAATACAATACGTGCCTTGCTGCCCCTACTGTCACTAGGAAAGGGCACCCCAAGATTGAACCCAAAGCTAAGCACTTCTCCCATTGCAAGAAAGATAAATCTAGTAGGCCAAATTAAACCGATAATTTGAAGAGACTTGCAAAGATATCAAATCATGCATATAAGAATTCAGAGAAGAACAAAATAATATTCATAGATGATCTTGTTCATAAATCCACAATTCATCGGATCTCAGCAAACACACCGCAAAAGAGTATTACATCAAACAGATCTTCAAGAACATCGAGGAGAACTTTGTATTGAGAAACAAAGAGAGAGAGAAGAAGCCATCTAGATAATAACTAGAGAGAGAAGAAGCCATCTAGCTAATAACTATGGACCTGAAGGTCTGTGGTAAACTACTCATGCTTCATCGGAGAGGCAATGGTGTTGATGTAGAAGCCCTCCATGATCGATTCCCCCTCAGGCAGATCACCGGAAAAGGCCCCAAGATGGGATCTCACGGGTATAGAAAGTTGCAGCGGTGGAAAATTGGTTTCATGACTCCCCCTGATGTTTCTAGGGTATAAGAGTATATATAGGCGAAAGAAGTACGTCGGTGGAGCTACGAGGGGTCCACGCGGGTGGGGGCACGCCTACCCCCTGGGCGCGCCCTCCTGCCTCGTGGCATTTTAGACTTCAGCTCCAAGTCTTCTGGTTTGCTTTCGGTCCAAGAAAGATCATCGCGAAGGTTTCATTCCGTTTGGACTCCATTTGGTATTCCTTTTCCGCAAAACTCTAAAATAGGAAAAAAAAACAGAAACTGGCATTGGGCCTCCGGTTAATAGATTAGGTCCAAAAATAATATAAAAGAGCATATTAAAGACTATTAAACATCCAAAATAGATAATATAATAGCATGGAACAATAAAAAATTATAGATACGTTGGAGACGTATCAGCGTATCCCACCATCTTTAAGTAGCAACTCCACCACCCCCTCCGGCACTCTAGCTCAGTCTCTCTCCCAACCATATTGCTCTCCCACACATGTATGGATGACAATTAATATCCCTAAATATGTAGCTAGACCACTTCTTCTCCACACATATACCAGTCGATCTACCCCTCTAGTTAGGTCTCTCCCTGCCTCCCCTCCCCCCGACACAAACTGATAGATCGAACGCTATAGTTAGTTTTCTCTGCCACACACAAACTGCTCCTTTCCCCTCTCACATTCCAGTAGGCCAGTCGCCATATATCTTTGATGTGCGCACACACAATTTCGTAGGCTCTCTTTATCGATCTCAGACCCATACACTTCATCCCTCTCTTTGCTTCTATTGATACCTAACGCCGATGATCCCTCCCCTCTCTTCTTGTGGATTGCCCCCTTTGTAAGATATATCAAGCTAGGCATATGTTTCACACACATTGTGTATCTTACAATTTTTTGGTTTTCAGATATCATCGACACATATTTTCTGTCTATCTATCTCTCACACACAAATACACTCACGAATTCACCCACAAAAAACAATCATGAATGCACACACCATCTCTCCCTAGGTTTGTATCTCTTTCACAGACACCCACGTAGGTGGGGTACGTATAGGAAGAGAATAGGTGCATGCAGTGACGCACGTTCTCCCATCTCTTTCCCCACCACACCCGCGTGGGTACACGGTGGATCTCATTTCTGTACGAAAAGGCGGCCCACATGATACTTTGACATGTGCAGTGGTTGTACACTTGATGGAGGGTCGTTTACCACGCGTGAACGAAACAAAGTGCGACTTGACGCGTTGGCGTTTTATTTTTAAATAAATTTTATTCCTCAATGCATCTAGCATAGAATATAATACGAGTGTTATTAAGAGAAAATAGAAAACCGCTCCACTATATATAATATAGGCAGGAGCCTCAACGCTTTCCTTGCTGGGGTTGGTCTCTTCACACTCTCTCACATAAGACAGCTACGGCAACTTTCCCTCTCTCTCTCTCTCTCTCTCTCTCTCTCACCACTGGTCGCTCATCTAGCTGGATCTCGTCTGCTTCGGAAAAGGGGGATGTGCAGCGTTGCTCCAGCCACCGGCGTCGAGGCAGGAAACCCACTATCGGTGCATCTCGATCTGTTGTACCTGCCATTCTCTCTAACCAAGCTCCAGCATGGTAGGGCCTTTGCCCCTTCCTCGCTGTCGCAATATGGGTAGATCTCTCCCACCGGCGCCCTCCTAATTACATCCCAACGACCCTCAGGTATAGCTTCCTCCGTCATTGCTCCACTGCCCATTTTCCCAGGTCGCTACATGTGGAAAATCCTGCATGTGGATCTACTCCAGTTCTTTGCCTAAAACATAGCTTGATCAGCGTACTTTCCATCCTACAATCTCATCCTCACATTGTTTTAGATAAACCACCGTGCTGCTACCTTTTCATTTTTGTTGGCGTATGTGTCATCAACTGTTATTAGCTAGTAATTGTTTCCTTCCTACCTCTTGTTCCAAACAGGGATATCCATTTCACCTCGTTGCTATTGCGACCTTTTGGTGAGCTGCAAAAAACACTTTTTTCTTAAGAGTGTTTTGTGCAGTTCTACTAAAATGTCACATGGGCAACATTTCTAAATTTCAGTGGCACTGCACAAAGGGAGATTGGTTTTGCTGTCCTCCTCATCCAAATCTGAGCCTAATCTTTGCCAGCAAGTACTAGTCTTAAGAGAGACTGCAAAGGTGACCGGCTTCTATTTTTGTGTTTATTGCTTCATCAATAGTTCCTCTATTATTGTAATCACACTTACTCAATATCTTTGCTAACATGGATGCTCATCTCTATTTTAGTGGAACTGCACAAAAATATCGGAATGTTCCAGGCTTCTGACCGCTACTTTTTTGCCAACATGTCTTGTTGATTTTGACAGAGCTGCGGGAAAGTAGCTGCCAATGAACATCCTGGCCAGGAAATGAAAGCACGCTTATGGACAGCATCGAGCAATTTTTATTTTTTCTTTATTTGTACACCTTCTCACAACTTTGTCTTCAGTTGTGATGTAAATATTGGCTCTAATCTGCGAATCATTGAGATGCATTAGCAAGGAAGTTAGTTTTTTATTTTTGCAAAAGAGCATGGATGTTAGTTTCCTTCGTGTTTGATGGAATGTTGTCATGAGAGAACCTTCGAGCTGGCAAAACACATGAAACAAAAGCTGAAATATTCATAGCATTGTATAATTTCATGTTGCTGAAAAATTATGTGTACATATATTATGCAAACAAATGTTGATAGCTTGATCGCATTGCTAGAAGACAATCAACATCTGGATCGATGTGCCATGCACCAATTAGAGTGCGCAACGGCATGGGAGACTCATCATGGTCGTTGCACTGCAGTAATAATGACTAATGAGCAGTCAAATCATAAGCCCCACCTTTCCCACAATAAGTTGCTCAGACAAAGAAACCATCAATACACTATTCTTTGAATCCGCTAATACTAGTATGAAGGTGCAAAACCAAGTGAATGTTTGGCATGTTGGTCAACACCTTTCTCTTGGCATATCACTGACATGTGGGACCCGAGTGTGAGAAAACCGACCGCAATTGGCGGCAAAATGGACAACCCACTGCTCCTTGAGAGAGACGAGAAGAGAGAACACAAACGAGCTCTTAAGAGAGACGGGGAGTGATAACACAGACGGTCTAAGTGTTGCACGGAGGCCAAGAAATATTATGATGATAGTGTGAGGAGTACTAGGGTTGTCGTTGTATGAACTCTAGGATAGATTGATCGGAAAGAATAGCTTTGAGGTGGTTTCGTACCCTACAAACAATTTCTTCTTATGTTCTCCGCTAGATAGGAACTTTTGAGTGATTCTTCATTGCACATTGAGGGATGGTTATATGATCCAATTATATTAGCACTGTTGAGAGATTGCACTAGTGAAAGTACGGACCCTAGGCCTCATTTTAAAGCATTGCAATACCATTTGTGCTCCGTTTTATCAATTGCTACCTTGCTGTTTTTTATTGTTCCTATTACAAAAATCAATATATAGTATCATTAATACGCTTTTATTACCATCTCTTCGCTGAACTAGTGCACATATACAAATTACCATTGTATTCGGTGTGTTGGGGACACAAGAGACTTTTAGTTATTTGGTTGCAGGGTTGTTTGAGAGAGACCATCTTCATCCTACACCTCCCACGGATTGATAAAAGGTCATCCACTTCAGGGAAATTTGCTACTGTCCTACAAAACTCTGCGCTTGGAGGCCCAACACGTGTCTACAAGAACAAGTTATGTAGTAGATATCAACCGCCTGGGCGAGGGAGAGTGCGCAGTAGTCAAAAGCTTCTCCTCGTCCTGTGAGCCACCACACGTGTGGGAGAGGGAGAGGGTGTAGTAAGCAAGCTTCTCCTTGTTCTTCTCGTCCTGCGAGCCACCGCGGCATGAGAGAGGGAGAGGGGGTAGTGTAGTAAGCAAGCTTCTCCTTGTTCTGCGAGTTGACGGGACACAACAAAGTAGTAGTGCTAGTACTACTAGTCCATACTGCCTCCTTTCTGGTTAATATGGCTTAATTTGAAATGAGATAAATACACTGGCGGTCGTTGTATTTGTAAACATACGGTCACTAGACTTCATAATACACTCATTATGGTCAATATATACATTTTATGGTGTTTATATGGTCACTAGCTCACCGTAGAGCACCTATTGCACTCTGTTGACTGGCCAAATAGTCTACGTGGCACTTTGTTGACTGGTTAAATTGACCCATGGTTTCTGGGTCCCACCTGTTAGTTGGCAGACGAAAGAAATAAGTTGAACAAAACTTTACGCAGGCGCGACAGGAGTCCAATCCTTGCGTGGGAACCACCCTGGCTGTGTATGTGTTTGCATGCACGTGTAGGTTGAGCACTTAAGCGTGAGCGTGTGTGTTCCTTTGTGTGATGTACACATACATGCATGCATGCATGTGTACATGTGCGTGTTGCTGGCTATATAGACATGCCATGCCATCAAGAGTTAGCAATATTATTTGCTCATACAATAGAGTTGGCTATAAGGTTGGCTATAAGCCCAACTTTTTTCACTTTCTCTCTATCTCTTTCTTCTCATTAAATGCCTTTACCCAGGAGCACGCATAGAGCCTGGCTCTTGCATGAGAGCCCACTCCTCTACTTTTTCCTTGTCTCTCTCTTCCACATAGGCAAAAGTGCCATGTAAGCAGGCTTATAGCCCACTATTGTACTTGCTCTTAGGGTGTCACACGCGTTTTTGTGTGACTGTTGCATGCATGCATGAGGATTGTAGTCTCTCACATTCACATGTTCATATTCCAAAGCTTCGCTAAATGTTGCATGCAAGGTTTAAGAGAAAACTCACCAAAGCATGTAAGAGTTCTGGTCATTCGTTATTCATGCACGCATGCATGCATTGCCGATATTAATACGTTGGTAAACACAATTTCATGAGGAAAACGAGCCCATTAATTGAGTACTTTTGCTAAGTAGTAGTTCAGAAAAGTATTTCAGGACTCATCATCTACTAAACCGAAAGGATGGAGTAGGTATGAAATTGGCACCGGGAACCTTGGCCAATGGTTCTTGTTATTGGGCATGATGAGCATAGAGGCATTGGTCCCCATCGGTTAGAGAAACTATTCAATGAGTCTTCACAGTGAAGTGACAATACATGCTGCAGCAGATGGGACACTTAATTCATGAGCTGATCCAGCGTGTTGGTGTTACCAAATCATGCCTTACCCTGTAATGCCATCATGTCTGCCAGTTGAGCACGCTTCCGCAATTAAGCGTACGCACCTCTCTCTTCCATTAACTGACACATGGGCCCGCTATAGATGGATCGCCAGCTTGATCCTCTACCATATATTTGATGTAGTATGCATGAGAATCCTCTACCACGCAACATGCATTAGTGCATTCTAAGTGGGTTTTAAATCACAATGCTTCCACATCATCATGCATAAGAAAACACCGCACCACAACATGCAACATACTCCCTCTGTTCCATTTACTCATGCGTAGCTCATTGACCTTCAAATGGAGATCACAATCTAACAAATTCACTCTCTCTTTCAGAAACTCATGATATATCAATGACCTTCTTATTTCAAATGACCAAATGCTAGCATGGCAAACGTACTCCCTCTGTTCTGTTTTATAGTGCGCATAAGCTTTTCGCCAAAATTCCATAATGTACAGCGTGGACGTGGTTTTAGATGGCATTACCCCTTGCTTAAATGATGGATGTTAGAGAAGGTAGGGCACATGGGAGTGAGACAAACCTGCATGCATGGGTAGTTATGTCGATAGCACAACAAACAACTCATGCATCATAAGATATGTTTGTTGGGGAACGTAGTAATTTCAACAGTTTTCCTACGCACACGCAAGATCATGGTGATGCATAGCAACGGGAGGGGAGAGGGTCGTCCATGTACCCTCGTAGACCGTAAGCAGAAGTGTTATGACAATGCGGTTGATGTAGTCATACGTCTTCACAATCGACCGATCGAAGTACCGAACGTACGGCACCTCCGCGATCTGCACACGTTCAGCTCGGTGACGTCCCACAAACTCATGATCTAGTAGGGCTTCGAGGGAGAGTTCCGTCAGCACAACGGCATGATGATGGTGTTGATGAATCTACCGACGCAAGGCTTCGCCTAAGCACCGCTATGATATGACCGAGGTGGATTATGGTGGAGGGGGCACCGCACATGGCTAAAGATCAATGATCAACTTGTGTGTCCATGGGGTGCCCCTCCCCCGTATATAAAGAATAGAGGAGGGGAGGGGCCGGCCCTCTCTATGGTGCGCCCTGGGGAGTCCTACTCCCACCGGGAGTAGGTCCCCCCCCCCTCCATGTAGTAGGAGTAGGAGTCAAGGAAAGGGAAGAGAGAAGAGAAGGAAGGAGGGGGCGCCGCCCCTCCCCCTAGTCCAATTCGGACTAGGCCTTGGGGGGCGTGCAGCCTGCCTCTCTCTCTCCCTCTCCCTTAAAGCCCAATAAGGCCCATATACTCCCCGGCGAATTCCCGTAACTCTCAGGTACTTCGATAAATACCCAAATCACTCGGAACCATTCCGATGTCCAAATATAGTCGTCCAATATATCGATATTTACATCTCGACCATTTTGAGACTCCTCATCATGTCCTCGATCTCATCCGGGACTCCAAACACCTTCGGTACAACAAAACACATAACTCATAATATAAATCATCACCGAACATTAAGCGTGCGGACCCTACGGGTTCGAGAACTATGTAGACATGACCGAGACACGTCTCCGGTCAATAGCCAATAGCGGAACCTCGATGCTCATATTGGCTCCCACATATTCTACAAAGATCTTTATCGGTCAAACCGCATAAGAACATACGTTGTTCCCTTTGTCATTGATATGTTACTTGTCCTAGATTCGATCGTCGGTATCTCAATACCTAGCTCAATCTCGTTACCGGCAAGTCTCTTTACTCATTCCGTAATACATCATCCTGCAACTAACTCATTAGTCACATTGCTTGCAATTCTTATAGTGATGTTCATTACCGAGAGGGCCTAGAGATACCTCTTCGACAATCGGAGTGACAAATCCTAATCTTGATATATGCCAACTCAACAAGTACCATCATAGACACCTATAGAGCACCTTTATAATCACCCAGTTATGTTGTGACGTTTGGTAGCACACAAAGTGTTCCTCCGGTATTTGGGAGTTGCATAATCTCATAGTCATAGGAACATGTATAAGTCATGAAGAAAGCAATAGCAACATACTAAACGATCAAGTGCTAAGCTAACGGAATGGGTCAAGTCAATCACATCATTCTCTAATGATGTGATCCCGTTAATCAAATGACAACTCATGTCTATGGCTAGGAAACTTAACCATCTTTGATTCAACGAGCTAGTCAAGTAGAGGCATAGTAGTGACACTTTGTTTGTCTATGTATTCACACATGTACTAAGTTTCCGGTTAACACAATTCTAGCATGAATAATAAACATTTATCATGAAATAAGGAAATAAATAATAACTTTATTATTGCCTCTAGGGCATATTTCCTTCAGTCTCCCACTTGCACTAGGTCAATAATCTAGTTCACATCACCATGTGATTTAACACCAATATTCACATCTGTATGTGATTAACACCCATAGTTCACATCGTCATGTGACCAACACCCGAAGGGTTTACTAGAGTCAATAATCTAGTTCACATCGCTATGTGATTAACACCTAAAGAGTACTAAGGTATGATCATGTTTTTCTCGTGAGAGAAGTTTAGTCAACGGGTCTGTCACATTCAGAGCCGTATGTATTTTGCGAATATTCTATGTCTGCAATGCTCTGCAAGGAGCTACTCTAGCTAATTGCTCCCACTTTCAATATGTATCCAGATTGAGACTTAGAGTCATCTGGATTGGTGTAAAAGCTTGCGCCGATGTAACTCTTTATGACGAACTCTTTTATCACCTCCATAATCGAGAAACATTTCCTTAGTCCTCACTAAGGATATTCTTGACCGCTGTCCAGTGATCTACTCCTAGATCAAAATTGTACTCCCTTGCCAAATTCAGAGCAAGGTATACAATAGGTATGGTACACAGCATAGCATACTTTATAGAACCTATGACTGAGGCATAGAGAATGACTTTTCATTCTCTTTCTATTTTGTGCCATGGTTGGGTTTTGAGTCTTACTCAACTTTACACCTTGCAATACAGGCAAGAACTCCTTCTCTGGCTGTTCCATTTTGAACTACTTCAAAATCTTATCAAGGTATGTACTCATTGAAAAATCTTATCAAGCGTGTCGATCTATCTTTATAGATCTTGATGCTCAATGTGTAAGCAGCTTTACCGAGGTCTTTCTTTGAGAAACTCCTTTCAAACACTCCTTTATGCTTTCCAAAAAATTCTACATTATTTCTAATCAACAATATGTCATTCACATATACTTATCAGAAAGGTTGTAGTACTCCCACTCACTTTCCTGTAAATACAGGCTTCACCACAAGTCTGTATAAAACTATGCTTTGATTAACTCATCAAAGTGTATATTCCAACTCCGAGATGCTTGCACCAGTCCATAGATGGATCACTGTAGCTTGCACACTTTGTTAGCACCTTTAGGATTGACAAAACCTTCTGGTTGCATCATATACAAATCTTCTTTAAATCCATTAAGGAATGCAGTTTTGACATCCATTTGCCAGATTTCATAGAATGTGGCAATTGCTAACATGATTCGGACAGACTTAAGCATCGATATGAGTGAGAAAATCTCATCGTATTCAAACCTTGAACTTGTCGAAAAAAATTTGCGACAAGTCAAGCTTTGTAGATAGTAACACTACTATTAGCGTCTATCTTCCTCTTGAAGATCCATTTATTTTCTTTGGCTTGCCGATCATCGGGCAAGTCCACCAAAGTCCACACTTTGTTCTCATACATGGATCCCATCTCAGATTTCATGGCCTCAAGCCATTTCACAGAATCTGGGCTCATCATTACTTCCTCATAGTTCGTAGGTTAATCGTGGTCTACTAACATGACTTCCAGAATAGGATTACCATACCACTCTGGTGTAGATTGTACTCTGGAAGACCTACGAGGTTCGGTAGTAACTTAATCTGAAGTTTCATGATCATCATCATTAGCTTCCTCACTAATTGGTGTAGGAATCACTAGAACTGATTTTTGGGATGAACTACTTTCCAATTCGGGAGAAGGTACAATTACCTTATCAAGCTCTACTTTCCTCCAACTCACTTCTTTCGACAGAAACTCCTTCTCTACAAAGGATCCATCCTTAGCAACGAATGTTTTGCCTTTGGATCTGTGATAGAAGGTGTACCCAACATTTTCATTTGGGTATTCTATGAAGACGCACTTCTCCGATTTGGGTTCGATCTTATCAAGTTGAAGCTTTTTCGCATAAGCATCTCAGCCCCAAACCTTAAGAAATGACAACTTTGGTTTCTTGCCAAACCATAGTTCATAAGGCATCGTCTCTACGGATTTTGATGGTGCCCTATTTAAAGTGAATGCGGCTGTCTCTAATGCATAACCCCAAAACGATAGTGGTAAATTGGTAAGATGCATCATAGATCACACCATATCTAGTAAAGTACAATTACAACGTTCGGACACACCATTACGCTGTGGTGTGCTGGGTGGCGTGACTTGCGAAACTATTCCGCATTGTTTCAAATGAAGACCAAACTCGTAACTCAAATATTCTCCTCCATGATCAGATCGTAGAAACTTTACTTTCTTGTTACGATGATTTTCCACTTCACTCTGAAATTCTTTGAACTTTTCAAGTGTTTCAGACTTATGTTTCATTAAGTAGATATACCCATATCTACTCAAATCATCTGTGAAGGTCAGAAAATAATGATACCCGCCACGAGCATCAACACTCATTGGACTGTATACATCGGTATGTATTATTTCCAACAAGTCAGTAGATCGTTCCATTGTTCTGGAGAACAGAGTTTTAGCCATCTTGCCCAAAAGGCACGGTTCGCAAGCATAAAATGATTCATAACCAAGTGATTCCAAAAAGTCCATCTTTATGGAGTTTCTTCATGCGCTTTACACCGATATGACCCAAATGGCAGTGCCACAAATAAGTTGCACTATCATTATCAACTTTGCATCTCTTGGCATCAATATTATGAATTTGTGTATCACTACGATCGAGATCCAACAAACTATTTTCATTGGGTGTATGACCATCGAAGGTTTTATTCATGTAAACAAAACAACAATTATTCTCTGACTTTAAATGAATAACCGTATTGCAATATACATGATCAAATCATATTCATGCTCAACGCAAACGCCAAATAACATTTATTTAGGTTTAACACTAATCCCGAAAGTATAGGGAGTGTGCAATGATGATCATATCAATCTTGGAACCATTTCCAACACACATCATCACTTCACCCTCAACTAGTCTCTGTTTATTCTGTAACTCCTGTTTTGAGTTACTAATTTTTAGCAACCGAACAAGTATCAAATATCCAGGGGCTACTATAAACACTAGTAAGGTACACATTAATAACCTGTATATGAAATATACCCTTGTTCACTTTGCCATCCTACTTATCCACCAAATATTCAGGGCATTTCCGCTTCCAGTGACCATTTCCTTTGCAGTAGAAGCACTCAGTTTTAGGCTTTGGTCCAGCTTTGCGCTTCTTCGTGGAAGTGACAACTTGCTTGCCATTCTACATGAAGTTCCCTTTCTTTCCCTTTTCCCTTTTCTTGAAACTAGTGGTCTTGTTAATCATCAACACTTGATGCTCTTTCTTGATTTCTACCTTCATCGATTTCATCATCATGAAAAACTCGGTAAACGTTTTTGTCATCCCTTGCATACTATAGTTCATCACGAAGTTCCAGTAACTTGGTGATGGTGACTAGAGAACTCTGTCAATCACTATCTTATCTGGAAGATTAACTCCCACTTGATTCAAGCGATTGTAGTACCCAGACAATCTGAGCACATGCTCACTAGTTGAGCAATTCTCCTACATCTTTTAGCTATAGAACTTGTTGGAGACTTCATATCTCTCAACTCGGGTATTTGCTTGAAATATTAACTTCAACTCCTGGAATATCTCATATGGTCCATGACGTTCAAAACGTCTTTGAAGTCCCGATTCTAAGCCATTAAGCATGGTGCACTAAACTATCAAGTAGTCATCATATTGAGCTAGCCAAACGTTCATAACGTCTGCATCTGCTCCTGCAATAGGTCTGTCACCTAGCGGTGCATCAAGGACATAATTCTTCTGTGCAGCAATGAGGATAAACCTCAGATCATGGACCCAGTCCGCATCATTGCTACTATCATCTTTCAACTTAGTTTTCTCTAGGAACACATAAACATAGGGAAGCAACAACGCGAGCTATTGATCTACAACATAATTTGCAAAATACTATCAGGACTAAGTTCATGATAAATTAAAGTTCAATTAATCATATTACTTAAGAACTCCCACTTAGATAGACATCCCTCTAATCATCTAAGTGATCACGTGATCTAAATCAACTAAACCATGTCCGATCATCATGTGAAATAAATAAATTCAGCCAAAAAAGAGAACCTAAATGAAGTCCTGTTTCTTAGAAACATTACAACAAACAGGTTCTGGGCACGCATAGAACTTAGCTGATTCTCTAGCACCCATAGAATACATAGTGTTTGCTTTTTTACATAGAATATGCTGGGGAGCCACATGGGTTTATATATTTTCCAACTTCCACGATTGTTCTAATCGAACTTTCTGCATTTCGCACAGGGAACTTATTAAAAATAGCTACCAAACTGTTTTTTAGTATAGGCGCTAACTAGAAAATGTCTTTCTATTTTTTGTTTAACAAACTGATGTAATTTTTTGTACCGAACTGCTACTATGGTGTACACATATATAACTGAATTATTTTCCCATCAACTAACTGATTTCACTTTTTATATTGAACTGACACAAATATTTTTTGCTAGCAAAACTTGAACCTCATTGTTCCCTAGCACACAGTCACACCAGAGTTATACTTTTACACTAGATAAAACCCATGAATGATAAGGTTCTTGACAACCATTTTTCTTAGGACATAAGCGGGTTCGGTTTAGTAATCAAATAAATATCATTGCTCAGCATTACATTTGTCTCTAAATCGTATATGCATGATGATTACCTTAGGAGAGATGTATGCATGTATCAGTGTGTTTTCTTAGAGGCATTTTCTACTTCCCAAACAAGTTTAGTAATGATCCATTGCTCAGCATTCCATTTATCTTATAGCATGCATGAAAACCTTAGGGAAAATGTATACACATATTACTGCATTTTCTGGTAGCCATTTTTTGCATTATTAGATCTAAAAACTTCCATGCACCACGATGATTTGCTTAAGGAAGTAAGCTGATGTGTTTTATGCATACATCCCATTGTTCTGTAGAGAACATAAATCCAACAGAGACAATTGTCATATGAGGGACATAGTAAAGGTATACTGCAAAAAGGGCAATGATTAACTGGGCTATTACTTTGCAGTCCGTCCAACCTCCCTCATGCTGCAGTTTAGGGAGAAAACAACATTAGTGAGAGAACAGATGTACAGAGGAAAAAGATAGAACTAATGCATGAACTGTTGTTGTTTTGTTGTTGAACCGCAACTAAAGAAATGGTGCACCGAGCAGGGGTGGTGCACCTGGTGCCTCCTGTTCCAGATCGACGGCTGGTGATCAGAAAGCCGAGCGTCTGGGGGAGCCTGGAGCGGATTGGTCGCACGTCACCGACGGGGAAAGCCTGGTAGCTGTCGCCAGATGTGGTGGCTTCCGTCGCCGGCGCGCGGATCAGGGGTAGGCTTTGCCGGGACAGGGTGGAGCTAGGAGCCGGGGAGGGGCGCGGTGATCCGGGAGGTGGGAGGCGGGGGCGCGGCACGGCGAGCCGGGAGGTGGGAGGCGGGGGCACGACGCGGCGAGCCGGGGGATGGGAGGTAGGGGCGTGGCGCGGCGAGCCGGGAGGTGGGAGGCGGGGGCGTGGCGAACCGCCGGGAGGTCGGAGGCAGGGCCTCGGTGGACCGCGGGGAGGTGGGAGGCAGGTCATGGGGAGGTGGCGTGGTCAGTGGAGGCGGGGAGAATGGGCTCGGGTTAGGATAAGGTAGGTTTTTTTTTTCATTTTTCTCGGTGCCAATTCAGGAAACAGGATCGGGCCCTTATAGGGCGGAGAGTAACAAAATAATATTCTGTTACTAGTAACAGAATAGATCTGCCCTATATATATATCACATTGAAACAGAACAATATATAAGAACAGAAAACAGAGTACACACATTGAAACAGAGCAATAAATAGAGCAATATTATGATTGTTGTGAATACATAACAATCCATGTCGAAACGACTCAACAAAATAAAACATGTCCATGACCAGGAGCCTTGTCTACGTTAGCTCTTGGATCTTCCTGAACTCATGCAGGCGTTCGTCCAAGTGGTCGACACACTCGTGGTACAATTGGAGCGCAATCTTGATCTCCAAGTTGGTTATATTTCATCGAAGATCACCAGCTCGAGGATGCGACGACCATGTTCCTCTACTGCGCCTAGGTGGACACCTCGGCCAAGGAGGCGGTCGAGCCTAGTGACCAGCGCATTGGCATCGAGCGGGTAGCGGACAAGGCGAATGCGCGACCCATGCGAACGGTGCGGTGGGTGTCCGGCGCAAGTACGACGCGCCCGGCCTCTGGTGCAACTATGCAAGTACGGCGCAGACGGCCTCTGCCCACTCCTGGTGAGGAATGGGGCTACTAACGGGCTATGTATCCAGTTGCGATGCCCTGTAGCAATTGTATATCTTTCTCATGTATTAAGTGCAGCCAAATTCGATTTATTCTTCACATGCATAACAATACAAAAATGTACCCACAACTATTGGACATCACATTGCAGAATTGAACCAAGCAAACACCATAACAAACAAACCAAACATTAACTGAGCACCACATTGCACAATATAACATACTCCTAATAGAAGATCAGATAGTTAACCAAACCAAGCATGCTTAACAACTTGGAAATAAAGCAATTGTATTTGTTTCTCATGTATTTAGTACAGCCAAATTCGATTTATTTCTCACATGGTAGACAATAACAAAATGCACCCACAACAATTGAACATCGCATTGCAGAATTGAACCAAATGGTTAACGAAACACCACAACTAATGAACCAAACATTACTTGAGTACCACATTGCACAATATATAACATACTAGAAGACCAGACAGTTAACCAAACCAAGCATGCTTGACAACTTGGAAATACAACCAAATTCAATTTATTTCGCACATGGAAGACAATACAAAATTGCACCCACAAGAATTGAATGTCACATTGCAGAATTGAACCAAATAGTTAACAGAACATGACAACAAACTAACCAAACAGTTAATAAGTGAGCACCACACTGCACGACATATAGAACATATACACTAGAGGAACATTTTACATGGTAAAAGTAGATAGGACAATTCACTAGAATTTGCTAAGGAAAGGCAGGAGCAGCACATGCAACGGGTAAACTGAGCATGCTTAATCGGCGTAGCTAGCTAACTAAACATAGTTCCTTATAGTGAGCTAATAAGGCAAGCTACTCCTCATCATCGGAGATATCAATGATGATTGGCTCCTTGGACATGGAAGAGGGCGAGGCCTTCACATCGTGGGTGCCCTCCTCGTAGTGGTGAGTTGCCTGAGCCACTACGGGCAAGAACCTGCGGGCTCTCGAGTTGAGGTAAGCATGGGCACGCTGAGAAAACACCTCGTAGTCTTTGTTGAAGGCACTGATACGTCTCCAACGTATCTATAATTTATGAAGCATTCATGCTATATTACTATGTGTTTTGAATGATTATGGGCTTTATTATACACTTTTATATTACTTTTGGGACTAACCTATTAACCGGAGGCCCAGCCCATATTGCTGTTTTATTGCATGTTTCAATATTTCGAAGAAAAGGAATATCAAACAGAGTCCAAACGGAATGAAACCTTCGGCAACGTGATTTTTTGGAAGAATATCATCCTGGAGACATGGAGTTCAAGTCAGAAGATACTCGAGGAGACCAGGAGATAGGGGGCGCCCCCCCCCCCTACAGGGCGCACCCCCTGTCTCGTGGACCCTCGAGCACCCCCCGACCGACTTCTTTCGCCTATATAACCCTACGTACCCTAAAACCATCAAATATCAAGATAGATCGGGATTTCCGCCGCCGCAACCCTCTGTAGCCACCAAAAACCTCTCATGAACCCGTTCCGGCACCCTGCCGGAGGGGGAATCCATCACCGGTGGCCATCTTCATCATCCCGGTGCTCTCCACGACGAGGAGGGAGTAGTTCACCCTCGGGGCTGAGGGTATGTACCAGTAGCTATGTGTTTGATCTCTCTCTCTCTCTCTCTCTCTCTCTCGTGTTCTCTTTATGGCACGATCTTGATGTATCGCAAGCTTTGCTATTATAGTTGGATCTTATGATGTTTCTCCCCCTCTACTCTCTTGTGATGAATTGAGTTTCCCTCTTGAAGTTATCTTATTGGATTGAGTCTTTTTGATGAGAAAACTTGATGTATGTCTTGCCGTGTTTATCTGTGGTGACAATGGGATATCACGTGCCACTTGATGTATGTTTTGGTGACCAACTTGCGGGTTCCGCCCATGAACCTATGCATAGGGGTTGGCACACGTTTTCTTGACTCTCCGGTAGAAACTTTGGGGCACTCTTTGAAGTACTTTGTGTTCGTTGGATGAATTTGAGATTGTGTGATGCATATCATATAATCATGCCCACGGATACTTGAAGTGACAATGGAGTATCTAGTTGACATTAGGGTTTTGGTTGATTTGTGTCTTAAGGTGTTATTCTAGTACCCTACCATAATCTCTACATTTGTTCTCCGCTATTAGTGGCTTTAGAGTGACTCTTTGTTGCATGTTGAGGGCCTGCTATATGATGTATCTATGTTATTATTGTTCAGAGAACTTGCACTAGTGAAAGTATGAACCCTATGCCTTGTTTCCTATCATTGCAATACCGTTTACGCTCACTTTTACCTTTAGTTACCTTGTTGTTTTTATTATTTCAGATTACAAATACCTATATCTACTATCCATATTGCACTTGTATCACCATCTCTTCGCCGAACTAGTGCACCTATACAATCTACCATTGTATTGGGTGTGTTGGGGACACAAGAGACTCTTTGTTATTTGGTTGAAGGGTTGTTTGAGAGAGACCATCTTCATCCTACGATTGATAAACCTTAGGTCATCCACTTGAGGGAAATTTTCTACTGTCCTACAAACTTGTGCACTTGTAGGCCCAACAACGTCTACAAGACGAAGGTTGTGTAGTAGACATCAAGCCCTTTTCTGGCGCCGTTGCCGGGGAGGCCAGGTAAAGGGCACTCACTCACACCCCGTCAACTAAGCTCTTTTCTGGTGCCGTTGCCAGGGAGGTGAGTGCTTGAAGGTATATCTTTAGATCTTGCTATCGAATCTTTTTGTTTCTTGTTTTATCACTAGTTTAGTTTATAAAAGAAAACTATGAAAAAAATGGAATTGATTTTGTCTCATACGCTTCGTCTTTTTAATATGTTTCGTGAGTTTTATGGAAAGGAAAATTGTGCTCAAGTGCTAGAAGAAGAGTGCATTAAAATGCTTGATACTAAATCTTTGAATGATGAGCATGATAGCAATGTTGTTAGTATAAACTCCCTGAATATCCATAGTACTAATGATGATTGCACTAATTATGATGAAAATGTCTCCTATAAGCATGTTGATTTGTGTGGAGTAGATTGGACTTGCATGGACACACCAAATAGAGAAAATAGATATTGCAAGAGGCATAAGTATTTAAAAACTAAAGGTTTGCAAGAAAGTCTTGATGAATGTGCTAGAAGATTCAATATTTTTCGTGCTCCTTGTGAACTTTGCAATGAACGTGGTCATTTAAATCTCCAATGCAAATTGTTTCATGATCGAATCGTGTCCAAAAATTGTGATAACTTGATTACCCTTGGGCATCATAAAGAGCTTAGTCTTCTTTTGGGGTATGAATAAATGAAACATATAACTGAGGGTATTCCAAAATTTAATCTTGATAGATTTCTTGATTTTGATCTATAGGATATTTATATGTTTTGTGCGGTGAATTGCATTGAAAATCCTTATATTGCCAATTACCTAAAGAAAAGAAATAAAATAGAAGATGATGAGAATACTAATGAAAGGGAAGAGACTTCCCAATATCCTCCTATCATTTCTTATGATGAATCAGGTAACGAGGAGGAGCTTTCTATTCAACCAATCTTGTCAATAAGGAGCTCAAAGAGGAAGGTTGAACCCACACATAATGTGAAGAAGAAAAAGAAAATAAGGAGAAACAAAGGTAAAAAGGTATCCCTCCCAAATGATGTTGCTCCTACTACTCATTGTGATGATGATAATTGCTTTACTATTGGTGCTATCCATATTTTTAATGATGAGAGTGATTATGCTTATGATATGGAAGGGCCCAAGCTTGGGGAAGCTATTTTTGATGAGGATGAAATATTTGAGAATATATTTGCTGAAATTAATGTTTGTCCCAAGCTTGGGGATGCTATGTTTAATGAAGATGATATTTTTAGCATCCCAAGTTTTGATATACAAAGTTTTTATGATGATAGCATGCCTCCTACTTATGATGATTATATTGATGAAAGTGGGTTTGGAAGAGTGTCAACTTTAGGAAGTAGTGATCCCACTATTTTGGAGGATGTTGAATTTTATTGTTATGAATACGAAAGTGGATTTGGAAGAGTGTCAACTTTATTTAGTGATTCTACTATCTTGGGAGAGGTTTCAATCGATTATGATGAGAACGAAGTTGCTACTTATGATGATTATTGTGATGAAACTTATGCTATAAAAAGTAGTGATGATTATATTTACAAATCTTGTCATGATTATGATTACCCTTTTTCTGAACATTACTCTTTTAATGTGGAAACAATTTTTAGTGTTCAAGTCTCTTATGATACTCTCACTATTCCGAATGAGAAGAATTTTGCTTATGTGGAGAATAGTAAATTTTGTATGCTTGTAGATCATGAAAAGAATGCTTTAGGTGCTGGTTATATTTTTAAATTCATTCATGATGCTACTGAAAATTATTATGAGGGGGGAACATATGCTTGTAGAAATTGCAATAATGTCAAGTTTCCTCTCTATGTGTTGAAAATCTTGAAGCTATGCTTGTTTTGCCTCCCTATGCTAGTTGATTATTGTTTCCATAAGTTGTTTGCTCACAAAATCCCTATGCATAGGAAGTGGGTTAGACTTAAATGTGCTAGTCATATGCTTCATGATGCTCCCGTTATGTTTCAATTCTTATCTTTTATGTGAGCATCATTGTCATCATCATGCCTAGCTAGAAAGGCATTAAAGAAAAGCGCTTGTTGGGAGACAAACCAATTTTTATCCTTACTGTTTTGTGTGTCCACATGATTATGCTAATGTAGTAATCATGTTTTATAGCTTTTGTTTCAATAAAGTGCCAAGTAAGACCTTTTGGTTAGCTTACGGTGATAGTTGTGTTGATCCTGCTGAAAATCAGAAACTTTTGCACCCAGTAAATTAGTTTTGTTAATTCACATAAACTTGATTCTGATCTGATTCTTTTTTATCTCGATTGGTACAAAAATTTCTTAAGACTTCCTAATTTGGTAGGATTTTTGGAGTTCCAGAAGTATACGTTTGATACATATTACTACAGACTGTTCTATTTTTGACTGATTCTGTTTTCTATGTGTTGTTTGCTTATTTTGATGAATCTATGGCTAGTATTAAGTGGTATGAACCATAGATAAGTTGCAATATAGTATATATTACACCAATATGAATTTAGAATGAGTTCATTACAGTACCTAAGTGGTTGTTTTATTTTCTTATACTAACGGAGCTTACGAGTTTTCTGTTGAGTTTTGTGTTGTGGAGTTTTCAAGTTTTGGGTAAAGATTTGATGGACTGTGGAATAAGGAGTGGCAAGAGCCTAAGCTTGGGGATGCCTATGGCACCCCAAGGTAATATTCAAGGACAACCAAGAGCATGAGCTTGGGAATGCCCCGGATGGCATCCCCTCTTTCGTCTTCGTTCATCGGTAACTTTACTTGGAGCTATATTTTTATTCACCACATGATATGTGTTTTGCTTGGAGCGTCATTTTCTTTTGTTAGTATTTGCTTGCTTTTATTTATATTAATGTTTTGCATCTTTAGTTTCAATAAAGAAGTCAAGGATAGCCTTTGCCATGCTTATTTTGCTAGTATACATGTTGCTGTTTGTAAGACAGAAAGTTTACCGCTGTTGCAAAAGTTCCCTAGAAAAGTCAGAGCATGATATAATGTTGAAACTTTTTGCATAATGAGATATGATAAATTTACTACAGTGGGAATTTTATTTCATAATTTTTGGAGTTAGGGAAGTATTGATACTCTTGCATTCTTTACAGACTGTACTGTTTTGGCAGATTGCTGTTATGTTTGCATTGTTTGCATATGTTTGCTTGTTTAATGATTCTATTTAGGGATAGGAGTATTAAATATGCAGAGTCATTTAGTATGCAATGTTGAATAATAATTTTAGTGATTTTCTACAGTAGAAAATGATAAGGTTCTGCATTGGTTTATACTAACCTATCTCACGAGTTCTTGTTGAGTTTGGTGTGGATGAAGCTTTTGATAAAAAGAGAAACCATGATATGAGAGGAATTAAGGAGACACAAAAATTCAAGCTTGGGGATGCCCAAGGCACCCCAAGATAATATTTCAAGAAGTATCAAGCATCTAAGCTTGGGGATGCCCCGGTAGGCATCCCGCCTTTCTTCTTCAACAATTATCGGTTAGTATCGGTTGAACCTAAGTTTTTGCTTCTTCACATGAGTTGTGCTATCCTTGCCATGTCATTTTATTTTGCTTTGCTTGCTGTTTGAATACAATACCAAGATCTGAAATTCTTTAATAAGAGAGAGTCTTCACATAGCTACATAATTCTTTAGCTACTCATTGATCTTCACTTATATCTTGTTGGAGTAGTTTGTCATTTACTCGTGTGCTTCACTTATATCCTATGAGTAAATTGTTGAATGAGTTGATTGTCATAAATCTGAAATTATATATGTTTCATTTGCTTATCCCATGGGGAGTAATGACTTCACATCTAAGAAGTAGAGGTTGTAAATTTATTGAAGGTTAGCAAGCGTTGTATTGGTCGTTTGAACAATTCATGAAAGAATATTTAAGGAAGAGAGATTTCACATATAAATACACTATCCTAGACATCTTTTATAATTGGGAGCACTCATTAAGTATGACATGCTAAAGAGTTGATGTTGGACAAGGAAGACAACGTAATGGTTTATGTTTTCCGACATCTCAGTTAAAGTATATTGTCATGGATCATTCAAACATGTTGAGCTTGCCTTTCCCCCTCATGCTAGCCAAAATTCCTTGCACTAAGTAGAGATACTACTTGTGCTTCCAAATATCCTTAAACCCAGTTTTTGCCATGAGAGTCCACCATACCTACCTATGGATTGAGTAAGATCCTTCAAGTAAGTTGTCATTGGTGCAAGCAATAAAAATTGCTCTCTAAATATGCATGACTTATTAGTGCGGAGAAAATAAGCTTTGTACGAACTTGTTATTGAAGCAATAAAAGCGATGGACTGCATAATAAAGGTCCATATACAAGGGGCAATATAAAGTGATGTTCTTTCACATTAAGATTTTGTGTATCCAACCCTAAAAGCGCATGACAACCTCTGCTTCCCTCTGCGAAGGGCCTATCTTTTACTTTATGCAAGAGTCAAGGTGATCTTCACCTTTCCCTTTTTCATTTTATCCTTTGGCAAGCACTTTGTGTTAGGGTGATCCTGATATATATATATCCAATTGGATGTACGTTATCATGAACTATTATTGTTGACATCACCCAAAGGTGAATACTTTTGGAGGCAACATTATAAGCCCCAATCTTTCTCTGTGTCTGATTAAAACTTCATAACCACAAGTATTGCGTGAGTGTTAGCAATTGTAGAAGACTATATAATGGTTGAGTATGTGAAGTTTGCTAAATCAAAGCTCTGACATAGACCCTTCCTGAAAATAGGATGAATTGCAATTGTTTGATGACTAGGAATGAAGTTTGCTAGTTTTCAAGAAATTGTATGGTCTATGCTTTAACATGTGAATTGCTTGTTACTTGATTATGAAATTTTTTATGAGATGAACTACTGTTATGACATATTATCATGCTAGAAAAGGTGATTGAAATTATCATTGATCAAACTTCTGCACCTTCTAGCATTCACACTTCATAAATTCTTTCTTTTATCATTTACCTACTCGAGGACGAGTAGGAATTAAGCTTGGGGATACTAATACGTCTCCAACATATCTATAATTTATGAAGCATTCATGCTATATTACTATGTGTTTTGAATGATTATGGGCTTTATTATACACTTTTATATTACTTTTGGGACTGACCTATTAACCGGAGGCCCAGCCCATATTGCCGTTTTATTGCTTGTTTCAGTATTTCGAAGAAAAGGAATATCAAACGGAGTCCAAACGGAATGAAACCTTCGGCAACGTGATTTTTTGGAAGAATAGCATCCTGGAGACATGGAGTTCAAGTCAGAAGATACTCGAGGAGCCCAGGAGATAGGGGGCGTCCCCCCCCCCCTACAGGGCGCGCCCCCTGTCTCGTGGACCCCTCGAGCACCCCCCCGACCGACTTCTTTCGCCTATATAACCCTACGTACCCTAAAACCATCGAATATCAAGATAGATTGGGAGTTCCGCCGCCGCAAACCTCTGTAGCTTCCAAAAACCTCTCGGGAGCCCGTTCCGGCACCCTGCCGGAGGGGGAATCCATCACCGGTGGCCATCTTCATCATCCCGATGCTCTCCATGATGAGGAGGGAGTAGTTCACCCTCGGGGCTGAGGGTATGTACCAGTAGCTATGTGTTTGGTCTCTCTCTCTCTCTCTTGTGTTCTCTCTATGGCACGATCTTGATGTATCGCAAGCTTTGCTATTATAGTTGGATCTTATGATGTTTCTCCCCCTCTACTCTCTTGTGATGAATTGAGTTTCCCTCTTGAAGTTATCTTATTGGATTGGGTCTTTTTGATGAGAACACTTGATATATGTCTTGCCATGTTTATTTGTGGTGACAATGGGATATCACATGCCACTTGATGTATGTTTTGGTGACCAACTTGCGGGTTCCGCCCATGAGCCTATGCATAGGGGTTGGCACACGTTTTCTTGACTCTCCGGTAGAAACTTTGGGGCACTCTTTGAAGTACTTTGTGTTGGTTGGATGAATTTGAGATTGTGTGATGCATATCGTATAATCATGCCCACGGATACTTGAAATGACAATGGAGTATCTTGGTGACATTAGGGTTTTGGTTCATTTGTGTCTTAAGGTGTTATTCTAGTACGAACTCTTTAATAGATCGATCCGAAAGAATAACTTCGAGGTGGTTTTGTACCCTACCATAATCTCTACATTTGTTCTCCGCTATTAGTGGCTTTAGAGTGACTCTTTGTTGCATGTTGAGGGCTTGCTATATGATCTATCTATGTTATTATTGTTGAGAGAACTTGCACTAGTGAAAGTATGAACCGTATGCCTTGTTTCATATCATTGCAATACCGTTTACGCTCACTTTTACCTTTTGTTACCTTGCTGTTTTTATTATTTCAGATTACAAATACCTATATCTACTATCCATATTGCACTTGTATCACCATATCTTCGCCGAACTAGTGCACCTATACAATCTACCATTGTATTGGGTGTGTTGGGGACACAAGAGACTCTTTGTTATTTGGTTGCAGGGTTGTTTGAGAGAGACCATCTTCATCCTACGATTGAGAAACCTTAGGTCATCCACTTGAGGGAAATTTGCTACTGTCCTACAAACCTGTGCACTTGCAGGCCTAACAACGTCTACAAGAAGAAGGTTGTGTAGTAGACATCAGGCACCGATAGTGGCCTCGAGGTAACGCCACGAACTGTCGTTTAAAGCAGCCAACCACGTCGTGGCATTGGCGCGTGAGGCATTGACAGTGGCCTTGACGGTGAGGTGCTCCTCCTAGATCTGGGGGTCGGGACGAATGGCAGCCATTGCAACCTCATCCACGCGTGCGGCCAGGATTTGCTTCTCCGCTGCAAAATGCTCCTTGAGCTTCTGGCTATACTAAATGCACCATGGATTAGGGCGGCGCTTATTTCGGGTAGGGTCGGTGATTTGGGTGGAAGGTGTCGCGCCGGCGGTCAGGGCATGTGGGATGTAGAAGGAGGAGGAGGATGGTGGTCGGGTGTGGATTACCTGCGTGGATCGACGAGGTCGAGCAGCGTGAAGGAGGGTCACCGGCGAGGAGGCGGCGCTGCAATCAAGTAGTGAAGGTTTGAACTTGGAAAGGAAGGTGGAAACAAGGGAAATGTGGCTTTTGGTAAGGGGGGGAGGTCAGGGAGGAAGATATTTCCATGGAAGCCGAAAATTTTGGCTCGGTGCAGCGAAAAAACTGGCGTGCAAAGTGTAATCAGACACGGTCCCTTATTCAGCACTATGTACAATATGTGAACAACACACACGATTCATATAGCTTACCCCGTGTGTGATGAGTTCGAACGTGCAAATTTAGGTTCAAAGTTCCCTGGTTATAGTGATCCTCCACGTCATTGCATAATTTGGGTGCACAAAGGAGCCTACAACACACCCACACTTCTTAATCGAGCAAGTTCAACAATTAAACAGAGCAAGCTTACCTAAACATTACTCTAACAAATTAAAGATTGGTGCTCTTAATTAAACAAACAGTACTACTCCGGCTAGAGCTCGTTGATCTCTGCCACCTCCTTCATGTCCAGCTCGCGCCCCACGATATCCTGGAGAAGGGGCTCCATGGCATCTGATATAGACCGAAACTCGATGGCGAGATCCGATTCGTTGTTCCGGCCCGACCATTCAGGGTACTCCACCTCTAGCAGCGGTAGTGTCTCGCCCGCGCACGCGATGTACACGAATTAGAGGGTTTGAACCTTCCGGCTCGGCACGAGATAAACAATCTGGACGACGACACCTCACGCGCAAAACAATTTCCTTGCAGAAATCGCAACAAAGAGGTTTTCTAAAGCTACCTTCAAAACTTGATACGGGCGTCTACCCTAAAAAACACGTCTGTCTCTTTCATAAAATTATAACCTCCGTACATTGGTCGTAGCCAGCCCTTTTTATAAGCAACCCACAAATAACAAAAAAAGACCTAACATCTCTAGATTGAAACGGACTCTCTCTCCTATTTAAACTAATCAAAGATTTAACTAATAATATATCCGACGACCTTGATCACCTAGTGCCGTACATAATAATAAACTAGGACTCCTTATTTTGGTTGGTATGACTTCTACTGGGGAAGGTCGACCCCACCTGCATCCTCTCAAACTTAGCATGTCCCTAATTCCGCTTGTACACCTCATGCAATTGATAACTTTAACTTGCGCGGGAGTAGAATAAACATAAAGATATGTCTTGTTTTTATCTTGTTGACCGATGCAAACAAAATAGATCTTACATGATTCCTTCCATTACCATAGGTTGCCTTTTCTTCCAAGAAATTAATGCACCGTTGGTATTTCCTTGCCAAATCGAGCCTGGTCAATAATGCATGTATATCTTCAGTCTTGAGTTAGTAATTTACCTCGCATGCAATTATCCCCCTTCAATACATGCACATCCAGGGACTTCTTTTTCTTCTCGTTGGCATAAAGATCAAATGAAGCAATGTCTTGTTTTCTTGTAACAGAAAATAGTTCCTTTAACCCACTGACACGCGGTACTATTTTACGATCATCAACAACACTAACGTTAGCCGCGGGCATATCATCCTCTCCTCTTTGAAACGAAACCGTCCTTGATTTCGAATCAATCTCTATAGCAATATTTGGATTTGCATTTTTTACAACGCCTGGAAAAATTTTAGCAGCCTCAACCTTCTTCTTCTTTACTTCTGCTGCAGCTTGAGCAATATCCCGCTTCTTGCGATCAGCTAGATACTTCTCTGTTGTGTACAAATCAAGTGGTATGATTTGTCCTCCACAAACAAGAAAATTTGCCAACTGAATGATATGTCAACTGTCTTTTATTTTTCCATGGTTTTCCTAACAGTATTGAACAAGTATGCATGTGCATAGGAAGCACATCACACATGACTAGATCGCCATATCCACATAGAATAAACAGTACCTCAACACCATGCATGATCTTGACAAACTTATCCTTCCACCAAAGCTCATACGGTTCTGGATGTTCAATCAACGAAGGTTCAAAGCATCAACCATAGACTGAGTCACTAAATTCATCCCAGAATAGCAATTCATCAAGGTTGCGCAACTCGCCGGCCCTACACGCATACACGTAAAGCATTGGTACCACGGCAAGGCACGCAATGGATCCTTCACCCCCGACATCATCATTTGTGAGCTACAATCTTTCCACATGATAAATAACTCAATAGAACTCAAAGAAAAATATTGTACCATGAACAACCAATTTGCTCTGAGTACCAACTGATATAGACCGAACCTCGATGGCGAGATCCAATCCGTTGTTGCGGCCTGACCTTTCATGGTACTCCACCTCTAACAGCGGCACACGAAATAGAGGGTTTTATCCTTGCGGCTCTGCCCGAGAGAAACAATCTGGACGATGGCACCTCATGCGCAAAACAGTTTCCTCGCAGAAATCACAACAAAGAGGTTTTCTAAAGCTACCTCCAAAACTTGATACGGGAGTCTACCCTCGAAAACACATATGTCTCTTTCACAAAATTATAATCTCCGTACATTGGCCATAGCCGACCCTTTTTATAAGCAACCCACAAATAACAAAACCGACCTAACATCTCTAGATTGAAACGGACTATCTCTCCTATTTAAACTAATCAAATATTTAACTAATAAAGTATCCGGCGGCCTTGATCACCTAGTACCGTATATAACAAACTAGGACTCCTTATTTTGGTTGGTACGACTTCTCCTGGGGAAGGTGGACCCCACCCGCATCCTCTCAAGCTTAGCATGTCTCTAATTCTGCTTGTACACCTCATGCAATTGATACACTTCAACTTGCGTCGGAGTGGAATAAATAGAAATATATCTTTTCTTTTTATCTTGTTGATCGATGCAAACAAATTAGATCTTACATGATTCCTTCCATTAGCATAGGTTGCCTTTTCTTCCAAGGAATTAATGCACGTTGGTATTTCCTTGCCAAATCGAGCCTGGTCAATATTGCATGTATATCTCCTGTCTAGAGTTAGTAATTTACCTCACATGCAATTATCCCCCTTCAATACATGCACGTCCAGGGACTTCTTTTTCTTCTCGTTGGCATAAAGATCAAATGAATCAACGTCTTGTTTTCTTGTAATAGAAAATAGTTCCTTTAACACACTGACACGCGGTACTATTTTGCGATCATCAACAACACTAACGTTAGTCGCAGGCATATCATCCTCTCCTCCTTGAAATGAAACCGTCCTCGGTTTCGAATCAATCTTTATAGCAATATTTGGATTTGCAATTTTTACGACGTCTGGAAAAATTTCAGCAGCCTCACCCTTCTTATTTTTTACTTCTGATGCAGCTTGAGCAATATCCCGCTTCTTGCGATCAGCCAGATACTTCTCTGATGTGTACGAATCAAGTGGTACGAATTGTCCTCCACAAATAGAAGAAAATTTGCCAACTGAATAATATGTCAACTGTCTTTTATCTGTACATGGTTTTCCTAGCAATATTGAACAAGTATGCATGTGCATAGGAAGCACATCACACATGACTAGTTCACCATGTCCACATAGAACAAACCGTACCTCAACACGATGCATGATCTTGACAAACTTATCCTTCCACCGAAGCTCATATAGTTCTGGATGTTCAATCAACGACAGGTTCAAAGCATCAACCATAGACTGAGTCACTAAATTCATCCCAGAATAGAAATTCATCAAGTTTGTGCAACTCGCCGGCCCTACACGCATACACGTAAAGCATTGGTACCACGGCAAGGCATGCAATGGATCCTTCGCCTCCGACATCATCATTTATGAGATACAATCTTTCCACATGATAAATAACTCAATAGAACTCAAAGAAAAATATTGTACCGTGAACAACCAATTTGCTATGCATACCAACTGATATAGACCGAACCTCGATGGCGAGATCCAATCCGTTGTTGCGGCCCGACCTTTCATGGTACTCCACCTCTAACAGCGGCACACGAAATAGAGGGTTTTATCCTTGCGGCTCTGCACGAGAGAAACAATCTGGACGATGGCACCTCATGCGCAAAACAGTTTCCTCGCAGAAATCACAACAAAGAGGTTTTCTAAACCTACCTCCAAAACTTGACACGGGAGTCTACCCTCGAAAACACATATGTATCTTTCACAAAATTAAATTCTCCGTACATTGGCCGTAGCCGCCCTTTTTATAAGCAACCCACAAATAACAAAACCGACCTAACATCTCTAGATTGAAACAGACTATCTCTCCTATTTAAACTAATCAAATATTCAACTAATAAAGTATCCGGCAGCCTTGATCACCTAGTACCATATATAACAAACTAGGACTCCTTTTGGTTGGTATGACTTCTCCCGGGGAAGGTGGACCCCACCCGCATCCTCTCAAGCTTAGCATGTCTCTAATTCTGCTTGTACACCTCATGCAATTGATACACTTTAACTTGCGTGGGAGTGGAATAAATAGAAATATAACTTTTATTTTTATCTTGTTGATCGATGCAAACAAATCAGATCTTACATGATTCCTTCCATTAGCATAGGTTGCCTTTTCTTCCAAGGAATTAATGCACGTTGGTATTTCCTTGCCAAATCGAGCCTGGTCAATATTGCATGTATATATCCTGTCTAGAGTTAGTAATTTACCTCGCATGGAATTATCCCCCTTCAATACATGCATGTCCAGGGACTTCTTTTTCTTCTCGTTGGCATGAAGATCAAATGAAGCAACGTCTTGTTTTCTTGTAATAGAAAATAGTTCCTTTAACACACTGACACGCGGTACTATTTTGCGATCATCAACAACACTAACGTTAGTCGCGGGCATATCAGCCTCTCCTCCTTGAAACGAAACCGTCCTCGGTTTTGAATCAATCTCTATAGCAATATTTGGATTTGCATTTTTTACGACGTCTGGAAAAATTTCAGTAGCCTCACCCTTCTTATTCTTTACTTCTGATGCAGCTTGAGCAATATCCCGCTTCTTGCGATCAGCCAGATACTTCTCTGATGTGTACGAATCAAGTGGGACGAATTGTCCTCCACAAATAGAAGAAAATTTGCCAACTGAATGATATGCCAACTGTCTTTTATCTGTACATGGTTTTCCTAGCAGTATTGAACAAGTATGCATGTGCATAGGAAGCACATCACACATGACTAGATCACCATATCCACATAGAATAAACCGTACTTCAATACCATGCATGATCTTGACAAACTTATCCTTCCAACAAAGGTCATACGGTTCTGGATGTTCAATCAACGATAGTTTCAAAGCATCAACCATAGACAAAGTCACTAAATTCATCCCAGAATAGCAATTCATCAAGGTTGCACAACTCACCGGCCCTACACGCATACACGTTAAGCATTGGTACCACGGCAAGGCACGCAATGGATCCTTCGTCCCCGACATCATCATTTGTGAGCTACGGTCTTTCCACATTATAAATAACTCAATAGAATTGAAAGAAAAATATTGTGCCGTGAACAACCAATTTGCTCTGAATACCACCTGATATAGACCGAACCTCGATGGCGAGATCCAGTCCGTTGTTGCGGCCCGACCTTTCATGATACTCCACCTCTAACAGCGGCACACGAAATAGAGGGTTTTATCCTTGTGGCTCTGCACGAGAGAAACAATCTGGACGATGGCACCTCATGCGCAAAACAGTTTCCTCGCAGAAATCGCAACAAAGAGGTTTTCTAAAGCTACCTCCAAAACTTGATACGGGAGTCTACCCTCGAAAACACATATGTCTCTTTCACAAAATTATAATCTCCGTACATTGGTCGTAGCCGGACCTTTTTATAAGCAACCCACAAATCGCAAAACCGACCTAACATCTCTAGATTGAAATGAACTATATCTCCTATTTAAACTAGTCAAATATTTAACTAATAAAGTATCCGGCGGCCTTGATCACCTAGTACCGTATATAACAACCTACGACTCCTTATTTTGGTTGGTACGAATTCTCCTGGGGAAGGTGGACCCCACCCGCATCCTCTCAAGCTTAGCATGTCTCTAATTCTGCTTGTACACCTCATGTAATTGATACACTTTAACTTGCGTGGGAGTGGAATAAATAGAAATATATCTTTTATTTTTATCTTGTTGATCGATGCAAACAAATCAGATCTTACATGATTCCTTCCATTAGCATAGGTTGCCTTTTCTTCCAAGGAATTAAAGCACGTTGGTATTTCCTTGCCAAATCGAGCCTGGTCAATATTGCATTTATATCTCCTGTCGAGGGTTAGTAATTTACCTCGCATGCAATTATCCTCCTTCAATACATACACGTCCAGGGACTTCTTTTTCTTCTCGTTGGCATAAAGATCAAATGAAGCAACGTCTTGTTTTCTTGTAACAGAAAATAGTTCCTTTAACACACTGACACGCAGTACTATTTTGCGATCATCAACAACACTAACGTTAATCACGGGCATATCATCCTCTCCTCCTTGAAACGAAACCATCCTCGGTTTGGAATCAATCTCTATAACAATATTTGGATTTGCATTTTTTATGACGTCTGGAAAAAATTTAGCATCCTCAACCTTCGTATTCTTTACTTCTGATGCAGCTTGAGCAATATCCCGCTTCTTGCGATATGCCAGATACTTCTATGATGTGTACGAATCAAGTGGTACGAATGGTCCTCCACAAACAGGAGAAAATTCGCCAACTGAATGATATGTCAACTGTCTTTTATCGGTACATGGTTTTCCTAGCAGTATTGAACAAGTATGCATGTGCATAGGAAGCACATCACACATGACTAGATCACCATCTCCACATAGAATAAACCGTACATCAACATGATGCATGATCTTGACAAACTTATCCTTCCACCAAAGCTCATGTGGTTCTGGATGTTCAATCAACGACAGGTTCAAAGCATCAACCATAGACTGAGTCACTAAATTCATCCCAGAATAGCAATTCATCAAGGTTGCGCAACTCGCCGGCCCTACACACATACACGTAAAGCATTGGTACCACGGCAAGGCACGCAATGGATCCTTCGCCCCCGACATCATCATTTGTGAGCTACAATCTTTCCACATGATAAATAACTCAATAGATCTCAAAGAAAAATATTGTACCGTGAACAACCAATTTGCTCTGAATACCAACTGATATAGACCGAACCTCAATGGCGAGATCCAATACATTGTTGCGGCCCGACCTTTCATGGTACTCCACCTCTAACAGCGGCACACGAAATAGAGGGTTTTATCCTTGCAGCTCTGCACGAGAGAAACAATCTAGACAATGGCACCTCATGCGCTAAACAGTTTCCTCACAGAAATCGCAACAAAGAGGTTTTCTAAAGCTACCTCCAAAACTTGATACGGGAGTCTACCCTCGAAAACATATATGTCTCTTTCACAAAATTATAATCTCCGTACATTGGCCGTAGCCGGCCCTTTTTATAAGCAACCCACAAATAACAAAACCGACCTAACATCTCTAGGTTGAAACGGACTATCTCTCCTATTTAAACTAATCAAATATTTAACTAACAAAGTATCCGGCGGCCTTGATCACCTAGTACCGTATATAACAAACTAGGAATCCTTATTTTGGTTGGCACGACTTCTCGTGGGGAAGGTGGACCCCACCCGCATCATCTCAAGCTTAGCATGTCTCTAATTTTGCTTGTACACCTCATGCAATTGATACACTTTAACTTGCATGGGAGTGGAATAAATAGAAATATATCTTTTCTTTTTATCTTATTGATCGATGCAAACAAAACAGATCTTACATGATTCCTTCCATTAGCATAGGTTGCCTTTTCTTCCAAGGAATTAATGCACGTTGGCATTTCCATGCCAAATCGAGCCTGGTCAATATTGCATGTATATCTCCTGTCTAGAGTTAGTAATTTACCTTGCATGCAATTACCCCCCCCCCCTTCAATACATGCACGTCCAGGGACTTCTTTTTCTTCTCGTTGGCATAAAGATCAAATGAAGCAATGTCTTGTTTTCTTGTAACAGAAAATAGATCCTTTAACACATTGACACGCGGTACTATTTTGCGATCAATAACAACACTAATGTTAGTCGCGGGCATATCATCCTCTCCTCCTTGAAACGAAACCGTCCTCAGTTTCGAATCAATCTCTATAGCAAATATTTGTATTTGCATTTCTTACGACGTCTGGAAAAATTTCAGCAGCCTCAACCTTCTTATTCTTTACTTCTAATGCAGCTCGAGCAATATCCCGCTTCTTGCGATCAGCCAGATACTTCTCTGATGTGTACGAATCAAGTGGTACGAATTGTCCTCCACAAACAGAAGAAAATTCACCAACTGAATGATATGTCAACTATATTTTATTTGTACATGGTTTTCCTAGCAGTATTAAACAAGTATGCATGTGCATAGGAAGCACATCACACATGACTAGATCACCATATCCACATAGAATAAACCGTACCTCAACACGATGCATGATCTTGACAAACTTAATCTTCCACCAAAGCTCATACGGTTCTGGATGTTTAATCAAGGACAGGTTCAAAGCATCAACCATAGACTGAGTCACTAAATTCTTCCCAGAATAGCAATTCATCAAGGTTGTGCAACTCGCCGGCCCTACACGCATACACATAAAGAATTGGTACCACGGCAAGGCACGCAATGGATCCTTCGCCCCCGACATCATCATTTGCGAGCTACAATCTTTCCTCATGATAAATAACTCAACAGAACCCAAAGAAAAATATTGTACCGTGAACAACCAATTTGCTCTGAATACCAACTGATATAGACCGAACCTCGATGGCGAGATCCAATCCGTTGTTGCGGCCCGACCTTTCATGGTACTCCACCTCTAACAGCGGCACACGAAATAGAGGGTTTTATCCTTCCGGCTCTGCACAAGAGAAACAATCTGGACGATGGCACCTCATGCACAAAACAGTTTCTTCGCAGAAATCACAACAAAGAGGTTTTCTAAAGCTACTTCCAAAACTTGATACGGGAGTCTACCCTCGAAAATACATATGTCTCTTTCACAAAATTATAATCTCCGTACATTGGCCGTAGCCGGCCCTTTTTATAAGCAACCCACAAATAACCAAACCGACCTAACATCTCTAGGTTGAAACGGACTATCTCTCATATTTAAACTAATCAAATATTTAACTAATAAAGTATCCGGCGGCCTTGTTCACCTAGTACCGTATATGACAAACTAGGACTCCTTATTTTGGTTGGCACGACTTCTCCTGGGGAAGGTGGACCCCACCCGCATCATCTCAAGCTTAGCATGTCTCTAATTCTGCTTTTACACCTCATGCAATTGATACACTTTAACTTGCGTGGGAGTGGAATAAATAGAAATATATCTTTTCTTTTTATCTATTGATCGATGCAAACAAATCAGATCTTACATGATTCCTTCCATTAGCATAGGTTGCCTTTTCTTCCAAGGAATTAATGCACGTTGGCATTTCCTTGCCAAATCGAGCCTGGTCAATATTGCAAATATATCTCCTGTCTAGAGTTAGTAATTTACCTCGCATGCAATTACCCCCCTTCAATACATGCACGTCCAGGGACTTCTTTTTCTTCTCGTTGGCATAAAGATCAAATGAAGCAACGTCTTGTTTTCTTGTAATAGAAAATAGTTCCTTTAATACACTGACAGGCGGTACTATTTTGCGATCATCAACAACACTAATGTTAGTCGGGGGCATATCATCCTCTCCTCCTTGAATCGAAACCGTCCTTGGATTTGAATCAATCTCTATAGCAATATTTGGATTTGCATTTTTTACAACGTCTGGAAAAATTTCAGCAGCCTCAACCTTCTTATTCTTTACTTTTGATGCAGCTTGAGCAATATCCCGTTTCTTGCGATCAGCCAGATACTTCTCTGATGTGTACGAATCAAGTGGTACGAATTGTCCTCCACAAACAGAAGAAAATTCGCCAACTGAATGATGTGTCAACTGTCTTTTTTCTGTACATGGTTTTCCTAGCAGTATTGAACAAGTATGCATGTGCATAGGAAGCACATCACACATGACTAGATCACCATATCCACATAGAATAAATCGTACCTCAACACGATGCATGATCTTGACAAACTTATCCTTCAACCAAAGCTCATACGGTTCTGGATGTTCAATCAACGACAGGTGCATCAACCATAGACTGAGCCACTAAATTCATTCCAGAATAGCAATTCATCAAGGTTGTGCAACTCGCCGGCCCTCCACGCATACACGTAAAGCATTGGTACCACGGCAAGGCACGCATGGATCCTTCGCCCCCGACATCATCATTTGTGAGCTACAATCTTTGCACATGATAAAAACTCAATAGAACTCAAAGAAAAATATTGTACCGTGAACAACCAATTTGCTCTGAATACCAACTGATATAGACCGAACCTCGATGGCGAAATCCAATCCGTTGTTGCGGCCCAACCTTTCATGGTACTCCACCTCTAACAGCGGCACGTGAAATAGAGAGTTTTATCCTTGCGGCTCTGCACGACAGAAACAATCTGGACGATGGCACCTCATGCGCAAAACAGTTTCCTCACAGAAATCGCAACAAAGAGGTTTTTTAAAGCTACATCCAAAACTTGATACGGGAGTCTACCCTTGTAAACACATATGTCTCTTTCACAAAATTATAATCTCCGTACATTGGCCGTAGCCGGCCCTTTTTATAAGCAACCCGCAAATAACAAAACCGACCTAACATCTCTAGTTGAAACGGACTATCTCTCCTTTCTAAACTAAGCAAATATTTAACTAATAAAGTATCCGTCGGCCTTGATCACCTAGTACCGTATATAACAAACTAGGACTCCTTATTTTGGTTGGTACGACTTCTCCTGTGGAAGGTGGACCCCACCCGCATCCTCTCGAGTTTAGCATGTCTCTAATTCTACTTGTACACCTCATTCAACTGATACACTTTAGCTTGCGTGGGAGTGGAATAAATAGAAATATATCTTTTCTTTTTATCTTGTTGATTGGTGCAAACAAATCAGATCTTACATGATTCCTTCCATTAGCATAGGTTGCCTTCTCTTCCAAGGAATTAATGCATGTTGGTATTTCCTTGCCAAATCGAGTCTGGTCAATATTGCATGTATATCTCCTGTTTAGAGTTGGTAATTTACCTCGCATGCAATTATCCCCCTTCAATACATGCATGTCCAGGGACTTCTTTTTCTTCTCGTTGGCATAAAGATCAAATGAAGCAACGTCTTGTTTTCTTGTAACAGAAAATAGTTCCTTTAACACACTGACACGCGGTACTATTTTGCGATCATCAACAACACTAACGTTAGTCGCGGGCATATCATCCTCTCCTCCTTGAAACGAAACTGTCCTCGGTTTCGAATCAATCTCTATAGCAATATTTGGATTTGCATTTTTTACGACGTCTGGAAAAATTTCAGCAGCCTCAACCTTCTTATTCTTTACTTCTGATGCAGCTTGGCAATATCCTGCTTCTTGCGATTAGCCAGATACTTCTTTGATGTGTACGAATCAAGTGGTATGAATTGTCCTCCACAAACAGAAGAGAATTCGCCAACTGAATGATATGTTAACTGTCTTTTATCTGTACATGGTTTTCCTAGCAGTATTGAACAAGTATGCATGTGCATAGGAAGCACATCACACATGACTAGATCACCATATCCACATAGAATAAACCGTACCTCAACATGATGCATGATCTTGACAAACTTATCCTTCCACGAAAGCTCATACGATTCTGGATGTTCAATCGACGGCGGGTTCAAAGTATCAACCATAGACTGACTCACTAAATGCATCCCGGAATAGCAATTCATCAAGGTTGCACAACTCGCCGGCCCTACACGCTTACGCATAAAGCATTGGTACCACGGCAAGGCACGCAATGGATCCTTCGCCCCCGACATCATCTTTTATGAGCTACAATCTTTCCTCATGATAAGTAACTCAATAGAACTCAAAGAAAAATATTGTACCGTGAACTACCAATTTGCTCTAAATACCAACTGATATAGACCGAACCTCGATGGCAAGATCCAATCTGTTGTGGCGGCCCGAACTTTCATGGTACTCCACCTCTAACAGCGGCACACGAAATAGAGGGTTTTAACCTTGCGGCTCTGCACGAGAGAAACAATCTGGACGATGGCACCTCATGCGCAAAACAGTTTCCTCGCAGAAATCGCAACAAAGAGGTTTTCTAAAGCTACCTCCAAACCTTGATACGGGAGTCTACCCTCAAAAACACATATATCTCTTTCACAAAATTATAATCTCCGTACATTGGCCGTAGACGACCATTTTTATAAGCAACCCACAAATAACAAAACCGACCTAACATCTCTAGATTGAAACGGACTATCTCTCCTATTTAAACTAATCAAATATTTAACTAATAAAGTATTCGGCAGCCTTGATCACCTAGTACCGTATATAACAAACTAGGACTCCTTATTTTGGTTGGTACGACTTCTCCTGGGGAAGGTGGACCCCACCCGCATCCTCTCAAGCTTAGCATATCTCTAATTCTGCTTGTAGACCATAAGCAATTGATACACTTTAACTTGCGTGGGAGTGGAATAAATAGAAATATATCTTTTCTTTTTATCTTGTTGATCGGTGCAAACAAATTAGATCTTACATGATTCCTTCCATTAGCATACGTTGCCTTTTCTCCCAAGGAATTAATGCACATTGGTATTTCCTTGCCAAATCGAGCCTCGTCAATATTGCATGTATATCTCATGTCTTGAGTTAGTAATTTACCTCGTATGCAATTATCCCCCTTCAATACATGCACGTCCAGGGACTTCTTTTTCTTCTCGTTGGCATAAATATCAAATGAAGCAACGTCTTGTTTTCTTGTAATAGAAAATAGTTCCTTTAACACGCTGACACGCGGTACTATTTTGCAATCATCAACAACACTAACCTTAGTCGTGGGCATATCATCCTCTCCTCCTTGAAATGAAACCGTCCTCGGTTTTGAATCAATCTCTATAGCAATATTTGGATTTGCATTTTTTACGATGTCTGGAAAAATTTCAGTAGCCTCACCCTTCTTATTCTTTACTTCTGATGCAGCTTGAGCAATATCCCGCTTCTTGCGATCATCCAGATACTTCTCTGATGTGTACGAATCAAGTGGTACGAATTGTCCTCCACAAACAGAAGAAAATTCGCCAACTGAATGATATGTCAACTGTCTTTTATCTGTACATGGTTTTCCTAGCAGTATTGAACAAGTATGCATGTGCATATTAAGCACGTCACACATGACTAGATCACCATATCCACATAGTATAAACCGTACCTCAACACGATGCATGATCTTGACAAACTTATCCTTCCACCAAAGCTCATATGGTTCTGGATGTTCAATCAACGGCAGGTTCAAAGCATCAACCATAGACTGACTCACTAAATGCATCCCAGAATAGCAATTCATCAAGGTTGCGCAACTCGCCGGCCCTACACGCATACGCGTAAAGCATTGGTACCACAGCAAGGCACGCAATGGATCCTTCACCGCCGACATCATCATTTGCGAGCTACAATCTTTCCTCATGATAAATAACTCAACAGAACTCAAAGAAAAATATTGTACCGGGAACAACCAATTTGCTCTGAATACCAACTGATATAGACCGAACCTCGATGGCAAGACCCAATTCGTTGTTGCAGCCCGACCTTTCATGGTACTCCACCTCTAATAGTGGTAGCCTCTCGCCCGCGCACACGATGCACACGAAATAGAGGGTTTTGACCTTGCGGCTCTGCACGAGAGAAACAATGTGGACGATGGCACCTCACGTGCAAAACAATTTCCTTGCAGAAATCGCAACAAAGAGGTTTTCTAAAGCTACCTCCAAAACTTGATACGGGAGTCTACCCTCGAAAACATATGCCTCTTTCATAAAATTATAATGTTCGTACATTGGTCGTAGCCGACCCTTTTTATAAGCAACGCACAAATAACAAAACTGACCTAACATCTCTAGATTGAAACGGACCATCTCTCATATTTAGACTAATCAAAGATTTAACTAATAAAGTATCCGGCGGCCTTAATCACCTAGTACCGTATATAACAAACTAGGACTCCTTATTTTGATTGGTATGACTTCTCCTGGGGAAGGTGGACCCCACCCGCATCATCTCAAGCTTAGCATGTCTGTAATTCTGCTTGTACACCTCATGCAAGTGATACACTTTAACTTGCGTGGGAGTGGAATAAACAGAAATATATATTTTCTTTTTATCTTGTTGATCGATGCAAACAAAACAGATCTTACATGATTCCTTCCATTAGCATAGGTTTCCTTTTCTTCCAAGAAATTAATGCACGTTGGTATTTCCTTGCCAAATCGAGCCTAGTCAATATTGCATGTGTATATCTCCTGTCTTGAGTTAGTAATTTACCTCGCATGCAATTATCCCCCTTCAATACATGCACGTCCACGGACTTATTTTTCTTCTCGTTGGCATAAAGATCAAATGAAGCAACATCTTGTTTTCTTCTAACAGAAAATAGTTCCTTTAACACACTGACACATGGTACTATTTTGCGATCATCAGGAACACTAACATTAGTCGCGGGCATATCAGCATCCATCGCACCATACTCGGCAAGCATCTCGCGATCCGCATCCGCCATTTTTTGGAAAAGGCCGCCCCGAGCTAGGCGTGGGCGGTCGTGATTTGGGCTTGGACGGGCTCCGTCGTGGCAAGGTATGCCACGAAGGAACGGACGGCTGCTCGAACACTCTCGGCGATTGCTAACTCTTTGGCCATGGGTTGCCGACCATTGTTAGAGAAGCTTCTTTCGATTTATGCGGTGACCACCAGGAGCTAGGCGTGGACGGCCTCGACATGGTCGTGGGCGGCCTCCATCAGGGCTAAGGCCGCCGCTGCGGAACGGATAGCTGTTGTGCCACTCTTGAAGTTGCTATCCCCGAGGCAGATGTTGTTGCCGCCACCTGAGAAGCAACAGCAGCCGTTTGGGCTGTCTTGGCTGCCCGGTAGCAGATTGCGGCCGTGCTCACACAGCTTGTTAGCACGCGCATGGCGGCTGTGGCCGCGCTCTCGCCGAAGTGGGCCATCGAAGTTGCCCTCACGATGCGGGTCCATGTCCCCATCTTTCACCGGTGATGATTGAATAGTGAAATGATATTTGGGGAGCGAGCTATAGTGCTTGACAAGCCGACTGTGGACTGTAGCCGACGCACCTTCTCGCGTAAGCCATATACGTATTATACTCCAACGGTGCTCGAAGATGTTTTGTACTGCATCTCACCCGGTTGGTGATAATAAATTGTGTGCGGTCTACTTAATTTTTCTTCTTGATTTGAAATACATAATGGGGTCATAGCGGCAAAGGAGAGTGTTTGAATTGCTAGAACTTTTATCTGCAGTGAACATGCAACTATAGGTGTATCGTCAAAAAATGGAATTATTCAGGGTTCGTTTGAACATTTTTATACATTAACTTGGTTCTCTAGGCATTTCAGGTGCACAATTCAAAATTAAATTACATGCAAATGCTCCACTGCACCAAAATGGGTTGTAAAATCATACGTGTGTCCATGGATTGATGCTTAAGTCCCATGCAAGAAATGTGGATGAATTTCAAACACCTCGGCACCGTGGCTCGCCGGCAAATGTTGAGATACTTGCTTTTGTAATTCTAGTAAATCTAAAACTCGCCTGATATTCATGAACCTTGGCATGCTATCATGGAATGGCATCAACATGCTGGGGTAAAAAAAGTCCCATTTGGGGCAGGTTTTGGTATAAGTTTCTCACAAACAAGAGCTTCTCAGAAGCCTCATGGTTCTGGTAGGGAAATGTGTCACCTTTGTGCACGAAACAATATTCGTCGCCTCTTCTTGCTTTCAATTTTTTTTGGTATCAACATAGAACAACAGGAGTGTCGTGTAAAATTTTGGATATTTTCGGGGTTCGTTTGGATATTTTTATATGTTAACTAAGTTTTCTAGGCATTTATGTGCATAATTTAAATTTGAACTATAGGCACATGCTCCAGTGCATAAAAGTGGGTTGAAAAATCAAATGTGTGTCCTTGGTTGCATGCTTAGGTCCCATGCAGGAAATGAGAACGAATGTCAAACACCTTGCCACCATCGCTCGGCCGCTAACATTGAGATACATGGTTTTAAAATTCTAGTAAATCAAAAACTCATCTGAAATTCATGAAACTTGACATGCTATCAAGGAACAACATCAACATGCCGAGGTAAAAATATTGTCCCATTTGGGGCAGGTTTGGGTATAAGCTTCTCATAAACCAGAGCTTCCCACAATAAGCCTCATGGTTTCGGTAGGGAACGTGCCACCTTTGTGGACGAAACAATATTTGTTGCCTCTTCTTGCTTTCAATTTTTTTCTAGTGTCAAAACAACAGGAGTGTTGTGTTAAATTTTGGGATTTTTCGTGGTTCGTTTGAACATTTTTATACATTAACTGAGTTTTCTATGCATTTTATGTGCATAATTCAAATTTGAACTACCGGCACATGCTCCAGTGCATATAAATGGGTTCAAAAATAAAATATGTGTACTTGGTTGCATGCTTAGGTCCCATGCAAGAAATGGGAATGAATTTCAAACACATTGCCACCGTTGCTCGGCCGCTAACATTGAGATACATGGTTTTAAATTCTAGTAAATCGAAAACTCGTCTGAAAATTATGAAACTTGGCATGCTATCATGGAATGGCATCAAGTCATGGTAAAAATATTGTCCCATTTGGGGCAGGTTGGGGTATAAGCTTCTCACAAACCAGGGCTTCTCACAACAAGCCTCATGGTTATGGTAGGGATGTCAGCTTTGTGGACGAAACGATATTCGTTGCCTCTTCTTGCTTTCAATTTTTTTTCTAGTGTCAACATAGAACAACAGGAGTGTTGTGTTAAATTTTGGAATTTTCCGGGGTTCGTTTGGACATTTTTCTATATTAACTAAGTTTTCTATGCATTTATGTGCATAATTCAAATTTGAACTACAGGCACATGCTCCAGTACATATAAATGGGTAAAAAATCAAATGTGTATCCTTGGTTGCATGCTTAGGCCCCATGCAAGAAATGGGAATGAATGTCAAACACCTTGCCATCGTCGCTCGGCCACAAACATTGAGATACATGGTTTTTAATTCTAGTAAATACAAAATCGTTTGAAATTCATGAAACTTGGCATGCTATCATGGAACAGCATCAACATGGTGTGGTAAAAAAATGTCCCATTTGGGGCTGGTTTGGATATAAGCTTCTCACATACCAGAGCTTCTGACAACAAGCCACATGGTTCCAATAGGGAATGTGCCTCCTTCATGGATGAAACGGTATTCGTTGCCTCTTCCTGTTTTCAATTTTGTTTTCCTAGTGGCAACATAGAGCAACAAGAGTGTTGTTCTAAAATTTGGAATTTCGGGGTTCATTTGGACATTTTTATACATTAACTAAGTTTTCTAGGCATTTTATGTGCATAATTCAAATTTGAACTAGATGCACATGCTCCAGTGCAGAAAAATGGGTTGACAAATCAAATATGTGTCCTTGGGTGCATGCTTAGGTCCCATGCAAGAAATGAGAATGAATTTCAAACACCAGGGCACTGTTGATTGCCAGCAAAATGTTGAGATATTTTGTTTTTAAATTCTAGTAAATCCAAAACTCGTTTGAAATTAATGAAACTTGGCATGCTATCATGGAATGGCATCCGACATGCTGTGACATTTTTCGTGTCCAATTTGACAGAAGGCACACTCAAATCACAGCCAACAAAGGCATTTTGAAACAAATAGATGCCACTTTAACATCTCAAACATTTGTATAATTTATATCATGGGCGTTCTGTTAACCATTCATGTGACGCCATGCGTCACACTTTTAATGATTAGGAGGTGATGTGCGGACAGCTGCTTGAGTAGACGGGAGGCGTGCGAGTGCAGTCCGCTGTGCACGCTGATCGGGAGGCATGAAGTTGTCCTCCAATGCGCAAGCTCACCGGAAAGCGTGCAAGCTGTACACTCCGCAGGCTCACTGGGAAGCGAGTCCTTTGACTTCCATGGCCACCCGCCTTGCTCGCATCCTCTCCATTAATGGCGCTCGAGGCACTGTTTAATATGGGCGGCCTTATTGTTCACCTCACATTCCCCTCCCGCAAACCTCCACCAACTCCATGGCGCAGAATGATCATTAGCCACTAGTCTCTTCCAGTTTAGTGAAGTCAACTCTAAGTTGAACGAGATAGAAAATAAGGAGGAATGGGGCCTCAAGGACATGGCCCCGAATGAGCTAGCCGCGACGGTTGCTGCCCCTGCGCCCGTCCCAGCTCCCATCCCCGCACCCGCGCCTGCGACCATCCCTGTAGCATTGACGGGCTGGTCGCCGAGCACTATTGCAGATCTGGAAGCCGCGGGCGTCAGCAAGATCCCTGCGGACCCGTGTGAGCTCGCGTACATGCCAGCGCCCGTGCCCGTGCCCATGCGCGCCGCTGCACCCGCCGCGCCCTTGCCTGCGCGCGGGCCCCCCTTAGCATCATGGGATGCCGCCATCGACTGCGACCTCGCAGTGCCGCGAGTTGCCATCTTCCCGCGCCCCTCCCCTTGATCGCGCAACGACATGATGTTTGATTTCCAAGTGAAAAACATTTTGTGCTACCTTGAAGACTTCAACAACGGTGTCCCGGAGGACGACAACGACAATGCCGGTGCGGCACGCCGCCTCCGCCGCAGCCGGAATTAGTTTTTTTGTTTATTATTGTATCTCGATCATATGAATATAAATTCGTAGTGTGAGTGAATGAAAGATATGGTTTGAATGAACTTGCATTTTTCTCTCTGAATGTACAGACTTATCAAATGATTTAAAAAACATCAATGGTTTTTAAATATAAAACACTGATCGTAAATGTATTATATAGAACACCCGTATGCAAAACGACAGCTTCCCCAGGAAGCCAAAGGAAAATGTGTCGAGTAGGATTTGTGCAGCTCTTCATCGCTAACGTTTTAGATAGAACACCCGTATCCAAACCGACAACTTCCCTGGTAAGCCAAGGGAAAATGTGCCAAGCATGATTTATGCAAATGTTTTAGATAGAACACTCGTATGCAAAGTGAGAGCTATGGTCTTTCCCAGTAAGCCAAGGAAAAATTCGATGCACAGGATTTGTGCATCTCTTCAATGCAAATAGTTCAATAGAAGGCGGTATGCAAAGTGAGATTTCTCCACTAAGCCAAGAGAAAATCTGTCACACAGGATATGTACATCCCTTCAACGCAAACAGTTTTTTTGAATGACCCGTGTGCAACCATGTATAGACAATTTAGTAAGATTTTCATCGGTCATATTGGGTATATTGTCATTTGTCAAACTAGAAAGATTGACATTTGTTAATATAATAACACTGCCCTTTGTCAACCTTGTAACCCTACCATTTGTCAAAATTTTGCAGCTAAAAATCACTAGCACTATCTAATTTTGCAACTGAAATTTAGTAAGCATAGATTTCATTCATAGATTAAGCAGTCATTCTTCATACAAACAGCTCAACTCGACAGCTGAACCGACCAAACTTTTCCCCAACTATTGCCAACCACGTACTAAAATAGCTAGTTCAACTATATATACTAGCTAATTTTAAGTACGTTGTACAGCTCAACATAGCTATAGTCAAACGAACTGAACAAAATACCCCCTAAATAGTACTATGTAACATCCCAATTTTTATTTGGATGTTATACATAAATCATCATATGCATATCATATTTATTCTTGCTTTTTGATGTGATCCTAGAAGTCTTAAGCAACTCAAGGACACAAGAAGAGAGTTGGAGGTTTCACTAAATTTCATATTTGGAATTTATTTCAAATTTTGAAGAAAGGATCAATTTGATTTTAATAGTTTCTCTCCAATTATTTCTAATATTAAAAATAAATGAGAGAAGATAATATGACTTCTTCAAACCAGGAGAAATATTGGAGAAAGAATTTTAAAATCAAATTGTTATTTTATTGGTATTTTATTTGCTATTCTATTTGAATTAGAAAAATATTGCATTTTTGAAAATTGCATATTAGTCCAAAAAAGTTCATCTTGCCCTAATTATTAGGTTTGGACGGTGAAAATTGTTTCTGAAATTTTTAGATTTTTCTTTATATTTATTTAGGATTTTTTTCCTTTGCGGCGAATTTTTTTAAAAGAAAAAGAGGTTCGGACCGACTGGGCCGAAGCCCAGCCGGCCTGGCAAGCCGGCCCGTCGCTCCATCGCCTCCGCCGCCGTGCGAGAGACGGATTCCCGCCGGAGTCCGCCGCCGCCTCGCCCCGGCGCCCCCTTCTCCAAGTCGGAGACCCCCCTGGGGGTCCTTTATAAGTCGCGCCGCCCCTCCCGATCCCCTCGCCAACCCCGACGCCTCGCAGCCTCGCCCCCGCCGCCGAGCACCGTCGTCGCCGCCGCCCCTCGCCGCTACTGCCGCCGCCGCCCACGCTGCCACCATTGTTGCCACCCGAGTCGCCGCCCCGCCTTGCCGCCGCAAGCCGCCGCCGCTGTCGACCGATCCGATCTGATCCGAGCCGCCATTTTTTTACGAACTGGTATAACCCCGAACCGTCTTGGTTTTTTTTAGGTTTTTCTCGGTTCTTTTAGAATAGATCGGTTTTCGTTTTTATTTTAGTTATTAAACGGACGTTCGTTCGTTATTTTGTTCGTTTTAACGAATAGTTTTCGTCGGATTAGTTCTGTTAGCGAACGTTCGCGCCATAATCTTTTTCTTTTTAGTTTATTTTCGGCCAGGGACCTATCCGTGAATAGTTTTATCGCGATTTAGCCCCTTATCTTAAAACTAGCATAACTTTTTACTCGTTTATCCAAATTAGATTAAACCAGCGCCTAAATCTTTGTTCTGTTCTGTTCTTTCCAGTTAACCAACTTGAACATGATTTTGACACTGTAAAATTTGACCTTAGTTCAGATTAGTAAATGATCTTGTATAGTTCGTTTCTCGAGTTTCGTTTCTCCTTTTGAGTTGTTTCTTTTTGCAAATCATAGCTACTCACATGTACCTACTGTTAAGATCTACTCCACATGATAATAATGCTGTTAGGTTTGACTTTTGTTAGTTTAAGCCGTTTGCTTGTTTCGTGTTTGATTTGGATCTTTTCTCGGTTTTCTCGTTGTTACGTTTGAGTGATTGCTTATGTATGCTACTGTTTTTCTACACTAGATTACCCGGAGTGTGAAGCTTGTTACTACGAATCTCTAGAATTTGCAGATCGTCAGCAAGGCAAGTTACACTTTGATCATACTCTTCTTTACCAAGTTTTTACTATGCATTAGTATTACCCCTCAAATATTTGCATGAGTAGGATTGGGAACATGTGGTTTGGTTGTAGTGCTTGAGGTAGGAACCTAATACCTTTTGATCACCCCGGGAATATACGTTATGCTTATTTATTGCTTAGCCATGCTCGTAGACGGGGATTGGATCGTGATTCACGCATGGAAGTTTGAGAGTTATTTTAATCATGGATAACATTAAGGTGGCAACTTTAATATACATCTGGGTGGATTGGTTGAGGCACCTGGGGAACCCAGTGTCTCCTGTTTGAGGAAATCCCGGAGTACCCGTGTGATTTTTCTTTGGTTCATCACCCAGGCTCAAAGTGATCATAAGATTATTCATGCTAGAAACTTCTGTGTGCAGCCACAAGCCATTATGGGCTCTGGCACAGTTGAGTAAGTTGCGTGAGCTCTTGAAGAGGTGGACTAGCAGATGTAGGGAAAAGTAGGTGTACCGGTCTGCCCGGAGTAGAGACTTAATGCTTCAGAAAGACTATGTCTCGGTCATCCGGTCATGGATGTGGTCGAGTCTTGTGGGGAAAAGTGCGCAAACCTCTGCAGAGTGTATAAACTAATCATGGTTAGCCATGTCCTAGGTTATGGACATCTTGAGTATCTGGTACTTGAATTACTGATGTGATCTCATCACTTTACTTAATTAATTTATTGGGTTAATTATGATACTTTTAATTGGGATTTGAGTTGGGGTTACCTTCTCAAATATTGGGCAACATGAGAGTAGTTAAATAAATTTATTCCTTTGTTGTAGGGAAAAACTAGCTTTATGCGAAAATCATAAACTTACAGCCTCCACCAGCCAAATACTGCATCTAGATATAGTTCTTGCATTTCATTGCTTTACAGTGTAACTCTGCCAGCATATTCAAAGTGCTAACCTACACGGCTGCAACGTCTCATGTTGCAGACTACTCAGACGATGAATAAGGTGCGATAGGTCGTTGTTTTGCACTCAGCTATGCCGTTGGAGTTGATGGACTCATTTACCTTCGAAGCTTCCGCAGTTATTTAGTTTAGATGGCCTTCAGCCATGATATTTTGTGTAATCATACTTTTTATGAGGACTCGATGTAATAAGTGTGTGATTGAACTCCGTTATAATTCCTCGAGTACTATGCATGTCAGCATTACCGATCCAGGGATGACACTGATGCACAGAGACTTAGGTCCATTCGGATCATGGTCGCTACATACTACCACATAGGGGCTTTGTACTACTTCCAGTAGCCTCTCCTCTGCCGATCGAGCGCGTGATGTCGCTTGAACTACGTCGACATTTACCCAAAGAGGAAGGGATGATGCAGCACAGCTATGGTAGGTATTTCCCTTAGTGATGAAACCAAGGTTATCGAACCAGTAGGAGAACCAAGCAACACTATGTAAATGGTACATGCACAAAAAGAACAAATACTTGCAACCCGACATGTAAGAGGGGTTGTCAATCCCTCCCGGGTAAAAAGATAGATTGGTTTGTAGGATTTGGATAAATATATCTCGCAATAAAACAAAATAAAATAAAACAATAAAAAGTGCAACAAAGTATTTTTGGGTTTTTGGAATAATAGATCTGAAAATAAAAGCGAATAAAAATAGATCTCAAAGGCAATTGATAGATTTCACTAATGACTTCTCTCAAGAAAAATAGCATACGGTGGGTAAACAAATTACTGTTGGGAAATTGATAGAACTTCAAATAATTATGACAATATCCAGGCAATGATCATTATATAGTCATCACGTCCAAGATTAATAGATCGACTCCTGCCTACATCTACTACTATTACTCTACACATCGACCACTATCCAGCATGCATATAGTGTATTAAGTTCATGGAGAAACGGAGTAACGCAATAAGAATGATGACATGATGTAGACAAGATCTATTCATGTAGGAATAGACCCCATCTTGTTATCCTTAATGAAAACGATCAATACGTGTCTTGTTTCCCCTTCTGTCACTGGAAAGAACACCACACAATTGAACCCATCACAAAGCACCTCTTCCCATGGCAAGAAAAATCGATCTAGTCGACCTACCTAAACCAAAGATTCTAAGAAGAAATATGAGGCTATAAGTAATCATGCATATAAGAGATCAAAAGAAGACTCAAATAACTTCCATGGATAAAATAGATCTGATCATAAACTCAAAGTTCATCGGATCCCAACAAACACATCGCAAAAAGAGTTACATCAAATAGATCTCCAAGATACCATTGCATTGAGAATCAAAAGAGAGAGAGGAAGCCATCTAGCTACTAACTACGGACCCGAAGGTCTACAATGAACTACTCACGCATCATCAGAGAGGCACCAATGAGGATGATGAACCCCTCTGTGATGGTGTCCAGATTGGATCTCGTGGTTCTGGAACTTGCGGTGGCTGGAATTGTGTTTAGTCGACTCCCCTAGGGTTTTTGGATTTTGGAGTATTTACAGAGCAAAGAGACGGTTCAGGAGGCGGCCGAGGTGGGCACAACCCACCAGGGCGTGCCTGGGCCCCCAGGCGTGCCCAGGTAGGTTGTGCTCCCCTCGAGCCCCCCTCTGGTACTTCTTCGGCCCAACAGGTGTCTTCTGGTCCAGAAAAATCTCCAAAAAAATTCGCTGCCTTTTGGACTCCGTTTGGTATTGATTTTTTGTGAAGTAAAAAAACAAGCAAGAACAACAACTGGCACTGGGCACTATGTCAATAGGTTAGTCCCAGAAAAATGATATAAAGTTGCTATAATATGGTTGTAAAACATCCAGGAATGATAATATAACAGCATAGAACAATCAAAAATTATAGATACGTTGGAGGCGTACCAGCGCGCTTAGTAAGAGACAGAGGAGGAGGAACCTACCGACGAGCTGGACAACTGGAATACGGTGCCTGCCGCTGCTTCACCTTTAGCGACGCTCACCTCGAATGCCCTCCGCCGCTCCATACGACCCCTCTCGAAGCGGCAGGACTCCTTGTAGATCTCCTCATTCTGCGCCTCTATGGCGGCGTGTGTTGCGGCCACGGCGATGGTAAGACTCTTTGCATGCTCGACCAGGCACTCCTCCTCCTCCCGCAGGAACTCGATGTAGCGCACAAGGTCGCTGACGCACATGCGGGGCTCCACCTCCACGTCCTGCCTTCGGGCTGTGGTGGCGGAGCGGGTGATGACCCCGGTGGTCGATGGTGGGCTGGCTGCCACGGCAATTGACGATGGGGTGGCGCCCACGATGGACACCTCCCACCTTCGGGCCATGGTGGCGGAGCGGGTGATGGCAACGGTGGCCGATAGTGGGGTGGTAGCCACGACGGCTACCTCCCGCCTTCAGTCCATGGTGGTGGAGCGGACGATGGCCCTGGCTTTCAACTGTGGTGTGGCGGCCACGGAGGCAGACGGTGGGGTGGCGGCAATAGCGGCCGGCAACAGCTGCCGACGGCAGCAGCGGCAGAGCGTGTGGTGGGTGTTGCGCGCACACCCAACAGGGATGCCATGCACACTACACTACGCCGGGGACTACGCTGCCGCCATGGTATAGCCTCCCAGCTGGAGCTATCCTCTAATGACGGCGGAGTGGCTGAGCAACGATGACGGACCAGTGCCATTGGCGATTGTGGGAGAAGTAGACGAGATAAGCTATAGGAAGGGAGGGGAAAATGTGACGCAAGACTCACCGGCCATGAGAGTTTATATAGCAAGCCGGTAAGCATTGGGATTTTGGGGGATACCGCCGAGTCGGGCGGGAAGCTTGCGCGGCTATGCGCGGGAACCTACTCGGTTGTGCGGGAACAGGCTCACAGACGATTCATTGACGCCACTTCGAGCCACTTTTTGGCCAAAAGAATGCCCCTACGAGCTGCTCAAGCTTGCGCTCGAAGCCGTCTGATACGTCTCCGTCGTATCTATAATTTTTGATTATTTCATGCCAATATTATACAAGTTTCACATACTTTTGGCAACATTTTATATGATTTATTGGACTAACCTATTAATCCAGTGGCCAGTGCCAGTTCCTGTTTGTTGCATGTTTTTTGTTTCGCAGAATATCCATATCAAACAAAGTCCAAACGCGATAAAAATTTACGAAGGATTATTTTGGAATATTCATGATTGGAGGTGGAATCAACGCTAATGGAGGCCCACGACCTCCACAACCCACCAGGGCACGTCGGGCACCTCCTAGCGCGCCCAGGTGTCTTGTGCCCTCCCTGTAAGTCGGTTGGGGCCCTTCTTCAGGCGCAAGAAAGATAATTTATGGAAAATTTTGTGTAAGAATTTCAGCGCAATCGGAGTTACAGATCTCTGGGAATTTAAGGAACGGTGAAGGGCCAGAAAATAGGAACGTGAAACAGAAGAGAAAAGAGAGGGAGATCCAACATTGGAGGGACTCCCGCCCCTCCGCCGCCATGGAAACCATGGACCAGAGGGGGAACTCTCCTCCCATCTAGGGGGGAGGACAAGGAAAAAGAAGAAGGAGGGGGTCTCTCTCCCCCTTGAGGGAGTCCTGGATTAGGGAGTCCTCGGACAGCCGGACTATATGCTTATGCTGGACTATTGGCTATGAAGATACAAGATTGAAGACTTTGTCCCGTGTCTGGGTGGGACTCTCCTTTGCGTGGAAGGCAAGCTTGGCAATTCGGATATGTAGATTCCCTTCTCTGTAACTGACTCTGTGTAACCCTTGCCCCCTCCGGTGTCTATATAAATCGGAGGGTTTAGTCCGTAGGACAGGAACAATCATAATCATAGGCTAGCTTCTAGGGTTTAGCCTCTACGATCTCGTGGTAGATCAACTCTTGTAATACTCGTATCATCAAGATCAATCAAGCAGTAAGTAGGGTATTACCTCCATAGAGAGGGCCCGAACCTGGCTAAACATCGTGTCCCCCGCCTCCTGTTACCATTAGCCTTAGACGCACAGTTCGGGATTCCCTACCCAAGATCCGCCAGTTTTGACACCGACATTGGTGCTTTCATTGAGAGTTCCACTGCGTCATCACCATAAGGCTTGATGGCTCCTTCAATCATCTACAACAATGCGGTCCAGGGTGAGGTTTTCCTCCCCGGATAGATCTTCGGCCAACTCGCTTGGCCATCTGGAGCAAATCGATAGCTATGCCCCTGGCCATCAGGTCAGGTTTGGAAGCCTAAACTACACTGCCGACATCCACAGAGACTTGATCTTCGACGGGTTCGAGCCCATGACAGGTGCACCCTACAGCCACGTTGAGCATGACCTAGATCTGCCATCGGACGGTGCTCACGAGATCGCACCTGCAGCTGCCCTGGCTCTAGATCCAGCGCAGATCGTGCCATCCGAGGACGGGGGATGGACCCCGCCACAGAAGCCGCACACTCAACGGCGATAGAGCTGAACACAGATTTCACTTCCAATGAGGTCTGCGTCATCGGACCCTCGGACTCGTCTCCGGCCATAGGCTCCAAATTGCGCGTATCCGCGCCCATCGGATCTAACTAGGCACCGATTTTGGAGTTCAGCTCCATAGACATCTTTCAGCACTCACCCTTGGGTGACGTGCTAAACTCGTTAAAATCTCTCTCCTTGTCAGGAGACTCTTGGCCGAACTATGTCCGACTTGAGTGGGAAGTGGACGACGAAGGAATTCATTACCCACCCACCACCCACTTAATAGCCATTGTCGATGACTTAACCGACATGCTTGATTTCGACTCCGGAGACATCGACAGTATGGACGACGATGCCGGAGAAGAACAGGAACAACCGCCCACAGGGCGCTGGACAGCCACCACATCATATGACATATATATGGTGGACACACCCAAAGAAAACAATGGTGAGGATCAAAAGGATGCAACGGAGGATAATCCTCTTGAGAAGCAGCCGAAGCACCGACGTCAGGGGCGCCACTCTAAACCACGCCAGGGTAGAAAGCGATACCGGCACAAGAGATAATAGCACTCCGGATGATGCCGAAGACGAAAACAATCCCCCCAGCCAAGCTTCGAACAGGCCGGACGGGAGGACGGGCAAGCTAGCCCCGATGAACAGGCCATGAACGAAGACTTGGAGGATGACAATTACATGCCCCTCTCTGAAGACGAGGTGAGCCTCGACGACGAAGAATTTACCGTTCCTGAGGATTCCGTCGAGCGGGAGCGCTTCAAGCGCCAGCTTATAGCCACTGCAAAGAACCTGAGGAAAAAACAGCAGTAGCTTCAAGCTGATCAAGATCTGCTCACTGATAGATGATGTCCTGGCGGCCGAGGAATACGGACTCGAGCGCCCAACAAAAAGTTACCCGAGGCGCAGGTTGTTACCTCAATTCGAGGATGAGGCACTAGAGCCTATACTACCAGCACAGGATGCGGCTGACCGACCACCTCGTGGCTGAGACAAAGCAGCGTATCAGTCCGAACACCAGCCCGCACCCCGTCGCCGAACAAATAGAATCATGAAGGCCCGGGGCTACACACATGACCTGCGAGACGAATTGGAAAACAAAGCAGGACAGTCAAGATCGACCTACGGATCGCGGGGGCATGCCCCAGCGCGTGATGATGACCGCCACGCCTGATATACTAAATACAAATCCGTCCGAGCCAAATACAGCAGACCAGATTCATTCAAACTGCGTCACGATGTAGCCCGGCATAGGCGCCGCGCACACCCTATGCTTCACCGACGAAGTAATGGAGCATGAATTCCTAGAAGGATTTAAACACGTGAACATTGAACCATATGATGGGACAACAGACCCCGCGGTATGGATTGAAGATTTCCTTCTCCACATTCACATGGCCCGCGGCGATGATCTCCATGCAATCAAGTACCTACCACTAAAACTCAAGGGACCAGCTCAGCACTGGCTGAATAGTCTGCCAGAAAACTCCATTGGCAGTTGGGAGAACCTGGAAGCATTCCTTGACAACTTTTAGGGCACTTATGTGCGACCACCGGACGTTGATGACTTAAGTCACATAACCCAACAGCCCGGAGAGTCAGCCAGGAAATTCTGGACTCGGTTCTTAACTAAAAAGAACCAAATCTTCGACTGTCCGGATGCCGAAGCCCTAGCGGCCTTTAAGCATAACATCCGTGATGAGTGGCTCGCCCGACACCTCGGCCAAGAGAAGCCGAAATCCATGGCAGCCCTCACGACACTCATGACCCGCTTTTGTGTGGGCGAGGATAGCTGGTTGGCTCGTAGCAACAGCACATCAAGAAATCCTGGCACTTCAGATGCTAGAGATAGCAATGGCAAGCCCCGACGCAACAGACACAAGCATCGCAACAATGGCGATAACACTGAAGACACGGCCTTCAATGCCGGATTCAGTGGCTCCAAGTCCGGTCAACAGAAAAAGCCATTTAAAAGAAACAATCTGGGCCCATCCAGTCTGGACCGCATACTCGATCGTCCATGTCAAATCCACGGCACCCCTGATAAACCAGCCAACCACACCAACAGAGAATGTTGGGTATTTAAACAGGCCAGCAAATAAATGCCGAAAACAAGGAAAAGGGGTCGCGTAGTGATGACGACGAGGAGCCTCGGCCACTGAACACAGGGGGACAGAAGAAACCCCCCCCCCCAAGTCAAAACAGTAAATATGATATACGCCACCCATATTCCCAAGCGGGAGCGGAAGCACGCACTAAGGGACGTCTACGCGATGGAGCCAGTCGCCCCAAAGTTCAACCCATGGTCTTCCTGTCCGATCACCTTTGATCGCAGGGACCATCCGACCAGCATTCATCATGGTGGCTCAGCCGCACTGGTTGGACACTATCATTGACGGATTCCACCTCACACGAGTCCTCATGGACGGTAGTAGCAGCCTGAACCTGCTTTTTCAGGATACAGTGCGCAAAATGGGCATCGATCCCTCAAGGATCAAACCCACCAAAACCACCTTCAAAGGTGTCATACCAGGTGTACAGGCCTGTTGTACAGGCTCAATCACACTGGAAGTGGTCTTCGGATCCCCGGACAACTTCCAAAGCAAGGAGTTAATCTTCGATATCGTCCCCTTCCAGAGTGGTTATCATGCACTTCTTGGATGAACTGCATTCGCTCGATTCAATGCGGTGCCACACTATGCCTACCTCAAGCTCAAGATGCCCGGACCTCGCGATGTTATAACAGTCAGCGGCCCTTTCAGCAGAAGTATAGAGCAACCTCCTTAGGCAGACCCTCAATTCGCAAATAAAGCCCCCGAACACCGTCAAGCGAGTCCGAACTACTCGACAACAGGATCCTCCAGCCCGTCCAGAGCTCACCTAGCAATTTGTCCACCGTCCTAGTCCCAATCAAGCGGTGAAATTCGTGCCGCGCGTACATAATTACTCACTTAAAATGCAATGGACATAGACGGAGGCACAACTAGACCGCGGTCCACAATGCGGCTCAACCGCCCTGGGACCCACATACCTTCACTTGTTTTCTTTCTTTCAGGATCTTATCTTCTTAAGGCTCTTCCGATAACCTGATCATCGGACCCATCACGGGACGGATACACCAAGGAAGCAAGGAGCTTTGACATACAAGGGAACCCCCAGGTGGTCTCTGCTAACGATCGCTATACCTGTTTTACATACCCACACGCAGCTCGCTCTTGGTCATGGCATGTCAAATAGCCATATTTGCTTATCGCACTACTTGTATTCATACGCCTTGACGTATTACTCAAATAACAATGGAAAATAATTTGCAGCGTCAGCTTATTACTTCTTTTTTTCCTTGACTATTTATTTATTACAAATCGCACCCGTACATTCTGGTACCTTCAGTTCGCCAGGGGCTTCAGTGTACCCCATAACACGGCAAGAAAGTCCGAACACTTTTAACAGTACGGCACCCCGAACTTATAGCATTATATGCATCAGCTCCGAATCATGTCTTGGGTCAATAGTTGGGTTGCCCAGCTCCTGTGCTTGCTACCCTACATTCCGCTATATCGGCTAGGGTAGTACAAGGAGAAATACTGCGATTGTGTCCGGGTTCTTCCGGACGAGCACCTAAGTAAAGAAAGCCGAAAACTGATTGTCATGATGCGGCGAGAGCTGGTCACTGTTCGAGAGGTTTCAAATCCTTAAAGATTTTTTCAGCTTTATGCGAGGAATCGGTCTTTGTCCAATTTAGGCATGTATAGCACCCCAAGTTCGGCCTTCCGAATACCAGGGGCTATGCCAAAATTTAAAATTATAGAACTTCTATGGCTAAGTGAGGGTGATAAAGCTGTATAGTCCGATTGCCTTGTTCATTGTGCTAGACACCTCCTTAAAGGACTAGAAACTTGGATAAAGATTGTTTAGATTTATCCCAAACACCCGTGTACTAGTTACATGGGGACAGAAGCCGGCGACTGGCCAACCCTCAGATTTTATAAACAGCCGCACAGGTGGTAAAATTTTAAATCAACAAGCATTATATTGCACAAATGAACTTGTTTCATATTACAGGATAAAATGAATGTATTCATTCAAAGATTACATCCTTTGTACATTGCTCCGCCACAAGGCGGGATCCCTTCAGGACACTGTCATAATATTGTTCGGGTCGGCAGTGCTCCTTGCCCTTCGGTGGCCCCTCGGTCATTAGCATCGTGGCGTCCATCTTCGCCGAATGCATCTTTGCACGGGCAAAGGCCATCCACGCACCTTCAATGCAAACTGACCGCCTTATGACTTCAAGTCGCGGGCAGGCACTAACAAGCCACTTCACGAGTCCGAAGTAGCTGCTGGGCATAGGCTCGGCAGGCCATAGTCAAACTATGAGGTCCTTCATGGCCAGTTCGGCTGCCTTGTGCAGCTCGACCAGTTGCTTCAGCTGGTCGCTCAAGGGCATCGGCTATTCTATCCCAAGATATTGAGACCAGAACAACTTCTCCGTTGAGCTCCCTTCTTTGGCTCGGTAGAACTCTGCGACATCTGATATGCTGCACGGCAGATCCGCAAACACTCCTGGAGAACTCCAAATTCGGGTAAGTAAGAAGAATGTCTCCTTCACATGCTTGCTTTGCATAACAACTGCCTTACCCGCTGCAATCTTCTTGGCCGCCTGGATCTCCTGGAGGGCCTTCTGGGCTTCGGCTTTGGCGTCTTATGCGCTCTGGAGGGCCTTGGCAAGCTCGAACTCTTGAGTCTTAGAGTCACGCTCCAAGGACTCGTACTTCTGGACGAAATCCTGGAGCTCTTGCTGGACCTCGCTGACCCGAGCCTCTTGCTTCTCGCACGCGGCGTGTTCCTTGGCCGCTTTGTCTTCGGCCTCGGCTAGCGCCTTCTTAAGGGCCGCCACTTCGTTCGTGGCCCCTATAAAAGTTCATGACGTTTTTATCAGCAGAAACTATTTATCCTTCATAAGTATACAGCCAGGGTATTATGTACCTTGACTCTCCTCCAGCTGCCTCTTCACAAGGATGAGCTCTCCCTCGGTCCGCTCCAGGTCCTGCTTTAGTCGGGAGACCTCCGCAGTACGAGCGGCAGCGGCCAGCAGTGATGCCTGCTTATTTACATAGACATCTTATGTTAGACTCCTGCGACTATTATTTTGATCCTCTGCTCGGCTTTTCTTTCCGAACACCAAACAGAGCATCAGGGGCTACTATCTACATTGTGATATTCTCTCACAATTCTATTACTTACCTCAAAGCCTGCTAGAAGGTTAGTGCATGCTTCGGTCAATCCGCTTTTGGCGGACCGGACCTTCTCAATCACCGTGCTCATAAGACTACGATGTTCTTCATCAATGGAAGCGCCACGAAGCGTTTCTAGCAAACTGTCCGGTGCCTCTGGATGGACAGAGGTCATCGGTACAGGCGGCTCCCCTCCTTAGGGAGAGGCTGCCTCCCTGAATCCGGAACCACTTGGGTTTCCGGAGCCATATTCGGCTGGGGGCCAAATTGGTTGCGGCCCCCATTATCGGAGTTAGTGGGGGTCTTTCCCCCCATGTGTCCGACAACTGGGGTTTCGCCTGGGGGCATCTCCAGAACTGTCTCTCCTTGGCCTGGTATCCTTCGAGACAAAAACTCGGTGTCGTCCGCGGCCTTGGGGGAGGAGGCTGTCGAAAGAGACTCGATGTTCATCGCTGACGGGTCCAGCGATCCCTCCGAAGAGGAGGATATCTCGATGGTGGATTTGGCCGGACAGCAGGTGCACGTCTGGCACGTTAAGAAGCAATAAAGCAAACATACCAGAAATACTATTGTGTCCGGATACTTACGACTTAGCCAGGAGCTTGACCCTGGGTTCCCACTCCTCGCCGATGTTGGTGGTTGCGGTGGAATGTTCCAGAAGGAAGGTTTTTCCCTTCTTGGACACCTCGTCCTCCCCATGCGTGGCGGCCTTCCTCTTCTTTCTCCCCCCGTAGGGGGGTGGATTTCCTCCTCCTCCTCCTCCTCGTATTCAGTGGAGGAGTGCGTCTCAGTGTCTTCGAACATCATGTCCGATGCAACCTTGCGCCGGAGACCTTCTCTGGTCCCCACGGCCGTCTTCTTGGCCTTCTTCTCTGACACCTCATAGGGCGCCGGAAACAGCATCTTCGTTAGAAGAGGCGATTCTGGATCTTTAGGTAGCGGAGCCGAACAGTTAATCTGCTCCGCTATCGCTACCCAGGCCTGTAAGATCGGCATGGAGGCTTAGATTCCTCCCGCGGATGTGCTGGTAAAAGGCATATCCTGCAAATATGAAAACTTACCGGATTGGCTCGGCGTTTTGCGTTGAGTCCGCGATCTTCGGTTAGGGGCGATGGTACCTCGTTGGCCTTGAAAAGCACCTTCCAGACGTCTTCCTGCGTCGTGCCGAAGAGCTCTCGCAGCGTCTGGCGTTCGGCCGGGTCAAACTCCCACAGATTGCAAATCCGTCTCTGACACGGAAGAATCCAGTGGAGGAGCATAACTTCGACCATGTTGACGAGCTTGATTTTCTTGCTTATCATAGTTTGGACGCATGTCTGAAGTCCGGTCAGTTCTTCACTGAGCCCCAGGCTACGCCCTTCTCTTGCTAGGAGGTGAGCCGCATGGGGACGCCGGATCGGAATTCTGGGTCGCCGCCCAGTTGGCGTTGCATGGCTCGGTGATGTAGAACCACCCTGATTGCCACCACTTCACGATCTCCACAAAGGAACCTTCGGGCCAGGTGACATTGGGCATCTTGCCCACCATGGCGCCTCCGCACTCCGCTTGTTGGCCTCTCACCACCTTTGGCTTCACGTTGAAGGTCTTCAGCCATAGGCCGAGGTGGGGTGTGATGCGGAGGAAGGCCTCGCACACGATGATAAATGCTGAGATGTTGAGGATGAAGTTGGGGGCCAAATCATGGAAGTCTAGCCCGTAGTAGAACATTAGTCCATGGACGAATGGGTGGAGGGGGAATCCTAGCCCGCGGACGAAGTGGGAGAGGAATACTACCCTTTCCTGGGGTTTCGGGGCAGGGATGATCTGCCCTTCGGCCGGAAGCCGATGCGCGATGTCTGTGGACAAGTATCTGGCCTCCCGAAGCTTCTTGATGTCCTCCTTCATATTGGAGGAGGCCATCCTCCCGCTCCGGACATGTTCGGAATGTTTTTGCGGAGAAGGTGAAAACTTGGGCGTTGGAGCTCGAGAATGGATGAGCAGAGGAGGAAGAAGGCGTGGGTGAAAAAGGGGAATCCTTATCTCTTTATAAAGGTGGCAGTCATGTGCCTCCCCACTTGCCCTAAAAACTCGCTTATTCCCCAAGCGTCGTGCTAATGGAGCGGTTGGGTTACCCACACCTGTATTTATGAGAATCCCGTGAGGAGGGGACATGATCTCTGCTTCGACAAGACGTGCCAATAAAACCGCCTCGCAAGATGTGCAGTAGCAGGTTGAGAAAACGGTCCGAATAATGACCGGGCCATGGCGTGATGTCACGCTGTGAAAAGTTGTCAGCATATTAGACTCGTGGAATATTGTACTCTCTTCGGTGGTATGTGGAATTTGTTTTCCAGAGCCGGACATGATTCTTGTGTTCAAGATCTACTTTGGAGTATTCGGAGAAGGAACCCGCCTTGCAATGCCGAAGACAATCTGCGCGCCGGACTCATCATCATTGAAGCCTGGTTCAGGGGCTACTGAGGGAGTCCTGGATTAGGGGGTCCTCGGACAGCCAGACTATATGCTTATGCCGGACTATTGGACTATGAAGATACAAGATTGAAGACTTCGTCCCGTGTCTGGGTGGGACTCTCCTTTGCATGGAAGGCAAGCTTGGCAATTCGGATATGTAGATTCCCTTCTTTGTAATCGACTCTCTGTAACCCTAGCCCCCTCCGGTGTCTATATAAACCGGAGGGTTTAGTCCATAGGACAGGAACAATCATAATCATAGGCTAGCTTCTAGGGTTTAGCCTTTACGATCTCGTGGTAGATCAACTCTTGTAATACTCGTATCATCAAGATCAATCAAGTAGGAAGTAGGGTATTACCTCCATTGAGAGGGCCCAAACCTAGGTAAACATCGTGTCCCCCGCCTCCTGTTACCATTAGCCTTAGACGCACAGTTCGGTACCCCCTACCCGAGATCTGCCGGTTTTGACACCGACACCCCTCTCTCCCGGTGGCGCCAGAACGCCGCCGGGGCAAGGATCATGATGTCGATCTACATCAACAATCTTTCTACCGTCAACACCAACTTTCTCCCCCTCTATGCAGTAGTGTAACACCCCTTCTCCCTGCTGTAATCTCTACTTAAACATGGTGGTCAACACTATATATTATTTCCCAATGATATGTGGCTATCTTATGATGTTTGAGTAGATCTATTTTGTCCTATGGGCTAATTGATGATCGTGCTTGGTTTGAGTGTATATTTTATTATGTTGCTGTCCTACAGTGCCCTCCGTCTTGCGCAAACGTGAGGGGTCCCCGTTGTAGGGTGTTGCAATACGTTCATAATTTGCTTATTGTCGGTTGCCGGAGTGACAGAAGGCTGAACACGCATAAGTGGGTTATTGCGTATGGGAGTAAAGAGGACTTGATACTTAATGCTATTGTTGGGTTTTACGACCTTAATGATCTTTAGTAGTTGCGGATTCTTGCTAGAGTTCCAATCTGCATATGATCCTAGTAGATAAAGTATGTTAGCTCATACCTCTCCCTCATATAAAATTTCAAGAATGATTACCAGCCTAGTTATCGATTGCCTAGGGACAAATGACTTTCTTGGTAACAAAAGCTATCTACTTTTTATTGTCTCGCAATTTATTCGAGTTTTATTCTCGCGAAGTACTCGTAGTTTTATTCTTGCAAAATAGTTTTATTCTTGTTCTAGGTAAAGCAAACGTCAAGTGTGTGTAGAGTTGTATCAGTGGTCGATGGAACTTGAGGGAATATTTGTTGTACCTTTAGCTCCTCGTTGGGTTCGACACTCTTATTTATCGAAAAAGGCTACAAATGATCCCCTATACTTGTGGGTTATCAAGACCTTTTTCTGGCACCATTGTCGGGGAGCAATAGCGTGGGGTGAATATTTGTGCTTGTTTGCTTTATCACTAAGTAGTTTTTATTTTCTGTTCTAAGTTGTTCTCTATCTTTAGTTATGGATATGGAACACGAAATACCAAAAAAAATTAGTTGTACTTGCTACTCATGGGGATGAGGAACTTCATAAAACCCTCGATGCTCGTTATGTGAAAAATATTAAACACTACTTTGATAATCCTGAGAAAACCCCGTTCAACGTGATAATGGGAGACACGTTGGATCAATGTGAATACTTTAGGGATTATCGCTTGACACAAAAGGGAAACTATTATGAGATCAAATTGATATGTTGCATTGGTATGCTTGGAATTTATGCTCGAGATATGATTATACTTGTTGCTCTAGGATGAAGGCTCGACCCCTTCCCTTTTCATGCTCTAGGATAATGAAACCTTGGCTTCTTATGCTAATAGTAGATATGACTATTATGATGCGGAACGAATAGAAGAATTTGTTGCTTTTAAGGGTGCTTATGAGGTTGAATCTTTGTTTGAGAAGTATGAAGATTTTGATGATTCAGTTTATAGACCTGAAAATTTTTCCATCCTTAAATATTGCTATGAGAATTATAAATACAATTCTGATATTGATGCATTTATTGAGAAAGTCTCCGCTGTCCAACAAGAGACTAATATTTTGCAGGAGTCTATGGAAGAAGGGATGATGAAACTGTGAGCTCATTGGATGAAAAAGATGATGAGGAGAGCGAAGAACAAAAGGAGGAAGAGAGGATTAGCTACCCGTGCCCACCTTCTAATGAGAGTAACTCTTTAACTCATACATTGTTTAATTTCCCTTCGTTCTTACCGAAGGATGAATGCTATGATAATTGCTATGGACTTGTTGATTCATTTTAAATATCCCTTTTTGATGAACTTGATGCTTGCTATGCTTGTGGCCATGATGCCTATATGAATTATGTTTATGGATATGAACTTGCTATAGTTCCTTATACTAAGAATGAAATTGTTGCTATTGCACCCGAACATGATAGTCCTATTATCTTTTTGAATTCTCCAAACTATACTATATCTGAGAAGATTGCTCTTATTAAGGATTACATTGATGGGTTGCCTTTTACAGTTGCATATGATGATTTTAATGAAAATAATATGCATGTACTTGCTGCTCCTACTTGCAATTATTATGAGAGATGAACTACATCTCTGCCTCTTTATGTTTCCATCATGATAGAATTGCAAGAAATCGCTTATACTATGCATTGGCCTTTACTTGATGTTCATGAATTGTTCTTGTATGGCATGCTGATGCATAGGAAGAGAGTTAGACTTTGTCATTGCATGATATATGTTGCTTTGTGATCACTACTAAATGCCAAATCATTGTTAATTCAAAATGGCTTTGATATACCTTGGGATCCAGGTGGATCAATTACTTGAGCACTTTATGCCTAGCTTAGGCTTTAAAGAAAGCGCTGCCAGGGAGACAACCCGAAAGTTTTATAGAGTCACTTATTTCTGTTGAGTGCTTTTATAAAGTTTAAAACAAAAAAATATAGAGGGGAACATAAAAACTTTTTCAAAAAGAGAAGCGATTGAAGGTGATGCATTGGAGAAGTGAGGGTCGACCTTGAACACTTGTGTTCATGCTCATGGAAACAATGTAAATTTTTCTTGGAAGTTTTTCGCCAAAAAAATTATCCCCTTGTACAAATCCTTTGTATTTTAAAATTATTGTGCCAAGATTTGCCTTTAGGATGAGTAGATTGCTTGTTGGTATGTGCGGTGTAAAAACAGAAACTTTGGCTGTAGTGCGGGATTTTACATTTTTTACTGGAACGTCAAAAGTTTTTGAAATTTTTGCACAGTATTTATATACATATTGTTTATTTTGTCCTATCAGAATTTTTGGAGTACCACAAGTATGGTAGATGTTCAGATTGCTACAGACTGTCATGTTTAAGACAGATTCTGTTTTTGATGCATTGTTTTGCTTGTTTTGATGAAACTATCGATTCTATCGGTGGTATAAGCCATGGAAAAGTTATAACACCGTAGATAAAATGAAAAAACAAAATATGAATGGGTTTGCAATAGTACTTACAGTAGTGATTTGCATTATTATACTAACGGATCTCACCAATTTTCTGTTAAGTTTTGTGTGGATGAAGTGTTCAAAGATCGAGGAGGTCTCGATATGAGGAGAAGGAGGAGAGGAAAGAGTTCAAGCTTGGGGATGCCCATGGCACCCCAAATAAATATCCAAGGATATTCAAGCGTCTAAGCTTGGGGATGCCCCGGAAGGCATCCCATCTTTCTTCAACAAGTATCGGTATGTTTTCGATTTCGTTTCGTTCATGCGATATGTGCAAATCTTGGAGCGTCTTTTGTGTTTAGTTTTCATTTTTCTTTTATGCACCATGCTGGTATGAGATAGTACATTGTTGATTTATAGAATGCTCATTGCACTTTACTTGTATCTTTTGAGTATAGCTTTATAGAATGCTTCAAGTGTTTCACTTATCTCTCCCTAATAATAAAGCACTGATTGAGTCTCCGGTTTCACCGTCACAATACACTTTCTTCTCATGTCATAATACGCTTTTATGATTCGTATAGACAAAATCGTAATATAAACAAGGTGGTACTAATAAACGCCGTGCACCATCCTCACATTTCGTATGTGGTCACCAGCTTCATTAGTTAGGTGGGCCAATATTTAAATTTTGTTATGGGCCGCTAAAAATAGTAGCGTCATGTGCTAAAACATGCAAGGAAAAAACAAGGACGAGACATGCCACATATTGCGAGAGACAACTGGTCTAAAGGAAGGAGAGAAGAGCCCAGAGGAGGGCCCGACGGAGGGCGTCGCAGGAGGTCGGAGGAGAAGGCCGGGCGAGGCGGCACATAGGCGAGCACGCGGTGGCAGTCGAGGAGGCAGGGGGAAGGCCGGCTGGGATCGGGGATCAAAAATACCATCTCTCGAGGGAGAGAGTAAGCCAGAAAGAGGGAGATGGATGGAGCAGGGCGGCGCCCACTCCCCGTGGCACCTCCACTCGCCGAACAGCTGCGGCGTGTGCATGCTCGCCCAGGATCAGTCCCTGCTCGGATTCGAAAGACCAGATGAATCAAAAAAAGCAGCAGCAAAAATTGCCAGGCGGAGCCCCGACGCAGATCCACGCGGACCCATCAAGCTGCGGCCGAGCTCGACCCTGAAGCAGGCCACCGCTGCCACGGCCGGCGGCTCCACCACAGGCCCAGCCAACCCCCCTCCCCGCGTGCAAGCCTGGCCACCGGGAGCTCATATGCAGCCGCACCGCAACCGGCCGAGGAACGCATGGGGGGCGGTCACATCGGTGAAGGGGAAGAGAGAGATGGGGTCAACAGAACAAATGCCATGGGCGTGGAGAGAGGGAGGGGGTTGTGCTTTGCGATGTGGAGGAGGGAAGAGAGAGGGGAACGCGGCACCATGGGCTGGAGTAGAAGGGTGCATGGTGTGTTGTGTGCTAGAGCCATGGATAAAGAGAAGAGGGAGAGCAGCGCTGATGGGTGGGAAGGCGCTGGATAGATGGATAAGGCTGGTCATAGTGGGAGTAACATAGGTAGTAACTTAGATGCCACATAAGCAAAAATGATGAGGTCGCAAGTAATTAATGAGGAGAGAGGCAAATAGAGTAACATAATATGTTACCATCACATAGCGCTTTCCAATGCAAAATGAGTTTACAAAGTAATAAATGAAGACATCTATGTTACCACATATATGATACTACCCACTATGAAGGTAGTAACATAGACTAGTAACATATGCATGTTACTAGTCTAAGTTACTCTCCACTATGACCAGCCTAAAGAGACGGGAAGGAGGAAGGAGAGCAGCAGATGTCCACGTCTCCACACAGTAGTAGTAGTCTCGGTGGGGATTATTGCTGTGGATTTTGCTTTTTTTAATGGCTGCACCAGCCAGAAGCTGCTGGAGGTTGCCATGCGTGCTACCACCAATTGTAGATTTTTTCTAATGAGCACCGATATAGTCTAATGTTCAAGCCAACAACATCTAATGAGTACATCAGCAGATAAAATAATTAATGATTGAAATATTGGAAATAAATATTTCTACCGAAGAGTAAAGAGAATGTGACAACTGACAACGCTTGAAAGTGCAACTATCCCTAGGTGGTTTTGGTAATTCATAACAACATATAGCTCATTGAGCTAATGCTATTCCAAGACCATTATTTCAGGAAAGCTCAATGAATGGCATGGCATAGATGATGAAAGTGGATCCCTCAAAATACTAATGACAAAGGATTGGCTCAAGCTCAAAAGCTCAAGACTCTTCATTTTATATTTTAGTGATCCAAGATCACATTGAGTCTATAGGAAAAGGCAATACTATCAAGGAGGGATGAGGTGTTGCTTAATGAGCCTCTTGCTTCATGTGCTTAGTGATATGCACCAAGACCCTTAGCTACTTTCTCACATCCACAAATGACCTAAACCTAAAGCCAAAATCGGTCACACCAATTCTTTCTATCCGGCGCAACCGAGTTCAAATGTCATAGCCACCACCACAAACCCTAGGCAAATCGGTCCTACCGATAGGGATCTCGGTCTCACAGAGATGGGATTGTAATCTCTTCATAATGTTTCGGTCTAACCGAAGTGAGCGATCGGTCCCACCGAGATTGCAATGTAAATTCTCTGTTTCCCTTTTGTAACATTTTGGTCTCACCGAAAAGAGCAAATCGGTCCCACCGAGTTTACCTGACCAACTCTCTGGAAAGCTTATTACCAAAATCGGTCTCACCGAGTTTGTGTAATCGGTCTTACCGAGATTACGTTATGCCCTAACCCTAACCGAATCGGTCTCACCGAGTTGCATGTCAGTCCCACCGAAAATCCTAACGGTCACTAGGTTTACTAAATCGGTCCGACCGAGTTTGTTGAATTGGTCTCACCGAGTTTGGTAAATTGTGTGTAACGGTTAGATTTTGTGTGGAGGCTATATATACCCCTCCACCTCCTCTTCATTCGTGGAGTGAGCCATCAGACTAAACCTACACTTCCAACTTACCATTTCTGAGAGAGAACCACCTACTCATGTGTTGAGGCCAAGATATTCCATTCCTACCATATGAATCTTGATCTCTAGCCTTCCCCAAGTTGCTTTCCACCCAAATCTTCTTTCCACCAGATCCAAATCCTATGAGAGAGAGTTGAGTGTTGGGGAGACTATCATTTGAAGCACAAGAGCAAGGAGTTCATCATCAACGCACCATTTGTTACTTCTTGGAGAGCGGTGTCTCCTAGATTGGCTAGGTGTCACTTGGGAGCCTCCGACAAGATTGTGGAGTTGAACCAAGGAGTTTGTAAGGGCAATGAGATCGCCTACTTCGTGAAGATCTACCGCTAGTGAGGCAAGTCCTTCGTGGGCGACGATCATGGTGGGATAGACAAGGTTGCTTCTTCGTGGACCCTTCGTGGGTGGAGCTCTCCGTGGACTCGTGCAACCGTTACCCTTCATGGGTTGAAGTCTCCATCAATGTGGATGTACGATAGCACCACCTATCGGAACCACGCCAAAAACATCCGTGTCTCCAATTGCGTTTGAATCCTCCAAACCCTTCCCTTTACTTTCTTGCAAGTTGCATGCTTTAATTTCCGCTGCCTATATACTCTTTGCATGCTTGCTGAATTGTGTGATGATTGCTTGACTTGTCCTAAGATAGCTAAAATCTGCCAAACTCTAAAATTCGGAGAAGGTTAAGTTTTTAATTGGTCAAGTAGTCTAATCACCCCCCCCCCCTCTAGACATACTTCAAGGTCCTACAAGTGGTATCAGAGCTTTGGTCTCCATTTGCTTTGATTTCCATAGCTTTTGGTGGTCATAGCCTTGGTTTTACAACCTAGGAGAGTATGGTGTCTAGCGAGGGAAATTATCACCGTAGAGGTCCTTACTTTGATGGTACTAATTTTGCTAGTTGGAAGCATAAGATGAAAATGCATATTCTCGGACATAACCCCGTCGTTTGGGCAATTATTTGTATTGGCTTGCAAGGTGAATTCTTTGATGGGAGAGAGCCAAACCATGAAGCAAATGCGGAAGAATTGAAGATGCTGCAATACAACGCTCAAGCTTGTGATATCATCTTCAACGGATTGTGCCCCGAAGAATTCAACAAAATCAGCCGTCTTGAGAATGCAAAGGAAATTTGGGATACTTTGATTGATATGCATGAACGTACCGACTCCGTCAAGGAATCCAAGTTGGATGTGCTCCAAAGTCAGCTTGACAAGTTCAAAATGAAGGATGGTAAAGGTGTCGCTGAAATGTACTCTAGGCTTGCACTTATCACAAATGAGATTGCCGGCTTAGGGAGTGAAGAGATGACCGACAGATTCATCATCAAGAAGATCCTAAGAGCATTGGATGGAAAGTATGATACCGTGTGCACATTGATCCAAATGATGCCAAACTACAAAGATCTCAAGCCAACAGAAGTCATTGGAAGAATTGTTGCTCATGAGATGTCACTTAAGGATAAGGAGGAACTTCACAACAAGTCAAGTGGTGCTTACAAAGCCTCAAGTGAAGCCCCCACATCATCAAGTGAGAAACAAACCTTCAATGAAGAATTGAGCTTAATGGTGAAGAACTTCAACAAATTCTACAAGAGTAGAAGCAAAGAAAGAAGCTCCAAGTCAAGGTCTTACAATGACAAAAGATCTTTTAGTCGAGAGCGCAATTGCTACAACTGTGGGAGACCCGGACACTATTCCAATGAGTGTACGGCAACCTACAAAAGAAGAGAAGATTCTCCAAAAAGAAGAAGCAAAATAGAAGAATCACCACCGAGATAGAGGAGGAGTAGAGATGATCGTTATGAACGAAGACCCTCACGGAGAAGCAAGGATTCGGAACGGAAGGACAAGTCATCAAGGAGCTACACAAAACAAAGACATCAAGCTCATGTTGGCGAATGGGTATCCGGCTCCGACTCCGACAATCACTCCGAGAGAAGCTATCACTCCGACTCCGAATATACTCAAGATGAAGGTGTTGCCGGTCTAGCAATTGTGTCAACCAACTCCTACGACATATTTGATTCACCAAATGAAGGAATTGGAAGATGCTTCATTGCCAAAGGTCCAAAGGTAACACATCCTGAGTATGTTGATTTCGATAGTGATGAAGATGACTTGCTTGTGCATGATGACTTACTTGTTGACAACTATAGTGATGGATACTATGATGAAATGTCAATTAAACATGCTAATCAAGATAAAACAAATGACAATGATAAGGAGAAGATTGAGCTTCTAACTAAAGAACTAAACACTCTTAAGTTAGCTCATGAAACTATCTTCGAAGATCATCGAGAACTTTTAAGGGCTCATGAGAAGTTACACTTTGAAAAGCTCAATCTTGAGCAAGAACATGAGTTCTTAAAGGCAATCAATGATGATCTCCGTAAGAAAAGTTCTTCTTACATTGCCAAGCGTTTACTCTTATCTACTTACATGCCTCAAGTCAAGTCTAGTAACAAGTACAAGAAAGATCCTTCCTCTAGTAGTAACAATAATAATGTCAAATCCAATATTGTTGCTTCTAGTAGTTCTCTTGATTCCACTAATGATTCTCTTAGCCAAGTTACACTTGAGCAAGAAAATAGCTTATTGAAGGGAATTATAGAGAAAGGTGTTTACAAGAGCCTTGCCGGGAGTAAGCAATTCGAGGAAATTGTACGCAAGCAAGGAAGTCACCGGAAGAATCAAGGTGTTGGTTTTGAACAAAAGTTCAATGCCAATGGAGTTGAGTGGGAAGAAGATCAATACCCCAAGACGAAGTTTGTTCCTCAACAAGAGAAGTATGATCCTACTTCTTTCAAAGGAACACAAGCACAAGATGATCTTCCACCACAAGACCACAAGAACAAAGGCAAGGACAAGCTTCAAGAAGAGATTGATGCATTTGAAGAAGCACCTAAGGCCTCGTTCAAGTGGGTTCCCAAGACTACGTCAAGTTCTACTTCATCAAGTACAACTACAACTCCAAGGATTCCCATCAAGATGATGTGGATCTCGAAGAAGAAGAACTAGAGAGTTCTTGAGGGTGACTCCGCCAACATTCTTCACTCATATCATTATGGCAAGAACAAGTGCAATCAACTTCCGCATCTTGCACTAGTTAAAGGAGTCACAAACCCTCATGTTGGTAAGGCAAGGGACAAGGTAACATAATGATTTCATGGACATCATCTTGTGTGTGCATTACTCTATGTCTCTGGATATTCTTGTTTGTTCCTTGTGGGACTAACCCATGTAGGTAAGTTGAAAGTGCAACTCACTCCAAAGGATTGCTCCAAATGATCTACATCAACATCGAGCATCCACATCTTCAACACCTACATGAAGTCATCATCGTCAAAACCTAAGGTTAGTTCATCCCTCTAAAAGGGGATCTCACATCTAGGGGGAGCTTAACTCTAAGAATTGAGTCAAAGCAACTCTAATTGTGTGAACACATCAATGCATTATGTAAAAGTGGTAACCCCACTTGAGCTTAAACGATGAGTATGACCTATGATCAAATGTTTTCATTTGACTCCTAAGTCAATATACTCATATATAGATGGCCTAGTCATCGCCAATTGTTTGATAGATGTTAGAATTGGTTGTGCATGTTTTGCCACATATTTCATTTGCCATCTTATTGTGTGAGCATGTTGGTGCATATTTTAATCATTCAAGGACATCCACTTGTTGTTTTGATTGATTGGCTTCCTTTTCTTCTAGCCAAGTGGATGGACAAGAATGCCTAAGAACCTTCTCTAGCTATCTATGCTTTTCTCGTCTCAAACTCTATTCATGCTACATCACAAAATTTGATCAAGTCAGATCCGAACCACTCTGTGTGAGGAGCACTCGGAGTCCCCGATTCGTCATAGACTTAAACTTCCAAAACTTCTTTGTGATTCTCGGTCTGACCGATTCCTCCATTTCGGTCCCACCGAGATCACTAAGTCGATCTAGGTTTTCAATCTCGGTGCAACCGATTTGAACTTGTCGGTCACACCGAGTTGCTGTAAATGTACACAGTTATGCATCTCGATGCCACCGAGTTGTTCCACTCGGTCACACCGACAGGGTCGGGCTATATATTGTCACGGGCAAAAATTTGGAAATTTCTCCGAACCTCTTCGCCTGCGCAATAGCTTGCTCTGCCATCAGGGTCTCCGGATCGTCTCCTCGTCGCCAGCCGCCTCCTGTCGCTGGTCTCCGCCGCCGTCAACGGATTTCAACCCTGTCGTTGCCGCCATAGCGAGTTCATCGCCGAGCTAGGGTATGGACTCGATCACTGTGCTATCCTCGTCCGATTCCTAGCACATTGTGTTCTTATTGATTCTTGCCACGATTGAAACACTCCTATCCAGTCAATGCAATCCGTAGATTAGATGTGATTCGGAATTTTAGGGTTAGGTTTCCACCGAAACCATCTCGGACCCACCGAGTTGAAAAACTCGGTCCCACCGATTTGGCTTATGCCATTGCACTAGTAACTCTCGGTCTGACCGAGAATTGCTAATCGGTGAGACCGATTTTAGGACTTTGTGAAACCCTAGCAGTCTCGATGCCACCGAACTGTGACTCGGTCCAACCGAGTTCATCAGTTTAGGTTCCAAAACTGCTTCGGTATCACCGAGTTTGAAAATCGGTTGATCCGAAATGCTTTCTGTGGAAAACTAAAACTGAATTTTTGAATCATTCTTTTGCAAAAATCTCTGCATTTTGTGATGCTCATCCACTCTATCTCATCTATAACTCTTCACAGGGTCAGCAGTCAGTGTTTGCAGCATGTCAGACCAGAGTGACAGCCAGAACAGGTCAGAAGAGCAGATTCACATGAGTGAGGGCACTAGTTCCTCAAGTTCTTCAGATGATGGCAGCAGAAGCACTCCAAGCAATCTGCCTAAAGCTGCCACCAGGCAAAGGAAGAAAAGAACCTCAGATTCTGAGGATGAGGATTATAGAGCTGAAGAGGTTGAGGCTACCTCCAAGAAGGTAGTGCTCAAAAAGGAGTATGCCTCAGCAAAGAAAACCAAGACTGGACTCAATAGGAAGGTTCCTGCCAAGAGGACACCTATGCTAAAGGTCAGAGGATCTACTCAAGTGCCTGAACCCAAAGAGGCACCTGCAAAGAAAGTCACAACTTCCAAATCCAAGAAAGTTCCCACTGGAGAAACTATGAAGTTTACAAATCAGAAGATGAAGCTGCTCAGGATAAGAAGAAGAAGAGAGCCAGAACCACTACTGCCCAGGTTCTTGGAAAACCCTCAATGAGGAGAGACTCAGAAGAGGAAGAAGAGGTTGCTGCACCAGCACCCAAGGCACAAAAGCTTATGGGTGATGCTATTAGATCAGGGGCTGCAACATCAAAGCCCAAGGAAGCACCCAAAGCTGCCCCCAAGGCCAAGCTTGCACCAAAGAGGAATACCAGGAGTATTCGAGCTGCTGAGAAGAACAAGGCCCAGTGCCTGAAGTTGCTGATGAGGAAGATGAAGAAGGACAAGTTCTGAGGAAGCTCAAGCCCAAGATACCAGACCACAATGATGTCCATCCTGTGGCTGAGGACATGAACATCAGAAGAGACTCAGGGTTGAGGCTATGGAGGCTGACAGATCCATATGCCACAAGGAGAAGAACTGCTGTTGATTACAGGTTCCATACAAAGGAACAGCAGGACTTCTATGAGACAATCTTGTTGGACAAGAAGCCCATGGTGTGTGATATGAGGTGGGTCGACTGGACCTACATGAAAGATAATAAAGAACACTATCCTGGAGTGCAAGACAGTTTTGTTGCTTGTGGAGTTGCAGATTTCGTTGGGCAAAAGCTCACCAACTGGAATGATGAACTCATTATGCAATTCTACTCCACAGCACACTTCTATCCAGATGGGAGGATAGTTTGGATGTCTGAAGGTACAAGGTACCAGTCAATAGTTGAGGAATGGGCAAAACTGATCAATGCCCCAAAGGAAAATGAAGATGACTTGGATGTCTATGCCAAGAAGAAGATGGACCACAATTCCATGGCACACATGTACAAGGAGATCCCAGACAAAGTTGTAGAGACACATAAGTTTGGATCAGTCCACTATCTTCTGTCAGGGCTGCCAACTATCAAGTGGATCCTAAGGCACACTCTTTTGCCTAAGTCTGGTGACCACAACATGATCAGAGGGCATGCAATCAACATGTTGCATTTGTTTGATGTGCCTCAGAAATTCAAGGTCATAGCCTTATGGTAGAGACCATTAAGAGGACTGCAGCAAATCAAAAGAGGAGTTGTGGATATGCCCCTCAGATTCAGGAGTTGATTAACTCAAAGATGGGCACAGGAAAATATCTATTGGATAAGGAACATTTTCCTCTCTATCCAGACTTTGAGGACAATTAGGTTGTCATGAACGAGAATGAACCATCATCAGTACAAGCTCAAGAGAAGAAGGAGAAGGCAAGGAAGGAGAAGGCTGCCAAGATGCCAACTCAAGAGGAGGCATCTGAGTATTTCTTAAAGAAAACAGGAGCAGCTTGGTTATTTGATAGCATCAACACTGAGGATTGAGAAGGGATTGGCCACCCTCACTCGAAATCAGGAGAGCTTGGAAAGAATTATGGAACTAAAATTCCATGATCTAGATGTCAAGGTAACTGAGATTCAGTCAGTTGTGGAGCAGCTACAGGATGACATGCAGGAGAGGCAGGGCAAGACTACCACTAATGTATTTGCCAGAGTGCCTAGAGCCCAGAGGTCAGTTGCAGTGCCTGTGATAGACATCAGAGCCACATCATCTGCACCAGCTACAGCCCCTATAGCTCCAGTGCAACCAACTCCAGCATCAACTCCTCCAGCTCCATCCACTTCAACTGAAGCCTTCGTTCTTGGAGTTATCCGGACACCACCACCTGAAGATCGAGCCTGAGAGTCGATCTAGCACTATGCATTTTCTATGAACTTTTTGGTAACTTGTTGTCAAAGGGGGAGAAAAATGTATAGATCACAGGCTTCGAGAGAGAGAGAGTGTTGCTTTTGTTCTCTCTTGCTTTGCTTTGGTGGTTAAACTTGTTTGCTTTTGAGTGCTTGAGATACTATGCTATTCTTGTGAGACATTGATGATCATGTGTTTGATCATAAGCTTGGTGATGAGTGCATGTATTCAATCTTTATCATTTTGAGCGCTCCACCAAGATGTATGTGACATGGAAGAGTAACCCATGAGCCTAATTTCTTGTGCATTTGCAGTCCAAAGCAAATCTTAAACTATGCACAAATTTAGGGGGAGCTCTTGCTTATCACATACTTCTCAAAGCAACGATGTTTTTCAATCCTATTATCATTTGTCGAAGCTTTGATCTATATGTTGTCATCAATTACCAAAAAGGGGGAGATTGAAAGTGCAACTATCCCTAGGTGGTTTTGGTAATTCATAACAACATATAGCTCATTGAGCTAATGCTATTCCAAGACCATTATTTCAGGAAAGCTCAATGAATGGCATGGCATGGATGATGAAAGTGGATCCCTCAAAATACTAATGACAAAGGATTGGCTCAAGCTCAAAATCTCAAGACTCTTCATTTTATATTTTAGTGATCCAAGATCACATTGAGTATATAGGAAAAGTCAATACTGTCAAGGAGGGATGAGGTGTTGCTTAATGAGCCTCTTGCTTCATGTGCTTAGTGATATGCTCCAAGACTCTCATCTACTTTCTCACATCCACAAATGACTTAAACCTAAAGCCAAAATCAGTCACACCGATTCTTTCTATCCGGCGCCACCGAGTTCAAATGTCATAGCCACTGCGACAAACCCTAGGCAAATCGGTCCTATCGATAGGGATCTCGGTCTCACCGAGATGGGATTGTAATCTCTCTGTTTCCCTTCGTAACGTTTCGGTCTAACCGAAGTGAGCGATCGGTCCCACCGAGATTGCAATGTAAATTCTCTGTTTCCCTTTTGTAACATTTCGGTCTCACCGAAAAGAGCATATCGGTCCCACCGAGTTTACCTGACCAACTCTCTGGAAAGCTTATTACCAAAATCGGTCTCACCGAGTTTGTGTAATCGGTCTTACCGAGATTATGTTATGCCCTAACCCTAACCGAATCGGTCTCACCGAGTTGCATGTCAGTCCCACCGAAAATCCTAACGGTCACTAGGTTTACTAAATCGGTCCGACCGAGTTTGTTGAATCGGTCTCACCGAGTTTGGTAAATTGTGTGTAACGGTTAGATTTTGTGTGGGGGCAATATATACCCCTCCACCTCCTCTTCATTCGTGGAGTGAGCCATCAGACTAAACCTACACTTCCAAATTACCATTTCTGAGAGAGAACCACCTACTCATGTGTTGAGGCCAAGATATTCCATTCCTACCATATGAATCTTGATCTCTAGCCTTCCCCAAGTTGCTTTCCACTCAAATCTTCTTTCCACCAGATCCAAATCCTATGAGAGAGAGTTGAGTGTTGGGGAGACTATCATTTGAAGCACAAGAGCAAGGAGTTCATCATCAACGCACCATTTGTTACTTCTTGGAGAGTGGTGTCTCCTAGATTGGCTAGGTGTCACTTGGGAGCCTCCGACAAGATTGTGGAGTTGAACCAAGGAGTTTGTAAGGGCAAGGAGATCGCCTACTTCGTGAAGATCTACCGCTAGTGAGGCAAGTCCTTCGTGGATGACGACCATGGTGGGATAGACAAGGTTGCTTCTTCGTGGACCCTTCGTGGGTGGAGCCCTCCGTGGACTCGCGCAACCGTTACCCTTCGTGGGTTGAAGTCTCCATCAACGTGGATGTACGATAGCACCACCTATCGGAACCATGCCAAAAACATCCATGTCTCCAATTGTGTTTGAATCCTCCAAACCCTTCCCTTTACGTTCTTGCAAGTTGCATGCTTTAATTTCCGCTGCCTATATACTCTTTGCATGCTTGCTTGAATTGTGTGATGATTGCTTGACTTGTCCTAAGATAGCTAAAATCTGCCAAACTCTAAAATTGGGAAAAGGTTAAGTTTTTAATTGGTCAAGTAGTCTAATCACCCCCCCCCCCCCCTCTAGACATACTTCAAGGTCCTACAACGCTACATCTTGAAATTTACCCCTTTTTTGACAATCCACCCGAAATTTAGTTGTGATGGAGAACATAGAAAAGCTTGCTTTTTATGGTGATGATGGCCAAGTTCAAATAGAGCAATAGAAAAGGGACAAAATATAATCTTGCAAATCAAATAACCAACATTTTCTAAAAAAATAATTGCACCGTCTTTCATCCAAAAAAGTCATTTGCAAATCTTATTCTTTTGGAAATTCTTACAAAAACTTTAGATCAGTTATTAAACTCTCGAATAGTATACAATAATTTCACTATCTGTATATCCTGCTAAAAATGTTTCACCATTTCACTTCCACATGATTATAGTTCTAAGCTGAAGGAGGCACCATCAAAGGACATCCTACGACTTTCTCAACTTTATATTACATGGTATGGACACCAACAATCCTATTTTTAATTGCAGACACCGGAGTATGTGTGATTTGTTTTAAGACAAGGAGTGTTTCAAATTGTTCTTGCTTTAAAAAATTCATGCTTTTGATTATGTTCACGCATTTAAGAAAATGCTCAAAATTACCAAAAAAAAGTTCCAACTTTCTTTAGAAAAAACATTAAAATTTGATCACAAAATTTAAAAATTCTCTTTCAAGAAAACATGTGTTTCAAAACAATGTTCTTTTTCAAAACATGTTTCAATTCTATAAGAAAAAACAAAATAGTTAAATTATTTTAAAAGAAAGAAATATATTTGTTTTTCCAAAAAAATAAAAGACAAAACTGATTACAAGACTATTCCATACACCACTACTCTTGCAACAGATGAAGGATGTTAGGGTGGCTTCTTTACGTCCACACTTCATACTTTGAAAAGCAATAACATTATAAACTTATCATTGATGTTTATCAGAATTGTATATAAGAAACGGCGCAGACTGTCACGCGGAGGAAGTTTTACAATATTTTTCGTTTGTTGCAATCTAAGGTCAGGGATTTGCGAAGGGATTGGGGATTTTGACGCAGGCGAGCAACTTGATAAGCTTTCAGTAGGCCCTAAGATGACGTGGCCGGTGCAGGCGTACCCGTAAGTGAGTGGTAGAATATATTCCACCCGATAGCCGGTGCTGACGTGGTTGGTTCTAGAATATATTCCACATACAGGTTAAATAAGTTTAATTTTTTCACCAGGAGACAGATGCAAAGATAGAAGAGCCCCAGTTATGGAATATGGAAGACATAGAAGGACCCAGTTTCATAGCAGCCGAAAAATGTTGGGGCAGCTGATTATCTTCCATTAAGCAAGTTCTACAAATTTATATTACATTTTCTGCATTGAAATCACATTGTGCATCTTGGTGAGTAACTTTAGTGATTTGGTTTGCATAGATTTATACAAAGATTTGCTCATATTGAGAATCATGTGTAGTCGAATTTTTTTTCTTGGGAAGCGAAGGTAGTAGATTTTGATCCAAACACAATAATAATTTTCTTTGTCAATTGCTTGTGCAATATATGAAAGTGGTTTCTATTTGATTGATAATATGGTGAAACTTTATAGGTCAATGTCACATGTAAATATAAATCATTATTTTTTTGTTTTCAAGCATCAACATTGCATGCCAGTAGTTTCACACCAAAGGAAAGGTGACCAAACAAACTCCAGATTTACTTTATAATATCCATTGCAACACAAGGGACTTTTTTGCACGCACAATTTTCACATCAAATTTTCTCCCGTTGCAACGCACGGGCATTTGTGTTAGTCTTTCCCTAATCTTTTCCTAATCTTTCCCTAATAATAAAACACGGATTGACTTTATCGGGTTCACCATTACAATACGCTTTCTTCTCATGTTATAATACGCTTTTACGATTTTTATAGACAAAATTGCAATATAAACGAGGTGGTACTAATTAAATTGAACCGGTACGAAAAGAAAAAAGAACGCAGCCACGCTCTGCCTCGCGGAGCTCCGCCGCGCCCAACCAACCCACCTCCAGCCTGGGCCTTGGCCTGTCGCGGTCGTCCGCCTGGGCCTGGGGCCACGACTACGCTAGCATTTTCCGGTCAGAACACGGGTGCACGGGTCAACAAACAATCATCCCATAACCCGTCGATGTCGCCGCCGCCCAACACCGGCCGTCTCGCGCGACAGATCGAGGGACGACCAGACGAGGAGGAGCAAGTATGCAGAGCAAGGGACGAGCTTTCCGCGGTTTTCCACGGTTCAGCTTCAGCGCCGGCAAGGGCAACGTACGCGTACATGCAGGAGCCCTCGCTGTTCCTGTCCAGAGGCCACGGGATCGACCGGCTTTGGGGCTGCTGAGAAACAACGGTGGCGGCAACCTGGTGCTACTATGTACATAATCCATCTGATCCCGTTCGAAATCACCAAAGAGGTTGGCAACAACATCAGTTGATAGCCGCCACGCATAGCCATCCAGTCGAGTCGTCATGGTAGGTGTTTGTTCGTGTGGCCTCCGTGATGGTGGTGGCTTCCGCCAACACTGGCGTGATGCTCCCTCTTGCGAGCTCCACGTCCAAGCTCTGGAAGGCCCTTCCTTCTTCTACTAGAGGAAGCAATGCTAAAGTGTTGGCCTGAACGGGGGAACATGAGCTACCTCAACTCCGAGTCTACCGTCTGGAACGACGACGCTGTCGGCGCAGAGCTGGAGAGTGTGGTGTTTTGGTCCAAGTGCTGCGTATACGCGGTCGCTGAGTGGGTACTGTAAGTTTAGTTTGGCCCAGTCGCCGGAAAGTGTCCTAGAGTATATTCTACGAATCTCAGTACACGGCACTAGCCCTCGCCGTCGCGATGGCGGCCGAATAATCTTCGTGAACAGTGACGGTGGCCGACGCAACTCCCATGCCCGGCGTAGAGGCGGTTTCTAGCACAGAGCACATGATGGCCGTCGGCTTGACTCCCTCCAATGAGAGGCGATGCCGACCGCACGGCTCCCTCCGGGGCGAATGAGATGGCCTTCGACTTAGTAAAAAAGTTATTTGTATTTTAGAGTTAAGAGGAACTAAGAAGTTTTGTGTGAAATGTGAAGAACTTCGACGTCGTTTCGCAGGGTCACCATTTTGTGCATAGCATAATTTTAGCAAGCCAGGAAGTGAGCCTAGCATCATTGAACTATGGATGAGCCGATTTCACTTTCAAGGGAAGAAGGCAAAATTTATTCACTACCTGGTCCCTTTGTTTGCAAATATGTATAACAGGCATAGCAGAAGTACTCTCATGCCACTTCCAGAGCAGCAACTCTGATTGCACCCAAGCCAGTGTTTTCCCGGAATAAGACGTACCACAGCACTCAGTTTTGTTCCGCACACAACACTGGAAATATAACTATTTCCAAAAAAAATATCCTTGCTATCATACACATTAGATAATAAATAACTTCCATTTCCATGCATAAGATTTTGTATTATGAACATTGTTCAGCTCCAATGAAATAATAGTTCCTGTAGTACTAGGTTGGAAGGCCCACAAGCAGAAGCAGCAAACATAACATATGTGCTGACAGACAACACTAGAGAGTGCTTGGGAAAATACGCTAGAGTAGAAGGGATAAATTAGATGGACAACTAAAAGGTATTCTGATCAGTGCCTGCTAAAAATAGCTTGATTTAGTAAGTTGTCTGCGACATTAGGAAGTGCGAAATAATTAGACTCTCCTTTCAATATTTGTTCTTATCATACGTTAGACTGAGACTCTATTAAGAAAATCGCATAATTGAAGTCAATTTTTGTATACTTCATATTGCGTCGGCATGTAAATTGTAGATGTAACATCTCAATGCATGTCATCACAAGAAGTTTTTGTATGCTTTTTGTACAGCAATATTATTTTTCTGTATGCTTCTATTCTAAATGACACTGCATGCTCGACTGTCTATCTTTCTATTCTGGATGCAGCATCTGCAGGCATATGCAACCGATATTTTTCTCTGGATAAAGTTTCAGAATGATAACACCGATAAACTGAGCTGCTACGAAGTAATACACTCTCTCAGGATACTCAGTTTAATTTCGCTTATGTTAATTTGTCTGGAAAATGTGAAGTCTTTATTTTTTTTTGCGGGTGGGAAAATGTGAAGTCAATATACCAAGTAGTATACAAGTCCATGTTATGTAGAAGAACATTCATACTATGTTAGGAATACTATGTATAAAGACTAGAGATATACGAGACAGCATGTTTGCAAGCGATAGTAAGATATTAAACTGCAATTTCACATGGGCCTCACATATTTGAATTTTTGGTCAGCTCCTTAAGTTCTTCCTTGCTTTCCTTAATTTACACGAGGACATGTTTTCCATTTTGATTAAATCCCCCTCCTCTTCCACTATCTGATGCTTACCTTTTCAGTACAGATGAGTTGATCAGAACATAGGCGCTTTTCCTGGCGACCGTTTACAAGAACAACTTCACATTTTTTTCTTTGTATTAACCAACTTATCATAATAAACAACTTTTCTTAGTTGCAAGAATAGCATGCGGTACACTCATGTTTACATCTTTGTGCAACACAATTTATCAGCAGTTTGTTCATGCCGTCGAGTGTGTGGGTGAAACCGGGTGGGGGGGTGTCTTGAGCTATCGGGAAAGATGATGATTTCTTTATTCCTCCCGTTGCAACGCACGGGCCTTTTTGCTAGTCTTTATCTTTACCTAATAATAAAGAGAATTCGGTTTCTGTCGTACGTCGTGTCAGTTTTGCAAAAAGGTCCTCCTGTTTTTCGAAAATTGTACCCGCAGTCCAAGTTAGAAAACATCTGACCCCAAGCCGGTAGAGCGCCGCCCGTACGCCGCACCCGCAGCCACGCACTCGAGGCCGAGCTCCCGAGCGCGCCACCGCCTCGACCTCGCGACCCGCCGGCGACCGGATCCTCGCCGGAGATGAGTGCCGCCGTGCCCTGCTCCCTCCTCTCTTCATTTGTCTCCTCTCACCTCGCTCATCCCCCGATCTCTCTGTCCCCAGGACGAACAGGAGCATGCCATGGCCTCGGATCCGCGCCGCCGTCGCCGGAGAACGTCGTCCGCCACCGGTTCTTTGACCACGACTACCGGATCAAGTTGCCCCGCCTCCGATCTACCCATTCCCGGCCACCCCAACCTCGCCTCGTCGTCGGGCGCGCAGAGAGACGGCCATGGCCGCCCGATTTCCGAGCGCCGCCGGCCAAGGTGGCTGCCCGATGCACGAGCGCCTCCGGCCAAGGACCCGCCGGCGTCCAGACCCCCTCCACGCCATCCCCATCTCGCCGGAGACCTGCTCCAAGTCTGGCCGCCCTCCAAACAGGTGCCTCTCCTCTCCCTGCTTCGCTTCCTCCATTGTCGCCTCGCACTGTTGTTTCCCCATCAGATGCAGCACAGGTCATGGGTGTACATCTGTACATCCAAAATTTTCTGCAGAAAATCAGTTTATATAGGTATATGACAAAAAATACTGTCTGTCGTCAGTACGCGGAGACAGAGGCCAAGGATGACCGGCAACTCTTGGAGGAGGAAACCTCAAATCAGTCTGGGAAGTTGTCGTCGTTTTCCTCGGGCAGCAATGCAAAATATTGTAATGATACTTATCAACGTTTTTATTTGGTTGTGCAGTACTCGCTAGGTGCTTGACGAAATTCCCATATGATGCATGTGGCAAGGTTCCTAGAGGATAATGTAGATTAATGATTCCATGGAGAGCTGCCAGAATCTTCAATTGGAGGCAATTAAAGACGGACCTCACCGGATTGGATTTGTCTAGCATTCCAGCTAAGTTTCAAGGTAAGCAAGACGTTGGTCCCTTTAGCTTCCTCCAATGAGTTGATCTTCTGAAACTGAACAAAAACATAAATGCATTGACAGAGCTATCCGTTTAAATGTGTACAAGTTTTTTTTTCTATTTGATTCGTTTATATATTTAGAAATTATGTCATCATTCGTGCTTTGAAGATTTTGTAAATAACCTATTGTTGATGGTGTCTGTTCTCCTTTCTGAAAAATTCCAAGAATAAGCTCTCATGTTCAGTAAATGCAATTCGGTTGATTAGGTTAATAGGATTTCATTTTACATAAATTTCATTGTTCGTTCTGCACAGGGACACAAACTACAGTGTAGTGATTCATTGAATAATCTGCATCTTAATACTGCCTATTTTCTGGGATCTCAACTCTCATGGCAGAATTGTCATGTTGACGAGGAAAAGAGTTGGTTACTTATGGTTGCAGGATGTCAGTTGAAGCTCATGCTATCATCCACGAAGTGTTTGCTCAGTCATAAGTTGTCGTTTCTCTCTAACCATTTGCCGACTCGGTTACGCTGGCACACCATGTTCATGCAGAAAGAAACCTGTAACATGTGTTATAATAGATAGCCCTTTGTGAAATTGTTAACTTCACTTTAACTTGTGGGATCATATAGAAGCAAGATGCATGTTGGTCCTGATTGAAGTTCCTTTGATAGAAAAGATTTTGTAGCTCTGAATGTTGCTTACTTGGCTATATACCATGAGAACTTAATCAAGTGTTCTGATTTTCCGCAAAACTAGGTCACAAAACTAATATTAATCTCCTTTGAATACTAAATCCTTTTTCTTTGCTCTGAATTTTTTTCTTGCCTTTTGTTGATTGTACAAGAGATCTCCTGGTCGAAGTTTACTTATAAAGCGTGTTTCACTTATGCAGGTAGCTTTAGGACTCCATGCAAACAATCACTGATTAGTGGGTAGTAGGCATGCAGTTTCAGTTAAACCGAAGCTTAATCCACATACATTGTTCACTGGAGGTATCCGTGCCATTACACTCATCCCTCTGTGTGAGTGACACAACTATGTACTGCTATAAAAACACTGGAGTGCCCAACAATATCTTATAATGGCTTTGGTGGCAGTATGAGGCCTGGGATAATGTTTACTTGTGCTTCACAAAATGGAAGTATGTGCTATATCTTTGTATGTATGTCTTCTTTTCTCTTATCCTTAAAGGCTTTTTGTTTCTATTTTTTCCATACAAGACCAAACGCTTCTCTTCTTTGTTTGAAGGAAATTAAGGAAATAGTCACGTTCATTGTCGCCTGGTTTATGGTAACTGGTGTTGCCCCCTCCCTTGGAATCTCTCAGATTTATGGCATAGCCAGTTCTCCATCCCGCAGTTTTCGCATGTTGCAACGCACTGGCTCTTTTGTAGGACCATCGTCGACATAGACAAGTTCTGCTTCAAGGACGAGACATAGAAGAAGGCTCGACAAGAGGAAGGAAGCAGATATTACATACAATCTTTTGCAGAAGTAAATTCAGCGATATGAATTGAACTAGCTGATTTGGCTATTTTATAAATGCAGCATCCATGTAAAGGAATTTCTGCAATGTAATTCTGTGAATTGCAGGTGTGGTTTAGCAACGTACCTCATACATGGTTGGTTGCTGACAAAGGAGGGCAGAATTGGATTACAAAGGCTAAAGGTAAATTTACATTTCCTGGAGGAGGAAGCCAGTTTATACATAGAGCAAGTCAATACCTGGATCAAATATTTAGGGTTTGCTTTGATTATATTATAAATTACTCAAATCTTTTTAGAAACAGTAAAGGTAACTTTAAATTACTTAAAACATGAAAGCAAATGAGTAGTTTTTGTGTAGTGTTCGACTAAAACCTTAACTTAAAACATATGGGTCTTACACGCATCACTGCTTAATAGGGACATGAAAAAGACAAATAGCGGACTACATCAGTTTCCACTGCTAACACCTCTACCATTGTTGAATCTCATTTGAAGCACATGTTTCTCTATTTTCCCAGATGGTACCATCTGGCTCTCGCACTAGAGTTTTTCTGGATGTTGGCTTTGGAGTAACAAGTTTTGAGCCATACTTAATTTCACGTGAATTTGAGCATGGTGTTCCTGCAATGGTGGCAACTAATTTAACACCGGCTATTATCCAATGTTCCCGTTGTAGAATAAATTCGACATGTGATGGTGAGCTGAGGTATAGTCATGCTTCGTCTAATACACCTGAATCCTTTTCTTGATGATCCACTTAATTATCATAATTTACCCAAAGATGGACTTAGCTGGATAAATTATGATAAAAGTAATTAAAGTGGAATTCTGCTCTGGAGGTTAATAGAGTGTCAGTACTGGCGAGTACTTTCCTTGGCCAGCACAGCCTGTTTATAAGCATGAAGAGGCCCAACATGAGGCATGGAAAGATATGCTCCTTAATACTATCATGTAAATTTGTTCCCTTGGGGCTATATAATATACTCAATGTGTTAAATTTACTTATTTTCCGCATGATGAATCTATAGTTGTTGGATTTAGCCGGAGTAATCTCTTCATTTCTAATAATAGTTTTCTATAACATTACTTATATCAGGCCGAGAAGCCTCATAATGAAACACTGCATTGTTTTGTTGCTCTGTTCCGAAATGATTGTTCATAGATTAAATTATTTGTAGAGATGGAGGACCTAGCTCTCAAACGGACCATGTTGGGAGATTGTGAGGGAAATATGTTTCTATGTAGAGGAAGCCTTTTATAAATAACTCATGGTACATGAGTCGTGATCCTAGGGTCAAACCTCCACTTTGTGATACTGATGATAATTCCAGATAATGTCTGGTATTTTCAACCCCACCTGACATGCTTTTAATAGTTAAGCCTCAATTCAAGGACTAAATTCAGAATATGTATAAAGAAAGTTGTCCATACTTTTTTTAGATTTGTTTTGAACATTTGCATAATTATGCAATCATCTCTTGCAAAGTGTAGTCTCATGATTTTGACTTTTTTTTTGTTGATGAGTGAATGTGTGATACGTAATTGGCTTCTGCTTTGCCGTGGTGCGAAATCCATAGCTCGGATGCAAGAAACTTTATTATCAAGCCGTTTTCTACACACGACTAATTTTGTTACTACTTTCCATTATTGCATGCCGATCATGCTATGTTTATGAGCCTCTAGCTAACAAGGCTTCCTCCCAGCTGCAACCTTGAACTGTAGAGGTTTCAGCTTCCTGATGGCTGATTTTTTGTGTCTTTTTTTTGTTTATGTTCACAAGGTGTACCTGCGAGTTTTATGGAATGGAGATGAAATCTTTTGCACGGCTGGAAATAGGTAATTAGGTGAACCCCCTCCCCCCCCATTCTTCCATGAATCATGATCAGGTGGCGACCGTCTGTTAGGTCTTTTATTAGGAGGATAGGCGACAACGCGGGTGGGACGCCCTGTTGAAATAGTGGATGTAGACCTGTCGTGGTTCTTGAGCCTTGCTTATTAGACTAGGGCGATGCTATTATTTTTCTCCCGTTGCAACGCACGAGCATGTTTCCTAGTCTTTCCCTAATAATAAAGCACGGATTGGGTCTCCGGTTCACCGTCGCGGCATTTTTTAAAAAAGTTCTTATATTTTTCCTTTATTGAACCCGCAATCCAGCCAACCGAATATGTGCGATGTGGCCCAATGAATCCGGCCCACCTAGGCCGAGTGAACGAACTAGCCCTAGCGCTGTGGGCCAAACGAACACAACCCATATATCCCATTTGAGGCAAAAATATTTGCTTCTACGGGGCTCGAACTCAAGATCTAGCAAGAAGAAAATAACGACACAACCAACTGAGCTAACCTATGCTATTTGTACAAATAGCGATTGCTACGTTTATTAAATAGTCCCACATCGCTCTGTTACATCTAATCTACCCAATTTATATACATCTTTGAGTTTTCTGGATATCAGCAAGTTATCTTGAAGTCGTGATAAAAACATGAGGAAGAAAAGGGAGGCTAAATATAATGGGAAAGTGAGGCAAACGAGGTTATAGAAGAAAGAAATAAGGAAGGAAATCAGAATCCTAATATAGCAAGGAAAGGACACGAGGTGATAGAGAAGAAATATTGAAGGAAAATCAATCGGATTATGGACACGAGGTAATAGATAAATAAGGAAGGCAATCGGAATCAGGAGACATTCTAATCTGATTTAAGAAGGAGGACACGAGAGCGTCAGCGGCATCCTTGCAGGTGGCCATGGTAGAGCGACAGAGGCAACTGTCCCGGTAAGCAATTCCCCATGTCCGGTGTTACTGGTAGCAGGAGAAGGATGTTTGGGTCAGAAGCAACAGCGGTAGCAGCAGATGGGCGGATGTTGCGGATCAAACTCTGGATATTCATGATTGAAATAAGAAAAAAAAACTAGAAAACAATATATCCAACAAGAAAAGATTGAAGCTGATGGTAAATTTACGAATTACTAGAAAATAACGCATTGCATTATATATTCGCCAAGTAAGAATAGTTTTTGTTGTGTGCAGTTTTTTTTCCTTCAAGAAGCTGTTATTTTATCAATCTTATTGCTACAACATTCTTATATATATTATGACACCGAAATTGTAATAAGAGTTTTCTCTCCAGCTTAACTTTTGTCGGGGGAATACAAAGGCTCATATACTACCTAAAGGTAATCAATATATAGCTTGCATGTTCCATCGTTAAATACATTTGGAATAAGCATACAGTCGTGTTAATATTGTGCACGTGTGAACAAAAGAAATTGCGGTATCCAATTCTGAAGACTCATGTCATGAAGATTATTAGTAAAATTAGATTCATGTAATTTTCTATGGTAAAGGACTCATCCATTTACCTCATTACTTTTGTTTTCGAAAGTCATTTACCCCATTACTTTTGGTATGATAACTGCTAAGTAAATACGTTGGAATTTAGCTCATGTTGACATGAATTATTTTTGGACCAGTTATTATCTTGCATAATCAAATTTAATCAATCTGATGCAGCACCACTTCATTAAACCTGATTCATTATTAGAGTGATGTTTGTTGATATGCCTTATGATAATATAGAGACATGTAAGGATTTTTTTTAACCCGTTGCAACGCACGGACCCTTTTCCTAGTCTCTCCCTAATAATAAAGCACGGATTGGGTCTCCGGGTTCACCGTCGCGGCGTTTTTATCCAAAGCCCCCGGAAGTTTTGGTTAATTAACCCGCGCTCCAAATAGTAAGTACTCCCTCCGGTTCTTTTTACTCTGCATATTGGTTTTGCCGAAAGTCAAACTTTACTAAGTTTGACCAAATTTATATTAAAAATTATTAGCATCTATAATATTTAATAAAGATAATATGAAAATATATTTCAAGATAAATCTAATGATATTGGTGTTGTTATGTGAATCTCTATAATTTTTTATATAAATTTGGTTAAAGTTGGATGAGATTGATTTCAGACAAACCTAATATGCAAAGTAAAAAGGACCGCAGGGAATAAAAAACGATTCCCTCGTTCACATGACCCGAACGGGCGGACGCAACACCGGGTCTCTGCCTGCCCCAATCTCGACTCCAGACCGTAGTCTTCCGGCGATCTCGGCTTCCTCTTCCTCAACACCTGCGCCGCCTGATCCACGGGAGACAGTCCCGCCCCCGCCAGTGCTGCCTCGCTCTCCCCGTTCGCGGCCACCTCCAACGCCTCCTCCCACGCCTACGCCCGCCCCGGATCCCACCTTCTTCGACGACGTCGTCGACGTCGTTGCGGACAAATACGGCTGGGACCTCGACGCCGAGGTCCGGGTCTGGCCGCTCGACGCCGAGGACGCGCTCGTTGGCGCCGTGCAGCGCTACGAGTTTAGCGCCCTCGCGGGGGGCGCCGCGGTCGCGCTGGCGCGGGCCTCTGATGGGGCCGTCGACTGGAGCCGCCCCGTGGTGGAGGAGGTGGTCGGGCTCGACGGGGTCGAATTCGTCGCCGGCGACGACACCCTGAGGTTCGGCTCCGGCGTCGAAGGACCTGGGCATGGTAGGGCCGTTGGAGCTGGTGGTCTCCGATGGCGCTGGACGGGGCCTCGCAGAGCTCCAGTTGTCGTCGGTGAGAACTCCCCCACCTGAATCCTTAATTGCAGAACCAAAACAGAGCCAGAGCCCAGATCTGCCGAGTGGGTAGGAACAGCTGGTCATCCTATACATGACATGTGTTGTTTAATTTTGATTGGATATTATTCTCTTCTGTTCGTGTAGTAGATACATGTTGGAGACTGCTGCCCCCGCCTTTGATACTCCAGTTCTGATTATTAGTCTCCCTTTTTAACATTTTTAGGTGTCCTGTCTCCAGTGTGCTTGAGCACCATTGGGTGGAGGAAGGAGAAGCCATCCTATGGCCGAGGAGCAGCAGGTTTCAGCTTGAAGCTAATCCCTTCTATCTATTACTTTTTACAATATACTCCATGATTATTTGGTCAGTGCTTAGAAGGATGCCACTTTGCATTTGTATTATTCAAAGCTAATCTTTTCACTCTATTATTTTCTACAACATAATCCATGATGATTTGAAGCTACATGTAGTCTGGCATCATTTGAAATGTGCACAGCGAGCAAACCCCAGCAATTTTTAAGTGTATATGTTTATGTACATGTACAATTTCATGCTATTGACAGGCGCCGCCACAACAAATACTTCATTACTTTAGTTGAAGTGACGTATACTACACTGCATGTCAACCGGGCAAGCTTTTGCTGGTAATCTTGACTAGAACAGTTTGTTGGCCACATGAGATTTTATTTTCTGGTGGTTTTATTGGCTGGCTTGGAAAATGATCCCTTGGCATTGTCCCGTTCATCAACAGAAAGATTATCAGCCTTACCCCAAATTGCAAGATCTTCAGAATAAAGAAGGGGAGACTGAGACCGGTAGAAAAGAGATTCTTCAGTACACAATATATGCATCTGTTGATTTTGCAATTGTACAGGTCAGACCTGCTCTGCTTTGGTCTAAATCTACAAGGCCCTGAGCTCCACTCCATGGCCCTCCTCTGCCAAACCCCGTCCAACCTCCTCAAGCCAACCTGCTTGTCGAGGAGCCTAGCACCGCTAGCTATTTGCATGCTCGATAGTTCCTCTTCTGAAGATACGAGTTAACATTCTGAACCCATGCATCCGACGAGCATTACTTAAGAGTTAGGAGGTAACTTTCTGAACCTATGCATACAGCATGTATTACTTTTCTTTGCATGAGTTAACTTTCTGAACCAATGCTTACAACATCAAGTATTACCAAGAGTTCTTTGCTTAAGTTGCTTGTCCTTAGAAGAATCTGGACGTATCATTTTCCGTTACCATCAGCAAGAACACATCGTGAGTGCCAGATGTGTAACCGTTTGCTTATGAATTCCAACAGTAATAACATTTGCAATGTAAAGGTCATAGCATAGTCATGCATCAGGATGATGTGCACCACGTGGGCATTAATACTAGAATGGCGTATGTGGATAATGAAATATCCAAAGATACACTTGACTGGATCAATTTCTTTTCTTTTCTCTGGAATTGTTTCTTATATACGCGCATATGTAGATCCTATGCATGCCAATGTGATTACTTATTCTTTTCATTAGACAGTGTGTTCCCATCAATCCATCCATGCATCGGACTGACAATTTTGTTACCCTGTTCAGGTTGCAATCACAAACAACACTGAACTACTGGCGTATGGCAGTGAAATACTTGTTGCTCGCGTGAGTGGAAGTTTAAAACGGAGGAAGAAGAGACAGCAGAGTGTATGCACTACATGTATGCTACTACTTAAAGCCTTATTGCTTGTATTGCAATGGAGTACAGGTCCTTCCATATAGGACTTACAAACTGATTACGGCGTGAGTATTTCTACTAGCAGCATATAGCTCATCTTTGCAATTTTATTGTCTCTGAAGCATGAAGGTAAAAGAGAACAAATCACTTACTTTTAAATGGATCCTGTTCTGAATCCAATTAGCATATCCAGGCCATAGCTTGCTGTTTTCTCATATTTGTAGTTCATTGGTGTTTATAGGAATGGCTCAACATTCTCATGGCAAAATGGGGATGGGGCGCTCTGTCATCTAACATCTGTTCTACCAGCAGGGCTGATGGCACTCTATGGCAATACCAAGCTACTTGATAAGTCATGGCATGAGATGGGCCTTGGATATAAACCAAACATCAGCCCTGTAGTGATACACTTTAATGGATATATGAAGCTCTATGGCAAGGTGATCCGTGGCGCTGTAGTGATGCACTTTAATGGATATATGAAGCTATGGCTTGATGTTGCTTTCAACAAGTATAATGCTCTGTGAACTAAGCATGTAAAGACTGAAATGGAAATCGTGACACTATGTAATTTTATCTCTGAAGTGTGAAGAAATGCTCCACGAATAAGGCATCCACTCATATATGTTCAACATCATGTTCTTCTACTTAAGCCAATGTTATTTTTAGGCTTGCTGACTTGCTTTATTCATGATCGATGAGCTTTATTACTTAGCATGTCACCTTCCCAGTTTATTTACTAATCCTCCATCTTTTTTTAGTTATGTGTACATCCTTCCATTCAAGTATGGAAACAGGCAATTCCAGCCATCAACAATTGCGGCACCTGCCAACATTAAAGAAATTCTGTAGGCCCTATGCAGTTGTTTTAGCTTTCTCTTGACATACTTTATGTATGTTCATGATAAGTTGGGGTGGATGATTATCAGTGTAATATGCACTTGCCTTTGTTAAAGCAATTGGATATAGACCTGTCTTGAGATATTTAGAGATCATTTATGAACATGTATGTTTAAACCTATGAACAGAGACAAAGCCAAATATGTGCTGCAAAATGTTCCAGTTTGCAGCCAAACATATATGCAAGAACTGTTACCTATGCTTGCCCAAAACCTATTATAATGATAGTATGCTAGCTACTTGTACTGTATAGATCCATGGAAGAGCTTTGTGCTGAAAATTAGGAGAAAGAGAAACATAAGCGACAGTTCAGCAAGTTTTGTAATATGAGTTGTAAACGAGAAAAGACCCGTCTCGGGAATTACGACAGGCATAGCCGAAGGAAAGAGAGCCTAAAGGAAGGAAAATTTGACATTGACTAAATTCTCCATGGCCAGAAAAATTCAATTAAATCAACCCGTAGCAACGCACGGGCATATTTACTAGTCTCTCCTCTCTCCCTAATAATAAAGCACGGATTGGGTCTCCGGGTTCACCGTCACAATTCGCTTTCTTCTCATGTAATAATACGCTTTCAGTTTTTACACCTATATTATTTTCTACATCCAAGGTGGTACTATTCATGTGTCATAATATACGTCTCCTAAATATCGTACGTTATTAGTTTCCTCCGTCCACCATCGTTTCGTCCGTGCCAAGCCATACCAGCCTGCACATGCGCTACGGCCCAATCAATCAGGCCCACCTATCCTTCTTTTTTGAAGCAAAAATACACAGGTTGGTGAGAGGATTCGAACCCAAAACCAAACGCACGACACATAACGGCTGAGCCAACCGAGCTAGCTTTTATTATTTGTTACAATGAAGGTTGATTCTTTTCTTAAATAGTCCCACCTCGCTTTCCTAAGTTCAACCTACCCAATTCATATAGGCATTTAAATTTCTCGAGTATCAGGAAGTCGTCCCAAAGATCATGACAGAGGATTAAGGAAGGAAAGCGAGGCTAATGAATCTTCTACTACCTCCGTTTCGGTTTACAAGTCCTGCGCGTATACCTAGGTTACCAATTTTATCATCCTAATATAAACTATATAACACAAAAATTATACCTTTTGAAAGTAGAAACTCCGAAGTTTATGTTGGTATATTTTTTGTAATATATGATTTGTATTAGGTTGGTCAAATTGATGACCTAGGGGTACGCGCACGCCCTGTAAACTGAGAGAGAGGTAGTATATACATACATGTTGTGGGCTGCCAAACAAACTTGAGGTGACAAGAGAAAAGAAATATGAAAGGCAATCGGGCTATAAAACATGACCTAGCAAACTCGGACGGCATGCACGCCGCCCCTGGCAGCAGATGGCGCTATGTGGCAGTTGGAGCGCGACTGGGCCACCTGCGGTGGTCACCTTGGGTGCGATGAGGATGGAGGCAGAGTCAAAGTGGGCTTCAAGAGATGGATCCGGACTGAATACAGATGACCTTAACGTCTCAGGCAACTACTGCTTGATCTGTTGCTCTCTATCATGTTCGATGGTACTATGCTGGGCCACTACAACGAGTACAAGCTTTAACCAATTTTGGTCAATACAATGTTTCCTGCGCTGGATCTAGCTAAGCTTAAATTGGTGTGCGTGTGTGCAATGCAAGTATAGGCTACCCGCGAGCGCAGAAGTGCACTACCTTATCACAAGGAGCCACATATGCGCGTGTGCAATGCAAGTATAGGCTTCCTGCGAGCACAGAAGTGCACTACCTTATCACAAGGAGCCACATAATTGGAGGCCTCCGATGTCAATCAGTTATGACAATAAAATATGTGAGCAAAATTAATACTCTGTATATCATAATATTGTTATGTTGTTTGGGTGACAAGAGAGTTCAGGGTGGTCAAAGGTGCCTAGGTTTAATTGAGAAATGAAAAAGTTGCAATCAGTTGATTTTTTTCCACCATAGCAAATGTATGGTCATTCAACTATGCATCTCTTTATATAGGCAAATGCACGTATTGTGCATGTATGATACTTTAACAAATGGATAATTCAGTTTTTGGTTAGGACGAATCTTGATGGCTTCACATATGAGAGTGTGCTTTCATGATAACGCACGGACACACCAGATAACATGGAACAATATATTTTTCTCCCGTTGCAACGCACGGGCATTTTTGCTAGTCTCTCCCTAATAATAATAAAGCACGGATTGACTCCGTGGGTTCACCGTCATAATACGCTTCTTTCCGTGATTTTACGCTTTCAATTTGAATTTAAAACATATATGCGAGGTGGTACTAAAACCGTTTCGTTCACTGGTGACAATTGTTTCCGAGCGTAGTTGATGTTGGGCTGGAGCCAGGCGATAGATGGACCAACTCTGGCCCATCTCATCTATACGTTTTAGTTTTTTCCTTTAGAAAAAAAAAATCGCTGGTCGTTTGTCTTCCGGCTCAAGTCTACGATTCCTATAGGGAGTTGGAAACCAGCGGCACTAGACATGTAGCCACACAATAACCCCTGGCAAAACCATATTAAAGGAAAACTTCTAGGCAATAGATACCTTGTTTATAGAAACGGAAAAACCAACGGGCCACCCACACCGTTCCGATCCTGCCTTTTGTGATTTGCTCGAGATCGATTGCGATCTCGGGTTTAGGTCCGCTGCAACCAAGGCGAGTGCGCCCGTAATCGTCGGCGAGACTAGCCAAGTCATGGCCGTACGTGGAGATGGATTCGTCGCGACCTGCCATGGCACGGCTGTACGTGGAGAGATGGACGTGAAGCAGGATGAGGGCCATCGGATCGAGGCATCTGGGAGCAAGGCTGAACCTGCCGCCGTCATTGATGTCGATGATGGTAATGCGAAGGACGTAGATGCAGGTGGGACTGGACGTGGAGAACATGCTCTGTGCTAGGATTAGCATCCAGCATGACGATGATGATGACATGTCGCTGGGCGTGAGTGTGGACAAGCAGAAGGCCATCAGCAACGAACACACATAATTAGCACTTGTTGTGAGCGGATCATCGTCACCTCAAGGCCAACTCACCAATCCTCTCATCCCCGCAAAAAAAAACCCTCACCAATCCTCTCTAAGTACGCGCAAATGCATTCTGCGACGAGCAGCGCCAACTGTGCTTGATCATCAACGATCTGTACTTGTTATGTCGAACTTGACGGGCTCATCATGGTGGACACGGTCCGGTCAGGGCACGACACGGCACAGGTTTGCACCGGCCGCGACCGGTTCGGTTCAAAGTGCCCAGTGGGCCTGTTTCCCTGAACCGGACCGGCAAGGCGAAAGCTCGGTCAGGACCGAGGGACCAAGCAGTGGCTGGGGTGCATGAGCTGCGTGTGTCCCTTGCGCCTTCGAGCGTGCCCTGCGTGTGTGCCTAGCGTGCTTGCGTGTCTGTGCCGTGCCATGTCTTAAAGAGCAAAACCTCCGGTTGTTTGCTGTAGACAAAGAGGCAGTTCATCTATGGTAGCATCTCATTCCGGTTCGCGGGGAACTCCGCCACCAGCCGGCACTGTCACTACATACTACTCCCTTCGTTTCAAAATAAATGACTCAACTTTGTACTAAAGTTAGTATAAAAATGAGTCATCTATTTTGAAACAGAGGGAGTACGTGTCGCTTTCAATTTCATCAGATTACTAATCAGCTTGTACTGCAATACTAACTGTATGTGCATCAATTGATTGCAAATTCATACATCGTATGTGGGAACGACCATGACGAGATCAACTTTGAGTTCCTGGGAAACAAGACGGAGAACACCAACGTGTGCATGTTCACTGACGTGTTTGTCAGCAACCGAGGTGCACTTGGAACATGACAATGGATCCCCTTCCCTCCTCCTTCCCCTCCCGCCCTCTCCCCCGTTCGCCGGCCGTGGTTCGGCCTTCCTCCTTCCCTCTCGCCGGTGCTCACTCCCCCCCTCCCCTCCCCTGCCTGCTCGCAGGTGGTGCTCTCTCCGCCGTCTTCTCCGCTACCTGCGCTTGGATCTCGTTTCTGGGTCCTTGCGTTCGATGAGGAGGATCCGCGGTCGGCTGCCTCCTCCCCCCGCTGCCCTTCGCCCTGCACTGGGGGGTGGCGTAACCCCTCGTCGCTCCCCACTCCCGCAAGTTTGCTCCTGGTGGCCGGGGTCGGTCGGTGGATGCGGCTCCGCCTGCTGCCAGCTGGATCTGGGTTTCTCGCCGTCGGCGCAAGTCTGGTAAGTTTGCCGTTGCTTCTCCTGGGCCTGGGATCCTGGGTGGTGCTCCTGATGGGGAGCTCGGAGGCTCTCCATCTCTCTCCTGATGTCTCCTCGGCTGCCTCGTCGCCGGCGGCGGCGACGTCGGGGTCGCTGGTGGCGTTGGCGTCGTGTGCCCTAGATCTCGATTTTGCCTCGGTGGCCAATGGGTCGCGGGCCGATCCCCCGCTTGGGCCTGTTGGGCCTTTCACTTCGGCTCTGCCCAGTGGGCCTACTCTTCCACCCCCTCTCTCTTCAGTGGCTGAATTCCCCCCTCTTGTCTCTTCCGGCCCAATTAGGCCCCTCGGTCTGGTCCCTGCTTCCCATCCCCCTTCGGCCCATCTTACGCGTCAGGCCCAGGTGGGCACCGCTCGGTCGGGCTATATATTGGATACCCCGCGGCTCGTCTCCCCCTTTGCTAGGGTTTCCGGCTTCCTCTTCCGATCTGTGCCGTCATCGTCTCCCCATCCGTCGCCTCGTCAGATCTAGCCCTCCTCCCCCTCTTCTCCTTCCTTTCGTTGCGGTGCTCGCCATGGATAAGTCGCGGGGTTCTTCCTGCGAGGCGGTCTCGGGCAGCAAGCGTCGCCATGAGGACTACCCTGCTTCTGCGGTGGACCTGGAGCTCGAGGCTTTACTCCGCTCCAAGCTGAAGGACCACCCTCACCTATTTTCTAGCCAACCCGAATCTCGAGAGCGAGATTCATCTTAAGGGGGGTAGGTTTGTAACATCCCAAATTTTCAATTTGGAATGTTATACAAATAGATCATTACTGCATATCATATTTAATGCATTTTGCCTCGATCCTAGAAATTCTACGCAACTCAAGGACCCACGGAGAGAGTTGGGGATTTTGATATTTTCATATTTGAGTTTTCTCAAATTTTGAAAGTAGGATCATTTGATTTTATTTATTTTATCTTTAATTATTTCAATTATATAAATATGAGAGAGGGAATAAAATGACTTTCCCAAAATAAAAAAATATTAAGGATTTAATAAAAAAATCAAATAAGATTTTATTTTGGATTTTCTGGCTATTTTATTTGAATTTAGGAAAAATGCCTGTTTTTCAAAATTCATTTAGGCCCCAAATAAATGTTCATCTAAACCGGCTTGATTTTAGAAGGCGGGGAAAATTTACTTCGGGATTTTTGGAGTCCGTTTAGTATTTCTTTCGTTTGATTTTCTGCACGATAGTTATTTTTTTAAAAAAAATCCGAACCGACTACGGGTCGTAACTGGCCAGGACTCCGCCTGGCCGGGTCTTTATAAGCCGCGCCCGGGCCGACCCCCTCAGCCCAAACCGCCGCCGCCAGCCCACCCGCCGCCGCCGCCCAAACCCTAACCCTAGCCGCCGCCAGCCCGCGCCGCCGCCGCCGCCAGCCGTTGCCGCACCGCGCGCCGCCGCCGTCACCGCCGACCGCCGCCACCTCGCCGGACCACGCCGCCCTCGCCGGAGCCGCCGCCGCCACCGACCCGCACCCCGAGGTTGACCTCGCCACCGCCGTTTTTTTAGAAAAAACCGTTCGGTTTTTCCGTCGGTTTTTCATTTGTTTTTTTTTCGTTTTTCATAAGGTCGTTTTTTTCCGGTTTAGGTTAATTAGCGAGCGTTCGCTCGTTCATTCGTTTTAACGAACGCGTTCATCGTTTACATCCAGATAACGAATGTTCGTTCGTTAATCTTCTTCGTCGTTTTCTTTTTCTCGGATTTATTCCGCCATTTTTCCGGTCGCGATTTCTGATCCGATTTTCATTTTAGTATAACTTTTCGCTCATTTATCGGAATTAGGCGATTCACGCGCCTAGAGTTTCGTCTAGAAACCCTCTTTCCGAATAATCTACTCAAACAAGTTTTTGCTTCTGTAAAATTTGACTTGGGTCCAGATTAGTAAACGAAGCTTGTTTCTTTCTCCGTTTGAGTTTTGTTTCTTCGTTTGATTTGATTCTTTTTGCAAACCAGAGTTCTTAAGTTGAGCTTTCTGGTTAGATCTCTTATTTGAGTTTTACCTGTGCATTAGATGAGTACTTATTGTATGCTTGTTTGTTTGTTTGCTTGCGATAGAGTACCCGGATTGCGCCGCTTGCTACTTCGAATCCCAAGGTTTCGCGGATCATCAGCAAGGCAAGTAACACTTTGATCATACTTCTTTATTACCCAGTTTTTATGCATTAGATCAATCCTCAAACAATTGCATGATTATGATCTGATTAATATGTGGGTTTTGGGAAGTAGTTGAGGTAGTACCTATTACCTATTTTATTATTAAACCTTTGGGAGTTACTTTCTACGTTTGCTTATTATGCCATGCTATGCTAGTAGATGTGGATTGGGTGAGTGTATCCATGACAAATGTGAGATTGTTAATTAATGGTTTATTTAAGGTGGCAACTTTAACACACATCTGGGTGGATTGAGGTACCTAGGTATTCCAGGATTGCCTGTTTGTTTTTGGACCGCCACCCAGGCTCAAAGGGATCATAAGATTATTCATGCTAGAAACTTCCATGTGCAGCCACATGCTATTATGGGCTCTAGCATAGTTGATTAAGTCATGCGAACTCTTACAGTGGTAGACTAGCAGATGTAGGGGAAAGTAGGTGTACAGGTCTACCCATCGTAAGGTGCTAGCGCTTCTGAAAGACTATGTCTCGGTAATCCATTTCTCAAACACCATGTAGTGCGAGAAAACCAACGGAGGAGATCGAGTCGTGTGGGGAAAAGTGTGCAAACCTCTGCAGAGTGTATAAACTAATCATGATTAGCCGTGTCCCCGGTTATGGACGTTTTAAGTATCTAGTACTTGGATTATCATGTGAATCTCATCATGTTGCTTTAATTAATATTGTTGGGTTTTAATGATGTTATTTAATTGGGATTGAGAATGCTGTCAACCATTCTCAATGTTTAACAACCACCATGATAGTTAAATAAATTTATTCCTTTGCAGTAGGAAAAAATTGGCTTTATGCAAAACTGTAACCATAGAGCTTTCCACCAAGCCATATGTGCATGTAGTATAGATTTATTCTTTCATTACTCTCTATGTGTTACCTTGCCAGCATATTCCATGTGCTGACCCGTTTTCGGGCTGCAACATTCATGTTGCTGACTTTTCAGACGACGAGTAAGATACCTTAGGATCGTGGTTCTATACTCAGTGATGCCGTTGGAGTTGATGGACTCACTTTATCTTCCTAGCCTTCCGTTGTTATCGTTGTTAGATGGCCTTAAGCCATATTTATTTGTAATAAGTTCTCTTTGGAGACATTCGATGTAATAAGTGTGTGATTGCTACTCTATTATAAATCCTTCGAGTACTATGCGTGTCAGCATTACTGATCCAGGGATGACACTGATGCATAGAGATCAGACTGTTTGAGGTCTGGTCGCTACACAACCGCATTCACTTTAAATAGGGCACCACATAATTCCGTTGAGATGACACCGTATGAACTGTGGTTTAGAGAAACCTAAGCTGTCGTTTCTTAAAAGTTTTGGGCTGCGTCGCTTATGTAGAAAACTTTTAGCCTGATAAGCTTGAACCCAAAGCGGATAAATGCATCTTCATAGGACACCCAAAATAGTTGGGTATACCTCCTATTTCAAATCTGGAAGCAGAAGAGATTGTTTCTAGTTCTCGAGGAAAAGTTTCTCTCAAAAGAATTGAGTGGGAGGATGGTGGAGACTTGATGAGGTTATTGAACCGTCACTTCAACCAGTGTGTAGCAGGGCACAGGAAGTTGCTCCTGTGGGGCCTACACCAATTGAAGTGGAAGCTGATGATAGTGATCATGAAACTTCAGATCAAGTCACTACCAAACCTCGTAGGTCGACAAGGACGCGTACTACTTTAGAGTGGTACAAAAATCCTGTCTTGGAGGTCATGTTGCTAGACAACAATGAACCTACGAGCAATGGAGAAGCGATGGTGGGCTCGGATTCTGATAATGGCTCGAGGCCATAAAATTCGACAGAGAATCCATGTATGAAAACAAAGTGTAGACTTTGGAAGAACTACTTGATAGTCGTAAGGCTGTTGGGTACAGATGGATTTTAAAAGGGAAGACAGACAATGATGTTATGTGTCACCATTAAGAAAGCTTGACTTGTCGCTAAGACATTTTTCGACAAGTTCAAGGAGTTGACTACGATGAGACTTTCTCACTCGTGGCGATGCTAAGAGTCTGTTGGAATTATAGTAGCAGTTACTGCATTATTTATGAAATCTTGCAGATATGATGTCAAAACATTGTTTCCTTGACAATTTTCTTGAGGAAAGGTTGTATGTGATACAACCAGAAGGTTTTGTCAATCCTAAAAGATGCTAACAAGTATGCAAAGCTTCAGCGATCCTTCTAAGGATTGGAGTAAGCATCTCGAAGTTGGAATCACTACAAAAAAAAGACACATCCGTGACATTTTGGGCCGAACGAAAAAAAATTGTCACACTTATGACACTTCTATGATGATAATTGTGACAAAACCTAGTATCATCATAGATGTGGTGGGCTCCTACTTCTATGACAAAAAATCATGACAGAAAATGGGCTTTTCATCCTGGGCGGGCCGGAGACACAGCTGCATGACATTCTTTGGGCCGTCCATGACGGAAAAAACCATGGTAGAAGCGAGGGCGCGGAAAATTTCGGCGAGTTCTCGGTTAAGGTGGGTGGTTGTGGGCCGTGCGATGCACGTTTCTCTTGTACACGTACATGAGTGTGTGCGAGGTGTCGAGCTCTAACTGAACCCGAGCGAGGCGTCGGGCTCTAACTGAACCCGAGCGATTGCACTGCAGGCTACGCGTTACTGAACCCGAACGATAGATTGATGGGTGTTAACTGAACCCAATCGAGTGATTCCTTCGCTACTGCTGCTAACTGAAGCCGATCGATACTGCCTATGGATGAACAGTGAGTGTTGCGGGGGGGTGGATGAACAGTGAGTGGTGGGGGTGGATGAACAGGACCCCGTGGTGTTGCCTCTGGATGAACAGGACCCCGATTGATCAAGCCGGTTGGGGCTGGATGAACAGGACCCCGTGGAGGGGTGGATAAATAGGACGACCCCGTGGAGGGATAGATGAACAGTAGATGGTGGAGGGGTGGATGAATGGTAGCCCGTGGAGGGGTGGTTGAACAGGAGCCCGTGGAGAGGGGTGGTTGCACAGTAGCCGGTGGAGTAGCGCGCGGTGGAGGCTGGATGAACAGGAGCCCGTGGATGAACAATCGCAGGTGGAGGCTAGAGGAGGTCGACGGTGGATGAACAGTAGCCCGTGGAGGCTGGAGGAGGTCGACGGTGGAGATGAATAGTATCCCGTGGAGTCCCATTTTGCGGTACGCCACACCCCTCCCAATGAACAGGACCCCCGTTTCGACCGTAGCGCTCCAACACAAGTCCGTTTCCTCCGTTTTGTGGTACGCCACACCCCCTCCCGATCAAAAGGACCTCGTTTCGACCGTAGGAGGTCCAACACAAGTCTGTTTCCTCCATTTTGCGGTACGCCAGACACCTCCCGATGAACAGGATCCCGTTTCGAACATGGCTGGTCAAACACAAGGCCGTTTCCTCCGTTCTGCGGTACGCCAGGCCTCGTTTCCATCGCATGTTCCATCCAAGCCGGTTGGCTCCCACGCGATCCATGCCCTCCCCATGAACACGACGCATTCCGTTCCCTCCCCATGAACACGACGACGACGATGTTTCTCCGTTCCGACCTAGCCATGTACACGAGCCCTGGCCGTACGTATGCGCGAGTAGGCGTTCGAGACCCCGCCTGTATGTACGTACGTGGCCGTATTTACTTTCTTGCACCCTGGCTGTTGTACGTATGTGTACATGCTATGTGCACGCCTCTACTACGACACGTGCGCACCTCTACTATGACACGTGCGCACCTCTACATCGACCAGTATGTACGTACATGTTCGCGACTAGAATGACAACGCTAGTACGCTTCGACCAGGTGGGTCCCGACTGTCAGGCACTTCCTTGCGTGCGAAGATGTAGCCGGTGGGTCCCAGCAGTCAGGAGGGCGAATCGTTTTTTTTGCCCGAGCGCACTTCCTTGCATGCGAAGATGTAGTTGGTGGGTCCCAGCAGTCAGGGGGAACGTTTTTTTCGCGAAATACGGTGGCCCGTTCGGTGGGTCCCTGCTGTCAGGTGGAGGAATAATTATTTTGCGCGTAATAAGGAGGCACTTCCTTGCGGCCGTAGTGCACCCACCTGTCAGCCTCTCCACGTACAGTACTCTTCCGATGGAAGTCGTTCCTTGACCATGTTGACCATGCCGTGTGGAGAGCACCAGGGCGATGGATGACGGCGAGGCCTAGGAAGGGGACGACGCGGAGCCGGGGAAGACGCGGCAGTGGAAGCCCACGCGTTGAGGAGTACGAGGGTTCACTGGTTCGGCTGTGGTGTGAGGCTGCCATCGCCGCAGGGCCTGGCCAGCAGTGGGAATAGTAGGGGGCGGTGAGGCCTCCACGGTAGCACAGCCGGCCACGGGAGGCAGGAGCATGCCGCATGACCGGCGCTGCTTTGGGCGGCTGGAGCAAGAAGACCAGAGGTTGAAGAAGCACTACGACCGTTGGATGGACATTGTACGGTCACTGGAGCTAGAATCGTTCATATTGACTAAGTTGACAAAGCCCTCCGTCCCCATCAACTTAGTAGGCCCACAAGTCAGCCTCCCACCAAGGTGGGTCCTAGCTAGCAGGGGGTATTCATTTTTTTGTGCGTAATAAGGAGGCACTTCCGGTGGGTCTGAGATGACAGCGGGGTAACATTTTTTCGCGAAATACGATGGCCGTCCAGTGGGTCCCAGCAGTCAGGGGGAAATGTTTTTTTCGCGAAATACGGTGGCCCATCCGATGGGTCCCTGCTGTCAGGTGGAGGAATAATTATTTTCTGCGTAATAAGGAGGCACTTCCTTGCGGCTGTCGTGGACCCAGCTGTTAGCCTCTCCACGTACAGTACTCTTCCGATGGAAGTGGGTCGTTGACCACACTGACCACACCGCGCCAAGAGCACCACGGCAGTGGACAATGGCGAGGCCTAGGAAGGGGACGACATGGAGCCGGGGAAGATGTGGCAGTGGATGCCCATGCGGAGAGGAGTACGAGGGTTCACTGGTTCGGCTGTGGTGTGAGGCTGTCTTCGCCGCAGAATAGCAGGGGGTGTGGGTGAGTAGAGGGATGGCCTGGCCAGCGGTCGGAGTAGTATGGGGACGGCGAGGCCTCTGCGGCAGCACAGCCGGCCACGAAAGGCAGGAACGGGCGGCACGACCGGCGCTGCTTTGGGCGGCTGGAGCAAGAAGACTAGAGGTTGAAGAAGCACTATGGCCGTTAGATGGACATCATACGGTCACTAGAGTATTGACTAAGTTGACAAAGCCCTCCGTCCCCGTCAACATAGTAGGCCCACAAGTTAGCCACCCACTATGGTGGGTCCCAGCTAGCAGGGGGGTATTCATTTTTTTGTGCGTAATAAGGAGGCACTTCCTTGCGTGCGAGGATATAGCTGGTGGGTCTGACCTGTCGGCGGGGGGAACATTTTTTCGTGAAATACAGACGCCCTTCCGGTGGTTCCCAGACGTCAGCTGGAGGAATCATTATTTTGTGTGTAATAAGGAGGCATTTCCTTGTGTGCGGTCGTGGACCCAGCTGTCAGCCTCTCCATGTACAGTCCACGTCCGATGGAAGTCGTTCCATGACCACGTTGACCACGCCGCGCCGAGACCACCAGGGCGGTGGACGATGGCAAGGCCTAGAAAGGGGATGACGCGGAGCCGGGGTAGACGTGGTAGTGGATGCCCACGCAGAGAGGAGTACGAGGGTTCACTGGTTCGGCTGCGGTGTGAGGGTGCCGTCGCCGCAGGGCCTGGCTAGCGGTGGGAGTAGTAGGGGGCGGTGAGGCCTCAACGGCAGCACAGCCGACCACTGGAGTAAGGAGTAGGCGGTCTCGCCAGCGCTGGTTTGGGCAGCTGGTGCAAGAAGAGCAGCACTTGAAGAAGCAGCAGGACCGTTTGATTCAAATCCAACGGTTACTGCTGGCAGAATCGTTTATTGACTAAGTTGACAAGCCCTTCGTATGCGTCAACTTAGTAAGCCCATAGGTCAGCCTCCCAACTGGTGCGCCCTAGATGTCAGTGGGAGGAATCATTTTTTACGCGTAATAAGGAGGCAGTTGATTGCGTGCGGCCAGGCCAGCGGAGGGAGTAGGGTGGGCAGGGGAAGCCTGCGCGCCATCATAGCGGGCCACAAGAGGAGGGAGCAGGCAGTCCCACCGGCGCTAGTTTAGGTGGCTGGAGCAGTAAGATCAAAGATTGAAGAAGCACGTCGGTCGTCGGATGGACATCCAGCAGTCACTACTGCTAGAATCGTGTATTGACTGACAAAGCCTTGCGTAAGCAAGTCAGCCTCGAAATCTGTGGCGTGTATAGCCCATTTGCTATTATTTTTATAATTTTTACTCATTTTCTAATTCATATGGAATTTATTGCAGCCCGTTTTCCATTTTTAGAATTTCTGCCCATTTTCTAGTCAGTACCAGGGTTTAAAAACTTAACTAAATATGTGCGAAGTTTTGAAAATTCGCAAAATTTTGTTGGGGAACAAAATATTCTTAATCCAAAAATTAGTAGCCATACTAAAACAAATTTAAAAAAATTAGTACTATGTCATGTTAAATCCAATGAAATACTATAAAATATCAGTGAAGAACAAAAACAAAAAAAGAAACTAATATCCCATTTGCTATATTTTTTTAGAATTTTGAACCCCTTTTATATTACTTTTAACAGACACTGACCATACTCTTTGGCCAGGACGGAATGCATCCCTCCTCGTCTTGAAAGATTTGCAGCCCAGTAAGTCGGAGAAAACAAATAGGCCTAGCTTGGGTATTCTTCAAAAAGAAATATTGGGCTACCTATTTTCCCAAAGAAAAACCTGCTAGGCTGGTCATGTTGTTAGACAGGCCACAGAGGCCGCACAACCCAGTTTATAGCCTGCTCCTCCGAATTACTACTCAAAAAAAAGTTGTGCAATTCTGTCATTAATTGACTATACGTTGAAAATGATGTGGGTCCCAGATATCAGCAGGGTGGTCTAGAGTAAAAAAATGAGGGGTGCATCTTGGAAGTAAAAGAGGTGCTTTCTTGTGTTCGGGAGTGGACCTGGTGGGTCCGTACTGTCATACTCACAACTACAGTTTTCTCCCGATTCACTGTGTTGACAGGGACCGTTTCAAAGAAACACTATGTTGACAGGGCCGGACGGCGGCGCCGCGGCGAGCGCACCAAGGCAGAGGATAAAGTGTTGCCGCCAATGTGCTGGGCTAGGTTGGACATTCTTATTGAAAAATAAAAATGGACCAGAACTATTTACGATGTTGACTATGATTTGCATGGGCCCGCTGGTTGCAGGAAGAAAATGCTGGGAGAAAGAAGACTGGTCGTTGTCTTTGCCTAAGAATAATATTGACTGAATGTAACGACACTATCATAGGAAATAATATCCTCCTGTTAAATCATGAATTTAAATAACTGGTGCATGAGCATTTAGCTTTATTTATTTATTTACTTATTTATGTTTAGGGGACCATGAGCATGTACCTGGGTCAGATTCATGTGAGAGCCTCCCTTCCAGTTAATTATGGGCTCCTCTATTGGGCCTTCATTAGTGGGCTGCATGTTATCAACAAGTGGAAAATGTGTTCCATATGAAAAATAGTATGCGTTACGTACGGTATGGGGCACTAAGGATTGAGCCGTGCAACGACTTCCAAAACATTGTGTTTGTCATTCTAACAGCACATTTATTCAACCAACAGACAAAATATACTACTGATTGTACATTTAAAACATCAGCATCAGCAACCAGGGCTGGGGGTGCAACAGAAGTAGTAAGTAGGCCAGAAGAGTGAAGATGTAGCTCTCTCTTCCAAACCAAACATCAGCCATTATTACAAAAGGGCTACCAAAAAAGAACAAGTGTATGCATCAAACTAAATAAAGATCCTACTACACCAAGTGTACGCATCTAACTAACTGGCTCAGTTACACGTTACTATTTATTAAGCTGTGGAGATTGGCTGACGGCTTGAACCAGATGGGTGCCTGACGGGGGAAACTCCAGCTAGCAAGTCGAAGTTTGGTACTTGCAACCCTCTCTCCTACTTTGGGTTGCAGAGCGTGGCGGCACATATCAGGGTATGGTGCATGCAGAGACGCATGGTGCGCTGTGTACACACAGTTTTGCCTGATAGCAAAACCGTGCTGCCATCATGATCCTTGCCGTCGGTTATCTCCTGGTTAATCAGATAATTCAGTCCGACAAACAGAGAGCGTGTACCAAGGCTACTTACCAGCCTCCAGTCAAAAATTCCTGAAGGCCCAGAGAAGCTGGGATCCTACTCAAAGACCTTGTAGTGACTGTGATTGTATTCCGCAAAACAACACGTCCGATACATGCGAATGATCACCAATCGTTCGCCGTCGCCTGATTGATCCAGGAACCACCTGCAACTGCCATGCCGCTTTTCTTTGAAAGGTTTTGGGATTAGGAAGGGTAGGGACACCAGGCGGCCTACAACATCATATCAAATTGGAGTCAAATAAAAAAGGGCTCTTGATGTAGTCAATCTTAAGAACATCATGTTATGAGCATGAATATTTTTTCAGTAAATGTTGACAATAATATAAGCAAGCCATCATGATATCATAGGAAAGTAACGTACTGCTATAACAGCCGTTTGTAGCGATGACTAGAGTAGGCCAGCAATACGTCCAACCATAGAAGGAGTCGACAACGTAAATGAAGCCCTTGTGTTCAATGGCATCAGAGAACCATGGAGGATGTATGATCCTGCGATGGACGTGCAGATTTATCCACTTACCATAGTGACCTGTCAGATAGGCGAGACCACGGTTGAAGAACGCAATTAGCTTGAAGTCTTTATAATTCACAGGTCTTGCGGATAGTTGGTAGATTACAACCTTGAGAAAATCAAACTTGGTATCATGTTGGCTACTATAAGATTCCGAGTATTCTGGGCCGCGGTGCCAAAGCAGTGCAGTGTTAATCGAACGAAGGGGGATCAATCATCGGGTGTAGACCTCCACGAGCATCCAGCTGCCGCGACTGTCGACGAGCACCATCCAACACGTGTTCATGCCGACCCAGTACATACTGTTAATGTAGTTGAGGGTGACGGGGATCGGATCGCAGTCAAGGGGGTTGATGCTCACCACCCTACGACCGTTATGCTGCGTGACATGCCATTTCTGAAGATCAGGCGGCATCAGCAAGCAAGGAGCTGGCTTAAAAAGCTCCGGCCTGAGGGCTTTGAGTAAACGGTACAGCCCCGACGAGCACGCGGCGAGCGGCATGGTACTGAGATTGTCCACACGCGAAACAATGAGCTTGATTACCTTTGTGGGGAGCGAATTCCAGCCACTCTTTCGACGGACGCTGCTTGGTTCTACCATTGTTAATGCTTGGGTTTCAGAAGAGGGGCGAGGCGCCTTAGCGGGGATGGAGATTGGGCGAGATTATGTGCGGACAAAGATGGAGAAGCGAATATGTGTTGCGGGAAGTGGACAGGTGATGATGACTATAGCACGCCGCTTGACTTACGAGACACATACCAGCAGCGTAGGGTCATATCGATGCCAGACAACTTGCTTGAGTGATCACAGTACTGGTACTCCCTACAGTACCTACTATTATGCCCTAACTTGCTTGAGTAGAGTAGTGGAGTAGGACTCTGCTCTACTACTAGCACCGGAGGAGTAGTATATTCTAATCTAAAATAGTTACAAACTTCAATGCCCGAGCATGGAACGACTACGAACCGTGCTGACTCCAATCCCCAGCAAACGTTCATTGGGAGACATGGCAGTTGCAAACGCCCGCGACGCAGTTACTGTACGTGTGTAAGGGTGGTGGTTTTGTAAAATACTATGGATTAAAAACAGGCCACCGTTGGATGGAAATCTGACGGTTACGTGGGATTCGCCAGGATTGAGCTCGTGCCGAACAATCACCAGATATCATTAATAAAAAATGGTTAAAACACCCGGGGCTATAACTTGCACCAGCTGACCACTAACAATGATACTAACATAGTTGTAAAATGGTCAAAGACCGTGTCAACGTGGTGTTTGGAATTATATGCAAAAAAATAGCAAGATGCCTGTGCATTGCACGGCACACCAACATCACCAACTCGGTTTTTTCTCTACTCCTACTCCTATAAAAGACTCAGTTGGTGATGATGGAGGCGGGGAGGCGTGTTCAGCCGGGCGCGCAGCGGATGGTGCAGTACTATTCGATTTGTTATAAAAAATAAAGAAGAGTAGTAGAGATGGAGATAAGAGTAGAGATAGAGACTCGGGGAGGAGCACGAGGTTGTGGGAGATAAGGATGAACGAGGCAAGGCCTTATCTGTAAATGTGGAGAGAGGTGCGGGTATCTTTTGTAAAATTGTCATAGTTGGCTTTCTATTCGTCAGATATAGATCAGACGGTCTATATTACAATATGGCAGGCACACCATCATCACCAACTCGGTTTTCTATAAGAGTAGAGACTATGGAGTACTAGTAAGGACACCATCTACTGCTTCGTGTGCTACTCATGCGCTCCATTCGGCGGCCGCAATGTCCCCTACAGCCACTCCCTCCTACGCTCCATTTGGCGGGCGTTGTTGAAATTTGGGGAGCGCACTCTCGCGACTGCTGGCAGCCACGACTTCACCGACGACGACTTGTTCCCCGACCTCGGCAACCTCTTCCTCAACGACATGGGCGACAACCTCAACGCCAACGGTGCTGCTCCCGTTGCACCGTATGTGTTTCTGTCCTTCCTGTTCGAAATCATGGTATAATTCATGTTTCTACTCTGTATCCTACTACTATGCTAGTCCACATGATTAGTTTAATCTCTGTTATAGCCGTCATGATTTATTTTGTGCTTATTTGGATTAAATCTCGTAGTAACTTGCTCATATATTCAACTGGCGCAATGTCCCCTACGGTCACTCCTGTTTCATGGACGGCCTGGTCGATGCCTCCAAGGAGCCCTTCGTCTACTGCTATGAGTGCCTGATGCCGTTTTGGGGCTCGTCGACGGACATCGTGCATCACCTCACGGATGCGTGCAACGGTCACTACTAGCCCTTGGCGGAGAACATCAAGTACGAGACGTGCTACCCGTTCACCATGCCGGAGTCGCTGGAGGATCACCGCCGCTTGCTAGTCTCGGAAGAGGATGGCAGCGTCTTCCTCTTGATCGTGGGCACCGGTGAGGCCCGCGCAGGCCGCCGCCCCGTCTTTGTAGTGTGCGTCATTGGCGACGCCGCTGACGCTGACTCTAACACGAGGCTGATGTACGGGTGTGTGCTCACTGTTACTACCCCTCTGAGTTACGTGGGCGGCGACACCAGCTTCATCAAACTAACTTGGACTCTGCCGAGCTAGGACCTTCCCGCCGATGTGGACATGGAAAACCCATGGTCTTATTTACCCCCCAACGCGGTGCACGGGGACTCCAAGGAGGTTCACCTGGACATACGCATTATCAAGTTAAATGTTGATCATTAGTCTTCGCTCAATGTAATCCTCTGTTTAAGCATGTGGAGACTTCCATGCATGATCTTGCTCTATTGGAGTATCGTGCATGAATAGAAGTGTATCCGTTTATGGTTTAGTCTAGAATCTTCCATGTATGAACTTTTACTATAGTACAGGTGAAAGACTTACTATGAACCATTTCTTACATCTCCTCTGCCCCTTCCAAGTCATCCTGATTTAATCCCTCCGTCTAGGTGTATAAGGGCATGGCTAATACTTAATAGTATAGCCAACGGTTGACTACAAGAAAGTGCCATGTCATCTGTAGCCAACATGTATAACAATCGATACTCAAAAACTAATTCTTAAAGATCATTTCTTGCAAAGCACAATAAGTGTTATTTCTTCACAAGTTTTGGATGCAGGTTGAACAGTTGAACACTTTTGTTTTCAAAAGATACCTTTTTATCTATTTCACACGGATGTTTGTGAGCTCTAGAGATGAAATAATATCCAAAGAAACCTATCGATACCCGTTACACATGAGATGACCCCCCACATCCTTTGTCAAAATAAACAACTCCCCGATCAATGCATTTCACTCTTCCGTGCAACGCACGGGCACCTTACAACTATAGATTAGTACGACCAAAAATTGAACTAACATTATATATAGTATGATAAATGCTGGTGCATGTCACCTAAAATTATATCATTGAAAACTATGTTCAAATACGAATCCAAGGATATAGTTTTTGTTGACAAGCACTAACATTTTGTCAGTTAAATCTTCAGTCAAATTCAATGGGGGACTAATAAACCACGACCGATGTAGTACAAGTGTAGAGGGCGGCGTTGCACGGGAGTCTCACCCCGCTCGTGGCATAGCAGTAAAGCCGTCATATCACAAAACCCAACCATGCCAGTAATAAGTGGCTTGGTAAATTAAACGAACAAGCAACTATCACATCCCTCCGTCTTTTTTGCATTTCATCTCTCTGCATTTACTTTCTCCAGTTCATCTTGCACACTCGATCCCTAGCTACTACTCCTAGTATCCCTAGCTACTACTCCTAGGCCAGTTCATTTGGCGGCTTAAAAAATAAGCCGTCTCTTCCCCAGCTTTTCCCATAAGACTAGTCAAAGTGGAGAGTAACATTAAGGTGCCTCACTCATTTATTTGGGCTTCTAAACTACTACTAGTACTCCCTTCATTTTTATATACAAGGCCACAAATTCAAACTATAGGTACCAAGATAAAAATCAATGTGTGCTTTACAAGTCAATTTATTTTCTCGTTTACCGGGTTAATTAATAGGGTGCATGCACATTAGAAGAAATTGAGTGGCCGTGAGAGAGGAAGTAGATGAGTTTGTCATTATCATCCACTACATGCATGCTAGTAATTAAGCCATGGGTTACTAGTACGTGGAAACATCATTAATAGTTGTCTCGATTACTGTTGCTGGCCTTGTATAGATGCAAAATGTATTTTTTATAGTGGCCTTGTATACAAAAATGGAGGGAGTACCTCCGTCCTAGTTTATTCGTCACCGTTGTAATATGTGGTAAATTTTGACCAAAGATTTATCTGATAAAATGTTAGTGCATGTGACATGCACAAACATTTCATTAGTTAAATTTATGATCAAAATCTGACACAGATTACAATGGGGACCGATAAACCAGAACGGAGCTAGTAGTAATAGGACTACTAATCTAGAAGCCTAAATGAATTGGCCCCTGGTACTCCTACTAGTAGTACTAGTACTCAAGTTGGAATTCCAATTGCACGGCACAACTTGTTAGGCAAAAAATTTGATACAGGGTGTAGGAAGCGGTTTGGGAATTTGCATGCCTTTCCGACCAGTGAGATACTCCATACAAAGTACGACAGAGAAATAACCACAAAGAAGGAAGCTAAAAGTAAACAATCAAACGAGCATTTTTGCATTTGTTTTGCATTGAATCGTTTCACAAGCTTGACTAGTGTTGTTTTTCTACTTTTACAAAAACCGCATCGTAATGTTAAAACGTGCATTTGCACGTACATAAGTAATAGTAGTACTCCCTCCGTCTAGGTGTATAAAGTCTTCCCTCCTTCTTGGTCACGGTGCACAACCAAAGATGACTTATTCACCTGGACGGAGGGAGTAGCATAGTCTGCAAGCATATATAGAGAGAGACGTGTAGTGCGGTAGTATATAGTAGTAAAATTTGTGCTATATGCACCTACTTAAAAAATGCGTATGGATACACAAGGTTTCCAAACTTTCCCTCTTACATACTTAATTAAGGATGCTAATAATTCCTGAATGTTCGGGATTTATCATTTGCGTCCCAAAACTAATGAGATCACCTTACGAAACTAAATTATACTCCTACTAAAAGCCACAGCGCTCGCAGGAGCGCTTGCGGCACGCCATGAGTGCCCTGGTGCACAGCCGTTTCCCAGCGCGCCAACACAACGCCTCTTTCTCAGCCTTGCAACTCGCGCGGTGCTGATTGGCGGCTTGTCGGCGAGCAAGCTCGACCTCACCGGTGTGGTGATCCGGCGCCAGCAGGTACTCCTCCTCACTGGAAGCATGTACCTGGTCCATGTACCGCCAAGCATAGATGAGGCGCTTGGTCCCGACTGCACTTAGGGCTTTGGCACGGGCGTCCTCGGCCACCCTCACGGCCCTTGCATGAGCCTTCTACCAAAGAGCCAATTGCCTGACTCTCTCGGACGCGACATAGACCTGCCAGGCAGCTTGCCCCGCGGCGCGCTTCTCTTCCTCGGCCTTCTTCTCCGCCTCTATTTTGGCGTGCTCTGCCAGCGGTAAAGCCTCCCACATAGCGACATCCATTTCTTTCCAAAGCTCCTCAACGCTGGGGGGCTCGGCAGGCGGCGCGGCGTTCTCCTCATAGCAGGGAGCCGACGCGTCCTCCGACTCGCGTGCTGGAAAGATTGGGAACACCGACGCGCCCACCTCGACGCGTCGTGGCGAGGAGTGGAACACCGACGTGTCCTCCTCGACTAGTGGCGGCGAGGAATGGAACAGCGACGCGTGACCGTCCGGGCGGTGCAGCGAGGGGCGCCTAGGGCTTGGGAGGGGCAATGCCATGGTGGTCGACGTGAGAGGGAGGGGGAGGAGATAGTGATGAACGTGAGCGTTCTTCTGAATGCCGTGGGAGGCGCAGTATTTATAGCGAGCAATGGCACACCTACGTAAGATATGGACTGAGCTGCACTAACTTAACTGCATGTCCAGTTGCATCACTGACATGTGGGCTGGACTCCCGTTGGGCCCATATGTCAGTGACCCAATGCACCTGCAGTTAAGTAACTGAAGCAGCATCCCGGAAGATATGTTGCGTGATAAACGTAACAGCTACGTGGGCATATTTGTTGGAGTAAATTACGGGGGAGGGAAGGGGTGGAAATATTGCTGGTCACAACGGATTGGACGAGCGTGGGGGGAGGAGAGTCATGAATGCAGATTTTTTTTCCACATGGGGTGGAGTGGTGGGACCGCCGGAGGGAGAAGGAGAGTCTGGCAGGCATATTGTTTCCACACATGGAGAGGAAAAGATTTGGAGACGAATGGGCTTCCTACAAGTATGGGGTACAGTGCATAATAAGTCATCTTGCATGTCGGGCTAGGTATAGTCTCAAGTCATTAAAAACATACACGCCCCACACATGTTCATATTTCAAGGTGCACTAAATTATTGCATGCGATGATTAAGGCTGGCCATAATGGTGGTATCTTAGCTGGTATCATGCACACGGGAATAGCAAACATGCTGATGTGGCAAAGAATTAAAGAAGAGGGGGGGTTAGAGTAACTAGTGTTCATGCATGCATTGGTAAATACATTTTTTTGTGAAGAACGACAGCATTAGTTGAGTACTTTTGCAGACTACAAAAACTATTCCACCGCCTCTATCTTGCTAAGAGTAGGTGAAATTTTTGAATCGAGCCCTTTAAACTAGAAGGGAGGTAGTAGTACTCTAATCGCTAACCTTGTTGTGATGACAAGATAGGACATGGCACGCACCTGGACGGAGGAACTAGTTTGCATTGTGCATTTAAGTTTTGCCTGAAGTCAATGTACCTCTACTTTGACCAAACTTATAGAAAAATGTATCAACATTCACAACGTCAAATCAATATTTTTATACTCATTATAAAACATAGTTCTTATACTCATTATAATAAGTATTGTAGATATTGATATTTTTATTATAAATTTGGTCAAACACTTTGCAAACGGTTGACGGAAGTAAAAAGGACCAGAGGGAGTATCATGCATGCGGAGTAGGCAAAAAATTGCTCACTTATAGCTGGCCGAAGTCTCAAAGGGCGCGACCGTGCGAGGGAGGCGAAGGTCGTGGGAGGCGCGACGGTTGACGGAATTAAGTGAAGTTACATCCACGCGTCGGCACGGCGTGCAAACAGGCAGAAGCTATACCGTCAGGCCTACGATATGGGTCTAGTAGACATGACATCTAGTGGGTCCCGCATAGTTCTCAAGAACTCTTTGGGGGCTTGCAGCTGTTTATCCACCGGGCAAGACAGCAACCCCACACCATTCGCATGCCCTACTAGTCCCTATCTTCTACCTTACAATAGTTTGCTCCTAGTCGTCCTGTCCTTTCACATTACACCAGGTCAACTTTTTTTTGCGGGGTACAACAGTTCAACTTCTCCGAACCCTCCTCCAAAATCCATGGCCTCCTAAATCTCCATGGTCGCCGCTGAGTACCAGGTTAGAGCCATCACCGGCGATGAGTTCATCATCATCTACACACGTGGATCCACGACGGTGAAAGTAGGCCTTGCTCGCTTCCTATGCATGTTCAACAGTTCAATGGATGAGTGGGTCGTTGGGCTAGATGTTGAGTACACCATAGTCCTGGAAAAAGAGAAGATTCTAAAGGAGGCACAGAGGAAGAAGCCCACTGTGATCCAGGTTTGTGTACATAATGTGTGCTTGGTCTACCACATATGCCATGCCGACGTTGAGTGCCAGGATTTTAAGAACTTCCTCAAGGACGAAAGAGTGAAATTCGTTACTATAGACTTTAGGAACGACATGGATGTCCTGCATCGATAGGCCTCATTGTAGGCCAGCCCTTCGATCTCCAGAAGGCAAGCCTGGTGTCCTCCTCTCAGTCTTCAATGCTGACCCTGGCAGAGCCATGATTGATCCTTTATACGCTAAAATGAAGAAACCTCATCACAAGTTTCATCATGCATGGGAGTTGAAGACATTAGATGAAGATCACATCTTGTATGCAGCAATGGATGCCTACCTTTGTTTAAATATCTACAAGGGTTGGATGAAGAAGCAGAGCCCAGTGTCCGGTTCAAGCAAAGAAGCGTCGGCAAAGAGGAAGAGGAAGAGGGACGAGGACGAAATCGAGGACGTGGACTCGAACTCCGAGTAGGTGGCAGTGCCGTCGCTCATGTTGGTTCTACTGTAGTGTCAAGCGGACTAGTTGCTTAGTTTATTTTCAAGGGTGTTTTGTGCTGAGGCCCCAGCAGAACTATGTTTATGTTCTTTCTTGTTATTTGAACTCTTTAGTACGTACAGTAGTACTAGTACTATGTATTACTACTGTTCTTCTTGTAGTTGGTACTACTGCTCGTATCTTCGTGTTCCTACTGTACTTAATACATTTGTACTAGTAGTATAATTTGGGTCAGTCGATTTGTGAAAGAAGTTCGACAGAGTGAAGGAAGAAGACGACAAAGAAGCTACCCTAGTATCTATATTAGGGTGGCAGGGTGCCCATGATCTATCTTATGAGTGTTGGGTGTGGAATGCAGTTCGCCGGAAAAAAATGGATCGTGCCCAGGGTTAAATGGATGGCGGGGGTGGGGGAGCATGACGGTGGCAGGTGGTTCAGGGGAGGGCGGGGCAGCGGCGGCAGGCGGTTAGGCGTGTGGCAGGCTGAGAAGATGAACCATGCATCAATTTCGGAGGTTGAAGAAGCCCTTCTAGCCATCCATGTTGCATCAAACGGCTCACAAGAGTCACTGACCCAAATTGCTCCTTCAGATTGTAGGATCCACGTGGCATTCAAGGTCTCAAAGGTAGATTCTGCGTCCGCACCCAGTTTGCGGGATCGACGCACGCGCGACCGGCTTCCGCCGTGACAGCCACCATGCGCGCCTTCTCCGCACGGGCGGAGACGACAATGACATGCTAGTTCCTCCTCGCTGGCGTGGTAGAGCACGCGCTCGTCCTCCTCTTCGTACGCTGCGTGCATAGACGCGACTCCACCAGCTGCTCACGTGCTTGGCAGCGCGGCAGCATCGCGAGGAGGGACTGCAGACGATGTGAGCGGGCGAGCCTTCAGCTTCATGGCACAGGGATGGCGGCAACATGGCGGTGATGGACGAGAAATATTTGGCCGGAGCAGGCGGGCGCCGGCATGCGCAATGGCGGCGGCGGCATATTGATGAGTGCACGTATGGGAGCTTAATTTAGTTTTATATAGGGTTGGTCAAACTTAAAAGAAAACCGTACTAGTACACGTAAACATTAGACTTAGGCAGCGCTTTTATTAGTTACCACAGCCACGATACGGAATCCTGTGCAAGCGCGTGAACCGCGATTGCACGGTCGATCGAACGGTGCGTCACCGTGTCGTGCTCGAAGGACATCCACCGAACCTTTTTGTGTGTGTGAAACAATCCGCGAATATTACTCAACTTTTTTTTCCTGGAAAAGTTCTTGATCCTACAATATTTCCAAATATTTGAATTTAGCTCCAGTTCATGTTTATTTGGATTTGGACGTTGTAGGTGCGCCCTGGTTTTTTTTAATACTGATTTTGTGTGTGACTGAGAGAGAACGTGTGTATTTGTCCATATGTGTGTTGTGGCAGAAGGGCAATGTGGAGACAGTGTGCGTGTGATAAAGACATAGAGAGGTGTGAATGTGCAAATGATCATGCATGAGTGAGACATAGATAGATGTTGATACGTTGTGTATACATGAGAGAACGGTCTTCTAGTTTACTTGTGTGTGTGTGTGTGAGAGAGAGAGAGAGATGAGCATCCGTAACACAACAACCATATCTCTCGATTCGTCCGTCCCTCGCACGATCGCATGTAACACCTGCATCAACGCGCACATTCTGACACCCTCACCCGGCCCCTGCCCACCTCAAGGCCCGCACAATCTCTTCGTGAATACCCTGTTTAGCATGTAGCTTTCCATCACATACACACCAATTTCTGTCCTTAGGTTTGTTTTCTCTCAATATCTGACACACACACACACACAAACACAACACAGCACAGCTGAAAGAACATGCGGTGCCCCCATGTTTGGTTTTGGTAATTGATGACAATCTCTATGGACTAATGGTTGCCTTGAGTTATATTTGAAGGTTTTGTCCATAGGCTTTTCTTGAAGTCCATGTGTTGGTTTCAAGGAGTTTATGAGTTAACCAAGGTGCTATTAAGGAATTATCCAAAGATTGGTCATGTGAGTGTTGAGCGTATTGCAAGCATGTCTTGAAGAAGAAGATTGTGTGATCATTCATGTTTACCTTCGAGACATCATCCAAATTAAGAGAGTTGGAAAGATTCAAGGTTGTTCAAGACTAAGTCAAGAGTGAATCAAGTTGATCAACTCACAAAGCATAGAAGATGTACCGAGAGGGATCAAGTGATCCCATGGTATGGTAAGCATTGTCCATTGCACTTTGTGTACTAACCCATGGTCTATGTGAGAGTTCCATGTGGGTTTAGGTACGTGTCCATGGGCTTGCATCAAGAGGAAGATATCATACGACCCATGGAAAGGATGACATCAAGTGGTGATCGTCATCAAGATTGCCGTGTGCAAGTTTGAGTGGAGAATCACGAAGAGATCAAGTGCTTGAATCTTTCCATCCATTGTGGTGTCAATGGACTTGTGAAGACGTGTCAAAGAGTGGCTCCCCCATAGTGGACAATGGGGGAGCAATCATCTAGTCTTCATCGAGCCAACGCAATCAAGAAAGGTGGTCCAACTTGAGGGAGTCAAGATCGTCATCATCTATCTCAAGTGGACCATGTGCAAGGCAAAGGTTTTGCACTTGATAGTTTTTCTATTTTACCGGTCTCGTGGTGGTAGTTGGGAGACCGTGCTATAGGATCGTTTGCCGTACTATCAAGGGGGGCTCTCAAGTTGGTGGCTTGATCGTATCGTTAGTAGAGAGCTCAAACCATTGCATCCTTGCATCATGTTTCTTCATTCTTGTTTAGTTCTCTTTGTGAGTCTTATAGCTTATGTTCATCTTGATGACAAGCTTGAGTTCATCGAAAACGGAGTTCGCATGCGTCTTCTATGATGTTTTCGGTGTTGGAGGTTTTACCGGTCTTATCCGAGGAAGGGTTCTCACCTTTTTCTTATGGGCCTTTTCTATTTTGCTTCTTATTGATATTTCTTTCAAGATTGTGTTAGCCCTTGTCGCTAGCTTTCCAACAAACTTGGTTTCATCGAATTCGGAGTCCGTTTGCAAAAGTTGTGGCAGTTTTGGTGTTCTGAAAAGGCTGCAGCGGTACTACCGCGAATTGGAGCGGATGTAATTTTTTACTACCGCTGCAGAGCGGTACTACCGCGGCTCCTACAGCGGTAGTACCACTCCGTACCAAAAAACTCGTCCCAAGTACTGCGGAGGTAGGTATGGAAGTATTTTTTTTGTACCGCAAGCAGTAGTACCGCGATCCCTAGCGGTAGTACCGTGAGGACGAGCGGTAGTACCGCTTTGTGTGGGTTGTGAGCATAACGGTTGGATTTTCCCCCACCTATAAAAAGGGGGTCTTCTTCCCCCATTGAACCTTATCCTTTGAGCTCGTGTTCTTCCCCCATTTTTGACTTTCTTCGAGCTTGCTAACTCTCAATCCCACCAATAATTCTTGCTAGTTCTTGAGGGAAAAGAGAGAGGAGATCTAGATCCACGATTCCACCAATCACTTTCTCCTCTAAGTGAGGGGAACCCCTTGGATCTAGATCTTGGAGTTCTTCGTGTTCTTCTTTCGTTCTTCCTCTCATTTTCCTCCCTAGCATTAGTTGCTTTGGTGGGATTTGGGAGAGAAGGACTTGGGCACTCCGTGTGCCCTTGCCATTGCATTTGGTGCATCGGTTTGAGTTCTCTACGTGATACGTGGAAGTTACAAGTTGAGAAGCTTATTACTCTTGGGTGCTTGGTGCCCTTGAGCTTGTTCCTCTTGGGTGCTTGGGCGCCCTAGACGGTTGGTGGTGTTCGGAGCTCAATCATTGTGGTGTAAAGCTCCGGGCAAGCATTGGGGAATCCAATTAGGTTGTGGAGATCGCCCCGAGCAATTTGTCGGGTACCGGTGACCGCCCCCAAGGGTTGCCAAAGTGTACGGGTTTGATGACCGCCCCCAAGGGTCGCCATTTGTACGGGTTCGATGACCGCCCTCAAGGGTCCCTTAGTGGAATCATGGCATCTTGCATTGTGCAAGGGCGTGAGGAGATTACGTGGCCCTAGTGGCTTCTTGGGGAGCATTGTGCCTCCACACCGCTCCAAACGGAGATTAGCATCCGCAAGGGTGTGAACTTCGGGATACATCGTCGTCTCCGCGTGCCTCGATTATCTCTTACCCGAGCCCTTTACTTATGCACTTTACTTTGTGATAGCCATATTGTTTCTTGTCATATATCTTGCTATCACTTAGTTGTTTATCTTGCTTAGCATAAGTTGTTGGTGCACATAGGTGAGCCTAGTTGTTGTAGGTTTTGTGCTTGTCAAATTAACCGCTAGGTTTATTCCGCATTTGTTCAAGCCTAAACCGTAATTATTTTAAAGCGCCTATTCACCCCCCCCCCCACCTCTAGGTGACATCCACGATCTTTCAATTGGTATCAGAGCCTCGTCTCTCTTTGTTGGGCTTAACCGCCTAGAGAGTAAAGATGTCGACTAGAGGATTAGGATTCTCTGACGCTATTAGTTTCGATGGCACAAATTTTGATGTTTGGGTAATTCGCATGCTTAATCTCTTTAGGGTCATGGACCCAAATTTAGAGCGAATTGTAGATATGGGTTTTTCTCCTCCAAAGGATCCCGAAAGATTATATTTAGAGGATGAGAAAAACTCTTATCTCAATGCTCAAGCCTCTAATGTGCTTTTCGATGCTTTGAGCAATGTAGTTATATTTCAACTCATGTCGTTCCGGGATGCTCATGAGTTATGGACAAAGCTTCAAGATAAATATGGTGTGTCCAAGATTTGTGGGGATGGTTGTTCTCCCTCCACCTCCGGTCATATAGTCTTCTCAACTTCTTCTACTTCACCTACATGTGGTTTTCCACAAGGCAATGATATGGTGAGTAGTGTTGGTCATTGCAATGATGATAGTATGCTTATTGTGGATGATCCTTCATCACTATATTATTGCAATGCTCCCTCTTTGGGCTTTAACACTTCGATCACTCCAAATGTTTCACATGCTTGTGTTGATAGTCCTTTCATATCATGTAGAAATTGCTTGACTAAATATCATGATGATATGCTTGCTATGTCTTGTTGCCATGATAAAAATTCATCTATTTCCTCGAATTGTTGTGCTAACAATGTAGAGGAAACCGAACACGCCATGGAACAAGATGTGGTGTTTAATGGTGCCTCAAGGAATCCTACATAATCATCTATTACGTTTTGCCTTATGGCTAAGTCGTCAAAGGTATCTCCTACTTTGTACCCCAATATGTCTCTTGATGATGATGTTGATGCTCATGATGATGAGGATAATGATGAAGAGAATGATAATGTTGCCTCCTTAAAAATTAAGGGGGAAATGGTTTTTAAAGCTCTTCATAAAAATAAAATTGCTCGTTCCAACTTCATGGAAATTATGTCCATTGCTATTGAGAGCAAGAAATATATTGATGAGTTGGAATCTCGTCTTGAGGAGCATGAGGTCACCATTGATAAAATGGAAGGTCATGGGCGTGATTACGCTAATGAGATTGCGGACCTCTGTCAAGCTCTTGAACTTGAACAAACCACCGAGGAATCTCTTGAGGAGACTCTTGCTCTAGAATTGTCTAGAGTGAAGGAATCTACTGATAGAGCTCTTGAGGTGTCCAATGTTTTTGAAACTAAAAATTCTAAGCTTGAAGTTGCTCATGCTAGACTCCTTGAGGATTTTGAGCACCTCGAAAATGGCTCAAGGGTCATCAAGGGTGAGCTCATCAAACTCACCGAGTCTCATGCTCAACTTGAAGCTTCTTATTTAAAAGAGCTTGCCAAGTTACCTTCTCCTTTTGTTGTTAATGATGATGCTTGTGCTACTAATTCTATTACTTGTGAAGCATCCATTTTGAAGGAGAATGTTAAGCTACGGGCTCAACTTGAGGTGCTATCTTGCAATTATGGGAAATTGGAAGGAAGTCATGAAAAGCTCTCAAGCTCTCATGATGATCTTCTAGTATCCCATAGTGTGCTAAAGATAGCTCATGAGGCCATGATTGCTAAGGTAACATCTAGTGAGCCTCATGTGGATACTAGCACTACTTCTAGTCAAAATAGTATATTGCCATGTGCTAGTCCTTGTAATTCATCTACTCACAATGTTGGTACATCTTGTGATGAATTTCTTTCCTTGCCTTGTTGCTCTAACGATGAAGCTTATACTTCCTCTAGTACTTGTATTGAGACTAACCATGTAGAGGAAATCAAAGAGCTCAAGGCCCAAGTCACTTCTTTGAAGAAAGACTTGGAAAAGTGCATGAAGGGAAATCCAGACTCAACAATATCTTGAGTGTGCAAAAATCCCACAATGACAAAGGTGGACTTGGATTCAACTCCAATAAGAAGAAGAAGTCCAAGATGAACAAAAAGAAGGGCCAAGAACAAGTCAAGAATTCGGCCAAGATTGTTTGCTTCAAGTGCAAAGTAGAAGGGCATCATATTAGATCTTGCCCATTGAAGAAGAAGGCCATTAGTGTCAAGCAACAAGGGAAGAGGGCACAAGTTCAATCTCATGCTCAACCTCAAGTTGAAGAAAGGCCACTTCCCAAGAAGACTCAAGCTAATGCTTCTCTTATGGAAAAATCAAGTGAGAAGAAAGTGAAGAGTAGACGTTGCTACTTATGTCGTGAGAAAGGCCACGTTGCTTATTCATGCACTAGTGGTAACTTATCCAACCCAATTATTATTGATGATATCTATTCCCTTGGGAAGGATAAGGTTGGCAATGTGTTTGCCAAGTTTGTTGGTACTGAAAGTGGTGTCAAGAAAAGAACCATTTGGGTAGCCAAGCCTATTGTGACTAACCTCTTAGGACCCAACTTGGTTGGGGACCAACAAGCTCAAACTTGATCAATGGGTGTTTTGGAGGTCATTGGAGACTTGGCTACATTATGAAGAATTAAGGGGACTTCATCTTTCTTGTTGTCTCAAGCCAAGTCAATTGGGTTGTCAAGTTTCTATCTTATATCCAATGTGCCTCCTTGCGGTAACTTGTACTTAAATTGTTTACATTGAAAGTTACTTGCCCCTTTGCATGTTTTGGTTTTGTTCCTTGCATGTGTTTGTATATGATGTGTCTCCAAATTGCCTTTGTGTATGTTGGTTTGCACATCATGTACTTGTGTGTCGTTCGTTGAGCCTTAGTGCATCTTGTTTATTTCTTAGTTGGCTCTTGTGAGAGATTAATGGAATATCCATTATGGGGGAGTGGTGTGCTTTGTGCACCTCACAATCCTATAAATGTGTGCACATGAGTAATACCATCTAGTATTGATATTTCAAGATTATCTAGTCGCTAGGTGGTATATCTCTCATGAGAAATTCAAATTCATAAAATTCCATTGATTATCTCGTGTTGGATCCTCTTATTGCCTCTTGTTAAGTTTTCTTCATTGGTATCACATTATGGGGGAGTAATATGCTATGTATATTACTAGCCTAGAAAATGTGTACATTTGAGATGTTGTCACCGAGTGTTGATATTGTAGATTATCTTGTTCCTAAGTGGCATGTTAGCTCTACAAGTTGCAATTTGCTTGTGTGTGTGGTGTGAAGATGATGTTGGATATCCTTCCTATCTACCACCGGGAATTCTTTCCATCTAATTCTTGTCTTTTGACAATTGGTAGTCACTTATGTGTGGTAGAATTTATTGATCATCTTTACATTGGTTTTTGTTTTTATTTGCCTTTTCTCTTGCCAAGGTTTGTGTCAACTCCCTTGTCTTCCATACCACTTGTGGATCTTGTTAATATCTTGTTCTTGTCTAGTGTTTTCTAGATATAGTGAAAGTGGTGATCCCACCTTGTGCATTTTGTATTCAAAAGCAAATTCTCTATAGTGCACAACTCGTGGGGGAGCTATCCTATTTTCTTTAGAACACTCTTCTTGTGATCCTTATCAAGTGTGTGTGTTGGTGGAAGGCAAGCCGTTTTCTTTTGGTACCTTGTGCCATCAGGAAACTTTGTTGGGAGCTTGGTTTGTTTGGAACCATCCTCTCTCTGGGAGTTTGACATCTTTAATTTAGTGTGTATCAATGGATATCTCATTCCTTGATGTATCTTTAATGATATCTTCCAAGTGATGACTTCTCCATTTGGTATCCTTTTCACTTGGCATTTCTTTGTCTTTTGGTTTCGGGTTTTGAAAGTTATGAGCATGCATGTTTACTTCATGTATTTTATTTGGCATGCTTTCTTTCTTTGACCCAATATATAGGGGAAACTCCACCAAGTCTCAAATTGGATGAGATGTGCATGATATTTATTTTCATATCTATATGCACATATTTATGTGGAGTTTGTCCTATGTATTGGTGTTTCTAACTATGTGGTCCCAATGAGTTTGGGTACCGTTTAGTTTGTGTTGTTCTTCTAGGAACATTTGGAGATACATTGGATGCTCGGCTCACTCACAAGGAAGGTGTTGTCACCATGTGCATATTGGAGTCAAGCTAGGATGATCAATGAACTACTATCTACCTTCAATTGGTATCTACTACATCCTTCCAATAATATCTCGGTAACAAGTATCTATTCATGCTTTCCCTTCTTGCATTCAACCTTGTGTAGGTTGTATCTTGGCATGATATTCTTTTCATATCTTGTGATACTTGTTTCCTTTCTCAAAGCATCCCAACGATGATCTCTTGTTGATAGTTGTGATGTCTTCGATGGATGTGTGTTTGGACTTCATTTATATACAATAAGACCATATCTAGCCAAGTGCTATGCTTTCAAGCAAATATCTTATTGGTATATTTATGACTTCCTTGTGGATATCTTATTCCTTCGTGTTGTAACTATGTCGGGTGTACATCCTTCTTTGTAGACATATATCATCATGATTTCGTCTACCTAGAACCTTATACATCTGAGGGAAATTACATCTCTAGATGATATCCTTTCTTTCACGTCCACCTTGTCTTTCTTATGTTATTTCTTTGGTGGCTCCGTGAAAGCTTTTGTCTTGAGTGCGGGTCTTATCTCGTTGCATCTTGATGCACTCTTGTGTGGTGAAGATTATTTCCTCATGCTTATCCTTACGAGGCTGCCATCTTGGTATCCCTCGTCTTGATGAGGCTTTCATCTTCTATCTTCACCATGGGTTGTCACAAGCATATGTTCTTTATATGCTTATTAGTGATCTTGTGAACCCGTTTGCTAGTTGTGTGTGGGAATGACATGCCTTGCACCGTGTATCTCATTCTTTCAAGACTATATTGATGCTTAATGCTCATCCATACATTAGTCTTCTCAAGTGCATTGCCTTGACTCACACACATCGATTTTGGTTGAGCCTATTCTTAAGTTGTCTCTTTTACATGTTGCTCAACCATGTGCTTGTTGCAAGCGCTAGGCTTTGTTTCCTATATGCTCACTTGCACTGTATGTGAGTTTCTATTGATTTTGGGGGAGCTATGATCCTATTTTGTGCACTTTGTATTCAAATACAAAAATTCTTATGTGTGCACAAATCATGGGGAGCTTCTCTAGTTTCTTTAGAACACTCCTTCGCTCCTACCATATTATCCTTCATTCATGTGGCTCATAGGATCTTTGGTCTAGTTGGTTCAATTGATATCCATTGATTGCTTGCTTCAATTGGTATCTTTTGATTGCTCGATTTCTTGTTTCTCTCTTTGTTATGTCTTTGTGGCATATCATTCTTTTGCAAACTTTGGGCCTCGGTATAGTTTGTCTTCCTCCAAGTATTTACCATTGGATATGTGTATTGCATTCCACTCTTTTTTTGAGAGATACACAATTTATAGAGGAACACTCTTTATATTGTCCTTCTAAGCTTTTCACCCATTTTGGCAATCGATGCCAATGGGGGAGGAGTTTCAGAGAGTTTTGTGGAGAAGTCTTCAGAGTTTTCTCTTTGCTTTGGTTTTGGTCCTAAGCATTTGCATCTCATTCTCCTGCATCATTGGTTGTTGCATTGCATTGTGATGCATAACTCTTTGTATAAACTCTCTTGAAAGTGATTGTCATCAATTACCAAAATGGGGGAGATCGAAAGAACATGCGGTGCCCCCATGTTTGGTTTTGGTAATTGATGACAATCTCTATGGACTAATGGTTGCCTTGAGTTATATTTGAAGGTTTTGTCCATAGGCTTTTCTTGAAGTCCATGTGTTGGTTTCAAGGAGTTTATGAGTTAACCAAGGTGCTACTAAGGAATTATCCAAAGATTGGTCATGTGAGTGTTGAGCGTATTGCAAGCATGTCTTGAAGAAGAAGATTGTGTGATCATTCATGTTTACCTTCAAGACATCATCCAAATTAAGAGAGTTGGAAAGATTCAAGGTTGATCAAGACTAAGTCAAGAGTGAATCAAGTTGATCAACTCACAAAGCGTAGAAGATGTACCGAGAGTGATCAAGTGATCCCATGGTATGGTAAGCATTGTCCATTGCACTTTGTGTACTAACCCATGGTCTATGTGAGAGTTCCATGTGGGGTTAGGTACGTGTCCATGGGCTTGCGTCAAGAGGAAGATATCATACAACACATGGAAAGGATGACATCAAGTGGTGATCGTCATCAAGATTGCCGTGTGCAAGTTCAAGTGGAGCATCACGAAGAGATCAAGTGCTTGAATCTTGCCATCCATTGTGGTGTCAATGGACTTGTGAAGATGTGTCGAAGAGTGGCTCCCCCATAGTGGACTATGGGGGAGCAATCATCTAGTCTTCATCGAGCCAACGCAATCAAGAAAGGTGGTCCAACTTGAGGGAGTCAAGATCGTCATCATCTAGCTCAAGTGGACCATGTGCAAGGCAAAGGTTTTGCCCTTGATATTTTTTCTATTTTACCGGTCTCGTGGTGGTAGTTGGGAGACCGGGCTATAGGATTGTTTGCCGTACTATCAAGGGGGGGCTCTCAAGTTGGTGGCTTGATCATATCGTTAGTAGAGAGCTCAAACCATTGCATCCTTGCATCATGTTTCTTGATTCTTGTTTAGTTCTCTTTGTGAGTCTTAGAGCTTATGGTCATCTTGATGACAAGCTTGAGTTCATCAAAAACGGAGTTCGCATGCATCTTCTATGATGTTTTCGGTGTTGGAGGTTTTACCGGTCTTATCCGAGGAAGGGTTCTCACCTTTTTCTTATGGGCCTTTTCTATTTTGCTTCTTATTGATATTTCTTTCAAGATTGTGTTAGCCCTTGTCGCTAGCTTTCCAACAAACTTGGTTTCATCGAATTCGGAGTCGGTTTGCAAAAGTTGTGGCAGTTTTGGTGTTCTGAAAAGGCTGCAGCGGTACTACCGCGAATTGGAGCGGATGTAATTTTTTACTACCGCTGCAGAGCGGTACTACCATGGCTCCTACAGCGGTAGTACCGCTCCAGACCAAAAAACTCGTCCCAAGTCCTACGGAGGTAGGTATGGAAGTATTTTTTTTGTACCGCAAGCAGTAGTACCGCGATCCCTAGCGGTAGTAGCGGAGGACGAGCGGTAGTACCGCTCTGTGCGGGTTGTGAGCATAACGGTTGGATTTTCCCCCACCTATAAAAGGGGGTCTTCTTCCCCCATTGAACCTTATCCTTTGAGCTCGTGTTCTTCCTCCATTGTTGACTTTCTTCGAGCTTGCTAACTCTCAATCCCTCCAATGATTCTTGCTAGTTCTTGAGGGAAAAGAGAGAGGAGATCTACATCCACTATTGCACCAATCACTTTCTCCTCTAAGTGAGGGGAACCCCTTGGATCTAGATCTTGGAGTTCTTCGTGTTCTTCTTTCGTTCTTCCTCTCATTTTCCTCCCTAGCATTAGTTGCTTTGGTGGGATTTGGGAGAGAAGGACCTGGGCACTCCGTGTGCCCTTGCCATTGCATTTGGTGCATCGGTTTGAGTTCTCCACGTGATACGTGGAAGTTACCAGTTGAGAAGCTTATTACTCTTGGGTGCTTGGTGCCCTTGAGCTTGTTCCTCTTGGGTGCTTGGGTGCCTTAGACGGTTGGTGGTGTTTGGAGCTGAATCATTGTGGTGTAAAGCTCCGAGCAAGCATTGGGGTCTCCAATTAGGTTGTGGAGATCGCCCCGAGCAATTTGTCAGGTACCGGTGACCGCCCCCAAGGGTTGCCAAAGTGTACGGGTTCGGTGACCGCCCCCAAGGGTCGCCATTTGTACGGGTTCGATGATCGCCCTCAAGGGTCCCTTAGTGGAATCACGGCTTCTTGCATTGTGCGAGGGCGTGAGGAGATTACGGTGGCCCTAGTGGCTTCTTGGGGAGCATTGTGCCTCCACACCGCTCCAAACGGAGATTAGCGTCCGCAAGGGTGTGAACTTCGGGATACATCATCGTCTCCGCGTGCCTCGGTTATCTCTTACCCGAGCCCTTTACTTATGCACTTTACTTTGTGATAGCCATATTGTTTCTTGTCATATATCTTGCTATCACTTAGTTGTTGATCTTGCTTAGCATAAGTTGTTGGTGCACATAGGTGAGCCTAGTTGTTGTAGGTTTTGTGCTTGTCAAATTAACCGCTAGGTTTATTCCTCATTTGTTCAAGCCTAAACCGTAATTATTTTAAAGCGCCTATCCACCCCCCCCCCCCGTAGGCGACATCCACGATCTTTCAACAGCACACACACAAACCCTCCCCCGAGCACACAATTCATCCCTATCCAATGTTATATGGCGACCACTCTCGCTTGTGCTTCTTTGCACCCCAGCATGCACAACACCTCAATCTTCAAAGAGGGCGTCGAGGAGATCAAAGACGGCGACCACACTGCGCTAGAGAATGCGGGGCCATTTGGAAGCAGGATGATGTGATGACGGCTGACTGACTCCTCCCCCCACCCCCTCTCTCTCTCTCGCACAAAATTACCAACCCCTCTCTCCCCCGCACAAAATTATCAATCCCTCAACCCACGAGATCCTTCCCCTCTCATCCATGTTTTTTCCAACTCTCTCATCAAATCTGTTGTCTCTTCTCCTTCCACGTATACAGAATCCGGATGCACACGCATCTCACCTATATTACATGTCTCCATCTTTCTCACAGACCTAACTTCTTCCTCTCTCTTTGTCTCTCTATCTCTCTCTATCTCGTTAGGTTTGTCTCCTACTCTCTCGTCCACATACATACAAGCTTTCCCGCCCTATCTGCTCAATCTTCGCAAGCTCTCTCTGTACGTTTCATTCACACATTAGGATATGTTCAAAATGTTGCTTTTATAATGGCTGATGTAGAGTTATGGTTGGTTTTATTGCATCCTACAAAGTAATAACTATGAAATGCATTTAGATTCTCATTTGACTGGGATTATGTGAGTTTGAGCATGTTGTGAAGTACTATAGAGCTTGTATACATCTTGGAATTTGACAATGATTGTAACTATTGAATTGTATAGACCATTACATTCGAAGTCAGTAGCCTAACATATTTATTTCACAATTTCAACAAATGATTAGTTCACTACAAACTAAGAAAACAAATGTGTACTCCCTCCGTTTTTATTTAAGTCCGCGTATTAGCATTGGTCAAAGTCAAATTTTGTAAACTCTCAGAAAGCTTATAATAAAAAATATTAACATATACAATAACAAATTAATACCGTTAGATTCATTATTGAATGTACTTTCACATCATACATATTTGTTATGGTAAATGTTTATATTTTTCTATAAACTTGGTCAAACTTTAGGAAGTTTGACTTCAGTCAAACCTAATATGCAGAGTTTACTAGTACTACTCGCTAGTTGCTTAGCCGAATCACTCAACACGCCACACGCGACCCTGATTCGAGCAGTGGGAAGTTACCATCATAGCCTTCGGAACAGGCCTACGGATGACACTTGGTAGGGGGCTGTTTTCGTAACTTCAGGTTCACCCTACCCAGCCAACCCCACCCCCACACCCAGAGTAGTACACCTGAATACTCCCCATTTTCTATCCCCGCCGCAAAATAAACTTCTCCACGGCACCGCAGCCTTCGTGCTCCTCCCCTTCTAGAATAGCGCACTCGTCCACCGCAGTGCATCTGCCTCATCAACGACCTCATACGCCGCACTGGAGCCGGTCCACCATCGTCGTCGTACACGGAGCCTCTTCCCCGGCACCGTCTTCCATGGTCTCGGATCTGCTTCCCGGAAGCCGACGCCAAGCGCAGAAGCACCACCGTCGTGGACAATGAACTGACTCCCGTTGCCGACCATGACTCATAGAGGCTGCCGCGACCATCGTTCTCCTCCTCGATTGGTAATGTGTGTATTGAATCACTTAGCAGTACATGTGCAGTTCCAATTTTGTTCATACCTACCCTTCAAATTTCCTGGGTGCTATTGTTCCCATAAAAGTAATTGGTTATAGCCTCCATTGTACAACAGAATATCAGCTTGTAATTGTGCGTCGCTCCTGTATCGCGCTTTGCCTGGGTAGGTTTTTCATCTGCAACCAATAGTGTGGCAAATGATGGAAAGTTTTTTAGAACTAGCAAGCTGCCCATGCGTTGCACGCATCAAGATGCATTTGTATGAGTAGTTTATCTTGTGGGAGAAAAGGATGAACGAGGGAAGGCCTTATTTGCAAATCTGGAGAGGGGTGCGGGTATCTTTTTGCAAAATTCCCATTGTTTCCTTCCTATCTGTCAGATATAAATCGGACGGCCTATATTGCAGGATGGCAGGCACACCATCATCACCAACTCTGTTTTTTATAAGAAAGTATAGAGAAAAAAAGTAGACAGTAGAGAAGTAGAGATAAATATTAAATATAAAATAAATATAATAGTAGAGAAGAGAGTAGAGATAGGAGAGATGTCGGGCAAGAATCGCGCGCGCGTGGGAAAAAGCGGTCGGGCGTGTGCTAGTTTTGACGCGCGACATCCGGTGCGCTTTATAAAATCCAACGCCCTCCCACCGCTCTGTGCCTTGCCGCCGCTCTCTCCCTTCTCTGTGCCTCGCCACCGCTCTCTCCCTGCTCTTTCTCGCCTCGCCGCCGCCGCACCACCATGCTGCCGCGTCGCCGGGAAACTTGGGGATACCGCGGCGTCCGCGCGCGCCCCTTCGGCGGCTTCTCCGCCGAGATCCGGTTTCGAGGGATGCGCCTCGGCCTTGGCAATTTCGACATCACCAACGAGGCTGCCCACGCGTACGACACGGCAGCGTGACGCCTCTGATGGCCTCATAGACCATTGAACTTGCCCAACGTGCCGACGCGGGAGCGGGCGCAGGAGCTCGCACCTCTGCCGTGGCTTAGCACCGACGAGGATCGTCGCGACAACCGGAGGCGGGAGCATCGTCTTGGCATCGCCGAGATGGACGAGGAAGCCATGGCGCTATGGCGCCAACGCTTCCTGCAGGACATCATCAACAAGCGTGAGTTCTACGCGCAAAGGAGGGCGGAGAGGGATAAGAGGAGGGCGGAGCGAGCCGCCTATCGCGGGGACAAGCGTAGGCGAAAAGTGGACGCTCAATTCAACATGAGGCTAGGAGCAGCGTCGCCCTGGGAATCTGACGATGATCGGTATCTTCACGCCTACAGTCAGAAGTCAAAGGAGGACATCACGGAGGAGGAGTCGGATGATGAGGAGTAGTTGAATTGTCTATTTTTTATCTATCAATGCTGAGAACTATCCTCTACTCTCTAGTCTCTCTACTTCTCGATCTCAGCACTATAAACACTTTTTTAAAGTGCCACGCATTGCGATTCTGTTGGAGATGCTCTAAGATGGCAGACAAGATGCGCGAGTATTACTAGTAGTATATTTTTCTTGCCATGTTGAGATTTTAAAACCACGAGTGCAAACTCGCAGAGGAGCAATGAAGACCAAGCACGGGATATTGGGGACATCTTCAAGGAGCGTGGCAAGTTAAAGAGGAGCCGCACCGAACCTGTAGAACGAGCTTTGGTAAGTGACACCCTTTCAATTACTTTCATTTAGCCTCGTGTTCTTCGATGTGTATATATTGTAGTTTATGTTTCTCTTAAGCCTCGTGTTCTTCGATGTGTAATAAGAAGAGTCTTAATCGTCCTAATGCTTTCGTTTTTAGCTTGATGTAAGAAGTGGGTGTTCTCACCTTGTAGTTTGTTTTTATATATTTTTTTCCTTTTGAATTCACTTCTCCGAGTTATGTTTATCTGGCTTCTACTAAATGGATCTGGGTTGCTCTGAGTATTGATCTAAAAAAGAAGTAACTTCATGTCAGGATGCATTTCCTGCGAGGAGGGGAGTATGGTCAACCTCGAGATCATGTTTCCAAAATGAGGCTGGATTACACACAAGGTGCCAGTTCCCTAATGATGTTGGATTAGACACAAGGTGCAAATTCCTAGATGATGCTGGATTACACACAAGCCAGGTGGAGTCGTCAGCTGTTCGTGTCCTCGTGGCTCTAGTAAAGGCTGAAAGAAAGCGTGCAGTAGCCCTTGAGAATGTAGCTGAGTTCCTGAAGAAGCGAAAAGAGCAATCAGATGCTCTCTTCACCCAAGCCAAAGAAGAGATGGAAGAAGCCAGAAATAAGATAGCAGAGGCAGAGCAGGCTAGGCGTCTCCTGCTATCTAAAACTGTTGTCAATACAAAATTTCCTTCATAATAGCTAGGTTCAAATGTTTATCCAGTCAGCATGCCTGTTGTTATGTCCGTGCATCTACTGATGTGGCACAAAATATATTTTTTGGGTCATGTAATAACAGCAATTACTTTCCAAACAATAACAAACGAAGCATTAGACATGGTATAGTTCACGTGCAAGCCCGACATTCCAAGTTCAACTTCCACATCAAACTCATGTTCACAGATATCTGCACATTCATACATAATGTCCACAACCATGATTCACTTCAAAGCCAAAAAAATGTGAGGAGAGTTATAAATAAAGAAAAGCCTCTACTAGTTCCTGCTACTAGTGCGAGCACAACAAGTTAAGACCATGCGTAAATTAATTATATTTTGGCCATTTTTTGTGTTCTAAAATGCCGGCCGGCTCGCGGAAGGACGTGTTTCCGGCACACGCGCGGATTCAATGAAGGTAGGCGGGGCAGTCTAAAGCCGGTTGCACGCGGCGAGGAGGCGTGCTCAGCCGGGCCTGCAGCGAGTGGGGCCCTCTTGGCCGGCGCGCCGGTTCAATGCCTGCGCTATGAGAGGTCGCGTCTGTGTCAGAGCAATCACTCCCTCTAGTCCTTTTTTGTTTGGCTATAACAAAATCTCATTTTCCATTCACATTTTACAAGTAAAATTCATGGACAAACTTTGACCCAAAATATGATGGGGACTAGTAAACCAGAATGGAGGTAGTAGTTTTTTTAATCAAAGAAGGGTTTCCCCCTTCCGATTTTCATTACTGAAAACCAGCATCTAAATCTAAATCATAGTATTTGCCGTAGAACTACCAGGTTCAACATCTCGCAACATAAACCCATACAACCATACGCTAAGGAGGTACGTAGTACTATGAATTCCATTTTCGCTCCATACCAATTATTCTCAAAACTACTTAGTACTTATAACGCGCCATTGAAAATCAGAACTCTTAACCCCGCTAAAAAATGATATTTTAAATGTGGCTACTCGATCTGTGGCAACTGGCGAGCCACTGCCTCCAAGTCGTTCGCCTGCGGTCCCTACCATCAACTCCTACGGATCAAATTATCACGCGAGCTGACTATTCCTACAAAGGTGCTCCACCACGTACCTGGTACCCGCGAGTGCAGCAATCGCGCACCTAGGGTTTTAGGGTTTATTTCTTAATGTTGCCTTTACGTAACACATGTGTGCGAGACAGCGAGAGACCGACTGCGTGCGTGCGCCTCTTCTCTTCGTATATGTACTCCACCGTTTGTCTGGTGTCCAAAAAATTATAATAACTACTAGCAATGTGCCAATGCGTTGCCACACGATCAAAGTTGATTAATACATATTCACCGATTTGATAGAAAAAAAGTCTAGTTTTGAAATACGTATATCACTAAAAATATGTTATGTTTCACTCAAAATATATTCCTTTGGCGGTTTTGATGAGATAAGGGAGGAATGTTGTTGGTTTCAAGATTCGAGAAGTGGTATATGTCTAATTTCTACTCTTACTAGGAAGATGCCCGTGCGTTGCACGGAACATCAAGATCTTGTGGGAGAAAACGATGAACGAGGGAAGGCCTTATCTGCAAATGTGGTGCGGAGTGCGGGTAAATTGCCATATTTTCCTTCCTATCCGTCAGATATAAATCGGACGGCCTACATAGCAGGATGGCAGGCCCACCATCATCACCAATTCTGTTTTTATCCCTACTCTTATAAAAAGCATAGTCGGTGATGACCGTGTGCCTGCCATCCTGCAATATAGGCCGTCCGATCTATATCTGGCGGATAGGAAGGAAACTATGGCAATTTTGCAAAAAGATACCCACACCCGTCTCCACATTTGCAAATAAGGCCTTCCCTCATTCATCCTTTTCCCCCACAAGATAAACTACTCATACAAATGCATCTTGATGTTCCGTGCAATGCATGGGCATCTTGCTAGTTGTTGTAAAAATCCCATGTGTGAGAGAGAGAGGGAGAGAGGAGGAGGACGGAGTGCATGTGTGACAAAGACACAAAGAGTGTGTGTGCGAGAGGTATCAGCTTAAAATGAGGCGATAGTGTGTGTGTGCACAATCGAGAGGGTGTGTCTCAAGAAGGGAAGAAATATCTACATAGATACAAGGAGCGGGAGAGAGACATGTATGCTCTAGTGGAAGCATGAGTGTGCGGGTGTATAAACCTATCTAGAGGCTAGTCGATAAATGTTTGTGAGAGAAATATGAGTCGGGGGTGCGAAATCGAGAGTTTTGTGTGAGAGAAAGACGGTAGTCAGGAAGGGGAGTGGAAGCAGGAGTTGTGTGTGTGAGAGAGAGAGAGAGGGGGGGGGGACCGCAAAGGAGACCGCAACAAATGTTGTGTCTACAGGAGAGAGAGAGTAATTTTAGTGGTATGAGTCATATCTAGAGACATATAGGGTGTGTGAGAGAATCCCATAGAGAGAAAGACAAAGTGAAAGACAAGTGGAGACTGTGTGTGTGGCAGTGAAAAAGAAAGCCTAGGTACCTAGTGATACCAGCGAACAGTAGAGACGTGAGAGATAATGAAAACCGTGTAATGTATAATGATAGGGAGAGTGTGACACTTCTCAAGGGAGACGTCGAGAGACCATGTTTGCGAGGATAGGAGAAACATGAAGTGAGTGTCCGAGTGAGCTGGAGAAAAGAGAGCTATAGCTACATGAAGGAGCATGCATGCGAGAGAGATGGGCGTGAAAGGAGTGAACATAAAAGGGATTCAAATATTTGAATTCGAGATGATGATACATCTAATCCATACTCGAACCAAAATTGATCTATCAAACATGCATACTCATTTGAATTCACGCGCATCTATGTTATTTAATATGTAGATATTACCGATCCATACATTTTAGTAGAACATAATTTCGTTTAAATTTTTTGAATTCAACCTTATGATTTTGAGATCATTGTATTTGTAAATCATATTGTACATATAAAGGAGCAGAATTCTTTGTTGTTCTTTTGAAAGTATATAAAAAAATGATGTATATAGAATTTAATTCCAATGAAAAATGGATCCCGCCCAAAAAAATAGATACATACGGGATTCGAATTGAGTTGGCACGGTAAACGTGCACTCTGCAAAATTTGAACGAAGCGGGGAAAGTCGCAGTAACCGCCCGAAACCAAAATCTGCTAGATGGAAATTACTACTGCCTATCCCTGCCACGCAAAGCCTATCTGCTCAATTTCTATAGGTTTCAATAGGGGTAGGTTTGTAATTTCACCCAAATGTGACATAACTGCCTCTCACCCGGATTCATACATGGTGGGCGCCAAAACACAATGTGTCCTCGGCCGAAATCGACTCCCTCCCCGATTCATACACGGTGGGCGCCAAAAACAAACTCTCGTCGGCAAATATTCGGTGTATGCGAGATTACCGTCCTATCCCCAACTGACTAATATTGCTGTGATGTAGGAAATTTGAAACGGGGGCTAAGTTTGTAAATTTCCTCGCATTTGAGACAAGCGCGCCCTGAATACGTGGTTCCCCCCTTCCTCTCTACCTCCCTTTTCCCCATTCGTACTCCATGGGCGCCAAAACACCCTCTCCACACCAGCCTCCTCCGTTCGCCACCCCATCCACCGCCGTCCTCCTCCACCATGCCGGAGCTGATACCTCGATGCTGCCGTCCATTACAAGATATTGACCTCTCTCATCCACGGCTTCGGATCGGGATCCTTGCATCCTGTCCTCTCGCTTCATCCCCGCTGTCGTCAACCTTGCCGGCGCCGCTCCTATGACCGTCTCGTCCACCGTGCCCCACCGCCACCGTCTACCCTCCTAGATCTGCTTCCACGCTGCCGACAGCCATCGCTACTGCAGCACCGTCAAATTCTCAGCAGATTCATACACGGCGCCGCACCAGAGGCGGTACTCTTTTGTATTTGCTCAACTTATTTATCGCAGCAAGAAAATAGATCATCACTGCTTTACTCTGATTTATTGTCTTGGTTGCAAAGCTTCCTTTGTCCGGTTTGCACCTTCAGATCCGCCATCGCACGCTCAACACTATACTCCCAATGCTTACGCTTTTCCCCTTTTATATTCCACACTAGTTAAATCACAGTAGATTAAATTTCAAAATTGGGTCAGTCAATTTTTTAGAGCTCGCCGGAGTTCGCCGGTGCGAACGAAGGGGCTCAGGTGGTTGTGCGGGGGCGGTGGTGGGGCCTCGCCGAACGAAGAAAACTCGATGCGGGTGGGGGCGGGGTGGGGATGGGGGTGGCGGAGGAACACGGGCGGTGGGGGCCGGTGGTCCGGCCGGTGTCCCGTGCGGTGTTCTGTATGGGAAGAATCAGGGACGAGGAAGAAGAAGGGTTAGGAGACGTAGGATCTTCATCCAACCACCTTAAATGGTCGAGAGACAGCAGGAGTTGCATTCTTAATGCGCTCTGGTTCATTATGTGTTCGCACTGCGCAATGAACATTTTATTATCCAAAATCTGCTTGCTCTTCTTTACCATGTTCCTCTTCCGTTCTTCTTTAATTAGTACTCTCTCCATTCCTAAATACAAGTCTTTGTATAGATTCCACCATGGACTACATATGGAGCAAAATGAGTGAATCTACACTCTAAAATGTATCTGGATACGTCTGTATGTGATCCATAGTGGAAATCTCTACCAAGACTTATATTTTGGAATGGAGGGAGTATGATAGTAGTACAGTATGTTCCTTGTAGTGAAGATGAGCAGGGACATTTGCAGTGTAGAGGTCTATACGGTCAGTTGTGATGGACACTTTGAGCATCTTTGATTCGTAGGATTTTGTAAACATAGGAATAGGATTTGTAGTGGCTTGCCCACTTGAATCCTATAAGAATAGCAAGGAAATGCGGGGAGCTGTGTCACCTTTGAGAGTTACACTGATAACAGTACTGCACCTTCAGTTGAAGAGAACTGGTATCTGAAGCCTTTCTAGCCGTACCGGCAATACTAGCACATATATTCCGGCAAGTTCCACTTTGCTGATTTTACTTTGATGCTTACGGTTTTCCCGTTATATCTACACTATGATCTGTGTAGCTGCTTTGTGTCGCACTAGCAGCAGTACACTCTTGAAGCTAAACACTGCAATGACTTACAAAATTGGCACCAAGGCATTGAGTGCCATTCTGGATGCAATGAAACTCATACGCTCCCCACCTATTGATTCTTGTTCAGAATATGATCCTAATGACTATTCTAACCTCGAGGAGTCAAAGGCAGATGGCCTCTCCTGTTCACCCATCAAGGTGCATGTTCTAATTTGGCAAGGTTTTATTGATTGCGCGTATCTTGCATATGTTGTCTTGCATTTCTTCTACTTTGTTGCACCGCCATCTACTTAGTTTACTTATCATATATGTCGAGATGCCATGCCCATCCATTATCAATACATATTCCATTTGTCATCATACCATGTTTTTTCACTCAAATGATGTTCTTGTGCATCAGACATCAAAAAGGAAGAGGGTGATTGCCGAACCTGAAGGAGCACAAGCAAAGTCCTTGAAAAACGTGGTGGTGCCGGAGAAATCAGACAACACCCCACTTATATTGGTTGTACAACCAGTGACACAAAACGTAGGACCGACTCCAGCAGACTGTACCCATACTTCAATAGCCACACCACTAGCCCCACCACATAGGACCTGCACTCCAGCAAAAGGTATACCGATTTCAGTTGCCATGGCACCAGCCGTACCATAGAAAAATCCCACTCCAGCAAAAAGTACAGTAAGTCCACCGGCCGAAGACCTATCCCAACTGTAGAGACGGCCAATTCCTGCAGATTGGAACCCCATTCCAGTTATTCCCAGTTTAAAAGACAATGCTTTCAATGTTGTTAGGGACTACGTGCATATATTCCCATCATGGGAAGATTATAGTGAAGACAAACACCATTTTCACATCTTCCTGTCCAACTTACATGTAAGTGCTATTATTCATGGTTATTATTTTCCTGTTTTCTGCTGATTGAACACATCAATGATTTACATTACATTGTTGTAAGTAGGCGAGGGTCAATCTGAATAGTCATGACGAGCAAAGCTTGCTTGTGCTTTTCAAGGAAGCATTGCAGCAGTATCGGTGTTACCTGAGGATATCACACTTTGATGGCAAGTCTATAAATAAATTTCCGGTGAAGTCTCCTGTGCTAAATTTAGAAGACATTGAATGGAAAAACCTTGTTATGCAGTGGTCTTGTTCCCAGGATGAGGTACTGTCTATGAAATCAAATGACAATTTAAACTTCTGCTTTTCCGCATGTGCCTTTCGGATCTTTTTTGCAGGAAATCTGCTCGAAGAAGAATTTCGGTTTGAAAAGAACGACAGGATATTGCAAATATGTTACCCGCTGCTTTGCTCTTGTTAGTACCCGTTGTCCTGTATCACTGTACTTGCATACATACCTGGTTCATTATGTGACAGCAGTATGCATGATAGCTTGCTTATCCATTATTCACTCCAAATTATCTGATCTGTATGAATGGTTACATTAGTGTAGAATATATCCAATGCTAATGAATTTTTTAGCTCTGCATTGTTCTTGTAAGTACATGTTGTCCTTTATCAATGTACTTATATTGACAGGTAGTTGTTCATGTACCATCACTCTGCAACTTATTTTCTTTTGCCCTCCATTTTCTACACATCAGATCTATATTTACTCTTACCATAAGGTTAGATAACACCTATGGTACTGAAGAAGTTTAGCTGTGCATTGCTCTTGGCCGTACCTTTTGCCTGTATCGCTGCACTTACATTTATAGCTACTTGGTTATGTAGCATCACTCTTCATATTATCTTAAATATTCTCCATTTTTTTATATATTATCACATCTATATTTACTCTTAACAAAATGTAGAATAAAGGCAATGCTTATGAAGAAGATTCTGTGGTAAACTTCTTGAATTGCCCCCCCCCCATCAGCATGGACAAGGGCTTTATAGAGCTTGTCTTAACCAATAATGTAAGTTTTTCCTTCTCAAGTCTTCAAACTTTGTTGTGTATATTTGGTTAGGTGTGACTGCAACATCTGTTTATTTTTTGTGTTTGCATCAAATTGCATGTTTAAAGTTTATTCTGTAGTTCATAAACAAAAGTTTGTCCTTCTCCATTTACGTTTTCAGTTGTACAACCAAGTTCCTTCTTCATACCATGTAAATTAAACTATACAGAGTAAGTGATCTTCTTTTGCACTGCATGTATGCTTCTGTTCTTGATGCATAATCCAGTGGTGTGGTGAACCTACCCACTACAATACAATGTCATATTCTGCAATGTCTTAACTATGAACAATGTCATATCATTCTACTATTATTTAAACCGTCTCCTTATTTGCCAATCTGAAATGGGATAAATTCACAGCACACTAACCATTGATACTTATGAGCTCTTGATCTGTAATCCAGTGGTGTCGTGAAGCTGGCAACTCCTTCACAATATCATTTCCTACCATGTCTAGACCTCAACAATACCATATTGTGTTAATGCAATTTTAAACTGTGTCACTTTATTCGTCAGTAAGAAATGTGATGAATTGTCACCAATGATACTTTTATGTGCAAAACATGTCATCTGTCTGCTTGTTTATCTTTCAGAGTGAGTAGGATATAAGTGTTAAACAAGCGCAGTCTCATCAGCTTGCTCAGCTGCTTGCACTGCAACTCCCAAGCAGGGCTAACCTTTCTTGAACTCTATTGAAGTGCTGTTGGTTTTTATATTATTTTGTCGACATGTTTATTTGCATTGGTGGTGATCTTTGATGCCCAGTGTATGTAATATATTGTCTGCTTGTGCTTTATTATCATAATGGCGAACTTTGATGCCAAGTGGATGTAATATGCCATAATTTTTTTATTTTATAGTCTAGATTTTTTCTTATTCATGATGCTACAGTTATATATATATATATATATATATATATATATATATATATATATATATATATATATATAGGACGGCAGTATGGGACACCTAGGTGCCCAGGCACCTTGTCTAGATGCCGTTAGATTGAATCTTGCCTTTGCTTATGAGATGGGCAGATTGATTATCGGGTTTCACCCGTTAACAAAATAGTTTAGATTTTCCTTACATACTCCGCCGGTTATAATGTACTTTCTATAATTTGGTGGCATCTGCATACCCATGTACGTCATTGAAGTACATTCCGAAAAATTATGCATGCATACCTCAGTTGGAAAGTGTACGTTAATTACTTGCCAAATTCCTTTTGCATGGCGATGCTGAAATGGAAAGTGTGATTAAGAGATAATCAATTAGCATTTTTTTGGGGAAACATAATTCAGGTCCTTATTTAATTCATATTCTACCGGATGGCCAGATTCATGCATGTTAATAGGAGAGAGAAGCAAGATTTAATGTACGTAGGTATTAGTACATGACTATTGTACGTACGAGTATCTAATACATGACTTTTTTTTAGCATTAGTACAGACACAAGCGCTCATATACACGCGTATACACTCATCCCTATGAACGCACACACGCACACCCTACCCCTATGAGCACCTCCGAGAGACCGAGCCGGCATATCATCTTGAGATTTACGAAGTCACCGTAGGCGCCTCGTCATCGACGGGAACGTCTCCTCCCACTGAAAGCGCATCGCCGGAAATCCTGAAATAAATCCAGGAATAATGCGAGCACCAGGATTTGAACCCTGGTGGGTTGGGGATACCACTGTCCACCTAACCAACTCAAACACAGGTTGATTCACATCTAATACATGACTTGTAAAATATCTTACGTATGTTTATTTACTCGAAATATATGGGGTATATATTTGATGCCCGTATTAGATACCTCACATTGTCGGGTATGTACGTAGCAATATTTTATTTTTGGTACATATGTCGACTGGGTATGTACATCATTTTGCAAGCAATTTTCACATAGCCGGTTATATAAAGTGCGTAGACACATTAGGTATATTTTCACTTGAGGTATATTATTGGATGTACAATACTTTCCTACATTTTCTTCACATAGACGGGTATGTACAATATTTTCCTACCTGAAAGAGTAGCTTGATATTTTTCAAAATTAAATTTCTATTAGGAGGGGTATCTGATGTCGATTTCACATTGTTGGGTATATACTCAAGAAAAAAAAAGAGTATTAGTCCCCTGGATATAATAAGTAGATGTTGGCTATATCATTTCTAGTTATGCCGCACACTCTAATTTAAATTAAGGTAATTTTTTGCTATATCCTTTTTGTGACGCGTGCCAATTGGTTGTTTTACGTATATTGTATTTATTTTAGGTCACCTAGGTATATACCTAGATTTCGTATTACTACTTGTTTTATAAGATAGCTGCATATAAACTTCAGCCCAGAATAGTACATAGGCCATACGTCATGTCATGTCGTTTGGTATATGATACCTAAAAATCTAACGGCAAAAAAACAATGTTACAACAAGAAGTATGAAAGGTCAAGTTAGTGTACTAAAGGCATTTTACACCGTATGGTTGAATAGGTGATTATAGAAATATATTTGGAAAGAAATTCATTAATAGGAGGAAACAACATGCAATTCTCTTTTCGAAAGCAATCTGACTGTGTTATGCACACCACGCATTAGCGGGTATAGCTCACACTAATGGGTTAGAGGAAGTTAGGTGCCCAGGCACCTAGGTGCCCCAGTTAATTTACTAGCAAACATGCCCGTGCATTGCAACGGGAGAAAAAAATTACCTCTCATACACACTATCGATACATCAGCAAATCTCTTGAAATCGTGCACGATGCCACATGAAAAACAACATGATAAGTAATGTTGCGCAAAAACATAAAGACGTGATGATTTCTGAATTGTATTCAAGGTGTTTCCAATTTAGACAATATAAATATATATTTAGTTGCAGGTATATCTTTACGCATTTGTTGTCGTTCCTCCTCGCTGGTGCCCAACAAATATTTGCATTACAATGAAAATAGCAAAGTATATTTTATTATTTAATGATAGCATTTGCATAAGAGCATTATTTTTGCCTCCTTTATATATGTGCTTTTTTGTAATCCAAGTCAAATCTTAATTTGGTTGCAAACATATTAGACAACTCCATAAAAAACAATCAATTTGTAAGGACATGCATACCAAATGTTCAAGGTTGCATATCAACATTGATATTTCTTAAAAATATATGATTTTTTTAAAACAATATGAAAATTAAAGTCAAGCCATTGGTTTATGTAAAGCTTGTATCAGCAACATTGTACATTTTTTATACATCAGAAACATTTTATATATACACATTTAATACTTTCCAATTTCATGGTCAACATTTTTTAAAACATATTTATTTTTTATGTCTACTTTTTATACATATCCTACATTTTTTGTATACATCAGGAATATTTTTTGTACACGTTTAACATAGTCCAAATACATGTACTATTTTTGAAAACTTATATTTTTTATGTCTACTTTGTTCCATACCATATTATATATGCTTCTATACATTTTCCTTATACATCAAAAAACATCTTTTGTATGCACATTTGACACTTTTAATATATGATTAACATTTATTAAAGAATGAAAAATTATATTGCTATTTTTCTATGAACTGTACTTTTTTGTATATAATGGAAACATTCTTTCTATACATGTTTGAAATTTCTTTAGTGCATGATTAACATTCTTTCAAAGTCTGCATATAAGTGATTTTTATGATTAAAATATTCATAGTATTTCGAAATAAAGCCAAAAGAAAAAAATACAGAACATATGTAAAAATAAGTAAGAAAAATAAGTGCTAAAGGCCGCTCTGGGCCGGCCCAATCGGGCATCTGTCTAGAGAAAAGGGGGAGCAAAAGTGGAGTAATAATAGAGAAAAGAGGGAGATGGGGGATCGAACCTAGGTCTTCTAGGCGGAAGAGGGAGAGTCCATCCAGCCGGGCTGGCCAAGCTCTTCATGTGTTCTAGGGAATCAAAACGTATTGAACCAAAAGCAATGGCCGACTAAAAAAACGAATCGTTTTTTCCACTTACCGGGGTCATAGGTGGGTAAATTATGTGAACTCTATGGGCAAATTCCATGACGTACGACAGAAACCTAATTTTCTTTATTATATATATATATATATATATATATATATATATATATATATATATATCTTGTCTTCGCAGTAAACCGGCCAAACCGTAAAATTACGATACATAATCGGGCCGTCGTGCAATCACGATGTATGATCCGCATCATGGGCCCCGTCATCTTGGTCCATTAAAAGGCCTAAATGTAAATTAACCACTAGCAGATTCGGGCCTTTAATAGGCCGAGTAAACCATCGGCCCTCTTTTCGCAAGAAAACTCAATGGACTTTTAGGAGGCTGAGAAGTAGGTTGGGCCTGAAACGTGCCGAACAGCTCACGGGCCAGCAGCAGCCCGAAATGGACCCCGGCCCATGATTGTGTGAATCAAATCACGGGCTTTTAACAGGCCAAAATTTTCTCGGTCCTTATTTGGCCCAATCAGATTGTCGGCTGCGAGCAGGCCGGATGCAAACCGGGCCATAGTTAGGCCCAACTATATGACGGGCTTTTAACAGTCTGAAATTAATATAGGGCCGAAATGTTATACGGGCCCTTAACAGGCCAAAACTAATATTAGGCCGAATTACTAAATGGGACTTTAGCAAGTGGGCCCAAAAGCATAGCGTCCAGTTGACGGGCCGAATCTGATATGGACCATAATTTAGCCCAAAGCCTCTTAAAGGGCCGGACCTGATCTGGGTCGTAATTTGGCCTAGAACGTGGTAGGCTTTTAACGGGCCGGATCTCATATGGCCCATTATTAGGCCCGGAACGTGGCAGGCCATTAATGGACCGGATCAAATATGGGCCGGCATTTGGCCCCAAACATGGCAGCTAGTTAATGGGTCGGCCTACTAGGGTCCTCAAAATCTTGTGGGCCTATAGCTGGGCCGACCCATTAATGTCGGCGAAATCTTGTGGGCCTTTACCTGGGCCGGCTCATTATGGCCCACAAAAATATTGTGGGACTTTACCTGGGCCGGCCCATTATGGCCCGCAAAATCTTGTGGGCCTTTAGCTGGGCCAGCCCATTATGGTCCACAAAATCTTGTGGGCCTTTAGTTGGGCTGGCCCATTTAAACTTTATGGGCCGGTCCATGTGTCAACATATCATAGGCGCATCTCGCCCATTGGATGAGTGACACCTGTGCCAACGCGGAGCTGACACGTGTTTCCTCCAGCCAATGATGATTTTACACGTGGAAAATCCCCATTGGTCCGGGATGTTAATGGGTTATCGGATCCAAAACCGGACCCGATAGCTTAACGATGTTCCGTTACGGCGGATGCCACGTGTCGGTCACCCTTGACGAAAGCACTTCTGTGACGCGTGATTTATCATCATGGAAGTGGACACTTCCGTGATGATAATTTTGGTAATGTCATGGAACACTTGTATGACAGCACAGGTATGACTATCTTGATTCTGTCATAAAATCGTCAGGGATGAACATGCATGACAAAAAACATGACCTACTGTGACAAACACGTATGATCATGGAAGTGTATTTTTTTGTAGTGATTATACACTTTGATGAGATGATCAAAGATTTTGGGTTTATACAAAGTTTATGAGAAACTTATATTTCCAATGAAGTGAGTGGGAGCACTATAGAATTTCTGATGAGTATATGTTGTTGACATATTGTTGATCAGAAATGATGTAGAATTTCTGAAAAGCATATAGGGTTGTTTGAAAAGTGTTTTTCAATGGAAAAACTAGATCAAGAAACTTGAACATTGAGCATCAAGATCTATAACGATAGATAAAAAACGCTTATTAGTACTTTCAAATGAACACATACCATGACAAGATTTTGAAGGAGTTCAAAATAGATCGGCAAAGAAGGAGTTCTTGGCTGTGTTATAAGGTGTGATTATTGAGTAGACTCAAGACCTGACCACGGCAGAAGAGAAATAAAGGACGAAGATCATCCCTTATGCTTTAGATGTAGGCTCTACAGTATGCTATGTTGTGTACCGCACCTTAAGTGTGCCTTGCCATGAGTCAGTCAAGGGGTACAAGAGTGATCCAGGAATGGATCACAAGACAGCGGTCATAGTTATCCTTAGTAACTATGTGACTAAGGAATTTTTCTCGATTATGGAGGTGGTAAAAGAGTTTGTTGTAAAGGGTTACGTCAATGCAAACTTTGACACTAATCCGGATGACTCTAAGTAGTAAACCGGATTCGCATAGTAGAGTAGTTATTTGGAATAGTTCCAAATAGCGTGTGGTAGCTTCATCTACAAAATGACGTGGAGATTTGTAAAGCACACTGAGATCTGAAAGGTTCAGACCCGTTGACTAAAAACCTCTCCCACAAGCAAGATATGATCAAACCCCATGGGTGTTGGATTCATTACAATCACATAGTGATGTGAACTAGATTATTGACTCTAGTGCCAGTGGGAGACTGTTGGAAATATTCCCTAGAGGCAATAATAAAATGGTTATTATTATATTTCCTTGTTCATGATAATTGTCTATTGTTCATGCTATAATTGTATTAACTGGAAACCATAATACATGTGTGAATACATAGACCACAACATGTCCCTAGTGAGCCTCTAGTTGACTAGCTCGTTGATCAATAGATGGTTATGGTTTCCTAACCGTGGACATTGAATGTCATTGATAGATCACATCATTAGGAGAATGATGTGATGGACAAGACCCAATCCTAAGCATAGCACAAGATCGTGTAGTTCGTTTGCTAAGAGCTTTTCTAATGTCAAGTATCATTTCCTTAGACCGTGAGATTGTGCAACTCCCAGATACCGTAGGAATGCTTTGGGTGTACCAAACGTCACAATGTAACTGGGTGGCTATAAAGGTGCACTATAGGTAGCTCCGAAAGTATCTGTTGAGTTGGCACGAATCGAGACTGGGATTTGTCACTCCGTATGACGGAGAGGTATCTCTGGGCCCACTCGGTAATGCATCGGCATAATAAGCTCAGTGTGACTAAGGAGTTTGTCACGGGATCATGCGTTACGGAACGAGTAAAGAGACTTGCCGGTAACGAAATTGAACAAGGTATGGGGATACCGACGATCGAATCTCGGGCAAGTAACATACCATGGACAAAGGGAATTGTATACATGATTGATTGAATCCCCGACATCGTGGTTCATCCGATGAGATCATCGTGGAACATGTGGGAGCCAACATGGGTATCTAGATCCTTCTGTTGGTTATTGGCCGGAGAGATGTCTCGGTCATGTCTGCATGGTTCCCGAACCCGTAGGGTCTACACACTTAAGGTTCGGTGACGCTAGAGTTGTTATGGGAAATAGTATGTGGTTACCGAAGGTTGTTCAGAGTCCCGGATGAGATCCCGGACATGACGAGGAACTCCGGAATGGTCCGGATGTGAAGATTGATATATTGGACGAAGGGTATTGGAGTCCGGAATTGTTCCGGGGGTACCGGGTGACGACCAGCGTGTCCGAAAGGGGTTTCGGAGGCCCCGACAAGCGTTGGGGGCATTATGGGCCAAGGGGAGGGGGCACATCATCCCACTAAGGGGCTGAGCGCCCCTCCCACCCCATCTCATGTAACCAGGAGAGGTGGGGGCGCCTCCCCTAGGTCAGCCACCCCTCCCCGGCTTGGGGGCAAGTTTCCTAGGGGTGGGGGCACCCAAACCCATCTAGGGATTCCCCTGTGGCCGCCGCCCCTCCCCTAGGGAAACCCTAGGGTGTCTCCTCCTCGCCCCTTCCCCCTATATATAGTGAGGGAGAGCTGGATCAAGAAGGAGGAGACGTCCCTGGGCTGTACGTGTGTTGAACACGAAGGCGTCGTCCGTTTGGCGCTAGATCGGATCTTCTGCGATTTGAATCGCCGTGTGTGCGACTCCATCAACCGTGTTCTTATAACGCTTCCGCTTAGCGATCTTCAAGGGTATGACGATGCACTCCCTCTTTCTCTCGTTGCTAGCATCTCCTATATTGATCTTGGTGACACGTAGGAAATTTTTTGAATTATTACTACGTTCCCCAACATTACGGTGGGTGAACAAATTACTGCCGAGCAATTAATAGAAAAACGCATAACTATGAAGACCTCTAAGGCAATGATCATGAATATAGGCATCACGTCCGTGTCAAGTAGACAGAAGCAATTCTGCATCTACTACTATTACTCCACAAATCGACCGCTATCCAACATGCATATAGAGTATTAAGTTCATAAGAACGAAGTAGCGCATTAAGCAAGATGACATGATGTAGAGGGATAAACTCAAGCAATAAGATATAAACCCTATCTTTTTATCCTCGATGGCAACAATACAATACGTGCCTTGCTGCCCCTACTGTCACTAGGAAAGGGCACCCCAAGATTGAACCCAAAGCTAAGCACTTCTCCCATTGCAAGAAAGATAAATCTAGTAGGCCAAATTAAACCGATAATTTGAAGAGACTTGCAAAGATATCAAATCATGCATATAAGAATTCAGAGAAGAACAAAATAATATTCATAGATGATCTTGTTCATAAATCCACAATTCATCGGATCTCAGCAAACACACCGCAAAAGAGTATTACATCAAACAGATCTTCAAGAACATCGAGGAGAACTTTGTATTGAGAAACAAAGAGAGAGAGAAGAAGCCATCTAGATAATAACTAGAGAGAGAAGAAGCCATCTAGCTAATAACTATGGACCTGAAGGTCTGTGGTAAACTACTCATGCTTCATCGGAGAGGCAATGGTGTTGATGTAGAAGCCCTCCATGATCGATTCCCCCTCAGGCAGATCACCGGAAAAGGCCCCAAGATGGGATCTCACGGGTATAGAAAGTTGCAGCGGTGGAAAATTGGTTTCATGACTCCCCCTGATGTTTCTAGGGTATAAGAGTATATATAGGCGAAAGAAGTACGTCGGTGGAGCTACGAGGGGTCCACGCGGGTGGGGGCACGCCTACCCCCTGGGCGCGCCCTCCTGCCTCGTGGCATTTTAGACTTCAGCTCCAAGTCTTCTGGTTTGCTTTCGGTCCAAGAAAGATCATCGCGAAGGTTTCATTCCGTTTGGACTCCATTTGGTATTCCTTTTCCGCAAAACTCTAAAATAGGAAAAAAAAACAGAAACTGGCATTGGGCCTCCGGTTAATAGATTAGGTCCAAAAATAATATAAAAGAGCATATTAAAGACTATTAAACATCCAAAATAGATAATATAATAGCATGGAACAATAAAAAATTATAGATACGTTGGAGACGTATCAGCGTATCCCACCATCTTTAAGTAGCAACTCCACCACCCCCTCCGGCACTCTAGCTCAGTCTCTCTCCCAACCATATTGCTCTCCCACACATGTATGGATGACAATTAATATCCCTAAATATGTAGCTAGACCACTTCTTCTCCACACATATACCAGTCGATCTACCCCTCTAGTTAGGTCTCTCCCTGCCTCCCCTCCCCCCGACACAAACTGATAGATCGAACGCTATAGTTAGTTTTCTCTGCCACACACAAACTGCTCCTTTCCCCTCTCACATTCCAGTAGGCCAGTCGCCATATATCTTTGATGTGCGCACACACAATTTCGTAGGCTCTCTTTATCGATCTCAGACCCATACACTTCATCCCTCTCTTTGCTTCTATTGATACCTAACGCCGATGATCCCTCCCCTCTCTTCTTGTGGATTGCCCCCTTTGTAAGATATATCAAGCTAGGCATATGTTTCACACACATTGTGTATCTTACAATTTTTTGGTTTTCAGATATCATCGACACATATTTTCTGTCTATCTATCTCTCACACACAAATACACTCACGAATTCACCCACAAAAAACAATCATGAATGCACACACCATCTCTCCCTAGGTTTGTATCTCTTTCACAGACACCCACGTAGGTGGGGTACGTATAGGAAGAGAATAGGTGCATGCAGTGACGCACGTTCTCCCATCTCTTTCCCCACCACACCCGCGTGGGTACACGGTGGATCTCATTTCTGTACGAAAAGGCGGCCCACATGATACTTTGACATGTGCAGTGGTTGTACACTTGATGGAGGGTCGTTTACCACGCGTGAACGAAACAAAGTGCGACTTGACGCGTTGGCGTTTTATTTTTAAATAAATTTTATTCCTCAATGCATCTAGCATAGAATATAATACGAGTGTTATTAAGAGAAAATAGAAAACCGCTCCACTATATATAATATAGGCAGGAGCCTCAACGCTTTCCTTGCTGGGGTTGGTCTCTTCACACTCTCTCACATAAGACAGCTACGGCAACTTTCCCTCTCTCTCTCTCTCTCTCTCTCTCACCACTGGTCGCTCATCTAGCTGGATCTCGTCTGCTTCGGAAAAGGGGGATGTGCAGCGTTGCTCCAGCCACCGGCGTCGAGGCAGGAAACCCACTATCGGTGCATCTCGATCTGTTGTACCTGCCATTCTCTCTAACCAAGCTCCAGCATGGTAGGGCCTTTGCCCCTTCCTCGCTGTCGCAATATGGGTAGATCTCTCCCACCGGCGCCCTCCTAATTACATCCCAACGACCCTCAGGTATAGCTTCCTCCGTCATTGCTCCACTGCCCATTTTCCCAGGTCGCTACATGTGGAAAATCCTGCATGTGGATCTACTCCAGTTCTTTGCCTAAAACATAGCTTGATCAGCGTACTTTCCATCCTACAATCTCATCCTCACATTGTTTTAGATAAACCACCGTGCTGCTACCTTTTCATTTTTGTTGGCGTATGTGTCATCAACTGTTATTAGCTAGTAATTGTTTCCTTCCTACCTCTTGTTCCAAACAGGGATATCCATTTCACCTCGTTGCTATTGCGACCTTTTGGTGAGCTGCAAAAAACACTTTTTTCTTAAGAGTGTTTTGTGCAGTTCTACTAAAATGTCACATGGGCAACATTTCTAAATTTCAGTGGCACTGCACAAAGGGAGATTGGTTTTGCTGTCCTCCTCATCCAAATCTGAGCCTAATCTTTGCCAGCAAGTACTAGTCTTAAGAGAGACTGCAAAGGTGACCGGCTTCTATTTTTGTGTTTATTGCTTCATCAATAGTTCCTCTATTATTGTAATCACACTTACTCAATATCTTTGCTAACATGGATGCTCATCTCTATTTTAGTGGAACTGCACAAAAATATCGGAATGTTCCAGGCTTCTGACCGCTACTTTTTTGCCAACATGTCTTGTTGATTTTGACAGAGCTGCGGGAAAGTAGCTGCCAATGAACATCCTGGCCAGGAAATGAAAGCACGCTTATGGACAGCATCGAGCAATTTTTATTTTTTCTTTATTTGTACACCTTCTCACAACTTTGTCTTCAGTTGTGATGTAAATATTGGCTCTAATCTGCGAATCATTGAGATGCATTAGCAAGGAAGTTAGTTTTTTATTTTTGCAAAAGAGCATGGATGTTAGTTTCCTTCGTGTTTGATGGAATGTTGTCATGAGAGAACCTTCGAGCTGGCAAAACACATGAAACAAAAGCTGAAATATTCATAGCATTGTATAATTTCATGTTGCTGAAAAATTATGTGTACATATATTATGCAAACAAATGTTGATAGCTTGATCGCATTGCTAGAAGACAATCAACATCTGGATCGATGTGCCATGCACCAATTAGAGTGCGCAACGGCATGGGAGACTCATCATGGTCGTTGCACTGCAGTAATAATGACTAATGAGCAGTCAAATCATAAGCCCCACCTTTCCCACAATAAGTTGCTCAGACAAAGAAACCATCAATACACTATTCTTTGAATCCGCTAATACTAGTATGAAGGTGCAAAACCAAGTGAATGTTTGGCATGTTGGTCAACACCTTTCTCTTGGCATATCACTGACATGTGGGACCCGAGTGTGAGAAAACCGACCGCAATTGGCGGCAAAATGGACAACCCACTGCTCCTTGAGAGAGACGAGAAGAGAGAACACAAACGAGCTCTTAAGAGAGACGGGGAGTGATAACACAGACGGTCTAAGTGTTGCACGGAGGCCAAGAAATATTATGATGATAGTGTGAGGAGTACTAGGGTTGTCGTTGTATGAACTCTAGGATAGATTGATCGGAAAGAATAGCTTTGAGGTGGTTTCGTACCCTACAAACAATTTCTTCTTATGTTCTCCGCTAGATAGGAACTTTTGAGTGATTCTTCATTGCACATTGAGGGATGGTTATATGATCCAATTATATTAGCACTGTTGAGAGATTGCACTAGTGAAAGTACGGACCCTAGGCCTCATTTTAAAGCATTGCAATACCATTTGTGCTCCGTTTTATCAATTGCTACCTTGCTGTTTTTTATTGTTCCTATTACAAAAATCAATATATAGTATCATTAATACGCTTTTATTACCATCTCTTCGCTGAACTAGTGCACATATACAAATTACCATTGTATTCGGTGTGTTGGGGACACAAGAGACTTTTAGTTATTTGGTTGCAGGGTTGTTTGAGAGAGACCATCTTCATCCTACACCTCCCACGGATTGATAAAAGGTCATCCACTTCAGGGAAATTTGCTACTGTCCTACAAAACTCTGCGCTTGGAGGCCCAACACGTGTCTACAAGAACAAGTTATGTAGTAGATATCAACCGCCTGGGCGAGGGAGAGTGCGCAGTAGTCAAAAGCTTCTCCTCGTCCTGTGAGCCACCACACGTGTGGGAGAGGGAGAGGGTGTAGTAAGCAAGCTTCTCCTTGTTCTTCTCGTCCTGCGAGCCACCGCGGCATGAGAGAGGGAGAGGGGGTAGTGTAGTAAGCAAGCTTCTCCTTGTTCTGCGAGTTGACGGGACACAACAAAGTAGTAGTGCTAGTACTACTAGTCCATACTGCCTCCTTTCTGGTTAATATGGCTTAATTTGAAATGAGATAAATACACTGGCGGTCGTTGTATTTGTAAACATACGGTCACTAGACTTCATAATACACTCATTATGGTCAATATATACATTTTATGGTGTTTATATGGTCACTAGCTCACCGTAGAGCACCTATTGCACTCTGTTGACTGGCCAAATAGTCTACGTGGCACTTTGTTGACTGGTTAAATTGACCCATGGTTTCTGGGTCCCACCTGTTAGTTGGCAGACGAAAGAAATAAGTTGAACAAAACTTTATGCAGGCGCGACAGGAGTCCAATCCTTGCGTGGGAACCACCCTGGCTGTGTATGTGTTTGCATGCACGTGTAGGTTGAGCACTTAAGCGTGAGCGTGTGTGTTCCTTTGTGTGATGTACACATACATGCATGCATGCATGTGTACATGTGCGTGTTGCTGGCTATATAGACATGCCATGCCATCAAGAGTTAGCAATATTATTTGCTCATACAATAGAGTTGGCTATAAGGTTGGCTATAAGCCCAACTTTTTTCACTTTCTCTCTATCTCTTTCTTCTCATTAAATGCCTTTACCCAGGAGCACGCATAGAGCCTGGCTCTTGCATGAGAGCCCACTCCTCTACTTTTTCCTTGTCTCTCTCTTCCACATAGGCAAAAGTGCCATGTAAGCAGGCTTATAGCCCACTATTGTACTTGCTCTTAGGGTGTCACACGCGTTTTTGTGTGACTGTTGCATGCATGCATGAGGATTGTAGTCTCTCACATTCACATGTTCATATTCCAAAGCTTCGCTAAATGTTGCATGCAAGGTTTAAGAGAAAACTCACCAAAGCATGTAAGAGTTCTGGTCATTCGTTATTCATGCACGCATGCATGCATTGCCGATATTAATACGTTGGTAAACACAATTTCATGAGGAAAACGAGCCCATTAATTGAGTACTTTTGCTAAGTAGTAGTTCAGAAAAGTATTTCAGGACTCATCATCTACTAAACCGAAAGGATGGAGTAGGTATGAAATTGGCACCGGGAACCTTGGCCAATGGTTCTTGTTATTGGGCATGATGAGCATAGAGGCATTGGTCCCCATCGGTTAGAGAAACTATTCAATGAGTCTTCACAGTGAAGTGACAATACATGCTGCAGCAGATGGGACACTTAATTCATGAGCTGATCCAGCGTGTTGGTGTTACCAAATCATGCCTTACCCTGTAATGCCATCATGTCTGCCAGTTGAGCACGCTTCCGCAATTAAGCGTACGCACCTCTCTCTTCCATTAACTGACACATGGGCCCGCTATAGATGGATCGCCAGCTTGATCCTCTACCATATATTTGATGTAGTATGCATGAGAATCCTCTACCACGCAACATGCATTAGTGCATTCTAAGTGGGTTTTAAATCACAATGCTTCCACATCATCATGCATAAGAAAACACCGCACCACAACATGCAACATACTCCCTCTGTTCCATTTACTCATGCGTAGCTCATTGACCTTCAAATGGAGATCACAATCTAACAAATTCACTCTCTCTTTCAGAAACTCATGATATATCAATGACCTTCTTATTTCAAATGACCAAATGCTAGCATGGCAAACGTACTCCCTCTGTTCTGTTTTATAGTGCGCATAAGCTTTTCGCCAAAATTCCATAATGTACAGCGTGGACGTGGTTTTAGATGGCATTACCCCTTGCTTAAATGATGGATGTTAGAGAAGGTAGGGCACATGGGAGTGAGACAAACCTGCATGCATGGGTAGTTATGTCGATAGCACAACAAACAACTCATGCATCATAAGATATGTTTGTTGGGGAACGTAGTAATTTCAACAGTTTTCCTACGCACACGCAAGATCATGGTGATGCATAGCAACGGGAGGGGAGAGGGTCGTCCATGTACCCTCGTAGACCGTAAGCAGAAGCGTTATGACAATGCGGTTGATGTAGTCATACGTCTTCACAATCGACCGATCGAAGTACCGAACGTACGGCACCTCCGCGATCTGCACACGTTCAGCTCGGTGACGTCCCACAAACTCATGATCTAGTAGGGCTTCGAGGGAGAGTTCCGTCAGCACAACGGCATGATGATGGTGTTGATGAATCTACCGACGCAAGGCTTCGCCTAAGCACCGCTATGATATGACCGAGGTGGATTATGGTGGAGGGGGCACCGCACATGGCTAAAGATCAATGATCAACTTGTGTGTCCATGGGGTGCCCCTCCCCCGTATATAAAGAATAGAGGAGGGGAGGGGCCGGCCCTCTCTATGGTGCGCCCTGGGGAGTCCTACTCCCACCGGGAGTAGGTCCCCCCCCCCCCCTCCATGTAGTAGGAGTAGGAGTCAAGGAAAGGGAAGAGAGAAGAGAAGGAAGGAGGGGGCGCCGCCCCTCCCCCTAGTCCAATTCGGACTAGGCCTTGGGGGGCGTGCAGCCTGCCTCTCTCTCTCCCTCTCCCTTAAAGCCCAATAAGGCCCATATACTCCCCGGCGAATTCCCGTAACTCTCAGGTACTTCGATAAATACCCAAATCACTCGGAACCATTCCGATGTCCAAATATAGTCGTCCAATATATCGATATTTACATCTCGACCATTTTGAGACTCCTCATCATGTCCTCGATCTCATCCGGGACTCCAAACACCTTCGGTACAACAAAACACATAACTCATAATATAAATCATCACCGAACATTAAGCGTGCGGACCCTACGGGTTCGAGAACTATGTAGACATGACCGAGACACGTCTCCGGTCAATAGCCAATAGCGGAACCTCGATGCTCATATTGGCTCCCACATATTCTACAAAGATCTTTATCGGTCAAACCGCATAAGAACATACGTTGTTCCCTTTGTCATTAATATGTTACTTGTCCTAGATTCGATCGTCGGTATCTCAATACCTAGCTCAATCTCGTTACCGGCAAGTCTCTTTACTCGTTCCGTAATACATCATCCTGCAACTAACTCATTAGTCACATTGCTTGCAATTCTTATAGTGATGTTCATTACCGAGAGGGCCTAGAGATACCTCTTCGACAATCGGAGTGACAAATCCTAATCTTGATATATGCCAACTCAACAAGTACCATCATAGACACCTATAGAGCACCTTTATAATCACCCAGTTATGTTGTGACGTTTGGTAGCACACAAAGTGTTCCTCCGGTATTTGGGAGTTGCATAATCTCATAGTCATAGGAACATGTATAAGTCATGAAGAAAGCAATAGCAACATACTAAACGATCAAGTGCTAAGCTAACGGAATGGGTCAAGTCAATCACATCATTCTCTAATGATGTGATCCCGTTAATCAAATGACAACTCATGTCTATGGCTAGGAAACTTAACCATCTTTGATTCAACGAGCTAGTCAAGTAGAGGCATAGTAGTGACACTTTGTTTGTCTATGTATTCACACATGTACTAAGTTTCCGGTTAACACAATTCTAGCATGAATAATAAACATTTATCATGAAATAAGGAAATAAATAATAACTTTATTATTGCCTCTAGGGCATATTTCCTTCAGTCTCCCACTTGCACTAGGTCAATAATCTAGTTCACATCACCATGTGATTTAACACCAATATTCACATCTGTATGTGATTAACACCCATAGTTCACATCGTCATGTGACCAACACCCGAAGGGTTTACTAGAGTCAATAATCTAGTTCACATCGCTATGTGATTAACACCCAAAGAGTACTAAGGTATGATCATGTTTTTCTCGTGAGAGAAGTTTAGTCAACGGGTCTGTCACATTCAGAGCCGTATGTATTTTGCGAATATTCTATGTCTGCAATGCTCTGCAAGGAGCTACTCTAGCTAATTGCTCCCACTTTCAATATGTATCCAGATTGAGACTTAGAGTCATCTGGATTGGTGTAAAAGCTTGCGCCGATGTAACTCTTTATGACGAACTCTTTTATCACCTCCATAATCGAGAAACATTTCCTTAGTCCTCACTAAGGATATTCTTGACCGCTGTCCAGTGATCTACTCCTAGATCAAAATTGTACTCCCTTGCCAAATTCAGAGCAAGGTATACAATAGGTATGGTACACAGCATAGCATACTTTATAGAACCTATGACTGAGGCATAGAGAATGACTTTTCATTCTCTTTCTATTTTGTGCCATGGTTGGGTTTTGAGTCTTACTCAACTTTACACCTTGCAATACAGGCAAGAACTCCTTCTCTGGCTGTTCCATTTTGAACTACTTCAAAATCTTATCAAGGTATGTACTCATTGAAAAATCTTATCAAGCGTGTCGATCTATCTTTATAGATCTTGATGCTCAATGTGTAAGCAGCTTTACCGAGGTCTTTCTTTGAGAAACTCCTTTCAAACACTCCTTTATGCTTTCCAAAAAATTCTACATTATTTCTAATCAACAATATGTCATTCACATATACTTATCAGAAAGGTTGTAGTACTCCCACTCACTTTCCTGTAAATACAGGCTTCACCACAAGTCTGTATAAAACTATGCTTTGATTAACTCATCAAAGTGTATATTCCAACTCCGAGATGCTTGCACCAGTCCATAGATGGATCACTGTAGCTTGCACACTTTGTTAGCACCTTTAGGATTGACAAAACCTTCTGGTTGCATCATATACAAATCTTCTTTAAATCCATTAAGGAATGCAGTTTTGACATCCATTTGCCAGATTTCATAGAATGTGGCAATTGCTAACATGATTCGGACAGACTTAAGCATCGATATGAGTGAGAAAATCTCATCGTATTCAAACCTTGAACTTGTCGAAAAAAATTTGCGACAAGTCAAGCTTTGTAGATAGTAACACTACTATTAGCGTCTATCTTCCTCTTGAAGATCCATTTATTTTCTTTGGCTTGCCGATCATCGGGCAAGTCCACCAAAGTCCACACTTTGTTCTCATACATGGATCCCATCTCAGATTTCATGGCCTCAAGCCATTTCACAGAATCTGGGCTCATCATTACTTCCTCATAGTTCGTAGGTTAATCGTGGTCTACTAACATGACTTCCAGAATAGGATTACCATACCACTCTGGTGTAGATTGTACTCTGGAAGACCTACGAGGTTCGGTAGTAACTTAATCTGAAGTTTCATGATCATCATCATTAGCTTCCTCACTAATTGGTGTAGGAATCACTAGAACTGATTTTTGGGATGAACTACTTTCCAATTCGGGAGAAGGTACAATTACCTTATCAAGCTCTACTTTCCTCCAACTCACTTCTTTCGACAGAAACTCCTTCTCTACAAAGGATCCATCCTTAGCAACGAATGTTTTGCCTTTGGATCTGTGATAGAAGGTGTACCCAACATTTTCATTTGGGTATTCTATGAAGACGCACTTCTCCGATTTGGGTTCGATCTTATCAAGTTGAAGCTTTTTCGCATAAGCATCTCAGCCCCAAACCTTAAGAAATGACAACTTTGGTTTCTTGCCAAACCATAGTTCATAAGGCATCGTCTCTACGGATTTTGATGGTGCCCTATTTAAAGTGAATGCGGCTGTCTCTAATGCATAACCCCAAAACGATAGTGGTAAATTGGTAAGATGCATCATAGATCACACCATATCTAGTAAAGTACAATTACAACGTTCGGACACACCATTACGCTGTGGTGTGCTGGGTGGCGTGACTTGCGAAACTATTCCGCATTGTTTCAAATGAAGACCAAACTCGTAACTCAAATATTCTCCTCCATGATCAGATCGTAGAAACTTTACTTTCTTGTTACGATGATTTTCCACTTCACTCTGAAATTCTTTGAACTTTTCAAGTGTTTCAGACTTATGTTTCATTAAGTAGATATACCCATATCTACTCAAATCATCTGTGAAGGTCAGAAAATAATGATACCCGCCACGAGCATCAACACTCATTGGACTGTATACATCGGTATGTATTATTTACAACAAGTCAGTAGATCGTTCCATTGTTCTGGAGAACAGAGTTTTAGCCATCTTGCCCAAAAGGCACGGTTCGCAAGCATAAAATGATTCATAACCAAGTGATTCCAAAAAGTCCATCTTTATGGAGTTTCTTCATGCGCTTTACACCGATATGACCCAAATGGCAGTGCCACAAATAAGTTGCACTATCATTATCAACTTTGCATCTCTTGGCATCAATATTATGAATTTGTGTATCACTACGATCGAGATCCAACAAACTATTTTCATTGGGTGTATGACCATCGAAGGTTTTATTCATGTAAACAAAACAACAATTATTCTCTGACTTTAAATGAATAACCGTATTGCAATATACATGATCAAATCATATTCATGCTCAACGCAAACGCCAAATAACATTTATTTAGGTTTAACACTAATCCCGAAAGTATAGGGAGTGTGCAATGATGATCATATCAATCTTGGAACCATTTCCAACACACATCATCACTTCACCCTCAACTAGTCTCTGTTTATTCTGTAACTCCTGTTTTGAGTTACTAATTTTTAGCAACCGAACAAGTATCAAATATCCAGGGGCTACTATAAACACTAGTAAGGTACACATTAATAACCTGTATATGAAATATACCCTTGTTCACTTTGCCATCCTACTTATCCACCAAATATTCAGGGCATTTCCGCTTCCAGTGACCATTTCCTTTGCAGTAGAAGCACTCAGTTTTAGGCTTTGGTCCAGCTTTGCGCTTCTTCGTGGAAGTGACAACTTGCTTGCCATTCTACATGAAGTTCCCTTTCTTTCCCTTTTCCCTTTTCTTGAAACTAGTGGTCTTGTTAATCATCAACACTTGATGCTCTTTCTTGATTTCTACCTTCATCGATTTCATCATCATGAAAAACTCGGTAAACGTTTTTGTCATCCCTTGCATACTATAGTTCATCACGAAGTTCCAGTAACTTGGTGATGGTGACTAGAGAACTCTGTCAATCACTATCTTATCTGGAAGATTAACTCCCACTTGATTCAAGCGATTGTAGTACCCAGACAATCTGAGCACATGCTCACTAGTTGAGCAATTCTCCTACATCTTTTAGCTATAGAACTTGTTGGAGACTTCATATCTCTCAACTCGGGTATTTGCTTGAAATATTAACTTCAACTCCTGGAATATCTCATATGGTCCATGACGTTCTAAACGTCTTTGAAGTCCCGATTCTAAGCCATTAAGCATGGTGCACTAAACTATCAAGTAGTCATCATATTGAGCTAGCCAAACGTTCATAACGTCTGCATCTGCTCCTGCAATAGGTCTGTCACCTAGCGGTGCATCAAGGACATAATTCTTCTGTGCAGCAATGAGGATAAACCTCAGATCATGGACCCAGTCCGCATCATTGCTACTATCATCTTTCAACTTAGTTTTCTCTAGGAACACATAAACATAGGGAAGCAACAACGCGAGCTATTGATCTACAACATAATTTGCAAAATACTATCAGGACTAAGTTCATGATAAATTAAAGTTCAATTAATCATATTACTTAAGAACTCCCACTTAGATAGACATCCCTCTAATCATCTAAGTGATCACGTGATCTAAATCAACTAAACCATGTCCGATCATCATGTGAAATAAATAAATTCAGCCAAAAAAGAGAACCTAAATGAAGTCCTGTTTCTTAGAAACATTACAACAAACAGGTTCTGGGCACGCATAGAACTTAGCTGATTCTCTAGCACCCATAGAATACATAGTGTTTGCTTTTTTACATAGAATATGCTGGGGAGCCACATGGGTTTATATATTTTCCAACTTCCACGATTGTTCTAATCGAACTTTCTGCATTTCGCACAGGGAACTTATTAAAAATAGCTACCAAACTGTTTTTTAGTATAGGCGCTAACTAGAAAATGTCTTTCTATTTTTTGTTTAACAAACTGATGTAATTTTTTGTACCGAACTGCTACTATGGTGTACACATATATAACTGAATTATTTTCCCATCAACTAACTGATTTCACTTTTTATATTGAACTGACACAAATATTTTTTGCTAGCAAAACTTGAACCTCATTGTTCCCTAGCACACAGTCACACCAGAGTTATACTTTTACACTAGATAAAACCCATGAATGATAAGGTTCTTGACAACCATTTTTCTTAGGACATAAGCGGGTTCGGTTTAGTAATCAAATAAATATCATTGCTCAGCATTACATTTGTCTCTAAATCGTATATGCATGATGATTACCTTAGGAGAGATGTATGCATGTATCAGTGTGTTTTCTTAGAGGCATTTTCTACTTCCCAAACAAGTTTAGTAATGATCCATTGCTCAGCATTCCATTTATCTTATAGCATGCATGAAAACCTTAGGGAAAATGTATACACATATTACTGCATTTTCTGGTAGCCATTTTTTGCATTATTAGATCTAAAAACTTCCATGCACCACGATGATTTGCTTAAGGAAGTAAGCTGATGTGTTTTATGCATACATCCCATTGTTCTGTAGAGAACATAAATCCAACAGAGACAATTGTCATATGAGGGACATAGTAAAGGTATACTGCAAAAAGGGCAATGATTAACTGGGCTATTACTTTGCAGTCCGTCCAACCTCCCTCATGCTGCAGTTTAGGGAGAAAACAACATTAGTGAGAGAACAGATGTACAGAGGAAAAAGATAGAACTAATGCATGAACTGTTGTTGTTTTGTTGTTGAACCGCAACTAAAGAAATGGTGCACCGAGCAGGGGTGGTGCACCTGGTGCCTCCTGTTCCAGATCGACGGCTGGTGATCAGAAAGCCGAGCGTCTGGGGGAGCCTGGAGCGGATTGGTCGCACGTCACCGACGGGGAAAGCCTGGTAGCTGTCGCCAGATGTGGTGGCTTCCGTCGCCGGCGCGCGGATCAGGGGTAGGCTTTGCCGGGACAGGGTGGAGCTAGGAGCCGGGGAGGGGCGCGGTGATCCGGGAGGTGGGAGGCGGGGGCGCGGCACGGCGAGCCGGGAGGTGGGAGGCGGGGGCACGACGCGGCGAGCCGGGGGATGGGAGGTAGGGCGTGGCGCGGCGAGCCGGGAGGTGGGAGGCGGGGGCGTGGCGAACCGCCGGGAGGTCGGAGGCAGGGCCTCGGTGGACCGCGGGGAGGTGGGAGGCAGGTCATGGGGAGGTGGCGTGGTCAGTGGAGGCGGGGAGAATGGGCTCGGGTTAGGATAAGGTAGGTTTTTTTTTTCATTTTTCTCGGTGCCAATTCAGGAAACAGGATCGGGCCCTTATAGGGCGGAGAGTAACAAAATAATATTCTGTTACTAGTAACAGAATAGATCTGCCCTATATATATATCACATTGAAACAGAACAATATATAAGAACAGAAAACAGAGTACACACATTGAAACAGAGCAATAAATAGAGCAATATTATGATTGTTGTGAATACATAACAATCCATGTCGAAACGACTCAACAAAATAAAACATGTCCATGACCAGGAGCCTTGTCTACGTTAGCTCTTGGATCTTCCTGAACTCATGCAGGCGTTCGTCCAAGTGGTCGACACACTCGTGGTACAATTGGAGCGCAATCTTGATCTCCAAGTTGGTTATATTTCATCGAAGATCACCAGCTCGAGGATGCGACGACCATGTTCCTCTACTGCGCCTAGGTGGACACCTCGGCCAAGGAGGCGGTCGAGCCTAGTGACCAGCGCATTGGCATCGAGCGGGTAGCGGACAAGGCGAATGCGCGACCCATGCGAACGGTGCGGTGGGTGTCCGGCGCAAGTACGACGCGCCCGGCCTCTGGTGCAACTATGCAAGTACGGCGCAGACGGCCTCTGCCCACTCCTGGTGAGGAATGGGGCTACTAACGGGCTATGTATCCAGTTGCGATGCCCTGTAGCAATTGTATATCTTTCTCATGTATTAAGTGCAGCCAAATTCGATTTATTCTTCACATGCATAACAATACAAAAATGTACCCACAACTATTGGACATCACATTGCAGAATTGAACCAAGCAAACACCATAACAAACAAACCAAACATTAACTGAGCACCACATTGCACAATATAACATACTCCTAATAGAAGATCAGATAGTTAACCAAACCAAGCATGCTTAACAACTTGGAAATAAAGCAATTGTATTTGTTTCTCATGTATTTAGTACAGCCAAATTCGATTTATTTCTCACATGGTAGACAATAACAAAATGCACCCACAACAATTGAACATCGCATTGCAGAATTGAACCAAACGGTTAACGAAACACCACAACTAATGAACCAAACATTACTTGAGTACCACATTGCACAATATATAACATACTAGAAGACCAGACAGTTAACCAAACCAAGCATGCTTGACAACTTGGAAATACAACCAAATTCAATTTATTTCGCACATGGAAGACAATACAAAATTGCACCCACAAGAATTGAATGTCACATTGCAGAATTGAACCAAATAGTTAACAGAACATGACAACAAACTAACCAAACAGTTAATAAGTGAGCACCACACTGCACGACATATAGAACATATACACTAGAGGAACATTTTACATGGTAAAAGTAGATAGGACAATTCACTAGAATTTGCTAAGGAAAGGCAGGAGCAGCACATGCAACGGGTAAACTGAGCATGCTTAATCGGCGTAGCTAGCTAACTAAACATAGTTCCTTATAGTGAGCTAATAAGGCAAGCTACTCCTCATCATCGGAGATATCAATGATGATTGGCTCCTTGGACATGGAAGAGGGCGAGGCCTTCACATCGTGGGTGCCCTCCTCGTAGTGGTGAGTTGCCTGAGCCACTACGGGCAAGAACCTGCGGGCTCTCGAGTTGAGGTAAGCATGGGCACGCTGAGAAAACACCTCGTAGTCTTTGTTGAAGGCACTGATACGTCTCCAACGTATCTATAATTTATGAAGCATTCATGCTATATTACTATGTGTTTTGAATGATTATGGGCTTTATTATACACTTTTATATTACTTTTGGGACTAACCTATTAACCGGAGGCCCAGCCCATATTGCTGTTTTATTGCATGTTTCAATATTTCGAAGAAAAGGAATATCAAACAGAGTCCAAACGGAATGAAACCTTCGGCAACGTGATTTTTTGGAAGAATATCATCCTGGAGACATGGAGTTCAAGTCAGAAGATACTCGAGGAGACCAGGAGATAGGGGGCGCCCCCCCCCCCTACAGGGCGCACCCCCTGTCTCGTGGACCCTCGAGCACCCCCCGACCGACTTCTTTCGCCTATATAACCCTACGTACCCTAAAACCATCAAATATCAAGATAGATCGGGATTTCCGCCGCCGCAACCCTCTGTAGCCACCAAAAACCTCTCATGAACCCGTTCCGGCACCCTGCCGGAGGGGGAATCCATCACCGGTGGCCATCTTCATCATCCCGGTGCTCTCCACGACAAGGAGGGAGTAGTTCACCCTCGGGGCTGAGGGTATGTACCAGTAGCTATGTGTTTGATCTCTCTCTCTCTCTCTCTCTCTCTCTCGTGTTCTCTTTATGGCACGATCTTGATGTATCGCAAGCTTTGCTATTATAGTTGGATCTTATGATGTTTCTCCCCCTCTACTCTCTTGTGATGAATTGAGTTTCCCTCTTGAAGTTATCTTATTGGATTGAGTCTTTTTGATGAGAAAACTTGATGTATGTCTTGCCGTGTTTATCTGTGGTGACAATGGGATATCACGTGCCACTTGATGTATGTTTTGGTGACCAACTTGCGGGTTCCGCCCATGAACCTATGCATAGGGGTTGGCACACGTTTTCTTGACTCTCCGGTAGAAACTTTGGGGCACTCTTTGAAGTACTTTGTGTTCGTTGGATGAATTTGAGATTGTGTGATGCATATCATATAATCATGCCCACGGATACTTGAAGTGACAATGGAGTATCTAGTTGACATTAGGGTTTTGGTTGATTTGTGTCTTAAGGTGTTATTCTAGTACCCTACCATAATCTCTACATTTGTTCTCCGCTATTAGTGGCTTTAGAGTGACTCTTTGTTGCATGTTGAGGGCCTGCTATATGATGTATCTATGTTATTATTGTTCAGAGAACTTGCACTAGTGAAAGTATGAACCCTATGCCTTGTTTCCTATCATTGCAATACCGTTTACGCTCACTTTTACCTTTAGTTACCTTGTTGTTTTTATTATTTCAGATTACAAATACCTATATCTACTATCCATATTGCACTTGTATCACCATCTCTTCGCCGAACTAGTGCACCTATACAATCTACCATTGTATTGGGTGTGTTGGGGACACAAGAGACTCTTTGTTATTTGGTTGAAGGGTTGTTTGAGAGAGACCATCTTCATCCTACGATTGATAAACCTTAGGTCATCCACTTGAGGGAAATTTTCTACTGTCCTACAAACTTGTGCACTTGTAGGCCCAACAACGTCTACAAGACGAAGGTTGTGTAGTAGACATCAAGCCCTTTTCTGGCGCCGTTGCCGGGGAGGCCAGGTAAAGGGCACTCACTCACACCCCGTCAACTAAGCTCTTTTCTGGTGCCGTTGCCAGGGAGGTGAGTGCTTGAAGGTATATCTTTAGATCTTGCTATCGAATCTTTTTGTTTCTTGTTTTATCACTAGTTTAGTTTATAAAAGAAAACTATGAAAAAAATGGAATTGATTTTGTCTCATACGCTTCGTCTTTTTAATATGTTTCGTGAGTTTTATGGAAAGGAAAATTGTGCTCAAGTGCTAGAAGAAGAGTGCATTAAAATGCTTGATACTAAATCTTTGAATGATGAGCATGATAGCAATGTTGTTAGTATAAACTCCCTGAATATCCATAGTACTAATGATGATTGCACTAATTATGATGAAAATGTCTCCTATAAGCATGTTGATTTGTGTGGAGTAGATTGGACTTGCATGGACACACCAAATAGAGAAAATAGATATTGCAAGAGGCATAAGTATTTAAAAACTAAAGGTTTGCAAGAAAGTCTTGATGAATGTGCTAGAAGATTCAATATTTTTCGTGCTCCTTGTGAACTTTGCAATGAACGTGGTCATTTAAATCTCCAATGCAAATTGTTTCATGATCGAATCGTGTCCAAAAATTGTGATAACTTGATTACCCTTGGGCATCATAAAGAGCTTAGTCTTCTTTTGGGGTATGAATAAATGAAACATATAACTGAGGGTATTCCAAAATTTAATCTTGATAGATTTCTTGATTTTGATCTATAGGATATTTATATGTTTTGTGCGGTGAATTGCATTGAAAATCCTTATATTGCCAATTACCTAAAGAAAAGAAATAAAATAGAAGATGATGAGAATACTAATGAAAGGGAAGAGACTTCCCAATATCCTCCTATCATTTCTTATGATGAATCAGGTAACGAGGAGGAGCTTTCTATTCAACCAATCTTGTCAATAAGGAGCTCAAAGAGGAAGGTTGAACCCACACATAATGTGAAGAAGAAAAAGAAAATAAGGAGAAACAAAGGTAAAAAGGTATCCCTCCCAAATGATGTTGCTCCTACTACTCATTGTGATGATGATAATTGCTTTACTATTGGTGCTATCCATATTTTTAATGATGAGAGTGATTATGCTTATGATATGGAAGGGCCCAAGCTTGGGGAAGCTATTTTTGATGAGGATGAAATATTTGAGAATATATTTGCTGAAATTAATGTTTGTCCCAAGCTTGGGGATGCTATGTTTAATGAAGATGATATTTTTAGCATCCCAAGTTTTGATATACAAAGTTTTTATGATGATAGCATGCCTCCTACTTATGATGATTATATTGATGAAAGTGGGTTTGGAAGAGTGTCAACTTTAGGAAGTAGTGATCCCACTATTTTGGAGGATGTTGAATTTTATTGTTATGAATACGAAAGTGGATTTGGAAGAGTGTCAACTTTATTTAGTGATTCTACTATCTTGGGAGAGGTTTCAATCGATTATGATGAGAACGAAGTTGCTACTTATGATGATTATTGTGATGAAACTTATGCTATAAAAAGTAGTGATGATTATATTTACAAATCTTGTCATGATTATGATTACCCTTTTTCTGAACATTACTCTTTTAATGTGGAAACAATTTTTAGTGTTCAAGTCTCTTATGATACTCTCACTATTCCGAATGAGAAGAATTTTGCTTATGTGGAGAATAGTAAATTTTGTATGCTTGTAGATCATGAAAAGAATGCTTTAGGTGCTGGTTATATTTTTAAATTCATTCATGATGCTACTGAAAATTATTATGAGGGGGGAACATATGCTTGTAGAAATTGCAATAATGTCAAGTTTCCTCTCTATGTGTTGAAAATCTTGAAGCTATGCTTGTTTTGCCTCCCTATGCTAGTTGATTATTGTTTCCATAAGTTGTTTGCTCACAAAATCCCTATGCATAGGAAGTGGGTTAGACTTAAATGTGCTAGTCATATGCTTCATGATGCTCCCGTTATGTTTCAATTCTTATCTTTTATGTGAGCATCATTGTCATCATCATGCCTAGCTAGAAAGGCATTAAAGAAAAGCGCTTGTTGGGAGACAAACCAATTTTTATCCTTACTGTTTTGTGTGTCCACATGATTATGCTAATGTAGTAATCATGTTTTATAGCTTTTGTTTCAATAAAGTGCCAAGTAAGACCTTTTGGTTAGCTTACGGTGATAGTTGTGTTGATCCTGCTGAAAATCAGAAACTTTTGCACCCAGTAAATTAGTTTTGTTAATTCACATAAACTTGATTCTGATCTGATTCTTTTTTATCTCGATTGGTACAAAAATTTCTTAAGACTTCCTAATTTGGTAGGATTTTTGGAGTTCCAGAAGTATACGTTTGATACATATTACTACAGACTGTTCTATTTTTGACTGATTCTGTTTTCTATGTGTTGTTTGCTTATTTTGATGAATCTATGGCTAGTATTAAGTGGTATGAACCATAGATAAGTTGCAATATAGTATATATTACACCAATATGAATTTAGAATGAGTTCATTACAGTACCTAAGTGGTTGTTTTATTTTCTTATACTAACGGAGCTTACGAGTTTTCTGTTGAGTTTTGTGTTGTGGAGTTTTCAAGTTTTGGGTAAAGATTTGATGGACTGTGGAATAAGGAGTGGCAAGAGCCTAAGCTTGGGGATGCCTATGGCACCCCAAGGTAATATTCAAGGACAACCAAGAGCATGAGCTTGGGAATGCCCCGGATGGCATCCCCTCTTTCGTCTTCGTTCATCGGTAACTTTACTTGGAGCTATATTTTTATTCACCACATGATATGTGTTTTGCTTGGAGCGTCATTTTCTTTTGTTAGTATTTGCTTGCTTTTATTTATATTAATGTTTTGCATCTTTAGTTTCAATAAAGAAGTCAAGGATAGCCTTTGCCATGCTTATTTTGCTAGTATACATGTTGCTGTTTGTAAGACAGAAAGTTTACCGCTGTTGCAAAAGTTCCCTAGAAAAGTCAGAGCATGATATAATGTTGAAACTTTTTGCATAATGAGATATGATAAATTTACTACAGTGGGAATTTTATTTCATAATTTTTGGAGTTAGGGAAGTATTGATACTCTTGCATTCTTTACAGACTGTACTGTTTTGGCAGATTGCTGTTATGTTTGCATTGTTTGCATATGTTTGCTTGTTTAATGATTCTATTTAGGGATAGGAGTATTAAATATGCAGAGTCATTTAGTATGCAATGTTGAATAATAATTTTAGTGATTTTCTACAGTAGAAAATGATAAGGTTCTGCATTGGTTTATACTAACCTATCTCACGAGTTCTTGTTGAGTTTGGTGTGGATGAAGCTTTTGATAAAAAGAGAAACCATGATATGAGAGGAATTAAGGAGACACAAAAATTCAAGCTTGGGGATGCCCAAGGCACCCCAAGATAATATTTCAAGAAGTATCAAGCATCTAAGCTTGGGGATGCCCCGGTAGGCATCCCGCCTTTCTTCTTCAACAATTATCGGTTAGTATCGGTTGAACCTAAGTTTTTGCTTCTTCACATGAGTTGTGCTATCCTTGCCATGTCATTTTATTTTGCTTTGCTTGCTGTTTGAATACAATACCAAGATCTGAAATTCTTTAATAAGAGAGAGTCTTCACATAGCTACATAATTCTTTAGCTACTCATTGATCTTCACTTATATCTTGTTGGAGTAGTTTGTCATTTACTCGTGTGCTTCACTTATATCCTATGAGTAAATTGTTGAATGAGTTGATTGTCATAAATCTGAAATTATATATGTTTCATTTGCTTATCCCATGGGGAGTAATGACTTCACATCTAAGAAGTAGAGGTTGTAAATTTATTGAAGGTTAGCAAGCGTTGTATTGGTCGTTTGAACAATTCATGAAAGAATATTTAAGGAAGAGAGATTTCACATATAAATACACTATCCTAGACATCTTTTATAATTGGGAGCACTCATTAAGTATGACATGCTAAAGAGTTGATGTTGGACAAGGAAGACAACGTAATGGTTTATGTTTTCCGACATCTCAGTTAAAGTATATTGTCATGGATCATTCAAACATGTTGAGCTTGCCTTTCCCCCTCATGCTAGCCAAAATTCCTTGCACTAAGTAGAGATACTACTTGTGCTTCCAAATATCCTTAAACCCAGTTTTTGCCATGAGAGTCCACCATACCTACCTATGGATTGAGTAAGATCCTTCAAGTAAGTTGTCATTGGTGCAAGCAATAAAAATTGCTCTCTAAATATGCATGACTTATTAGTGCGGAGAAAATAAGCTTTGTACGAACTTGTTATTGAAGCAATAAAAGCGATGGACTGCATAATAAAGGTCCATATACAAGGGGCAATATAAAGTGATGTTCTTTCACATTAAGATTTTGTGTATCCAACCCTAAAAGCGCATGACAACCTCTGCTTCCCTCTGCGAAGGGCCTATCTTTTACTTTATGCAAGAGTCAAGGTGATCTTCACCTTTCCCTTTTTCATTTTATCCTTTGGCAAGCACTTTGTGTTAGGGTGATCCTGATATATATATATCCAATTGGATGTACGTTATCATGAACTATTATTGTTGACATCACCCAAAGGTGAATACTTTTGGAGGCAACATTATAAGCCCCAATCTTTCTCTGTGTCTGATTAAAACTTCATAACCACAAGTATTGCGTGAGTGTTAGCAATTGTAGAAGACTATATAATGGTTGAGTATGTGAAGTTTGCTAAATCAAAGCTCTGACATAGACCCTTCCTGAAAATAGGATGAATTGCAATTGTTTGATGACTAGGAATGAAGTTTGCTAGTTTTCAAGAAATTGTATGGTCTATGCTTTAACATGTGAATTGCTTGTTACTTGATTATGAAATTTTTTATGAGATGAACTACTGTTATGACATATTATCATGCTAGAAAAGGTGATTGAAATTATCATTGATCAAACTTCTGCACCTTCTAGCATTCACACTTCATAAATTCTTTCTTTTATCATTTACCTACTCGAGGACGAGTAGGAATTAAGCTTGGGGATACTAATACGTCTCCAACATATCTATAATTTATGAAGCATTCATGCTATATTACTATGTGTTTTGAATGATTATGGGCTTTATTATACACTTTTATATTACTTTTGGGACTGACCTATTAACCGGAGGCCCAGCCCATATTGCCGTTTTATTGCTTGTTTCAGTATTTCGAAGAAAAGGAATATCAAACGGAGTCCAAACGGAATGAAACCTTCGGCAACGTGATTTTTTGGAAGAATAGCATCCTGGAGACATGGAGTTCAAGTCAGAAGATACTCGAGGAGCCCAGGAGATAGGGGGCGTCCCCCCCCCCCTACAGGGCGCGCCCCCTGTCTCGTGGACCCCTCGAGCACCCCCCCGACCGACTTCTTTCGCCTATATAACCCTACGTACCCTAAAACCATCGAATATCAAGATAGATTGGGAGTTCCGCCGCCGCAAACCTCTGTAGCTTCCAAAAACCTCTCGGGAGCCCGTTCCGGCACCCTGCCGGAGGGGGAATCCATCACCGGTGGCCATCTTCATCATCCCGATGCTCTCCATGATGAGGAGGGAGTAGTTCACCCTCGGGGCTGAGGGTATGTACCAGTAGCTATGTGTTTGGTCTCTCTCTCTCTCTTGTGTTCTCTCTATGGCACGATCTTGATGTATCGCAAGCTTTGCTATTATAGTTGGATCTTATGATGTTTCTCCCCCTCTACTCTCTTGTGATGAATTGAGTTTCCCTCTTGAAGTTATCTTATTGGATTGGGTCTTTTTGATGAGAACACTTGATATATGTCTTGCCATGTTTATTTGTGGTGACAATGGGATATCACATGCCACTTGATGTATGTTTTGGTGACCAACTTGCGGGTTCCGCCCATGAGCCTATGCATAGGGGTTGGCACACGTTTTCTTGACTCTCCGGTAGAAACTTTGGGGCACTCTTTGAAGTACTTTGTGTTGGTTGGATGAATTTGAGATTGTGTGATGCATATCGTATAATCATGCCCACGGATACTTGAAATGACAATGGAGTATCTTGGTGACATTAGGGTTTTGGTTCATTTGTGTCTTAAGGTGTTATTCTAGTACGAACTCTTTAATAGATCGATCCGAAAGAATAACTTCGAGGTGGTTTTGTACCCTACCATAATCTCTACATTTGTTCTCCGCTATTAGTGGCTTTAGAGTGACTCTTTGTTGCATGTTGAGGGCTTGCTATATGATCTATCTATGTTATTATTGTTGAGAGAACTTGCACTAGTGAAAGTATGAACCGTATGCCTTGTTTCATATCATTGCAATACCGTTTACGCTCACTTTTACCTTTTGTTACCTTGCTGTTTTTATTATTTCAGATTACAAATACCTATATCTACTATCCATATTGCACTTGTATCACCATATCTTCGCCGAACTAGTGCACCTATACAATCTACCATTGTATTGGGTGTGTTGGGGACACAAGAGACTCTTTGTTATTTGGTTGCAGGGTTGTTTGAGAGAGACCATCTTCATCCTACGATTGAGAAACCTTAGGTCATCCACTTGAGGGAAATTTGCTACTGTCCTACAAACCTGTGCACTTGCAGGCCTAACAACGTCTACAAGAAGAAGGTTGTGTAGTAGACATCAGGCACCGATAGTGGCCTCGAGGTAACGCCACGAACTGTCGTTTAAAGCAGCCAACCACGTCGTGGCATTGGCGCGTGAGGCATTGACAGTGGCCTTGACGGTGAGGTGCTCCTCCTAGATCTGGGGGTCGGGACGAATGGCAGCCATTGCAACCTCATCCACGCGTGCGGCCAGGATTTGCTTCTCCGCTGCAAAATGCTCCTTGAGCTTCTGGCTATACTAAATGCACCATGGATTAGGGCGGCGCTTATTTCGGGTAGGGTCGGTGATTTGGGTGGAAGGTGTCGCGCCGGCGGTCAGGGCATGTGGGATGTAGAAGGAGGAGGAGGATGGTGGTCGGGTGTGGATTACCTGCGTGGATCGACGAGGTCGAGCAGCGTGAAGGAGGGTCACCGGCGAGGAGGCGGCGCTGCAATCAAGTAGTGAAGGTTTGAACTTGGAAAAGAAGGTGGAAACAAGGGAAATGTGGCTTTTGGTAAGGGGGGGAGGTCAGGGAGGAAGATATTTCCATGGAAGCCGAAAATTTTGGCTCGGTGCAGCGAAAAAACTGGCGTGCAAAGTGTAATCAGACACGGTCCCTTATTCAGCACTATGTACAATATGTGAACAACACACACGATTCATATAGCTTACCCCGTGTGTGATGAGTTCGAACGTGCAAATTTAGGTTCAAAGTTCCCTGGTTATAGTGATCCTCCACGTCATTGCATAATTTGGGTGCACAAAGGAGCCTACAACACACCCACACTTCTTAATCGAGCAAGTTCAACAATTAAACAGAGCAAGCTTACCTAAACATTACTCTAACAAATTAAAGATTGGTGCTCTTAATTAAACAAACAGTACTACTCCGGCTAGAGCTCGTTGATCTCTGCCACCTCCTTCATGTCCAGCTCGCGCCCCACGATATCCTGGAGAAGGGGCTCCATGGCATCTGATATAGACCGAAACTCGATGGCGAGATCCGATTCGTTGTTCCGGCCCGACCATTCAGGGTACTCCACCTCTAGCAGCGGTAGTGTCTCGCCCGCGCACGCGATGTACACGAATTAGAGGGTTTGAACCTTCCGGCTCGGCACGAGATAAACAATCTGGACGACGACACCTCACGCGCAAAACAATTTCCTTGCAGAAATCGCAACAAAGAGGTTTTCTAAAGCTACCTTCAAAACTTGATACGGGCGTCTACCCTAAAAAACACGTCTGTCTCTTTCATAAAATTATAACCTCCGTACATTGGTCGTAGCCAGCCCTTTTTATAAGCAACCCACAAATAACAAAAAAAGACCTAACATCTCTAGATTGAAACGGACTCTCTCTCCTATTTAAACTAATCAAAGATTTAACTAATAATATATCCGACGACCTTGATCACCTAGTGCCGTACATAATAATAAACTAGGACTCCTTATTTTGGTTGGTATGACTTCTACTGGGGAAGGTCGACCCCACCTGCATCCTCTCAAACTTAGCATGTCCCTAATTCCGCTTGTACACCTCATGCAATTGATAACTTTAACTTGCGCGGGAGTAGAATAAACATAAAGATATGTCTTGTTTTTATCTTGTTGACCGATGCAAACAAAATAGATCTTACATGATTCCTTCCATTACCATAGGTTGCCTTTTCTTCCAAGAAATTAATGCACCGTTGGTATTTCCTTGCCAAATCGAGCCTGGTCAATAATGCATGTATATCTTCAGTCTTGAGTTAGTAATTTACCTCGCATGCAATTATCCCCCTTCAATACATGCACATCCAGGGACTTCTTTTTCTTCTCGTTGGCATAAAGATCAAATGAAGCAATGTCTTGTTTTCTTGTAACAGAAAATAGTTCCTTTAACCCACTGACACGCGGTACTATTTTACGATCATCAACAACACTAACGTTAGCCGCGGGCATATCATCCTCTCCTCTTTGAAACGAAACCGTCCTTGATTTCGAATCAATCTCTATAGCAATATTTGGATTTGCATTTTTTACAACGCCTGGAAAAATTTTAGCAGCCTCAACCTTCTTCTTCTTTACTTCTGCTGCAGCTTGAGCAATATCCCGCTTCTTGCGATCAGCTAGATACTTCTCTGTTGTGTACAAATCAAGTGGTATGATTTGTCCTCCACAAACAAGAAAATTTGCCAACTGAATGATATGTCAACTGTCTTTTATTTTTCCATGGTTTTCCTAACAGTATTGAACAAGTATGCATGTGCATAGGAAGCACATCACACATGACTAGATCGCCATATCCACATAGAATAAACAGTACCTCAACACCATGCATGATCTTGACAAACTTATCCTTCCACCAAAGCTCATACGGTTCTGGATGTTCAATCAACGAAGGTTCAAAGCATCAACCATAGACTGAGTCACTAAATTCATCCCAGAATAGCAATTCATCAAGGTTGCGCAACTCGCCGGCCCTACACGCATACACGTAAAGCATTGGTACCACGGCAAGGCACGCAATGGATCCTTCACCCCCGACATCATCATTTGTGAGCTACAATCTTTCCACATGATAAATAACTCAATAGAACTCAAAGAAAAATATTGTACCATGAACAACCAATTTGCTCTGAGTACCAACTGATATAGACCGAACCTCGATGGCGAGATCCAATCCGTTGTTGCGGCCTGACCTTTCATGGTACTCCACCTCTAACAGCGGCACACGAAATAGAGGGTTTTATCCTTGCGGCTCTGCCCGAGAGAAACAATCTGGACGATGGCACCTCATGCGCAAAACAGTTTCCTCGCAGAAATCACAACAAAGAGGTTTTCTAAAGCTACCTCCAAAACTTGATACGGGAGTCTACCCTCGAAAACACATATGTCTCTTTCACAAAATTATAATCTCCGTACATTGGCCATAGCCGACCCTTTTTATAAGCAACCCACAAATAACAAAACCGACCTAACATCTCTAGATTGAAACGGACTATCTCTCCTATTTAAACTAATCAAATATTTAACTAATAAAGTATCCGGCGGCCTTGATCACCTAGTACCGTATATAACAAACTAGGACTCCTTATTTTGGTTGGTACGACTTCTCCTGGGGAAGGTGGACCCCACCCGCATCCTCTCAAGCTTAGCATGTCTCTAATTCTGCTTGTACACCTCATGCAATTGATACACTTCAACTTGCGTCGGAGTGGAATAAATAGAAATATATCTTTTCTTTTTATCTTGTTGATCGATGCAAACAAATTAGATCTTACATGATTCCTTCCATTAGCATAGGTTGCCTTTTCTTCCAAGGAATTAATGCACGTTGGTATTTCCTTGCCAAATCGAGCCTGGTCAATATTGCATGTATATCTCCTGTCTAGAGTTAGTAATTTACCTCACATGCAATTATCCCCCTTCAATACATGCACGTCCAGGGACTTCTTTTTCTTCTCGTTGGCATAAAGATCAAATGAATCAACGTCTTGTTTTCTTGTAATAGAAAATAGTTCCTTTAACACACTGACACGCGGTACTATTTTGCGATCATCAACAACACTAACGTTAGTCGCAGGCATATCATCCTCTCCTCCTTGAAATGAAACCGTCCTCGGTTTCGAATCAATCTTTATAGCAATATTTGGATTTGCAATTTTTACGACGTCTGGAAAAATTTCAGCAGCCTCACCCTTCTTATTTTTTACTTCTGATGCAGCTTGAGCAATATCCCGCTTCTTGCGATCAGCCAGATACTTCTCTGATGTGTACGAATCAAGTGGTACGAATTGTCCTCCACAAATAGAAGAAAATTTGCCAACTGAATAATATGTCAACTGTCTTTTATCTGTACATGGTTTTCCTAGCAATATTGAACAAGTATGCATGTGCATAGGAAGCACATCACACATGACTAGTTCACCATGTCCACATAGAACAAACCGTACCTCAACACGATGCATGATCTTGACAAACTTATCCTTCCACCGAAGCTCATATAGTTCTGGATGTTCAATCAACGACAGGTTCAAAGCATCAACCATAGACTGAGTCACTAAATTCATCCCAGAATAGAAATTCATCAAGTTTGTGCAACTCGCCGGCCCTACACGCATACACGTAAAGCATTGGTACCACGGCAAGGCATGCAATGGATCCTTCGCCTCCGACATCATCATTTATGAGATACAATCTTTCCACATGATAAATAACTCAATAGAACTCAAAGAAAAATATTGTACCGTGAACAACCAATTTGCTATGCATACCAACTGATATAGACCGAACCTCGATGGCGAGATCCAATCCGTTGTTGCGGCCCGACCTTTCATGGTACTCCACCTCTAACAGCGGCACACGAAATAGAGGGTTTTATCCTTGCGGCTCTGCACGAGAGAAACAATCTGGACGATGGCACCTCATGCGCAAAACAGTTTCCTCGCAGAAATCACAACAAAGAGGTTTTCTAAACCTACCTCCAAAACTTGACACGGGAGTCTACCCTCGAAAACACATATGTATCTTTCACAAAATTAAATTCTCCGTACATTGGCCGTAGCCGCCCTTTTTATAAGCAACCCACAAATAACAAAACCGACCTAACATCTCTAGATTGAAACAGACTATCTCTCCTATTTAAACTAATCAAATATTCAACTAATAAAGTATCCGGCAGCCTTGATCACCTAGTACCATATATAACAAACTAGGACTCCTTTTGGTTGGTATGACTTCTCCCGGGGAAGGTGGACCCCGCCCGCATCCTCTCAAGCTTAGCATGTCTCTAATTCTGCTTGTACACCTCATGCAATTGATACACTTTAACTTGCGTGGGAGTGGAATAAATAGAAATATAACTTTTATTTTTATCTTGTTGATCGATGCAAACAAATCAGATCTTACATGATTCCTTCCATTAGCATAGGTTGCCTTTTCTTCCAAGGAATTAATGCACGTTGGTATTTCCTTGCCAAATCGAGCCTGGTCAATATTGCATGTATATATCCTGTCTAGAGTTAGTAATTTACCTCGCATGGAATTATCCCCCTTCAATACATGCATGTCCAGGGACTTCTTTTTCTTCTCGTTGGCATGAAGATCAAATGAAGCAACGTCTTGTTTTCTTGTAATAGAAAATAGTTCCTTTAACACACTGACACGCGGTACTATTTTGCGATCATCAACAACACTAACGTTAGTCGCGGGCATATCAGCCTCTCCTCCTTGAAACGAAACCGTCCTCGGTTTTGAATCAATCTCTATAGCAATATTTGGATTTGCATTTTTTACGACGTCTGGAAAAATTTCAGTAGCCTCACCCTTCTTATTCTTTACTTCTGATGCAGCTTGAGCAATATCCCGCTTCTTGCGATCAGCCAGATACTTCTCTGATGTGTACGAATCAAGTGGGACGAATTGTCCTCCACAAATAGAAGAAAATTTGCCAACTGAATGATATGCCAACTGTCTTTTATCTGTACATGGTTTTCCTAGCAGTATTGAACAAGTATGCATGTGCATAGGAAGCACATCACACATGACTAGATCACCATATCCACATAGAATAAACCGTACTTCAATACCATGCATGATCTTGACAAACTTATCCTTCCAACAAAGGTCATACGGTTCTGGATGTTCAATCAACGATAGTTTCAAAGCATCAACCATAGACAAAGTCACTAAATTCATCCCAGAATAGCAATTCATCAAGGTTGCACAACTCACCGGCCCTACACGCATACACGTTAAGCATTGGTACCACGGCAAGGCACGCAATGGATCCTTCGTCCCCGACATCATCATTTGTGAGCTACGGTCTTTCCACATTATAAATAACTCAATAGAATTGAAAGAAAAATATTGTGCCGTGAACAACCAATTTGCTCTGAATACCACCTGATATAGACCGAACCTCGATGGCGAGATCCAGTCCGTTGTTGCGGCCCGACCTTTCATGATACTCCACCTCTAACAGCGGCACACGAAATAGAGGGTTTTATCCTTGTGGCTCTGCACGAGAGAAACAATCTGGACGATGGCACCTCATGCGCAAAACAGTTTCCTCGCAGAAATCGCAACAAAGAGGTTTTCTAAAGCTACCTCCAAAACTTGATACCGGAGTCTACCCTCGAAAACACATATGTCTCTTTCACAAAATTATAATCTCCGTACATTGGTCGTAGCCGGACCTTTTTATAAGCAACCCACAAATCGCAAAACCGACCTAACATCTCTAGATTGAAATGAACTATATCTCCTATTTAAACTAGTCAAATATTTAACTAATAAAGTATCCGGCGGCCTTGATCACCTAGTACCGTATATAACAACCTACGACTCCTTATTTTGGTTGGTACGAATTCTCCTGGGGAAGGTGGACCCCACCCGCATCCTCTCAAGCTTAGCATGTCTCTAATTCTGCTTGTACACCTCATGTAATTGATACACTTTAACTTGCGTGGGAGTGGAATAAATAGAAATATATCTTTTATTTTTATCTTGTTGATCGATGCAAACAAATCAGATCTTACATGATTCCTTCCATTAGCATAGGTTGCCTTTTCTTCCAAGGAATTAAAGCACGTTGGTATTTCCTTGCCAAATCGAGCCTGGTCAATATTGCATTTATATCTCCTGTCGAGGGTTAGTAATTTACCTCGCATGCAATTATCCTCCTTCAATACATACACGTCCAGGGACTTCTTTTTCTTCTCGTTGGCATAAAGATCAAATGAAGCAACGTCTTGTTTTCTTGTAACAGAAAATAGTTCCTTTAACACACTGACACGCAGTACTATTTTGCGATCATCAACAACACTAACGTTAATCACGGGCATATCATCCTCTCCTCCTTGAAACGAAACCATCCTCGGTTTGGAATCAATCTCTATAACAATATTTGGATTTGCATTTTTTATGACGTCTGGAAAAAATTTAGCATCCTCAACCTTCGTATTCTTTACTTCTGATGCAGCTTGAGCAATATCCCGCTTCTTGCGATATGCCAGATACTTCTATGATGTGTACGAATCAAGTGGTACGAATGGTCCTCCACAAACAGGAGAAAATTCGCCAACTGAATGATATGTCAACTGTCTTTTATCGGTACATGGTTTTCCTAGCAGTATTGAACAAGTATGCATGTGCATAGGAAGCACATCACACATGACTAGATCACCATCTCCACATAGAATAAACCGTACATCAACATGATGCATGATCTTGACAAACTTATCCTTCCACCAAAGCTCATGTGGTTCTGGATGTTCAATCAACGACAGGTTCAAAGCATCAACCATAGACTGAGTCACTAAATTCATCCCAGAATAGCAATTCATCAAGGTTGCGCAACTCGCCGGCCCTACACACATACACGTAAAGCATTGGTACCACGGCAAGGCACGCAATGGATCCTTCGCCCCCGACATCATCATTTGTGAGCTACAATCTTTCCACATGATAAATAACTCAATAGATCTCAAAGAAAAATATTGTACCGTGAACAACCAATTTGCTCTGAATACCAACTGATATAGACCGAACCTCAATGGCGAGATCCAATACATTGTTGCGGCCCGACCTTTCATGGTACTCCACCTCTAACAGCGGCACACGAAATAGAGGGTTTTATCCTTGCAGCTCTGCACGAGAGAAACAATCTAGACAATGGCACCTCATGCGCTAAACAGTTTCCTCACAGAAATCGCAACAAAGAGGTTTTCTAAAGCTACCTCCAAAACTTGATACGGGAGTCTACCCTCGAAAACATATATGTCTCTTTCACAAAATTATAATCTCCGTACATTGGCCGTAGCCGGCCCTTTTTATAAGCAACCCACAAATAACAAAACCGACCTAACATCTCTAGGTTGAAACGGACTATCTCTCCTATTTAAACTAATCAAATATTTAACTAACAAAGTATCCGGCGGCCTTGATCACCTAGTACCGTATATAACAAACTAGGAATCCTTATTTTGGTTGGCACGACTTCTCGTGGGGAAGGTGGACCCCACCCGCATCATCTCAAGCTTAGCATGTCTCTAATTTTGCTTGTACACCTCATGCAATTGATACACTTTAACTTGCATGGGAGTGGAATAAATAGAAATATATATTTTCTTTTTATCTTATTGATCGATGCAAACAAAACAGATCTTACATGATTCCTTCCATTAGCATAGGTTGCCTTTTCTTCCAAGGAATTAATGCACGTTGGCATTTCCATGCCAAATCGAGCCTGGTCAATATTGCATGTATATCTCCTGTCTAGAGTTAGTAATTTACCTTGCATGCAATTACCCCCCCCCCCCTTCAATACATGCACGTCCAGGGACTTCTTTTTCTTCTCGTTGGCATAAAGATCAAATGAAGCAATGTCTTGTTTTCTTGTAACAGAAAATAGATCCTTTAACACATTGACACGCGGTACTATTTTGCGATCAATAACAACACTAATGTTAGTCGCGGGCATATCATCCTCTCCTCCTTGAAACGAAACCGTCCTCAGTTTCGAATCAATCTCTATAGCAAATATTTGTATTTGCATTTCTTACGACGTCTGGAAAAATTTCAGCAGCCTCAACCTTCTTATTCTTTACTTCTAATGCAGCTCGAGCAATATCCCGCTTCTTGCGATCAGCCAGATACTTCTCTGATGTGTACGAATCAAGTGGTACGAATTGTCCTCCACAAACAGAAGAAAATTCACCAACTGAATGATATGTCAACTATATTTTATTTGTACATGGTTTTCCTAGCAGTATTAAACAAGTATGCATGTGCATAGGAAGCACATCACACATGACTAGATCACCATATCCACATAGAATAAACCGTACCTCAACACGATGCATGATCTTGACAAACTTAATCTTCCACCAAAGCTCATACGGTTCTGGATGTTTAATCAAGGACAGGTTCAAAGCATCAACCATAGACTGAGTCACTAAATTCTTCCCAGAATAGCAATTCATCAAGGTTGTGCAACTCGCCGGCCCTACACGCATACACATAAAGAATTGGTACCACGGCAAGGCACGCAATGGATCCTTCGCCCCCGACATCATCATTTGCGAGCTACAATCTTTCCTCATGATAAATAACTCAACAGAACCCAAAGAAAAATATTGTACCATGAACAACCAATTTGCTCTGAATACCAACTGATATAGACCGAACCTCGATGGCGAGATCCAATCCGTTGTTGCGGCCCGACCTTTCATGGTACTCCACCTCTAACAGCGGCACACGAAATAGAGGGTTTTATCCTTCCGGCTCTGCACAAGAGAAACAATCTGGACGATGGCACCTCATGCACAAAACAGTTTCTTCGCAGAAATCACAACAAAGAGGTTTTCTAAAGCTACTTCCAAAACTTGATACGGGAGTCTACCCTCGAAAATACATATGTCTCTTTCACAAAATTATAATCTCCGTACATTGGCCGTAGCCGGCCCTTTTTATAAGCAACCCACAAATAACCAAACCGACCTAACATCTCTAGGTTGAAACGGACTATCTCTCATATTTAAACTAATCAAATATTTAACTAATAAAGTATCCGGCGGCCTTGTTCACCTAGTACCGTATATGACAAACTAGGACTCCTTATTTTGGTTGGCACGACTTCTCCTGGGGAAGGTGGACCCCACCCGCATCATCTCAAGCTTAGCATGTCTCTAATTCTGCTTTTACACCTCATGCAATTGATACACTTTAACTTGCGTGGGAGTGGAATAAATAGAAATATATCTTTTCTTTTTATCTATTGATCGATGCAAACAAATCAGATCTTACATGATTCCTTCCATTAGCATAGGTTGCCTTTTCTTCCAAGGAATTAATGCACGTTGGCATTTCCTTGCCAAATCGAGCCTGGTCAATATTGCAAATATATCTCCTGTCTAGAGTTAGTAATTTACCTCGCATGCAATTACCCCCCTTCAATACATGCACGTCCAGGGACTTCTTTTTCTTCTCGTTGGCATAAAGATCAAATGAAGCAACGTCTTGTTTTCTTGTAATAGAAAATAGTTCCTTTAATACACTGACAGGCGGTACTATTTTGCGATCATCAACAACACTAATGTTAGTCGGGGGCATATCATCCTCTCCTCCTTGAATCGAAACCGTCCTTGGATTTGAATCAATCTCTATAGCAATATTTGGATTTGCATTTTTTACAACGTCTGGAAAAATTTCAGCAGCCTCAACCTTCTTATTCTTTACTTTTGATGCAGCTTGAGCAATATCCCGTTTCTTGCGATCAGCCAGATACTTCTCTGATGTGTACGAATCAAGTGGTACGAATTGTCCTCCACAAACAGAAGAAAATTCGCCAACTGAATGATGTGTCAACTGTCTTTTTTCTGTACATGGTTTTCCTAGCAGTATTGAACAAGTATGCATGTGCATAGGAATCACATCACACATGACTAGATCACCATATCCACATAGAATAAATCGTACCTCAACACGATGCATGATCTTGACAAACTTATCCTTCAACCAAAGCTCATACGGTTCTGGATGTTCAATCAACGACAGGTGCATCAACCATAGACTGAGCCACTAAATTCATTCCAGAATAGCAATTCATCAAGGTTGTGCAACTCGCCGGCCCTCCACGCATACACGTAAAGCATTGGTACCACGGCAAGGCACGCATGGATCCTTCGCCCCCGACATCATCATTTGTGAGCTACAATCTTTGCACATGATAAAAACTCAATAGAACTCAAAGAAAAATATTGTACCGTGAACAACCAATTTGCTCTGAATACCAACTGATATAGACCGAACCTCGATGGCGAAATCCAATCCGTTGTTGCGGCCCAACCTTTCATGGTACTCCACCTCTAACAGCGGCACGTGAAATAGAGAGTTTTATCCTTGCGGCTCTGCACGACAGAAACAATCTGGACGATGGCACCTCATGCGCAAAACAGTTTCCTCACAGAAATCGCAACAAAGAGATTTTTTAAAGCTACATCCAAAACTTGATACGGGAGTCTACCCTTGTAAACACATATGTCTCTTTCACAAAATTATAATCTCCGTACATTGGCCGTAGCCGGCCCTTTTTATAAGCAACCCACAAATAACAAAACCGACCTAACATCTCTAGTTGAAACGGACTATCTCTCCTTTCTAAACTAAGCAAATATTTAACTAATAAAGTATCCGTCGGCCTTGATCACCTAGTACCGTATATAACAAACTAGGACTCCTTATTTTGGTTGGTACGACTTCTCCTGTGGAAGGTGGACCCCACCCGCATCCTCTCGAGTTTAGCATGTCTCTAATTCTACTTGTACACCTCATTCAACTGATACACTTTAGCTTGCGTGGGAGTGGAATAAATAGAAATATATCTTTTCTTTTTATCTTGTTGATTGGTGCAAACAAATCAGATCTTACATGATTCCTTCCATTAGCATAGGTTGCCTTCTCTTCCAAGGAATTAATGCATGTTGGTATTTCCTTGCCAAATCGAGTCTGGTCAATATTGCATGTATATCTCCTGTTTAGAGTTGGTAATTTACCTCGCATGCAATTATCCCCCTTCAATACATGCATGTCCAGGGACTTCTTTTTCTTCTCGTTGGCATAAAGATCAAATGAAGCAACGTCTTGTTTTCTTGTAACAGAAAATAGTTCCTTTAACACACTGACACGCGGTACTATTTTGCGATCATCAACAACACTAACGTTAGTCGCGGGCATATCATCCTCTCCTCCTTGAAACGAAACTGTCCTCGGTTTCGAATCAATCTCTATAGCAATATTTGGATTTGCATTTTTTACGACGTCTGGAAAAATTTCAGCAGCCTCAACCTTCTTATTCTTTACTTCTGATGCAGCTTGGCAATATCCTGCTTCTTGCGATTAGCCAGATACTTCTTTGATGTGTACGAATCAAGTGGTATGAATTGTCCTCCCCAAACAGAAGAGAATTCGCCAACTGAATGATATGTTAACTGTCTTTTATCTGTACATGGTTTTCCTAGCAGTATTGAACAAGTATGCATGTGCATAGGAAGCACATCACACATGACTAGATCACCATATCCACATAGAATAAACCGTACCTCAACATGATGCATGATCTTGACAAACTTATCCTTCCACGAAAGCTCATACGATTCTGGATGTTCAATCGACGGCGGGTTCAAAGTATCAACCATAGACTGACTCACTAAATGCATCCCGGAATAGCAATTCATCAAGGTTGCACAACTCGCCGGCCCTACACGCTTACGCATAAAGCATTGGTACCACGGCAAGGCACGCAATGGATCCTTCGCCCCCGACATCATCTTTTATGAGCTACAATCTTTCCTCATGATAAGTAACTCAATAGAACTCAAAGAAAAATATTGTACCGTGAACTACCAATTTGCTCTAAATACCAACTGATATAGACCGAACCTCGATGGCAAGATCCAATCTGTTGTGGCGGCCCGAACTTTCATGGTACTCCACCTCTAACAGCGGCACACGAAATAGAGGGTTTTAACCTTGCGGCTCTGCACGAGAGAAACAATCTGGACGATGGCACCTCATGCGCAAAACAGTTTCCTCGCAGAAATCGCAACAAAGAGGTTTTCTAAAGCTACCTCCAAACCTTGATACGGGAGTCTACCCTCAAAAACACATATATCTCTTTCACAAAATTATAATCTCCGTACATTGGCCGTAGACGACCATTTTTATAAGCAACCCACAAATAACAAAACCGACCTAACATCTCTAGATTGAAACGGACTATCTCTCCTATTTAAACTAATCAAATATTTAACTAATAAAGTATTCGGCAGCCTTGATCACCTAGTACCGTATATAACAAACTAGGACTCCTTATTTTGGTTGGTACGACTTCTCCTGGGGAAGGTGGACCCCACCCGCATCCTCTCAAGCTTAGCATATCTCTAATTCTGCTTGTAGACCATAAGCAATTGATACACTTTAACTTGCGTGGGAGTGGAATAAATAGAAATATATCTTTTCTTTTTATCTTGTTGATCGGTGCAAACAAATTAGATCTTACATGATTCCTTCCATTAGCATACGTTGCCTTTTCTCCCAAGGAATTAATGCACATTGGTATTTCCTTGCCAAATCGAGCCTCGTCAATATTGCATGTATATCTCATGTCTTGAGTTAGTAATTTACCTCGTATGCAATTATCCCCCTTCAATACATGCACGTCCAGGGACTTCTTTTTCTTCTTGTTGGCATAAATATCAAATGAAGCAACGTCTTGTTTTCTTGTAATAGAAAATAGTTCCTTTAACACGCTGACACGCGGTACTATTTTGCAATCATCAACAACACTAACCTTAGTCGCGGGCATATCATCCTCTCCTCCTTGAAATGAAACCGTCCTCGGTTTTGAATCAATCTCTATAGCAATATTTGGATTTGCATTTTTTACGATGTCTGGAAAAATTTCAGTAGCCTCACCCTTCTTATTCTTTACTTCTGATGCAGCTTGAGCAATATCCCGCTTCTTGCGATCATCCAGATACTTCTCTGATGTGTACGAATCAAGTGGTACGAATTGTCCTCCACAAACAGAAGAAAATTCGCCAACTGAATGATATGTCAACTGTCTTTTATCTGTACATGGTTTTCCTAGCAGTATTGAACAAGTATGCATGTGCATATTAAGCACGTCACACATGACTAGATCACCATATCCACATAGTATAAACCGTACCTCAACACGATGCATGATCTTGACAAACTTATCCTTCCACCAAAGCTCATATGGTTCTGGATGTTCAATCAACGGCAGGTTCAAAGCATCAACCATAGACTGACTCACTAAATGCATCCCAGAATAGCAATTCATCAAGGTTGCGCAACTCGCCGGCCCTACACGCATACGCGTAAAGCATTGGTACCACAGCAAGGCACGCAATGGATCCTTCACCGCTGACATCATCATTTGCGAGCTACAATCTTTCCTCATGATAAATAACTCAACAGAACTCAAAGAAAAATATTGTACCGGGAACAACCAATTTGCTCTGAATACCAACTGATATAGACCGAACCTCGATGGCAAGACCCAATTCGTTGTTGCAGCCCGACCTTTCATGGTACTCCACCTCTAATAGTGGTAGCCTCTCGCCCGCGCACACGATGCACACGAAATAGAGGGTTTTGACCTTGCGGCTCTGCACGAGAGAAACAATGTGGACGATGGCACCTCACGTGCAAAACAATTTCCTTGCAGAAATCGCAACAAAGAGGTTTTCTAAAGCTACCTCCAAAACTTGATACGGGAGTCTACCCTCGAAAACATATGCCTCTTTCATAAAATTATAATGTTCGTACATTGGTCGTAGCCGACCCTTTTTATAAGCAACGCACAAATAACAAAACTGACCTAACATCTCTAGATTGAAACGGACCATCTCTCATATTTAGACTAATCAAAGATTTAACTAATAAAGTATCCGGCGGCCTTAATCACCTAGTACCGTATATAACAAACTAGGACTCCTTATTTTGATTGGTATGACTTCTCCTGGGGAAGGTGGACCCCACCCGCATCATCTCAAGCTTAGCATGTCTGTAATTCTGCTTGTACACCTCATGCAAGTGATACACTTTAACTTGCGTGGGAGTGGAATAAACAGAAATATATATTTTCTTTTTATCTTGTTGATCGATGCAAACAAAACAGATCTTACATGATTCCTTCCATTAGCATAGGTTTCCTTTTCTTCCAAGAAATTAATGCACGTTGGTATTTCCTTGCCAAATCGAGCCTAGTCAATATTGCATGTGTATATCTCCTGTCTTGAGTTAGTAATTTACCTCGCATGCAATTATCCCCCTTCAATACATGCACGTCCACGGACTTATTTTTCTTCTCGTTGGCATAAAGATCAAATGAAGCAACATCTTGTTTTCTTCTAACAGAAAATAGTTCCTTTAACACACTGACACATGGTACTATTTTGCGATCATCAGGAACACTAACATTAGTCGCGGGCATATCAGCATCCATCGCACCATACTCGGCAAGCATCTCGCGATCCGCATCCGCCATTTTTTGGAAAAGGCCGCCCCGAGCTAGGCGTGGGCGGTCGTGATTTGGGCTTGGACGGGCTCCGTCGTGGCAAGGTATGCCACGAAGGAACGGACGGCTGCTCGAACACTCTCGGCGATTGCTAACTCTTTGGCCATGGGTTGCCGACCATTGTTAGAGAAGCTTCGTTCGATTTATGCGGTGACCACCAGGAGCTAGGCGTGGACGGCCTCGACATGGTCGTGGGCGGCCTCCATCAGGGCTAAGGCCGCCGCTGCGGAACGGATAGCTGTTGTGCCACTCTTGAAGTTGCTATCCCCGAGGCAGATGTTGTTGCCGCCACCTGAGAAGCAACAGCAGCCGTTTGGGCTGTCTTGGCTGCCCGGTAGCAGATTGCGGCCGTGCTCACACAGCTTGTTAGCACGCGCATGGCGGCTGTGGCCGCGCTCTCGCCGAAGTGGGCCATCGAAGTTGCCCTCACGATGCGGGTCCATGTCCCCATCTTTCACCGGTGATGATTGAATAGTGAAATGATATTTGGGGAGCGAGCTATAGTGCTTGACAAGCCGACTGTGGACTGTAGCCGACGCACCTTCTCGCGTAAGCCATATACGTATTATACTCCAACGGTGCTCGAAGATGTTTTGTACTGCATCTCACCCGGTTGGTGATAATAAATTGTGTGCGGTCTACTTAATTTTTCTTCTTGATTTGAAATACATAATGGGGTCATAGCGGCAAAGGAGAGTGTTTGAATTGCTAGAACTTTTATCTGCAGTGAACATGCAACTATAGGTGTATCGTCAAAAAATGGAATTATTCAGGGTTCGTTTGAACATTTTTATACATTAACTTGGTTCTCTAGGCATTTCAGGTGCACAATTCAAAATTAAATTACATGCAAATGCTCCACTGCACCAAAATGGGTTGTAAAATCATACGTGTGTCCATGGATTGATGCTTAAGTCCCATGCAAGAAATGTGGATGAATTTCAAACACCTCGGCACCGTGGCTCGCCGGCAAATGTTGAGATACTTGCTTTTGTAATTCTAGTAAATCTAAAACTCGCCTGATATTCATGAACCTTGGCATGCTATCATGGAATGGCATCAACATGCTGGGGTAAAAAAAGTCCCATTTGGGGCAGGTTTTGGTATAAGTTTCTCACAAACAAGAGCTTCTCAGAAGCCTCATGGTTCTGGTAGGGAAATGTGTCACCTTTGTGCACGAAACAATATTCGTCGCCTCTTCTTGCTTTCAATTTTTTTTGGTATCAACATAGAACAACAGGAGTGTCGTGTAAAATTTTGGATATTTTCGGGGTTCGTTTGGATATTTTTATATGTTAACTAAGTTTTCTAGGCATTTATGTGCATAATTTAAATTTGAACTATAGGCACATGCTCCAGTGCATAAAAGTGGGTTGAAAAATCAAATGTGTGTCCTTGGTTGCATGCTTAGGTCCCATGCAGGAAATGAGAACGAATGTCAAACACCTTGCCACCATCGCTCGGCCGCTAACATTGAGATACATGGTTTTAAAATTCTAGTAAATCAAAAACTCATCTGAAATTCATGAAACTTGACATGCTATCAAGGAACAACATCAACATGCCGAGGTAAAAATATTGTCCCATTTGGGGCAGGTTTGGGTATAAGCTTCTCATAAACCAGAGCTTCCCACAATAAGCCTCATGGTTTCGGTAGGGAACGTGCCACCTTTGTGGACGAAACAATATTTGTTGCCTCTTCTTGCTTTCAATTTTTTTCTAGTGTCAAAACAACAGGAGTGTTGTGTTAAATTTTGGGATTTTTCGTGGTTCGTTTGAACATTTTTATACATTAACTGAGTTTTCTATGCATTTTATGTGCATAATTCAAATTTGAACTACCGGCACATGCTCCAGTGCATATAAATGGGTTCAAAAATAAAATATGTGTACTTGGTTGCATGCTTAGGTCCCATGCAAGAAATGGGAATGAATTTCAAACACATTGCCACCGTTGCTCGGCCGCTAACATTGAGATACATGGTTTTAAATTCTAGTAAATCGAAAACTCGTCTGAAAATTATGAAACTTGGCATGCTATCATGGAATGGCATCAAGTCATGGTAAAAATATTGTCCCATTTGGGGCAGGTTGGGGTATAAGCTTCTCACAAACCAGGGCTTCTCACAACAAGCCTCATGGTTATGGTAGGGATGTCAGCTTTGTGGACGAAACGATATTCGTTGCCTCTTCTTGCTTTCAATTTTTTTTCTAGTGTCAACATAGAACAACAGGAGTGTTGTGTTAAATTTTGGAATTTTCCGGGGTTCGTTTGGACATTTTTCTATATTAACTAAGTTTTCTATGCATTTATGTGCATAATTCAAATTTGAACTACAGGCACATGCTCCAGTACATATAAATGGGTAAAAAATCAAATGTGTATCCTTGGTTGCATGCTTAGGCCCCATGCAAGAAATGGGAATGAATGTCAAACACCTTGCCATCGTCGCTCGGCCACAAACATTGAGATACATGGTTTTTAATTCTAGTAAATACAAAATCGTTTGAAATTCATGAAACTTGGCATGCTATCATGGAACAGCATCAACATGGTGTGGTAAAAAAATGTCCCATTTGGGGCTGGTTTGGATATAAGCTTCTCACATACCAGAGCTTCTGACAACAAGCCACATGGTTCCAATAGGGAATGTGCCTCCTTCATGGATGAAACGGTATTCGTTGCCTCTTCCTGTTTTCAATTTTGTTTTCCTAGTGGCAACATAGAGCAACAAGAGTGTTGTTCTAAAATTTGGAATTTCGGGGTTCATTTGGACATTTTTATACATTAACTAAGTTTTCTAGGCATTTTATGTGCATAATTCAAATTTGAACTAGATGCACATGCTCCAGTGCAGAAAAATGGGTTGACAAATCAAATATGTGTCCTTGGGTGCATGCTTAGGTCCCATGCAAGAAATGAGAATGAATTTCAAACACCAGGGCACTGTTGATTGCCAGCAAAATGTTGAGATATTTTGTTTTTAAATTCTAGTAAATCCAAAACTCGTTTGAAATTAATGAAACTTGGCATGCTATCATGGAATGGCATCCGACATGCTGTGACATTTTTCGTGTCCAATTTGACAGAAGGCACACTCAAATCACAGCCAACAAAGGCATTTTGAAACAAATAGATGCCACTTTAACATCTCAAACATTTGTATAATTTATATCATGGGCGTTCTGTTAACCATTCATGTGACGCCATGCGTCACACTTTTAATGATTAGGAGGTGATGTGCGGACAGCTGCTTGAGTAGACGGGAGGCGTGCGAGTGCAGTCCGCTGTGCACGCTGATCGGGAGGCATGAAGTTGTCCTCCAATGCGCAAGCTCACCGGAAAGCGTGCAAGCTGTACACTCCGCAGGCTCACTGGGAAGCGAGTCCTTTGACTTCCATGGCCACCCGCCTTGCTCGCATCCTCTCCATTAATGGCGCTCGAGGCACTGTTTAATATGGGCGGCCTTATTGTTCACCTCACATTCCCCTCCCGCAAACCTCCACCAACTCCATGGCGCAGAATGATCATTAGCCACTAGTCTCTTCCAGTTTAGTGAAGTCAACTCTAAGTTGAACGAGATAGAAAATAAGGAGAAATGGGGCCTCAAGGACATGGCCCCGAATGAGCTAGCCGCGACGGTTGCTGCCCCTGCGCCCGTCCCAGCTCCCATCCCCGCACCCGCGCCTGCGACCATCCCTGTAGCATTGACGGGCTGGTCGCCGAGCACTATTGCAGATCTGGAAGCCGCGGGCGTCAGCAAGATCCCTGCGGACCCGTGTGAGCTCGCGTACATGCCAGCGCCCGTGCCCGTGCCCATGCGCGCCGCTGCACCCGCCGCGCCCTTGCCTGCGCGCGGGCCCCCCTTAGCATCATGGGATGCCGCCATCGACTGCGACCTCGCAGTGCCGCGAGTTGCCATCTTCCCGCGCCCCTCCCCTTGATCGCGCAACGACATGATGTTTGATTTCCAAGTGAAAAACATTTTGTGCTACCTTGAAGACTTCAACAACGGTGTCCCGGAGGACGACAACGACAATGCCGGTGCGGCACGCCGCCTCCGCCGCAGCCGGAATTAGTTTTTTTGTTTATTATTGTATCTCGATCATATGAATATAAATTTGTAGTGTGAGTGAATGAAAGATATGGTTTGAATGAACTTGCATTTTTCTCTCTGAATGTACAGACTTATCAAATGATTTAAAAAACATCAATGGTTTTTAAATATAAAACACTGATCGTAAATGTATTATATAGAACACCCGTATGCAAAACGACAGCTTCCCCAGGAAGCCAAAGGAAAATGTGTCGAGTAGGATTTGTGCAGCTCTTCATCGCTAACGTTTTAGATAGAACACCCGTATCCAAACCGACAACTTCCCTGGTAAGCCAAGGGAAAATGTGCCAAGCATGATTTATGCAAATGTTTTAGATAGAACACTCGTATGCAAAGTGAGAGCTATGGTCTTTCCCAGTAAGCCAAGGAAAAATTCGATGCACAGGATTTGTGCATCTCTTCAATGCAAATAGTTCAATAGAAGGCGGTATGCAAAGTGAGACTTCTCCACTAAGCCAAGAGAAAATCTGTCACACAGGATATGTACATCCCTTCAACGCAAACAGTTTTTTTGAATGACCCGTGTGCAACCATGTATAGACAATTTAGTAAGATTTTCATCGGTCATATTGGGTATATTGTCATTTGTCAAACTAGAAAGATTGACATTTGTTAATATAATAACACTGCCCTTTGTCAACCTTGTAACCCTACCATTTGTCAAAATTTTGCAGCTAAAAATCACTAGCACTATCTAATTTTGCAACTGAAATTTAGTAAGCATAGATTTCATTCATAGATTAAGCAGTCATTCTTCATACAAACAGCTCAACTCGACAGCTGAACCGACCAAACTTTTCCCCAACTATTGCCAACCACGTACTAAAATAGCTAGTTCAACTATATATACTAGCTAATTTTAAGTACGTTGTACAGCTCAACATAGCTATAGTCAAACGAACTGAACAAAATACCCCCTAAATAGTACTATGTAACATCCCAATTTTTATTTGGATGTTATACATAAATCATCATATGCATATCATATTTATTCTTGCTTTTTGATGTGATCCTAGAAGTCTTAAGCAACTCAAGGACACAAGAAGAGAGTTGGAGGTTTCACTAAATTTCATATTTGGAATTTATTTCAAATTTTGAAGAAAGGATCAATTTGATTTTAATAGTTTCTCTCCAATTATTTCTAATATTAAAAATAAATGAGAGAAGATAATATGACTTCTTCAAACCAGGAGAAATATTGGAGAAAGAATTTTAAAATCAAATTGTTATTTTATTGGTATTTTATTTGCTATTCTATTTGAATTAGAAAAATATTGCATTTTTGAAAATTGCATATTAGTCCAAAAAAGTTCATCTTGCCCTAATTATTAGGTTTGGACGGTGAAAATTGTTTCTGAAATTTTTAGATTTTTCTTTATATTTATTTAGGATTTTTTTCCTTTGCGGCGAATTTTTTTAAAAGAAAAAGAGGTTCGGACCGACTGGGCCGAAGCCCAGCCGGCCTGGCAAGCCGGCCCGTCGCTCCATCGCCTCCGCCGCCGTGCGAGAGACGGATTCCCGCCGGAGTCCGCCGCCGCCTCGCCCCGGCGCCCCCTTCTCCAAGTCGGAGACCCCCCTGGGGGTCCTTTATAAGTCGCGCCGCCCCTCCCGATCCCCTCGCCAACCCCGACGCCTCGCAGCCTCGCCCCCGCCGCCGAGCACCGTCGTCGCCGCCGCCCCTCGCCGCTACTGCCGCCGCCGCCCACGCTGCCACCATTGTTGCCACCCGAGTCGCCGCCCCGCCTTGCCGCCGCAAGCCGCCGCCGCTGTCGACCGATCCGATCTGATCCGAGCCGCCATTTTTTTACGAACTGGTATAACCCCGAACCGTCTTGGTTTTTTTTAGGTTTTTCTCGGTTCTTTTAGAATAGATCGGTTTTCGTTTTTATTTTAGTTATTAAACGGACGTTCGTTCGTTATTTTGTTCGTTTTAACGAATAGTTTTCGTCGGATTAGTTCTGTTAGCGAACGTTCGCGCCATAATCTTTTTCTTTTTAGTTTATTTTCGGCCAGGGACCTATCCGTGAATAGTTTTATCGCGATTTAGCCCCTTATCTTAAAACTAGCATAACTTTTTATTCGTTTATCCAAATTAGATTAAACCAGCGCCTAAATCTTTGTTCTGTTCTGTTCTTTCCAGTTAACCAACTTGAACATGATTTTGACACTGTAAAATTTGACCTTAGTTCAGATTAGTAAATGATCTTGTATAGTTCGTTTCTCGAGTTTCGTTTCTCCTTTTGAGTTGTTTCTTTTTGCAAATCATAGCTACTCACATGTACCTACTGTTAAGATCTACTCCACATGATAATAATGCTGTTAGGTTTGACTTTTGTTAGTTTAAGCCGTTTGCTTGTTTCGTGTTTGATTTGGATCTTTTCTCGGTTTTCTCGTTGTTACGTTTGAGTGATTGCTTATGTATGCTACTGTTTTTCTACACTAGATTACCCGGAGTGTGAAGCTTGTTACTACGAATCTCTAGAATTTGCAGATCGTCAGCAAGGCAAGTTACACTTTGATCATACTCTTCTTTACCAAGTTTTTACTATGCATTAGTATTACCCCTCAAATATTTGCATGAGTAGGATTGGGAACATGTGGTTTGGTTGTAGTGCTTGAGGTAGGAACCTAATACCTTTTGATCACCCCGGGAATATACGTTATGCTTATTTATTGCTTAGCCATGCTCGTAGACGGGGATTGGATCGTGATTCACGCATGGAAGTTTGAGAGTTATTTTAATCATGGATAACATTAAGGTGGCAACTTTAATATACATCTGGGTGGATTGGTTGAGGCACCTGGGGAACCCAGTGTCTCCTGTTTGAGGAAATCCCGGAGTACCCGTGTGATTTTTCTTTGGTTCATCACCCAGGCTCAAAGTGATCATAAGATTATTCATGCTAGAAACTTCTGTGTGCAGCCACAAGCCATTATGGGCTCTGGCACAGTTGAGTAAGTTGCGTGAGCTCTTGAAGAGGTGGACTAGCAGATGTAGGGAAAAGTAGGTGTACCGGTCTGCCCGGAGTAGAGACTTAATGCTTCAGAAAGACTATGTCTCGGTCATCCGGTCATGGATGTGGTCGAGTCTTGTGGGGAAAAGTGCGCAAACCTCTGCAGAGTGTATAAACTAATCATGGTTAGCCATGTCCTAGGTTATGGACATCTTGAGTATCTGGTACTTGAATTACTGATGTGATCTCATCACTTTACTTAATTAATTTATTGGGTTAATTATGATACTTTTAATTGGGATTTGAGTTGGGGTTACCTTCTCAAATATTGGGCAACATGAGAGTAGTTAAATAAATTTATTCCTTTGTTGTAGGGAAAAACTAGCTTTATGCGAAAATCATAAACTTACAGCCTCCACCAGCCAAATACTGCATCTAGATATAGTTCTTGCATTTCATTGCTTTACAGTGTAACTCTGCCAGCATATTCAAAGTGCTAACCTACACGGCTGCAACGTCTCATGTTGCAGACTACTCAGACGATGAATAAGGTGCGATAGGTCGTTGTTTTGCACTCAGCTATGCCGTTGGAGTTGATGGACTCATTTACCTTCGAAGCTTCCGCAGTTATTTAGTTTAGATGGCCTTCAGCCATGATATTTTGTGTAATCATACTTTTTATGAGGACTCGATGTAATAAGTGTGTGATTGAACTCCGTTATAATTCCTCGAGTACTATGCATGTCAGCATTACCGATCCAGGGATGACACTGATGCACAGAGACTTAGGTCCATTCGGATCATGGTCGCTACATACTACCACATAGGGGCTTTGTACTACTTCCAGTAGCCTCTCCTCTGCCGATCGAGCGCGTGATGTCGCTTGAACTACGTCGACATTTACCCAAAGAGGAAGGGATGATGCAGCACAGCTATGGTAGGTATTTCCCTTAGTGATGAAACCAAGGTTATCGAACCAGTAGGAGAACCAAGCAACACTATGTAAATGGTACATGCACAAAAAGAACAAATACTTGCAACCCGACATGTAAGAGGGGTTGTCAATCCCTCCCGGGTAAAAAGATAGATTGGTTTGTAGGATTTGGATAAATATATCTCGCAATAAAACAAAATAAAATAAAACAATAAAAAGTGCAACAAAGTATTTTTGGGTTTTTGGAATAATAGATCTGAAAATAAAAGCGAATAAAAATAGATCTCAAAGGCAATTGATAGATTTCACTAATGACTTCTCTCAAGAAAAATAGCATACGGTGGGTAAACAAATTACTGTTGGGAAATTGATAGAACTTCAAATAATTATGACAATATCCAGGCAATGATCATTATATAGTCATCACGTCCAAGATTAATAGATCGACTCCTGCCTACATCTACTACTATTACTCTACACATCGACCACTATCCAGCATGCATGTAGTGTATTAAGTTCATGGAGAAACGGAGTAACGCAATAAGAATGATGACATGATGTAGACAAGATCTATTCATGTAGGAATAGACCCCATCTTGTTATCCTTAATGAAAACGATCAATACGTGTCTTGTTTCCCCTTCTGTCACTGGAAAGAACACCACACAATTGAACCCATCACAAAGCACCTCTTCCCATGGCAAGAAAAATCGATCTAGTCGACCTACCTAAACCAAAGATTCTAAGAAGAAATATGAGGCTATAAGTAATCATGCATATAAGAGATCAAAAGAAGACTCAAATAACTTCCATGGATAAAATAGATCTGATCATAAACTCAAAGTTCATCGGATCCCAACAAACACATCGCAAAAAGAGTTACATCAAATAGATCTCCAAGATACCATTGCATTGAGAATCAAAAGAGAGAGAGGAAGCCATCTAGCTACTAACTACGGACCCGAAGGTCTACAATGAACTACTCACGCATCATCAGAGAGGCACCAATGAGGATGATGAACCCCTCTGTGATGGTGTCCAGATTGGATCTCGTGGTTCTGGAACTTGCGGTGGCTGGAATTGTGTTTAGTCGACTCCCCTAGGGTTTTTGGATTTTGGAGTATTTACAGAGCAAAGAGACGGTTCAGGAGGCGGCCGAGGTGGGCACAACCCACCAGGGCGTGCCTGGGCCCCCAGGCGTGCCCAGGTAGGTTGTGCTCCCCTCGAGCCCCCCTCTGGTACTTCTTCGGCCCAACAGGTGTCTTCTGGTCCAGAAAAATCTCCAAAAAAATTCGCTGCCTTTTGGACTCCGTTTGGTATTGATTTTTTGTGAAGTAAAAAAACAAGCAAGAACAACAACTGGCACTGGGCACTATGTCAATAGGTTAGTCCCAGAAAAATGATATAAAGTTGCTATAATATGGTTGTAAAACATCCAGGAATGATAATATAACAGCATAGAACAATCAAAAATTATAGATACGTTGGAGGCGTACCAGCGCGCTTAGTAAGAGACAGAGGAGGAGGAACCTACCGACGAGCTGGACAACTGGAATACGGTGCCTGCCGCTGCTTCACCTTTAGCGACGCTCACCTCGAATGCCCTCCGCCGCTCCATACGACCCCTCTCGAAGCGGCAGGACTCCTTGTAGATCTCCTCATTCTGCGCCTCTATGGCGGCGTGTGTTGCGGCCACGGCGATGGTAAGACTCTTTGCATGCTCGACCAGGCACTCCTCCTCCTCCCGCAGGAACTCGATGTAGCGCACAAGGTCGCTGACGCACATGCGGGGCTCCACCTCCACGTCCTGCCTTCGGGCTGTGGTGGCGGAGCGGGTGATGACCCCGGTGGTCGATGGTGGGCTGGCTGCCACGGCAATTGACGATGGGGTGGCGCCCACGATGGACACCTCCCACCTTCGGGCCATGGTGGCGGAGCGGGTGATGGCAACGGTGGCCGATAGTGGGGTGGTAGCCACGACGGCTACCTCCCGCCTTCAGTCCATGGTGGTGGAGCGGACGATGGCCCTGGCTTTCAACTGTGGTGTGGCGGCCACGGAGGCAGACGGTGGGGTGGCGGCAATAGCGGCCGGCAACAGCTGCCGACGGCAGCAGCGGCAGAGCGTGTGGTGGGTGTTGCGCGCACACCCAACAGGGATGCCATGCACACTACACTACGCCGGGGACTACGCTGCCGCCATGGTATAGCCTCCCAGCTGGAGCTATCCTCTAATGACGGCGGAGTGGCTGAGCAACGATGACGGACCAGTGCCATTGGCGATTGTGGGAGAAGTAGACGAGATAAGCTATAGGAAGGGAGGGGAAAATGTGACGCAAGACTCACCGGCCATGAGAGTTTATATAGCAAGCCGGTAAGCATTGGGATTTTGGGGGATACCGCCGAGTCGGGCGGGAAGCTTGCGCGGCTATGCGCGGGAACCTACTCGGTTGTGCGGGAACAGGCTCACAGACGATTCATTGACGCCACTTCGAGCCACTTTTTGGCCAAAAGAATGCCCCTACGAGCTGCTCAAGCTTGCGCTCGAAGCCGTCTGATACGTCTCCGTCGTATCTATAATTTTTGATTATTTCATGCCAATATTATACAAGTTTCACATACTTTTGGCAACATTTTATATGATTTATTGGACTAACCTATTAATCCAGTGGCCAGTGCCAGTTCCTGTTTGTTGCATGTTTTTTGTTTCGCAGAATATCCATATCAAACAAAGTCCAAACGCGATAAAAATTTACGAAGGATTATTTTGGAATATTCATGATTGGAGGTGGAATCAACGCTAATGGAGGCCCACGACCTCCACAACCCACCAGGGCACGTCGGGCACCTCCTAGCGCGCCCAGGTGTCTTGTGCCCTCCCTGTAAGTCGGTTGGGGCCCTTCTTCAGGCGCAAGAAAGATAATTTATGGAAAATTTTGTGTAAGAATTTCAGCGCAATCGGAGTTACAGATCTCTGGGAATTTAAGGAACGGTGAAGGGCCAGAAAATAGGAACGTGAAACAGAAGAGAAAAGAGAGGGAGATCCAACATTGGAGGGACTCCCGCCCCTCCGCCGCCATGGAAACCATGGACCAGAGGGGGAACTCTCCTCCCATCTAGGGGGGAGGACAAGGAAAAAGAAGAAGGAGGGGGTCTCTCTCCCCCTTGAGGGAGTCCTGGATTAGGGAGTCCTCGGACAGCCGGACTATATGCTTATGCTGGACTATTGGCTATGAAGATACAAGATTGAAGACTTTGTCCCGTGTCTGGGTGGGACTCTCCTTTGCGTGGAAGGCAAGCTTGGCAATTCGGATATGTAGATTCCCTTCTCTGTAACTGACTCTGTGTAACCCTTGCCCCCTCCGGTGTCTATATAAATCGGAGGGTTTAGTCCGTAGGACAGGAACAATCATAATCATAGGCTAGCTTCTAGGGTTTAGCCTCTACGATCTCGTGGTAGATCAACTCTTGTAATACTCGTATCATCAAGATCAATCAAGCAGTAAGTAGGGTATTACCTCCATAGAGAGGGCCCGAACCTGGCTAAACATCGTGTCCCCCGCCTCCTGTTACCATTAGCCTTAGACGCACAGTTCGGGATTCCCTACCCAAGATCCGCCAGTTTTGACACCGACATTGGTGCTTTCATTGAGAGTTCCACTGCGTCATCACCATAAGGCTTGATGGCTCCTTCAATCATCTACAACAATGCGGTCCAGGGTGAGGTTTTCCTCCCCGGATAGATCTTCGGCCAACTCGCTTGGCCATCTGGAGCAAATCGATAGCTATGCCCCTGGCCATCAGGTCAGGTTTGGAAGCCTAAACTACACTGCCGACATCCACAGAGACTTGATCTTCGACGGGTTCGAGCCCATGACAGGTGCACCCTACAGCCACGTTGAGCATGACCTAGATCTGCCATCGGACGGTGCTCACGAGATCGCACCTGCAGCTGCCCTGGCTCTAGATCCAGCGCAGATCGTGCCATCCGAGGACGGGGGATGGACCCCGCCACAGAAGCCGCACACTCAACGGCGATAGAGCTGAACACAGATTTCACTTCCAATGAGGTCTGCGTCATCGGACCCTCGGACTCGTCTCCGGCCATAGGCTCCAAATTGCGCGTATCCGCGCCCATCGGATCTAACTAGGCACCGATTTTGGAGTTCAGCTCCATAGACATCTTTCAGCACTCACCCTTGGGTGACGTGCTAAACTCGTTAAAATCTCTCTCCTTGTCAGGAGACTCTTGGCCGAACTATGTCCGACTTGAGTGGGAAGTGGACGACGAAGGAATTCATTACCCACCCACCACCCACTTAATAGCCATTGTCGATGACTTAACCGACATGCTTGATTTCGACTCCGGAGACATCGACAGTATGGACGACGATGCCGGAGAAGAACAGGAACAACCGCCCACAGGGCGCTGGACAGCCACCACATCATATGACATATATATGGTGGACACACCCAAAGAAAACAATGGTGAGGATCAAAAGGATGCAACGGAGGATAATCCTCTTGAGAAGCAGCCGAAGCACCGACGTCAGGGGCGCCACTCTAAACCACGCCAGGGTAGAAAGCGATACCGGCACAAGAGATAATAGCACTCCGGATGATGCCGAAGACGAAAACAATCCCCCCAGCCAAGCTTCGAACAGGCCGGACGGGAGGACGGGCAAGCTAGCCCCGATGAACAGGCCATGAACGAAGACTTGGAGGATGACAATTACATGCCCCTCTCTGAAGACGAGGTGAGCCTCGACGACGAAGAATTTACCGTTCCTGAGGATTCCGTCGAGCGGGAGCGCTTCAAGCGCCAGCTTATAGCCACTGCAAAGAACCTGAGGAAAAAACAGCAGTAGCTTCAAGCTGATCAAGATCTGCTCACTGATAGATGATGTCCTGGCGGCCGAGGAATACGGACTCGAGCGCCCAACAAAAAGTTACCCGAGGCGCAGGTTGTTACCTCAATTCGAGGATGAGGCACTAGAGCCTATACTACCAGCACAGGATGCGGCTGACCGACCACCTCGTGGCTGAGACAAAGCAGCGTATCAGTCCGAACACCAGCCCGCACCCCGTCGCCGAACAAATAGAATCATGAAGGCCCGGGGCTACACACATGACCTGCGAGACGAATTGGAAAACAAAGCAGGACAGTCAAGATCGACCTACGGATCGCGGGGGCATGCCCCAGCGCGTGATGATGACCGCCACGCCTGATATACTAAATACAAATCCGTCCGAGCCAAATACAGCAGACCAGATTCATTCAAACTGCGTCACGATGTAGCCCGGCATAGGCGCCGCGCACACCCTATGCTTCACCGACGAAGTAATGGAGCATGAATTCCTAGAAGGATTTAAACACGTGAACATTGAACCATATGATGGGACAACAGACCCCGCGGTATGGATTGAAGATTTCCTTCTCCACATTCACATGGCCCGCGGCGATGATCTCCATGCAATCAAGTACCTACCACTAAAACTCAAGGGACCAGCTCAGCACTGGCTGAATAGTCTGCCAGAAAACTCCATTGGCAGTTGGGAGAACCTGGAAGCATTCCTTGACAACTTTTAGGGCACTTATGTGCGACCACCGGACGTTGATGACTTAAGTCACATAACCCAACAGCCCGGAGAGTCAGCCAGGAAATTCTGGACTCGGTTCTTAACTAAAAAGAACCAAATCTTCGACTGTCCGGATGCCGAAGCCCTAGCGGCCTTTAAGCATAACATCCGTGATGAGTGGCTCGCCCGACACCTCGGCCAAGAGAAGCCGAAATCCATGGCAGCCCTCACGACACTCATGACCCGCTTTTGTGTGGGCGAGGATAGCTGGTTGGCTCGTAGCAACAGCACATCAAGAAATCCTGGCACTTCAGATGCTAGAGATAGCAATGGCAAGCCCCGACGCAACAGACACAAGCATCGCAACAATGGCGATAACACTGAAGACACGGCCTTCAATGCCGGATTCAGTGGCTCCAAGTCCGGTCAACAGAAAAAGCCATTTAAAAGAAACAATCTGGGCCCATCCAGTCTGGACCGCATACTCGATCGTCCATGTCAAATCCACGGCACCCCTGATAAACCAGCCAACCACACCAACAGAGAATGTTGGGTATTTAAACAGGCCAGCAAATAAATGCCGAAAACAAGGAAAAGGGGTCGCGTAGTGATGACGACGAGGAGCCTCGGCCACTGAACACAGGGGGACAGAAGAAACCCCCCCCCCCAAGTCAAAACAGTAAATATGATATACGCCACCCATATTCCCAAGCGGGAGCGGAAGCACGCACTAAGGGACGTCTACGCGATGGAGCCAGTCGCCCCAAAGTTCAACCCATGGTCTTCCTGTCCGATCACCTTTGATCGCAGGGACCATCCGACCAGCATTCATCATGGTGGCTCAGCCGCACTGGTTGGACACTATCATTGACGGATTCCACCTCACACGAGTCCTCATGGACGGTAGTAGCAGCCTGAACCTGCTTTTTCAGGATACAGTGCGCAAAATGGGCATCGATCCCTCAAGGATCAAACCCACCAAAACCACCTTCAAAGGTGTCATACCAGGTGTACAGGCCTGTTGTACAGGCTCAATCACACTGGAAGTGGTCTTCGGATCCCCGGACAACTTCCAAAGCAAGGAGTTAATCTTCGATATCGTCCCCTTCCAGAGTGGTTATCATGCACTTCTTGGATGAACTGCATTCGCTCGATTCAATGCGGTGCCACACTATGCCTACCTCAAGCTCAAGATGCCCGGACCTCGCGATGTTATAACAGTCAGCGGCCCTTTCAGCAGAAGTATAGAGCAACCTCCTTAGGCAGACCCTCAATTCGCAAATAAAGCCCCCGAACACCGTCAAGCGAGTCCGAACTACTCGACAACAGGATCCTCCAGCCCGTCCAGAGCTCACCTAGCAATTTGTCCACCGTCCTAGTCCCAATCAAGCGGTGAAATTCGTGCCGCGCGTACATAATTACTCACTTAAAATGCAATGGACATAGACGGAGGCACAACTAGACCGCGGTCCACAATGCGGCTCAACCGCCCTGGGACCCACATACCTTCACTTGTTTTCTTTCTTTCAGGATCTTATCTTCTTAAGGCTCTTCCGATAACCTGATCATCGGACCCATCACGGGACGGATACACCAAGGAAGCAAGGAGCTTTGACATACAAGGGAACCCCCAGGTGGTCTCTGCTAACGATCGCTATACCTGTTTTACATACCCACACGCAGCTCGCTCTTGGTCATGGCATGTCAAATAGCCATATTTGCTTATCGCACTACTTGTATTCATACGCCTTGACGTATTACTCAAATAACAATGGAAAATAATTTGCAGCGTCAGCTTATTACTTCTTTTTTTCCTTGACTATTTATTTATTACAAATCGCACCCGTACATTCTGGTACCTTCAGTTCGCCAGGGGCTTCAGTGTACCCCATAACACGGCAAGAAAGTCCGAACACTTTTAACAGTACGGCACCCCGAACTTATAGCATTATATGCATCAGCTCCGAATCATGTCTTGGGTCAATAGTTGGGTTGCCCAGCTCCTGTGCTTGCTACCCTACATTCCGCTATATCGGCTAGGGTAGTACAAGGAGAAATACTGCGATTGTGTCCGGGTTCTTCCGGACGAGCACCTAAGTAAAGAAAGCCGAAAACTGATTGTCATGATGCGGCGAGAGCTGGTCACTGTTCGAGAGGTTTCAAATCCTTAAAGATTTTTTCAGCTTTATGCGAGGAATCGGTCTTTGTCCAATTTAGGCATGTATAGCACCCCAAGTTCGGCCTTCCGAATACCAGGGGCTATGCCAAAATTTAAAATTATAGAACTTCTATGGCTAAGTGAGGGTGATAAAGCTGTATAGTCCGATTGCCTTGTTCATTGTGCTAGACACCTCCTTAAAGGACTAGAAACTTGGATAAAGATTGTTTAGATTTATCCCAAACACCCGTGTACTAGTTACATGGGGACAGAAGCCGGCGACTGGCCAACCCTCAGATTTTATAAACAGCCGCACAGGTGGTAAAATTTTAAATCAACAAGCATTATATTGCACAAATGAACTTGTTTCATATTACAGGATAAAATGAATGTATTCATTCAAAGATTACATCCTTTGTACATTGCTCCGCCACAAGGCGGGATCCCTTCAGGACACTGTCATAATATTGTTCGGGTCGGCAGTGCTCCTTGCCCTTCGGTGGCCCCTCGGTCATTAGCATCGTGGCGTCCATCTTCGCCGAATGCATCTTTGCACGGGCAAAGGCCATCCACGCACCTTCAATGCAAACTGACCGCCTTATGACTTCAAGTCGCGGGCAGGCACTAACAAGCCACTTCACGAGTCCGAAGTAGCTGCTGGGCATAGGCTCGGCAGGCCATAGTCAAACTATGAGGTCCTTCATGGCCAGTTCGGCTGCCTTGTGCAGCTCGACCAGTTGCTTCAGCTGGTCGCTCAAGGGCATCGGCTATTCTATCCCAAGATATTGAGACCAGAACAACTTCTCCGTTGAGCTCCCTTCTTTGGCTCGGTAGAACTCTGCGACATCTGATATGCTGCACGGCAGATCCGCAAACACTCCTGGAGAACTCCAAATTCGGGTAAGTAAGAAGAATGTCTCCTTCACATGCTTGCTTTGCATAACAACTGCCTTACCCGCTGCAATCTTCTTGGCCGCCTGGATCTCCTGGAGGGCCTTCTGGGCTTCGGCTTTGGCGTCTTATGCGCTCTGGAGGGCCTTGGCAAGCTCGAACTCTTGAGTCTTAGAGTCACGCTCCAAGGACTCGTACTTCTGGACGAAATCCTGGAGCTCTTGCTGGACCTCGCTGACCCGAGCCTCTTGCTTCTCGCACGCGGCGTGTTCCTTGGCCGCTTTGTCTTCGGCCTCGGCTAGCGCCTTCTTAAGGGCCGCCACTTCGTTCGTGGCCCCTATAAAAGTTCATGACGTTTTTATCAGCAGAAACTATTTATCCTTCATAAGTATACAGCCAGGGTATTATGTACCTTGACTCTCCTCCAGCTGCCTCTTCACAAGGATGAGCTCTCCCTCGGTCCGCTCCAGGTCCTGCTTTAGTCGGGAGACCTCCGCAGTACGAGCGGCAGCGGCCAGCAGTGATGCCTGCTTATTTACATAGACATCTTATGTTAGACTCCTGCGACTATTATTTTGATCCTCTGCTCGGCTTTTCTTTCCGAACACCAAACAGAGCATCAGGGGCTACTATCTACATTGTGATATTCTCTCACAATTCTATTACTTACCTCAAAGCCTGCTAGAAGGTTAGTGCATGCTTCGGTCAATCCGCTTTTGGCGGACCGGACCTTCTCAATCACCGTGCTCATAAGACTACGATGTTCTTCATCAATGGAAGCGCCACGAAGCGTTTCTAGCAAACTGTCCGGTGCCTCTGGATGGACAGAGGTCATCGGTACAGGCGGCTCCCCTCCTTAGGGAGAGGCTGCCTCCCTGAATCCGGAACCACTTGGGTTTCCGGAGCCATATTCGGCTGGGGGCCAAATTGGTTGCGGCCCCCATTATCGGAGTTAGTGGGGGTCTTTCCCCCCATGTGTCCGACAACTGGGGTTTCGCCTGGGGGCATCTCCAGAACTGTCTCTCCTTGGCCTGGTATCCTTCGAGACAAAAACTCGGTGTCGTCCGCGGCCTTGGGGGAGGAGGCTGTCGAAAGAGACTCGATGTTCATCGCTGACGGGTCCAGCGATCCCTCCGAAGAGGAGGATATCTCGATGGTGGATTTGGCCGGACAGCAGGTGCACGTCTGGCACGTTAAGAAGCAATAAAGCAAACATACCAGAAATACTATTGTGTCCGGATACTTACGACTTAGCCAGGAGCTTGACCCTGGGTTCCCACTCCTCGCCGATGTTGGTGGTTGCGGTGGAATGTTCCAGAAGGAAGGTTTTTCCCTTCTTGGACACCTCGTCCTCCCCATGCGTGGCGGCCTTCCTCTTCTTTCTCCCCCCGTAGGGGGGTGGATTTCCTCCTCCTCCTCCTCCTCGTATTCAGTGGAGGAGTGCGTCTCAGTGTCTTCGAACATCATGTCCGATGCAACCTTGCGCCGGAGACCTTCTCTGGTCCCCACGGCCGTCTTCTTGGCCTTCTTCTCTGACACCTCATAGGGCGCCGGAAACAGCATCTTCGTTAGAAGAGGCGATTCTGGATCTTTAGGTAGCGGAGCCGAACAGTTAATCTGCTCCGCTATCGCTACCCAGGCCTGTAAGATCGGCATGGAGGCTTAGATTCCTCCCGCGGATGTGCTGGTAAAAGGCATATCCTGCAAATATGAAAACTTACCGGATTGGCTCGGCGTTTTGCGTTGAGTCCGCGATCTTCGGTTAGGGGCGATGGTACCTCGTTGGCCTTGAAAAGCACCTTCCAGACGTCTTCCTGCGTCGTGCCGAAGAGCTCTCGCAGCGTCTGGCGTTCGGCCGGGTCAAACTCCCACAGATTGCAAATCCGTCTCTGACACGGAAGAATCCAGTGGAGGAGCATAACTTCGACCACGTTGACGAGCTTGATTTTCTTGCTTATCATAGTTTGGACGCATGTCTGAAGTCCGGTCAGTTCTTCACTGAGCCCCAGGCTACGCCCTTCTCTTGCTAGGAGGTGAGCCGCATGGGGACGCCGGATCGGAATTCTGGGTCGCCGCCCAGTTGGCGTTGCATGGCTCGGTGATGTAGAACCACCCTGATTGCCACCACTTCACGATCTCCACAAAGGAACCTTCGGGCCAGGTGACATTGGGCATCTTGCCCACCATGGCGCCTCCGCACTCCGCTTGTTGGCCTCTCACCACCTTTGGCTTCACGTTGAAGGTCTTCAGCCATAGGCCGAGGTGGGGTGTGATGCGGAGGAAGGCCTCGCACACGATGATAAATGCTGAGATGTTGAGGATGAAGTTGGGGGCCAAATCATGGAAGTCTAGCCCGTAGTAGAACATTAGTCCATGGACGAATGGGTGGAGGGGGAATCCTAGCCCGCGGACGAAGTGGGAGAGGAATACTACCCTTTCCTGGGGTTTCGGGGCAGGGATGATCTGCCCTTCGGCCGGAAGCCGATGCGCGATGTCTGTGGACAAGTATCTGGCCTCCCGAAGCTTCTTGATGTCCTCCTTCATATTGGAGGAGGCCATCCTCCCGCTCCGGACATGTTCGGAATGTTTTTGCGGAGAAGGTGAAAACTTGGGCGTTGGAGCTCGAGAATGGATGAGCAGAGGAGGAAGAAGGCGTGGGTGAAAAAGGGGAATCCTTATCTCTTTATAAAGGTGGCAGTCATGTGCCTCCCCACTTGCCCTAAAAACTCGCTTATTCCCCAAGCGTCGTGCTAATGGAGCGGTTGGGTTACCCACACCTGTATTTATGAGAATCCCGTGAGGAGGGGACATGATCTCTGCTTCGACAAGACGTGCCAATAAAACCGCCTCGCAAGATGTGCAGTAGCAGGTTGAGAAAACGGTCCGAATAATGACCGGGCCATGGCGTGATGTCACGCTGTGAAAAGTTGTCAGCATATTAGACTCGTGGAATATTGTACTCTCTTCGGTGGTATGTGGAATTTGTTTTCCAGAGCCGGACATGATTCTTGTGTTCAAGATCTACTTTGGAGTATTCGGAGAAGGAACCCGCCTTGCAATGCCGAAGACAATCTGCGCGCCGGACTCATCATCATTGAAGCCTGGTTCAGGGGCTACTGAGGGAGTCCTGGATTAGGGGGTCCTCGGACAGCCAGACTATATGCTTATGCCGGACTATTGGACTATGAAGATACAAGATTGAAGACTTCGTCCCGTGTCTGGGTGGGACTCTCCTTTGCATGGAAGGCAAGCTTGGCAATTCGGATATGTAGATTCCCTTCTTTGTAATCGACTCTCTGTAACCCTAGCCCCCTCCGGTGTCTATATAAACCGGAGGGTTTAGTCCATAGGACAGGAACAATCATAATCATAGGCTAGCTTCTAGGGTTTAGCCTTTACGATCTCGTGGTAGATCAACTCTTGTAATACTCGTATCATCAAGATCAATCAAGTAGGAAGTAGGGTATTACCTCCATTGAGAGGGCCCAAACCTAGGTAAACATCGTGTCCCCCGCCTCCTGTTACCATTAGCCTTAGACGCACAGTTCGGTACCCCCTACCCGAGATCTGCCGGTTTTGACACCGACACCCCTCTCTCCCGGTGGCGCCAGAACGCCGCCGGGGCAAGGATCATGATGTCGATCTACATCAACAATCTTTCTACCGTCAACACCAACTTTCTCCCCCTCTATGCAGTAGTGTAACACCCCTTCTCCCTGCTGTAATCTCTACTTAAACATGGTGGTCAACACTATATATTATTTCCCAATGATATGTGGCTATCTTATGATGTTTGAGTAGATCTATTTTGTCCTATGGGCTAATTGATGATCGTGCTTGGTTTGAGTGTATATTTTATTATGTTGCTGTCCTACAGTGCCCTCCGTCTTGCGCAAACGTGAGGGGTCCCCGTTGTAGGGTGTTGCAATACGTTCATAATTTGCTTATTGTCGGTTGCCGGAGTGACAGAAGGCTGAACACGCATAAGTGGGTTATTGCGTATGGGAGTAAAGAGGACTTGATACTTAATGCTATTGTTGGGTTTTACGACCTTAATGATCTTTAGTAGTTGCGGATTCTTGCTAGAGTTCCAATCTGCATATGATCCTAGTAGATAAAGTATGTTAGCTCATACCTCTCCCTCATATAAAATTTCAAGAATGATTACCAGCCTAGTTATCGATTGCCTAGGGACAAATGACTTTCTTGGTAACAAAAGCTATCTACTTTTTATTGTCTCGCAATTTATTCGAGTTTTATTCTCGCGAAGTACTCGTAGTTTTATTCTTGCAAAATAGTTTTATTCTTGTTCTAGGTAAAGCAAACGTCAAGTGTGTGTAGAGTTGTATCAGTGGTCGATGGAACTTGAGGGAATATTTGTTGTACCTTTAGCTCCTCGTTGGGTTCGACACTCTTATTTATCGAAAAAGGCTACAAATGATCCCCTATACTTGTGGGTTATCAAGACCTTTTTCTGGCACCATTGTCGGGGAGCAATAGCGTGGGGTGAATATTTGTGCTTGTTTGCTTTATCACTAAGTAGTTTTTATTTTCTGTTCTAAGTTGTTCTCTATCTTTAGTTATGGATATGGAACACGAAATACCAAAAAAAATTAGTTGTACTTGCTACTCATGGGGATGAGGAACTTCATAAAACCCTCGATGCTCGTTATGTGAAAAATATTAAACACTACTTTGATAATCCTGAGAAAACCCCGTTCAACGTGATAATGGGAGACACGTTGGATCAATGTGAATACTTTAGGGATTATCGCTTGACACAAAAGGGAAACTATTATGAGATCAAATTGATATGTTGCATTGGTATGCTTGGAATTTATGCTCGAGATATGATTATACTTGTTGCTCTAGGATGAAGGCTCGACCCCTTCCCTTTTCATGCTCTAGGATAATGAAACCTTGGCTTCTTATGCTAATAGTAGATATGACTATTATGATGCGGAACGAATAGAAGAATTTGTTGCTTTTAAGGGTGCTTATGAGGTTGAATCTTTGTTTGAGAAGTATGAAGATTTTGATGATTCAGTTTATAGACCTGAAAATTTTTCCATCCTTAAATATTGCTATGAGAATTATAAATACAATTCTGATATTGATGCATTTATTGAGAAAGTCTCCGCTGTCCAACAAGAGACTAATATTTTGCAGGAGTCTATGGAAGAAGGGATGATGAAACTGTGAGCTCATTGGATGAAAAAGATGATGAGGAGAGCGAAGAACAAAAGGAGGAAGAGAGGATTAGCTACCCGTGCCCACCTTCTAATGAGAGTAACTCTTTAACTCATACATTGTTTAATTTCCCTTCGTTCTTACCGAAGGATGAATGCTATGATAATTGCTATGGACTTGTTGATTCATTTTAAATATCCCTTTTTGATGAACTTGATGCTTGCTATGCTTGTGGCCATGATGCCTATATGAATTATGTTTATGGATATGAACTTGCTATAGTTCCTTATACTAAGAATGAAATTGTTGCTATTGCACCCGAACATGATAGTCCTATTATCTTTTTGAATTCTCCAAACTATACTATATCTGAGAAGATTGCTCTTATTAAGGATTACATTGATGGGTTGCCTTTTACAGTTGCATATGATGATTTTAATGAAAATAATATGCATGTACTTGCTGCTCCTACTTGCAATTATTATGAGAGATGAACTACATCTCTGCCTCTTTATGTTTCCATCATGATAGAATTGCAAGAAATCGCTTATACTATGCATTGGCCTTTACTTGATGTTCATGAATTGTTCTTGTATGGCATGCTGATGCATAGGAAGAGAGTTAGACTTTGTCATTGCATGATATATGTTGCTTTGTGATCACTACTAAATGCCAAATCATTGTTAATTCAAAATGGCTTTGATATACCTTGGGATCCAGGTGGATCAATTACTTGAGCACTTTATGCCTAGCTTAGGCTTTAAAGAAAGCGCTGCCAGGGAGACAACCCGAAAGTTTTATAGAGTCACTTATTTCTGTTGAGTGCTTTTATAAAGTTTAAAACAAAAAAATATAGAGGGGAACATAAAAACTTTTTCAAAAAGAGAAGCGATTGAAGGTGATGCATTGGAGAAGTGAGGGTCGACCTTGAACACTTGTGTTCATGCTCATGGAAACAATGTAAATTTTTCTTGGAAGTTTTTCGCCAAAAAAATTATCCCCTTGTACAAATCCTTTGTATTTTAAAATTATTGTGCCAAGATTTGCCTTTAGGATGAGTAGATTGCTTGTTGGTATGTGCGGTGTAAAAACAGAAACTTTGGCTGTAGTGCGGGATTTTACATTTTTTACTGGAACGTCAAAAGTTTTTGAAATTTTTGCACAGTATTTATATACATATTGTTTATTTTGTCCTATCAGAATTTTTGGAGTACCACAAGTATGGTAGATGTTCAGATTGCTACAGACTGTCATGTTTAAGACAGATTCTGTTTTTGATGCATTGTTTTGCTTGTTTTGATGAAACTATCGATTCTATCGGTGGTATAAGCCATGGAAAAGTTATAACACCGTAGATAAAATGAAAAAACAAAATATGAATGGGTTTGCAATAGTACTTACAGTAGTGATTTGCATTATTATACTAACGGATCTCACCAATTTTCTGTTAAGTTTTGTGTGGATGAAGTGTTCAAAGATCGAGGAGGTCTCGATATGAGGAGAAGGAGGAGAGGAAAGAGTTCAAGCTTGGGGATGCCCATGGCACCCCAAATAAATATCCAAGGATATTCAAGCGTCTAAGCTTGGGGATGCCCCGGAAGGCATCCCATCTTTCTTCAACAAGTATCGGTATGTTTTCGATTTCGTTTCGTTCATGCGATATGTGCAAATCTTGGAGCGTCTTTTGTGTTTAGTTTTCATTTTTCTTTTATGCACCATGCTGGTATGAGATAGTACATTGTTGATTTATAGAATGCTCATTGCACTTTACTTGTATCTTTTGAGTATAGCTTTATAGAATGCTTCAAGTGTTTCACTTATCTCTCCCTAATAATAAAGCACTGATTGAGTCTCCGGTTTCACCGTCACAATACACTTTCTTCTCATGTCATAATACGCTTTTATGATTCGTATAGACAAAATCGTAATATAAACAAGGTGGTACTAATAAACGCCGTGCACCATCCTCACATTTCGTATGTGGTCACCAGCTTCATTAGTTAGGTGGGCCAATATTTAAATTTTGTTATGGGCCGCTAAAAATAGTAGCGTCATGTGCTAAAACATGCAAGGAAAAAACAAGGACGAGACATGCCACATATTGCGAGAGACAACTGGTCTAAAGGAAGGAGAGAAGAGCCCAGAGGAGGGCCCGACGGAGGGCGTCGCAGGAGGTCGGAGGAGAAGGCCGGGCGAGGCGGCACATAGGCGAGCACGCGGTGGCAGTCGAGGAGGCAGGGGGAAGGCCGGCTGGGATCGGGGATCAAAAATACCATCTCTCGAGGGAGAGAGTAAGCCAGAAAGAGGGAGATGGATGGAGCAGGGCGGCGCCCACTCCCCGTGGCACCTCCACTCGCCGAACAGCTGCGGCGTGTGCATGCTCGCCCAGGATCAGTCCCTGCTCGGATTCGAAAGACCAGATGAATCAAAAAAAGCAGCAGCAAAAATTGCCAGGCGGAGCCCCGACGCAGATCCACGCGGACCCATCAAGCTGCGGCCGAGCTCGACCCTGAAGCAGGCCACCGCTGCCACGGCCGGCGGCTCCACCACAGGCCCAGCCAACCCCCCTCCCCGCGTGCAAGCCTGGCCACCGGGAGCTCATATGCAGCCGCACCGCAACCGGCCGAGGAACGCATGGGGGGCGGTCACATCGGTGAAGGGGAAGAGAGAGATGGGGTCAACAGAACAAATGCCATGGGCGTGGAGAGAGGGAGGGGGTTGTGCTTTGCGATGTGGAGGAGGGAAGAGAGAGGGGAACGCGGCACCATGGGCTGGAGTAGAAGGGTGCATGGTGTGTTGTGTGCTAGAGCCATGGATAAAGAGAAGAGGGAGAGCAGCGCTGATGGGTGGGAAGGCGCTGGATAGATGGATAAGGCTGGTCATAGTGGGAGTAACATAGGTAGTAACTTAGATGCCACATAAGCAAAAATGATGAGGTCGCAAGTAATTAATGAGGAGAGAGGCAAATAGAGTAACATAATATGTTACCATCACATAGCGCTTTCCAATGCAAAATGAGTTTACAAAGTAATAAATGAAGACATCTATGTTACCACATATATGATACTACCCACTATGAAGGTAGTAACATAGACTAGTAACATATGCATGTTACTAGTCTAAGTTACTCTCCACTATGACCAGCCTAAAGAGACGGGAAGGAGGAAGGAGAGCAGCAGATGTCCACGTCTCCACACAGTAGTAGTAGTCTCGGTGGGGATTATTGCTGTGGATTTTGCTTTTTTTAATGGCTGCACCAGCCAGAAGCTGCTGGAGGTTGCCATGCGTGCTACCACCAATTGTAGATTTTTTCTAATGAGCACCGATATAGTCTAATGTTCAAGCCAACAACATCTAATGAGTACATCAGCAGATAAAATAATTAATGATTGAAATATTGGAAATAAATATTTCTACCGAAGAGTAAAGAGAATGTGACAACTGACAACGCTTGAAAGTGCAACTATCCCTAGGTGGTTTTGGTAATTCATAACAACATATAGCTCATTGAGCTAATGCTATTCCAAGACCATTATTTCAGGAAAGCTCAATGAATGGCATGGCATAGATGATGAAAGTGGATCCCTCAAAATACTAATGACAAAGGATTGGCTCAAGCTCAAAAGCTCAAGACTCTTCATTTTATATTTTAGTGATCCAAGATCACATTGAGTCTATAGGAAAAGGCAATACTATCAAGGAGGGATGAGGTGTTGCTTAATGAGCCTCTTGCTTCATGTGCTTAGTGATATGCACCAAGACCCTTAGCTACTTTCTCACATCCACAAATGACCTAAACCTAAAGCCAAAATCGGTCACACCAATTCTTTCTATCCGGCGCAACCGAGTTCAAATGTCATAGCCACCACCACAAACCCTAGGCAAATCGGTCCTACCGATAGGGATCTCGGTCTCACAGAGATGGGATTGTAATCTCTTCATAATGTTTCGGTCTAACCGAAGTGAGCGATCGGTCCCACCGAGATTGCAATGTAAATTCTCTGTTTCCCTTTTGTAACATTTTGGTCTCACCGAAAAGAGCAAATCGGTCCCACCGAGTTTACCTGACCAACTCTCTGGAAAGCTTATTACCAAAATCGGTCTCACCGAGTTTGTGTAATCGGTCTTACCGAGATTACGTTATGCCCTAACCCTAACCGAATCGGTCTCACCGAGTTGCATGTCAGTCCCACCGAAAATCCTAACGGTCACTAGGTTTACTAAATCGGTCCGACCGAGTTTGTTGAATTGGTCTCACCGAGTTTGGTAAATTGTGTGTAACGGTTAGATTTTGTGTGGAGGCTATATATACCCCTCCACCTCCTCTTCATTCGTGGAGTGAGCCATCAGACTAAACCTACACTTCCAACTTACCATTTCTGAGAGAGAACCACCTACTCATGTGTTGAGGCCAAGATATTCCATTCCTACCATATGAATCTTGATCTCTAGCCTTCCCCAAGTTGCTTTCCACCCAAATCTTCTTTCCACCAGATCCAAATCCTATGAGAGAGAGTTGAGTGTTGGGGAGACTATCATTTGAAGCACAAGAGCAAGGAGTTCATCATCAACGCACCATTTGTTACTTCTTGGAGAGCGGTGTCTCCTAGATTGGCTAGGTGTCACTTGGGAGCCTCCGACAAGATTGTGGAGTTGAACCAAGGAGTTTGTAAGGGCAATGAGATCGCCTACTTCGTGAAGATCTACCGCTAGTGAGGCAAGTCCTTCGTGGGCGACGATCATGGTGGGATAGACAAGGTTGCTTCTTCGTGGACCCTTCGTGGGTGGAGCTCTCCGTGGACTCGTGCAACCGTTACCCTTCATGGGTTGAAGTCTCCATCAATGTGGATGTACGATAGCACCACCTATCGGAACCACGCCAAAAACATCCGTGTCTCCAATTGCGTTTGAATCCTCCAAACCCTTCCCTTTACTTTCTTGCAAGTTGCATGCTTTAATTTCCGCTGCCTATATACTCTTTGCATGCTTGCTGAATTGTGTGATGATTGCTTGACTTGTCCTAAGATAGCTAAAATCTGCCAAACTCTAAAATTCGGAGAAGGTTAAGTTTTTAATTGGTCAAGTAGTCTAATCACCCCCCCCCCCTCTAGACATACTTCAAGGTCCTACAAGTGGTATCAGAGCTTTGGTCTCCATTTGCTTTGATTTCCATAGCTTTTGGTGGTCATAGCCTTGGTTTTACAACCTAGGAGAGTATGGTGTCTAGCGAGGGAAATTATCACCGTAGAGGTCCTTACTTTGATGGTACTAATTTTGCTAGTTGGAAGCATAAGATGAAAATGCATATTCTCGGACATAACCCCGTCGTTTGGGCAATTATTTGTATTGGCTTGCAAGGTGAATTCTTTGATGGGAGAGAGCCAAACCATGAAGCAAATGCGGAAGAATTGAAGATGCTGCAATACAACGCTCAAGCTTGTGATATCATCTTCAACGGATTGTGCCCCGAAGAATTCAACAAAATCAGCCGTCTTGAGAATGCAAAGGAAATTTGGGATACTTTGATTGATATGCATGAACGTACCGACTCCGTCAAGGAATCCAAGTTGGATGTGCTCCAAAGTCAGCTTGACAAGTTCAAAATGAAGGATGGTAAAGGTGTCGCTGAAATGTACTCTAGGCTTGCACTTATCACAAATGAGATTGCCGGCTTAGGGAGTGAAGAGATGACCGACAGATTCATCATCAAGAAGATCCTAAGAGCATTGGATGGAAAGTATGATACCGTGTGCACATTGATCCAAATGATGCCAAACTACAAAGATCTCAAGCCAACAGAAGTCATTGGAAGAATTGTTGCTCATGAGATGTCACTTAAGGATAAGGAGGAACTTCACAACAAGTCAAGTGGTGCTTACAAAGCCTCAAGTGAAGCCCCCACATCATCAAGTGAGAAACAAACCTTCAATGAAGAATTGAGCTTAATGGTGAAGAACTTCAACAAATTCTACAAGAGTAGAAGCAAAGAAAGAAGCTCCAAGTCAAGGTCTTACAATGACAAAAGATCTTTTAGTCGAGAGCGCAATTGCTACAACTGTGGGAGACCCGGACACTATTCCAATGAGTGTACGGCAACCTACAAAAGAAGAGAAGATTCTCCAAAAAGAAGAAGCAAAAGAGAAGAATCACCACCGAGATAGAGGAGGAGTAGAGATGATCGTTATGAACGAAGACCCTCACGGAGAAGCAAGGATTCGGAACGGAAGGACAAGTCATCAAGGAGCTACACAAAACAAAGACATCAAGCTCATGTTGGCGAATGGGTATCCGGCTCCGACTCCGACAATCACTCCGAGAGAAGCTATCACTCCGACTCCGAATATACTCAAGATGAAGGTGTTGCCGGTCTAGCAATTGTGTCAACCAACTCCTACGACATATTTGATTCACCAAATGAAGGAATTGGAAGATGCTTCATTGCCAAAGGTCCAAAGGTAACACATCCTGAGTATGTTGATTTCGATAGTGATGAAGATGACTTGCTTGTGCATGATGACTTACTTGTTGACAACTATAGTGATGGATACTATGATGAAATGTCAATTAAACATGCTAATCAAGATAAAACAAATGACAATGATAAGGAGAAGATTGAGCTTCTAACTAAAGAACTAAACACTCTTAAGTTAGCTCATGAAACTATCTTCGAAGATCATCGAGAACTTTTAAGGGCTCATGAGAAGTTACACTTTGAAAAGCTCAATCTTGAGCAAGAACATGAGTTCTTAAAGGCAATCAATGATGATCTCCGTAAGAAAAGTTCTTCTTACATTGCCAAGCGTTTACTCTTATCTACTTACATGCCTCAAGTCAAGTCTAGTAACAAGTACAAGAAAGATCCTTCCTCTAGTAGTAACAATAATAATGTCAAATCCAATATTGTTGCTTCTAGTAGTTCTCTTGATTCCACTAATGATTCTCTTAGCCAAGTTACACTTGAGCAAGAAAATAGCTTATTGAAGGGAATTATAGAGAAAGGTGTTTACAAGAGCCTTGCCGGGAGTAAGCAATTCGAGGAAATTGTACGCAAGCAAGGAAGTCACCGGAAGAATCAAGGTGTTGGTTTTGAACAAAAGTTCAATGCCAATGGAGTTGAGTGGGAAGAAGATCAATACCCCAAGACGAAGTTTGTTCCTCAACAAGAGAAGTATGATCCTACTTCTTTCAAAGGAACACAAGCACAAGATGATCTTCCACCACAAGACCACAAGAACAAAGGCAAGGACAAGCTTCAAGAAGAGATTGATGCATTTGAAGAAGCACCTAAGGCCTCGTTCAAGTGGGTTCCCAAGACTACGTCAAGTTCTACTTCATCAAGTACAACTACAACTCCAAGGATTCCCATCAAGATGATGTGGATCTCGAAGAAGAAGAACTAGAGAGTTCTTGAGGGTGACTCCGCCAACATTCTTCACTCATATCATTATGGCAAGAACAAGTGCAATCAACTTCCGCATCTTGCACTAGTTAAAGGAGTCACAAACCCTCATGTTGGTAAGGCAAGGGACAAGGTAACATAATGATTTCATGGACATCATCTTGTGTGTGCATTACTCTATGTCTCTGGATATTCTTGTTTGTTCCTTGTGGGACTAACCCATGTAGGTAAGTTGAAAGTGCAACTCACTCCAAAGGATTGCTCCAAATGATCTACATCAACATCGAGCATCCACATCTTCAACACCTACATGAAGTCATCATCGTCAAAACCTAAGGTTAGTTCATCCCTCTAAAAGGGGATCTCACATCTAGGGGGAGCTTAACTCTAAGAATTGAGTCAAAGCAACTCTAATTGTGTGAACACATCAATGCATTATGTAAAAGTGGTAACCCCACTTGAGCTTAAACGATGAGTATGACCTATGATCAAATGTTTTCATTTGACTCCTAAGTCAATATACTCATATATAGATGGCCTAGTCATCGCCAATTGTTTGATAGATGCTAGAATTGGTTGTGCATGTTTTGCCACATATTTCATTTGCCATCTTATTGTGTGAGCATGTTGGTGCATATTTTAATCATTCAAGGACATCCACTTGTTGTTTTGATTGATTGGCTTCCTTTTCTTCTAGCCAAGTGGATGGACAAGAATGCCTAAGAACCTTCTCTAGCTATCTATGCTTTTCTCGTCTCAAACTCTATTCATGCTACATCACAAAATTTGATCAAGTCAGATCCGAACCACTCTGTGTGAGGAGCACTCGGAGTCCCCGATTCGTCATAGACTTAAACTTCCAAAACTTCTTTGTGATTCTCGGTCTGACCGATTCCTCCATTTCGGTCCCACCGAGATCACTAAGTCGATCTAGGTTTTCAATCTCGGTGCAACCGATTTGAACTTGTCGGTCACACCGAGTTGCTGTAAATGTACACAGTTATGCATCTCGATGCCACCGAGTTGTTCCACTCGGTCACACCGACAGGGTCGGGCTATATATTGTCACGGGCAAAAATTTGGAAATTTCTCCGAACCTCTTCGCCTGCGCAATAGCTTGCTCTGCCATCAGGGTCTCCGGATCGTCTCCTCGTCGCCAGCCGCCTCCTGTCGCTGGTCTCCGCCGCCGTCAACGGATTTCAACCCTGTCGTTGCCGCCATAGCGAGTTCATCGCCGAGCTAGGGTATGGACTCGATCACTGTGCTATCCTCGTCCGATTCCTAGCACATTGTGTTCTTATTGATTCTTGCCACGATTGAAACACTCCTATCCAGTCAATGCAATCCGTAGATTAGATGTGATTCGGAATTTTAGGGTTAGGTTTCCACCGAAACCATCTCGGACCCACCGAGTTGAAAAACTCGGTCCCACCGATTTGGCTTATGCCATTGCACTAGTAACTCTCGGTCTGACCGAGAATTGCTAATCGGTGAGACCGATTTTAGGACTTTGTGAAACCCTAGCAGTCTCGATGCCACCGAACTGTGACTCGGTCCAACCGAGTTCATCAGTTTAGGTTCCAAAACTGCTTCGGTATCACCGAGTTTGAAAATCGGTTGATCCGAAATGCTTTCTGTGGAAAACTAAAACTGAATTTTTGAATCATTCTTTTGCAAAAATCTCTGCATTTTGTGATGCTCATCCACTCTATCTCATCTATAACTCTTCACAGGGTCAGCAGTCAGTGTTTGCAGCATGTCAGACCAGAGTGACAGCCAGAACAGGTCAGAAGAGCAGATTCACATGAGTGAGGGCACTAGTTCCTCAAGTTCTTCAGATGATGGCAGCAGAAGCACTCCAAGCAATCTGCCTAAAGCTGCCACCAGGCAAAGGAAGAAAAGAACCTCAGATTCTGAGGATGAGGATTATAGAGCTGAAGAGGTTGAGGCTACCTCCAAGAAGGTAGTGCTCAAAAAGGAGTATGCCTCAGCAAAGAAAACCAAGACTGGACTCAATAGGAAGGTTCCTGCCAAGAGGACACCTATGCTAAAGGTCAGAGGATCTACTCAAGTGCCTGAACCCAAAGAGGCACCTGCAAAGAAAGTCACAACTTCCAAATCCAAGAAAGTTCCCACTGGAGAAACTATGAAGTTTACAAATCAGAAGATGAAGCTGCTCAGGATAAGAAGAAGAAGAGAGCCAGAACCACTACTGCCCAGGTTCTTGGAAAACCCTCAATGAGGAGAGACTCAGAAGAGGAAGAAGAGGTTGCTGCACCAGCACCCAAGGCACAAAAGCTTATGGGTGATGCTATTAGATCAGGGGCTGCAACATCAAAGCCCAAGGAAGCACCCAAAGCTGCCCCCAAGGCCAAGCTTGCACCAAAGAGGAATACCAGGAGTATTCGAGCTGCTGAGAAGAACAAGGCCCAGTGCCTGAAGTTGCTGATGAGGAAGATGAAGAAGGACAAGTTCTGAGGAAGCTCAAGCCCAAGATACCAGACCACAATGATGTCCATCCTGTGGCTGAGGACATGAACATCAGAAGAGACTCAGGGTTGAGGCTATGGAGGCTGACAGATCCATATGCCACAAGGAGAAGAACTGCTGTTGATTACAGGTTCCATACAAAGGAACAGCAGGACTTCTATGAGACAATCTTGTTGGACAAGAAGCCCATGGTGTGTGATATGAGGTGGGTCGACTGGACCTACATGAAAGATAATAAAGAACACTATCCTGGAGTGCAAGACAGTTTTGTTGCTTGTGGAGTTGCAGATTTTGTTGGGCAAAAGCTCACCAACTGGAATGATGAACTCATTATGCAATTCTACTCCACAGCACACTTCTATCCAGATGGGAGGATAGTTTGGATGTCTGAAGGTACAAGGTACCAGTCAATAGTTGAGGAATGGGCAAAACTGATCAATGCCCCAAAGGAAAATGAAGATGACTTGGATGTCTATGCCAAGAAGAAGATGGACCACAATTCCATGGCACACATGTACAAGGAGATCCCAGACAAAGTTGTAGAGACACATAAGTTTGGATCAGTCCACTATCTTCTGTCAGGGCTGCCAACTATCAAGTGGATCCTAAGGCACACTCTTTTGCCTAAGTCTGGTGACCACAACATGATCAGAGGGCATGCAATCAACATGTTGCATTTGTTTGATGTGCCTCAGAAATTCAAGGTCATAGCCTTATGGTAGAGACCATTAAGAGGACTGCAGCAAATCAAAAGAGGAGTTGTGGATATGCCCCTCAGATTCAGGAGTTGATTAACTCAAAGATGGGCACAGGAAAATATCTATTGGATAAGGAACATTTTCCTCTCTATCCAGACTTTGAGGACAATTAGGTTGTCATGAACGAGAATGAACCATCATCAGTACAAGCTCAAGAGAAGAAGGAGAAGGCAAGGAAGGAGAAGGCTGCCAAGATGCCAACTCAAGAGGAGGCATCTGAGTATTTCTTAAAGAAAACAGGAGCAGCTTGGTTATTTGATAGCATCAACACTGAGGATTGAGAAGGGATTGGCCACCCTCACTCGAAATCAGGAGAGCTTGGAAAGAATTATGGAACTAAAATTCCATGATCTAGATGTCAAGGTAACTGAGATTCAGTCAGTTGTGGAGCAGCTACAGGATGACATGCAGGAGAGGCAGGGCAAGACTACCACTAATGTATTTGCCAGAGTGCCTAGAGCCCAGAGGTCAGTTGCAGTGCCTGTGATAGACATCAGAGCCACATCATCTGCACCAGCTACAGCCCCTATAGCTCCAGTGCAACCAACTCCAGCATCAACTCCTCCAGCTCCATCCACTTCAACTGAAGCCTTCGTTCTTGGAGTTATCCGGACACCACCACCTGAAGATCGAGCCTGAGAGTCGATCTAGCACTATGCATTTTCTATGAACTTTTTGGTAACTTGTTGTCAAAGGGGGAGAAAAATGTATAGATCACAGGCTTCGAGAGAGAGAGAGTGTTGCTTTTGTTCTCTCTTGCTTTGCTTTGGTGGTTAAACTTGTTTGCTTTTGAGTGCTTGAGATACTATGCTATTCTTGTGAGACATTGATGATCATGTGTTTGATCATAAGCTTGGTGATGAGTGCATGTATTCAATCTTTATCATTTTGAGCGCTCCACCAAGATGTATGTGACATGGAAGAGTAACCCATGAGCCTAATTTCTTGTGCATTTGCAGTCCAAAGCAAATCTTAAACTATGCACAAATTTAGGGGGAGCTCTTGCTTATCACATACTTCTCAAAGCAACGATGTTTTTCAATCCTATTATCATTTGTCGAAGCTTTGATCTATATGTTGTCATCAATTACCAAAAAGGGGGAGATTGAAAGTGCAACTATCCCTAGGTGGTTTTGGTAATTCATAACAACATATAGCTCATTGAGCTAATGCTATTCCAAGACCATTATTTCAGGAAAGCTCAATGAATGGCATGGCATGGATGATGAAAGTGGATCCCTCAAAATACTAATGACAAAGGATTGGCTCAAGCTCAAAATCTCAAGACTCTTCATTTTATATTTTAGTGATCCAAGATCACATTGAGTATATAGGAAAAGTCAATACTGTCAAGGAGGGATGAGGTGTTGCTTAATGAGCCTCTTGCTTCATGTGCTTAGTGATATGCTCCAAGACTCTCATCTACTTTCTCACATCCACAAATGACTTAAACCTAAAGCCAAAATCAGTCACACCGATTCTTTCTATCCGGCGCCACCGAGTTCAAATGTCATAGCCACTGCGACAAACCCTAGGCAAATCGGTCCTATCGATAGGGATCTCGGTCTCACCGAGATGGGATTGTAATCTCTCTGTTTCCCTTCGTAACGTTTCGGTCTAACCGAAGTGAGCGATCGGTCCCACCGAGATTGCAATGTAAATTCTCTGTTTCCCTTTTGTAACATTTCGGTCTCACCGAAAAGAGCATATCGGTCCCACCGAGTTTACCTGACCAACTCTCTGGAAAGCTTATTACCAAAATCGGTCTCACCGAGTTTGTGTAATCGGTCTTACCGAGATTATGTTATGCCCTAACCCTAACCGAATCGGTCTCACCGAGTTGCATGTCAGTCCCACCGAAAATCCTAACGGTCACTAGGTTTACTAAATCGGTCCGACCGAGTTTGTTGAATCGGTCTCACCGAGTTTGGTAAATTGTGTGTAACGGTTAGATTTTGTGTGGGGGCAATATATACCCCTCCACCTCCTCTTCATTCGTGGAGTGAGCCATCAGACTAAACCTACACTTCCAAATTACCATTTCTGAGAGAGAACCACCTACTCATGTGTTGAGGCCAAGATATTCCATTCCTACCATATGAATCTTGATCTCTAGCCTTCCCCAAGTTGCTTTCCACTCAAATCTTCTTTCCACCAGATCCAAATCCTATGAGAGAGAGTTGAGTGTTGGGGAGACTATCATTTGAAGCACAAGAGCAAGGAGTTCATCATCAACGCACCATTTGTTACTTCTTGGAGAGTGGTGTCTCCTAGATTGGCTAGGTGTCACTTGGGAGCCTCCGACAAGATTGTGGAGTTGAACCAAGGAGTTTGTAAGGGCAAGGAGATCGCCTACTTCGTGAAGATCTACCGCTAGTGAGGCAAGTCCTTCGTGGATGACGACCATGGTGGGATAGACAAGGTTGCTTCTTCGTGGACCCTTCGTGGGTGGAGCCCTCCGTGGACTCGCGCAACCGTTACCCTTCGTGGGTTGAAGTCTCCATCAACGTGGATGTACGATAGCACCACCTATCGGAACCATGCCAAAAACATCCATGTCTCCAATTGTGTTTGAATCCTCCAAACCCTTCCCTTTACGTTCTTGCAAGTTGCATGCTTTAATTTCCGCTGCCTATATACTCTTTGCATGCTTGCTTGAATTGTGTGATGATTGCTTGACTTGTCCTAAGATAGCTAAAATCTGCCAAACTCTAAAATTGGGAAAAGGTTAAGTTTTTAATTGGTCAAGTAGTCTAATCACCCCCCCCTCTAGACATACTTCAAGGTCCTACAACGCTACATCTTGAAATTTACCCCTTTTTTGACAATCCACCCGAAATTTAGTTGTGATGGAGAACATAGAAAAGCTTGCTTTTTATGGTGATGATGGCCAAGTTCAAATAGAGCAATAGAAAAGGGACAAAATATAATCTTGCAAATCAAATAACCAACATTTTCTAAAAAAATAATTGCACCGTCTTTCATCCAAAAAAGTCATTTGCAAATCTTATTCTTTTGGAAATTCTTACAAAAACTTTAGATCAGTTATTAAACTCTCGAATAGTATACAATAATTTCACTATCTGTATATCCTGCTAAAAATGTTACACCATTTCACTTCCACATGATTATAGTTCTAAGCTGAAGGAGGCACCATCAAAGGACATCCTACGACTTTCTCAACTTTATATTACATGGTATGGACACCAACAATCCTATTTTTAATTGCAGACACCGGAGTATGTGTGATTTGTTTTAAGACAAGGAGTGTTTCAAATTGTTCTTGCTTTAAAAAATTCATGCTTTTGATTATGTTCACGCATTTAAGAAAATGCTCAAAATTACCAAAAAAAAGTTCCAACTTTCTTTAGAAAAAACATTAAAATTTGATCACAAAATTTAAAAATTCTCTTTCAAGAAAACATGTGTTTCAAAACAATGTTCATTTTCAAAACATGTTTCAATTCTATAAGAAAAAACAAAATAGTTAAATTATTTTAAAAGAAAGAAATATATTTGTTTTTCCAAAAAAATAAAAGACAAAACTGATTACAAGACTATTCCATACACCACTACTCTTGCAACAGATGAAGGATGTTAGGGTGGCTTCTTTACGTCCACACTTCATACTTTGAAAAGCAATAACATTATAAACTTATCATTGATGTTTATCAGAATTGTATATAAGAAACGGCGCAGACTGTCACGCGGAGGAAGTTTTACAATATTTTTCGTTTGTTGCAATCTAAGGTCAGGGATTTGCGAAGGGATTGGGGATTTTGACGCAGGCGAGCAACTTGATAAGCTTTCAGTAGGCCCTAAGATGACGTGGCCGGTGCAGGCGTACCCGTAAGTGAGTGGTAGAATATATTCCACCCGATAGCCGGTGCTGACGTGGTTGGTTCTAGAATATATTCCACATACAGGTTAAATAAGTTTAATTTTTTCACCAGGAGACAGATGCAAAGATAGAAGAGCCCCAGTTATGGAATATGGAAGACATAGAAGGACCCAGTTTCATAGCAGCCGAAAAATGTTGGGGCAGCTGATTATCTTCCATTAAGCAAGTTCTACAAATTTATATTACATTTTCTGCATTGAAATCACATTGTGCATCTTGGTGAGTAACTTTAGTGATTTGGTTTGCATAGATTTATACAAAGATTTGCTCATATTGAGAATCATGTGTAGTCGAATTTTTTTTCTTGGGAAGCGAAGGTAGTAGATTTTGATCCAAACACAATAATAATTTTCTTTGTCAATTGCTTGTGCAATATATGAAAGTGGTTTCTATTTGATTGATAATATGGTGAAACTTTATAGGTCAATGTCACATGTAAATATAAATCATTATTTTTTTGTTTTCAAGCATCAACATTGCATGCCAGTAGTTTCACACCAAAGGAAAGGTGACCAAACAAACTCCAGATTTACTTTATAATATCCATTGCAACACAAGGGACTTTTTTGCACGCACAATTTTCACATCAAATTTTCTCCCGTTGCAACGCACGGGCATTTGTGTTAGTCTTTCCCTAATCTTTTCCTAATCTTTCCCTAATAATAAAACACGGATTGACTTTATCGGGTTCACCATTACAATACGCTTTCTTCTCATGTTATAATACGCTTTTACGATTTTTATAGACAAAATTGCAATATAAACGAGGTGGTACTAATTAAATTGAACCGGTACGAAAAGAAAAAAGAACGCAGCCACGCTCTGCCTCGCGGAGCTCCGCCGCGCCCAACCAACCCACCTCCAGCCTGGGCCTTGGCCTGTCGCGGTCGTCCGCCTGGGCCTGGGGCCACGACTACGCTAGCATTTTCCGGTCAGAACACGGGTGCACGGGTCAACAAACAATCATCCCATAACCCGTCGATGTCGCCGCCGCCCAACACCGGCCGTCTCGCGCGACAGATCGAGGGACGACCAGACGAGGAGGAGCAAGTATGCAGAGCAAGGGACGAGCTTTCCGCGGTTTTCCACGGTTCAGCTTCAGCGCCGGCAAGGGCAACGTACGCGTACATGCAGGAGCCCTCGCTGTTCCTGTCCAGAGGCCACGGGATCGACCGGCTTTGGGGCTGCTGAGAAACAACGGTGGCGGCAACCTGGTGCTACTATGTACATAATCCATCTGATCCCGTTCGAAATCACCAAAGAGGTTGGCAACAACATCAGTTGATAGCCGCCACGCATAGCCATCCAGTCGAGTCGTCATGGTAGGTGTTTGTTCGTGTGGCCTCCGTGATGGTGGTGGCTTCCGCCAACACTGGCGTGATGCTCCCTCTTGCGAGCTCCACGTCCAAGCTCTGGAAGGCCCTTCCTTCTTCTACTAGAGGAAGCAATGCTAAAGTGTTGGCCTGAACGGGGGAACATGAGCTACCTCAACTCCGAGTCTACCGTCTGGAACGACGACGCTGTCGGCGCAGAGCTGGAGAGTGTGGTGTTTTGGTCCAAGTGCTGCGTATACGCGGTCGCTGAGTGGGTACTGTAAGTTTAGTTTGGCCCAGTCGCCGGAAAGTGTCCTAGAGTATATTCTACGAATCTCAGTACACGGCACTAGCCCTCGCCGTCGCGATGGCGGCCGAATAATCTTCGTGAACGGTGACGGTGGCCGACGCAACTCCCATGCCCGGCGTAGAGGCGGTTTCTAGCACAGAGCACATGATGGCCGTCGGCTTGACTCCCTCCAATGAGAGGCGATGCCGACCGCACGGCTCCCTCCGGGGCGAATGAGATGGCCTTCGACTTAGTAAAAAAGTTATTTGTATTTTAGAGTTAAGAGGAACTAAGAAGTTTTGTGTGAAATGTGAAGAACTTCGACGTCGTTTCGCAGGGTCACCATTTTGTGCATAGCATAATTTTAGCAAGCCAGGAAGTGAGCCTAGCATCATTGAACTATGGATGAGCCGATTTCACTTTCAAGGGAAGAAGGCAAAATTTATTCACTACCTGGTCCCTTTGTTTGCAAATATGTATAACAGGCATAGCAGAAGTACTCTCATGCCACTTCCAGAGCAGCAACTCTGATTGCACCCAAGCCAGTGTTTTCCCGGAATAAGACGTACCACAGCACTCAGTTTTGTTCCGCACACAACACTGGAAATATAACTATTTCCAAAAAAAATATCCTTGCTATCATACACATTAGATAATAAATAACTTCCATTTCCATGCATAAGATTTTGTATTATGAACATTGTTCAGCTCCAATGAAATAATAGTTCCTGTAGTACTAGGTTGGAAGGCCCACAAGCAGAAGCAGCAAACATAACATATGTGCTGACAGACAACACTAGAGAGTGCTTGGGAAAATACGCTAGAGTAGAAGGGATAAATTAGATGGACAACTAAAAGGTATTCTGATCAGTGCCTGCTAAAAATAGCTTGATTTAGTAAGTTGTCTGCGACATTAGGAAGTGCGAAATAATTAGACTCTCCTTTCAATATTTGTTCTTATCATACGTTAGACTGAGACTCTATTAAGAAAATCGCATAATTGAAGTCAATTTTTGTATACTTCATATTGCGTCGGCATGTAAATTGTAGATGTAACATCTCAATGCATGTCATCACAAGAAGTTTTTGTATGCTTTTTGTACAGCAATATTATTTTTCTGTATGCTTCTATTCTAAATGACACTGCATGCTCGACTGTCTATCTTTCTATTCTGGATGCAGCATCTGCAGGCATATGCAACCGATATTTTTCTCTGGATAAAGTTTCAGAATGATAACACCGATAAACTGAGCTGCTACGAAGTAATACACTCTCTCAGGATACTCAGTTTAATTTCGCTTATGTTAATTTGTCTGGAAAATGTGAAGTCTTTATTTTTTTTTGCGGGTGGGAAAATGTGAAGTCAATATACCAAGTAGTATACAAGTCCATGTTATGTAGAAGAACATTCATACTATGTTAGGAATACTATGTATAAAGACTAGAGATATACGAGACAGCATGTTTGCAAGCGATAGTAAGATATTAAACTGCAATTTCACATGGGCCTCACATATTTGAATTTTTGGTCAGCTCCTTAAGTTCTTCCTTGCTTTCCTTAATTTACACGAGGACATGTTTTCCATTTTGATTAAATCCCCCTCCTCTTCCACTATCTGATGCTTACCTTTTCAGTACAGATGAGTTGATCAGAACATAGGCGCTTTTCCTGGCGACCGTTTACAAGAACAACTTCACATTTTTTTCTTTGTATTAACCAACTTATCATAATAAACAACTTTTCTTAGTTGCAAGAATAGCATGCGGTACACTCATGTTTACATCTTTGTGCAACACAATTTATCAGCAGTTTGTTCATGCCGTCGAGTGTGTGGGTGAAACCGGGTGGGGGGGTGTCTTGAGCTATCGGGAAAGATGATGATTTCTTTATTCCTCCCGTTGCAACGCACGGGCCTTTTTGCTAGTCTTTATCTTTACCTAATAATAAAGAGAATTCGGTTTCTGTCGTACGTCGTGTCAGTTTTGCAAAAAGGTCCTCCTGTTTTTCGAAAATTGTACCCGCAGTCCAAGTTAGAAAACATCTGACCCCAAGCCGGTAGAGCGCCGCCCGTACGCCGCACCCGCAGCCACGCACTCGAGGCCGAGCTCCCGAGCGCGCCGCCGCCTCGACCTCGCGACCCGCCGGCGACCGGATCCTCGCCGGAGATGAGTGCCGCCGTGCCCTGCTCCCTCCTCTCTTCATTTGTCTCCTCTCACCTCGCTCATCCCCCGATCTCTCTGTCCCCAGGACGAACAGGAGCATGCCATGGCCTCGGATCCGCGCCGCCGTCGCCGGAGAACGTCGTCCGCCACCGGTTCTTTGACCACGACTACCGGATCAAGTTGCCCCGCCTCCGATCTACCCATTCCCGGCCACCCCAACCTCGCCTCGTCGTCGGGCGCGCAGAGAGACGGCCATGGCCGCCCGATTTCCGAGCGCCGCCGGCCAAGGTGGCTGCCCGATGCACGAGCGCCTCCGGCCAAGGACCCGCCGGCGTCCAGACCCCCTCCACGCCATCCCCATCTCGCCGGAGACCTGCTCCAAGTCTGGCCGCCCTCCAAACAGGTGCCTCTCCTCTCCCTGCTTCGCTTCCTCCATTGTCGCCTCGCACTGTTGTTTCCCCATCAGATGCAGCACAGGTCATGGGTGTACATCTGTACATCCAAAATTTTCTGCAGAAAATCAGTTTATATAGGTATATGACAAAAAATACTGTCTGTCGTCAGTACGCGGAGACAGAGGCCAAGGATGACCGGCAACTCTTGGAGGAGGAAACCTCAAATCAGTCTGGGAAGTTGTCGTCGTTTTCCTCGGGCAGCAATGCAAAATATTGTAATGATACTTATCAACGTTTTTATTTGGTTGTGCAGTACTCGCTAGGTGCTTGACGAAATTCCCATATGATGCATGTGGCAAGGTTCCTAGAGGATAATGTAGATTAATGATTCCATGGAGAGCTGCCAGAATCTTCAATTGGAGGCAATTAAAGACGGACCTCACCGGATTGGATTTGTCTAGCATTCCAGCTAAGTTTCAAGGTAAGCAAGACGTTGGTCCCTTTAGCTTCCTCCAATGAGTTGATCTTCTGAAACTGAACAAAAACATAAATGCATTGACAGAGCTATCCGTTTAAATGTGTACAAGTTTTTTTTTCTATTTGATTCGTTTATATATTTAGAAATTATGTCATCATTCGTGCTTTGAAGATTTTGTAAATAACCTATTGTTGATGGTGTCTGTTCTCCTTTCTGAAAAATTCCAAGAATAAGCTCTCATGTTCAGTAAATGCAATTCGGTTGATTAGGTTAATAGGATTTCATTTTACATAAATTTCATTGTTCGTTCTGCACAGGGACACAAACTACAGTGTAGTGATTCATTGAATAATCTGCATCTTAATACTGCCTATTTTCTGGGATCTCAACTCTCATGGCAGAATTGTCATGTTGACGAGGAAAAGAGTTGGTTACTTATGGTTGCAGGATGTCAGTTGAAGCTCATGCTATCATCCACGAAGTGTTTGCTCAGTCATAAGTTGTCGTTTCTCTCTAACCATTTGCCGACTCGGTTACGCTGGCACACCATGTTCATGCAGAAAGAAACCTGTAACATGTGTTATAATAGATAGCCCTTTGTGAAATTGTTAACTTCACTTTAACTTGTGGGATCATATAGAAGCAAGATGCATGTTGGTCCTGATTGAAGTTCCTTTGATAGAAAAGATTTTGTAGCTCTGAATGTTGCTTACTTGGCTATATACCATGAGAACTTAATCAAGTGTTCTGATTTTCCGCAAAACTAGGTCACAAAACTAATATTAATCTCCTTTGAATACTAAATCCTTTTTCTTTGCTCTGAATTTTTTTCTTGCCTTTTGTTGATTGTACAAGAGATCTCCTGGTCGAAGTTTACTTATAAAGCGTGTTTCACTTATGCAGGTAGCTTTAGGACTCCATGCAAACAATCACTGATTAGTGGGTAGTAGGCATGCAGTTTCAGTTAAACCGAAGCTTAATCCACATACATTGTTCACTGGAGGTATCCGTGCCATTACACTCATCCCTCTGTGTGAGTGACACAACTATGTACTGCTATAAAAACACTGGAGTGCCCAACAATATCTTATAATGGCTTTGGTGGCAGTATGAGGCCTGGGATAATGTTTACTTGTGCTTCACAAAATGGAAGTATGTGCTATATCTTTGTATGTATGTCTTCTTTTCTCTTATCCTTAAAGGCTTTTTGTTTCTATTTTTTCCATACAAGACCAAACGCTTCTCTTCTTTGTTTGAAGGAAATTAAGGAAATAGTCACGTTCATTGTCGCCTGGTTTATGGTAACTGGTGTTGCCCCCTCCCTTGGAATCTCTCAGATTTATGGCATAGCCAGTTCTCCATCCCGCAGTTTTCGCATGTTGCAACGCACTGGCTCTTTTGTAGGACCATCGTCGACATAGACAAGTTCTGCTTCAAGGACGAGACATAGAAGAAGGCTCGACAAGAGGAAGGAAGCAGGTATTACATACAATCTTTTGCAGAAGTAAATTCAGCGATATGAATTGAACTAGCTGATTTGGCTATTTTATAAATGCAGCATCCATGTAAAGGAATTTCTGCAATGTAATTCTGTGAATTGCAGGTGTGGTTTAGCAACGTACCTCATACATGGTTGGTTGCTGACAAAGGAGGGCAGAATTGGATTACAAAGGCTAAAGGTAAATTTACATTTCCTGGAGGAGGAAGCCAGTTTATACATAGAGCAAGTCAATACCTGGATCAAATATTTAGGGTTTGCTTTGATTATATTATAAATTACTCAAATCTTTTTAGAAACAGTAAAGGTAACTTTAAATTACTTAAAACATGAAAGCAAATGAGTAGTTTTTGTGTAGTGTTCGACTAAAACCTTAACTTAAAACATATGGGTCTTACACGCATCACTGCTTAATAGGGACATGAAAAAGACAAATAGCGGACTACATCAGTTTCCACTGCTAACACCTCTACCATTGTTGAATCTCATTTGAAGCACATGTTTCTCTATTTTCCCAGATGGTACCATCTGGCTCTCGCACTAGAGTTTTTCTGGATGTTGGCTTTGGAGTAACAAGTTTTGAGCCATACTTAATTTCACGTGAATTTGAGCATGGTGTTCCTGCAATGGTGGCAACTAATTTAACACCGGCTATTATCCAATGTTCCCGTTGTAGAATAAATTCGACATGTGATGGTGAGCTGAGGTATAGTCATGCTTCGTCTAATACACCTGAATCCTTTTCTTGATGATCCACTTAATTATCATAATTTACCCAAAGATGGACTTAGCTGGATAAATTATGATAAAAGTAATTAAAGTGGAATTCTGCTCTGGAGGTTAATAGAGTGTCAGTACTGGCGAGTACTTTCCTTGGCCAGCACAGCCTGTTTATAAGCATGAAGAGGCCCAACATGAGGCATGGAAAGATATGCTCCTTAATACTATCATGTAAATTTGTTCCCTTGGGGCTATATAATATACTCAATGTGTTAAATTTACTTATTTTCCGCATGATGAATCTATAGTTGTTGGATTTAGCCGGAGTAATCTCTTCATTTCTAATAATAGTTTTCTATAACATTACTTATATCAGGCCGAGAAGCCTCATAATGAAACACTGCATTGTTTTGTTGCTCTGTTCCGAAATGATTGTTCATAGATTAAATTATTTGTAGAGATGGAGGACCTAGCTCTCAAACGGACCATGTTGGGAGATTGTGAGGGAAATATGTTTCTATGTAGAGGAAGCCTTTTATAAATAACTCATGGTACATGAGTCGTGATCCTAGGGTCAAACCTCCACTTTGTGATACTGATGATAATTCCAGATAATGTCTGGTATTTTCAACCCCACCTGACATGCTTTTAATAGTTAAGCCTCAATTCAAGGACTAAATTCAGAATATGTATAAAGAAAGTTGTCCATACTTTTTTTAGATTTGTTTTGAACATTTGCATAATTATGCAATCATCTCTTGCAAAGTGTAGTCTCATGATTTTGACTTTTTTTTTGTTGATGAGTGAATGTGTGATACGTAATTGGCTTCTGCTTTGCCATGGTGCGAAATCCATAGCTCGGATGCAAGAAACTTTATTATCAAGCCGTTTTCTACACACGACTAATTTTGTTACTACTTTCCATTATTGCATGCCGATCATGCTATGTTTATGAGCCTCTAGCTAACAAGGCTTCCTCCCAGCTGCAACCTTGAACTGTAGAGGTTTCAGCTTCCTGATGGCTGATTTTTTGTGTCTTTTTTTTGTTTATGTTCACAAGGTGTACCTGCGAGTTTTATGGAATGGAGATGAAATCTTTTGCACGGCTGGAAATAGGTAATTAGGTGAACCCCCTCCCCCCCCATTCTTCCATGAATCATGATCAGGTGGCGACCGTCTGTTAGGTCTTTTATTAGGAGGATAGGCGACAACGCGGGTGGGACGCCCTGTTGAAATAGTGGATGTAGACCTGTCGTGGTTCTTGAGCCTTGCTTATTAGACTAGGGCGATGCTATTATTTTTCTCCCGTTGCAACGCACGAGCATGTTTCCTAGTCTTTCCCTAATAATAAAGCACGGATTGGGTCTCCGGTTCACCGTCGCGGCATTTTTTAAAAAAGTTCTTATATTTTTCCTTTATTGAACCCGCAATCCAGCCAACCGAATATGTGCGATGTGGCCCAATGAATCCGGCCCACCTAGGCCGAGTGAACGAACTAGCCCTAGCGCTGTGGGCCAAACGAACACAACCCATATATCCCATTTGAGGCAAAAATATTTGCTTCTACGGGGCTCGAACTCAAGATCTAGCAAGAAGAAAATAACGACACAACCAACTGAGCTAACCTATGCTATTTGTACAAATAGCGATTGCTACGTTTATTAAATAGTCCCACATCGCTCTGTTACATCTAATCTACCCAATTTATATACATCTTTGAGTTTTCTGGATATCAGCAAGTTATCTTGAAGTCGTGATAAAAACATGAGGAAGAAAAGGGAGGCTAAATATAATGGGAAAGTGAGGCAAACGAGGTTATAGAAGAAAGAAATAAGGAAGGAAATCAGAATCCTAATATAGCAAGGAAAGGACACGAGGTGATAGAGAAGAAATATTGAAGGAAAATCAATCGGATTATGGACACGAGGTAATAGATAAATAAGGAAGGCAATCGGAATCAGGAGACATTCTAATCTGATTTAAGAAGGAGGACACGAGAGCGTCAGCGGCATCCTTGCAGGTGGCCATGGTAGAGCGACAGAGGCAACTGTCCCGGTAAGCAATTCCCCATGTCCGGTGTTACTGGTAGCAGGAGAAGGATGTTTGGGTCAGAAGCAACAGCGGTAGCAGCAGATGGGCGGATGTTGCGGATCAAACTCTGGATATTCATGATTGAAATAAGAAAAAAAACTAGAAAACAATATATCCAACAAGAAAAGATTGAAGCTGATGGTAAATTTACGAATTACTAGAAAATAACGCATTGCATTATATATTCGCCAAGTAAGAATAGTTTTTGTTGTGTGCAGTTTTTTTTCCTTCAAGAAGCTGTTATTTTATCAATCTTATTGCTACAACATTCTTATATATATTATGACACCGAAATTGTAATAAGAGTTTTCTCTCCAGCTTAACTTTTGTCGGGGGAATACAAAGGCTCATATACTACCTAAAGGTAATCAATATATAGCTTGCATGTTCCATCGTTAAATACATTTGGAATAAGCATACAGTCGTGTTAATATTGTGCACGTGTGAACAAAAGAAATTGCGGTATCCAATTCTGAAGACTCATGTCATGAAGATTATTAGTAAAATTAGATTCATGTAATTTTCTATGGTAAAGGACTCATCCATTTACCTCATTACTTTTGTTTTCGAAAGTCATTTACCCCATTACTTTTGGTATGATAACTGCTAAGTAAATACGTTGGAATTTAGCTCATGTTGACATGAATTATTTTTGGACCAGTTATTATCTTGCATAATCAAATTTAATCAATCTGATGCAGCACCACTTCATTAAACCTGATTCATTATTAGAGTGATGTTTGTTGATATGCCTTATGATAATATAGAGACATGTAAGGATTTTTTTTAACCCGTTGCAACGCACGGACCCTTTTCCTAGTCTCTCCCTAATAATAAAGCACGGATTGGGTCTCCGGGTTCACCGTCGCGGCGTTTTTATCCAAAGCCCCCGGAAGTTTTGGTTAATTAACCCGCGCTCCAAATAGTAAGTACTCCCTCCGGTTCTTTTTACTCTGCATATTGGTTTTGCCGAAAGTCAAACTTTACTAAGTTTGACCAAATTTATATTAAAAATTATTAGCATCTATAATATTTAATAAAGATAATATGAAAATATATTTCAAGATAAATCTAATGATATTGGTGTTGTTATGTGAATCTCTATAATTTTTTATATAAACTTGGTTAAAGTTGGATGAGATTGATTTCAGACAAACCTAATATGCAAAGTAAAAAGGACCGCAGGGAATAAAAAACGATTCCCTCGTTCACATGACCCGAACGGGCGGACGCAACACCGGGTCTCTGCCTGCCCCAATCTCGACTCCAGACCGTAGTCTTCCGGCGATCTCGGCTTCCTCTTCCTCAACACCTGCGCCGCCTGATCCACGGGAGACAGTCCCGCCCCCGCCAGTGCTGCCTCGCTCTCCCCGTTCGCGGCCACCTCCAACGCCTCCTCCCACGCCTACGCCCGCCCCGGATCCCACCTTCTTCGACGACGTCGTCGACGTCGTTGCGGACAAATACGGCTGGGACCTCGACGCCGAGGTCCGGGTCTGGCCGCTCGACGCCGAGGACGCGCTCGTTGGCGCCGTGCAGCGCTACGAGTTTAGCGCCCTCGCGGGGGGCGCCGCGGTCGCGCTGGCGCGGGCCTCTGATGGGGCCGTCGACTGGAGCCGCCCCGTGGTGGAGGAGGTGGTCGGGCTCGACGGGGTCGAATTCGTCGCCGGCGACGACACCCTGAGGTTCGGCTCCGGCGTCGAAGGACCTGGGCATGGTAGGGCCGTTGGAGCTGGTGGTCTCCGATGGCGCTGGACGGGGCCTCGCAGAGCTCCAGTTGTCGTCGGTGAGAACTCCCCCACCTGAATCCTTAATTGCAGAACCAAAACAGAGCCAGAGCCCAGATCTGCCGAGTGGGTAGGAACAGCTGGTCATCCTATACATGACATGTGTTGTTTAATTTTGATTGGATATTATTCTCTTCTGTTCGTGTAGTAGATACATGTTGGAGACTGCTGCCCCCGCCTTTGATACTCCAGTTCTGATTATTAGTCTCCCTTTTTAACATTTTTAGGTGTCCTGTCTCCAGTGTGCTTGAGCACCATTGGGTGGAGGAAGGAGAAGCCATCCTATGGCCGAGGAGCAGCAGGTTTCAGCTTGAAGCTAATCCCTTCTATCTATTACTTTTTACAATATACTCCATGATTATTTGGTCAGTGCTTAGAAGGATGCCACTTTGCATTTGTATTATTCAAAGCTAATCTTTTCACTCTATTATTTTCTACAACATAATCCATGATGATTTGAAGCTACATGTAGTCTGGCATCATTTGAAATGTGCACAGCGAGCAAACCCCAGCAATTTTTAAGTGTATATGTTTATGTACATGTACAATTTCATGCTATTGACAGGCGCCGCCACAACAAATACTTCATTACTTTAGTTGAAGTGACGTATACTACACTGCATGTCAACCGGGCAAGCTTTTGCTGGTAATCTTGACTAGAACAGTTTGTTGGCCACATGAGATTTTATTTTCTGGTGGTTTTATTGGCTGGCTTGGAAAATGATCCCTTGGCATTGTCCCGTTCATCAACAGAAAGATTATCAGCCTTACCCCAAATTGCAAGATCTTCAGAATAAAGAAGGGGAGACTGAGACCGGTAGAAAAGAGATTCTTCAGTACACAATATATGCATCTGTTGATTTTGCAATTGTACAGGTCAGACCTGCTCTGCTTTGGTCTAAATCTACAAGGCCCTGAGCTCCACTCCATGGCCCTCCTCTGCCAAACCCCGTCCAACCTCCTCAAGCCAACCTGCTTGTCGAGGAGCCTAGCACCGCTAGCTATTTGCATGCTCGATAGTTCCTCTTCTGAAGATACGAGTTAACATTCTGAACCCATGCATCCGACGAGCATTACTTAAGAGTTAGGAGGTAACTTTCTGAACCTATGCATACAGCATGTATTACTTTTCTTTGCATGAGTTAACTTTCTGAACCAATGCTTACAACATCAAGTATTACCAAGAGTTCTTTGCTTAAGTTGCTTGTCCTTAGAAGAATCTGGACGTATCATTTTCCGTTACCATCAGCAAGAACACATCGTGAGTGCCAGATGTGTAACCGTTTGCTTATGAATTCCAACAGTAATAACATTTGCAATGTAAAGGTCATAGCATAGTCATGCATCAGGATGATGTGCACCACGTGGGCATTAATACTAGAATGGCGTATGTGGATAATGAAATATCCAAAGATACACTTGACTGGATCAATTTCTTTTCTTTTCTCTGGAATTGTTTCTTCTATACGCGCATATGTAGATCCTATGCATGCCAATGTGATTACTTATTCTTTTCATTAGACAGTGTGTTCCCATCAATCCATCCATGCATCGGACTGACAATTTTGTTACCCTGTTCAGGTTGCAATCACAAACAACACTGAACTACTGGCGTATGGCAGTGAAATACTTGTTGCTCGCGTGAGTGGAAGTTTAAAACGGAGGAAGAAGAGACAGCAGAGTGTATGCACTACATGTATGCTACTACTTAAAGCCTTATTGCTTGTATTGCAATGGAGTACAGGTCCTTCCATATAGGACTTACAAACTGATTACGGCGTGAGTATTTCTACTAGCAGCATATAGCTCATCTTTGCAATTTTATTGTCTCTGAAGCATGAAGGTAAAAGAGAACAAATCACTTACTTTTAAATGGATCCTGTTCTGAATCCAATTAGCATATCCAGGCCATAGCTTGCTGTTTTCTCATATTTGTAGTTCATTGGTGTTTATAGGAATGGCTCAACATTCTCATGGCAAAATGGGGATGGGGCGCTCTGTCATCTAACATCTGTTCTACCAGCAGGGCTGATGGCACTCTATGGCAATACCAAGCTACTTGATAAGTCATGGCATGAGATGGGCCTTGGATATAAACCAAACATCAGCCCTGTAGTGATACACTTTAATGGATATATGAAGCTCTATGGCAAGGTGATCCGTGGCGCTGTAGTGATGCACTTTAATGGATATATGAAGCTATGGCTTGATGTTGCTTTCAACAAGTATAATGCTCTGTGAACTAAGCATGTAAAGACTGAAATGGAAATCGTGACACTATGTAATTTTATCTCTGAAGTGTGAAGAAATGCTCCACGAATAAGGCATCCACTCATATATGTTCAACATCATGTTCTTCTACTTAAGCCAATGTTATTTTTAGGCTTGCTGACTTGCTTTATTCATGATCGATGAGCTTTATTACTTAGCATGTCACCTTCCCAGTTTATTTACTAATCCTCCATCTTTTTTTAGTTATGTGTACATCCTTCCATTCAAGTATGGAAACAGGCAATTCCAGCCATCAACAATTGCGGCACCTGCCAACATTAAAGAAATTCTGTAGGCCCTATGCAGTTGTTTTAGCTTTCTCTTGACATACTTTATGTATGTTCATGATAAGTTGGGGTGGATGATTATCAGTGTAATATGCACTTGCCTTTGTTAAAGCAATTGGATATAGACCTGTCTTGAGATATTTAGAGATCATTTATGAACATGTATGTTTAAACCTATGAACAGAGACAAAGCCAAATATGTGCTGCAAAATGTTCCAGTTTGCAGCCAAACATATATGCAAGAACTGTTACCTATGCTTGCCCAAAACCTATTATAATGATAGTATGCTAGCTACTTGTACTGTATAGATCCATGGAAGAGCTTTGTGCTGAAAATTAGGAGAAAGAGAAACATAAGCGACAGTTCAGCAAGTTTTGTAATATGAGTTGTAAACGAGAAAAGACCCGTCTCGGGAATTACGACAGGCATAGCCGAAGGAAAGAGAGCCTAAAGGAAGGAAAATTTGACATTGACTAAATTCTCCATGGCCAGAAAAATTCAATTAAATCAACCCGTAGCAACGCACGGGCATATTTACTAGTCTCTCCTCTCTCCCTAATAATAAAGCACGGATTGGGTCTCCGGGTTCACCGTCACAATTCGCTTTCTTCTCATGTAATAATACGCTTTCAGTTTTTACACCTATATTATTTTCTACATCCAAGGTGGTACTATTCATGTGTCATAATATACGTCTCCTAAATATCGTACGTTATTAGTTTCCTCCGTCCACCATCGTTTCGTCCGTGCCAAGCCATACCAGCCTGCACATGCGCTACGGCCCAATCAATCAGGCCCACCTATCCTTCTTTTTTGAAGCAAAAATACACAGGTTGGTGAGAGGATTCGAACCCAAAACCAAACGCACGACACATAACGGCTGAGCCAACCGAGCTAGCTTTTATTATTTGTTACAATGAAGGTTGATTCTTTTCTTAAATAGTCCCACCTCGCTTTCCTAAGTTCAACCTACCCAATTCATATAGGCATTTAAATTTCTCGAGTATCAGGAAGTCGTCCCAAAGATCATGACAGAGGATTAAGGAAGGAAAGCGAGGCTAATGAATCTTCTACTACCTCCGTTTCGGTTTACAAGTCCTGCGCGTATACCTAGGTTACCAATTTTATCATCCTAATATAAACTATATAACACAAAAATTATACCTTTTGAAAGTAGAAACTCCGAAGTTTATGTTGGTATATTTTTTGTAATATATGATTTGTATTAGGTTGGTCAAATTGATGACCTAGGGGTACGCGCACGCCCTGTAAACTGAGAGAGAGGTAGTATATACATACATGTTGTGGGCTGCCAAACAAACTTGAGGTGACAAGAGAAAAGAAATATGAAAGGCAATCGGGCTATAAAACATGACCTAGCAAACTCGGACGGCATGCACGCCGCCCCTGGCAGCAGATGGCGCTATGTGGCAGTTGGAGCGCGACTGGGCCACCTGCGGTGGTCACCTTGGGTGCGATGAGGATGGAGGCAGAGTCAAAGTGGGCTTCAAGAGATGGATCCGGACTGAATACAGATGACCTTAACGTCTCAGGCAACTACTGCTTGATCTGTTGCTCTCTATCATGTTCGATGGTACTATGCTGGGCCACTACAACGAGTACAAGCTTTAACCAATTTTGGTCAATACAATGTTTCCTGCGCTGGATCTAGCTAAGCTTAAATTGGTGTGCGTGTGTGCAATGCAAGTATAGGCTACCCGCGAGCGCAGAAGTGCACTACCTTATCACAAGGAGCCACATATGCGCGTGTGCAATGCAAGTATAGGCTTCCTGCGAGCACAGAAGTGCACTACCTTATCACAAGGAGCCACATAATTGGAGGCCTCCGATGTCAATCAGTTATGACAATAAAATATGTGAGCAAAATTAATACTCTGTATATCATAATATTGTTATGTTGTTTGGGTGACAAGAGAGTTCAGGGTGGTCAAAGGTGCCTAGGTTTAATTGAGAAATGAAAAAGTTGCAATCAGTTGATTTTTTTCCACCATAGCAAATGTATGGTCATTCAACTATGCATCTCTTTATATAGGCAAATGCACGTATTGTGCATGTATGATACTTTAACAAATGGATAATTCAGTTTTTGGTTAGGACGAATCTTGATGGCTTCACATATGAGAGTGTGCTTTCATGATAACGCACGGACACACCAGATAACATGGAACAATATATTTTTCTCCCGTTGCAACGCACGGGCATTTTTGCTAGTCTCTCCCTAATAATAATAAAGCACGGATTGACTCCGTGGGTTCACCGTCATAATACGCTTCTTTCCGTGATTTTACGCTTTCAATTTGAATTTAAAACATATATGCGAGGTGGTACTAAAACCGTTTCGTTCACTGGTGACAATTGTTTCCGAGCGTAGTTGATGTTGGGCTGGAGCCAGGCGATAGATGGACCAACTCTGGCCCATCTCATCTATACGTTTTAGTTTTTTCCTTTAGAAAAAAAAATCGCTGGTCGTTTGTCTTCCGGCTCAAGTCTACGATTCCTATAGGGAGTTGGAAACCAGCGGCACTAGACATGTAGCCACACAATAACCCCTGGCAAAACCATATTAAAGGAAAACTTCTAGGCAATAGATACCTTGTTTATAGAAACGGAAAAACCAACGGGCCACCCACACCGTTCCGATCCTGCCTTTTGTGATTTGCTCGAGATCGATTGCGATCTCGGGTTTAGGTCCGCTGCAACCAAGGCGAGTGCGCCCGTAATCGTCGGCGAGACTAGCCAAGTCATGGCCGTACGTGGAGATGGATTCGTCGCGACCTGCCATGGCACGGCTGTACGTGGAGAGATGGACGTGAAGCAGGATGAGGGCCATCGGATCGAGGCATCTGGGAGCAAGGCTGAACCTGCCGCCGTCATTGATGTCGATGATGGTAATGCGAAGGACGTAGATGCAGGTGGGACTGGACGTGGAGAACATGCTCTGTGCTAGGATTAGCATCCAGCATGACGATGATGATGACATGTCGCTGGGCGTGAGTGTGGACAAGCAGAAGGCCATCAGCAACGAACACACATAATTAGCACTTGTTGTGAGCGGATCATCGTCACCTCAAGGCCAACTCACCAATCCTCTCATCCCCGCAAAAAAAAACCCTCACCAATCCTCTCTAAGTACGCGCAAATGCATTCTGCGACGAGCAGCGCCAACTGTGCTTGATCATCAACGATCTGTACTTGTTATGTCGAACTTGACGGGCTCATCATGGTGGACACGGTCCGGTCAGGGCACGACACGGCACAGGTTTGCACCGGCCGCGACCGGTTCGGTTCAAAGTGCCCAGTGGGCCTGTTTCCCTGAACCGGACCGGCAAGGCGAAAGCTCGGTCAGGACCGAGGGACCAAGCAGTGGCTGGGGTGCATGAGCTGCGTGTGTCCCTTGCGCCTTCGAGCGTGCCCTGCGTGTGTGCCTAGCGTGCTTGCGTGTCTGTGCCGTGCCATGTCTTAAAGAGCAAAACCTCCGGTTGTTTGCTGTAGACAAAGAGGCAGTTCATCTATGGTAGCATCTCATTCCGGTTCGCGGGGAACTCCGCCACCAGCCGGCACTGTCACTACATACTACTCCCTTCGTTTCAAAATAAATGACTCAACTTTGTACTAAAGTTAGTATAAAAATGAGTCATCTATTTTGAAACAGAGGGAGTACGTGTCGCTTTCAATTTCATCAGATTACTAATCAGCTTGTACTGCAATACTAACTGTATGTGCATCAATTGATTGCAAATTCATACATCGTATGTGGGAACGACCATGACGAGATCAACTTTGAGTTCCTGGGAAACAAGACGGAGAACACCAACGTGTGCATGTTCACTGACGTGTTTGTCAGCAACCGAGGTGCACTTGGAACATGACAATGGATCCCCTTCCCTCCTCCTTCCCCTCCCGCCCTCTCCCCCGTTCGCCGGCCGTGGTTCGGCCTTCCTCCTTCCCTCTCGCCGGTGCTCACTCCCCCCCTCCCCTCCCCTGCCTGCTCGCAGGTGGTGCTCTCTCCGCCGTCTTCTCCGCTACCTGCGCTTGGATCTCGTTTCTGGGTCCTTGCGTTCGATGAGGAGGATCCGCGGTCGGCTGCCTCCTCCCCCCGCTGCCCTTCGCCCTGCACTGGGGGGTGGCGTAACCCCTCGTCGCTCCCCACTCCCGCAAGTTTGCTCCTGGTGGCCGGGGTCGGTCGGTGGATGCGGCTCCGCCTGCTGCCAGCTAGATCTGGGTTTCTCGCCGTCGGCGCAAGTCTGGTAAGTTTGCCGTTGCTTCTCCTGGGCCTGGGATCCTGGGTGGTGCTCCTGATGGGGAGCTCGGAGGCTCTCCATCTCTCTCCTGATGTCTCCTCGGCTGCCTCGTCGCCGGCGGCGGCGACGTCGGGGTCGCTGGTGGCGTTGGCGTCGTGTGCCCTAGATCTCGATTTTGCCTCGGTGGCCAATGGGTCGCGGGCCGATCCCCCGCTTGGGCCTGTTGGGCCTTTCACTTCGGCTCTGCCCAGTGGGCCTACTCTTCCACCCCCTCTCTCTTCAGTGGCTGAATTCCCCCCTCTTGTCTCTTCCGGCCCAATTAGGCCCCTCGGTCTGGTCCCTGCTTCCCATCCCCCTTCGGCCCATCTTACGCGTCAGGCCCAGGTGGGCACCGCTCGGTCGGGCTATATATTGGATACCCCGCGGCTCGTCTCCCCCTTTGCTAGGGTTTCCGGCTTCCTCTTCCGATCTGTGCCGTCATCGTCTCCCCATCCGTCGCCTCGTCAGATCTAGCCCTCCTCCCCCTCTTCTCCTTCCTTTCGCTGCGGTGCTCGCCATGGATAAGTCGCGGGGTTCTTCCTGCGAGGCGGTCTCGGGCAGCAAGCGTCGCCATGAGGACTACCCTGCTTCTGCGGTGGACCTGGAGCTCGAGGCTTTACTCCGCTCCAAGCTGGAGGCGGAGCAGGCGGCGCGCGAGCAGGTGGCTCGTGACCGCGTGGCATGGGCTTTGGGTCCGGAGTGGTTGCAGCGCTCGGAGCAGGAGCGCGCGCCTGGATCTGGTCCGCAGGGATCTGGATCTGGCCCCTCCCTCTCTCCGGCGCTGGACCCGTGGGAGGCGGCGGCGGCCTCTGGCGGTGGGGTTTCTTCTTTGTCTGCCTCCCTGCCTGCCTCCGGCGTGGGGCGTGGCTTGTCTACTCCGACGCGTTTCCCCCCTCCCCCTCGCCCAGCTGGTATCGGTGCTGGATCTCGTCCGCCGCCCCGGTCCTTCGCAGGGCTGGCGCGTCGGCCGCCCGGCCCGGCCTTTGGGGTGCCTCCCTCTTCGGGGGTGGGTGACGGGCTGCTTCCCCCTCCCTCGTCGCTTCCGCAATCCCGCCCCTCCTCTGCTTCCCAAAGCAACCCATCTGCGCTCACTTGCTTCGCTTGCCATAGGCCTGGCCATTTCCAATCTCGATGTTCCAACCCTCCGTTTTGCTTGATATGTCGTTCCGATGGTCACCTCACGGTCAACTGCATGAATAGGCAGAAGCCTCCCTCAGTTCTTCAGTTCGGCTCGGGCCTCCCCGGTTGCGCCTTCTTCGCTTTTGATAGTGATCTGCCAGTTCTGGAGATGGCGCCCGCTCTGTCCAATGCTGTGATTGTCACGGTGAAGGATCAAAAGATCTCGCCCTAAACTCTTCTTGAAGGGCTTCGCATTTGGGATGAGGCTGGGTGGGATTGGCAAGTGGTGCAGATCTCTGATTATGAGTTTTCGGTGGTGTTTCCCTCCAAAGAGTGTTTACGGATGATTGCTTCGTGTACGAGTTTCACTTTGCCCCTCAACCAACTGGTGGTTTCTGTCAAAGCGGCGTCTTGCAATGGTACGGCAGTTGGGCCTCTCTCCCAGGTTTGGGTTCTGATTGATGACTTGTCTGCTGGTCTTCGTTCGTCTGCCTTTCTCATGGCTTTTGGGGTTTTGATTGGGAAGCCCATGGAGGTGGATGAGGATTCCATGAACAAGGTTGGCCCCGCAAGGATGAAGGTTTGGTGTGTGGATCCAGAGCGTGTGCATGGCACGATTGATATCTTCCCCTCCCCCAATGGTATCAGACTTCGGGTGCGGGTGGAGGGGACGGCTGCTTTTTAGGCTGCACCTCCCCCTCCTCCCCCTTCTAACCCTTCGGACAAGCATGATAAGGAGGGGGATGGATCTATGGGTGGTACTAATCAGAGCAATGGATCTAACCTCCGCTTCACCCAATCTGAGTGGGATGGTTTGGCTAAGTTTGAACGTGAGCTGTTTCACTCCCAAGCTCCTTCTGGTACTGCACCCCGCGAGGATGTGGCGAACCCTCCTGCTGCCCCGATAGTCTCTGCTGCTGGTGATGATACGCTGAAGCACCCTCCTATGTCAGCTACCCCCATGTCTGGTGCCTGCTCCAACCTTCCGGTCCGACCGCTCTCCCCCACTCGCTCGGAAATTGAGGATCTTCCTGCCTCCCCTGTCCGCGACGTGGTGGGATCCCAGTCCCTCCGGAAGAAGAAATCCTCAGTGCGCAAATTCTCGGCTAAGAGCAGGAATTCATCGGGCTCGAAGCAATCCATGACTGGGGTTTGCCGTCGTCTCGACAAGGATATGGGGTCTATGTCTCGTTCGGGCCCTCCTCCGGCCTCTCCTGCTGCGCGGTCACCTGCTATTCGGTCTCCTACGTACATCCACGGCTCGCAAAGGCAGGCGGGTGGTGAATTCGGGTGGCTCTATCATTGAGCGGGCGGAGAAGCGGGCTGCGACGAAGGATCTCTCCCCCCCCCCCAGGTACTTCCCCCGTCCCCACTTCTGTTTCTTCCCTGGTTCGGTTAGTTTTACCTTCTCTTTCGGATGATCATCTTTTAAATATTATGTCGGACGTGGGAGTGGTGGTTGATACTTCTGTTGGATCTCCTAGTTCTCTTCTTGCTATCATTCGGGCTAACGAGATGGCTCAGGCGGCCATATCTAAAGCCAAAGAGGTCGTTGCCTCTCAGGCTGGGGCTTCTAGTAATTCCCAGGGTGCAGAGGCGGGTGCAGAAGCTGGTAGTGGCCAGCCCCAACCCAACTTATCCAGGAGGGGCACGAATAAACGAGCTAAATCCTGCGCGGCTCCTAGCAGGTCGAGTCTCCGCATTAAGAACCTATCTTATAAATGAGGGCTTTATTCTGGAATATTAGAGGGTTCGGTGCTAGGGGGCACTGCGACCAACTCAAAGATCTGGTACGCTCCAATTCTATTGACTTCGTGGGGTTGGTTGAAACCTTTAAGGAATCTTTTTCCCCTAATGACTTCTCTACTATCGTGGGCATGGACAGATTCAATTGGCACTCGTTACCTGCTTCGGGCCACTCGGGTGGGATCTTGATAGGCTCTAATAAAGATATTTTTGATTTTGTTGCATTTGATCATGGGATTTTTTTGGGCTAGTTCTGTACTTTGTCATAAAGCCATGAATACCCTCTGTGAGTTTATCGTCATTTATGGGCCTGCGGACCATTCTTTGTCGCCTTTATTTCTTAATGAGCTTTCTGTGAAGATCGAATCCTGCAATCTCCCGATGGTTATAGGGGGAGACTTTAATCTTCTGCGGTGTCCTTCTGATAAAAGTAACGATATCTTCTCCTGGCCTCTAGCTAATGCCTTTAATGACTTTATCAGTGTCAATGCTATTCATGAGCTTCCCCGGGGCGGAGCTCGTTATACCGGTCCAATCATCAGGCTAACCCTATTAGATCTGTGCTTGATAGAGTCTTCATTTGTCCTAGGTGGGATTCCATGTTTCCTAGGGCCTCCCTCGGTGCCAAATGCATAGTTGGCTCTGACCATACCCCCTTATTTCTTGACGATGGTTCTGTCAGCCTTAGACCTCCGGCTAGATTTCAATTTGACGCCTCTTGGCTGTCTGTAGATGGTTTTATCGAGATGGTGGCCTCAAAGATATCCCTCCTTCTCTCCTCCAACGCTCGCTCTTTTGGGCCGCTGGATGACTGGCACTCGTGCTCTTACAACCTCCGTAAATTTCTTAGAGGCTGGTCTCGCAACCGTGCGGTGGAGGATCGTCGTACCAAATTATTCCTTGAGGCTCAGATTGCGTCTCTTGATCTCGCGGCTGACTCCACTGGGCTTTCTAATGATGGCTGGGCGGTTTGATATAACCTTGAGGCCGCTTTAATGTAGTTGCACCACCAGGCTGAGGTTTATTGGCGCCAGCGGGGCACTCTCAATTGGACTCTAAAAGGTGACTCCCCTACGGCTTATTTCTTTGCAATCGCGAACGGTAGGAGAAGGCGATGTGGTATCAATAGCCTGATGATCAATGGTGTGCGCTCTTCGGACCAGTCTGCTATTATGGCTCATGTGGTGGACTTCTTCTCTTCGCTGCTGGGGGCTAAGCCTCAATCGGGCTTCTCCATTTCCCCTTCCCTTTGGAACATAGGCCTTAAAATTTCACCCGAGGAAAATGCCTCCCTGATGATCCCCCTTTCTGATCAGGAAATTTGGGATGTAGTTAATTCTTCTAATCCTAATGCTGCCTCTGGGCCAGACGGCTTCTCTATTCCTTTCTTTCGGAAATTCTGGCCTCAGTTGAAACAGCTGGTCTGTAAGGTCATCCAGGGTTTTTGTCTTGGTACTATCGATATCTCCCGCCTGAATTACGCAGTGATTTCCCTGATCCCCAAGGTTAAGGGTGCTGAATTAATCTCTCAATTCCGTCCTATTGCTTTGATTAATAACTTCACCAAATTTCTGGCTAAGGGTTTTGCGAATCGATTGTCGCCGGTTGCGCATAGAGTTATCAGCCCCTTCCAATCTGCTTTCATCAAAGGTCGTTTCATTCTAGATGGTATCCTATCTTTGCACGAGATTGTGCACGACCTTCACTCTCGGAGATCTAAAGCGATTATCCTTAAGTTAGATTTTGAGAAAGCTTATGACTCGGTTAGCTGGTCTTTCCTCAAACAGGTCTTGCTTGCAAAAGGCTTCGACGGAGCTTATGTGCATCGTGTCATGCAGTTGGTCTCGGGTGGTCATACTGTCGTTTCTGTGAATGGGTTCATTAGCAATTTCTTCGCCAATGGCAGAGGCCTCCGCCAAGGGGACCCTGCCTCCCCTGTTCTTTTTAATTTTGTGGTCGATGCCTTTTCGTGCATGCTCACTAGGGCGGCCCATTGTGGTCACATCACTCCAGTGGTCTCCCATCTACTCCCGGAGGGGGTATCCCATTTGCAATATGTTGATGACATAATTATCTTGGTGGAGCTGGACGATACATGTATTGCCAACCTTAAATTCATCTTGCTTTGTTTCGAAGTTGTATCGGGCCTTAAGATTAACTTCTCTAAAAGTGAGGTCTTAGTGACAGGTGTTGATGATGCGAAAGCCTTGCGGGTGGCCAGGCTTCTTAACTGTTCCTTGGGTTCCTTCTCCTTTAAGTATCTAGGCCTTCCAATCTCTCCTGTCTTGCTTCACTCTAAGGACTTTGCTCCGGCGGTCGCTAAAGTGGGAAACAGGGTGCTCCCTTGGAGGGGGAGATATAATACCAACGCTGGCAAAGTTGCTCTAATTAACTCCTGCTTATCTTCTCTCCCTATGTTTCTTATGGGCTTCTATCTTCTCTCGGCTGGCGTCCATGCTGGCTTTGACAAACATAGGGGAGCCTTTTATTGGAACTCCGCGGATAACAAACGGAAATATAGGCTGGTAAAGTGGCAATGTATGTGTAAGCCTAAAAACCTTTGGGGGGGGGTAGGCATTATTAATACTCAGGTGATGAACATATGTTTGCTTATTAAGTGGTGGTGGAAAATTATGACTAGCGGGGCCGATTCCCTTTGGTTTTCGATTCTCAAGGCTAAATACTTCCCACATTCTAGCCCGATGTTTGCCACCGCTCATCGCGGATCTCAATTCTGGAAGTCCCTTGTCAAAGTCAGGCCTACCTTCCTGGAAAATGTTAAATTTATCGTGGGTAACGGGACTGCGGTCCGCTTCTGGCTGGACTGGTGGTCTGGGGATGCCCCCCTAGCTGTTAGTTTGCCGGTTTTGTTTTCGTATTGCCCTAAACCTGATATCTCCATCGCGGAGGTGGCGGCTAATAACTGGGATCTGGCTTTTCGTCGTTCCCTGTCTCCTGAAGAGTTGGAAGACTGGCAAAGCCTCTCTGCCCTCTTCCCTGTGCTCTCGGAGTCTTCTGACACTGTGGTTTGGCCTCATTCGGCCTCTGGCAGGTTTTCGGTTAAGTCGTTGTACTCAAGGCTTATCGGTGGTACCCCTTCGAGCAGATTTTCTTGTGTCTGGAAATCCAAAGTCCCTCCTAAGATTAAAATTTTCCTTTGGCAAACTTTTCGTGGCCGCCTACCGGCGGCTGACCAGATTAAAAAGCGCAATGGGCCAGGCTCGGAGTTTTGTCATTTATGTGGTGCCTTGGAAAACTCGGAACACATTTTTTTCCATTGCGTCCTGGCTAAGTTGGTTTGGAGTTGTGTTAGATCTTGGCTTCAGGTTTCTTGGAACCCTTCTTCTTTCTCTGAGCTTAGAAACCTAGCCAAAGTTTTGGTTGGGGTTACCAAGAGGGTGTTCTGGGTCGGCCTGGGTGCCTTATGCTGGGCTCTATGGACTATTAGGAACAAATTTACTATTGAACATATCTTCCCGTCTAAGCCTGCTGACGTTCTTTTCAAATCATGTATATTATTGCAGCAGTGGAGATCATTGACTAAGGATGAAGATCGGGATGCCCTGGACTTGCTCATCGCCAAAATTCGGGCTTCGGCATCCCACATCTCCGGGCTGGACCCCGTCGTCTAATCAGGGTGTCGCTGTTATCGTAGTTTGGTTCTAGTCTTCTCCCTTCCGGCCTGCGCGCCGTGTAATGCAGGTTGCCTGTACCCCTTACATTCGTTTGCTGGTCCCAAACTATCTGTTCGGTGTACTGCGATGTTTCGCCTGTTGGTTTCGTTCTTGTTCGGGTCTGTGACGCTGCCGTGTGGCTTTATTTATAAAGTCGGGCTATGGCTTTTTCTCTAAAAAGGTGCACTTGGAACGAACACATGCGGATGAGAGATTGCTCGAGGAAGAAGAAAGACAGTTGTTTTGCGCCGCACAAACTAAACAGCTTTTATGTCGGTATTTCTCTGCTATTTATTCAGCCTTACAGAACATCCACAACACTCTGACAAACCACAAGCAGACCGATGAGGCGCGAGACTCGCTCCAGGCAGTTAGACCCGCGAGCTAATCTAGCTAAAAGAGAGAAAGCGTTCGAGACTAACCTGACGGAAAATCGAAGTGCTAACTGAACTAACTGAAAAAGTGGCAGGGCTTGAGATTTATTCAACAGTGTTCGCCGGCCTCGTGGGCAAGAAGAAGATGCAGTTCGTGCCCTGCGTTCGGCGTGCATGGGCCGCACCGCTTCATTGCGTTAGCGAAGCCGGGGACGTGACGGCTGCGACAAATTTGATGGCGGCGGCCAGCGGCCATGGTCAGGGAAGAGAGACGCGTGCGTCGTGTAGGCGGCGTTCTGGACCAATTCATGACGCAGGCACGAAGATGGCGGTGCGGTGGTTCACTCGGGGATTGCCGGTGGCCGCGACGATGTGGAACGGCTGCCGCGGCTAGCCGTGGACGAGCGCCTCGCCGCCTTGACAAAATATGGATGCACAGGATTATGCTACTAACATTGTGGAGCGTGTGCTGTTACGATGCTATGACATCTACACTCTGGAAAAAGATCCCAGTTTGATTTACAGTTGATGCTAGATATTTTTCTGGGATCTACTTTTGACGGGTCAATCTGGTTTGTTGGCTGCTAGGTGGATTCATAAGATGCTACAGTGCGCCACGGAGAGGTACACAGGTTCCCCACAGCTACATGTATGTATCATAAAGTTTCATCTTTCAATTTTGAAGTTCAATATTGACTCCTTGATCCTGTTTCTTAGGGTTCATGATTGACAATTGATATTGGATTATGGAACTAAAATGTCTACTCTGTAACTGAATGTTCATGGATGTCTTAAAAGGAGAGCAATTCGGACCATAAATGTACAGTATATTTGATGGATCCGTCTAATCTATACTTGAAATTACAGTGTGTAATTTATTTAGACACTATATATATGTTTGATGGAGCCTTCTACGTTGGACTGTTTGGACTTGAAATTACAGTGTACAATTTCCTTCCGACTTGCTAATTCAAATTTGCTCATTTTAGACTCAATAATAATAATAATAATTCTAAACAACATAATAATCTAGAAAATATTTTTCGATGGATGTTTCTTTACATCTTATATCATTATGATGTGAGATGGGTTACATGTCTCTAAATGATTTTAGCAGAGTTGTTATTTAACATCCGTAAGCCATTGTTGGCAAGGGTGAGATGGAGGATAAGTTTCAATGTGGTATTCCGTTTTGAAATTGAGAGTGTGGGCTGGTGGAGAGGGTCCTTTTTTCGCGGGAAGGTGGAGAGGGTCCTTCAGCCATGCTTCTTAGGGTAAATGTGTTCGATACTTTTTTTGGAAAAGGCATGGCGCAAGAGTTCGTCGTAGTGTGCATCCACACCAATGCCGCCTGATCTCGTCGAGGAGTGGAGATGTACAACCGAGTGCTTATGTGATGATGACATCATGGATCAGACGCCAATGTCTATGCCCGTTATGTCGTAGGATTGTCCTATTCTTTTCCTCCCGTTGCAACGCACGGGCATTTGTGCTAGTCTCTCCCTAATAATAAAGCACGGATTGGGTCTCCGGGTTCACCGTCGCGGTAATTTTGCTTAAAAACCCTGAGAGTTTATAGGAATCAACCCGCGGTCCGCTGTAGTCCGACCGTAAGTGGAAAAGAAAAAAACGTTCCGTACGCAACCTAGACTCGTCCGTCGTTAAAATTGCAGCCCCACACGAGAACCAGGGTTCCGCCGCCGCCGCGCCCCACCCCCTGCTGGACGTCCCCCCCTGCTCCTCGTTCGCTGAATCCAGACAAGATCGGCAGGATCCGCCGCATCCCTCACGACCCTCTCTCGCGTTCATCTCGCTGGAAATCGCGAGGCAGCCCCGCTCGGAAGCCACCGCTCCCTCCTCCTGTTCGTTTTCTCTCACAACTTTTTTTCCAGATCGAGAGATATTAGAGGGGTTGGCAGGGGCGACAGCGATGCGGCATTGGACATGTGTGGCGGCGTGCTCGGAGAGCGGGGAGGGGTGCTGTGGTGGTGGAGATGGCCGACGCCGTAGACAAGCGCTGGGAGCTTCTGAAGCCATGGCCGAGCGAAGGGGAGAGCCGCCGTGCTAGACGAGAACAACAACCATGGTAGATGATGTTCAGGGAGATATTACAAACTGCTAGATGTTGCTACTGTATTGACTATAAGCTGCTGGATTTCTTGCTCCCAAGTATACTTGCTTATCTATGCTATAATGGAAAATAGCCTAACCGTTGGACCTTCAGTTTATTATATTTTCTTCTTTGTTCTTGGTAGACATGCGCAAGTCAATTATTAACAATTATTAATGAAATCGAACAAATGTTTGCTAATTCAAAAAATGTTCATGCATTTTAAAAAATGTCCTAAAATTTTGAAAAGAGTTTGTGAATTGCAAAAGAGATTATTAATTCATAAAATGTTCAGGCATTTCAAAAAATGTCCGTGAGTTCAAAAAATTCCACTAATTTCGCAAGAAAATGTTTGTCTTTTCTAGAATTGTTCGCCAATTCAAAACAAAATTCTTAGAAACCGTTCGCTATATAAAAAAATGTTCGTAATATTATCTTGTTTAGTAAATAGTAAAAAAATGTTCACGATTTTGAAAAATGTTCCCAAATTTGTAAAAATGTTCAGGAATAATTGGAATATTATAGTATGTTTAAAAAAACGTTCTTGAAATTTAAAATAATTCTTTGAAATACCAAGTTTTTGGCAACCATAATATTTTTTTCGAAAATGTGAACTTTGCTTCAATTTGTGAATATTTTTTTAAAAATATACATTTTCTGGCATTTATGAACAAATCTTCAAAATCATGCGATGGATGTGAACAAAATGTGGTCATCGTCATTGAAGATTATGATTTTTTTTCTCCCGTTGCAACGCACGGACTCTTTTGCTAGTCTCTCCCTAATCTCCCCCTAATAATAAAGCACGGATTGGGTCTCCGGGTTCACCGTCGCGTCCTGTTTACACAAAAGTCCTTATGATCTTTTAGAATTTACCCGCAATCCAGAAAAACGTTTAGTTCCAGAAGTCCGACTCCCCCGCTGTCCCGTCCGCACGTATCGAATAGTCCCACCGTGCCCCCGTACAACAAACTCCACTGATTTATATATTTTTGCAGATTGGCTCTCCACAAGCCAAGCAACAGGAGCTCGATGAGATTGACCGGAACAATGATGATTGCCCAGAGCAGAGCAGGGGCCGGTAGCCGGAGAAAAACGGGAGCATCAGGTGCGAGGCGGGGGAGGGGTGGAGGAGGTCGACCGGACTCCAGTGGCGGACCGAGGGCAGGCACGGGCGCGAGGACTTAGCAAGGTCCGACGGCAGGCACGGGGACCCCGACTGGACGACCGCCGTGGCGCAGAAGACGGCGACGACAGGACCTCGAGACCGAGCTCGGACCGGACCATGGCGGGACGACGGAGACGGGGGGCACGCGGGGACCCCGACTGGACGGCCGCCGCGGCGCACGGCGGCTCCCTGGTGGCGACGGAGAGGCAGCTGCAGAAGATGGCGACGACAGGACCTCGAGGCCAAGCTCGAACGGACCATGGCACAGAGGAAGGGAGAGGAAGGAGAGTAGGGGCACGAGGGCACAGAGTCCGGGTCGCCGACGAGAGCCGCGAGGAGACGGCCGCGCGAGGTGTCCGCTGGATCCGGGGACGGAGGAAGACGATGCCGCTCGGCCCCGCCGATTATATTAAATTAATAACATGTCGGCTGGAGCCGATGCGTCTCACCAAAGTGTGCGTGTTTTTTTCCTTTATACAAACAGCCTATCTGATGTCTACAACGACGTTTAGGCCAATCCAAATAGTGACAAAAGAAGAATAGCCAAGCAAACATACATTCTCTTAAAGAAAATTCAACATAGTAAAAACCCTTGCATTCAAATATTTTAAACAATTACTTCCTCTGTTTATTTTTATAAGACTTTGAAGACATTTCAGACAATGTTCAAAACAACCCATTTTGAGTTGTCTGAAACGACTTACAAAAGTGAACGGAGGGAGTATAAAAAATCCAACTTCAACACACCACTACTCTTTCGTCCGATGATAGTGTGAATCTGAATGAGACGACGTCAAAGGACATGAATACGGCTTCATCAATCTTTTTCAATGACGGACGCCAAAATTCTACCATCATTGACGATGGTGACGAACATGAAAACTGGCAACTCGAATGTGTCACTAAAAAACGTGTGACAACTTTTGTTCTCTTCCGGTGCAAACAGACACATTACATTGTTGCATTCAAAGGTTGAAAGAAAATGTATAGATGCAGACAGTCACATATACTCACCTCAATGAATGTGATTTGAAATTGATGAAGTCACACACAAGCGTCTTGCATTCAAATATTTGAAAATTTTATTAAAAAAATCCAACTTCAACACACCACTATTCTTCCATGCGATGATAGTGCAAATCTGAATGAGATGTCATCCATGAATACGGCTCCATCAAACTTTTTTTAATTGCGGACTCCAAAATCCTACCATCATCGACAATGATGACGAACATCAAAAGTGGTAACACGAATGTGTCACTAGAAACGTGTGCACCGGCTTTTTTTCTTCGAGTGCAAACAAGCACATTAAATTGCTGCATTCAAGTGTTGAAGAAAAAGTATAGATGCAGAGGCTCACATACACTCACCTCAACGAATTAGATTTAAAATTGATGAAGTCCTCCACAAGCGTCTCGCTATGAACGAGAACTTGCCTCCAACTAAAAGAATATTCCATAGTAATGGGCATTAAAGCATGATGATATGAATTTCTTCTATACCTCGACACTCACATCCCTACACCCGTCATGTTGCGATTGATGGCTGTTTTGCTTGACATTTTAATTTTTTCTCCCGTTGCAACGCACGGGCTCTTTTGCTAGTCTCTCCCTAATAATAAAGCACGGATTGGGTCTCCGGGTTCACCGTCGCAGTTTTGCAATAAAGTCCCTGTTGTTTTTTCTATTGAACCCGCAGTCTTTTTCTAATGTGAGAAAACGTTTCGTCCAGGTTTTTGTAAAAAAAAAACAGGAACATACACGACCACGGCCACGGGCTCTCCTCTCTCCCTCTCCTCCCGATCCCAGCCACCAGGAGGCGCACGACCTGCGCAACGCTCGATCCGGTGCCACGCCGGCCGATGCCGACGCCGGTGATCGGAGCACACTACACCACCGGCCTGGCGGCCTGCCTCAGCTCCTCCTTTCCTTCACGCGCCCGACCTCCTCGTTGTACGCCGCCCGGGAGGGCTCGCGCTTGCCGCTCGACCAGAGCCACCGCCAGCCAGTCCGGTGCCGCGCCGGCCGCCGGCCGATGGCCGATGGAGGTGTTCGAAGCATCCTGCACCATCAGTCTTCTTCGTCTCCTCCTTTCCTTCGCATGCCTGAGCTCCTCGCTATACGCCGCCCGGGAGGGCTTGTGCTCGCCGCTCGACCAGAGCCACCGCCAGCCGGTCGTCGCTGCACTTGCCCGCGACCTCTCCGCCCCCTCTACACCGCCCTTCACCTCAACTTCAGACGCACATGTGTTTGTGGATGTTCTCAGTTATTTTCTGCAGACAAGGTGTTTGTGTGTTTGTCCCAGCCAGTTTCAGTAACAGATCCTTGAGGTAAACTCCCACATATGAGACTAACTCTCCTTTCATATGATTCAAAAAATGGTATGATGGTGGGAGTTAATTGGGTTACTAGAATAATGGGTTGCTAATTAATTTACATCATGTGGAGTCTCAAGACACATGGGTACGCCGGCTCCTATTGTGTGACAAATGTATTATCAAATTTTTCTTTAATCATATAAAGAAATTGCAGTTAGGTGTTGCCCTTTTTATGCCTAGACACAGCAGCTCCAATAAGATCTGGACGCTTTCTTTCTGTGAATTTACGTTTTGAGTTTGAACATAAAATATATAAGCGAGGTGGTACTAATTCAGGGAATCACGCGAGCACGTATTTGACGCAGGGAGCTCCTACTCGGCACATTCAGCTTCGCTTAGCCCTTTTGGCGCTCGCGCGCGCAGCCTAACGGGCCGGCCCAGCAGCTACTTCTAATCTAAAAGTATAAGTGAAAAGGAAAATTAACGACGGAAAATATACGCTAGAGCTGGGATTCGAACCCACATGTTTTTGTTAAACTTGCTTCTCTCCGCACAACAACCACTGCGCCAAAGGCCACTGTGTGTTGTAGAATACGAAAACAACTCTATTTAATACTTCGCATATTGTACCCATACCTGCACTACCTACGTGTGTTCAGCTAACCACTAGGGCTGGCCCATTTTTTTTTGAGAGAACATATGTTTTTCAAAAAAAAATGAAACCTCACAAATTTCGGAAAAAGTTCATTAACATGCATAAAAACATCTCCCTATTCAAGAGAAGCCCAATGATTTTAAAAAAAGTTTGTCAATTTACAAAAATAGTTCACAATTTTTTTAAAAAAGTTCATCAAAAATTTGAAAAAAAAGTTCACCAATTTGAAAAAAGTTCATCAACTTAAGAAAGTAGTTCACAAAAAATTAAAAAATGTTCATAAAAAATTTAAAAAAAAGTTCATCAATTTGCAAAAATAGTTCATCCAATTTGAAAAAAAGTTCATTGAATTTGAAAAGAGTTCAAAGATTTTGAAAAGGGTTCATCGAATTTGAAAAAGTTCATCGATATTGAAACAAAATAATCAATTTTTAAAAGTAGTTCACAAAAATTATTAAAAGTTCATAGATTTGAAAAGAAAAGTTTATCAAATTTAGAAAAATCATTGAATTTGAGAATGTTCACGTATTTAAAAAAACGAAGTCAGTGAGGGAAAGAAACCAGGAAGAAGAAGAAACGAAAAACGCAAAAAAGAAAAGAAAAAGGGAAAAAAAGAAAAAGGGAAAAGGAAAAGAAACGAATAAAGCAAAGAAAGAGTTGAATATTATCAGATCGTATTGTGTGTCATGGTGGTTATACTATCGAACATCAATCCAGCAATTCTGTGGTTCGAGTTGCAATGACGGCTCCCTTCTTTTTTGCGGAATAGAGTATGCGGTAACGGGCCGGCCCAGTACGGGGTGCTGCAGGCGCCCGTTTGCAGAATACACGTTAATGGGTGCCTGCAGCGCCAAATAGGATTTGCTTTTGACGCTTTCTGCGTCAAAAAGACGTCCGTTCGCATAGGAATGGAGCGATTGGGCCGGCCCATTTGGATTGACCTCGCACGTGAGGTCGGGCGACAAATGCATAAAAAGAAAAAAGCGAGCCACCTAGGATTCAAACTGTGGACCTCCACTTTATTCACCCGACAAGCTAGCCACTGCACCAACTAAAACTTTTGTGACATACCTGTGGGCAAATACAAATGAACTGAAAACCGAAATACATGCATATTTTTTCTACCGTATATATTTTCAAATAAAGTCCCTGTTGTTTTTTCTATTGAACCCGCAGTCTTTTTCTAATGTGAGAAAACGTTTCGTCCAGGTTTTTGTAAACAAAAAAACAGGAACATACACGACCACGGCCACAGGCTCTCATCTCTCCCTCTCCTCCCGATCCCAGCCACCAGGAGGCACACGACCTGCGCGACGCTCGATCTGGTGCCACGCCGGCCGATGCCGACGCCGGTGATCGGAGCACACTACACCACCGGCCTGGCGGCCTGCCTCAGCTCCTCCTTTCCTTCACGCGCCCGACCTCCTCGCTGTACGCCGCCCGGAAGGGCTCGCGCTTGCCGCTCGACCAGAGCCACCGCCAGCCAGTCCGGTGCCGCGCCGGCCGCCGGCCGATGGCCGATGGAGGTGTTCGAAGCATCCTGCACCACCAGTCTTCTTCGTCTCCTCCTTTCCTTCGCATGCCTGAGCTCCTCGCTGTACGCCGCCCGGGAGGGCTTGTGCTCGCCGCTCGACCAGAGCCACCGCCAGCCGGTCGTTGCTGCACTTGCCCGCGACCTCTCCGCCCCCTCTACACCGCCCTTCACCTCAACTTCAGACGCACATGTGTTTGTGGATGTTCTCAGTTATTTTCTGCAGACAAGGTGTTTGTGTGTTTGTCCTGGCCAGTTTCAGTCACAGATCCTTGAGGTAAACTCCCACATATGAGACTAACTCTCCTTTCATATGATTCAAAAAATGGTATGATGGTGGGAGTTAATTGGGTTACTAGAATAATGGGTTGCTAATTAATTTACATCATGTGGAGTCTCAAGACACATGGGTACGCTGGCTCCTATTGTTTGACAAATGTACTAGTAAGCGTGCACGTGCAACGCACGTCTCAGTCGAAGTAAAATTTTGTAGGTATAAAATTCCGAATTCAAACTTTAGGATGACACAATATATTGACTATGCGAAATTAATAGAATGCAGCCTTTCTGCACAATACAACAGCGAGCATGATGAACCTTATTTGCGGAAAAGCAACTACATAAAATCTCGGTAAATTTAAGAAGAGAGATGTCTCTAAGACCTGTTGAAAGATCTTACCAGTGCTTGGAAAGGAGTCAATTGCAGTAACAGTTACGTAAGAGATGATGCACTAATCTCTTCAGAAGCTTTCTTGCTTATTCAGAATTCTTGAGTTCAGCATAAAACACATCAGGATTTAACAATCTGGTTAGTTGTAGTCGATTTTTCATGTTATCTTTTACCGAAATGTTGAAGCTCGGCAATGTTTTTCATGGTTCGGTATGTCAGAGTAAAATAATTATGTGGCCTGTCAAGTCTCTATCCTAGGTTATTTACAATCTCAAACGATGAAAACTTGCTTTCTACAGTTCAGATAGGTTATAATTTACTACTTTTTACTCAAAGTTCTGATGTCTACTGATCTCTCTCAGTCTTATGGCTGAGATTAACATAATTGCAGAAAGTCGTATCAACTCAAATTTTAGTCTGCACTGGAAACCACAAAACAATTTCCAGGAAGATGTTTTTTGAAGAACAGAGGGAGTATATGACTTCCATTAGTCTAGGAATAATGCAGCTACACCTATACAAAGAGCACACACATATATACATCCGTACCTGGTACTTTCTAACTGGTCATGACGTGAAACCAGAGGCAGGACATATAAGGTAAAATTCCCATATGCGGATGAACTTCTCATCAAAGTCTAGTTTCAAAACTTGCCTACAAGAAAAAAGGGAAGTGATAGAAAATTAATACTAACTGAGAAACTAAGTGGAACATATATGTATATAATCCTCACAGCAGTATTCTTCCTGTAGGGAGTGTCAAGTGATCCTTACTATTTGTTGGCCATGTATTCTTCCTGTAGTGAGTGTCAACTGATCCTTACTCTTTGATAGCCATGAGTTAAACATGACAAGTTACTTATTCTTACCCCCACCTGCACCTGCTTGGCGTTGTTGCTCGTCCGTCGTGGACGTGCAGCCGCTGCCGCTGCGCGCTACACATTTGTTGCTGTCCGCCGATGTGTCGCTGCTCCCCACCGCCGTCGCCTCCCCGGGCAACACCACAAGTCACAACCATTCATATCCTCCGCACCTTGTTATCTCAATTTTTTTAGCTGAAGTGCAATTCACAGTTTCACACACATGAAACATCATGCAATTTATTCGCAAATTTTACTTCAGAAAAACATTTTAAAATAAAATGGTGCCTCGTCTTATGAGAAAAATGAAAAATCTGTAAATATAACTTCATAGACTATAGTGGAGTACTATAGTGTTAATATAAAAAATTACATCCGAATAACCTTTTGAAACACATAACTGCAACGGAAAAATCAGATCCTTCCTTCTAGGAAGATCTTCTTCGTGCCCTTCTTCCACCCCGGCTTCACATCGATAGTTGGGATCTCCTCCACAGGGATGGTCTTTCTACAAATAGTCGACATGATGAAGTAGCGTTTACTGTTTATTTTAGCACCTAAAATCAGTTTGTTGTTCTATGAAAGACATGCACCCAAAACTGAAACTAAATAATCCAGAATGACCGAGCAGGCTAAAAACTGAAGCTGGCTTAAATATTAGTAAGAACCGACCAGGCTGAACTATTTGATTGAACCGACAGGGATGTTGCACTGCTAATAATCTATCTCTAGAATAGATCATGACCAATGGTGGTTTTCGCTGCATATACTAAAGAAATCAAACATACCAAGTGGTCAACTACACATTTCTCGGGTTTAATCTTGGGAACACATGCATGTACCTCATACTAACATTAAATAATTCAGAATGATTGAGGAAGCTAAAATCCAAAGACGCCTCAAAATTCCTGAAAATTGCCAAAATCAATAATACAACTAAATTGTCAGATGGAACGAAAAAGTAAATTGCATTTATCAAGCTTAACCTGAACCAAATAACAGAGTCTGAATATTCAAGAATGTAGTGGCTCTTGATTCTTAATCAGCAATAATAAATAACCACATGTGTACAACAGAGGGAAGCAGATCATACTCACATGTGTACCACACTTGAATTTCGTGTAGATATAAGAGGGATAGGGAAAATAGATTACTTACAAGGATTCATCCAGTAAGAATTGAGCGGTGGAACGTTCCCAGTTATTATCCCTTAGCTCATCATGAGCATCTATACATCGCCGACGGACATGAAATTGCAACCACAAGCATCGGTCAATATCAATCTTGGTATATATATGCGTGTACCTGAGCATGGTCCTTGCGGTCGGTTCGGATGAAGCTGGCCTTTCCGTGATTCCGTCCTTGGTGGTGAGGCCAAAGCTGTTTCACCGGCAGCTCACAGTTTCCATGTGTGTGCGCTCATCAAAGAAAAATCCATCCAGCTGCCTGGGTGTGTGCTTCTTGTGTATGCGCGTATCTTCATCAAGAATCAATCCATCGGGGTTGGTTTTCTGGATCGGCCGCTCGTCCTCGGCACCATATCTTGAACCTTTGAAGGGCAATGGGCTCGCGAGGAGGTGAATCGGCCACTCGCCGCTCCGGATCCAACCCCGCGCGTCAGGCGGCCGCCGGAGCACGCTCGCCGGCGAGCACCTCCTCAGCCGCCGCCAGGCCTCTCGTTCTCCTCCCCTCTCCTCCTCTCCTTCTATCCTGAAGATGCGCTGCCGCAGGCCAAACCAATGCATGTGAACGCAATATTGCTGAACGTGGGCCATGCCGTTGCATGCAAGCCATTAATCACGCGGATCAATTTTTTTTTGTCGCGCAGTGGAACGTTTCGTCCGCTCGCTCGATGGCAGAGTTTCGTTCGCTTTTGTAAAGTGCTACACGTACACAGATGGGAGTTAATTTTTATATCGACGGTTAGATCTAATTAGGTGGGTCGGATCGTGAGGTGGTTTTTTATCCTGGTTGCTCTGTGTACGTGTTTCCGAGTGCGTTTAGAGAAGAATATGTTTGCTTGTTTAATAGTAGTAGAGATTATCAAATTTTTCTTTAATCGTATAAAGAAATTGCAGTTAGGTGTTGCCTTTTTATGCCTAGACACAGCAGCTCCAATAAGATCTGGACGCTCATGATGGATATATTAATTATTCTTATAATGGTCATCTGAATTTGTGTCATCTGAAGTTGCAGAGACAATTAGATTTTGGAAGTAGAATCCTTTCCTCATAAGATGGATGAGCTGTAGGATTTGGTTCTGTTCATCTTGAATTAGTTTTTCATCATCATTTTCTTTGTATTAGGAATTCATGCCTTCCAGCTCTAATTTAGGTGTTCATGGTTCTTTATCATTGCGTTTAAGTGTAATTGTAAAGGTCGACTACTTTTGATTCGTGATATGAATGATAAAATTCTCAAAAAAAAAGCTCTAATTTTTTTGCATTGTTGGTGTATGCTGGGAGTCACATTGTTATGCATGCTAGCAAACAGTAGGATTGAAAGTCTTACCCTGTAGGTTATTAATATCTTTTCCACTATATTGATGTTCAGCAATTTAATTCGTATAAGGTCACACAAGCAGTTTGGTTTTCAGATTTTTCTTGACAAACATATTTGGTTCAGCAATTTAATTCGTATTAAAGTCACACAAGCAGTTTGGTTTTTAGATTTGTCTTGACAAACATATTTTGCAGACTATCCTTGCATAAACAATTGATTTCTGCAAGTTCCTTTCACTTCTTATTTATTTCTTCCCTTGGTTATGATGTACTGCTATTCTTTTTCATGATGATTCGTGCGTTTTGTAGTTTTCACTCACAGAATCTTCTTTCTAATCAAGATTGGTTCCCATTGTTACAGTGAAGTAGCCACCGAGCAGTGAGGCCATCGATTGACACAAGACCGCGGGACAGTGTGAGAAGAAGCAGGGGGGTGTCTGGCGGGATGGGGAAGACCACGAGGAAGTGTGGCGATGGAGTGCAATCCCGAAGAAGAAGAACATTGCAAAGAAAGACCCTAGCCAAGCGCCACCCAATTCTCTCTCACCGACCCATCTAATGGCCATCAATTCAATTGGTCCAAGCTGCTGCGTTGACCTTCCCATTGATCCACTACATCCTCGCTCAGCTGCTTCTGCTATGCTTCTTCTCCATGGCATTGCCGGCTGCCAGCGTGCCTGACATCGCGCCTTATGTGACCTGATATGATGCTCCTCTACGTGTTCTTCTCACCCCGGTTTCCATGAGGAGAGATGTTCTGCGGTTCTGTAGCTCTACTCCATAGTAATGATGGAGTCTCCTCCAGATGGATTGCAATTATCTCGGGATCATGGTGAGGTTACTGACTCGACCCTTCATTTGGCTCTGTTCGTGTGGATCTATTCATGTGCATCTGTAAACTTTATTTAGGTACAACTATTTGTTCTAGCGCTTGTGTTTATTATTTTTGTAAAAAGAAGATTTCTTGATCTCACTAAATTGGGGTTTTATGTTGACATGAAATTCTAGCTGAATTTGCTATTCAGCTGACAATTCCAACAATTTTTTGTATTGTATTTGCATGTACAGAGCTGTCTAAGCAACGGCCAGGGGGCATATGCTTCTCCTACCACTAACATCTTCATCCTATTTGAGCCAGAATAGCTTTGGTGCCCTCTCTCACTCATGGTGAGGCCGTGCACGTTTGCCATGGTTGTGGCTATGAAATCTCAGACTGAGTCGCTTCGGTCGGGCACTATTCAGGTACAACTCACTTTGCTCCACCATTGTCGGTTGCTGTGCATCACATGGTTGACGAAATTCAGAGATGATGTTGATCTTGCTCTTGTTAGACCATTCTTGTTATAAATCATTATTGGGTTCTAGCTAGGGTCTTAGGAATTGATAATTTCCGGATTGTATCGCTGAAAATGTTGTTCTTACAAGATTCTCATTGTCAAATTGTTATTGCAGCATGAGTGAAAATATGTTCCTTTTAAATGCTTAGATTCTATAGACCTCTGATCTATATCCTAAATTACTGTATTGTGTGCTTTTGTAAAATAAACTGTATTGATTCAATTTATATATGTAGTACAATGGTTTTGCTCACATCACAAATATCTAACAACAAGGGTGGTACGGAGTTCACTTGCAACCAAAACATTTAAATTCCAGTTCAACATTTGCATATTCCTATCTAATAAACAGTCAGATGTTTCAGATTAACGTGGGAATTTCTAGCATATTCCTCTTTTACGGTGACGCCATATTCGAATTTGAAGGTGTACTTGCATGTCAGAATTCTGATGTGATTCACATGGTCTTCAGTTGAGATGAAACAAAAACTCTCCAAAGAGGGGAAACAAGCACAAATAAAGCCTGAAGAGATATGCAATTTGGATTTATAGGAACTGTCACTTCATTATTATATTGGAGTTACATTATTAAGTGAACTGTCACTTATAAGTTTACTGATTATTATACAGGAAATATGACAGCGAAGACGACCTCCATGCCTCTCGATCGAGTAAATCTCTCCTGGCCTTCAGGAGGCTGCTGGAAATCAACCACCGCGAGGTCCTCGAGGAGCTCTACCGCAGGAAAATCAACAACGTTCGATACGTATTCTGTTCCAAAGCTATCTACTTCATGGTGTACGAGAAGTACCGCAGCTGGCTCCTAGGCACTATTCCCTCGCTCGGCGGCAGGCTGGTCAGGACCTGCTTGCCGGGTCGGCCGCGACGGCACATCCCCAATAGATACGTATCCCCTCAACTCGCCTGCTGTCACAGTTTGCTTGGTACCCTCACTAATACATGTTCGCTCCGATATATGTTATGACAATCTGAAGCGCGCCGGGCCATGGACAATGTTCGATAAAGCGGCCATTACTAGCGACGTGATGGAGTACATCTGCTCCCCATGTATGACATATTATAGGCATTGGCCACAATCCTTGAATTGACTAGAAACACAGGAGACCTGCAGTTTAAGATGGTGCTCGTCTACGCCTTTTTGGTCTAACTCTGAAATCCATCAGTACCTCTGGTTAGCCAAGGACGAGGTTGAATTTCCGTTGGCTCAGATTTGCTGTAGCGTGTTGGCATTGCTAACTTACCCATAACACATGGTATCGAGTTTCATTTTGGTATTGTGAGTCTGGGAGCGCACATGCACTCTGTTTACTGGCCGTTGAAGAGGGGCTGCCTTTGCACGTCATGGGGTTCAGATTGAAGGAAAATTGGGCTGGACTGTTCTGCTCATGTTAATTGATGGAGCTAAATGTATTGCCTGGCGGAAGGTTAGTATAATAGACAAATGGGGTAGGGTTGCTCATCTGTTCCGTATAGTTAAGGTTTGTAATTTGGAATACCGAGCAAGTTCTCAAGTAGTGACACCCTGAAGTTTCATTCTAATTTCATCAGGTGTTTGGTGCATGAGGAGATTTTTCATAGTAATCATAACACTTCCTTTCCAGACAGCAAGATGAAATTAAATATTTTGTCCATAGTAATCATAACAATTCCTTTCAAGCTGAAACTAGACACATCCTCATCAGGTAAATTGATTCATGTTCTTACTTCATGTCCAGACAGCAAGATGAAACTAATTACTTTTGCTAGCGCATTTGTTGGATCTTGATTTTCGTATATGTTTAGATTTGTCTTACACATGTTGAAGAACCAGATTCAGAGTATTGCCAAGGGATAGCCCAAAGTCTTCTTGTGAAACTAGATTAATTGTACAAGATTGAATGGGACAAAACATTATACATGATAATCGTTTCTTTGAAGTTTGAAGGTGGCACATGACATCTTTTCAATTATATATTCATTTAATTCAGTTGGAGAGGAATAAATTCTGTTAAAAATCAGTACCATGATATTTTAGTATGATTGGTCCTTTTGGAGTACATTCATAACACAAAAGAATTGTTTGGTGGCCTCACACATGTTTCTCGTGCCTACCTTTGCAGCACAGCAGTGACAACATGCTTGGCCATATGTCTCAATTTCGGTGTCTGAAAGCACAAGATTAGATGACTTTTCAGATGATCGGAGACACGGTAAGGTCTCTATATTGAAGTTATTATGAGTCAACCTAATATTTTATTCTGTTTATTGCAAACAGAACCAGAAGCCAAGATACAAATACGCAATTCAGAACCTTTATGTGGTGTGAACAAGATGAACAACAGGAGAGAATGGAGAGGGAATCAGAATTAAATGGAAAACAGGGTTAGTGGCTCAGATCAGCGACATGAACTCCTCGATTTTCCCTATTGTATTAGCCCAAGTACGGACTATCTTTATCCTGCTCTCGCCAGTGGGATACGAAACGCACTCTTCCATCCAGTTCCTCCACCCGGTCAACCCAAGTACATTGCAAACGTTGTTTGCTTGTACGGAAGCATCATTGAATTAAATGTATTGACGAGTTATAAATGTTAAGTACGTGGATACTTTTTCCCCGTTGCAACGCACGGGCATTTTGTATCGGGCTGTCCTGGTGTTGCAACCTAGGAAGTACAAACAGGTCCATCGTCACCACAGATGAAAACCTTGTCGAGCCTTACTTTTTGCAGGTTGCCTTATTTCTGTTTCTTTTAGAGGAAAGATAGCAATTTCGTTCATTATAATCCTGTTGCACGAACCCTGCTAGATTGCGGTGCGTCGAGATCATAATTGCTACACTCAAAGGTTACATTGACCTTATTGCTGACATTTGCAAAAATTACATTAAAAAATCTTGCATAATAGCACGTGGAGCAATTTATACTTAATATTTCGCCCGGTGCAACGCACGGGCATTTGTGCTAGTAATAATAAAGCACGGATTGACTCCGTGGGTTCACCGTCACAATACGCTTCTTTCTGTGATTTTACGCTTTCAGTTGAATTCTAACCAAGGTGGTACTAGTTTTCTATACTAACTTCTTCTAACCTATTAAAATATTTGTACATTTTTTATTTACGCTCACCCATCCCGGCTGGGCCATATCGAGCAGCCCATCCGCTCCAAAATAGGCCCATGTAAGCCTCACAATACGCTTCTTCCTGTGATTTTACGCTTTCAGTTGAATTCTAACCAAGGTGGTACTAGTTTTCTATACTAACTTCTTCTAACCTATTAAAATATTTGTACATTTTTTATTTACGCTCACCCATCCCGGCTGGGCCATATCGAGCAGCCCATCCGCTCCAAAATAGGCCCATGTAAGCCTCACATGCGTTGAATCTTGCAGGCCCGGTTGTAGTACTAGAAAGGAAACGAGGTAAAAAAACCGCAGGTTACCAGAGTTCGAACTAGGGACCTGCAGTCAGATAAATATTGCGACCAACCCATCTAGCACTTATTGTGTGTTCAATCAAAAGTTTACTTTCCTACTAATGTACCACCTCGCTGTTTTACATCCAACTCACCCAATTTAAAAACGTCTTTGAGTTTCTTGGGTATTAGGAAGCAGGGAATCATGAGAAAGATATTACAAAGGAAAGAGAGGCTAATTATATTACCGCACACCCATTTAAAAGAGGATTTCCAACGTGATCAAAATAAGGAAGGAAAAAGTGGCTCAGGGAAAAAGGAAGGAAAGAGAGACTAATTAGCATCCTATACATGTGATGGGCTATATTATAAACGGGAAAGAAAATAGAGGCTAATTCGCATTCTATATATGTGGTCGGCTATAAACGAATCCAAGGAAACATGCAAGAAAGAAATCAAAGGCATCCACCAGGGCCAACCTTTACACCCATCCTGCCGTGCTCTTAATAGATCGCACACACCAATAGGCAGGGAAATAAAAAAAGGTTGGCATTCCTAAGGAAATGAGCGGCAGGCACTTCTAAAACATAATACTATAAAACAGTAGACATGAAACATATTTTTGTGGAATTAATGCACTTTTTTGCGGGGAATTAATATGCAAATATGCGTACAAGATAATATAGACACTTGGTGCATTGCATCTGAAGTTATATCATGTGTTAATTATTTATTTTATAGCCTCTGTAATCGTGAAATGAGCCTTGGCAAGCTAGCTGCTGAGATTGCATGCATGCGCGACGGACAAAGACCAATTTTGCATTTGCATATAGAAGATGGTTGCTGATGGATTGTATTCCTTACACATAGGCTAGCTGCTGAGAATGCATGCATACGGCTCGCAATGGCCTACACAATAAAACGACAAGACGATGGCTTGTGTTGGCTTCATGGGCTTCATCGATTGTAGGTTGCAGCACTGTAAAAGTAAGGAAAATATAACTGAATATTGCCGCAAGTACGCACTATATTTTTCCTAGATCCACAAACCGTATGATGATTAATTTATCAGGTATGACATCTTTCATATGCGCTATGTTTGAGCATGACTACAACTAGCAGGCCGTATCTTGACATGTGCAACCGGGGCGGTTGAACAGGGCCTCCAAATTCCAGGGGTGCCAAAATCAGAGATTGATATTACTAGGTCAAGACATATCGCTCAAAGAAAAACAACTACTGGTCAAGTGATTAGATGCTAATGGGCTTTTAAGAGCAAAATAAATGAAAAGGACTCGCCCTAAAAATACAGGCCAACCTCACGTCTCTCTCTCTCTCCCTGTATTTTTGTTTCTCACTAGGACAATGCCCGTGCGTTGCAACGGGATATAAATATTCTAGTACATTAGCTCATGATTTATTTGTCCATATAAATGCAAGTGTGTAAATAAATGTTTATAAAAACAGAACACTTCTCTCTTTTAAGTAGTACACTCTGTAAACAAATATAAGACGTATTAGAGCACTATTTTAGTTATCTAAAATGTCTTAGATTAGTTTACAGAGGAAGGTAACAACCCCTTGTATTGCACGGGGTGAAAATCATGTATGGGTGGATGATATATTCACGCTATGCTATCAAGATTGAACAGAACCAAAAATTTCAATGTGATTAACCTTACTCTTGTGAGGCATCATGTAATGCATGTATTTTTTGCTCTCAACATATAATATGTTGAATATGTATCATGAAATCACTACAAGTCCACACATCAGGAGCAACCTCTTGCAATATTTACCTGGCTATTTCAAGGCCGGCCTATAATCTGACATGTCACCTTGATTTTGCATCAATTTCCACAAAGTCTTCTCAATTGTTTCCTAAATGTATGCTTGATAGAACATGCCAAAAAAAAATTATGCAACAAAGAATGGTCTCAAATTTAGGAATCCCTTGCTCAGAATTCAATCATTTAGCCAATCAAGGAGAGGCAGATCTACGGTGGAGAGGTGTAGAAGGAGGACGAAAGGACACGCCGACAGGTGCTCTCCTTCCACACCCATCCAATGCATTGGAGCCCAGAATCTTCACGTACATACTGTATTGTGTGCATATATCTCTTCAAGCGCCAATACTAAATGGGGAAGAAAATAGCATCTCTGTCAGCTTAACTTTGTCATGCACGGCCGGGGCATTCACCACCTCTCTCGGCGCAGTGGCTTGCCGGATGTCAGGGCCAAGTTGTCGCAGCTATCCTTGTGCCACTTGTCTTGATGTAGAACCCGGTCTTCTAAAAGCCGTCCAGGATCTCCTGCGCGCACAGCATCAAATTAAGTGAACGGCAATTCTTTCATAGACTCAATCTCTCGGAAGGCGCGTACGATGTTAGGCCTAGCTAATCTCATGCACCGTTTGTTGTTTTCTGTTTATAATAATGTGTGCATGGTCGTGATGTGACCCATGCATCATGCACGTACGTAGTGGGGAGCTACTCCTAGCACGCATCTCTCCTTTCCTTTCTTTTCTCCCGGTTGTTGGCGTGAGCTGTGCGGAAGCAGTCGCCGGATGGAGCCACAGTTGCAGATCATGGCGGCCTGGCCGGGAGGTTGTTATAACTTCTTTGTGTGTACTCGCATAAAGGAATGAAAAGATAACAGAAAACGCTGTGACATTGGCAGCACAAAAATTCTCTTGCCTGTGTAGCGTCTCCTTCTTCTCCACTTGTCCTACAGCTACCTTGTGCGTTTTCGAGAGTCCGGCAACGACAAAAGAACTCAGATTTTACAAGCAGCATGCCGTCGAGCTTCTCAATCGATGGCAGGGAGGTTGACATAGATGTCGGATCTCGGCCTGGTCGCCAACTCGCCATCACCTGACAGAATCAAAATGCACATAATACATTGCCGTTGCGTTGCTTTGCGGGTGACCTATATGTCTCGATTCCTCACCTCTCGGGTTGGACGGGAAGAACTCGATCGATGTATCCGTAGACCCAGAGCAGGCAGTCCATCTCGACTCTTTCTCCACCGGCAGAGCCGCAGAGGTTCCAATCTGTGGCAGCTCCAGAAAACGGTGGTTGCGAGCAGGCGAAGCAATGGATATTGTCTATTGATAATTAACCTCTTCCGCACAAGGTCAAGCCGGCATGATTAATTACTTACTGTAAGAGGGGAGACGGAACCTTATGTTTCTTTTAGGTAGTAGAGATTCACTGCATGGTTCTTAGTAGAGCAACTCCATCCCATGTGCTGCCATTCATGGTCTCCAACCTTTCACCCCTCTAAAGTTTCTACTGTCATAATTTTTGTTCTTTCTGATACATCATTAATTTGGGTAGATTTAAATTTTAAGATAAAATGTGAACTCCCTGAAAAAAATATGTAGCATCGCAATAATTTGTACAGATATTTTTATTTATATTTTTAAAATATAGGGCCTAATTTAGATTTTGCACAAGGCTCCGAATTTTAAAGGTACGGCCATCACAACTAGCTTGAGAAGAAAAGTTAGTACATGTCTCCAAACTCCATCTTGTGGCAATGTATTCACTGGACTTTGTTTCAGTTTACAACAATAAATATTTATGAGGTAAAATACCATGTTATTTTTATAAGCACAAATATAATAAGCGGAGCTTATGGCTACACAGGTGCCAAAAAATTGGTCACTCGCAAAGATTAAAAGATAATGCATTGCCGGTTAAAGTAAAGAATTAACACATGCACTTTGATTAACTAGAAGATTCCCCGCGCGTTGCTGCGGGAATCCTTTGCACATGATATAAAGCACTATCTTTTTGTGAGATGATATATAATACTTTGAAAAACTATTTGGCTGAATAAAACATAGCCAATCGTGAAAACTATAGAGAAGAATAGTGGACATGCATTAGGAAAATATAGTGGACATATCAAGGGAAATTGTACAAATCATAAGGTGCTTTTTCAATTAGTAAGTATGTTAATACCGTGGAGTAGCATAAGTTATCTACGGTTGTTTGCATAAATAGACGATTCAAAAGTGAGAATGCATGCACTCTACTACAATAGAATGATAAGGACAAATGCAACTCAGTTGCAATCCAATCACGGTGCACATGTCGTATATATGCAAATCTTTTCTGGAGAGGAATAGAACAATCCAATGTGAATTAGCCTCTAATAATGTCACATCATCACATAATGAAATATTTGAATATTATTATTGCCATAAAGGGAGCAGCCCGGTGCACGTAGCTCCGGCTTGCATATATAGGGTCCGGTAAGGGTCCGACTGCTTTGGGTCATACTATGCAGTCTTTCCCTACATCTCTGCAAGAGGCATGACTCGAACCCATGACTTCATGAGATATTTGAATATTATTATACCATAAAGCAAAGGTTAAATTGAATGTAGCCAGTTGGCACATATAACAAAATAATTATTCCGGATAGCAAGCAAGGAGCTTAGCTTAAAATTATTGAGTTGCATCTTTACTTCTGAGAAATTGAAACAGGGAGAGCTAGACACATATGGAAGTACAATTTTTTTATTTAGAACATTGTGATTAGTCATAAGGTGGCAAACAACTTATAACAAACTTGAGGATTGATCTAAGAGGACAACTAATAAGTTGATTTCTGCAAACTATGATGGAAATTCAATTCAAGAAAATGGAGGGGGCATAGGAATGATCAAATTTCATTTCAGAAAATATAGCTTTAGAGGTAACAAATTTTCTAAAGAGCATCCCCTGCACGGCAAAAGAAACATCAGTAAGTAATACCACAAGCGTGTATGCAAAAAAATTTGTTGAGCATCAAGCTGAATGAATATAGCGGGCATGAATGATTCACAAAGTGGGGAAAAAAACTGAATATCTGAGCACACACGCGCACACACAAAAGAAAGGGAGACGAATATGTGTGTTATCTAACGGCACTTTCCTGTGTGCTGGGAGCTGCATCATTGACATGGTAAGAGAAACAATTACATTTTTGGAGCCTTGCAGGGTGGTTATTAGCCCTAATACTTGGGATATAGAAGCGTGGACGGGACAACAGTGTTTTTGACCACCAGAGTTAGGCAACCTCCTTTGCCCTTGTAATAATGACCATGGATGGCGGTAGATTGTATTTTGTCTACAGTTTCCCTGCTCATATGCTCTTATATTTCTTAGTCAAAACAAAGGAACAATTAAAAATTATAATCATTAAATGGTTTATTGAGATATGTATTTACCTTGAGCAGATGATCCTATTCTCATGACAACATGCAGCCAACACTTTAGGTTTACATGAGTTGAAACAAAAAAATTGTCCATGGTAGTCTTGATTCTTGAAAGGAACTTAAATAAGGAATAAAATCTCCTGGTAAAGAAAAGATACAATTGTGAGAGAAATATGCTTGGACAACTGAAAGTTAACATCAAAACTTGAAATAATCTACAATATCCTATAGAGCTAGAGAAACAATCTGCAGTGCTTAAGATTGTTTTCCCTGTTTTGATATTGTGCATGTCAATATAAATTTTGGACCTCCAACCCTCCAAGTACGATAACCATATATGTAGGAAATTAGATAGCACAATTTCACAACAATTCAGAATAACAACCAATAAATAATTAAAGATGCACGATTGAGGATGCAAAAAATAGGGAATTCATTCATGTACATAAGTACAGAAGGCATGTGAAAAATAATCGGCAATTAATCTCCTCAGCCTGATTATTCTGTCGTTTCGAGTTAATGTGTATGAAATCTCTGTAATTAGTTATACGCCTTTCCTTTTTCTCGCAAATAAAAAAAATTATATGCCTTTCCTAGTGCATATAGAACTGATGGCTAGTTGGCGTTTCCTTCCTTTCTTTCCGCTGAGCCTGTATGTTAGCTGTGCTCCTCTTGCTACCAAACTATATAAATATAATACCTGATTTCTGAAACGGAATCGGGGCGAGACCCTTTTGCTGTAAAAAAACAATAATCAGCAAATCGTGTAGGATAACCTGACGAAAAAGTAGCAAGATAGTACAGTATATGTTTAGGAATAGATCCATGGAGGAATACAGAACAACCTGATACATATCAGATGATGAGAGAGAGGTACCAACTGGCGATGGGGACTCAAAATTTCACCCAGTGCTACAACTTGAGCGGAAGCAGACATGCAGGAAGCAAAATCGACAACACACTGAGGTTAATTTGAGAGATATGAGCAGGGATTGACATAAGGGATTAGTAACGTCCTCGGCTCTGGCAAAGGAAAGGAAGAGTATATAGCAAAAAACTACCACATTACAGGCTTTCGTTCCGAAAAACTATCACTTTTTTAAATTTTTCAAAAATCTACCACAAAAGTGGTGGGCTGTTCCAAAAAACCCTAGTTGCTGAAGCGTTAAGTTTTAACCGCGTTTATGACAAAGGGGGGTCCACTCGTCAGGTCACCGTTATATTGGACCGTTAGTTGACCGTTATGACATGTGGAGCCCACATGTCGGTCCCAAAAAAAATGCAAAAAAGTCCCTGTAAGTTTTGGAAAAAAGCAATCGGGTCCCTGTTAATTTTGGAAAAAAGCAATCGGGTCCCTGTGCTCTTTCTCGCTCCCATCACACATCGCCATGGCTGGAAGCTCCGTGCTGCTCCCCCGCCGCCGGCGCCGCTGCTCCCATGCCGCTATGTGCTGCTCACGGCTGATGCTACCCGCCGCCGACGCTGCTCCCCGCCGCGACGGCTGCTGCTGCCCGCCACTGCTCCCCGCCGCCGTTGCCGCTGCTGCTTGCCCGCCGGCGCCGCCGCTCCCCGCCGCTTCTCCCTGCCGCTATGCTGTTCGCGGCTGCTGCTACCCGCCGCCACCGCTGCTCCTCGCCCTCGCCCCCGCTGCCGCTGCCCGCCACGACGGCTGCTGCTGCTGCCGCCGCCGCCGCTGCCACTGCTGCTTGCCCGCCAACGCCGCTGCTCCCCATGACTGCAACCCTGCTTGCTTGCCGGCGCCGCTGCTCCCCCCGGCTGCGGCTCGCCGGCCCTTGCTGGTGCTCTTGGGGAGAAGATAAAAGAAGGAAGAAAGAGCTGACATGTGGGACCCACATGTCAGTTAACGGTCAAATAAAAAGTCAACAGATGGTTTACTTAGGAGCGGGCCCGATCTGTCATAATCCGGATCAACTTTAAACAATGTAGTCTTGGAACAGCCCACCACTTTTGTGGTAGATTTTTGAAAAATTAAAAAAAGTGGTAGTTTTTCGGAACGAAAGCCTGTAATGTGGTAGTTTTTTGCTATATACTCAGGAAAGGAAACAGGGGGCCTTGCCCCTGAGGCAGAGAGCAAGAGAGACAAATACCTTTATGGCAGAGGCGCCGGAGATGGCTCCGCAACTATGCATATAAAACGACCAGGAGGTACCACGTCGTGAAGTGCTTGGCCGACGCTCAGGGAGCTTTGAGTCGACGAAGCCTCCTAAATTCAGATGGTGGCTAATCTCCCCTGGTAGAATGAGTTTGGTGGCGAGGGATCATGGGCAGAGCTTCTTCTCGTGATTCCTAACGCCTCGATGCCCTGTTCATCGCTTCACAGATCCGGAGAAGGCGAAGCGTCTGCCTTGTTGGTGCTTGCAGTGGAGCACATAAGAGGATGCGGTATGGCACTGCAGGAGAAGCAGAGGAGGATGGAGAGGGTTGGGAGAGAAGCAGAGAGATGTGCAGATGGGAGGGATGAGGATGAAGTAGTAGGAGGTAGAAAACGATGCAGGGACAGACGGTTGGGCTTCACCTGAGACGATTGGGCTTCTTTCTTCTATTTGCCAATCGAGACTAGTGGGCTTCGGTCGGTTGTTTAAAGTCCAGAAACAGAGTGATGAAAGCAACTTGTGTAAATGTCAACAAAAAATGGTTAATAATTGCTGATGTGGCAGATTGCTGATGTGGATAGGCTGCATGTCAAGATAAATAAGGTAGTGGGGATGAACTATTTAGGTATTATAGATAAATATGAAAAAAATGTACAGTGGATTAAAATTAGTAATAGTAATTCAACTATATAATAGACAAATCCAAATGCTCATGTAATGATTTGATTCTTTACTGAGGAAATTTATTAATTTTCTTAATAATCTTAAAGTGATTTTGTTAGCTAGCCTTATTTGTTAGTTACATTAAAAGGTCATAATTTTGATGGTATGTACTATTAATAATCTTTGTGCTTATTATTAATGATAGGAAGTTATGTTAATAAACATACGCTTAGCAGTATTTGTGTTGCTCTGTACCAAAGCATAGGTGTAGTCTTGGGCACTGCAACCATTGTCGGTGACAATGGCAAGGAGGATGTCCATTGTTACGGATGGCCGTCATGTTGAGAAAAGGATTTGACCTATGGGATCTTGAAACAGGGTCGTGCGATGTTTTCTCTCCCGTTGCAACGCACGGGCATTTTTGCTAGTATCATTTGAAGTTTGGATTGTGTGTTTCTCTTACATAGAAAACCAAATGCTCTTTTTCTTCACTTATACTTATTAGAGCATTGGTCTTTTGTAGAAAGAATTAAACTCTCATGCTTCACTTATATCTATTTAGAGAGTCAACGGGAATTGGTCAATTGCATGGTTAGTCATAAAATCCTACATAAAACTTGTGGATCACTGAATATTATATGTTTGATTCCTTGCAATAGTATTGCGATATAGAGATGGAATATGTGGGAGGTACTAGTGGATGATCATGTTTAGTAAGACATTGGTGTTAAGGTTTGTGATTCACAAAGCATGCACGTATATTCTCAGTTATGCTATGAAATTGCAGCATGATTTATTATTGATTGGCTTCCTTTGCGTGGAGGTCGGGGGCGCGCGATGGTTAACTCCTACCAACCTCCCCCTAGGGGTATGCGTAGTAATACTTTGCTTTTAGGGCTTATAAACTTTTGCAATAAGTATATGAGTTCTTTATGACTAATGTGGGTCCATGAATTATACACACTCTCACCTTTCCGCAATTTGCTAGCCTCTACGGTACCGTGTATTGCCCTTTCTCACCTCGAGAGTCGGTGCAAACTTCGCTGGTGCATCCAAACCCCATGATGTGATACGCTCTTTCACACATAAGCCTTATTATATCTCCCTTAAAACAGCCACCACACCTACCTATTATTTCCCTTCCATAGCCATTCCGAGATATATTGCCATGCAACTTCCACCGCTTCTGTTTTGATGACTTGAGCATTCATTGTCATATTGCTTTGCATGATCATATAGCTGACATAGTATTTGTGGCTCAGCCACCGTTCATCATTTTTTATGCATGTTACGCTAGATTATTGCACATCCTGGTACACTGCCAGAGGCATTTATATAGAGTCATATTTTATTATAGGTATTGAGTTGTAAGTAAATAGAAGTGTGATGATCATCAACTTCCATTATTAGAGCATTGTCCCAGTAAGCAATGGATGATGGAGACTATGATTCCCCCACAAGACGGGATGAGACTCCAGACCAAAAGAAAAAAAAATGAAAGAAAGAAGGAAGAGAAGGGGCATGCTAATTTCACACTTGTGCTTCAAAGTAGCACCATATTTTTCATATAGAGTCTCCTATGTTGTCACTTTCATATACTAGTGGGAATTTTTCATTATAGGATTAGATGCACACCCACCTAGTTTTCATATTGAGCTTTCATACACTTATAGCTCTTAGTGCATCCGTTGCATGGCAATCCATACTCCTCGCATCGATATCAATTGATGGGCATCTCCATAGCCCGTTGGTCAGCCGCTTCGATGTGAGACTTTCTTACTTTCTGTCTTCTTTATATTTACCCTTATCATCATACTCTATTCCACCCGTAGTGCTATATCCATGGCTCGCGCTCATATATTGCGTGAGGGTTGAAAATGCTGGAGCGCATTAAAAAATATGAACCAATTGCTTGGCTGACACCGGGGTAGTTCATGATAAATACTTTGTGTTAAGAAGATAGAGCATGACAAGACTATATGATTTTGTAGGGATAGCGTTCTTTAGCATTGATATTTTGAAAGACATGATTGTTTGTTGGGATGCCTCAGTATTGATGTCTTTATGTCAAACTATAGACTATTGCTTTGAATCACTCATGTCATAATATTCATGCCATGATTAGATATATGATCAAGATTATGCTAGGTAGCATTCCACATAAAAAATTATCTTTTTTTATCATTTACATACTGGAGGACGAGCAAGAATTAAGCTTGGGGATGCTAATACGTCTTCGTCATATCTATAATTTTTTATTGTTTCATGCCAATATTATACAAGTTTCACATACTTTTGGCAACATTTTATATGATTTACTGGACTAACCTATTGATCCAGTGCCCAGTGTCAGTTCATGTTTGTTGCATGTTTTTTGTTTCGTAGAATATCCATATCAAACAAAGTCCAAACGCGATAAAAATTTACGGATAACTATTTTGGAATATTTATGATACACCAGACCATATTAGGTGGGCTTGGGAGGACAACTGCCACTGCTCGGCGCGCTCGGCCTATGCCTCCAAATTTTGGTGCTTGGAGGTGGCTCCGTACGCTGATATGGCATGGAAGTCTAGAGCCCTGTTGCAGTGCAGGTTTTTCACTTGGCTTGCCGCGCGGAATAGATGTTGGACCTCAGATCGCTTGGCAAGACGCGGACTTCCCCATCAACCGACATGCCCTTTCTGCGATCAGGACATGGAGACGATCAACCACATTCTACTTTCCTGTGTCTTTGCTAGGTCGGTGTGGCATATGATACTTGATGCCCTCGGCAAGCCACAGTGGACGCCGACGACTGAGGTGGAGCTGATACGTTGGTGCAATTCGACAGATATCAAAACCAAGGACAGCCGCACCATTCTCTCCCTTAGACTATGGGAACTATGGAAGCACCGGAACGACATCGTCTTTGACGGAGCAATTCCATCCGCTACGGCCGTGATTGCCAACATGGAGAGGGAATGTAGAGCGTGGAGTACCGCTGGCCTCCTCAAAGGTGACCTCGCCACCTTCCTCAGAGGTCTAGTTAAGTTGGCGAGAGTGAGTAGTTAACAATGTATGTGGCCCTAAGGGCGTGGAATTTTTACATGTAATATATTGTAAAAATGCTATGCGAATGGGGCTCTTCCCCCACTCCTTTAATATATGATACACACACGTGTGTATTCTAGGGAAAAAAAAGTTCTGTTTACATGTGTCTTCAGCCGGAAAACACTATTCTGTTGTTTCGGTTTTCACATTAAAAAATGCCATTTTCGTTTTCATTTTGCAAATTTTCATTTCGGTTTTCATATTTCCTCCCTGTTTGCATTTTTCCTTTAGAAAAGCAGAAACTTTCCGCTCCATTTCATCCCTATTGTGGGGTCACTCTGCGCATTTGAAAACCGAAACGAAAAACCATACCGAAAATAAACTGAACCGGACCAAATTTATGGTTTTTATGGTTTCTGGTTTTGGTATGGTATGAACTTTTCATACCGATTTGAACTTTGGTTTTTATGGTATATACTGAAAAACCAAACGGTTAACCGAATAAACCGAAGTAAAAATATTTTATATTTCTTGTGATGAACAACCATACAAGTTGTCATTTTTCTGGTACATGAGTCAAATTCACTACTAAGCACGTAATTTTTTCTTGTAACATAGTCATTCTTCTCTTTTTAAAATGTTAAGCATGTCCATAACCATCAACAGATGAATCAATGCATGCATATATACTTATATATGTAGTCATATACTATTTGTGTAAAACAGTATGTGTTTTGAGTCATAAATTTGCAAATTTTATTACGTCATTTCCAAATTTGCGTCAACTTCGGTTATTATGGTATATACCAAAATAATTTGGTATATACCAAAACCAAATCATATTTTAATTTCATACCGTATTTACCAAAGTATTAATACCATATGAACCAAACCATGTAAACCACGTTGGCGTGTACGACGAGGGAGGTGTGAAAAGGCACCGTGCGGACTGGAAATGGCCGTCCACCGGAGTCACGGCGGTGGCAGGCGATCGTAGCTAGGTTTTCAGATCAGGCGAGGGTCGAGGGCCACGCGTCCACGCGCGATGGTTTTTCCTTTTTTTTCACCCGACGTACTGGCATACGCGGACCAGCGGTCCAAACCTATACGTACTAAGGTGGGTAAAGAGGATACTACCCTTATACTCCCTCCATCCCAAATTGCTCGTCGCTGAAATGGATGTATCTAGAACTAAAATACATCTAGATACATCCATAAGTGCGACAAGTAATTCGAGGACAGGGTCCACCACGCGCTGAAACGCTAAGGGGCGACTGGGAAGGCGATCGCGTGGTGGCCGTCTACCAGCGCTAGGGTTAGGGTTTTGGCGACGGGTGCGGCGAGAATACAATCATGCTCGGGGACAGCGATGTCGTTTCCCCTCGTACGGACTGGTGCAACATTCTCCATCGTGGAGCGGAGCTAGAGGAGAAGGCAAAGGAGAAGCAGGGTGGGGAGGCGGTGGCAAAGGCTACCCCGGCAGTGACAACGACGCCGGGAAAATCGGTCAGCAGGGGATCTTCCAAGTCCCCGATCGCAAGCAAGACGCCGGAACCCACGTCGAGCCTCTCAGCGAGGCTGGGAGGGATGGTACTTTTGGACAAAGAGGCGGAAGGTTTCGTCTTTGAAGACCCAGATTAGATCTTGCCCAAGAGCACAAAGTGGTCAGCGGTAGGGAAAGCATTCTCGCCAAGACCGCTGAACAAAACAATGTTAGAAAAAGCGATGCAGAGGGCATGGGGGCTACATCATGAGGCGAGATTCAGGGACATGGGTGACAACGTGTTTGTGGTTCACTTTGGCAGTGAAGGAGATTAGAGACATGCGATGAACAACGGGCCATGGCAGTATGATTTCAACGTGCTCGTGCTCAAGAAGTATGAGAGCAATATCCGGCCCTCTGAGATGGTGTTTGATAAAGTGGATGTATGGGTCAGGGTAGATGATCTACCACCGGGGAAGAGAACTGAGGCCTTTGGGCGAGCACTTGGCAATTGGCTTGGCGAGGTAGTCAAGGTAGACGTGAACAAGAAAGGACTAGCTAGAGGGAACCAACTGAGGGTGAGGGCCAGGATTTCAATCTATGAGCCGCTGATTCAGTGCTTTCAGCTCAAGACTTCGCAGGAGGACAAGGTGGGCACATGGTTTTGACTTCCACTATGAGAAAATTCCACACTTTTGCTTCGAGTGTGGAAGACTTGTTCATGTTCATGGGCGGTGTGATCCTTGAGTAGAAAAATCTTCACAATGGGGCGGCTGGTTGAGAGCTTCGCCGGGTAGGAGCACTGGCTCCAAAGTCGAGGCGAAGGGGAAGACACACAATAGCAGCAGCTGTTGGAGAACATAGTAATTTCAAAAAAATTCCTACGCACACGCAAGATCATGGTGATTCATAGCAACGAGAGGGGAGAGTGTGTCCACGTACCCTCGTAGACCGAAAGTGGAAGCGTTAGCACAACGCAGTTGATGTAGTCGTACGTCTTCACGATCCGACCAATCAAGTACCAAACACACGACACCTCCGAGTTCTGCACACGTTCAGCTCAATGACATCCCTCAAACTCCGATCCAACCGAGCTTTGAGGGAGAGTTCCGTCAGCACGACGGCGTGGTGACGATGATGATGTTCTACCGACGCAGGGCTTCGCCTAAGCACCGCTACGATATTAACAAGGTGAACTATGGTGGAGGGGGGCACCGCACTACCTTTGGTACATCAAAACACATAAACTCATAATATACCGTCATCTAACTTTAAGCGTGCGGCCCTACGGGTTCGAGAACTATGTAGACATGACCGAGACACGTCTCCGGTCAATAACCAATAGCGGAACCTGGATGCTCATATTGGCTCCTACATATTCTACGAAGATCTTTATCGGTCAAACCGCATAACAACATACGTTGTTCCCTTTGTCATCGGTATGTTACTTGCCCGAGATTCGATCGTCGGTATCTCAATACCTAGTTCAATCTCGTTACCGGCAAGTCTCTTTACTCGATACGTAATGCATCATTCCGTAACTAACTCATTAGCTACATTGCTTGCAAGGCTTATAGTGATGTGCATTACCGAGAGGGCCCAGAGATACCTCTCCAACAATCGGAGTGAAAAATCCTAATCTCGAAATACGTCAACTCAACAAGTACGTTCGGAGACACCTGTAGAGCACCTTTATAATCACCCAGTTACGTTGTGACGTTTGGTAGCACATAAAGTGTTCCTCTGGTAAACGGGAGCTGCATAATCTCATAGTTATAGGAACATGTATAAGTCATGAAGAAAGCAATAGCAACATACTAAACGGTCAAGTGCTAAGCTAATGAAATGGGTCAAGTCAATCACATCATTCTCCTAATGATGTGATCCTGTTAATCAAATGACAACTCATGTCTATGGTTAGGAAACTTAACCATCTTTGATTAACGAGCTAGTCAAGTAGAGGCATACTAGTGACACTATGTTTGTCTATGTATTCACACATGTATTATGTTTCTGGTTAATACAATTCTAGCATGAATAATAAACATTTATCATGAAATAAGGAAATAAATAATAAATTTATTATTGCCTCCAGGGCATATTTCCTTCAGTCTCCCACTTGCACTAGAGTCAATAATCTAGTTCACATCGCCATGTGATTTAACACCAATATGCATATCTGTATATGATTAACACCCATAGTTCACATCGTCATGTGACCAACACCCAAAGGATTTACTAGAGTCTATAATCTAGTTCACATCGCTATGTGATTAACACCCAAAGAGTACTAATATGTGATCATGTTTTGCTCGTGAGAGAAGTTTAGTCAACGGGTCTGTCACATTCAGAGCCGTATGTATTTTGCAAAATATTATATGTCTACAATGCTCTGTACGGGGCTACTCTAGCTAATTGCTCTCACTTTCAATATGTATCCAGATTGAGACTTACAGTCATCTAGACCAGTGTCAAAACTTGCATCGACATAACCCTTTACGATGAACCTCTTGTCACCTCCATAATCGAGAAACATATCCTTATTCCACTAAGGATAATTTGACCAATGTCCAATGATCTACTCCTAGATCACCATTGTACTCCCTTGCCAAACCAGGGCATAGTATACAATGGGTCTGGTCCATAGCATGGCATACTTTTATAGAACCTATGACTGAGGCATAGGGAATGACTTTCATTCTCTTTCTATTTTCTGTCGTGGTCGGGATTTGAGTCTTACTCAATTTCATACCTTTGCAACATAGGCAAGAACTCTTTCTTTGACTGTTCCATTTTGAACTATTTCAAAATCTTGTCAAGGTATGTACTCTTGAAAATCTTATCAAGCGTCTTGATCTATCTCAATAGATCTCGATGCTCAATATGTAAGTAGCTTTACTAAGGTCTTTCTTTTAAAGAACTCCTTTCAAACACTTCTTTATGCTTTCTAGAAAAATTCTACATCATTTCTGATCAACAATACGTCACTCACATATACTTATCAGAAAGGCTGTAGTGCTCCCACTCACTTTATTGTAAATACATGCTTCACTGCAAGTCCGTATAGAACTATATGCTTTGATCAACTTATCAAAGCGTATATTCCAACTCCGAGATGCTTGCACCAGTCCATAGATGGATCGCTGGAGCTTGCACATTTTGTTAGCACCTTTAGGATTGACAAAACCTTCTGGTTGCATCATATATAACTCTTCTTTAAGAAAACCATTAAGGAATGCAGTTTTGACATCCATTTGCCAGATTTCATAAAATGTGGCAATTGCTAACATGATTCGGACAAACTTAAGCATCGCTACAGTTGAGAAAATCTCATTGTAGTCAACACCTTGAACTTGTCGAAAACCTTTTTTGCGACAAGTCGAGCTTTGTAGATAGTAACACTACTATCAATGTCCGTCTTCCTCTTGAAGATCCATTTATTTTCTATGGCTTGCCGATCATCGGGCAAGTCAACCAAAGTCCACACTTTGTTCTCATACATGGATCCTATCTCAGATTTCATGGCCTCCAGCCATTTCGCGGAATCTGGGCTCATCATTGCTTCCTCAAAGTTAGTAGGTTTATCATGGTCTAGTAACATGACTTTCAGAACAGGATTACCGTACTAGTCTGGTGCAGACCGTACTCTGGAAGACCTACGAGGTTCTGTAGTAACTTGATCTGAAGTTTCATGATCATCATCATTAGCTTCCTCACTAATTGGTGTAGGAATCACTGGAACTGATTTCAGTGATGAACTATTTTCCAATTCGGGAGAAGGTACTATTACCTCATCAAGTTCTACTTTTCTCCCACTCACTTCTTTCGAGAGAAACTTCTTCTCTAGAAAGGATCCATTTTAGCAACAAATATCATGCCTTTCGGATCTGTGATAGAAGGTGTACCCAACAGTTTCCTTTGGTTATTCTATGAAGATGCATTTCTCCGATTTGGGTTCGAGCTTATCAGGTTGAAATTTTTCATATAAGCATCACAGCCCCAAACTTTAAGAAATGACAACTTTGGTTTGTTGCCAAACTACAGTTCATAAGGCGTCGTCTCAACGGATTTTGATGGTGCCCTATTTAAAGTGAATGCAGCTGTCTCTAATGCATAACCCCAAAACGGTAGTGGTAAATTGGTAATGGTAAATTGGTAAGATACATCATAGATCACACCATATCCAATAAAGTGCGGTTATGATGTTCGTACACACCATTACGCTGTGGTGTTCCATGTGGCGTGAGCTGTGAAACTATTCCACATTGGTTTAAATAAAGGCCAAACTCGTAACTCAAATATTTGTCTCGATGATCAGATTGTAGAAACTTTTATTTTCTTGTTACGATGATTCTCCACTTCACTCTGAAATTCTTTGAACTTTTCAAATGTTTCAGACTTGTGCTTCATTAAGTAGATATACTCATATCTGCTCAAATCATCTGTGAAGGTTAGAAAATAATGATACCCGCCACGAGCATCAACACTCATTGGACCGCATACATCGGTATGTATTATTTCCAACAAGTCAGTAGCTCGTTCCATTGTTTTGGAGAATGGAGTTTTAATCATCTTGCCCAAGAGGCACGGTTCGCAAGCATCAAATGATTCATAATCAAGTGATTCCAAAAATCCATCTTTGCGCTTTACACCGATATGACCCAAACGGCAATGCCACAAATAAGTTGCACTATCATTATCAACTTTGCATCTTTTGGCATCAATATTATGAATATGTGTATCACTACGATCGAGATCCAACAAACTATTTTCATTGGGTGTATTACCATCGAAGGTTTTATTCATGTAAACAGAACGACAATTATTCTTTGACTGTAAATGAATAACCATATTGTAATAAACATGATCAAATCATATTCATGCTCAACACAAATGCCAAATAACATTTATTTAGGTTCAACACTAATCCCAAAAGTATAGGGGGTGTGCGATGATGATCATATCAATCTTGGAACCACTTCCAACATACATCGTCACTTCACCCTCAACTAGTTTCGGTTTATTCTGTAACTCCTGTTTCGAGTTACTAATCTTAGCAACCGAACAAGTATCAGATACCCAGGGGCTACTATAAACACTATTAAGGTACACATCAATAACCTGTATATCAAATATACCCTTGTTCACTTTGACATCCTTCTTATTCACCAAACATTCAGGGCATTTCCGCTTTCAGTGACCATTTCCTTTGTAGTAGAAACACTCAGCTTCAGGCTTTGGTCCAGCTTTGGGCTTATTCACGGGAGTGACAACTTGCTTGTCATTCTACTTGAAGTTCCCTTTCTTTCCCTTTGCCCTTTTCTTGAAACTAGTGGTCTTGTCAATCATCAACACTTGATGCTCTTTCTTGATTTCTACCTTCATCGATTTCATCATCATGAAAAGCTCGGGAATCGTTTTCGTCATCCCTTGCATACTATAGTTCATCACGAAGTTCTACTAACTTGGTGATGGTGACTAGAGAACTCTGTCAATAACTATCTTATCTGGAAGATTAACTCCCACTTGATTCAAGCGATTGTAGTACCCAGACAATCTGAGCATATGCTCACTGCTTGGGCTATTCTCCTCCATCTTTTAGCTATAGAACTTGTTGGAGACTTCATATCTCTCAACTCGGGTATTTGCTTGAAATATTAACTTCAACTCCTGGAACATCTCATATGGTCCATGACGTTCAAAACGTCTTTGAAGTCCCGATTCTAAGCTATTAAGTATGGTGCACTAAACTATCATGTAGTCATCATATTGAGCTAGCCAAACGTTCATAACGTCTGCATATGCTCCTGCAATAGGTTTGTCACATAGCGGTGCATCAAGGACATAATTCTTCTGTGCAGCAATGAGGATAAACCTCATATCACGGACCCAGTCCGCATCATTGCTACTATCATCTTTCAACTTAGTTTTCTCTAGGAACATATCAAAAATAAAACAGGGGAGCTAAACGTGAGCTATTGATCTACAACATAGATATATGCTAATACTACCAGGACTAAGTTCATGATAAATTTAAGTTCAATTAATCATATTACTTAAGAACTCCCACTTAGATAGACATCTCTCTAATCATCTAAGTGATCATAATCAACTAAACCATGTCCGATCATCATGTGAGATGGAGTAGTTTTCAATGGTGAACATCACTATGTTGATCATATCTACTATATGATTCAAGCTCGACCTTTCGGTCTCAATGTTCCGAGGCCATATCCGCATATGCTAGGCTCGTCAAGTTTAACCCGAGTATTCTGCGTGTGCAAAATTGGCTTGCACCCGTTGTAGATGGACGTAGAGCTTATCACACCCGATCATCACGTGGTGTCTAGGCACGACAAATTTTGGCAATGGTGCATACTCAGCTAGAACACTTTTATCTTGAAATTTAGTGAGAGATCATTTTATAATGCTACCATCAATCAAAGCAAGATGAGATGCATAAAAGATAAACATCGCATGCAATCAATATAAGTGATATGATATGGCCATCATCATATTGTGCTTGCGATCTCCACCTCCGAAGCACCGTCATGATCACCATCGTCACCGGCGGGACACCTTGATCTCCATCGTAGCATCGTTGTCGTCTCGCCACCTATTGCTTCTACGACTATGGCTACAACTTAGTGATAAAGTAAAGCAATTACAGGGCGATTGCATTGCATATAATAAAGCGACAACCATATGGCTCCTACCAGTTGCCGATAACTCGGTTACAAAACATGATCATATCATACAATAAAATATAGCATCATGCCTTGACCATATCACATCACAACATGCCCTACAAAAACAAGTTAGACGTCCTCTACTTTGTTGTTGCAAATTTTACGTGGCTGCTATGGGCTGAGCAAGAACCGTTCTTACCTACGCATCAAGACCACAACGATAGTTCGTCAAGTTAGTGCTATTTTAACCTTCTCAAGGACCGGGCGTAGCCACACTCGGTTCAACTAAAGTTGGAGAAACTGACACCCGCCAGCCACCAGTGTGCAAAGCACGTCCGTAGAACCAGTCTCGCGTAAGTGTACGCGTAATGTCGGTCCGGGCCGCTTCATCCAACAATACCGCCGAACCAAAGTGTGACATGCTGGTAAGCAGTATGACTTGTATCGCCCACAACTCACTAGTGTTCTACTCGTGCATATAACATCAACGCATAAAATCAGGCTCGGATGCCACTGTTGGAGAACGTAGTAATTTCAAAAAAATTCCTACGCACATGCAAGATCATAGTGATGCATAGCAACAAGAGGGGAGAGTGTGTCCACGTACCCTCATAGACCGAAAGTGGAAGCTTTAGGACAATGCGGTTGATGTAGTCGTATGTCTTCACGGTCCGCCGATCAAGTACCGAACACACGGCACCTCCGAGTTCTGCACACCTTCAGCTTGATGACGCCCCTTGAACTCCTATCCAGCCGAGCTTTGAGGGAGAGTTCCGTTAGCATGACGGTGTGGTGATGATGATGATGTTCTACCGACGCAGGGCTTCGCCTAAGCACCGCTACGATATTATCAAGGTGAACTATGGTGGAGGGGGGCACCGCACACGGCTAAGAGATCTCAAGGATCAATTGTTATGTCTATGGGGTGCCCCCCTCCCCCGTATATAAAGGAGTGGAGGAGGGAGCCGGCCAAGAGGGGGAGGCGCGCCTAAGGGGGGATTCCTACTCCCACCGGGAGTAGGACTCCTCCTTTTCCTATTTGGAGAAGGAGAGGGAAGGAAGATGAAGGAGGGAGGAAGGAAAGGGGGGCCGGGCCCCCTCCCACTTCGGATTGGGCTTGGGGGGCCCTCCCTTGCTCCTTTCCCCTCCTTTCCACTAAAGCCCATTAAGGCTCATATACCTCCCGGGGGGTTCCGATAACCTCCCGGAGCTCCGGTATTGTCCCAATCTCACCCGGAACCATTCCGGTGTCCAAATATAGTCGTCCAATATATCGATCTTTATGTCTCGACCATTTCGAGACTCCTCGTCATGTCCGTGATCACATCCGGGACTCCGAACTACCTTCGGTACATCAAAACACATAAACTCATAATATACCGTCATCTAACTTTAAGCGTGCGGACCCTGCGGGTTCGAGAACTATGTAGACATGACCGAGACACGTCTCCGGTCAATAACCAATAGCGGAACCTGGATGCTCATATTGGCTCCTACATATTCTACGAAGATCTTTATCGGTCAAACCGCATAACAACATACGTTGTTCCCTTTGTTATCGGTATGTTACTTGCCCGAGATTCAATCGTCAGTATCTCAATATCTAGTTCAATCTCGTTACCGGCAAGTCTCTTTACTCGTTACACAATGCATCATTCCATGACTAACTCATTAGCTACATTGCTTGCAAGGCTTATAGTGATGTGCATTACCGAGAGGGCCCAGAGATACCTCTCCGACAATCGGAGTGACAAATCCTAATCTCGAAATATGTCAACTCAACAAGTACCTTCGGAGACACCTGTAGAGCACCTTTATAATCACCCAGTTACGTTGTGACGTTTGGTAGCACACAAAGTGTTCCTCCAGTAAACGGGAGTTGCAGAATCTCATAGTTATAGGAACATGTATAAGTCATGAAGAAAGCAATAGCAACATACTAAACGATCAAGTGCTAAGCTAATGGAATGGGTCAAGTCAGTCACATCATTCTCCTAATGATGTGATCCCGTTAATCAAATGACAACTCATGTCTATGGTTAGGAAACTTTACCATCTTTGATTAACGAGCTAGTCAAGTAGAGGCATACTAGTGACACTATGTTTGTCTATGTATTCACACATGTATTATGTTTCCGGTTAATACAATTCTATCATGAATAATAAACATTTATCATGGAATAAGGAAATAAATAATAACTTTATTATCGCCTCTAGGTCATATTTCCTTCAACAGCTTCATGAGCTCACAATCGGAGGGTAGCAAGAGAGAGCAGGAAAGCGAGGCAATTGTGCGTGTCCAAGACATCCCGACAAAACGCAACCTAAATAACGAGTTTGACAAGCCGGAATGCTCGTGCACTGGATTTGAGCGAAGGCCTGAAAAAGGGGAAGTGAACATCCCTAGGAAGGAAAGTGGTAGGAGAGAATGGACAGAAGAAAGGGACTTGAGACATGATCTTGAACGTAAGAAAGAAAGAGACCTCCGGGAGAAGTTGAAGATGCAGCAACGGCAGCGCGAGTATGAAAAGGAGCAATACGAAGAGCGACGCTGGTGGGAAGGGGTCTCAACAAATAGAGAAAGAGGAAGAGAGGTGATCTATGGGTACACTCCGCACTACCCTACTGAAAGGAGAAGATGCTACTATGTCCGCAAACCAAGGCAGAACCACATGGATCATGGGGGCCGGGGAGACAGCTTCCAAGCCCCTCCTGATTCTAGAAAGAGGGGGCCAAGGCAGGTGTGGAAACCAAAGGAGGGAGGGGATAGCCAGGAGGGACAAGATACTTTTATCCGGGACACAAGGCAGAAGACAACTTTAGTTTTTGAACGTATAACAGAGCCTGAAGGTACATCGGCGGACCCTGCTAGATCGCAGGGCCGCCGGGAGCAATGAACATCTTGGCCTGGAACTGTCGGGGGATGGTTGGACCCGATGGTGGGCGAATTACGGGACCTAGTTAGGTCATACAACCCAGCGATGGTGAAAGTGCAAATATCCCTGGGCGGTTTTGGTAATTCCTAACAACATATAGCTCACTGAGCTAATGCTATTTCAAGATAAATATTTCAGGAAAGCTCAATGATTGACATGGCATGGATGAGAAAAGTGGATTCCTCAAAATTCTAAGGACAAAAGGATTGTCTCAAGCTCAAAGCACAAGACTCTACATTTTCCATTTTAGTGATCCAAGATCACACTGAGTCCATAGGAAAAGCCAATACTATCAAGAGGGGATGAGGTGTTGCTTAATGAGTTTCTTGCTCAAAATGCTTAGTGATATGCTCCAAAAAGCCTCAACTACTTTCTCACATCCACATATGTCCCAAAACAAAAGTCAAACTCGGCCCTATAGAAACCATCTATCCGGCGCCATTCTCTTGACATATCCACAGCCATAAACCCTAGTCTTTTCGGTCTCACCGATAGGGATCTCGGTCTCACCGAGATGGGATTGTAATCTCTCTGTTTCCCTTCGTAATGTTTCAGTCAAACCGAGATGAGCGATCGGTCCCACCGAGATTGCAATGCAAACTCACTGTTTCCCTTTGGTAACGTTTCGGTCCAACCGAGATGAGCGAATCGGCTCCACAACAAGTCAAGTGGTGCTTACAAAGCCTCATGTGAAGCTCCCACATCATCAAGTGAGAAACAAACCTTCAATGAAGAATTGAGCCTAATGGTGAAGAACTTCAACAAGTTCTACAAGAGTAGAAGCAAGGAAAGAAGTTCCAAGTCAAGGTCCTACAATGACAATAGATCTTCTAGTCGTGAGCGTAATTGCTACAATTGTGGAAGACCCGGACACTATTCCAATGAGTGTACGGCTCCCTACAAAAGAAGAGAAGATTCTCCAAAAAGAAGGAGTAGAAGATAAGAATCACCATCAAGAGAAAGAAGGAGTAGAGATGATCGTTATGAATGAAGAACATCCCGGAGAAGCAAGGATTAGGAAAGCAAGGACAAGTCATCAAGGAGCTACACAAAACGAAGACATCAAGCTCATGTTAGTGAATGGGCATCTGGCTCCGACTCCGACAATAACTCCGAGAGAAGCTATCACTCCGACTCCGAATATACTCAAGATGAAGGTGTTGCCGGCCTAGCACTTGTGTCAACCAACTCCTATGACATATTTGACTCACCAAATGAAGGAATTGAAGATGCTTCATGGCTAAAGGCCCAAAGGTATCACACCCCGAGTATGTTGATTTCAATAGTGATGAAGATGACTTGTTAGGTGATGATGATTTACTTGTTGACAACTCTAGTGATGAATACTATGATGAAACGTCAAATAATCATGCTAATCAAGATAAAATGAATGACAATGATAAGTAGAATATTGAGTGTCTAACTAAAGAACTAAACACTCTTAAGTTAGCTCATGAAACTATCTTGGAAGATCATCGAGAACTTTTAAAGACTCATGAGAAGTTAAGCTTTGAAAAGCTCAACCTTGAGCAAGAGCATGAGTTTTTAAAGGCAATCAATGATGATCTTCGCAAGAAAAGTTCTTCTTACATTGCCAAGTGTTTACTCTTATCTACTAACATGCCACAAGTCAAGTCTAGTAACAAGAACAAGAAAGATTCTTCCTCTAGTAGTAACAATAATCATGCTAAATCCAATGTTGTTGCTTCTAGTAGTTCTCTTGATTCCACTAATGATTCTCTTAGCCAAGTTACACTTTGAGCAAGAAAATAGCTTATTGAAGGGAATCATAGAGAAAGGTGTTTACAAGAGCCTTGCCGGAAGTAACACTACTAGGGAAAACCCTAGCAGTAGCGCTGGTTTTGTGCTCACCAGTAGCACGGGTAGGCGCACTACCAATAAGGTGCTACAGCTATTGCTTAGCAGTAATGCGTGTCCACATGGGCTACTGCTAGGACAAATAGCTGCAGCATTTGTTCACTACCACGCTACTGCTAATGTAACTACTGGCAGCGTGTTTTCTCTCCATCTCTACTAGTATTCTTTTTTTTATTTTTTTATTTTTAGTGTATTTATGCGCCATCGTACAAATATTGGTACAATACTAGTTATGAGGTTTACATCATTATGTCCATAACAGTGTGTCAAATGAAGGTGGATTAGGTTCAAGTAGAGGCAATATGTGGTGCATGTCAAAAGTGTACTACTAATCCAAACTTGATCTAGTTTGGACTAGTAGTACTTTCGATGTGCACCACATGTTGCCTCCACTTGAATGTAATCCGCCAGCACAAGCTATTTAATCATCATCATAGTCATTACCACCAACAGTATTTATTTAATCACCACTAACACTAGCTAATAATAATCATCATAGTCATTACCACCAACACTAGCTATTTTATCATCATAGTAATAGTGTAGCACATCATCATCCTCAAACTCATTTCTAGCTAGCTAATCACTCCTGCTGCTCTCTCTTAGGTAAAATAACATAAAACATGTATAGCTCTCCTCCTTGATCAAGTTGGAGCATGCAGATGAATCTGTCTCCTAATCGTGGGTAGCGCATCTGTTTGCTGCCCCCTAGTACTTCTCTGTGCTCCCCCATCACATATTTGGTCCAGTCTTGCACTATTAAGCATCCGCCGCTAATCTTGAATGCACTAAAGTAATCTGTAGGATATCTTGGCCGTAAGCTAATAATACTCATGGTACCTTTAGTCTCGATCCCATAAGGCACAACATTCATCGGGAGTCCCTGTTGAAGAACATCGTATGGTAACATACTTAGCAATGAAGTTTAGCTTCAAAAATAATGTATGGAAAAGATGCACTGAGGACAAATAGTAAAAATCTTACCATCCTTCCTAAATAGATGTGACCGTAGTTCATTACAAACACTATTGGTCGCACGTTTTCAGTACTAACATTTCTAAATGCAGGAAGAAAATTTGTCTTGACAGTATCAAGATCGGCAAGCCATGAAACATAATGACTGAGCTCCTCGCAGTTGAGTTCAGCCCCGGCACAGTATACGGTCCTGTCTACCAAGCTGGACATGTTTGCTTGCACTGAAATAAGCTGACAATACAAATTAGTTGTCAACTATTTTTGAATAAACAATATCAAAGACATAAATATGGTTGAGAAACTTACATAATGGTATAACTGGAGGCGTCTGCACATCGACCCAGATGTCGGTATTACCTGCAATATCATCTTCCGGATGAATATCAAAGGTGATAACCATATCAGGCTCAAATGCGTAAGTCTTGCATAGTGCTCACCATGTTTTGCATCCAAAATATGTGTAGTCGTCTGAATTGTATAATTTTACATTGAAAATATAACCAGGCTCGGTCTTCAAGTAAAATTTCTTTTCCTCCATAGTATGACTGAAACCTATCTTATCCAATACAAAAACTCTTGCATGGCAGGCGATACGCTAGTAGAATAGTAAAAAAAAGACTTGTCATGCTTAATGTCATGCTTAAATTATAAGTTGAAGCAAATGAAGCAAATGTCATGCTTAATTATGAAAAAAGACTTGTCATTGTGACTTACTGTATCCACTTCGAAGTTCTCGTCCAGCTTGATGCTGAAGCGCCTATCATCATCTAGGAAGATTCCGTCGCACAGGCCGCGCTCGTCTTCGCAGTATTTGCAAATACCGAAATCCTTTTCGTCGTCAGACATTTCCTATGTTCATAGTTAAAACATTAATTGAAAATTGATCGAAGACAACTACCAGGATACTCAACACACAAATCCGGGGCACTCGATATTTCCTACATATTCTGGTACAAGTCATGCCAAAATTCACGGAAAAATCTGGCATGACCTTTGCTAAAATAGGACATATCGAGCGCCTGAAATTTGCCGGAACGGAAATGAATCAACACTCCGGCAAAACATAGGCCACTCGGAGGTGTAACCTGCAAACATGACCGGCCACTTGGGTAAACACATATCCTATTTGAGCAACACAAGATATACATTTCAAAATATCTTATAGGACTCAAATTAGCATGCATTCAATAAGCAAAAGTAAATCATCTCATGCGTCCGTACATCGTCAAATATTATCACTAATACATCCCGAATAGTGTCATACATATAACATCACTAATACAACTAAAACCCTAGCACACGACGGGTATCGGCGCGGGCGGTGGACACCCACAGAGAAGGAACCATCACGGGATCATAGCTCCAGTGAGATCCCTGGAGAACCTGCCAGGTATTGGAGAACCTGTGCTCCAACGCAAACAAGTAGCGACAGACCTGCGTGTTGCTACCTCTTGAGCACTGCATTGGATTTCCCCAAAGAGGAGAGGATGATGCAGTAAAGTAGCGTAAGTATTTCCCTCAGTTTTTGAGAACCAAGGTATCAATCCAGTAGGAGACCATGCACAAGTCCCTCGTACCTACACAAAACGATAGCAACTCGCAACCAACGCTTAGGGGTTGTCAATCCCTTCACGGTCACTTACAAGAGTGAGATCTGATAGAGATAATATTTTTGGTATTTTTGATAGATAGATGCAAAGTAAAAAGTAAATGCAAAGTAAAAACAAAGCAAGTAAATAAAGTGATAGAGATTGATATGATGAGAATAGACCCGGGAGCCATAGGTTTCACTAGAGGCTTCTCTCAAGAGCATAAGTATTCTACAGCGGGTGAACAAATTACTGTTGAGCAATTGACAGAATTGAGCATAGTTATGAGTATATCTAGGCAATGATCATGTGTATAGGAATCACGTCCAAAACAAGTAGATCGAAACGATTCTGCATCTACTACTATTACTCCACTCATCGACCGCTATCCAGCATGCATCTAGAGTATTAAGTAAAAACAGAGTAACGTCGTAAGTAAGATGACATGATGTAGAGGGATAAATTCATGCAATATGATAAAAACCCATCTTGTTATCCTCGATGGCAACAATACAATACGTGCCTTGTTGCCCCTTCTGTCACTGGGTAAGGACACCGCAAGATTAAACCCAAAGCTAAGCACTTCTCCCATTGCAAGAACTACCAATCTAGTTGGCCAAACCAAAAAGGATAATTCGAAGAGACTTGCAAAGATAACTCAATCATACATAAAAGAATTCAGAGAAGAATCAAATATTTTCCATAGATAATACTGGATCATAAACCCACAATTCATCGGTCTCAACAAACACACCGCAAAAAGAAGATTACATCGAATAGATCTCCACGAGAGAGGGGGAGAACATTGTATTGAGATCCAAAAAGAGAGAAGAAGCCATCTAGCTACTAGCTATGGACCCGAAGGTCTGAAGTAAACTACTCACACTTTATCGAAGGGGCTATGGTGTTGATGTAGAAGCCCTCCATGGTGGATGCCCCCTCTGGCGGAGCTCCGGAACAGGCCCCAAGATGAGATCTCGTGGATACAGAAGGTTGCGTCGGTGGAATTAGGTTTTGGCTCCTGTTCTGATCGTACGGGGATACGTAGGTATATATAGGAGGAAGGAGTACGTCGGTGGAGCTCCGAGGGGCCCACGAGGTAGGGGGACGCGCCTAGGGGGGAGCGCCCTCCACCCTCGTGACCTCCTCGGACACTTCTTGGAGTAGGGTCCAAGTCTCCTGGATCACGTTCGGTTGGAAAATCACGATCCCGAAGGTTTCATTCCGTTTGGACTCCGTTTGATATTCTGTTTCTTCGAAATACTGAAAAAGGCAAAAAGTAGCAATTCTGGGCTGGGCCTCCGGTTAATATGTTAGTCCCAAAAGTAATATAAAAGTGGAAAATAAATCCCAATATAGTCCAAAATAGTAGATAAAGTAGCATGGAGCAATCAAAAATTATAGATACGTTGGAGATGTATCAGGCATCCCCAAGCTTAATTCCTGCTCGTCCTCGAGTAGGTAAATGATAAAGAAAAGAATTTTTAATGCAGAGTGATACTTTGGCATAATTTCAATGTAAATCTTCTTAATTGTGACATGAATATTCAGATTCGAAAGATTCAAGACAAAAGTTCATATTGACACAAAAATAATAATACTTCAAGCATACTAATCAAAGCAATCATGTCTTCTCAAAATAACATGGCCAAAGAAAGTTATCCCTACAAAATCATATAGTCTGGCTATGCTCCATCTTCCCCACACAAAATATTTAAATCGTGCACAACCCCGATGACAAGCCAAGCAATTGTTTCATACTTTAACATTTTCAAAACTTCTTCAATCTTCACGCAATACATGAGCGTGAGCCATGGATATAGCACTATGTGGAATAGAAGGGTGGTTGTGGAGAAGACAAAAAGAGGGAAGATAGTCTCACATCAACTAGGCGTATCAACGGGCTATGGAGATGCCCATCAATAGATATCAATGTGAGTGAGTAGGGATTTCCATGCAACGGATGCACTAGAGCTATAAGTATATGAAAGCTCTACAAAAGAAACTAAGTGGGTGTGCATCCAACTCACTTGCTCACGAAGACCTAGGGCATTTTGAGGAAGCCCATCATTGGAATATACAAGCCAAGTTCTATAATGAAAAATTCCCACTAGTATATGAAAGTGACACAATGAGAGGCTCTCTATCATGAAGATCTTGGTGCTACTTTGAAGCACAAGTGTGGTAAAAGGATAGTAGCATTGTCCCTTCTCTCTTTTTCTCTCATTTTTTTATTTGGGCCTTTCTCTTCTTCTTTTTTGGCCTCTCTTTTTTTTCGTCCGGAGCCTCATCCCGACTTGTGGGGGAATCATAGTCTCCATCATCCTTTCCTCACTTGGGACAATGCTCTAATAATGATGATCATCACACTTTTATTTTTCTTACAACTCAACAATTACAACTCGATACTTAGAACAAAGTATGACTCTATATGAATGCCTCCGGCGGTGTACCGGGATATGCAATGAATCATGAGTGACATGTATGAAATAATTATGAATGGTGGCTTTGCCACAAATACAATGCCAACTACATGATCATGCTAGCAATATGACAATCATGGAGCGTGTCATAATAAACGGAACGGTGGAAAGTTGCATGGCAATATATCTCGGAATGGCTATGGAAATGGCATGATAGGTAGGTATGGTGGCTGTTTTGAGGAAGGTATATGGTGGGTGTATGATACTGGTGAAAAGTGCGCGGTATTAGAGAGGCTAGCAAAGGTGGAAGGATGGGAAAAAGTGTGTATAATCCATGGACTCAACATTAGTCATAAAGAACTCATATACTTGTTGCAAAAATCTAGAAGTTATCAAAGCAAAGTATTACGCGCATGCTCCTAGGGGGATAGATTGGTAGGAAAAGACCATCGCTCGTCCCCAACCGCCACTCATAAGGAAGACAATCAATAAATAAATCATGCTCCGAGTTCATCACATAACGGTTCACCATACGTGCATGCTACGGGAATTACAAACTTCAACACAAGCATTCTTTGAATTCATAACTACTCAACTAGCATGACTCCAATGTTACCACCTCCATATCTCAAAACAATTATCAAGCATCAAACTTATCTTAGTATTCAACGCACTCAAAAGAAAGTTTCACATATCTTGAACACCAAGTATATTAACATTAAGCGAATTACCATGCTATTAACGACTCTCAAAATAATCTAAGTGAAGCATGAGAGATCAATAGTTTCTTTAAAACAAATCCACCACCGTGCTCTAAAAGATATAAGTGAAACACTAGAGCAAAAATTATCACGCTCAAAAGATATAAGTGAAGCGCTATGAGCAAAACTATCAAGCTCAAAAGATATAAGTGAAGCACATAGAGTATTCTATCAAATTCCAATTCATGTATGGCTATCTCAAAAGATGTGTACAGCAAGGATTATTGTGGTAGACTAACAAGCAAATACACAAACAATACAAGACGCTCCAAGCAAAACACATATCATGTTGGTGAATAAAAATATAGCTCCAAGTAAATTACCGATGGAAGTGGACAAAAGAGGGGATGCCTTCCGGGGCATCCCCATGCTTTGACTTTTTGGTGTCCTTGGATTATCTTGGGGGTGCCATGGGCATCCCCAAGCTTAGGCTCTTGCCACTCCTTGTTCCATAATCCATCAAAAGAATTCACCCAAAACTTCAAAACTTCACAACACGAAACTCAATAGAAATCTCGTGAGCTCCATTAGAGAAAGAAAACAAAAGACTACTTCAAGGTACTGTAATGAACTCATTCTTTATTTATATTGGTGTTAAACCTACTGTATTCCAACTTCTCTATGGATTATAAACTAATTTACTAGCCATAGATTCATCAAAATAAGCAAACAACACACGAAAAACAGAATCTGTCAAAAACAGAACAGTCTGTAGCAATCTGTAACTAACGCAAACTTTTGGAACTCTAAACATTCTACAAAAATAGGAAGTCCTGGAAAATTTGTTTATTGATCAGAAGCAAAAAGAATCAACGCAAAAGCACGTTCCTGTGATTTATCATAACTAAATTCGTGCGCGCAAAGTTTCTGTTTTTCAGCAGAATCAAATCAACTATCATCGTAGGTTATCCTATAGGTTCTACTTGGCACAAACACTAATTAAAACATAAAACCACATCCAAACAGAAGGTAGATGAATTATTTATTCCTAAACAGAAGCAAAAACAAAAAACAAAAAATAAAATTGGGTTGCCTCCCAACAAGCGCTATCGTTTAACGCCCTTAGCTAGGCATAAAAGCAAGGATAGATCTAGGTATTGCCATCTTTGGTAGGCAATCCATAAGTTGCTCTCATGATAGATTAATATGGTAATTTTATTTTCTTTCTAGGGAAGTTTCCCATACCCTTCTTTAAGGGAAATTGGAATCTAATATTCCCTTCCTTCATATCAATAATTGCACCAATCGTTCTAAGGAAAGATCTACCAAGAATAATAGGACATGAAGGATTGCAATCTATATCAAGAACGATAAAATCTACGGGCACATAATTCCTATTTGCAACAATAAGAACATCATTAATTCTTCCCATAGGTTTTTTAATAGTGGAATCCGCAAGATGCAAGTTTAGAGAGCAATCATCAAAATCACGGAAATCTAGCAAATCACATAAATTTTTGGGTATAGTAGAGACACTAGCACCCAAATCACACAAAGCATGAAACTCAAAATCTTTAATTTTAATTTTAGTAGTAGTTTCCCACTCATCACAGAGTTTTCTAGGGATAGAAACTTTCAACTCAAGTTTTTCTTCATAAGATTGCATCAAAGCATCAACAATATGTTTGGTAAAGGCCTTATTTTGACTATAAGCATGAGGAGAATCTAGCACGGATTGAAACAAGGAAATACAACCAATCAAATAGCAATTTTCATAATTAAATTCCTTGAGATCCAAAATAGTGGGTTTAGCAACATCATGATTTTTATTTATTTCAATCCCACTTTCATCAATTTCATCATCAAGATCTAGAAACTCCGAATTCTTAGAACGCCTTCTAGGTAAAGGAAGATAATCTTCAGATTCATCAAGATTCATATTGCAAAACAAAGATTTAATGGGGGACACATCAATAACTTTTAGATCTTCATCTTGATTTTCATAGGGATTCAAAGAACACGCTTTAATAAAGGCGTCTTTGGAAGCACACATCCTAGCGGTTCTTTCCTTGCACTCATCAATGGAAATTCTCATGGCTTTGAGAGACTCATTGATATCATGCTTAGGAGGAATAGATCTAAGCTTTAAAGAATCAATTTCAAGAGAAATTCTATCAACGTTCCTAGCCAAATCATCAACTTTAAGCAATTTCTCTTCAAGCAAAGCATTAAAATTCTTTTGTGAATTCATAAACTCTTTAACACTACTCTCAAATTCAGAGGGCATCTTATTAAAATTTCCATAAGAGTTATTGTAGGAATTTCCATAATTATTAGAAGGATTACTAGGATAAGGCTTAGGATTAAAATTCCCTCTATAAGCGTTGTTTCCAAAATTATTCCTACCAACAAAATTCACATCCATAGATTCATTACTATTCTCAAGCAAAGTAGACAAAGGCATATCATTGGGATCAAGAGGAGTATTTTTAGGAGCAAACATCTTCATAAGTTCATCCATCTTTTCACTTAAAACATTGATTTCTTCTATAGCATGCACTTTTTTACTAGAAGATCTTTCGGTGTGCCATTGAGAATAATTAACCATAATATTATCAAGCAATTTGGTAGCATCCCCTAATTTAATTTCCATAAAAGTGCCTCCCATGGCCGAATCTAAAAGATTTCTAGAAGCAAAATTCAATCCGGCAAAAAAAATTTGTATGATCATCCATAAATTCAAACCATGAGTAGGGCAATTGCGAAGCATTAATTTCATTCTTTCCCAAGATTGGGCAACATGCTCATGATCAAGTTGTTTAAAATTCATGATGTCGTTTCTAAGAGTGATAATCTTAGCGGGAGGAAAATACTTAGAGATAAAAGCATCTTTGCACTTGTTCCAAGAATCAATACTATTTTTAGGCAAAGAGGAAAACCAAACTTTAGCACGATCTCTAAGTGAAAACAGAAATAACTTCAATTTGACAATATTGTTATCCGTATCTTTTTTCTTTTGCATATCACACAAATCAACAAAATTGTTTAGATGAGTAGCGGCATCTTCACTAGGAAGGCCGGCGAATTGATCTTTCATAACAAGATTCAACAAAGCAGTATTGATTTCACAAGACTCATCATTATTAAGAGGAGCAATCGGAGTACTAAGGAAATCATTATTATTGGTATTCGAGAAATCACACAATTTGGTATTATCTTGCGCCATGGAAACAAGTAATCCAACACACAAGCAAACAGAAAGGCAAAGGTAAAAAGGCAAATGGAAAAGAGAGGAGGAGATTGGGAAAGAGAGGGCAAATAAAACGGCAAGGGTGAAGTGGGGGAGAGGAAAACGAGAGGCAAATGGCAAATAATGTAATGCGAGAGATAGGGATTGTGATGGGTACTTGGTATGGTTCACTTGCTTGCGTGAGCCTCCCCGGCAACGGCGCCAGAAATTCTTCTTGCTACCTCTTGAGCACTGCGTTGGATTTCCCCGAAGAGGAGAGGATGATGCAGTAAAGTAGCATAAGTATTTCCCTCAGTTTTTGAGAACCAAGGTATCAATCCAGTAGGAGACCACGCACAAGTCCCTCATACCTACACAAAGCGTTAGCAACTCGCAACCAATGCTTAGGGGTTGTCAATCCCTTCACGGTCACTTACGAGAGTGAGATCTGATAGAGATAATATTTTTGGTATTTTCGATAGATAGATGCAAAGTAAAAAGTAAAGGCAAAGTACAAACAAAGCAAGTAAATAAAGTGATAGAGATTGATATGATGAGAATAGACCCGGGGGCCATAGGTTTCACTAGAGGCTTCTCTCAAGAGCATAAGTATTCTACGGTGGGTGAACAAATTACTGTTGAGCAATTGACACTATTGAGCATAGTTATGAGTATATCTAGGCAATGATCATGTGTATAGGCATCACATCCAAAACAAGTAGATCGAAACGATTCTGCATCTACTACTATTACTCCACTCATCGACCGCTATCCAGCATGCATCTAGAGTATTAAGTAAAAACAGAGTAACGCCGTAAGCAGGATGACATGATGTAGAGGGATAAATTCATGCAATATGATAAAAAACCCATCTTGTTATCCTCGATGGCAACAATACAATACGTGCCTTGCTGCCCCTTCTGTCACTGGGTAAGGACACCGCAAGATTGAACCCAAAGCTAAGCACTTCTCCCATTGCAAGAACTACCAATCTAGTTGGCCAAACCAAAAAGGATAATTCGAAGAGACTTGCAAAGATAACTCAATCATACATAAAAGAATTCAGAGAAGAATCAAATATTTTCCATAGATAATACTGGATCATAAACCCACAATTCATCGGTCTCAACAAACACACCGCAAAAAGAAGATTACATCGAATAGATCTCCACGAGAGAGGGGGAGAACATTGTATTGAGATCCAAAAAGAGAGAAGAAGCCATCTAGCTACTAGCTATGGACCCGAAGGTCTGAAGTAAACTACCCACACTTCATCGGAGGGCTATGGTGTTGATGTAGAAGCCCTCCGTGGTGGATGCCCCCTCCGGCGGAGCTCCGGAACAGGCCCCAAGATGGGATCTCATGGATACAGAAGGTTGCGTCGGTGGAATTAGGTTTTGGCTCCTGTTCTGATCGTACGGGGATACGTAGGTATATATAGGAGGAAGGAGTACATCGGTGGAGCTCCGAGGGGCCCACGAGGTAGGGGGGCGCTGTTGGGGAACGTAGTAATTTCAAAAAAAATTCCTACACACACGCAAGATCATGGTGATGCATAGCATCGAGAGGGGAGAGTGTTGTCTATGTACCCTCGTAGACCGAAGCGGAAGCGTTGACGCAACGTAGAGGAAGTAGTCGTACGTCTTCCCGGTCCAACCAATCCAAGCACCGTTACTCCGGCACCTCCGAGTTCTTGACACACATACAGCTCGATGGCGCACCCCGGGCTCCGATCCAGCAAAGCTTCGGGGAGGAGTTCCGTCAGCACGACGGCGTGGTGATGATCTTGATGTTCAACCATCATAGGGCTTCGCCTAAGCACCGCTACAATATGACCGAGGTGTAATATCGTGGAGGGGGCACCGCACACGGTTAAGGAATGATCATGAAGATCAACTTGTGTGTTCTAGGGTGCCCCCTGCCCCCGTATATAAAGGAGCCAAGGGGAGGGGGCGGCCGGCCAAGGAGGGGCGCGCCAGGGGGGAGTCCTACTCCCACCGGGAGTAGGACTCCCTTTCTTTCCTAGTTGGAGAAGGAGAAGGGGGGAAAGAGGAGGAAGAGGGGAAGGAAAGGGGGGGGGCGCCGCCCCCTTCCCTTGTCCTATTCGGACTAGGAAGGGGAGGGGCGCGCGGCCACCTACTGCCTCCTTCTCTCTTCTCCCTCAAGGCCCATGTAGGCCCAATAACCCCCCGGGGGGTTCCGGTAAACCCCCGGTACTCCGGTAAAATGCCGATTTCACCCGGAACGATTCCGATGTCCAAATATAGGCTTCCAATATATCGATCTTTATGTCTCGACCATTTCGAGACTCCTCGTCATGTCCATGATCACATCCGGAACTCCGAACAACCTTCAGTACATCAAAATACATAAACTCATAAAGAAACTGTCATCGTAACTTTAAGCATGCGGACCCTACGGTTCGAGAACAATGTAGACATGACCGAGACACGTCTCCGGTCAATAACCAATAGCGGGACCTGGATGCCCATATTGGTTCCTACATATTCTACGAAGATCTTTATCGGTCAGACCGCATAACAACATACGTTGTTCCCTTTGTCATCGGTATGTTACTTGCCCGAGATTCGATCGTCGGTATCCAATACCTAGTTCAATCTCGTTACCGGCAAGTCTCTTTACTCGTTCCGTAATACATCATCTCGCAACTAACTCATTGGTTGCAATGCTTGCAAGGCTTAAGTGATGTGCATTACCGAGAGGGCCCAGAGATACCTCTCCGACATTCGGTGTGATAAATCCTAATCTCGAAATACGCCAACCCAACAAGTACCTTTGGAGACACCTGTAGAGCACCTTTATAATCACCCAGTTACGTTGTGACGTTTGGTAGCACACAAAGTGTTCCTCCGGTAAACGGGAGTTGCATAATCTCATAGTCATAGGAACATGTATAAGTCATGAAGAAAGCAATAGCAACATACTAAACGATCGGGTGCTAAGCTAACGGAACGGGTCATGTCAATCTGATCATTCAACTAATGATGTGATCTCGTTAATCAAATAACAACTCTTTGTCCATGGTTAGGAAACATAACTGAGGGAGTCCTGGACTAGTGGGTGTCCGGATAGCCGGACTATCATCATCGGCCGGACTCCAAGACTATGAAGATACAAGATTGAAGACTTCGTCCCGTGTCCGGATGGGACTTTCCTTGGTGTGGAAGGCAAGCTTGGTGATACGGATATGTAGATCTCCTAACATGTAACCGACTCTGTGTAACCCTAGCCCTCTCCGGTGTCTATATAAACTGGAGGGTTTTAGTCCGTAGGACAACAACCATTACAACAATCATACCATAGGCTAGCTTCTAGGGTTTAGCCTCCTTGATCTCGTGGTAGATCCACTCTTGTACTACCCATATCATCAATATCAATCAAGCAGGAGTAGGGTTTTACCTCCATCGAGAGGGCCCGAACCTGGATAAAAACATCGTGTCCCTTGTCTCCTGTTACCATCCGCCTAGACGCACAGTTCGGGACCCCCTACCCGAGATCCGCCGGTTTTGACACCGACATTGGTGCTTTGATTGAGAGTTCCTCTGTGTCGTCACCGATAGGCTTGATGGCTTCTTCAATCAACAACAACGCAGTCCTGGGTGAGACTTTTCTCCCCGGACAGATCTTCGTATTCGGCGGCTTCGCACTGCGGGCCAATTCACTTGGCCATCTGGAGCAGATCGAAAGCTACGCCCCTGGCCATCAGGTCAGATTTGGCAGCCTAAACTTCACGGCGGATATCCGCGAAGACTTGATCTTCGATGGATCCGAGCCGCAGCCGAGCGTGCCGCATTGTCGCGATGGGCATGATCTAACTCTGCCGCCGGACAATGCCTTGGAGGCCGCACACGAATCCGCTCTGACCCATAATTCGGAGCCGATCGCGTAGATCGAGGACAGGTGGCTGGACACCGCCTCGGGAGCTGCAACTTCCACGGCGATGGAGCCGAACACTGACCTCGTCCCTTATAAAGCTCGTGACTCCGAGGTGCCGGACTCACTGCCGGACTCCGAACCTCCTGCGCCCCGCCAATCGAATCTGATTGGGCGCTGATCATGGAGTTCACCGCCACGGACATCTTTCAGCACTCACCCTTTGGTGACATCTTAAATTCGCTAAAGCATCTCTCGCTATCCGGAGAGCCCTGGCCGGGCTACGACCAGGATGGTTGGGATGCGGACAACGAAGAAATTCAAAGCCCACCCACCACCCACTTTGTAGCCACTGTCGACGATCTAACCAACATGCTAGACTACGACTCCGAAGACATCGACGGTATGGACGACGATGCCAGAGACGATCAAGAACCAGCGCCTACAGGGCACTGGAAGACCACCTCGTCATACGACATATACATGGTGGACACCCCAAAAGATGGGGACGGCGAAGAAGCAGCGGAGGCAGATTCCTTAAAGAAACAGCCCAATCGCCGACGTCAGCGGCGCCGCTCTAAATCCCGCCACAGTAAGAATGGAGATTCCGGCACAGGAGATAATAACACCCCAGAAAGTGCCGAAGACAACCCCCTCCAGCAAGACTCAGCGCAAGAGGATGCAGAAGCAAGCCCTCACGAGAGAGTGGCAGACGAAGAGGTCGAGGATGACAATTACATACCTCCCTCCGGAGACGAGGCAAGCCTCGACGACGGCGAATTCGTCATGCCTGAGGATCCCGTCGAACAAGAGCATTTCAGACGCAGGCTAATGGCCACAGCAAATAGCCTAAAGAAAAAGCAGCAACAGCTTCAAGCTGATCAAGACCTGTTGGCCGACAGATGGACCGAGGTCCTTGCGGCCGAAGAGTATGAACTCGAACGCCCCTCCAAAAGCTACCCAAAACGCAAGTTGCTCTCCCGACTAGAGGAGGAAGCATACAAACCTTCATCACCAGCGCACAATACGGAAGACCGACCACCTCGTGGCCGCGACAGAGAGGCATCTAGGCCCTCCACCAGAACCGTACCCCGGCACCGCTCAAAAAGTACGAAGCCACGGGGGAATGCGCTGGACTTGCGGGATATATTGGAGGACAAGGCAAGACAATCCAGATCTATCTATGGATCACGTGGGCGCCCCACGACCCACGACGAATACCGTCGCGCCGGATACAACAACTCCGGCCGGGCCAAACACAGCAGACAACGCTCCCTTGAGCTACGTCGTGATATTTCTCAATACAAAGGCGCCACACACCCACTATGCTTCACTGACGAAGTAATGGATCATCAAATCCCTGAAGGGTTTAAACCCGTAAACATTGAATCCTACGATGGCACAACAGACCCCGCGGTTTGGATCGAAGATTATCTCCTTCATATCCATATGGCCCGCGGCAACGATCTCCACGCTATCAAATATCTCCCGCTCAAGCTTAAAGGACCAGCTCGGCATTGGCTTAACAGCCTGCCCGCAGAGTCAATTAGGTGTTGGGAGGACCTGGAAGCCGCATTCCTCGACAACTTCCAGGGCACATATGTGCGACCACCAGACGCCGATGACCTAAGCCACATAATTCAGCAGCCAGACGAATCGGCCAGGCAATTCTGGACACGGTTCTTAACAAAGAAAAATCAAATCGTTGATTTTCCGGATGCAGAGGCCCTCGCAGCCTTCAAACATAACATCCGCGACGAATGGCTGGCTCGGCACCTAGGACAGGAAAAGCCGAAATCCATGGCAGCCCTCACATCATTAATGACCCGCTTCTGTGCGGGAGAGGATAGCTGGCTAGCTCGCAGCAACAACCTCAGTAAAAATGCTGGCAGTCCGGATACTAAGGACCACAATGGCAGGTCGTGTCGAAGCAAAAATAAACGCCGCGTCAACGGCGACAACAATGAGGATACGACAGTCAACGCCGGATTCCGAGGCTCTAAACCCGGTCAGCGGAAGAAGCCATTCAAAAGAACCACCCCGGGTCCGTCCAATTTGGACCGAATACTCGACGCTCTTGCCAGATACATGGCGCCCCCGAAAAACCAGCTAACCACACCAACAGAGATTGTTGGGTATTCAAGCAGGCAGGCAAGTTAATTGCCAAAAACAATGACAAGGGGCTGCACAACGATGATGAGGAAGAGACCCGGCCGCCGAACAGTAGAGGACAGAAGGGCTTCCCCCCACAAGTGCGGACGATAAACATGATATACGCAACCCACATACCCAAGAGGGAGCGGAAGCGTGCACTGAGGGACGTATATGCGATGGAGCCAGTCGCCCCGAAGTTCAATCCATGGTCCTCTTGCCCGATCACTTTCGATCGAAGAGACCATCCGACCAGTATCCGCCATGGCGGATTTGCTGCATTGGTTTTAGACCCAATCGTCGATGGATTTCACCTCACGAGAGTCCTGATGGACGGCGGCAGTAGCCTGAACTTGCTTTATCAGGATACAGTGCGCAAGATGGGCATAGACCCCTCCAGGATTAAACCTACAAAGACGACCTTCAAAGGCATCATACCAGGTGTTGAGGCCAATTGTACAGGCTCAGTCACACTGGAAGTGGTCTTCGGATCCCCGGATAATTTCCGAAGCGAGGAGTTAATCTTCGACATAGTTCCGTTCCGCAGCAGCTATCACGCTCTGCTCGGACGAACCGCGTTCGCAAAGTTCAACGCGGTGCCGCATTATGCATACCTCAAGCTCAAAATGCCAGGCCCTCGTGGAGTCATCACGGTCAATGGAAATACGGAACGCTCCCTCCGAACGGAGGAACATACAGCGGCTCTCGCGGCAGAAGTACAGAGCAGCCTTCTAAGGCAATTTTCGAGTCCGGTCGTTAAACGACCGGACACGGCCAAACGCGCCCGGAGCAACATCAATCAAGACCACCTGGCACGTTCCGAGCACGCGTAGCAATGCGGCCCCAACCCCAGCCCTCGCATGATTGCAAGACCAGCTCTCCGCGTACATCATTACGCTCTGGAGATACCATGGGCATAGGGGGAGGGGCACGACCACAACTAACCTAGAGTGCGGCTCGACCACACCAGGGGCTCCCAAGTGTGTCGCTCTTTTTATTTTTTATTTTCCTTCTTTTTATACACAGGACTCCGTTCACCAGAGGCCCTGTCCGGCCGCGAACCTGCCAAACTCACGATGCAACAGCCAGGGAGGGACAAAGGCTGCGCCGAACACTCAGGTGGTCTCCATTACGAGCATTAAATTTGTTAAATACACCATTCCGCAGCCTATCCCTGGAGGGAGACACGTTTAATTAGTCCAATCCCTTGCTTACCGCACTATTTGTATCATTCCGCACTCATAGCAGAATTCCTTGAATAAATAATGCAGCACTTTTCGCCTATAATTGCATTACTTTACATATATGTTCATTAATGACATCTTGCATCCGTACAATTTGGTACGGCCGAATACACCAGGGGCTTATGTTCCCCGCATTATGATGTGATAAGTCCGAACACTTTCACAAGTGCGGCACCCCGAACTTATAGCATTATATGAATCGGCTCCGAATCATGTCTTGGGTCAATAGTTGGGTTTGCCCGGCTCCCATGTTTTGGTACCTTACATTCCGTTCTGTCGGCTAAGGTAGCACTGGGAGAACCACTGCGATTGCGCCCCGGTTGAGCTGGGCGAGCGCCTCAGTGGAGAAAGCTAAAACTGACTGTCATGATAAGACGAGAGACTGGTCGCTGTTTGAGAGGTCTTTTTGAGTCCCTAAAGACTTACGCCGCTTCGAGCGAAGAACCGGATAATGTCCGGCCAAGGCGTGGATAGCGCCCCGAACTCGGTCTTCCGAATACTAGGGGCTTCGCCGAAATTTAAAATTATAGAATTCTATGGCTAAGTGAGAGTGTTCAAGCATTATAAGTCTGGTTGCCTTGTTCGTTGTGTTGAGCGCCTCCCTAGATGGACCCAAAAATGGGAACAAGAGTGCTCAAGTTTATCCCGAACACCCCAGCACTAGTGGCATGGGGGCTGAAGCCGATGACTTGCCATCTCTCAGATTTTATAAACGGCCGCACAGAAGGTAATATTTTATATCAAACAAGCGTTGCTTAGCGCATATGAACAAAGTTTTCAGCGCACAGGATAACACATAGCGAGTTTACTCAATAATTACATCTCTGGGGCACTCATCCACAATCTTGCGGGCACCCTTCAGGACAGTCTTATAGTACATCTCAGGCGTATGATACTCCTTGCCCGCTGGCGGCGCGTCAGTGATAAGCCTCTCCGCATCCAGCCTACCCCAGTGCACCTTTGCGCGGGCAAGGGCCCGACGAGCACCTTCAATACAAGCGGAGCGCTTGATGACCTCCACCCAGGGGCACGCATCCACCAGCCGCCGCACGAGGCCGAAGTAGCTCCCAGGCATGGCCTCTCCAGGCCACAGCCGGACTATGAGGCCCTTCATGGCCTGCTCGGCTACCTTGTGGGGCTCGACCAACTGCTTCAGCTGGTCGCTAGGGGGCACCGGATGTCCGGCCTCAGCATACTGAGACCAGAAAACCTTCTCTGTTGAGCTCCCCTCCTCGCCACGGTAGAATGCAGCGGCATCAGACACACTGCAAGGCAGATCTGCAAACGCCCCTGGAGAGCTCCGAATTCGGGTAAGTAACAGGTAATTTACTTTAACATGCTTGCTTTGCATGAAAAATGCCTTACCCGCCGCTATTTTCTTCACCGCCTCAATCTCCTGGAGGGCCTTATGGGCCTCGGCCTTGGCGGCTTTGGCACTTTCGAGAGCCGAGGCAAGCTCGGACTCTCGAGTCTTTGAGTCGCGCTCCAAACTGTCATGCTTTTCCATGAGAGCCTGGAGCTCTTGCCGCACTTCCGCCACCCGCGCCTCCTGCTTCTCTCGCTCCGTCCGTTCCGCAGCCGCATTGCGTTCGGCCGCGGACACGGCCTCCTTCAGGGCTGCCACCTTGTTTGTGGCCCCTGCAGTACCCAAGTTATCCTTGTTATTGTCATTGCAACCAAAATCCTTTTCTGTAAGGTACAAATTTAAAGATGGTATTACTCACCTTCTTTGTCCTCGAGCCGCTTCTTGGCAAGGCCGAGCTCTTGCTCGGACCGCTCGAGGTCCTGCTTCAAAGCACCGACCTCCGCAGTCAGTGCGGCAGAGGTCAGCAGCGCAGCCTGCAAACCCATATTGACACAATTTTTAGCACTCCTGCATATATCTTTTTTAGATCCTCAATCCGGCTTTTCTTTCCGAACACCGAACCGAGCATCAGGGGCTACTGTCTATGCGGTATTACATTACATATTTTAAACTTCTTACCTCAAAGCCCGTTAGAAGGCTACTGCAGGCTTCGGTCAGCCCGCTCTTGGTGAGTCGAACCTTCTGAATCACCGCACTCATGATAGTGCGGTGTTCTTCCTCGATGGAAGCGCCTTTGAGCGCCTCCAAAAAGTTGTCCGGCGCCTCCGGTTGGACAGAGGCCGCCGGTGTCACGGTCTTTCCCTTCTTGCAAAGGGGCCGCCTGCCGGACTCCGGAACCACTGCGGGTTCCGGCGTGGAGTCCGGCGCAAAGTCTGGGAGGCTGCCTTGTGGTGCCTCCGGAGCCTCCTCCTGACGGGTCCCTTCCCGGGATCCCACCTCGGCGTCCTCAGCATCGCGAGGGGTGGAGGCAGTCGGGATGGAATCTACATCCGATGGAGCCAACGACCCGCTCGACAAAGCGGGGAGATCATCATCGGCCGGACTATAGGCAGTGTGCGGCATTAGAAGGACACTATGTGACACAAAAGAGAAATTATAAATCACTCAGGAATCCGGATACTTACGATCTTGCCGGAGGCCTGGCCCTTGAGGGCCACTCTTCGCCAACGTTGGCGTTGGCGGAGCTGTCCAGGGGAATAGTCCTTCCCCTCTTGGACCCTTCGGCCTCCCCCGTTGGGGAAGCCTTCCTCTTCCTCTCTCCCTCCTCTGGGAGAGAGTCCTCTTTCTCCTCCTCGTCTTCGGGGGAGGAGTCCGCCTCGGAGCCATCGGACGATGAGTCCGATATCACCTGGCGCCGGGAACTTCTGCGAGTTCCCGTGGCCTTCTTCTTGGCCTTCTTCTCCGGCACCACATAGAGTGTCAGGACCAGCAGCCCCGTTAAGCGGGCGTCCGCTGGGTCTTCGGGAAGGGGAGCCGGGCAGTCTACCTGTCCGGACGTCCTCTGCCAGTCCTGTCAAAGGCATTGGGAGTTTTAGATCCCGCATAGAGTCAAACTATGAAAGAAAACAACTGTCCCATAGAGGATAACGAAGCTTACCTCACCGGCCGGGCGCTTGGTGCTGAATCCGCGATCTTCAGTCGCGGGCGCGGGGGCTTCTTCGCCCTTGAACAGCACCCTCCAGACGGCTTCATACGTCATGTCGAAGAGCCCGCTCAGAGTCTGGTGCTGTGCCGGATTGAACTCCCACAGGTTGAAGGCCCGTTGTTGGCAGGGGAGAATCCGGCGGATGAGCATGACCTGGATCACATTGACAAGCCTAAGCTTCTTGTTCACCATGGTCTGGAGACAGGACTGGAGTCCTGTCAGCTCCTCCGAACTGCCCCATAGCAAGCCCTTCTCCTTCCAGGAAGTGAGCTGCATCGGGATACCAGATCTAAACTCCGGGGCCGCCGCCCATTTTGGGTCACGCGGCTCGGTGATATAGAACCACCCCGATTTCCATCCCTTGATGGACTCCACGAAGGCCCCTTCGAGCCAGATGACGTTGGGCATCTTGCCCAACATGGCACCTCCGCACTCTGCTTGGATGCCCTTCACTACCTTTGGCTTGACGTTGAAGGTCTTGAGCCACAGGCTGAAGTGGGGCTGGATGCAGAGGAAGGCCTCGCACACGACGATAAACGCCGAGATGTTGAGGATGAAGTTTGGCGCCAGATCGTGGAAATCCAGGCCGTAATAGTACATGAGCCCCCGGACAAAGGGATGCAACGGGAAGCCCAGTCCACGGAGGAAGTGGTGGAGGAATACGACCCTCTCATGGGGCCTGGGGGTGGGGATGAGCTGCCCCTTGTCGGGCAGCCGGTGCGCGATGTCGCCGGAAAGGTATCCGGCGCTGCGCAGTTTTGCGATATGCTCCTCCGTCACGGAGGAGGCCAACCATTTGCCTCCTGCTCCGGACATGGTCGGAGAAGGTCGAGACGAGATGCGCGGACTTGGGCGCTGGAGCTCGAGGGTGCGGAAGATGGATAAGCAAAGGAGGAAGAAGGCGTAGGTAAAAAGGAGTGGATCCTTATCCCCTTATATATGGGCGGACGGAAACTATGCATCCCCACCGGCCTGGTAAAACTCGCTTATCTCCCAAGCACCACCATCAATGGCGCGGTTGGGTTACCCACGTCCTTATTGATGAGAATCCCGGAATAAGGGGAACACGATCTCTGCTTCGACAAGACGTGCCAAGGAAACCGCTTCGCTAAACGCGCTGAGGTGGTATAATAATAAACGATTCAAGTAAAGGCTTGGTAGTGGCGTGACGTCATGCTACAAGATACGTCAGCAGATTGAACTTGTGTACATAATATTCTCTCTACGGTGGAATGTGGAAATTATTTTGCAAAGCCGGACACTATCCTGGTGTTCGCAATCTTCTGTGAATTATTCGGGGGAGGAACCTGCCTTGCAATGCCGAACAATATGCGCGCCGGACTCATCGTCATTGAAGCCTGGTTCAGGGGCTACTGAGGGAGTCCTGGATTAGGGGGTGTCCGGATAGCCGGACTATCATCATCGGCCGGACTCCAAGACTATGAAGATACAAGATTGAAGACTTCGTCCCGTGTCCGGATGGGACTTTCCTTGGCATGGAAGGCAAGCTTGGCGATACGGATATGTAGATCTCCTACCATTGTAACCGACTCTGTGTAACCCTAGCCCTCTCTGGTGTCTATATAAACCGGAGGGTTTTAGTCCGTAGGACAACAACCATTACAAAAATCATACCATAGGCTAGCTTCTAGGGTTTAGCCTCCTTGATCTCGTGGTAGATCCACTCTTGTACTACCCATATCATCAATATCAATCAAGCAGGAGTAGGGTTTTACCTCCATCGAGAGGGCCCAAACCTGGGTAAAAACATCGTGTCCCTTGTCTCCTGTTACCATCCGCCTAGACGCACAGTTCGGGACCCCCTACCCGAGATCCGCCGGTTTTGACACCGACAATAACCATCTTTGATTAACAAGCTAGTCAAGTAGAGGCATACTAGTGACACTCTGTTTGTCTATATATTCACACATGTATTATGTTTCCGGTTAATACAATTCTAGCATGAATAATAAACATTTATCATGATATAAGGAAATAAATAATAACTTTATTATTGCCTCTAGGGCATATTTCCTTCAGTCTCCCACTTGCACTAGAGTCAGTAATCTAGATTACACAGTAATGATTCTATCACCCATGGAGTCTTAGTGCTGATCATGTTTTGCTCGTGGAAGAGGCTTAGTCAACGGGTCTGCAACATTCAGATCCGTATGTATCTTGCAAATCTCTATGTCTCCCACCTGGACTAGATCCCGGATGGAATTGAAGCGTCTTTTGATGTGCTTGGTTCTCTTGTGAAATCTGGATTCCTTTGCTAAGGCAATCGCTCTAGTATTGTCACAAAAGATTTTCATTGGACCCGATGCACTAGGTATGACACCTAGATCGGATATGAACTCCTTCATCCAGACTCCTTCATTGGCTGCTTCCGAAGCAGCTATGTATTCCGCTTCACATGTAGATCCCGCCACGACACTTTGTTTAGAACTGCACCAACTGACAGCTCCCCCGTTTAATGTAAACACGTATCCGGTTTGCGATTTAGAATCATCCGGATCAGTGTCAAAGCTTGCATCAACGTAAACATTTACGATGAGCTCTTTGTCACCTCCATATACGAGAAACATATCCTTAGTCCTTTTCAGGTACTTCAGGATGTTCTTGACCGCTGTCCAGTGATCCACTCCTGGATTACTTTGGTACCTCCCTGCTAAACTTATAGCAAGGCACACATCAGGTCTGGTACACAGCATTGCATACATGATAGAGCCTATAGCTGAAGCATAGGGAACATCTTTCATTTTCTCTCTATCTTCTGCAGTGGTCAGGCATTGAGTCTTACTCAACTTCACACCTTGCAATACAGGCAAGAACCCTTTCTTTGCTCGATCCATTTTGAACTTCTTCAAAACTTTGTCAAGGTATGTGCTTTGTGAAAGTCCAATTAAGCATCTTGATCTATCTCTATAGATCTTAATGCCCAATATGTAAGCAGCTTCACCGAGGTCTTTCATTGAAAAACTTTTATTCAAGTATCCCTTTATGCTATCCAGAAATTCTATATCATTTCCAATCAATAATATGTCATCCACATATAATATTAGAAATGCTACAGAGCTCCCACTCGCTTTCTCGTAAATACAGGCTTCTCCAGAAGTCTGTATAAACCCAAATGCTTTGATCACACTATCAAAGCGTTTATTCCAACTCCGAGAGGCTTGCACCAGTCCATAAATGGATCGCTGGAGCTTGCACACTTTGTTAGCTCCCTTTGGATCGATAAAACCTTCTGGTTGCATCATATACAATTCTTCCTCCAAAAACCCATTCAGGAATGCAGTTTTTACATCCATTTGCCAAATTTCATAATCATAAAATGCGGCAATTGCTAACATGATTCGGACAGACTTAAGCATCGCTACGGGTGAGAAGGTCTCATCGTAGTCAATCCCTTGAACTTGTCGAAAACCTTTTGCAACAAGTCGAGCTTTGTAGACAGTAACATTACCGTCAGCGTCAGTCTTCTTCTTGAAGATCCATTTATTCTCAATTGCTTGCCGACCATCGGGCAAGTCAACCAAAGTCCATACTTTGTTCTCATACATGGATCCCATCTCAGATTTCATGGCTTCAAGCCATTTTGCGGAATCTGGGCTCACCATCGCTTCTTCATAGTTCGTAGGTTCATCATGATCTAGTAGCATGACTTCCAGAATAGGATTACCATACCACTCAGGTGCGGATCTTACTCTGTTTGACCTACGAGGTTCTGTAGTAACTTGATCTGAAGTTCTATGATCATCATCATCAACTTCCTCACTAGTTGGTTTTGACGTCACAGATACCGGTTCCTGTGATGTACTATTTTCCAACAAGGGAGCAGGTACAGTTACCTCATCAAGTTCTACTTTCCCCCCACTCTCTTCTTTCGAGAGAAACTCCTTCTCTAGAAAGGATCCATTCTTAGCAACAAATGTCTTGCCTTCGGATCTATGATAGAAGGTGTACCCAACTATCTCTTTTGGGTATCCTATGAAGACACATTTCTCCGATTTGGGTTCGAGCTTATCAGGTTGAAGCTTTTTCACATAAGCATCGCAGCCCCAAACTTTAAGAAACAACAACTTTGGTTTCTTGCCAAACCATAGTTCATAAGGTGTCGTCTCAACGGATTTTGATGGTGCCCTATTTAATGTGAATGTGGCCGGCTCTAAAGCATAACCCCAAAATGATAGCGATAAATTTGTAAGAGACATCATAGATCGCACCATATCAAGTACGATTACGACGTTCGGACACACCATTACGCTGTGGTGTTCCGGGTGGCGTGAGTTGCGAAACTATTCCGCATTGTTTCAAGTGTAGACCAAACTCGTAACTCAAATATTCTCCTCCACGATTAGATTGTAGAAACTTTATTTTCTTATTACGATGATTTTCAACTTCACTCTGAAATTCTTTGAACTTTTCAAATGTTTCAGACTTATGCTTCATTAAGTAGATATACCCATATCTGCTTAAATCATCTGTGAAGGTGAGAAACTAACGATATCCGCCACGAGCCTCAACATTCATCGGACCACATACATCTGTATGTATGATTTCCAACAAATCTGTTGCTCTCTCCATAGTACCGGAGAACGGCATTTTAGTCATCTTGCCCATGAGGCACGGTTCGCAAGTACCAAGTGATTCATAATCAAGTGGTTCCAAAATTGCATTAGTATGGAGTTTCTTCATGCGCTTTACACCGATATGACCTAAACGGCAGTGCCACAAATAAGTTGCACTATCATTATCAACTCTGCATCTTTTAGCTTCAACATTATGAATATGTGTATCACTACTATCGAGATTCATCAAAAATAGACCACTCTTCAAGGGTGCATGACCATAAAAGATATTACTCATATAAATAGAACAACCATTATTCTCAGATTTAAATGAATAACCGTCTCGCATCAAACAAGATCCAGATATAATGTTCATGCTCAACGCTGGCACCAAATAACAATTATTTAGGTCTAATACTAATCCCGAAGGTAGATGTAGAGGTAGCGTGCCGACCGCGATCACATCTACTTTGGAACCATTTCCCACGCGCATCGTCACCTCGTCCTTTGCTAGAGTTCGCTTAATCCCTAGTCCCTGTTTTGAGTTGCAAATATTAGCAACAGAACCAGTATCAAATACCCAGGTGCTACTGCGAGCTCTAGTAAGGTACACATCAATAACATGTATATCACATATACCTTTGTTCACCTTGCCATCCTTCTTATCCGCCAAATACTCGGGGCAGTTCCGCTTCCAGTGACCAGTCTGCTTGCAGTAGAAGCACTCAGTTTCAGGCTTAGGTCCAGACTTGGGTTTCTTCTCTTGAGCAGCAACTTGCTTGCTGTTCTTCTTGAAGTTCCCCTTCTTCTTCCCTTTGCCTTTTTTCTTGAAACTAGTGGTCTTGTTGACCATCAACACTTGATGCTCCTTCTTGATTTCTACCTCCGCAGCCTTTAGCATTGCGAAGAGCTCGGGAATTGTCTTATCCATCCCTTGCATATTATAGTTCATTACGAAGCTCTTGTAGCTTGGTGGAAGTGATTGGAGAATTCTGTCAATGACGCTATCATCCGGAAGAGTTACTCCCAGTTGAATCAAGTGATTACAATACCAAGACATCTTGAGTATATGCTCACTGACAGAACTATTCTCCTCCATCTTGCAGCTATAGAACTTATTGGAGACTTCATATCTCTCAATCCGAGCATTCTTCTGGAATATTAACTTCAACTCCTGGAACATCTCATATGCTCCATGACGTTCAAAACGTCGTTGAAGTCCCGGTTCTAAGCCGTAAAGCATGGCACATTGAACTATCGAGTAGTCATCAGCTTTGCTCTGCCAGACGTTCTTAACGTCGTCAGTTGCATTAGCAGCAGGCCTGGCACCCAGCGGTGCTTCCAGGACGTAATTTTTCTGTGCAAGAATGAGGATAATCCTCAAGTTACGGACCCAGTCCGCGTAGTTGCTACCATCATCTTTCAACTTTGCTTTCTCAAGGAACGCATTAAAATTCAACGGAACAACAACACGGGCCATCTATCTACAATCAACATAGACAAGCAAGATACTATCAGGTACTAAGTTCATGATAAATTTAAGTTCAATTAATCATATTACTTAAGAACTCCCACTTAGATAGACATCCCTCTAATCCTCTAAGTGATCACGTGATCCAAATTCAACTAAACCATAACCGATCATCTCGTGAAATGGATTAGTTTTCAATGGTGAACATCTCATGTTGATCATATCTACTATATGATTCACGCTTGACCTTTCGGTCTCCGTGTTCCGAGGCCATATCTGCATATGCTAGGCTCGTCAAGTTTAACCCGCGTATTCTGCGTGTGCAAAACTGGCTTGCACCCGTTGTAGATGGACGTAGAGCTTATCACACCCGATCATCACGTGGTGTCTGGGCACAACGAACTTTGGCAACGGTGCATACTCAGGGAGAACACTTCTTGATAAATTAGTGAGGGATCATCTTAAAATGCTACCGCCAATCAAAGCAAGATAAGATGCATAAAAGATAAACATCACATGCAATCAATATAAGTGATATGATATGGCCATCATCATCTTGTGCTTGTGATCTCCATCTCCGAAGCACCGTCATGATCACCATCATCACCGGCGCGACACCTTGATCTCCATCGTAGCATCGTTGTCGTCTCGCCAATCTTATGCTTCTACGACTATCGCTACCGCTTAGTGATAAAGTAAAGCATTACAGGGCGATTGCATTGCATACAATAAAGCAACAACCATATGGCTCCTGCCAGCTGCCGATAACTCGGTTACAAAACATGATCATCTCATACAATAAAATTTAACATCATGTCTTGACCATATCACATCACAACATGCCCTGCAAAAACAAGTTAGACATCCTCTACTTTGTTGTTGCAAGTTTTACGTGGCTGCTACGGGCTTAAGCAAGAACCAATCTCACCTACGCATCAAAACCACAACGATAGTTTGTCAAGTTGGTGCTGTTTTAACCTTCGCAAGGACCGGGCGTAGCCACACTCAGTTCAACTAAAGTTGGAGAAACTGACACCCGCTGGCCACCTGTGTGCAAAGCACGACGGTAGAACCAGTCTCGCGTAAGCGTACGCGTAATGTCGGTCCGGGCCGCTTCATCCAACAATACCGCCGAACCAAAGTATGACATGCTGGTAAGCAGTATGACTTATATCGCCCACAACTCACTTGTGTTCTACTCGTGCATATAACATCAAACCATAAAACCTAGGCTCGGATGCCACTGTTGGGGAACGTAGTAATTTTAAAAAAAATTCCTACACACACGCAAGATCATCGTGATGCATAGCAACGAGAGGGGAGAGTGTTGTCTATGTACCCTCATAGACCGAAGCGGAAGCGTTGACGCAACGTAGAGGAAGTAGTCGTACGTCTTCCCAGTCCAACCGATCCAAGCACCGTTACTCCGGCACCTCCGAGTTCTTGACACACGTACAGCTTGATGACGCACCCCGGGCTCAGATCCAGCAAAGCTTCGGGGAGGAGTTCCGTCAGCACGACGGCGTGGTGACGATCTTGATGTTCAACCATCACAGGGCTTCGCCTAAGCACCGCTACAAAATGACCGAGGTGTAATATCGTGGAGGGGGGCACCGCACACGGTTAAGGAACGATCACGAAGATCAACTTGTGTGTTCTAGGGTGCCCCCCTACCCCCGTATATAAAGGAGCCAAGGGGAGGGGGCGGCCGGCCAAGGAGGGGCGTGCCAGGGGGTAGTCCTACTCCCACCGGGAGTAGGACTCCCTTTCTTTCCTAGTTGGAGAAGGAGAAGGGGGGAAAGAGGAGGAAGAGAGGAAGGAAAGGGGGGGCGCCGCCCCCCTTCCCTTGTCCTATTCGGACTAGGAAGGGGAGGGGTGTGCGGCCCCTCCTGCCTCCTTCTCTCTTCTCCCTCAAGGCCCATGTAGGCCCAATAACCCCCCGGGGGGTTCCGGTAACCCCCCGGTACTCCGGTAAAATGCCGATTTCACCCGGAACGATTCCGATGTCCAAATATAGGCTTCCAATATATCGATCTTTATGTCTCGACCATTTCGAGACTCCTCGTCATGTCCGTGATCACATCCGGAACTCCGAACAACCTTCGGTACATCAAAATACATAAACTCATAAAGAAACTGTCATCGTAACTTTAAGCGTGCGGACCCTACGGTTCGAGAACAATGTAGACATGACCGAGACACGTCTCCGGTCAATAACCAATAGCGGGACCTGGATGCCCATTTTGGTTCCTACATATTCTACGAAGATCTTTATCGGTCAAACCGCATAACAACATACATTGTTCCCTTTGTCATCGGTATGTTACTTGCCCGAGATTCGATCGTCGGTATCCAATACCTAGTTTAATCTCGTTACCGGCAAGTCTCTTTACTCGTTCCGTAATACATCATCTCACAACTAACTCATTGGTTGCAATGCTTGCAAGGCTTAAGTGATGTTCATTACCGAGAGGGCCCAGAGATACCTCTCCGACATTCGGAGTGACAAATCCTAATCTCGAAATACGCCAACCCAACAAGTACCTTTGGAGACACCTATAGAGCACCTTTATAATCACCCAGTTATGTTGTGACGTTTGGTAGCACACAAAGTGTTCCTCCGGTAAACAGGATTTGCATAATCTCATAGTCATGGGAACATGTATAAGTCATGAAGAAAGCAATAGCAACATACTAAACGATCGGGTGCTAAGCTAACGGAATGGGTCATGTCAATTAGATCATTCAACTAATGATGTGATCTCGTTAATCAAATAACAACTCTTTGTCCATGGTTAGGAAACATAACCATCTTTGATTAACAAGCTAGTCAAGTAGAGGCATACTAGTGACACTCTGTTTGTCTATATATTCACACATGTATTATGTTTCCGGTTAATACAATTCTAGCATGAATAATAAACATTTATCATTATATAAGGAAATAAATAATAACTTTATTATTGCCTCTAGGGCATATTTCCTTCAGGCGCGCCCAGGGGGGTGCCCTCCACCCTCGTGGCCTCCTCGGACACTTCTTGGAGTAGGGTCCAAGTCTCCTGGATCACGTTCGGTTGGAAATCACGATCCCGAAGGTTTCATTCCGTTTGGACTCCGTTTGATATTCTGTTTCTTCGAAATACTGAAAAAGGCAAAAAAACAGCAATTTTGGGCTGGGCCTCCGGTTAATAGGTTAGTCCCGAAAGTAATATAAAAGTGGAAAATAACGCCCAATATAGTCCAAAACAGTAGATAAAGTAGCATGGAGCAATCAAAAATTATAGATACGTTGGAGACGTATCACGCGTCCTCCTCACTGACACGGTGGCGCACCACCTTCGCGGGGTCCTCGAGCCTCTGGACCGTCACTGGCCCACGCGACCGCCACCAAAGAAGGTTCGGGTCAACGACAGGCTGGCTCCTCACCAACCTGCGCCCCCCGGTAGGTAGCGCCTCCCAGTACCACCCCGGCGGAGCCCAGTCCCGGACATGGCCCGTCTGGTCAAGCAGGTGCCGTCCTCCGCCGAATCGACGACGAGGATGCCGGATAGGCATCATCGACGTCGATGCGGGAAAAAAAGCTTTCACTAAAAAAATAGCAACAAGTTGTTACTAACGAGTTCTATTAATTCAATTATTTCTTACTAAAAATAAACTTACTATAAATAAAAATAAACTAATACCTAATTAGTACCTAGTTCTTACTAACTAATCAGTACCTAGGAACTACTGCCCTAATTACCATATAAGTAATTAACTAACTCGCACTAAAAATAGCCTAGGGTTCATACTAACTAGCACTAAATAGCTAGGGTTCATACTAAGCAGAGAAGAGGGATCGGAAGGGGAGAGTGCTTACAGAGGGCGGGGAGAGAGATGGGGTCGGGGGAGACGGCGGCACCGAGGCGCGGCGAGGCGGGGTCGGGGGAGACGGCGGCGAGGCAGGTCGAGGGAGACGGCGGCGAGGCGGGGTCGGGGGAGACGGCGGCGAGGCAGGGTTGGGGGAGACGGCGGCGAGGCGGAGGCGATGAGGAATAGTAGAGGAGAATTGGGAGAGGAAGCAGAGGAGAGGGAATCAGGCCGCGCGGGGGGTTAGGTGAAAATAGCTTTAACAGTAGCGTGGGGAGGCAAAACGCGCTGCTGCTAAAATCCGTAGTAGTAGTGCTGTTTCTAGAAGGGCGCTACTACTATACCTAGCACGTCGAGAACGGTGTGGCAATTATAGTAGTAGCACGTTCTGTTCCTGCCGTGCTACTGCTAAGCGGGTAACAGTAGCGCCGTTCTAGACGACGCGCTACTGCTAAGTAGCAGTAGCGCCTCATTTTAACAAGTGCTACTGGTAACATTCTGTGTATAAGGTTTTCCCTAGTAGTGTAAGCAATTCGAGGAAATTGTACGCAAGCAAGGAAGGCACCGGAAGAATCAAGGTGTTGGTTTTGAACGAAAGTTCAATGTCAATGGAGTTGAGTGGGAAGAAGATCAATACCCCAAGACAAAGTTTGTTCCTCAACAAGAGAAGTACGATACTACTTCTTTCAAAGGAACACAAGCTCAAGATGATCTTCCACCACAAGACCACAAGCAAAAAGGCAAGGACAAGCTTCAAGAGGAGATTGATGCATTTGAAGAAGCTCCTAAGGCCTTGGTCAAGTGGGTTCCCAAGACTACATCAAGTTCTACTTCATCAAGTACAACTACAACTCCAAGGATTCCCATCAAGATGATGTGGATCCCAAAGAAGAAGAACTAGAGAGTTCTTGAGGGTGACTCCGCCAACATACTTCACTCATATCATTTTGGCAAGGACAAGTGCAATCAACTTCCACATCTTCCACTAGTTCAAGGAGTCACAAACCCTCCTGCTGGCAAGACAAGGGACAAGGTAACCTAATGCTTTCATGGACATCATCTTGTGTGTGCATCACTTTGTGTCTATGGATATCCTTGTTTGTTCCTTGTGGAACTAACCCATGTAGGTATTGAAAGTGCAACTCACTCCAATAGATTGCTCCGAATGATCTACATCAACATTGAGCATCCACATCTTCAACATCTACATGAAGTCATCATCGACAAAACCCAAGATTAGTTCATCCCTCTTAGGGGGGATCTCACATCTAGGGGGAGCTTTACTCTAAGAATTGAGCTAAAGCAACTCTAATGGTGTGAACACAACAATGCTTTATGTAAAAGTGGTAACCCCACTTGTGCTTAAACGATGAGTATGACCTATGATCAAATGTTCTCATTTGACTCCTATGTCAATATACTCATATATAGATGACCTAGTCATCGCCAATTGTTTGATAGATGATAGGATTGGTTGTGCATGCTTGCCACATATTCATTTGCCATTTTATTGTGTGAGCATGTTGGTTGCATATTTTACTCATTCGAGGACATCCACTTGCTGCTTTGATTATTTGGTTTCTTTCCTTTTGCCAAGTGGATGGACAAGAATGCCTAAGAACCTTCTCTAGCTATCTATGCTTTTCTTGTCTCAAACTCTATTCATGCTACATCACAAAGTTTGATCAAGTCAGATTCGAACCACTCTGTGTGAGGAGCACTCGGAGTCCCCGATTCGTCATAGACTTAAACTTCCAAAACCCCTTTGTGCGTTTCGGTTTGACCGATTCATCCTTTTCGGTCACACCGAGATCACTAAGTTGATCTAGGTTTTCAACCTCGGTGCAACCGATTAGAACCTTTCGGTCACACCGAGTTGCAGTAACTGCTTGCAGTTTTGCATCTCGGTGCCACTGAGTTGTTCCACTCGGTCACACCGACAAGGTCAGGCTAAATATACTCATGGGTCAAATTTTGGAAATTTTTCCGAAACCCTTCGCCCGCGCATAGCCTGCTCTGCCTCTTCGGGTCTCCGGATCATCCTCTTGGCCGCCAGCAACCTCCCGCCGCTGGTCTCCACCGCCTCAATGGCATTCTGCCCCGCCGTTGCCGCCGTAGCAAGTTCACCGCCGCATTAGGGTATGAACTTGAAACTTTGTGCTATTCTTTAACTCTGATTCCTAGCACATTGCTTTGCCATGATTCCTCCGACGTATGAAATATTCTTGTCCAACGAAAGCACTCCGTAGATTAGATTTGATTTGAAAATTTAGGGTTAGGTTTCTGCCGAACTCATCTCGAAACGACCGAGTTGTAGAAATCGGTCTCACCGATTTGGCTTAGGCCATTGCACATGTGATTTTCGGTCTGACCGAGAATTGCAAATCGGTGTGATCGAGATCGATTCTTTGTGAAACCCTAGCAGTCTCGGTGCCACCAAACTGTGACTCGGTCTGACCGAGTTCACTAGTTTTGGTTCCAAAAGCTGCTTTGGTATCACCGAGTTTACAAATCGGTAGCTCCGAAATGCTTTCTGTGGAAAACTAAAACTAAGTTTTTGACTCAATTGTTTTGCAAAAACCTCTGTACTTTGTGATGCTCATCCACTCTACCTCATCTATATCTATTCATAGGGTCTGCTGTCAGTGAGTTTGCCTGAAAATGTCTGATCAAAGTGATAGTCAGAACAAGTCAGAGGAACAGGCTCAGTTGAGTCAGGGCACTAGTCCCTCAAGCAGTTATGATGAGGGTAGCAGGAGCACTCCCAACAACTTGCCAAAGGCAGCTACCAGGACAAGGAAGAAGAAAACCTTAGATTCTGAAGATGAGGATTATGTGGCTGTTGAGGATGAGGCCACTTCTAAGAAGAAGGTGCTGAAAAAGGAGTATGGCACAACTGCTACCACCAAGCCAGGCATGAACAAGAAGGCACCTGCCAGAAGAGTGCCTACATCCAAACCTAGGAAGGTTGCCACTGGTGAAACCATGAAGTTCACCATTGAGTCTAAAGAAGAAGCTGCTGGCCAAGATAAGAAGAAGAAGAGGGTGAGAACTACTACTGCCAAAGTCCTTGGCAAGCCCTCTATGAGGAGAGATTCTGATGAGGAAGAAGAAGAGGAAGAGGATGCTGCACCAGCACCCAAAGCTCAGAAGCTCATGGGAGATGCAATCAAGTCAGGGGCTGCTCCATCTAAGCCCAAAGCTGCTCCCAAGGCTCCAAACCTAAACCCAAGAGGAACACCAGAAATATACCTACTGCAGAGAAGAACAAGGCCCTAGTGCCTGAAGCTGCTGAAGAAGAAGATGATTCACTTGTTTTGAGGAAGTTGAAGCCCAAGATTCCTGACCACAATGATGCTCATCTGGTATCTGAAGACATGCACATCAGAAAGGATGCTGGACTGAGATTGTGGAGACAGTCAGATCCATATGTTGTGAGGAGAAGGACAGCAGTTGACTACAGATTTCACACAAAGGAGCAACAAGACTTTTATGAGACAATTTTGCTTGACAAGAAGCCCATTGTGTGTGACATGAGATGGATCAACTGGGAGTACATCAAGAAGAATGAAGCTCACTATCCAGGAGTATATGACAGCTTCAAATCATGTGGAGTTGATGAATTTGTTGCCCAGAAGCTCACCAAGTGGAATGATGAGCTCATCATGCAGTTTTACTCCACAGCTCACTTCTACCCAGATGGGAAGATCATATGGATGTCTGAAGGTACTAGGTACCAATCCACTGTTGAAGAATGGGCTCAGTTGATCAATGGTCCAAAAGAAACTAAAGATAACTTGGATGTGTATGCTGAGAAGAAGAAAGACCAAAACACTATGGCACACATGTATAGAGAGATCCCAGATAAAGCTTTGGAAACTCACAAGCTTGGATCTGTACACTACTTGTTGTCTGGTCTTCCTACAATCAACTGGATCCTTAGGCACACATTGCTACCCAAGTCAGGAGACCACAAGATGATCAGAGGACATGCTATCAACTTGCTGCATTTGTTTGATATACCTCAAAAATTCAAAGTCATGAGTCTGATTGTGGAAACAATCAAGCGAACAGCAGCTGATCAGAAGAGAAGTTGTGGGTATGCTCCACACATTCAGGAGCTCATCAACTCAAAGATGGGCACAGACACATATCTTTTGGTTAAGGAGAATCTACCCTTATATCCTGAGTTTGAAGATAACACAGTTGAGATGAATGAGGAAGAACCATCATCTGTGCAAGAACATGAGAAGAGAGAGAAGGCAAGGGCAAAGAAAGCTGCAAAGAAGCCAACTGCTGAAGAGGCATCTCAAATATTCCTGAAGAGCAAGCAAGATCAGCTTGGCTATTTGATTGCCTCCAGCTTGAGGATTGAGAAAGGCTTGGCCACCCTGACTCAAAACCAGGAGAGTTTGGAGAGAATCATTGAGCAGAAGTTCTATGCTCTTGATGTCAAGGTCACTGAGATCCAAACTGCAGTTGAGCAACTTCAGGAGGATGTGGAGGAGAAGAAGGGCAAGTCTACTACAAATGCATTTGCTAGAGTGCCCAGGGGATAGAAATCTGCTGCAGTGCCTGTTCCAGATACTAGAGCTACATCTTCTTGAAGGAAATATGCCCTAGAGGCAATAATAAAGTTATTATTTATTTCCTTATAATCATGATAAATGTTTATTATTCATGCTAGAATTGTATTAACCGGAAACATAATACATGTGTGAATACATAGACAAACAAAGTGTCACTAGTATGCCTCTACTTGACTAGCTCGTTAATCAAAGATGGTTATGTTTCCTAACCATGGACAAAGAGTTGTTATTTGATTAACGAGGTCACATCATTAGTTGAATGATCTGATTGACATGACCCATTCCATTAGCTTAGCACCCGATCGTTTAGTATGTTGCTAATGCTTTCTTCATGACTTATACATGTTCGTATGACTATGAGATTATGCAACTCCCGTTTACCGGAGGAACACTTTGGGTGCTACCAAACGTCACAACGTAACTGGGTGATTATAAAGGAGCATTACAGGTGTCTCCAAAGGTAGATGTTGGGTTGGCGTATTTCGAGATTAGGATTTGTCACTCCGATTGTCGGAGAGGTATCTCTGGGCCCTCTCGATAATACACATCACATAAGCCTTGCAAGCATTACAACTAATATGTTAGTTGTGAGATGATGTATTACGGAACGAGTAAAGAGACTTGCCGGTAACGAGATTGAACTAGATATTGGATATCGACGATCGAATCTCGGGCAAGTAACATACCGATGACAAAGGGAACAACGTATGTCGTTATGCGGTCTGACCGATAAAGATCTTCGTAGAATATGTAGGAGCCAATATGGGCATCCAGGTCCCGCTATTGGTTATTGACCAGAGACGTGTCTCGGTCATGTCTACATTGTTCTCGAACCCGTAGGGTCCGCACGCTTAAGGTTACGATGACAGTTACATTATGAGTTTATGCATTTTGATGTACCGAAGGTTGTTCGGAGTCCCGGATGTGATCACGGACATGACGAGGAGTCTCGAAATGGTCGAGACGTAAAGATTGATATATTGGAAGCCTATGTTTGGACATCGGAAGTGTTTCGGGTGAAATCGGGATTTTACCGGAGTACCGGGAGGGTTACCGGAACCCCCCGGGAGCCATATGGGCCTTCATGGGCCTTAGTGGAAAGGAGAAAGGGGCAGCCCAAGGTGGCTGCGCCACTTCCCCCTACCCTAGTCCTATTAGGACTAGGAGAAGGTGGCCGGCCCCCCCTCTCTCCCTTCCCCTCCGAGGAATCCTAGTTGGACTAGGATTGGGGGGAGGAATCCTACTCCCAGAGGGAGTAGGACTCTCCTGCGCCTCCCCCCTTGGCCGGCCAGCCTCCCCTCCTCTCCTCCTTTATATACGGAGGCAGGGGGCACCTCTAGAGACAAGTTGATCCACGTGATCTATTCCTTAGCCGTGTGCGGTGCCCCCAGCCACCATATACCTCGATAATACTGTAGCGGAGTTTAGGCGAAGCCCTGCTGCTGTAGTTCATCAAGATCGTCACCACGCCGTCGTGCTGACGGAACTCTTCCCCGACACTTTGCTGGATCGGAGTCCGGGGATCGTCATCGAGCTGAACGTGTGCTCGAACTCGGAGGTGCCGTAGTTTCGGTGCTTGATCGGTTGGATCGTGAAGACGTACGACTACTTCCTCTACGTCGTGTCACCGCTTCCGCAGTCGGTCTGCGTTGGGTACGTAGACAACACTCTCCCCTCGTTGCTATGCATCACATGATCTTGCGTGTGCGTAGGAAATTTTTTGAAATTACTACGAAACCCAACAGTGGCATCCGAGCCTAGGTTATTTATGTTGATGTTATATGCACGAGTAGAACACAAGTGAGTTGTGGACGATACAAGTCATACTGCCTACCAGCATGTCATACTTTGGTTCGGCGGTATTGTTGGACGAGACGACCCGGACCAACCTTACGCGTACGCTTACGCGAGACCGGTTCCCTCGACGTGCTTTGCACATAGATGGCTTGCGGGCGACTGTCTCTCCAACTTTAGTTGAACCAAGTATGGCTACGCCCAGTCCTTGAGAAGGTTAAAATGGAGTCTATTTGACAAACTATCGTTGTGGTTTTGATGCGTAGGTGAGATTGGTTCTTACTGAAGCCCGTAGCAGCCACGTAAAACATGCAACAACAAAGTAGAGGACGTCTAACTTGTTTTTGCAGGGCATGTTGTGATGTGATATGGTCAAGGCATGATGCTGAATTTTATTGTATGAGATGATCATGTTTTGTAACCGAGTTATCGGCAACTGGCAGGAGCCATATGGTTGTCGCTTTATTGTATGCAATGCAATCGCGATGTAATGCTTTACTTTATTACTAAACGGTAGTGATAGTCGTGGAAGCATAAGATTGGCGAGACGACAATGATGCTACGATGGAGATCAAGGTGTCGCGCCGGTGACGATGGTGATCATGACGGTGCTTCAGAGATGGAGATCACAAGCACAAGATGATGATGGCCATATCATATCACTTATATTGATTGCATGTGATGTTTATCCTTTTATGCATCTTATCTTGCTTTGATTGACGGTAGCATTATAAGATGATCTCTCACTAAATTATCAAGAAGTGTTCTCCCTGAGTATGCACCGTTGCCAAAGTTCGTCGTGCCCAGACACCACGTGATGATCGGGTGTGATAAGCTCTACGTCCATCTACAACGGGTGCAAGCCAGTTTTGCACACGCAGAATACTCAGGTTAAACTTGACGAGCCTAGCATATGCAGATATGGCCTCGGAACACGGAGACCGAAAGGTCGAGCGTGAATCATATAGTAGATATGATCAACATAAACGATGTTCACCATTGAAAGCTACTCCATCTCACGTGATGATCGGTTATGGTTTAGTTGATTTGGATCACGTAATCACTTAGAAGATTAGAGGGATGTCTATCTAAGTGGGAGTTCTTAAGTAATATGATTAATTGAACTTAAATTTATCATGAACTTAGTACCTGATAGTATCTTGCTTGTTTATGTTGATTGTAGATAGATGGCTCGTGCTGTTGTTCCGTTGAATTTTAATGCGTTCCTTGAGAAAGCAAAGTTGAAAGATGATGGTAGCAATTACACGGACTGGGTCCGTAACTCGAGGATTATCCTCATTGCTGCTCAGAAGAATTATGTCCTGGAAGCACCGCTAGGTGCCAGGCCTGCTGCTGGAGCAACACCAGATGTTATGAACGTCTGGCAGAGCAAAGCTGATGACTACTCGATAGTTCAGTGTGCCATGCTTTACGGCTTAGAATCGGGACTTCAACGATGTTTTGAACGTCATGGAGCATATGAGATGTTCCAGGAGTTGAAGTTAATATTTCAAGCAAATGCCCGAATTGAGAGATATGAAGTCTCCAATAAGTTCTGTAGCTGCAAGATGGAGGAGAACAGTTCTGTCAGTGAGCATATACTCAAAATGTCTGGGTATAATAATCACTTGATTCAATTGGGAGTTAATCTTCCGGATGATTGCGTCATTGACAGAATTCTCCAATCACTGCCACCAAGCTACAAGAGCTTCTTGATGAACTATAATATGCAAGGGATGAACAAGACTATTCCCGAGCTCTTCGCAATGCTGAAAGTTGCGGAGGTAGAAATCAAGAAGGAGCATCAAGTGTTGATGGTTAACAAGACCACTAGTTTCAAGAAAAAGGGCAAAGGGAAGAAGAAGGGGAACTTCAAAAAGAACGGCAAGCTAGTTGCTACTCAAGAGAAGAAACCCAAGTCTGGACCTAAGCCTGAAACTGAGTGCTTCTACTGCAAGCAGACTGGTCACTGGAAGCGGAACTGCCCCAAGTATTTGGCGGATAAAAAGGATGGCAAGGTGAACAAAGGTATATGTGATATACATGTTATTGATGTGTACCTTACTAGAGCTCGCAGTAGCACCTGGGTATTTGATACTGGTTCTGTTGCTAATATTTGCAACTCAAAACAGGGACTACGGAATAAGCGGGCACTGGCAAAGGACGAGGTGACGATGCGCGTGGGAAATGGTTCCAAAGTTGATGTGATCGCGGTCGGCACGCTACCTCTACATCTACCTTCGGGATTAATATTAGACCTAAATAATTGTTATTTGGTGCCAGCGTTGAGCATGAACATTATATCTGGATCTTGTTTAATGCGAGACGGTTATTCATTTAAATCAGAGAATAATGGTTGTTCTATTTATATGAGTAATATCTTTTATGGTCATGCACCCTTGAAGAGTGGTCTATTCTTATTGAATCTCGATAGTAGTAATACACATATTCATAATGTTGAAGCCAAAAGATGCAGAGTTGATAATGAAAGTGCAACTTATTTGTGGCACTGTCGTTTAGGTCATATCGGTATAAAGCGCATGAAGAAAATCCATACTGATGGACTTTTGGAACCACTTGATTATGAATCACTTGGTACTTGCGAACCGTGCCTCATGGGCAAGATGACTAAAACACCGTTCTCCGGTACTATGGAGAGAGCAACAGATTTGTTGGAAATCATACATGCCGATGTATGTGGCCCGATGAATATTGAGGCTCGTGGCGGATATCGTTGTTTTCTCACCTTCACAGATGATTTAAGCAGATATGGGTATATCTACTTAATGAAACATAAGTCTGAAACATTTGAAAAGTTCAAAGAATTTCAGAGTGAAGTTGAAAATCATCGTAACAAGAAAATAAAGTTTCTACGATCTGATCGTGGAGGAGAATATTTGAGTTACGAGTTTGGTGTACATTTGAAAAACTGTGGAATAGTTTCGCAACTCACGCCACCCGGAACACCACAGCGTAATGGTGTGTCCGAACGTCGTAATCGTACTTTATTAGATATGGTGCGATCTATGATGTCTCTTACTGATTTACCGCTATCATTTTGGGGTTATGCTTTAGAGACGGCCGCATTCACGTTAAATAGGGCACCATCAAAATCCGTTGAGACGACGCCTTATGAACTGTGGTTTGGCAAGAAACCAAAGTTGTCGTTTCTTAAATTTGGGGCTGCGATGCTTATGTGAAAAAGCTTCTACCTGATAAGCTCGAACCCAAATCGGAGAAATGTGTCTTCATAGGATACCCAAAGGAGACTATTGGGTACACCTTCTATCACAGATCCGAAGGCAAGACATTCGTTGCTAAGAATGGATCCTTTCTAGAGAAGGAGTTTCTCTCGAAAGAAGTGAGTGGGAGGAAAGTAGAACTTGACGAGGTAACTGTACCTGCTCCCTTACTGGAAAGTAGTTCATCACAGAAAACTGTTTCAGTGACACCTACACCATTTAGTGAGGAAGCCAATGATAATGATCATGAAACTTCAGATCAAGATACTGCTGAACCTCGTAGATCAACCAGAGTAAGATCCGCACCAGAATGGTACGGTAATCCTATTCTGGAAGTCATGATACTAGATCATGATGAACCTACGAACTATGAAGAAGCGATGGTGAGCCCAGATTCCGCAAAGTGGCTTGAAGCGATGAAATCTGAGATGGGATCCATGTATGAGAACAAAGTATGGACTTTGGTTGACTTGCCCGATGATCGGCAAGCAAATGAGAATAAATGGATCTTTAAGAAGAAGACTGACGCTGATGGTAATGTTACTGTCTACAAAGCTCGACTTGTCGCAAAAGGTTTTCGGCAAGTTCAAGGGATTGACTACGATGAGGCCTTCTCACCCGTAGCGATGCTTAAGTCCGTCCGAATCATGTTAGCAATTGCCGCATTTTATGATTATGAAATTTGGCAGATGGATGTCAAAACTGCATTCCTGAATGGATTTCTGGAAGAAGAGTTGTATATGATGCAACCGGAAGGTTTTGTCGATCCAAAAGGAGCTAACAAAGTGTGCAAGCTCCAGCGATCCATTTATGGACTGGTGCAAGCCTCTCGGAGTTGGAATAAACGTTTTGATAGTGTGATCAAAGCATTTGGTTTTATACAGACTTTCGGAGAAGCCTGTATTTACAAGAAAGTGAGTGGGAGCTCTGTAGCATTTCTGATATTATATGTGGATGACATATTGCTGATTGGAAATGATATAGAATTTCTGGATAGCATAAAGGGATACTTGAATAAAAGTTTTTCAATGAAAGACCTCGGTGAAGCTGCTTACATATTAGGCATTAAGATCTATAGAGATAGATCAAGACGCTTAATTGGACTTTCACAAAGCACATACCTTGACAAGATCTTGAAGAAATTCAAAATGGATCAAGCAAAGAAAGGATTCTTGCCTGTATTACAAGGTGTGAAGTTGAGTAAGACTCAATGCCCGACCACTGCAGAAGATAGAGAGAATATGAAAGATGTTCCCTATGCATCAGCCATAGGCTCTATCATGTATGCAATGCTGTGTACCAGACCTGATGTGTGCCTTGCTATAAGTTTAGCAGGGAGGTACCAAAGTAATCCAGGAGTGGATCACTGGACAGCGGTCAAGAACATCCTGAAATACCTGAAAAGGACTAAGGATATGTTTCTCGTATATGGAGGTGACAAAGAGCTCACCGTAAAAGGTTACGTTGATGCAAGCTTTGACACTGATCCGGATGATTCTAAATCGCAAACCGGATACGTGTTTACATTAAACGGTGGAGCTGTCAGTTGGTGCAGTTCTAAACAAAGCGTCGTAGCGGGATCTACATGTGAAGCGGAGTACATAGCTGCTTCGGAAGCAGCGAACGAAGGAGTCTGGATGAAGGAGTTCATATCCGATCTAGGTGTCATACCTAATGCATCGGGTCCAATGAAAATCTTTTGTGACAATACTGGTGCAATTGCCTTGGCAAAGGAATCCAGATTTCACAAAAGGACCAAACACATCAAGAGACGCTTCAACTCCATCCGGGATCTAGTCCAGGTGGGAGACATAGAGATTTGCAAGATACATACGGATCTGAATGTTGCAGACCCGTTGACTAAGCCTCTTCCACGAGCAAAACATGATCAGCACCAAAGCTCCATGGGTGTTAGATTCATTACAGTGTAATCTAGATTATTGACTCTAGTGCAAGTGGGAGACTGAAGGAAATATGCCCTAGAGGCAATAATAAAGTTATTATTTATTTCCTTATAATCATGATAAATGTTTATTATTCATGCTAGAATTGTATTAACCGGAAACATAATACATGTGTGAATACATAGACAAACAAAGTGTCACTAGTATGCCTCTACTTGACTAGCTCGTTAATCAAAGATGGTTATGTTTCCTAACCATGGACAAAGAGTTGTTATTTGATTAACGAGGTCACATCATTAGTTGAATGATCTGATTGACATGACCCATTCCATTAGCTTAGCACCCGATCGTTTAGTATGTTGCTAATGCTTTCTTCATGACTTATACATGTTCCTATGACTATGAGATTATGCAACTCCCGTTTACCGGAGGAACACTTTGGGTGCTACCAAACGTCACAACGTAACTGGGTGATTATAAAGGAGCATTACAGGTGTCTCCAAAGGTAGATGTTGGGTTGGCGTATTTCGAGATTAGGATTTGTCACTCTGATTGTCGGAGAGGTATCTCTGGGCCCTCTCGGTAATACACATCACATAAGCCTTGCAAGCATTACAACTAATATGTTAGTTGTGAGATGATGTATTACGGAACGAGTAAAGAGACTTGCCGGTAACGAGATTGAACTAGATATTGGATATCGACGATCGAATCTCGGGCAAGTAACATACCAATGACAAAGGGAACAACGTATGTCGTTATGCGGTCTGACCGATAAAGATCTTCGTAGAATATGTAGGAGCCAATATGGGCATCCAGGTCCCGCTATTGGTTATTGACCAGAGACGTGTCTCGGTCATGTCTACATTGTTCTCGAACCCGTAGGGTCCGCACGCTTAAGGTTACGATGACAGTTACATTATGAGTTTATGCATTTTGATGTACCGAAGGTTGTTCGGAGTCCCGGATGTGATCACGGACATGACGAGGAGTCTCGAAATGGTCGAGACGTAAAGATTGATATATTGGAAGCCTATGTTTGGACATCGGAAGTGTTCCGGGTGAAATCGGGATTTTACCGGAGTACCGGGAGGGTTACCGGAACCCCCCGGGAGCCGTATGGGCCTTCATGGGCCTTAGTGGAAAGGAGAAAGGGGCAGCCCAAGGTGGCTGCGCCACTTCCCCCTCCCCTAGTCCTATTAGGACTAGGAGAAGGTGGCCGGCCCCCCTCTCTCCCTTCCCCTCCGAGGAATCCTAGTTGGACTAGGATTGGGGGGAGGAATCCTACTCCCAGAGGGAGTAGGACTCTCCTGTGCCTCCCCCCTTGGCCGGCCAGCCTCCCCTCCTCTCCTCCTTTATATACGGAGGCAGGGGGCACCTCTAGAGACAAGTTGATCCACGTGATCTATTCCTTAGCCGTGTGCGGTGCCCCCAGCCACCATATACCTCGATAATACTGTAGCGGAGTTTAGGCGAAGCCCTGCTGCTGTAGTTCATCAAGATCGTCACCACGCCGTCGTGCTGACGGAACTCTTCCCCGACACTTTGCTGGATCGGAGTCCGGGGATCGTCATCGAGCTGAACGTGTGCGCGAACTCGGAGGTGCCGTAGTTTCGGTGCTTGATCGGTTGGATCGTGAAGACGTACGACTACTTCCTCTACCTCGTGTCATCGCTTCCGCAGTCGGTCTGCGTTGGGTACGTAGACAACACTCTCCCCTCGTTGCTATGCATCACATGATCTTGCGTGTGCGTAGGAAATTTTTTGAAATTACTACGAAACCCAACACTTCTGCACCAGCTGCCACAGCTTCAGTGCCACCAGCTCCAGCAGCCACTCCACCAGCTCCAGCTACATCAACTGATGCTTCCGTCCTTGGAGTCATCTCTACACCACCCCATGAAGACCAAGCCTGAGAGTCGTTTAGCACTATGCATTTTTGAACTTTTTGGTAACTTGTTGCCAAAGGGGGAGAAAATGTATAAATCATAGGCTTCGAGAGAGAGTGTTGCTTTTGATCTCTGTTGTTTTTGGTGGTTGAACTTCTTTATTGTGGTGTTTGCTTGATACACTATGCCTTGATACACTATGCCTTTTGTGAGATACTTGGATGATCATGTGTTTGATCATATGCTACCTTAATGCTTGTTGGATGATATTATCTCTTATATCCTCATATGATCATTCACTTTTCTTGCTGATGAGTGCATGTGTTCAATTATTATCATTTTGAGCGCTCCACCAAGATGTATGTGACATGAAAGAGTAACCCATGGTCCTAACACATTGTGCATTTGCAGTCCAAAGCAAATTTTGAATAATGCACAAATTTAGGGGGAGCTCTTGCTTATCACAAACTTCTCAAAGCGATGATGTTTTTCAATCTTATTATCATTTTTCAAAGCTTTGATCTATATGTTGTCATCAATTACCAAAAAGGGGGAGATTGAAAGTGCAACTATCCCTGGGTGGTTTTGGTAATTCCTAACAACATATAACTCATTGAGCTAATGCTATTTCAAGATAAATATTTCAGGAAAGCTCAGTGATTGGCATGGCATGGATGAGAAAAGTGGATCCCTCAAAATGTTAAGGACAAAAGGATTGGCTCAAGCTCAAAGCACAAGACTCTACATTTTCCATTTTAGTGATCCAAGATCACATTGAGTCCATAGGAAAAGCCAATACTATCAAGAGGGGATGAGGTGTTGCTTAATAAGTTTCTTGCTCAAAATGCTTAGTGATATGCTCCAAAAACCCTCAACTACTTTCTCACATCCACATATGTCCCAAACCAAAAGTCAAACTCGGCCCTACCGAAACCATCTATCCGGCGCCACCGAGTTCTGTTGACATAATCACAGCCATAAACCCTAGTCTTTTCGGTCTCACCGATAGGGATCTCGGTCTCACCGAGATGGGATTGTAATCTCTTTGTTTCCCTTCGTAATGTTTCGGTCAAACTGAGATGAACGATCGGTCCCACCGAGATTGCAATGCAAACTCATTGTTTCCCTTTCGTAATGTTTCGGTCCAACAGAGATGAGTGAATCGGTCCCACCGAGTTTGCCTGACCAACCCTCTGTGTGTCTATTACCAAAATCGGTCTCACCGAGTTTGTGTAATCAGTCTCACCGAGATTACGTTATGCCCTAACCCTAACCATATCGGTCCCACCAATCCTAACGGTCACATTATTTACTAAATCGGTCCGATCGAGTTTCACGATTCGGTCCCACCGAGTTTGGTAAGTTGTGTGTAACGGTTAGATTTTGTGTGGAGGCTATATATACCCCTCCACCCACTCTTCATTCATGGAGAGATGATACGTCTCCGTTGTATCTATAATTTTTGATTGTTCCATGCCAACATTATTCAACTTTTATATACTTTTGGCAACTTTTTATACTATTTTTTGGGACTAACATATTGATCCAGTGCCCAGTGCCAGTTCCTGTCCGTTTCATGTTTTTTGTTTCGCAGAAACCCAATATAAAACGGAGTCCAAACTGGATAAAAATGGACGGAGAATTATTTTGGAATATTTGTGATTTTTGGGAAGTAAAATCAACGCGAGACGGTGCCCAAGGCTGCCAGGAGATAGGGGGCACGCCCCAGGGAGGCAGGCGCGCCCTGGACTCTCCTTCCCCCCCCCCCACCCCCCGTAAGGCGGTTTATGCTCTTCCTTTTCCGCAAGAAAGCTAATTTTACGAGAAAGATCTGGGAGAAAGATTCACCCCAATCGGAGTTACGGATCTCCGAATATAAAAGAAATGGTGAAGGGGCAGAATCTGAGAACGCAGAAACAGAGAGATAGATCCAATCTCGGAGGGGCTCTCACCCCTCCCACGCCATGGGAGCCAAGGACCAGAGGGGAAACCCTTCTCCTATCTAGGGAGAAGGTCAAGGAAGAAGAAGAAGAAGGGGGCTCTCTCCCCCTTGCTTCCGTGCGCTGGAACGCTGCCGGGGGCCATCATCATCACCGTGATCTTCACCAACACCTCCGCCATCTTCACCAACATCTCCATCACCTTCCCCCATCTATATCCAGCAGTCCACTCTCCTGCAACCCGCTGTACCCTCTACTTGAACACGGTGCTTTATGCTTCATATTATTTTCCAATGATGTGTTGCCATCCTATGATGTCTGAGTAGATTTCCGTTGTCCTATCGGTGATTGATGAATTGCTATGATTGGTTTGAGTTGCATGTTTTATTATTGGTGCTGTCCTATTGTGCCCTCCGTGTCGCGCAAGCGTGAGGGATTCCCGCTGTAGGATTTGCAATATGTTTATGATTTGCTTATGGTGGGTGGCGTGAGTGACAGAAGCACAGACCCGAGTAAGTAGGTTGTTTGCGTATGGGATAAAGGGGACTTGCTACTTTAATGCTCTGGTTGGGTTTTACCTTAATGAATCTTTAGTATTTGCGGATGCTTGATAGAGTTCCAATCATAAGTGCATATGATCCAAGTAGAGAAAGTGCGTTATCTTATGCCTCTCGCTCAAATAGAATTGCAATAATGATTACCGGTCTAGTAACATAGTCAATTGCTTAGGGACACTTTCACAACTCCTACCACCACTTTTCCACACTCGCTTTATTTACTTTATTGCATCTTTATCTAAACAACCCCTAGTTTATGTTTACGTGCTCTTTATTATCTTGCAAACCTATCCTATCACACCTACAAAGTACTTCTAGTTTCATACTTGTTCTAGGTAAAGCGAACACTAAGCGTGCGTAGAGTCGTATCAGTGGCAGATAGGGCTTGAGAGAATATTTGTTCTACCTTTAGCTCCTCGTTGGGTTCGACACTCTTACTTATCGAAAGAGGCTACAACTATCCCGTATACTTGTGGGTTATCAAGACCTTTTTCTGGCGCCGTTGCCGGGGAGTCATAGCGTGGGGTGAATATTCTCGTGTGTGCTTGTTTGCTTTATCACTAAGTAATTTTTACTTGCTGTTCTAAGTTGTTCTCTATCTTTAGTTATGGATATGGAACACGAAATACCAAAAAAATAGGTGTACTTGCTACTCATGGAGATGGGGTAACTCCTAAAACCCTCGATTCTCATTATGTGAAAGATATTATGTACTACTTTGGTAATCCTAAGAAAACCCCATTCAACTTTATAATGGGAGACACGTTGGATCAACGTGAATACTTTAGGGATTATCGCTTTACACAAAAAGAGAAACTATTATGGGATCAAATTAATATGTTGCGTTGGTATGCTCGGGATCTATGCTTGAGATATGATATTACTTGTTGCTCTAGGATGAAGGCTCCACACCTTCCCTTTTCATGCGAATTTAATGATAATGAAACCTTAGCTTCTTATGCTAATGGTATATATGATTACTATGATGTTGAACAAATAGAATAATTTGTTGCTTTTAAGGCTGCTTATGAAATTGAATCTTTGTTTGAAAAGTATGAAGCTTTTGATGATGATGGTGTTTATAGGCCTGAAAATCTTGCTATACTTAGATATTGCTATGAAAATTATGAATACAATTACAACATTAATGCATTTGTTGAGAAAGTCTCCGCTGTCCAAGAAGAGACTAATATTTTGCAGGAAGCCATGGAAGAAGAAATTGATGAAACTGTGAGCTCATTGGATGAAAAAGATGATGAGTAGAGCGAAGAACAAAGGAGGAAGAGCGGATTGATCACTCGTGCCCACCTTCTAATGAGAGTAACTCTTCAACTCATACATTGTTTAATTCCCCTTCATGCTTACCGAAGGATGATTGCTATGATGATTGCTATGATCCCGTTGATTCTCTTGAAATATCCCTTTTTGATGATGCTTGCTATGCTTGTGGCCAAGATGCCAATATGAATTATGCTTATGAAGATTAACTTGCTATAGTTCCTTATGTTAAACATGAAATTGTTGCTATTGCACCCACGCATGATAGTCCTATTATCTTTTTGAATTCTCCCGACTACACTATATCGGAGAAGTTTGCGCTTAGTAAGGATTATATTGATGGGTTGCCTTTTACCATTGCACATGATGATTTTGATGAATGTGATATGCATGTGCTTGCTGCTCCTACTTGCAATTATTATGAGAGAGGAACTATGTCTCCACCTCTCTATGTTTCCAACAAGATAGAATTGCAAGAAACTGCTTATACTATGCATTGGCCTTTACTTGGTGTGCATGAATTGTTCTTTTATGACATGCCGATGCATAGGAAGAGAGTTAGACTTTGTCATTGCTTGATATATGTTGCTTTGTGCTCACTACTAAATCACAAATCGTTGTTAATTAAAATTGGCTTTGATATACCTTGGGATCCTGGTGGATTCATTACTTGAGCACTAAATGCCTAGCTTAATGGCTTTAAAGAAAGCGCTACCAGGGAGACAACCCAAAAGTTTTAGAGAGTCATTTATTTCTGTTGAGTGCTTTTATATAGTTTAAAAACAAAAAAATAAAGAGGGGAACCTAAAAACTTTTCAAAAAGGAAAGTGAAAGTAAGAGAGACAAACATTGTTGAAGTGGGAGAGCTCCTTGAACTTTCTTCATGCTCACGAAAACTTTGTGAATCTTGATTACAGAAACTTTTCATCAAAAATAATTATCCCCTTGTATAATTCCATTGTTTTATAAAAATAATGTGCTAAGGTTTGCCTTTAGGATGTTTACAATGCTTGTTGGTTTGTACGGTGCAGGACAGAAACTTTGTCTGTAGTGCGCGATTTTACATTTTTAACTGGAACGTCAATTGGTTCTGATTCTTTTTGCACTATATTTTTGTACAAATTTTTTATTTTTCTAATTTTGGTAGAATTTTTGGAGTACCAGAAGTATGGTGAATGTTCAGATTGCTACAGACTGTTCTGTTTTTGACAGATTCTGTTTTTGATGCATAGTTTGCTTGTTTTGATGAAACTATCAATTTATATCAGTGGATTAAGCCATGAAAAAGTTATATTACAGTAGACACAATGAAAAAACAAAATTTTAATTGGTTTGCTATAGTACTTAGAGTGGCGATTTGCTTTATTATACTAACGGATCTTACCGAGTTTTCTGTTGAAGTTTTGTGTGGATGAAGTGTCTAATCGAGGATGTCTCGATATGAGGAAAAGGAAGAGAGGCAAGAGCTCAAGCTTGGGGATGTCCGAGGCACCCCAAGTAAATATTCAAGGAGAATCAAGCGTCTAAGCTTGGGGATGCCCCGGAAGGCATCCCCTCTTTCTTCAACAAGTATCGGTATGTTTTTGTATTCGTTTCGTTCATGCATTGTGTGCAAGTCTTGGAGCGTCTTTTGCATTTAGTTTTCACTTTTCTTTTTTGCACCATGCTGGTATGAGATAGTCCTTGGTTGATTTATAGAATGCTCATTGCACTTCACTTATATCTTTTGAGTATGGCTTTATAGAATGCTTCATGTGCTTCACTTATATCATTTGAAGTCTGGATTGCATGTTTCTCTTCATATAGAAAACCGCCATTTGTAGAATGCTCTTTTGCTTCACTTATATTTGTTACAGCGTGGGCATATCTTTTGTAGAAATAATTAAACTCTCTTGCTTCACTATATCTATTTAGAGAGATGACAGGAATTGGTCATTCACATGGTTAGTCATAAAATCCTACATAAACTAATAGATCGCTGAATATGATATGTTTGATTCCTTGCAATAGTTTTGCAATATAAAGATGGTGATATTAGAGTCATGCTAGAGGGTGGTTGTGGATTGTAGAGACACTTGCGTTGAGGTTTGCAAGTCCCGTAGCATGCACGTATGGTAACCGTTGTGTGACAAATTTGAAGCATGGGGTGTTTCTTTGATTGTCTTCCTTATGAGTGGCGGTCGGGGACGAGCGATGGTCTTTTCCTACCAATCTATCCCCCTAGGGGCATTCTTAGTCGTACTTTCTTCGAGGACTAATAAACTTTTGCAATAAGTATATGAGTTCTTTATGACTAATGTGAGTCCATGGATTATACGCACTTTTACCTTTCCATCATTGCTAGCCTCTTCAGTACCGTGCATTGCCCTTTCTCACCTTGAGAGTTGGTGCAAACTTCGCCGGTGCATCCAAACCCCGTGATACGATACACTCTATCACACATAAGCCTCATTATATCTTCCTCAAAACAGCCACCATACCTACCTATCATGGCATTTCCATAGCCATTCCGAGATATATTGCCATGCAACTTTCATCATCATCATATACATGACTTTAGCATTCATTGTCATATTGCTTTGCATGATCGTAAGATAGCTAGCATGATGTTTTCATGGCTTGTCCGGTTTTTGATGTCATTGCTACGCTAGATCATTGCACATCCCGGTACACCGCCGGAAGCATTCATATAGAGTCATATCTTTGTTCTAGTATCGAGTTGTAATATCGAGTTGTAAGTAAATAAAAGTGTGATGATCATCATTATATAACATTGCCCCATAAAAAAAGAAGAAAAAAGAAAAAAAGAAAAAAAAATGAAAGGCCAAAGAAGCCTAAATAAAAAAGGGGGCCAAATAAGCCCACCCAAAAAGGAAAAAAAAGAAGAAAAAAGAAAAAAAGGAAAAAAAAGGAAAAGAATAGGGGCAATGTTACTATCCTTTTTCCACACTTGTGCTTCAGAGTAGCACCATGTTCTTCATATAGAGAGTCTCCTATGTTATCACTTTCATATACTAGTGGGAATTTTCATTATAGAACTTGGCTTGTATATTCCAACGATGGGCTTCCTCAAATGCCCTAGGTCTTCATGAGCAAGCAAGTTGGATGCACACCCACTTAGTTTCTTTTGTTGAGCTTTCATACACTTATAGCTCTTAGTGCATCCGTTGCATGGCAATCCCTACTCCTCGCATTGACATCAATTGATGGGCATCTCCATAGCCCGTTGATTAGCCGCGTCGATGTGAGACTTTCTCCTTTTTTGTCTTCTCCACATAACCCCCATCATTATATTCTATTCCACCTATAGTGCTATATCCATGGCTTGCGCTCATGTATTGCGTGAGGGTTGAAAAAGCTGAAGCGCGTTAAAAAGTATGAACCAATTGCTCGGCTTGTCATCGGGGTTGTACATGATGGGATCATTTTGTGTGACGAAAATGAAGCATGGCCAAACTATATGATTTTGTAGGAATAAGATTGCTTTGGCCTTGTTGTTTTGAAAAGACATGATTGCTTTATTGGTACGCTTGAAATATTATTGTTTTTATGTCAAATGATAGACTATTGCTTTGAATCACTCGTGTCTTAATATTCATGCCATGATTAGACATATGATCAAGTTATGCTAGGTAGCATTACACATCAAAAATTATCTTTTTTATCATTTACCTACTCGAGGACGAGCAGGAATTAAGCTTGGGGATGCTGATACGTCTCCGTCGTATCTATAATTTTTGATTGTTCCATGCCAATATTATTCAACTTTTATATACTTTTGGCAACTTTTTATACTATTTTTTGGGACTAACATATTGATCCAGTGCCCAGTGCTAGTTCATGTCTGTTGCACGTTTTTTGTTTCGCAGAAACCCAATATCAAACGGAGTCCAAACGGGATAAAAACGGACGGAGAATTATTTTGGAATATTTGTGACTTTTGGGAACTAAAATCAACGTGAGACGGTGCCCGAGGGGGCCAGGAGATAGGGGGCACGCCCCAGGGAGGCAGGCGCGCCCTGGACCTCCTGGGCTCCCCGTAAGGTGGTTGACGCTCTTCTTTTGCCGCAAGAAATCTAATTTTATGAGAAAGATCTGGACGAAAGATTCACCCCAATCGGAGTTACGGATCTGCGGATATAAAAGAAACGGTGAAGGGGCAGAATCTGAGAACTCAGAAACAGAGAGATAGATCCAACCTCAGAGGGGCTCTCGCCCCTCCCATGCCATGGGAGCCAAGGACCAGAGGGGAAACCCTTCTCCTATCTAGGGAGAAGGTCAAGGAAGAATAAGAAGAAGGGGGGCTCTCTTCCCCTTGCTTTCGGTGGCGCCGGAACGCTGCCGGGGGCCATCATCATCACCGTGATCTTCACCAACACCTCCGCCATCTTCACCAACATCTCCATCACCTTCCCCCATCTATATCCAGCGGTCCACTCTCCCGCAACCCGTTGTACCCTCTACTTGAACATGGTGCTTTATGCTTCATATTATTTTCCAATGATGTGTTGCCATCCTATGATGTCTGAGTAGATTTCCGTTGTCCTATTGGTGATTGATGAATTGCTATGATTGGTTTGAGTTGCATGTTTTATTATTGGTGTTGTCCTATTGTGCCCTCCATGTCGCGCAAGCGTGAGGGATTTCCGTTGTAGGGTTTGCAATATGTTTATGATTTGCTTATGGTGGGTGGCGTGAGTGACAGAAGCTCAGACCCAAGTAAGTAGGTTGTTTGCGTATGGGATAAAGGGGACTTGATACTTTAATGCTATGGTTGGGTTTTACCTGAATGAATCTTTAGTATTTGCGGATGCTTGCTAGAGTTCCAATCATAAGTGCATATGATCCAAGTAGAGAAAGTATGTTAGCTTATGCCTCTCCCTCAAATAGAATTGCAATAGTGATTACCGGTCTAGTAATGTAGTCAATTGCTTAGGGACACTTTCACAACTCCTACCACCACTTTTCCACACTTGCTTTATTTACTTTATTGCATCTTTATCTAAACAGCCCCTAGTTTATGTTTATGTGCTCTTTATTATCTTGCAAACCTATCCTATCACACCTACAAAGTACTTCTAGTTTCATACTTGTTCTAGGTAAAGCGAACACTAAGCGTGCGTAGAGTCGTATCAGTGGCAGATAGGGCTTGAGAGAATATTTGTTCTACCTTTAGCTCCTCGTTGGGTTTGACACTCTTACTTATCGAAAGAGGCTACAACTATCCCGTATACTTGCGGGTTATCAAGAGAGCCATCAGAACATGCCTACACTTCCAACATACATTTTCTGAGAGAGAACCACCTACACTTGTGTTGAGGTCAAGATATTCCATTCCTACCACATAAATCTTGATCTCTAGCTTTCCACAAGTTGCTTTCCACTCAAATCATCTTTCCACCAAATCCAAATCCTGTGAGAGAGAGTTGAGTGTTGGGGAGACTATCATTTGAAGCACAAGAGCAAGGAGTTTATCATCAACACACTTGTTACTTCTTGGAGAGTGGTGTCTCCTAGATTGGTTAGGTTTCACTTGGGAGCCTCCAACAAGATTGTGGAGTTGAACCAAGGAGTTTGTTAGGGCAAGGAGATCGCCTACTTCGTGAAGATCTACCCTAGTGAGGCAAGTCCTTCGCGGGCGACGGCCATGGTGGGATAGTCAAGGTTGCTTCTTCGTGGACCCTTCGTGGGTGGAGCCCTCCGTGGACTCGCGCAACCATTACCCTTCATGGGTTGAAGTCTCCATCAACATGGATGTACGATAGCACCACCTATCGGAACCACGGCTAAAAAATCTCCGTGTCAACATTGCGTTTGCTTCCTCAAACTCCTCCCTTTACCTTCATATGCAATTGTTTTACATTCCGCTGCTATACTCTTAGAATTGCATGTGTAGGTTGATTGCTTGACTTGTGCTAAGTTGCTAAAATCTGCCAAGAACTAAAATTGGGAAAAGGCTAGATTTTTATTTGGTCAAGTAGTCTAATCACCCCCCCTCTAGACATACTTTCGATCCTACAGGTGGTCTTTTTATCAAAAACAAAAAAATAGCAGGAGCGATGGAGAGATTGAAATGGAGCTTAGGATTCAGGCATGGGGTAGCTGTGAATTGCAATGAAAAGAGTGGGGGTTTGGCATTATGGTGGAGAGAACATGTGGACGTAACAGTGAGGCCTTGGTGCCAATACTACATCGATGCTCAAGGTGTGATGGATGGTGTCACCTTTAGATTCACTGGAATCTATGGGGAGCCATGTGTGGAAAAGAGGTCGAAAACATGGGATGTACTATGCTACCTCTGGGCACAAGATAATCTACCATGGCTATGTGGGGGTGACTACAATGAAGCTCTTCTCCAGAAAGAGTAGATGGGTGGTAATCCGAGGTGTTTGAGGCAAATGGAGACTTTCGCCGATTGCTTGTCTGACTGCAGGCTCGCAGATCTAGGCTACTCGGGGTATCCTTTCACCTGGGATAACAAACGTGATGGTAGCGAGAATGTTCAAGTGAGATTGGACCAGGCCACCTGCAACGCTGACTTTGCACAGCTATTCCCGGCGGTAGAATTTTTACATGTCATGACCGAGGAATCTGATCACCAGGCAATAGTTGTTAAGGTGCAAGCGGCACTGGGTGCGAAGCACTCGGGAGGGCAACGCCCTTTTGTCTATGGGGCAGCTTGGGAAAGGCACGAGGAATACGAGTCGATGGTGGCAACTGCATGGGCCAATGATCATGCAACCAATCCCAGGGCTGGTGCACTTGGGGGCGCGTGCAGCCGCATTAAAGCTACGTCCGGGGCCATGCAGCGTTGGAGCTGCCGAGTCTTTGGTCTATAAAGAAACAGATCGCTCATTTGAAGGTGCAGCTAGTCGAGGCCAAAGAGAGGGCTGTGCGATCTGGATACAGACAGGAGGTGAAGGATATAGAGGACCAGTTACATGAACTATATGAACGAGAGGAGATTTATTACAAACAGAGATCGCGGGTGGACTGGCTGATGGAGGGGGACCAAAACATGAAGTATTTTTAGAACCGAGCTTCGCATAGGAAGAGGAAGAATACGGTCAAAGCTCTCATTAGAGATGACGGGACCAAGTGCATGGATGATGATGGGATGAGGAAGTTGGCGGTGTCGTGGTTCTAAGTCTGACAGTAGAATGGGGGGAAGGTATGGAGAGGCAAGATCCTAGCTATGGAGCAGTTGTGAAGACAAAGGATGTACGAGTTCAGGCCCTTCTCGGAGGAAGTAACATCCCTACGTCTTGGAGCCCGGAGGCGGTCGACTGGATTATGTGTGTATAGATTACAGGGGTGCGAACCCTTTACACTGAGGAGGGGGTGGCTTATATAGTGTTTGCCAGACCCCTCCGGCCCTCAGTTATGCAGGGTTTAAAGTACATTAAGGCTAGGCGTTACTGGTAACGCCTTACATAAAGTGTCCTAAATGCCATAAAGACTACTTAATTACAGACCGTTTGGATGCAGAGTGGCTCTTGATCTCCTGGTGGTCGAGTGAGTCTTCATGGTCGAGTCCTTCGTGTCCGTTGAGCGAAGTCTCTCTTGGTCGACTGGAAGGCAGTTTCTTCTGAGGGTGTCCTTGGGAAGGGTACTTAAGACAGGTCTGTGACCCTACCCTAGGTACATGACTTCATCATTAGCCCCCGAATGGATCGAGGTTTGAGTGAGGAAGGAGTTGATAATATTTCCGACCTGTTTTTGTGTTCAGAACATGTCTCATCTTGGACCAATAATCTTTTTGTTGATAACAGCAACTTTTCTTTCAGTCGCCTTGATCCATTCTTTTTATGTCGAGTGAACTTTTGCACTTAATAAACTTCCGAGTGACGGATCGCAAGAAATCTTCCGTCTGACAGATTGATCTGCTGCTAGCGGATTTTGCGGGATCCGAATTTTGGGAAGCGCGCGAAGCGGGGCGGACCGCGTCGCTCGGATGGGATAGGGCATAGATGCCTCGATTACCGTGCCGCCTTTTTCGCCACATATCACGAGTGCGCGACTGTTTCGGGATGTGATTGGATCACCCGGGCCCACTTGTCATCCACTCGGAAGTGTCCTTATAAAATGCGTCGGGCGAGGGTTTTTGTACAGTACCTCCCCATTTCTCCTTCTGCCCTCTCCATCTCCGCCCGCAGCGCTTGCTCTCGCCCCCGCCCATCCACTCCTCGTGCGCTTCACCGGCAACAATGGTGAAGGAGAAGACGGCGGCCCTGGAGCGCGCGAAGAAGGCGACGGCGACGGGGAAGGCGAAAGGGAGAGCATCCAGTCGGGGCGGATCCTCGTCAAGGTCCTGCCTGCCGCAAGGTTGGGTCCAAGGTTATTGGATCCGCTCGACCATCACCGAGACGGATCTCAATGAGATGGCCAACAAGGGCTTGATCCCTCACGGGGCAGCGAGGCTCCCGGGGAACGAGTGGCAACCGCAGCCGCAGGAGGGTGAGTGTGTTCTTCTAGCTACTCACGTAGACCGTGGGTTCTCCCTGCCTCCGAGTGTTTTCTTCCGTGGGTTCTTGAATTTCTTTGGGGTGCAACTCCACCATTTCAATCCAAACTCCATTGCCTACCTAGCTGCCTTCGTGTCCATGTGTGAGAACTTCCTGGGTTGTCGGCCACACTGGGGTCTCTTTAAGCACATATTCACTTGTCGCTCACAGACAGTGAAAAAGGCGAGTCCGAGTGACGATAGGACTAAGGTTATTCAGATGTGTGGGGGTCTTGGGATTCAGATGAGGAGCAAGAGTACTTTTCCGGCCATGACCCTTCCTGAGTCGGTCGGAGGATGGCAGTCGACTTGGTTCTACTGCCAAGACGAGTCGACGCTGGGGCAGTCGACTGGTCTCCCTCCGTTTTCCATGGACCGAGTGAACAAGCCCTCTTCTCTGAAGGTGCTCCCTGAGGAGAAAGCCCAAGTAAAAATGTTGATGGAGCGTGTAGTCCAGCTGGTTCGGGAAGGAGTGACGGGCATGGACCTTCTGGAGGTCTTTCTTAGGCGGCGCATCCAACCACTTCAGTACCGAGGCCACCCGATGTGGCTGTACTGTGGAACCGAGGATGAAACTCGGGTCCATCCAAAAGCAGTCGACGACGCCACACTGGAGAGGTGGATGACCGCGATCACAGGGAATAAGGACAACCCTCGAGGATCCAGGAGGATTCCACCACTCGACCATTCCTACACTCCGGACATGGTATGCCCACTTTATCCTCAATTGTAATCTTGCTTTACTCATTCTGCTTTTGCCGCAAATTGGTTGATTGATCTTTGTTTTGTTGTCTGTCAGGCCACCACTGAATTATACTCGATGCCCAATGGAGCGCAGACGCCGACTGAGGAGGAGGAAGGAAGTGGGGGCGAAAGCCAGGAGGAGTGGGATTCGGATGCTGTCGATGATGATGAGGGTGATGACTCTGGTGAAGAGGAAGAGGAGGAAGAGGAGGAGGAAGTTGTGCCTCCTCGCTCGGAGAGACGCTCGAAGCTCGTCCATGATCCTGCAACCGAGCGCGGTAAGGGGGTCGCAACTGTTGCGCAGTCGACCAAACGCCCTAGGACCACTTCTCCGGCACCGACTGAGAAGGCTCCGAAGCAATCCAGAGTGGCGCCGTCGAAGCCGGCTAAGGTCTTGCCGAAGATGAAGATGGTGATCCCCACTATCTCAGGGTAATGATGCTACTTGAGTTTTTCTGTTCCATATGAACTTATTCTTGGTCGACTCATGAATCAAACGACTGATTCCTGGAACTGCAGCGCTGCTACCTCTGATACCTCGACCAGGGCTGAAGATCATGAGATGGAAGACGCTGCCACTTCAAAACCTGGTATGACTTTCATAGTTCCGTCTTTAGTTGATTGGCTCTTTATCTCTAATTTTGATTCTTTTCTGTAGCTCCGTCTAATGTCATTATTACCCTTCCTGACAATGACGATGAGGAACCACTGAGGCAAAGGAGGAGCAGGAAAGCGTCTGCTGGCAAGGCGACTTAGGATGTGCCAGCACCCGAGACACTGGTCGCGGAGGGAGAGACCATCACTCGACCTACCGTATCTTTCGTGGTGCCGTTGACGAGTGCTCGCCCCACGTCGTCGAGTGCTGCACAGCCTTCACTTTTCTCGACCCACTACGTCCCAGAGGACCAAGCCAGTGTTGCGAAAGAAGCAATACGCCAGGCGGGAGTCATGATGGAGCAGGTGAAGGCCATCCGAGAAGCCAGCCAAGCAGCCTATGAGGCCAGTGTCGTGGTTCTAAGTCTGACAGTAGAGTGGGGGGTAGGTATGGAGAGGCAAGGTCCTAGCTATAGAGAAGTTGTAAACACAAGCGATGTACGAGTTCAGGCCCTTCGCGGAGGAAGTAAAAGCCCTACGTCTCGGAGCCCTGAGGCGGTCGAGTGGATTATGTGTATAGGTGTTACAAGAGTGCGAACCCTTCTGCCTGTGGAGGGGGGTGGCTTATATAGAGTACGCCTGGACCCCTGCCAGCCCACGTAATGAAGGGTTTAAAGTGTATTAAGTCTGGGGCGTTACTGGTAACGCCCTACATAAAATGCCTTAACTATCATTAAGTCTATTCAATTACAGGCCGTTGCAGTACAGAGTGCCTTCTGACCTTCTGGTGGTCGAGTGTATCTCCATGGTCGAGTGTATCTCTATGGTCGAGTGTATCTCCATGGTCGAGTGTATCTCCATGGTCGAGTCCTTCTTCCAGTCGAGTGGGTTCTTCGATGGTTGACTGGAAGGTGATCTCTTCTAAGGCTGTCCTAGGGTAGGGCATTCAGGTCAGACCTATGACCCTACCCTAGGTATATGAATCCATCATTAGCCCCCGAATGGATTGAGGCTTGAATGAGGAAAGAGTTGATGCTGTTTCCGATTGGCTTTTGCATACTGGCTTATGCGTCGTTCTGGATCAAGATCTTCTTTGTCGATAACGAACAACTTTTCTTCAGTCGACTCGATCCATTCTTGTCTTTCGTCGAGTGATCTTTTAGACTTTGCTGGTTCCCGAGCGACGGATCGCAGGAAATCTCGCGTCTGACAGACCGATCTGCCGTCCCCGGATTCCACGGGATACGGAATTTGGGGGGGGGCGCGCGAAGCGGAACAGACCGTGGCGCTCGGACGGGACGGGACATGAACGCCTCGATCTCCGCGCCATCTTTTCCGCCACGTATCGTGTCAAAGCAACTGTTTCGGGATATGATCAGGTTGCCTGGGTCCACATGTCATCCACTCGGAAGGGATGGTATATAAATGCAACCGGCGAGGGTTTTCTGAATAGTGCTCCATTCTTTCTCCTCTGTTCTCCTCGTCTCCGCCCAGTGCGCTTGCTCTCGCTCCCGCAAAGCTCTCCCTTGCGCACCTCACCGGCAGCCATGGTCAAGGAGAAGACGGCGGCGTTGGAGCACGCAAAGAAGGCGTCGGCGACAGAGAAGGCATCGGCGGCGGAGAAGGCGAAGGGGAGGTCCACCAGCCGCAGTGGGTCTTCGTCGAGATCCCGCTTGCCGAAGGGCTGGGTCCAGGGAGATTGGATCCAGTCGACCATCACGGAGAAGGATCTCCTCGACATGGCCGACGACGGGCTGATCCCCCATGGCGCAGCGAGACTCCCAGGGAAAGAGTGGCAACCTCAGCCAGAAGAGGGTGAGTGCATGCTCCTGGCGACTCATATTGATCGAGGGTTTTCTTTGCCACCGAGCATCTTCTTTCGTGGTTTTTTGAACTTCTTCGGAGCCCAACTCCACCACTTTACTCCGAACTCTATTGCGTACCTTGCTGCATTCGTATCCATGTGCAAGAGTTTCCTGGGCTGTCGACCACACTGGGGCTTGTTCAAGCACATCTTCACGTGCCGTTCTCAGACCGTGAAGAAGGCGAGTCCAGGCGACGAGAAGACCCAGGTTGTCCAAATGTGCGGGGGTCTGGGGATTCAAGTGAGGAACAAGAGCACCTTCCCCGCTATGACGTTTCCCGAGTCGGTCAGAGGCTGGCAGTCGACTTGGTTCTACTGCCGGGACGAGCTGACGCCGGGACAGTCGAGTGGGCTTCCCCCATTCACCATGAGTCGAGTGAACAAGCCCTCCTCTCTCAAGGTGGTTCCAGAGGAAAGGGCCGATGTGAAGATGTTGATGGACCGAGTGGTGCAGTTGGTCCGGGACGGCGTGACTGGCATGGACCTTCTGGAGGTTTTCCTTCGGCGGCGGATCCAACCTCTTCGGTTCCGAAGCCATGGCATGTGGCTGTACTGCGGGACTGAAGACGATACCCGAGTCCACCCAGAAGCAGTCGATGACGCCACGGTGGAAAGATGGATGGCCGCGGTCACTGGGAATAAGGATAATCCCCGTGGATCCAGGAGGGTTCCTCCACTCGACCATCACACCGATCCAGACAAGGTATACTTGCTCTGCCTTCCATTGTACATCCGTCGAGTGAGTTTCTGTATATTCTGTGACTTGGTCGATTGATCTCTGTTTTGACGTCTTTTAGGCCCTCACCGACCTATATTTGATGCCCAATGGAGCTCAGGCTCCGACTGAGGAGGAAGAAGCCAGCGGGGGCGAGAGCCAGGAGGAGTGGGATTCAGACGCTGCTGAAGGTGACGACGACGACGATGATGACAAGGACGAAGAGGAGGAAGAGGAGGAGGAGGTTGCACCGCCGCGCTCGGAAAGGCGGTCAAAGCTTGTCCATGACCCCGCGACTGAACGCGGTAAGGGGGTGGCGACTGCATCGCAGTCGACCAAACGCCCTCGGACCGCTTCTCCGGTGCCGAGTGACAGGGCTCCGAAGCAGTCGAGGGTGGCTCTGCCGAAACCCCCCAAGCTCCTACCGAAGATGAAAGTGTCCATCCCCACCATATCCGGGTAAGCACGTTACTTGAGTTCTCTTGTTTTGCATAAGGCTTTATCTCTGGTTGATATTTGAGTTGGTCGACTGATTCTTTGGGACTTCAGTGCTGCAACTTCTGAGACCTCAGGCAAGGCTGACGACCATGAGATGGAGGACGCAGCAACCTCGAATCCTGGTACTATACTCTCAATTCTGTCCTTAGTCGACTGACTCAAGATTTCTGACTTTGATTCTTTTTCCGAAGCTCCACCCCATGACATTATCACCCTTCCCGAAGATGATGATGAGGATGAAGAACCACTGAGGCACAGGATGAGCAGCAAGACGTCTACTGGTAAGGCAACCCAGAGTACGACGGTGCCCGAAGCTGTGGCCACGGAAGGGGAGAACCTCACTCGACACACCGTGTCTTTCGCGGTGCCGTTGACGAGCGCTCGTCCCACTTCGTCGAGTGCTGCACAGCCTTCGCTCTTCACAACACATCATGTCCCAGAGGACCAAGCCAGTGCTGCTAAGGAGGCGATACGTCAAGCGGGGATCATGATGGAACAGGTGAAGACCATCCGGGATGCAAGCCAAGCAGCTTACGACGCCAGCTCTGCCCTTCAAAGCAATGTGCAGGTCAGTCGACCACTGCCTATTCTGTTAGGATATGCTATCAAGATTTTTTCTTTCTGATTTCTGAAATCCATAGCAATCACCCGCTGGGAGTGTTGATAGAAAATTCTATGTTAGCGGGGGCACGCTGAGTGCACCCGCTGGGTGTAGTCCCCAAGGCTAAGGTCGACTGCTGGCAGTCGACCTTAGGCTTTAGAAGTAAAGGTTGTTCATCATTTGATTTGGTCAACTGGTCGACTCTGTCTTGGACAGAACTAGTGGGGGCACGCTGAGTGCACCCACTGGGTGTAGTCCCCGAGACCGTGGTCGACTGCTTGCAGTCGACTACAGTCTGAAGTCCACATCTCTCTTTTTTTTTTTGGGTCGACTGGTCGACTCTGTCTTGAACAGAACTAGTGGGGGCACGCTGAGTGCACCCACTGGGTGTAGTCCCCGAGACTACAGTTGAATGCTTGCATTCGACTGTAGTCTAGAAACGTATGATCTTTCTCTATCCACTCGGAAGTGAACCATCTTTGATATTTTGTTGATTGGTTCTTCGTAGAAATCCTGTGACCTTGCGGCTCGCTATAGGGAACTGGAGCAGAAGCACATTCAGCTCGAGTTGGATTTGAAGCTGGTGCAGGAGAATCTGACGAAGGCGAAGGAGGAGACCAAAGGTATGTTCGGTGAGACCTCGACGACTCCTTTATCCTTCCATTTATTTCAAGATCTGACTTTGCTGTAACTTACAGACAAAGTGCGGGATGCCCAGAAGAAGAAGGACCTTGAGCTTGCCGAGAAGACCAAGCTTGCTGACGAGAAGTTAGCTTCAGTCACCAAGCTTGAACAGGAAAATCACAATCTGAAAACTGCTCTGGCGATTGCTTCCAAGGATGTTGACCGACTGAAAGCTGACAAGACTACCCTGACCGAGAAGATCAACCAATTGACTGGGAAGAAGAATGACCTTGAAAGCTTCCTGGGCGGTCTTGCTAAGAAACTGTTCCTTATGCTCGAAGGTAAACTTTTCACTCGACCCGCATTTTCAACTGTGATGCTTCCATTGGACCATTGCCTTGACTCGGTGTTTTGTCTTTGCAGAATTCTGTCGGAACTTTGAAGATGAGACTAGCCAGTTGGAGCCGAACCTTGATCCTGTCAATTCTCCGGTGAATGATGAAGTCGCCATGAATGCCTTCCGGCTGGAGTCTCGTGTTGCAGCTGTCGTGGACTATCTTGCAAGGCTGAAGGCCGCCACTTCTCGCATCGACTCGACGCTTTGGCCCGGGGCGACACTTCAGAATGACCTCGAGTCATTGATGGCTCGACTAAACGCAGTCCCCGACCGAGTGCAAGAGTGGAAGAAGTCCTCGGCTCGGTGCGGCGCAGATGTTGCCCTGTGTCTGGCCCGAGTCCATTGTAAGGACGCACGAGAAGAGAAGCTGGCGGCTCTCCGAGTGGCCAACACGAAGAAACACGACTTCAGGTCCTTCATGGAAACTTTCATCGCTGCTGCTACCCGGATTGCAGACGGGATCGACCTCGACGATTTGTTGCTCCTTCCAGCCCTCCACAGGAGGGGTAAAAAACTTTCTTTAAGCCCAACACTTTAAATTTGCCTCGGTATGCCGAGTGTAATTGTAACCGGTAAACCTTAACAGGCTTAGTGCCTGAGCACTTTCGGTTCCTTTAGGTATCGACCTAAACTTGGACTTGATGTCTGGATATGATTGCTCTTGGTTCGAATTGTCTTTTGCTGGTTCACAGCAAGATGTCCACTGCAGTCGACTTATTCCTTAGGCGAGCACTGGGCCGCAGCTAAACCGCCGAGTGAGAGGTTTGCTCTTCACTCGGTAGGATTTTTATAACTTAGGCGAGCGCTGGGCTGCAGCTAAGCCCCCGAGTGAGAGGTTTGCTCTTCACTCGGTAGGATTTTTTATAACTTAGGCGAGCGCTGGGCTGCAACTAAGCCCCCGAGTGAGAGGTTTGCTCTTCACTCGGTAGGATTTTTTTATAACTTAGGCGAGCGCTGGGCTGCAGCTAAGCCTCCGAGTGAGAGGTTTGCTCTTCACTCGGTAGGATTTTTTATAACTTAGGCGAGCGCTGGGCTGCAGCTAAGCCCCCGAGTGAGAGGTTTGCTCTTCACTCGGTAGGATTTTTTTATAACTTAGGCGAGCGCTGGGCTGCAGCTAAGCCTCCGAGTGAGAGGTTTGCTCTTCACTCGGTAGGATTTTTATAACTTAGGCGAGCACTGGGCTGCAGCTAAGCCCCCGAGTGAGAGGTTTGCTCTTCACTCGGTAGGATTTTTTTATAACTTAGGCGAGCGCTGGGCTGCAGCTAAGCCCCCGAGTGAGAGGTTTGCTCTTCACTCGGTAGGATTTTTTTATAACTTAGGCGAGCGCTGGGCTGCAGCTAAGCCCCCGAGTGAGAGGTTTGCTCTTCACTCGGTAGGATTTTTATAACTTAGGCGAGCGCTGGGCTGCAGCTAAGCCTCCGAGTGAGAGGTTTGCTCTTCACTCGGTAGGATTTTTATAACTTAGGCGAGCGCTGGGCTGCAGCTAAGCCCCCGAGTGAGAGGTTTGCTCTTCACTCGGTAGGATTTTTTTATAACTTAGGCGAGCGCTGGGCTGCAGCTAAGCCTCCGAGTGAGAGGTTTGCTCTTCACTCGGTAGGATTTTTATAACTTAGGCGAGCGCTGGGCTGCAGCTAAGCCCCCGAGTGAGAGGTTTTCTCTTCACTCGGTAGGATTTTTTTATAACTTAGGCGAAACGGATTCGCGACTAAGCCACCCGCTGGGGGAAAAAGTGACAAAAGTTATGAAGGAATTATGGCACTATTATTTGGAGATCCATGAACTACAGAAGTATTTTATTACAACTCATCTGAGTGGAAAACTTTTAGGTGTAAAACGGGCGGAGCAGATCCGCATTCCAAGCTCGGGGCTCTTCGATGTTGTGTTCGACGTTGTAGATACGGTAAGCCCCGTTGTGGAGAACTTTGGTGACGATGAAGGGTCCTTCCCAAGAAGGAGCGAGCTTATGCTGTTTCTGCTGATCCACTCGGAGAACTAGATCTCCCACTTGGAAGGCTCGACCCCTCACATTCCTGGCGTGAAAGCGGCGCAAGTCTTGTTGATAGATGGTCGATCGGATCAGAGCCATCTCCCTTTCTTCCTCTAGAAGGTCGACTGCGTCCTGACGCGCTTGCTCGGCTTCTGCTTCGTTGTAGAGTTCAACTCGAGGAGCATTGTGAAGAAGATCACTCGGCAAGACTGCTTCAGCTCCATAGACCAAAAAGAATGGAGTTCTTCCAGTCAACCGATTGGGTGTGGTTCGCAAACCCCAAAGCACCGAAGGAAGTTCGTCGACCCATGCTCCAGCTGCGTGCTTGAGGTCACGCATCAGTCGGGGTTTTAAACCCTTGAGGATTAAGCCATTGGCTCGCTCCACTTGTCCATTCGACTGGGGGTGAGCGACTGAAGCGTAGTCGACTCGTGTGCCTTGAGCGTTGCAGAAATCCTTGAATTCTTCCGAGTCAAAGTTCGACCCATTATCCGTAATGATGCTGTGCGGAACTCCATATCTGAACGTCAGCTCCCTGATGAAGGTAACTGCAGTACCGGCGTCAAGATTCTTGATCGGTTTAGCCTCGATCCACTTTGTGAACTTGTCGACTGCGACCAGTACGTGCGTGAAACCACTTCGACCTGTTCTCAAGGGACCGATCATGTCTAACCCCCGTACTGCGAATGGCCAAACGAGTGGAATGGTCTTAAGAGCTGACGCGGGCTTATGTGACATATTGGAGTAGAATTGACATCCTTCGCACTTGTCCACTATTTCCTTTGCCATCTCATTCGCTCTTGGCCAGTAAAATCCAGCTCGGTATGCTTTGGCTACAATGGTCCGAGAAGACGCATGGTGACCACAGGTCCCCGAGTGGATATCATTGAGAATGATTCGACCTTCTTCTGGCGTTATGCATTTTTGACCAACCCCAGTCGGGCTTTCTCTATACAGCTGTCCTTTGATAACGGTAAAGGCTTTGGATCGACGGACAATCTGCCAAGCCTCTTCCTCCTCTTCTGGGAGCTCTTTTCTCAGGATATACGCAATATAGGGAATTGTCTAGTCGGGAATGACCACTAAAACCTCTACAACCAAGTCGACCACAGCTGGGACCTCAACCTCAGTCGGATCTGTGGCACTCTTGGGCTGTGGAGCTTCCTCTGTGAAGGGATCTCCTTTAACTGACGGTGTGTGTATATGCTCCAAAAACACACCACTCGGAATGGCTTCTCTTTTGGAACGTATTTTTGCCAGATCATCTGCTGCTTGATTTTTCAGTCGGGGGATGTGATGGAGCTCCAACCCCTCGAACTTCTTTTCCAGCTTCCTCACTACATTGCAGTATCCAGTCATGGCTGGGCTTCTCACGTCCCACTCCTTCATCACCTGGTTGACCACTAAATCTGAATCGCCGTAAACCATCAGGCGACGGACGCCGAGTGAGATGGCCATGCGCAATCCATATAAAAGGGCCTCATACTCTGCCTCATTATTGGAGGAATCAAAGTGAATCTGGAGCACATATCTAAGCTTATCTCCTCTGGGGGAAACCAGAACAACCCCAGCACCAGAACCATTCAGCATCTTAGAGCCATCGAAGAACATGGTCCAATGCTCCGAGTGAACTTCAGTCGGCTGTTGTTGTTCAATCCACTCGGCGAGGAAATCTGCTATTGCCTGGGACTTAATGGCTTTCTTTGCCTCGAACTTGATATCAAGGGGAAGAAGTTCAATCGCCCATTTCGCCACTCGACCAGTTGCATCTCTGTTGTGCAGAATCTCTGATAGTGGAGCGTCACTGACGACTGTGATAGAATGATCAGAGAAATAATGAGCAACCTTCTTCGTGGTCATGTATATTCCATACACAAGCTTCTGATAATGAGGATATCTCTGCTTGGATGGAGTCAAAACTTCAGACAAATAATACACCGGGCGCTGAACTTTGAAGGCTTTTCCTTCTTCCTCCCGCTCGACCGTAAGTACCGTACTGACGACTTGTCCTGTGGCTGCAATATAAAGCAACAAAGGCTCTTTGCTGATTGGAGCAGCAAGCACCGGCTGGGTGGAGAGCAGAGCTTTTAGCTCGGCAAACGCTGCATCAGCTTCTGGAGTCCACTCGAACTTGTCTGCCTTCTTCATCAGTCGGTAAAGAGGCAATGCCTTTTCACCGAGTCGTGAGATGAATCGACTTAATGCGGCCAAGCATCCAGTAAGCTTCTGGACATCGTGCACTCGCACAGGGCGTTTCATTCGGAGAATAGTGCCGATCTTCTCTGGATTTGCGTCGATCCCTCGCTCGGAAACGAGAAAACCGAGTAACTTTCCACCAGGAACTCCGAATGTGCACTTCGATGGATTGAGCTTGATATCATACCTTCTGAGGTTGGCAAATGTTTCGGCGAGGTCAGCAAGCAGGTCGGAACCTTTTCGCGACTTAACGACGATATCATCCATATACGCTTCCACATTCCGACTGATTTGAGTGAGAAGACACTTCTGAATCATACGCATAAATGTGGCTCCGGCATTCTTGAGGCCGAATGGCATGGTGATATAGCAGAAGCACCCGAATGGAGTGATGAAAGCTGTTTTTACTTCGTCGGGTCCGTACAGACGGATCTGATGATACCCGGAATATGCGTCTAGAAAAGACAATCTCTCACATCCCGCGGTCGAGTCAACAATTTGATCTATGCGAGGGAGAGGAAAATGATCTTTCGGGCATGCCCGATTGATGTGCTTGAAGTCAATGCACATGCGGAGTGACTTGTCCTTCTTGGGAACCATGACGACATTGGCGAGCCACTCGGAGTGGTATATCTCTCGGATAAATCCTGCCGCCAACAGTCGAGCCACTTCCTCACCAATAGCTTTTCTCTTCTGGACGGCGGACCGCCGAAGATGCTCTTTGACTGGCTTTGCTGATTTGTCGACTCTGAGGCGATGCTCAGCCAGTCCCCTGGGAACACCTGGCATGTCAGCTGGCTTCCATGCAAAAATGTCCCAGTTCTCACGGAGGAACTGGATGAGCGCTTCTTCCTATTTTGGGTCGAGTGTCGTGGAGATGTGAGTCGGGGCTGCATCGGGGTCGGTCGGGTGAATATGAACAGGCTTCGTCTCACCAGACGACTGAAATGCAGATTCTGTGGCTGGTTTCTTGGATCGGAACAAATCACTCAGATCTGCGTTTTGCTTGTATTCTTCGAACTCGACCGCTGTCACCTGGGAATCGGCAATCTTTGAGCCCTTCTGAAAGCACTCTTCTGCCTTTTTCCGATCGCTAGTGACAGTGATCACCCCTTTGGGACCTGGCATTTTCAGTTTGAGGTACACGTAACATGGTCGAGCCATGAACCATGCGTAGGCGGGCCTCCCCAAAATGGCGTGGTACGCGCTCTGAAAATCCACAACCTCAAAGGTCAACTTTTCCTTGCGAAAATGTTTTGAGTCGCCAAAAACCACGTCCAGGGCTATTTGGCCGAGTGAGTTGGCTTTCTTCCTTGGTATGACTCCGTGGAAACTCATGTTGCTGGTGCTCAATCGAGACATCGGAATGCCCATTCCCTTCAGTGTGTCTGCATATAACAAGTTCAGCCCACTGCCACCGTCCATCAACACTTTCGTCAGTCGAGTGCCTTCGACAACTGGGTCGACCACCAAAGCTTGCCTCCCAGGGGTGGCAATATGAGTCGGGTGATCAGATTGGTCGAATGTGATGGGTGTTTGGGACCATTTCAGATAACTTGGTTTTGCTGGGGCAACCATATTCACCTCACGGTTAATGACTTTCAGTCGACTCTTGCTTTCCACATCCGCGAAGATCATCAGAGTGGAGTTGATATGCGGATATTCTTCCTCACTGTCCTCTTTGTCTCCAGCCTTGTCTGACTCTTTCTCCTTGTCCTTAGACTGTTTACCCTGAAATTGCTGGATCAGGAGTCGACACTCGCGAGTGGTGTGCTTTGGGTAAATAATGTTGCCCTCTTCATCCTTCCTGTGTGGATGTGGCATGGCATATCCATCACGTCGTTTCCTTCTTTATCCTTTACTTTCTTAGGATTCCAGGATCCTTTTGGCTTCCCTTTGAACTTTCCCTGAGTTACGGCCAGGGCTTCTCCAGGAGCTGCTGGCTCGGCTTTCCGCTTCTGTTTCCGACTAGAATTCCCCTTCTCCGACTGACTTGGCTTAAACTTGCCGCTTCGGAGTCGGTCCTCTTCCTCACCATTTGCGTACTTGGTAGCAATCTCCATCATCCGACTCAGAGTCATGTCTCCGATTCGACCAAACTTCATACTCAATTCTCTGTTCTGTACGCCATCTTTGAAGGCGCAGACTGCTTGATGATTAGACACATTTTCCACAGTATGGTGCAGAGTGATCCACCTCTGAATATACTCTCTGAGAGTCTCATTGGGCTTCTGCACACAAACTTGCAGCTCTGTCAAACTAGCTGGTCGCTTGCAGGTTCCTTCAAAAGTTCTGACGAACACTCGGAACAAGTCTTCCCAAGTGTAAATACTGCTAGGAGGTAACTGATTCAACCACGCTCTGGCTGAACCTTCCAGCATAAGGGGCAAATGCTTCATGGCCACCTCATCATTCCCGCCGCCAATCTGAACAGCCACTCGGTAATCCTCGAGCCAAGTTTCAGGCTTGGACTCCCCAGTGAACTTGCTGACTCCTGTCGCCAACCTGAAATTGGGGGGAATCACTGCGGCTCTGATAGCCCTGCTAAAACACTCTGGACCAGAAACATGCACTCGACTGCTCGTGGGAGCATCTCTCTCGGGCCCACCTCGATGGGCTCTGTTCCGGTCGACCAAGCTCTGCACGATAATGGATCGCGCGTCGAAGCCTGGCCCCCTGGGGTCGACTGGAACCCTTCGCCCCACACTGAACTGACGCCTGTCATCCTGTCGGCGAGGAGCGTAAGACTCTTCCCTCGGAGGGGAAACGGGCACTCGACGCCTGTCATCTCGGTTGCGTCGGTCTCCATGCTGATCATGCTGGTTGTCGCGTCCTTCCCGCCGCGGAGGCGATCTGGGACTGTGAGCCGACTGAACCGTATTCGCAGCGATGGATCGACTATGAATTCTGTTGCGCGACTGCGACACGGCTGAGTTCTGGTCCCCAGCTGCTCGGAGCAAATCTCTGATCTGCATCAAGCCTCTCCCAGCTTCCGACTGTGAAGGCTGGATGGACTCTGCTATACGGGTTGCAGCTGCTAAATTCTGAATTGGCGTGCGGTATACCTGAGTCGGTGGGAAGAGTCGACGTCGACTGGCTTTGGGGACTCGTTGCCGCGCGCGTCGTCGAGTGCTCGCTGAAGGTTCTCCAGACGAGCGCGTTCAGCCACATTGGCCAAACGTGCCTCCTCCAAGGCGCGAGCCTCGGGGGTTTCTCTCGTAATAGGAGTATGCAGGGCATCCATGTTCCTGCGGCGAAGCTCCTCTCTCTGTAGAGAGTCGAGTGCCTCGGGCTGGTACTCTTCGTGGTCCTGTGCGGGGCTGCCTCCGCCGCCTGCTCCGCCACCATGGGCGAAGCCAGGAGGACTGCGGGGTCCGTCGACCATGAGAATTTCCGCCGCTGGATCACTGCTATCGCACTCGGATGCAGTCTCTATGGAGCCAGTCGACAGATCGAACAGGCCATAGAGAGATTCGTCGGGCTCGATTGCCGCAACTTGTGCGATGGCCACCTGGCGAGCCACCATGTGTTTCACCCACCGCTGAAGCCTCGATCGACCAGAGCGCTTGCGCTGGTGGGAGACCGGGCGGGCGATCGATAAAGGAGTCGACCGATAGGGGGCCGACAGTTGCCGCAGCAGAACGCCGCGGACACATGCGTGAAAATGCGTCGCACCGCGGACGGGGAGCGCATCAACGTCGAGTGGAGCCTCCTGGAGCCACACGGAGTCGTCGATGACGAAGGTGAGAGCGCCAAGACGGATCTCGCGCCCTTCGACCAAAACTCCAGTAGTCATCATGATGAAAGTATTCGGAAATACTGCAACTTCTCCACAAAATTGCTAAAACACCAGCCCCACGGTGGGCGCCAACTGTCGTGGTTCTAAGTCTGACAGTAGAGTGGGGGTAGGTATGGAGAGGCAAGGTCCTAGCTATAGAGAAGTTGTAAACACAAGCGATGTACGAGTTCAGGCCCTTCGCGGAGGAAGTAAAAGCCCTACGTCTCGGAGCCCTGAGGCGGTCGAGTGGATTATGTGTATAGGTGTTACAGGAGTGCGAACCCTTCTGCCTGTGGAGGGGGGTGGCTTATATAGAGTACGCCTGGACCCCTGCCAGCCCACGTAATGAAGGGTTTAAAGTGTATTAAGTCTGGGGCGTTACTGGTAACGCCCTACATAAAATGCCTTAACTATCATTAAGTCTATTCAATTACAGGCCGTTGCAGTACAGAGTGCCTTCTGACCTTCTGGTGGTCGAGTGTATCTCCATGGTCGAGTGTATCTCTATGGTCGAGTGTATCTCCATGGTCGAGTGTATCTCCATGGTCGAGTCCTTCTTCCAGTCGAGTGGGTTCTTCGATGGTTGACTGGAAGGTGATCTCTTCTAAGGCTGTCCTAGGGTAGGGCATTCAGGTCAGACCTATGACCCTACCCTAGGTATATGAATCCATCAGCCAGTTCAGCTCTTCAGAGTAACGTTCAGGTCAGTCGGTCACCGCCTGTTCTGTTAGGATATGATGTCCGGAGATTCTTCTTTCTGAAATTCTTAGTGATTGTCCTACACCCACTGGGTGTGTCGATTGAAATTCCAAGTTAGTGGGGGCACGCTGAGTGCACCCACTGGGTGTAGTCCCCAAGGCTATGGTGGACTGCTGGTAGTTGACCATAGTCTTTATGTCTTACGTTTTTCCTTTATTCGACCAAGTCGAATGGATTCATAAACCGGTGGGGGCACGCTGAGTGCACCCACTGGGTGTAGTTCCCAAGACTGTGGTCGACTGCTGGCAGTCGATTACAGTCTGAAGAACACCTCTCTCTGTTTTTTTTTGGTCGACTGATCGACTCCAACTGGTAGAACTAGAACTAGTGGCACGCTGAGTGCACCCACTAGGTGTAGTCCCCAAGACTATGGTCGAATGTTTGAATTCGGCCGTAGTCTTAGAAACGTATGATTTTTCCTTAGTCACTCGGAAGTGAATTGTCTTTGACATTTGTCGATTGGTTCTTCGCAGAAATCTTGCGACCTTGCGGCTCGTTACACTGAGTTGGAGAACAAACACATCCAGCTCGAGCTTGATCTGAAGCTGGCCCAGGAGAATTTAACGAAGGCGAAGGAGGAAGCTAAAGGTATGTTTGGTGAGGCTTTCGACGACTGCCTTTGCCCCTCATTTGTTTCAAAGTCTGACCTTGCTATAACTTTGCAGGCAAAGTGAAGGATGCCCAGAAGAAGAAAGACCTTGAGTTGGCTGAAATGCAGAAAACAGCTTTAGAGAAGACCAAGCTCGCAGACGAGAAGTTGGCTTCGGTCACCAAGCTTGAAGAAGAAAACACCAATCTGAAAGCTGCTCTTGATGCTGCCAACAAAGAGGTCAGTCGACTGAAAAGCGATAAGATTGCCCTGAGTGACAAGGCCAGTGAGTTGGTGGGGAAGAAGAACGATCTGGAGGCTTATCTGGGCGGACTCGCCAAGAAGCTATTCCTCATGCTCGAAGGTAATCTTTTGCACCAAACAGGTATTTTAACTGTGATCTTTCCATTCAACTATTGTCTTGACTCGGTGGTTGTGCTTGCAGAATTTTGCCAGAACTTTGAAGAGGAGACTGGTCGACTGGAGCCAAATCTGGACCCCATCAACTCTCCTGTGACGGATGAAGTCGCCATGAACGTGTTCCGGCTCGAATCTCGTGTTGCTGCCGTCGTTGATTATCTCGCAAGGCTGAAGGTCGCCACTTCCCGCATCGACACCACGCTCTGGCCCAGAGAGACGCTCAGAAATGACCTCGAGTCTCTGATGACTCGACTGAACACAGTCCCAAGCCGAGTGCAGGAGTGGAAGAAGTCTTCTGCCAGGTGTGGCGCTGACGTTGCTCTATCTCTGGCCCGAGTTCATTGCAAGGAAGCACGAGAGGACAAGCTGGCGGCCCTTAGGGTGGCTAACACCAAGAAACACGATTTCCGGTCATTCATGGAGACCTTCATCGCCGCTGCCACTCGGATTGCTGATGGAATCGACCTGGACGAGTTTGTTGCGCCTTCCAGCCCTCCACAGGAGGGGTAAAAAACTTCTGAGCTCGACACTTTAAATTTGCCTCGGTATGCCGAGTGATTTTTGTAACCGACAAACCTTAACAGGCTTAGCGCCTGAGCACTTTCGGTTCCGTTAGGCGTTATCCGAATTTGGATTCGACGTTTTAAATATGCTTGCATTTGGTTTGAGGTATCCTTTGCAGGTTAAAGCGAGGTGCTTATTGCAATCGACTTGTTCCCCAATTCACTTAGGCAGGCACTGGGCTGCAACTAAGCCTCCGAGTGGGAGGTCTGCTCTCCACTCGGTAGGACTTTCAAAACTTAGGCGAGCACTGGGCTGCAGCTAAGCCCCCGAGTGGGAGGTCTGCTCTCCACTCGGTAGGATTTTTAAGGTGTCTTTCTTATGGAAAACACATTGTACTTGTGGCGTAGCTCGGAGGGGAGGGTAGCAGTCGACCTGCACCTCGTCCTCCTTGCGAGCGCACGTTGTACTTGTGGCGTAGCTCGGAGGAGAGGGTAGCAGTCGACCTGCACCTCGTCCTCCTTGTGGAGCGCATGTTGTACTTGTGGCGTAGCTCGGAGGAGAGGGTAGCAGTCGACCTGCACCTCGTCCTCCTTGCAGAGCGCACGTTGTACTTGTGGCGTAGCTCGGAGGAGAGGGTAGCAGTCGACCTGCACCTCGTCCTCCTTGCGAGCGCATGTTGTACTTGTGGCGTAGCTCGGAGGAGAGGGTAGCAGTCGACTTGCACCTCATCCTCCTTGCGGAGCACACGTTGAATTTGAACTTAGGCGAGTACTTAGACTGCAGCTAAGCCCCCGAGTGGGAGACTGGATCGCCACTCGGTAGGATTTTATTGAAACTTAGGCGAGTACTTGGACTGCAGCTAAGCCCCCGAGTGGGAGACTGGCTCGCCACTCGGTAGGATTTTACTGAAACTTAGGCGAGTACTTGGACTGCAGCTAAGCCCCCGAGTGGGAGACTGGCTCGCCACTCGGTAGGATTTTATTGAAACTTAGGCAAAACGGATTCGCAGCTAAGCTCCCGAGTGGGAGGCCGGCTCGCCACTCGATAAGGATTTTTTTTACAAACTTAGGCGAAACGGATTCGCAGCTAAGCCACCCACTGAGGGGGAATTTTACTGAACAAATAAAAGTGACAAAAATCATTGGGGAAATTATGACACTATTATCTTGCGAAACATGAACTACAGAAGTACTTTTATTACAACTCATCCGAGTGAATACTTAAGTGTAAAAGGGGCGGAGTAACTCCGCGTTCCAAGCTCGGGGCTCGTCGATGTTGTGCTCGACGTTGTAGAGACGGTACGCTCCGTTGTGGAGAACCTTGGTGACGATGAAGGGTCCTTCCCAAGAAGGAGCAAGCTTGTGTGGTTTCTGCTGATCCACTCGGAGAACCAAATCCCCTTCCTGGAAGGCTCGACTCTTCACATTTTGGCGTGGAAGCGACGCAAGTCCTGTTGGTAGATGGTCGATCGGATCAGAGCCATCTCTCTTTCTTCCTCTAAAAGGTCGACTGCATCCTGCCGCGCTTGTTCTGCTTCAGCTTCGGTGTAGAGCTCGACTCGAGGAGCATTGTGGAGCAGATCACTCGGCAAGACCGCTTCAGCTCCATAGACCAAGAAGAATGGAGTTCTTCCAGTCGACCGGTTAGGCGTGGTCCTTACACCCCAAAGCACCGAGGGAAGTTCGTCGACCCATGCTCTAGCCGCATGCTTGAGGTCACGCATCAGTCAGGGTTTCAACCCTTTGAGGATCAAGCCATTGGCTCACTCCGCTTGTCCATTCGACTGGGGATGGGCGACTGAAGCGTAGTCGACTCGTGTGCCCTGGGATGTGCAGAACGCCCTGAATTCCTCCGAATCAAAGTTGGATCCATTGTTAGTGATGATGCTGTGTGGGACTCCATATCTGAATATCAGTTCTCTGATGAAGCTGACTGCAGTACCGGCGTCGAGGTTCTTGATGGGTTTAGCTTCAATCCACTTGGTGAACTTGTCGACTGCTACCAGTACATGTGTGAAACCACTTCGACCTGTTCTCAAGGGACCAACCATATCCAATCCCCATACTGCGAAGGGCCAGACGAGTGGTATGGTCTTCAGAGCTGATGCAGGCTTGTGTGACATGTTGGAGTAAAATTGACATCCCTCGCACTTGTCGACTATTTCCTTTGCCATTTCATTCGCTCTTGGCCAATAAAATCCGGCTCGGTATGCTTTGGCCACGATGGTCCGAGAGGACGCATGATGGCCACAGGTCCCCAAGTGGATGTCGTCAAGAATTATCCGACCTTCTTCTGGCGTTATGCACTTCTGACCAACTCCAGTCACGCTGTCTCTGTATAGCTGCCCCTTGATCACGGTAAAGGCCTTGGATCGACGGACGATCTGTCGAGCCTCTTCCTCATCCTCCGGGAGCTCTTTTCTCAAGATGTACGCTATATATGGTACTGTCCAATCGGGAGTGATTACTAAAGCCTCCATGACTAGGTCGACCACTGCCGGAACTTCGATCTCAGTCGGATCTGTGGCACTCTTAGGCTGCGGAGCTTCTTCGGTAAAAGGATCTTCTTTGACTGATGGAGTATGGATATGTTCCAAGAACACATCGCTGGGAATGGCTTCTCTCTTGGAACCTATCTTTGCCAAATCATCAGCCGCTTGATTTTTCAGTCGGGGTATGTGATGGAGCTCTAACCCCTCAAACTTCTTTTCAAGCTTCCTCACTGCATTACAGTATCCAGTCATGGCTGGGCTTCTAACGTCCCACTCCTTCATCACTTGGTTGACCATCAAATCTGAGTCGCCATAAACCATAAGGCGACAGACGCCGAGTGAAATGGCCATGCGCAACCCATACAGAAGGGCCTCGTATTCTGCCTCATTGTTGGAGGAATCAAAGTGAATCTGGAGCACATATCTGAGCTTATCTCCTCTGGGGGAAACCAAGACTACCCCAGCACCGGAACCATTCAACATCTTAGAGCCATCAAAGAACATGGTCTAATGCTCCGAGTGAACTTGAGTCGGCTGCTGTTGTTCAATCCACTCGGCAAGGAAATCTGCTATTGCTTGGGACTTAATGGCTTTCTTTGCCTCAAACTTGATATCAAGGGGAAGGAGTTCAATCGCCCATTTCGCCACTCGACCAGTTGCATCTCTGTTGTGCAGAATCTCTGAAAGTGGAGCGTCGCTGACGACTGTAATGGAATGATCAGAGAAATAGTGAGCAACCTTCTTCGTGGTCATGTAGATCCCATACACAAGCTTCTGATAATGAGGATATCTTTGCTTTGATGGAGTCAAAACTTCAGAGAGATAATACACTGGGCGCTGAACTTTGAAGGCTTTCCCTTCTTCTTCCCGCTCGACCGTAAGTACTGTACTGACGACTTGTCCTGTGGCTACAATATAAAGCAACAGAGGCTCTTTGCTGATTGGAGCAGCAAGCACCGGCTGGGTGGAGAGCAGAGCTTTTAGCTCGGCAAACGCTGCGTCAGCTTCTGGAGTCCACTCGAACTTGTCTGCCTTCTTCATCAGTCGGTAAAGAGGTAATGCCTTTTCACCGAGGCGAGAGATGAATCGACTTAATGCGGCCAAGCATCCAGTAAGCTTCTGGACACCGTGCACTCGCACAGGGCGTTTCATTCGGAGTATAGTGCCAACTTTTTTTTGGTTAGCGTCGATTCCTCGTTCGGAAACGAGAAAACCGAGTAACTTTCCACCTGGAACTCCGAATGTGCACTTTGATGGATTGAGCTTGATATCATACCTCCTGAGATTGGCAAATGTTTCAGCGAGGTCAGTCAACAGGTCGGAACCCTTTTGCGATTTGACCACAATATCATCCATGTACGCTTCCACGTTCCGACTGATTTGAGTGAGTAAACACTTCTGAATCATCCTCATGAACGTGGCTCCGGCATTCTTGAGGCCGAATGGCATGGTGACATAATAGAAGCACCCGAATGGAGTGATGAAAGCTGTTTTTATCTCATCGGGTCTGTACAGACGGATCTGATGGTACCCGGAATAAGCGTCTAGAAAAGACAATCTCTCACATCCCGCAGTCGAGTCGACAATTTGATCGATGCGAGGGAGAGGAAAATGATCTTTCGGGCAGGCTCGATTGATGTGTTTGAAATCAATGCACATGCGGAGTGACTTGTCCTTCTTGGGAACCATGACGACGTTGGCGAGCCACTCGGAGTGGTATATCTCTCAGATAAACTCTGCCACCAATAGTCGAGCCACCTCCTCACCAATGGCCTTTCTCTTCTGAACGGCGGACCGTCGAAGATGTTCTTTGACTGGTTTTGCTGTTGAGTCGACTCTAAGGCGATGCTCAGCCAGCCCCCTGGGAACACCCGGCATGTCAGCAGGCTTCCATGCAAAGATGTCCCAGTTCTCACGGAGGAACTGGATGAGCGCTTCTTCCTATTTAGGGTCGAGTCTTGTGGAGATATGGGTCGGAGCCGCATTGGGGTCGGTCGGGTGAATGTGAACAGGCTTCGTCTCACCGGACGACTGAAATGCTGATTCTGTGGCAGGCTTCTTGGCCCGCAACAAATCACTCGGGTCTGCATTCTTCTTGTACCCCTCCAGCTCTACCATCGTTATCTGGGAATCGGCAATTTTCGAGCCTTTCTGAAAACACTCTTCTGCCTTCTTCCGATTACCAGTGATAGTGATCACGCCTTTGGGGCCGGGCATCTTCAGTTTGAGGTACACGTAAGATGGTCGAGCCATGAACCGTGCATAAGCTGGTCTCCCCAAAATAGCGTGGTAAGCGCTCTGAAAATCCACGACTTCAAATGTCAGCTTCTCTTCACGGAAATGCTTCGATTCTCCGAACACCACGTCCAGAGCTATTTGGCCGAGTGACTCAGCCTTCTTTCCAGGTATAACTCCATGAAAACTCATGTTGCTGGTGCTCAGTCGGGACATCGGAATGCCCATTCCTTTCAGCGTCTCCGCATATAATATGTTCAGTCCACTACCACCATCCATTAGCACCTTCATCAGTCGAGTGCCTTCGACGACCGGGTCGACCACCAAAGCTTGCCTCCCAGGGGTGGCTATATGAGTCGGGTGATCGGACTGGTCGAATGTAATGGGAGTTTGGGACCATCTCAGATAACTGGGCGTCGCGGGGCGACCATATTCACCTCACGGTTGATAACCTTCAATCGGCTTTTGCTTTCCACATCAGCAAAGATCATCAGAGTGGAGTTAACATGAGGATATCCTCCATCATTGTCCTCCTTATCTTCGGCTTTGTCCGACTCCTTTTCCTTGTCCTTGGGCTGTTTACCTTGGAACTGCTGGATCAGGAGCCGGCACTGGCGAGTGGTATGCTTCGGGTAGATGAAATTACCCTCTTCGTCTTTCTTTGTGTGGATGTGACATGGCAGATCCATCACGTGATTTCCTTCTTTATCCTTCACCTTCTTGGGGTTCCAGGATCCTTTGGGTTTTCCTTTGAACTTGCCCTGAGTCACGGCCAGAGCCTCTCCTGGAGCTGCTGGCTCGGCCTTCCGCTTCTGCTTCCGACTGGAGTTTCCTTTCTCCGACTGACTCGGCTTGTACTTGACGCTCCGGAGTCGGTCCTCCTCTTCGTCGTTGGCATACTTGGTAGCAATTTCCATCATTCGACTCAGGGTCATATCTCCGGTCCGACCAAACTTCAAGCTCAATTCTCTGTTCTTAACACCATCCTTGAAGGCGCAGACTGCCTGATGATCAGACATGTTCTCCACGGTATGATGCAAAGTGATCCATCTCTGAATATAATCTCTTAAGGTCTCATTCGACTTCTGCACGCAAACTTGCAGCTCTGTCAATCCAGCTGGTCGCTTGTAGGTTCCCTCAAATGTCCTGACGAACACTCGGGAAAGATCTTCCCAAGTGTAAATGCTGCTTGGAGCTAATTGATTCAACCACGCCCTGGCCGAACCTTCCAACATGAGTGGTAAATGCTTCATAGCCACCTCGTCATTCCCGCCGCCGATCTGTACCGCCACTCGGTAGTCCTCAAGCCAGGTTTCAGGCTTAGACTCACCGGTGAACTTACTTACTCCAGTCGCCAACCTGAAGTTGGGGGGAATCACCGCGGCTCTGATAGCCCTGCTGAAACATTCCGGACCTGAAACATGTACTTGGCTGCTAGTGGGCGCATCTCTGTCGTGGCCACCTCGATGAGCCCTGTTCCGATCGACCAGGCCTTGCACGATGATAGATCGCGCGTCAAAGCCTGGTTCCCTGGGGTCGACCGGAGCTCTTCGCCCCACACTGAGCTGGCGCCTGTCATCTTGCTGCCGATGAGCATAGGACCCGCCTCTCGGGGGAGGAGTGGGCACTCGACGCCTATCATCACGATTGTATTGGTCACCATATTGGTCCCGTCGATTCTCGCGTCCCTCACGCCGCGGAGGCGATCTCGGGCTGTGAGCCGACTGAACCGTATTCGTAGCGACGGATCGACTGTGAATCCTGTTGTGTGACTGTGACACGGCTGAATTCTGATCTCCTGCTGCCCGGAGCAAATCCCTAATCTGCATCAAGCCTCTGCCAGCCTCCGACTGAGAGGGCTGAATTGACTCTGCTATACGGGCTGCAGCTACTAAATTCTGAATCGGGGTTCGATATACCTGAGTCGGCTGCGGGAAGAGTTGACGTCGACTGGAGTCGGGTACTCGTTGCCGCGCGCGCTCGTCAAGTGCTCGCTGGAGGTTCTCCAGACGAGTGCATTCAGCCAAGTTTGCCAAACGTGCCTCCTCCAAGGCGCGAGCCTCGGGGGTTTCTCCTGCGATGGGAGTATGCAGGGCATCCATGTTCCTGCGGCGAAGTTCTTCCCTTTGCAAGGAATTAAGTGGCTCGGGTTGATATTCCTCATGGGCTTGAGCGGGGTCGCCTCCACCGTCCATCCCGTCGTCGCGGGGGAAGCCGGGAGGGCTACGAGGCCCGTTGACCATCAAGACCTCCGCCGCCGGATCGCTGCTGTCGCACTCGGATGCAGTCTCTACGGAGCCAGTCGACAGATCGAACAACCCGTAGAGGGATTCGTCGGGCTCGATTGCCGAGACTTGGGTGGTGGCCGACTGACGAGCCACCGCATGTCTCACCCACCGCTGGAGCCTCGACCAACCAGAGCGCTTGCGCTGGCGGGAGACAGGGAGGGAGGACGACAGGGCAGTCGACCGATAAGGAGTCGACGGCTGCCGCAGTAGAACGCCACGGACACACGCCCGAAAATGCGTCGCCACCGCGGACGGGGAGCGCGTCGATGTCGAGTGGAGCCTCCTGAAGCCAAGCGGAGTCGTCGGCGATGAAGGTGAGCGCGCCGAGACGGATCTCGCGACCCTCGACCAAAACTCCACCAGAAACCATGATGAAGGCAATCGGAACAATTGCAACTTCCCCAAAAATCGCTAAGACACCTGCCCCACGGTGGGCGCCAACTGTCGTGGTTCTAAGTCTGACAGTAGAATGGGGGGTAGGTATGGAGAGGCAAGATCCTAGCTATGGAGCAGTTGTGAAGATAAAGGATGTACGAGTTCAGGCCCTTCTCGGAGGAAGTAACAACCCTACGTCTCGGAGCCCGGAGGCGGTCGACTGGATTATGTGTGTATAGATTACAGGGGTGCGAACCCTTTACACTGAGGAGGGGGGTGGCTTATATAGTGTTTGCCAGACCCCTCCGGCCCTCAGTTATGCAGGGTTTAAAGTACATTAAGGCTAGGCGTTACTGGTAACGCCTTACATAAAGTGTCCTAAATACCATAAAGACTACTTAATTACAGACGGGTTAGATGCAGAGTGGCTCTTGATCTCCTGGTGGTCGAGTGAGTCTTCATGGTCGAGTCCTTCGAGTCCGTCGAGCGAAGTCTCTCTTGGTCGACTGGAAGGCAGTTTCTTCTAAGGGTGTCCTTGGGAAGGGTACTTAAGACAGGTCTGTGACCCTACCCTAGGTACATGACTTCATCAGGCGGCTCAGTTCTACACACAACTCTTCACTTCGGAGGGCTCGCGGGATGCGGAGAGAGTGCTTCGGCATATAGATGTGGCTGTTACAGAAACGATGAATGCCAAGCTCTGTGAACCGTTCACCGATGAGGAAATCGAGACAGTCCTTTTCCAGATGGGTCCCACGAAGGCGCCGGGGCCGGACGGGCTCCCGGCCATGTTCTACCAAAAACACTGGGCTCTATTAAAGGAGGATGTGTGTGAGTTGATCCGCGAGTTTCTTGCTGGTCAGGCACCCCCGACGGGGTTTAATGACACAGTCATAGTGATGATTCCGAAAGTAAGCTCACCGGAGCTACTCTCGTAGTTTTGTCCTATTAGTCTATGCAATGTCCTATATAAGATTGCCGCGAAAGCACTGGCTAACCGGCTAAAGAGGGTTTAACCTTTTATGATCTCAGAAGAACAAAGTGCATTCGTCCCTGGAAGATTAATTATGGACAATGTCCTGGTGGCCTATGAATGTGTGCATGCGATCAGAAAGAGAAAGCGAAAGAAACCCTTGTGCGCTGTGAAGCTAGACATGATGAAGGCCTACGATCGAGTGGAGTGGGATTTCCTGGAGCAAATGATGCTAAAAATGGGCTTCTCTAGTCACTGGACAGAGATGATCATGAGATGTGTTAGATCAGCATCTTTTTCTGTAAGCTAAATGGCGGTCTCTCCTACGGCTTTCTCCCTTCTCGCGGGCTTAGGCAAGGGGATCCCCTCTCCTCATATCTTTTCCTTTTTTGTGTGGAGGGATTTTCAGCAATGCTTAAGACTGCATAGAGACAGAAGGATATAAAGGGGGTGGCGTTTGGGAGTGGGGGACTGATTGTCACTCACCTCTTGTTTGCAGATGACAGTGTGGTGTTCCTTGAGGGCTGCACAGAAAACTTTTATGCACTCCGACTCATTTTGCAGGACTATGAAGTAAATCTTCAAAAATCTGCATAGGGACAGAAAGTAAATCTTCAAAAATCTGCTATCTTTTTTGGTAAAGGTATCTCAGAGGCAAGCAAACAGGAGCTACAACAGGTTAGTGGCATTTTAGCGGAAGCACTTAGCGAGAGGTACATAGGGCTTCTAACTATCATTGACAAATCAAAGGATGGAACCTTCAGATATGTCAAGGAGTGTGCAAGAGGAAAAGTGACTGGATGGAAGGGACAAGGATTGTCCAAAATAGCCAGAGAGGTGCTAGTGAAGTCAGGCCTCCAGTCAACACCGACTTTTACCATGAGTTGCTTCCAACTCACAAAGAAAATGTGCGGGAATCTGTCATCTATCTCATCAAACTTCTGGTGGGGGGAAGCGAATGGAAAGAAGAAGGTGCATTGGATCGCCTGGGATAAAATGTGCACGAGGAAACATGAGGGAGGGCTTGGCTTTCGTGACCCTGAAGCTTTCAACCAAGCCATGCTCGCAAAGCAAGCCTGGCGAATTTTACAGGAACCGAAGACATTATGTGCCCGTGTTTTAAAAGCAAGATATTTTGTGGAGGGGTCCATACTCAATGCAACGTGGCCGAGTGGTGGATCATTCACATTCAGAAGCATACTACATGGGAGGGATCTGCTGGTAGATGGACCTATTTGGAGAATTGGGGATGGCTCTAAAATAAAAGTGCATCATGAAAATTGGATACAAAGGACTGGAAGTCCAAGGCCACCGGGCCAAACATATATCCATGGGATAACGCGAGTGTGTGACTTGCTAAGCGAGCATGGCAGCGCATGGGATCTTGAGAAGGTGTACGCAATGTTCTCCCCGGACGAAGCTGAGGAGGTCACCCGGATCCCAATTGGTGGACCGTCTATGGAGGATTACCATGCATGGAACTATACCAAAAATGGGGTGTTTACTGTAAGGTCTGCCTACCACCTGCGGATGCAACAGAAACGACTCAAAGCAGGCCGACCGGAAGCCTCATCCTCGGTTCAGGATCACAAGTCATGGATGTGCTTGTGGGACACCGTCGCACCAGGCAAGGTTAAAACGCACATGTGGCGTCTGATACGGAATGGCCTTGCGGTGGGGGTTGAGCTCCAAAGGAGGAAGATCAAGGAAGGTGTGTTTTGCGTAGCTTGTGGCAGAGAAGAATCGAACTACCATAGATTTTGGGGTTGTTTTCACTCATTGAAATTCTGGAAGATCATGCATTCAGAATTGGGGGTGCCGGTGGCGATCCCACCGTAGTCAGCTGGCCCTCAGAGTGCATTATCGAGGTGGCTCTTGTCTTGGTTTGCGGATGCATCAGACGATGAGAGGGCAGCCATGGTTCAGGGGGTGTACGCGCTTTGGCTTGCCCGGAACAACGCTAGAGATGGGCAGAGAATTGAAGATGCAGACACGATTGCGAGAAGGGTCTTCCACCTTATGGGCGAGTGGTAGTCCATCCATGGTCATAAGAGCAAACAAAGTAGCCCAGACCCATGTGAGAAATGGAGACCGCCTGCCGAGGAATGGGTGAAAGCTAATGTGGATGCAACAATATCCAGAGTTGGGGATGTGGGGGGAGCGGGCATTGTTCTTCGGAACCATGAGGGTGCCTTTCTGGGCGGAGCTTGTCATATTTTCCCGAGGTGTAAGGAACCAGTAATGGCAGAACTTTATGTTTGTAAAAGAGCTGTGCAACTAGCCGATGAGCTCAATATACCTAATCTGCATGTGGAGATGGACTGCCGCGAGATCGTGTGCAAGTTGCAGAGCAAGGAGAAGGACTTGTCCTCGCTGGACCGGTCATTGAAGAAGTTAAGCAGATGTTGGCAACGAGGGGGAGCTGGAGGGTTACTTGGGCTCGGCGTAGAGCAAATAAAGCAGCACATTTGTTAGTTAGAGAGGGTGTGCTGAATAATTTTTGTAAGGTCTGGATGCAGGCTCCGCCTGACTGTATTTTGCATGTAGTTGCAGACGAAATCCCAGTTTGGGAAGCTTAAATAAAGTTGAACTAAGTTTAAAAAAAAAGTGCGACAAGTAATTCGGAACGAAGGGAGTACGTTTTTTAGTGTGGTTTTTTTTAAGGTTTAGTGTTTTTTTTTAACCCAAGCGGGACTCGGTTAAGAGATGATTTCTTATGTTTACCCTAGCTCGTGTAAAGCCGCCCAGATTCCAATGCTCACCCGACTCACGCCGGCCAAACCAGGCACAAGAAGGGCGCCTGCCCGGGAAGCAGTGTTTAGAGACCGACATCACCGCCGGCTCAACTCGGTGACGATTTGGAGGGGTGGCAAAAGAGGATGGTTGGTCTGGAGGGTTCTGCATTAGATGGTAAATCCCCTTCAGCTCCTCTACTTGCCCATTCGAATTTGTTGATTTTTAGTGGTCGAATTGATTCATTCCCCTTTAGGCCTCGTTTGGCACAAGGGGGTCAGTGGGGTTTCGAGGGGATTAACCCCGCGGGGGCAGAAAACCCCAAAATTCCCCATGGGTTCATTTGGTACGCAGGGTTTGCCATGGACAAACCCCGCCGAACCACCGAAATCCCCGTCGATCCACGGGGTTTTGAAGCATCGAGGGGGGACTCGTGGAACTTGGTGGCACGCACAGAACTGGGTGAGGCGGAAACAAGGCGACGCTGCCCGCTGGCTCCTCGACCGTCTCGACGCCGGCGTCCCTCATCCAGCAAGCCGGACTTATCTCCGGAGGTAATCCTCAATGTCCCTTCCTCTACTCCATATAGGCACAACATACTCCACTCACCCCCTCCCGTGAGTCAGAGACACCAAGGTGACGGCGGCGGCGGCGGCGGCGGCGCATCGATCCCACGCGAGCTCGAGGGCGATGGCGCTGTAACGAACTAATCTGGTCACATTGCTCAGAGCAGCTTGCATGTTTGATCAGTTATTTTCTGCAATCAGTGTTCAGGTTGGCTCCAGTTTTGTTCTGATTATGGCCAAGAAGAGTGATTCAGTTCTGTCTTAGTTTGGTCACTGTAAGGTGGTAAAGTTTAAATAGAGAAAATGATACCAGTGTTACATATTTGGCTAAATGATATTTATGTTCTGATTGAGAGGAACGCCAAAGTGGCTAAGGATATAAGGGGAGTTAGTTACATTGTAAAGGTTGGATTTTTAGATGTTTTGCACCATCTTATGTCAATATGGTAAACCCTGCCTACCAAACATAAATTTTATACAAAGGGGGTTGTGGATGGAGGGGTTTTGGGGATTCAAGGGGATTTGAGGGGATTGGGTGGAAGAGGGGGATTCACCGAATCCCCTGAAATCCCCACCCCCTTGGGGGCTTGAAAACCACTTGTGCCAAACAAGGCCTTATTGTGGTTGTGTTGTGCTTCTTATGCAGAAGAAAGGATGGACCGCCACGGGTTGAGTGATACTGGAGGGCTTTCTTGTGTGGGTGGCGTATCGTTGCTCGCACCGGGAACTGCCTTCTCTACTGATTTTAGTATTCTTCAGGAGCTCCGCACAGAGAAGTTATTTCGAGAATATTTGGAGTACCGTGAGGATTCATTCAAGTGGGCGGCAGAAGAACTGGTTGCATCATGCAATTCACCTGTATGCACGGATCATTGGATTGCTATTTCAGCAAATCTTCATTCACCGTCCCCTCAGATGCTTGGAAATTGTTGGTATCTACAATCCTCTCTGTGTGCAGGTTGATTTGTTTCTCCAGACTGTGCCTGATGAGAGGCTTTTTCAAGAGCACTTTTTCAATTTTGTGTCGTTACGTGAACAGGTACCGAAATAATCCTCGGTTTCGTGACCCACTTGTCTTTTTTGGTTTATTATTGCTGTCTTCTGTACCTCCTTCTTTGTTGCAGTTTTCTCCTTGTTTTTAGTACATGTGATCCTTACTACTATAATGATTTTGGTACTACCTCCGTCTCGGTGAATAAGTCATTCGCGTAGTTCTAGGTTGATGATTTAACTATCTAAATATGTATTATATGTGACAAAAAATATATATTTAGAAACTACATGAGTGTAGAAATCTAGTGATATACTTTTCATGACATATAACACATATTTAATTCCTCAAATCGATGACCTAGAACTACGCGAATGACTTATTCACCTAGACGGAGGTAGTACTATTTATCCTATATTGATCTTAGATACCAATGTATTAATACATATTTGTGACTTTCCATCAGAATGCGTAGATGTTTGTTTTCTCATAAAAGATGTGGAGGGTTAAATGATTTTGAGCATGCTTGGTTTGATGCCTAATGGGTTCGTTACCAAGTTGTCTTGCCGATCTCACATAAAGTTGCCATTTTTTGGCTTGCCAACACATTGGCTAGCAAAATATTGGTAGCAAACCAAGCACACCCTTTGTGATAGGGCACCTAGTACATTTGGAATGTCGCCAACAAAAATGGTTATACTGAATATGGGTTCATTTGGGCAGATGATCTGCTGGAAGTTCATATATTGGCAAGCCAAAGTTTGGTACCCTATCATACCCTTTGTTACAGCCTTATAGGGCACCTCTACATTTATCATGCAGACTGCAAATTATTCTTCATTTTTGAGATAATTCTAGAAGTCAACCCAAATATCACCCCCCCCCCCCCCCCCCAACACACACACAACCGGTCGCAATATCGCCCCTCCTTGTTTAACCGGTTTTGATGTGTTTCCACTCAGGTTCTATCCTAGTCAGAACTACCACATCATTATTTTCTCTCTCATCTCTGCCATGTCACCATTTCTCTATCCTTGTAGCTGAAACAAAAATAGCAGGTTTCTGTCAAATGTCAAAACGCATGACCATTTTAGCCAAAATTCCACCAGATTGTCACTACATTATTTCTAATTTACTGAAATGTTTTTCAAAATTTATACCAGAATGTTCAATGAATTATTCTTGATTTACTGTGAATTTTTCAGTTTTTTTCAGTGAAGTCCGAATTTTGAACCCAAAAATTGAAATCTGAAACTAAATAAGCAAGTTTCATTCAAACTGTAAGCCAATTTAGCTGAAATTATACCAGAGTGGTAATTGAATTATTCCCGATTTACTGGAATTACTTCAATGTTTTCTAACAATTTGTATTTTTCCCACTTTCTAGATTTGTGAGCATTTCGACAGCCTAATGGTAGTACGTTGTAGGTTTTTTGGCAGTACTTCGGCATAACAGGAACCATATCAATCAATATACATATTACTCACATTCTAGTTCCTCATCCAATCCATAATGTTCACAAGGTCTTAATGGTCTCACATAATGGAAAAAAACAACAAATTGGGCACACATGATCCATATGGTTCACGACAATGTAGAGCTAGGAGTTTGGGACACAACAGCACGAATGGAACATAGTTCGACAATAGCCAATGGTCTGGCATATCACAACACTAAAGCATCACAAGTTCACAAATAATCATCTAGAGCCCTAAAAGGCTGCCTAGCCTTCCGTGCTACTGTGCTCCTTTCTTCCCAGTAGGTTGGTTTGTTGATTGCCGTGCATTTCTAGATGACACATGCAAAGTAATACTTGATCTTTTTTGAGACCCTTGCACCAAACCCCGCACATTCACAATATTTCCGGAGGTTTTGTTATGGATACCCTTGTTAGACGCTCTCTTAGAAGTTGATTGTCCGGATTGTGTACATGCATCTCTTCCTACCAGCTGCCGTGCTTTCATGGGAAGGCTACAAAACATTGGTCAAGTTCAGCTACAAGAGTTCAAAAATTCGTTGACAAAAGTGTGAGCTTACCATGGAAGTTGCAACTCGTGGTTGTGGTTACCGTTCTTGGTTGTGTGGATGGTGTAGCTTGGGAGAGTGTTGATGGTGCAGCCCGAGGCTGTAATAAATGTTACAAATATCGTAGTTCATAATACAAGAATGTAAATTAAAGAATATTGAGAACTCATCACATTAGGTGTAGCCTGGGAGAGTGTGGGTGGTGCAGCTGATTGCACTTAATGCATTTAATAGTTGTGTTGTAATTCATAATACATGAATAGTTAATTTTTAAAATAATGAGAGCTCATGTTAGTTGTTGGAGTTGTGCTTCTGCCTCCATTATGTCCTATTTGGTTGCACTTCCCACACAACTCAGCAATAAGAGAGAATATGCACAAACCATCTCAGACGATGTTGGACAAGCTTCTCCGCAATTGGTTCTACCCCAGCTCAGCAATAAGAGAGAATAATTCCTCCTTCCATTTTCTGTTCCTAAGATTACTCTTAGAGAAAATTTATGAGACTTCATGTTTTTATTTTGGATAAAGACATGCCCCTAGTTACTAGAAGAACAAGTGAAGGAATAGAACATTGTGCATTACGTCACTTACTTTTCTACATTTAGGCTGAAATGGAAAGTTGTAGACATAGGTCGTGCGTGGAAACATGAGAAAGATTTAAATTTTCTACATTTGAGCACTAGCTCTTTCAAATTGAGGAGGGAGAATTAGTGATTGGTTTGGGACTATCTGTAAATTGCAAAGGGCTTTAATTTCTAAATCTGTTTCGAAGAGAAGTTTGGTTCTTTTCTAATCATTTTCTATTCTGTACTGAATGGAACCTTCATCTTGCAGTATTCTGTGGTTGTTGATGATGCTGATGGAAGTAAAGAAAGTTTGGCTGATGATGGATCACCACGTTTCTCGACTGAGGCTGAGATCAAACTTATCCGCCGTAAGAATGTATGTGTTTGCAGCAGAATTTTGTTCCTTTTGCACCTGCTTGTTGCCTGCTGGGTGCTTGAGATGTATAATTGTCTGTTGCTATCACTACATTAAATATGTTGTCACGATTATATGAAGTCGGCACAAATATGTGGCATGCTTCTTGAACTTGTACATATAACATACATGTGAGGGCCCTGCCTAAACTTCTCTCTCTCTCTCTCTCTTGTATTTATGATTTACAAATAATTACTCTTAAACTTGAAGTTCGCATAAAATTCCATCTCCTATGGTGGATTGCCTGTGGCACATGCATGCGCATACAAATAGACAACCTGTCCACTGAATCCCCCCTAAGTGAAGGTGGTTCAATCTACTGGCGCCACAACCAACTCAGTCGTAGTCACAAAATATATGCTTGCATCAGGTGCCGCTGGGCCTTCTGTTCTGGTGTCTCTCTCTAAGCGCTTTGCCATGACTGAGGGATCTGCAATAAAACTGATCCATGTGGTGTTGTTAATGAGGCACCATCGTTTTTACTTTGGTAGCTCATTTGCTAGGCATTAGAGAAAGATGAACTCAAAGATTGGTGTTTTGAAATTTGCCTCCAAAGAGTGGCTGCCATAAAATGCCGCTGGCTACAGAAAATAACATAGACAGTGGTATTAATACTAGTAGTAATAATGGTAGTAGTGGGTTGTTTTCATCCCATGTGATGGTTGTTTGATTTTGACTTTGCATATCAACAAGATAATATTTCTCGTTACTGTGGAACGTAACTGATCATATTGGCGTTAAAGTTAAGTTCACCATGCTAATGAAAATTTGCCTGTTCCTTCATATCATCATTTCATTGGCGCTAAGCTTGATCTTTTCCTTTCATTGTTACTATCTGCCAGGTCAAGTGTTCCGTGTAACATCATATGCCAGATTCTGTTTCAGCATATTCTTCTGTAATGATTTTACTGTGTTGAACCATTTATTCTGCAGATGATCAGTGTTTCAGTTCTGGATCATTCAAATATTCTGTTACATTCAGTTCTTAATTTCTTGTGGAATTAACTTTGCACATCTGACCTTTTGCTCGTAGAGAGATTAGATTATAATATGAATCTGTTATGTCCTAAGAATCTGTGTTGTTGTTCCAATTCTTTTGCCTTTCAAATATCTTTTTTACAGCACAAAGATTCTCTTATGAAAAGATTGCATGGTGTTCGAAGATATTATGCATACTGCAAAGCCCTTCTGCAACTTGATTTTATCAAGGTACATGTCAGTTTTATCATTTTTGCTTCCTCGATTGAACTTGTTGATTCAGTTTGAACATTTTGCAGTGGAATAGTAATCCTGAAGAAGTTTTAAAACGGATCCAAGAGTCAACTAGATGGTCTGATGTGCTGAATGATTATGAGCTACAACGTGGTCTAGAGGTTATTGTTGCCTTTTTCTTATTGTGAACGCACTGCCAATTTATTCAAGTTATATAGTTATTCTCTTTTAACAGGGTCATATGAAATTTTTAAGGATGCATGTGAGTAAATTGGACAAAACTTCCACAAGCAGCAGCATGACTGAGGTTAGATTAGCATTAATTTTTGTCTTGATAATTACAGTATCAGGACATACATCTTGATGAAGTTCTAAATTAAAATAAACTGAAAATTATGCTGTTCCATTCTGCACACTTGAACATAAGTATTTCCACATAACGTTCACCTTTACCCATAAAGGTTGGTGGCCTGATACAGTTATAGAGTCTCCACCGGTGCCATGGAGGTCCTGGTATTGTGCCAGAATTTTCCTTCCCCAAATCCCATCCCCTGTGGGATCTTTCAGCGCTGGTTATGGCTTAAGTGTTAGTGTCTCCCAGAAAAAATGTAATGACTGGAGCAACATTTGGTTCATGAATATCTGAATCTAGAAATAATAATTGAAAACAAAGCAACCCAATTGTAATAAATATGTGATGATGGGTGAACTGTAAGCATAGTTCAGACAAACCACTAAATTTAAATTGGTCTTTCCTTGATTTGGTTCTCTTTCCCCAAAAGACCAAGTCTAGACTATGAAATGGCAATTGATTCACAAATACCTGAATCGGTCTTACGAGAAAGAGAGAAATAGAAGTTAAAGGAGCATGTGATGTTGAAGCACGGATATATCAAATGGGCTTGAAGCACGAGTTGGCCATTGATGTTGACCACAACACTAGCTGTGAGCAAAAGATTACCCAAATTTAGATACCCTAAGCCCTAAATTCTGGTGTATATGTATTGGTAAAAGGTTGTGCATGTGTTAGAGGAGGTATTTGCAAAGGTTATGAATATAGCAGGCATGTTTCTAGCATGGTCTAAATAATGGTAGTGACATAATATGTCTATTTATGGGAATAAATACTGAACAGCCCATGTATTATTTTTCAGATATGAATTAAAAGCTTTGGGATCTTATGCCTGCTATGTGCATAAACTGTGTTTTGAAAGTCTGTTATACCAAATATTGTCCAAGTGGCTTTAAATCTTCACAAGTTTCATGTTGGCTTTATGTTTTCAAAATGTCAAATTAGATATTCCTCTCCAACAATTATGTTTTCTGGTGAGGCCGACCATCAAGAACATTTTTGTGTTACTCTTTCTTGGAAGTTTAGTTGAAATACCAAATTTCATGGATTTTGATTATGTTATTCCAATTTTGTTCAAAAGTTTGGAAAAAAGACCATTTTCGAAAACCTTCGCTCACTGCCAGCCTTGTGGCTAACATGACCCTTTGTGTGGAAAAATTAACGGCAAGCCAGGTTTCATTTATCAAGATCTTACATACTACCTCTGTGTGGGTTTATTAGTCCCTTGCGTATTTTTTGGTCCCCTTAGCATTTTGGGTCAAGTTTGACCATAAATTTTACTAATGAAATACTCCCTCCGTTCCAAAATAGATGACCCAACTTTGTACAAAGTTAGTACGAAGTTGGGTCATCTATTTTGGAACGGAGGGAGTATATGTTATATTTAGCAAAAATAGTATCATTGGGAAGTACTTTCAAATATGAATCTAACAATATAAGTTTTGTAACATATCACTTATATTTCGCTAGTCAAATATACGGTCAAAGTATGACCCAAAATACGAAGGGGGACTAATAGACCTGGACGGAGGGAGTACAACCTAAAGAGCAACACCACATGGCCATCAGTGCTGTCATTTGAGGTTTCTCTTGATTTTCAACTTTGTATCCAAATTTAAAAAATTCAACGCTTGAGGTTCTATTTCCAATGGAGTGGCTGGTTCTATTTTGTTGCAAAAATGTTACTCCCTCCGTCCTATAATATAAGATGTTATTATAACCAATGTACTCATATATTGGCTGTAATAACATCTTATATTACAGGACGGACGGAGTACTTGCATTTTGTGGCCTGTTAGGTTTTACACTTTGTCTTCCATCTTTTTTCAAATTTGCAGTTTGATAAGGTAGCTTTGGAGGAGGACATCAAGTTCAGAATTAGAGAAGCATCTACAATTCCCTGACGAGGCAAGTCTCATGCTGAATTGCATCTTCCTTAACCTAGTTATCTTGTAGCTGGACCTTACACTTCCTTTTTTGCCATAATTTGTAGTTGCTCATGCGAGAATATTTCAATCGTGTGAAAATAAGGAACCTCGCCAGGGAGTGTTGTATTCAAGCAAAGAAGACTGGAGTCATTCTTGTCGAAGAGGTCAGTTTTCTATTTTTGGCATTCACATTTGGAAACTAGAATGTGCATGAGTTAGTGAAATAAATCGGACCCTGTATATCTGTGAACCCTTCTATCACGATGATTAGTTCGTAAAGGCGCATTCTTATTTTGACCTGTTATTTGCAAATTCTCTTGCATCACATATGCACTCTGTCCTCCTCTCATTTTACTCTCTTTTTTCCCATGGACCCTGTACATGTTCTCTTTATTGTTTTAGCACCATGTTAGGTGTTTATGTTTTGCATGTTTGTTGACTTTTGGGACATCTTCCTCTATGTTTTAAAGGCGTCCGTAAGGCGACGCCTAGGCGACGCCTAGGCGTCGAGGCGCCCCCCCCCCCCCCCCCCCCCCAGCGCTTTGCGCTTTAGGCGCCTAGGCGTCCGCTTTAGGCGCCTAGGCGTCGCCTAGGCGTCGAAGCGCCCCCCCAGCGCCTTAAAGCAAGGCGTCGCCTTAAAAACATAGATCTTCCTGCCAGACAACAAGAGCAACAAAGCCTTTTAGTCGCAAACAAGCAGCCGGGGTAGGCTAGAGCTGAAACCCATAAGATCTCGAAACTTCCACGCACCGCTGTCCATGGCTAGTTCTTTGGTGATATTCCAGTCCTTCATATCTCTCTTAACGGACTCCTGCCAGAAAATTAGTAAAATCAAATGGGTTTGCGGCTGTTTGGCAGGGCCTGTGAGTATTCAAATGAATCATATAATCCTTTATTTTCAATTGCAGTTTCTACCCGTACGAAATTTGGAAGAACAGATGTTACCCAAAAGTTGGCCCCAGAATTTTGGACAACAGCTGTTACCCAGAAATTTGCCCCAGATGAAAAAGAGGGTTAAGCAGTCACTTGACTCAACCAGGGCTTACCTGCATCGACAGGGCGCTACTCGTGCTAGGGCTTTGAAGTATGTGGCTGGTGCAGTTTCTCTTGCTTGTATCATCATGGCTGGCCAACGCGAGAGTAAGTAAGACTGTCAACTGCATCCATGGTTGGCCTTTGCCCCCCCCAAAAAAACATGGTTGGCCTTTGGATACAGTAATTTGTGTATAAATAATGTTGTACTCGTGTTTGAAGCATGTTTGTCCTACTATGCATTACGGATGATATTTAACATGTGGTATTTGTTCATCTGTTGAGCCGTTTGCTTCAGGGTAAGTTCCATTGACCTCTATCTTGATGGTGTCAGCGCGAATGGGCTGAGCCCCGACCATAGTTGAAATAGGTGTCCGTCTTTAGCTCCTGCACCAGTCTCATTGTCGCCCCAACGTGATGGAGTCGGACCGGAGACACCTGTATTTTTTTTTTGTCAAAAAACTGAGTCTATTATCCAGAAGGCTAAGCTCAGGCCCTTCTCTAGCATGGTTAGGAAATAAACCTTTTTTGTTTTTTAGTAAATAGATTTGGTGCTTATTGTAAGAGAAAATTAAACTGTAAACATATTTTGGGCAAATGAGGTTTAGCCAGGGATAGTGGGCTCGAACCACTAAAGAATGTATACCTGCCCGAAGAATAGCCTTTTTTGTTTTTTTTAGTAAATAGATTTGGTGCTTATTGTAAGAGAAAATTAAACTGTAAACATATTTTGGGGAAATGAGGTTTAGCTAGGGATAGTGGCCTCGAACCACTAAAGAATGTATACCTGCCCGAAGAATGGTGCCGAAGAATGGTGTTTCAGATGTTCTGTCCGTTCTCTCTCCGTCTCTTAACCGGTAGAGATAGCAGCAAGCTAATACTACTAGCAAATAACACCGATAGACGCTGAAGAGAGAATAAGATAGAAAACCAGGAAACCATTATTCACCATATCATGCATGCACGATTAGCTCCGACCTGCATGAAAGAACTGCACCATGCGACACCCCACAGCTCTGACACTCGTCACAACTGCAGCATGCAAGAACAATCGATCTTCAACAAAGTTGGCTGATTCCAAGCAGCCTAACATTTCGATTCATATGGCTAGTCACTACAATCCTTGAACTACAAATCTACAGTATGTCATACAAATGCTTACATAACAGACGCAATCACCAACAACCCATCAGCAGTATGAACCACCCATGAAGTTCATGTACACTTGCTGGATATCCGCAGAATACATATTTTTTTTTTCACTTCCTTCAACATGCAGCAACATAATTCTGGCCAAACTTGTCCCCTCAGATCTTGGCAAGAGCTCTGGGCTTTCAACCTCCCCTGAAGCACACCATATTTGCAGCCCAGGGGAGGGGTTAAAGATGCCCCCCTTTTTCTGGCAGTTTCATTGGTTGCCCCCATCACATATTGCTTTAATTTTCCATGGCATATGAGCCAGCATTCACGTCGGACCGACTCTTTCATCTACCACATGTCCCCACAGCTGCACGAGCCATCGCTGAAGTGGTGATAGGTGCAACCATCTGAAATCAGTATCTCCCGCTTCTTATCCCTTGAGATGAACTTGATTGAGGAATGGCATTCCTTGCACATTCGGAAATTCTTCGAGACCCGTATCGGTTCATGGGCACGCATGGAAATAAGTCCATAGCACACAGCAATCCGCTCGGTGTGGTGGCACGACAATGGATCAACTTGTACATTGCAATAGGGCTCATCGTCTTGAGGAGCATACCCAGACTCTGCCATCCTACTAGCCAAGTCCTTCCATGTACTCAAAATATCCTCAAATGCTGGATGGGACAAATCTCCAGCCTCAAACGAATCCACACTTGTGCCAAGATATAGCCAGCTACACTGGCTCTCAACGTGCAACCCGTGCTCTGTCATGGCATCTCTTACAGATTCAGTGGAATCCCAAAAGCCGCTGTTCGCATATATATTGGAAAGCAACATGTAGTTTGAAGCATTATTTGGTTCAAGCTCGAAAAGAGCTTTTGCAGCCTTAGCCGCAACGTCCAAATCTGAGTGAAGCTTACAAGCTTTGAGAACAGCAGACCATAGGCATGCATCCGGCTCAACTGGCATCTTCTGGATAAGTTCTAGTGACTCCTCCAATAAACCAGCTGTTCCCATGATGTCAACCATGCAAGTGTAGTGTTTTAAACTTGGTTTTATGCCATACAAATCTTCCATACTGTAGAAATAGCTCCGAGCTTCCACCATGGAACCTTCTTGCTTACAAGCTGAAAGAAGTAAGATGAAAGTAACAGGATCTGGCCGAGTTCTAGATTGTTCAAGTATTTCGAACAATCTTTTAACATCTCTAGGCATCCTATGAAGCAAGTAGCAACTCATCATTGCATTCCATACTGCTACATCCTTTTCAACACTGCGCTCAAAAGCCAGTCTAGCATCCTCAATCTTACCACATTTCCCATACATATCTATTAGCCCACTTGCAAGAGTGACTGGATAACCACCAGGCCAGTTTTTCTGTATGAAACCATGCAGTTCGCTCCCATACCCTGATGCCATCGTCATACCAGAAGACAAAAGCGCTATCTGCACTGTAACCAAGTTAGGAAGTAAATTAGACTCGAGCATTTCACAGAATAGTTTCAAAACAACTTCTGGCTTCCTATTATGCTTGTAAGCTGCTAGCAGACTGTTCCATGTGACAACATTCTTATTACTGATTCCCTGGAAGACATTAGCAGCAGATACCATATCACCAGTTTTACCATAAAGGTCAACCAATTTGCTGGAAACAAATATGTTTGACGTCAGACCATTCCTTAGAGCATAGCAGTGTACTTCCTTCCCGAGACGATCTAACTTGAGGTCTGTCAACAGTGAGAGGACACTAGTAACTGTAGTACCATTTGGTTGGATGGGGTTGCTATTATCCAGAAATGTCCAACGCTTTGCATCTCCGCTGTTTAGGAGCTGCATGTATCTGAAAACTTCCAGTGCATCAGCACAGAGGCCAAACTGATGCAAACCGGATATTAAAGCATTCATTGATACCACATTAGGCTTCAAGCTGACATTCATCATGCCTGACAACAGTTCATTTGCTAGTTCGTTCTGACCTGCTCTAGCATATGCAGCGATGAAATTGTTATATGTGACAGTGTCAGGCTTCAATCCATCCTGCTGCATCAAGTTAAAGGCTTCACACGCTTTGTCCATCCTCCCATCACTGATATATGATTGAATCAACTCATTCCATACAGTGACATTCCTCTCCCCATCAATGGCGGCGAACACACTTGTCGCATAAGCAAACTCTCTGCACTCGGAGTACATGCCAATCAAAGAAGAACCAATGTAGACATTTAATTTGATACCACAACGTACAGCATAAGAATGCAGCTGCTTTCCAAGGCCCAGTGCCATCAAGCCAGTGCAAGCAGGGAGTATACTAGCAATAGTGACTGCATCGGGCATCTCAGTCTCGCACATGTCCAGGAAGATGCCCAAAGCCTCATCATAGCGCGCATTCTGCACACAGCCAGAGATGATGCAGTTCCAAGAACTGACCCGTGGCTTGACACCCCTCAGTCGCATTTCGTCAAATAGATCGAGCGCAGCACCAATATCACCATTTCTCGCGAAGCCGGAGACGAGGGTGTTCCACGAAATCACGTCAGGCCGCACGCCACTGGCCTGCATCGATTCAAACAGCTGGAAGGCCTCGCCCAGCTCCCCGGCGTTGGCGTAAGCGCCCACGAGAGCGGTCCACGCCACGACGTCGCGTTCCGGGAGCGACGCGAACGCTGCGCGCGCGCCGCGGACGTCCCCGAGCGCCGCGTACATGGCGACGACAGCGTTCCCTACCACGGCGTCGTCGGCGAGCGCGGGCCCGCCCTTGGCGGCGAGCGCGTGCGCTGCGGCGGCAAGGCGGGGCGCGTCCGCGCCGGCGCAGGCCCGGAGCACCTGCGGGAGGAGGAACCTGTCGGGCGCGGCCCCGGCGGCGCGCATGGCCGCAAACGCCTCGCATGCCGCGCCCCAGCGCCGCGCCCGCACGCAGGCGCCTATCTCCCGCGCGTACGCCGCGGCCTCGTGTCGCGCGCGCTGCACCGGGGCATGCCGCCTCCGGGATGCCCCGTCCGGCACCCGTTGCTCGTGGGTCGGTGCCTGTAGTGAGCAGCGCGACGATAAGACGCCGCGGGGAGTAGGAGGCAGAGACGGGGACGGCAGCATGGCGGTCGCCATTTTTTTATGGCGTCAGTAGTGCTGCGCTCGGTCCGGCATTTCCAACTGGTAATGGTAAGGAGGAGAGAGAATGTGTGCTTGTGGACCATGGGATTTGGACCTTCTGGGCTGAAATAGCAAACTCAAAGAAGTATTACTGGCCCGGTAAAAATTATCAAAAGAACAAAATGTTAAAGTCGCTAGAAGGAGGGCTTGAAGTATTACTGGGGCCGGTGAAAATTATCAAAAGAACAAAATGTTAAAGTCGCTATTTTTTTATGGCGTCAGTAGTGCTGCGCTCGGTCCGGCATTTCCAACTGGTAATGGTAAGGAGGAGAGAGAATGTGTGCTTGTGGACCATGGGATTTGGACCTTCTGGGCTGAAATAGCAAACTCAAAGAAGTATTACTGGGCCCGGTGAAAATTATCAAAAGAACAAAATGTTAAAGTTGCTAGAAGGAGGGCTTGAAGTATTACTGGGCCCGGTGAAAATTATCAAAAGAACAAAATGTTAAAGTCGCTAGAAGGAGGGCTTGAAGTATTACTGGGGCCGGTGAAAATTATCAAAAGAACAAAATGTTAGCCGGTGAAAATTATCAAAAGAACAAAATGTTAAAGTCGCTATTTTTTTATGGCGTCAGTAGTGCTGCGCTCGGTCCGGCATTTCCAACTGGTAATGGTAAGGAGGAGAGAGAATGTGTGCTTGTGGACCATGGGATTTGGACCTTCTGGGCTGAAATAGCAAACTCAAAGAAGTATTACTGGGCCCGGTGAAAATTATCAAAAGAACAAAATGTTAAAGTCGCTAGAAGGAGGGCTTGAAGTATTACTGGGGCCGGTGAAAATTATCAAAAGAACAAAATGTTAAAGTCGCTATTTTTTTATGGCGTCAGTAGTGCTGCGCTCGGTCCGGCATTTCCAACTGGTAATGGTAAGGAGGAGAGAGAATGTGTGCTTGTGGACCATGGGATTTGGACCTTCTGGGCTGAAATAGCAAACTCAAAGAAGTATTACTGGGCCCGGTGAAAATTATCAAAAGAACAAAATGTTAAAGTCGCTAGAAGGAGGGCTTGAAGTATTACTGGGCCCAGTGAAAATTATCAAAAGAACAAAATGTTAAAGTCGCTAGAAGGAGGGCTTGAAGTATTACTGGGGCCGGTGAAAATTATCAAAAGAACAAAATGTTAAAGTCGCTATTTTTTTATGGCGTCAGTAGTGCTGCGCTCGGTCCGGCATTTCCAACTGGTAATGGTAAGGAGGAGAGAGAATGTGTGCTTGTGGACCATGGGATTTGGACCTTCTGGGCTGAAATAGCAAACTCAAAGAAGTATTACTGGGCCCGGTGAAAATTATCAAAAGAACAAAATGTTAAAGTCGCTAGAAGGAGGGCTTGAAGTATTACTGGGCCCAGTGAAAATTATCAAAAGAACAAAATGTTAAAGTCGCTAGAAGGAGGGCTTGAAGTATTACTGGGGCCGGTGAAAATTATCAAAAGAACAAAATGTTAAAGTCGCTAGAAGGAGGGCTTGAACCTCCGACCTTGTGGTTAACAGCCACACGCTCTAACCAACTGAGCTATTCCAGCCATGGTGGTGCTTTTATGTTTAAAGCATTTGATACTTGCGATATTTTAGTTTCGCATAATTCCCAAAGTTTACCATTCAGCATTAACGACATAGACATAAGCAATGCGGTGGCTTTTTTCAGAGTTCATGGCTCTCCCGAAGCCTATGGGGGTGTATTCGATACCTTTGATATTTATAAGATTTAGATTTCATTTTTGACGATTTGGCTTGATGGGCTTTTCATTTGGTGAGCTAAGTTTTGACTTTGGTTGGAGCTTGCTTACACTATATCATCTTATCTTTCTTAAATTTACATCATGGTTGGACTCCCACATACATGTCATTGTTGTTTTCTTCGAGGCACTAGTAGATTAAAAGGTATCTCCTGGTTAGTACTTCCAATATAAAGTTAACATCCAACCAATGCTTTGTTATGACTAATTTCAGCGCCAACCAAACACACCCTAAGGAGTAAGGACATCGTACTACATATGAAACCATATGTGCACATGCTGCACCAGAGAGCATATAGACAATGCCATAGACATGATTGACCTTGAGTTTGTACATTTTATCAAAATTGTATTTAAAATCTAATGACGATATAAGCATTCTACATCTAGCATGTCACAAAATTCACAATTCACTAAGAATAATAATTTGAATGTGATAGTATCAATGGTTGTTGACTTTATTTTGCAAAGTACTCGAACTATGTACAATAACATACATGAATTGACATACCTCAGTATATCAAACGGGCATATGGAGATGATTTTACCTAGATTCAGGCCCCACGCGCGAGTAACAACGCTAATCCTGCTTGTTTGGAACTATATATATAAATGAGTACAATGGGGGGATCCAACAAGTTGTAGAATATGTCCTTGGGATATTTGGTGGCCTATCTCGACAGAATGTCTAAGATCAGATCTAATCTAGGTCTAAACTAGGGTTTTGCTTCCATCATATTAGCGGTGGAAGTAGAAGTTGTTCTTTCCCAGACCTGGCGCACATGAATTTATACCTGGTCTTGGGCTGGTTGGACGCCTTCCTTCCTGGGTCTCTTCACCACGAACGACTTGAAGCTTCCTTGTTGTGGCTTCACATGCCTCCTTTTGAGGAGTCTGGTGGGTACCAGTCGTGTGTCTTTCCTTTCCCGGAAAGGCCTTCGCGTAGGACTAAATTTGCATATTAAGGACAGTTTCCTCCAAGCTTACATGCGGCTTGGCGTGGGCCCAATCCACCTTCCACTGACAAGCACCCCATCATTATTCACACTGAAGCCACTCGTTGCTACTCCTGTGGGAGTTGTTGGGTTTTCTCAAAAAGGAAGGGTGATATAGATAGTAGCAATGTTTTGCCTCGGTGAAGAACTAAGGTTTAATCGAACTAATAGGACTCAACAAACTGGCAAGATAAGCAGCACCTACACACAAACAAGATAAAATACTTGCACCCAACGTGGCAAGGGGGTTGTCAAGTCCCTTGTCTTGCTAGTTACAAGGTTAGAAGCAAATAGATAGATAGATAGATACTAGTACGACAAATAGTAAAGAAGGAATTTTAGGAGTTTGTATTGATGGAAGAATAGACCCTGGGCCATAGGTTACCTAGAGGTCAAGGCAGTAACCGAAGGCACTAGATATATAAGTGTATGAAAGCTCTCCTGATGCAGCTAAGTGGATGTGCATCCAACTTGCTTGCTCAATGAAGACCTCAAGAGTGAAGAGATATCTTCCAAGAAGTCAACCATGCTCGCTCCCGCGACGCGCCCCGCGCGCGCGTCTCGGGAGAAACCCTAGCGCCGCCGGCGGGCTTCCCCTCCTCCTCCCTCCTCTCCCTCGCCGCCGCCAGAGAGGGCGCGCCGGGCGAAGCCTGGTAGGCGCCGGCGGCGGCGGGGCTGCTTTGTCTCCTCGGCGGGGGCCTCTGGCGCGGGTCGAGGCGGCCGCCTGGGATGCAGCGCTGGCGGCGGGCGTGGCAGTGCGGCGGCAAGCTGGAGCCTGCTGGCGGCAGCTTCGTGGCGGCGGCGTGACCGGCGCGGCGGTGGTGGGCGTGCCTTGGTTGCCAGATCTGGGTCCTTTGGTGCGGGTCGAGGCCGGATCTGGGACCTGGCGGCGCGGGCCGAGGGCGGTGCGGGCTGCTAGTCTCTGCCCCTGCCATGGCCACGGCGGGTGGTGGTGTGACGCGACAGCGGTTGGCTGATGGGCGGGCTGGCCGGGATCCGAAGCTTCGGCAGCTGGACGATGGTGGGCCGCGCAGATGGGCACCTCGGTGAGCTTCCTTCGCAATTGGTGGCGGCCCTTGGGATCTCTCCTTGCCGGCGGGCGGGTGTATGTTGGTGGCCTCGCGTGGAGCTGCGGTCGCCGCCGAGGTGGGGCGACACCGAGTTGTCCGGTGGGGAGGTAGGCTGGAGGGACGGGAGGCGCCGCCGAGCCCAGGCCACCCGTCGCTGGCACAGGGGTGTGCCGGCCCGGATGTGTCCGCTCCCCCTCCTTCCCCGTTCCCCGGCCATGTGTGGGCTGACGCAACTCCGGCGTTGTTCGAGGCGGGATGTATGCCGCGGTTTCTTCGGTCGGATGCGCCCTTTGGCCCAAGCCGATCACTTTGGTCGGTTTTGGGGGTGTCTGGATGCAGGGCGGTGGCCTCGGCGGCGGGAGGCACGAAGTTCGTGGGCGGGACTTGCGCCTAGGGTGCGGGCGAGCGGCCACGGCCACGCGGGTGGGTGGTCGCTGGTGGTTGACGGAGCTAGGTTGCTTCGGAGGGGTGGGTGTGCTGGGGTTCATTACCTGCCCAATCTTGTATTGGCCACGGTGGCGACATCCGTGGACACCGTATCCTTCCTGTAGGCTCCGTCGCAGTGGCCTTTCTCCTTCGAGTTGCTCCGGGTGAAAACCCGATCTTTGGGATCGGATGGTGGCGGCTATCGTGGTCGTTCCCTTCTTGGAGGCACCATCTTGGAGTCCTGGTTCCGTCGTTCCCGTCTCTCACGTCCCCTCGGAGGAGGAGGTCTCTGGTGGCTCCAAGCAGTTCGTCCTCGCGCATTTGTTGTGGCTTGGTAGTCGTTGGGGTGGTGTGGCGGTGCCCGGCACCCTTGTATCTTGCCTTGGGTGTGTGTGTCGTGTGCGGTGGTGGCGTGAGTTTGTATCATGGTCCTTGTGGTCTGGTGCTTTATATATAAAGCGGGGCGAAAGCCTTTTTCGGCAATGAAGACCTCAAGCATTCGAGGAAGCTCGTCTTAGGACTATGCAAGTCAAGTTATATAATATGAAAATTCCACTAGCATATGAAAATGAATAACATGAATAATCTCTATATGAAATGGTGCTACATTGAAACACAAGTGTGGTAAAGGATAGTACTGCACCCCTCTCTCTTTTCTCTCATTGTTTGATGATCTCTTTTTGGCCTATTTTATATCCTCACAAGTAGGCGCACACTCTAGAATGCATCACACTTTTATTTTCACTATTCAAGAATTCACCCCATTAATCAGTTAACGGGCCAGTTAATCGCTACTCATAGCATGCCCAAATCGAATAACACCTATTCACCGTGTTAACTTACTAGGCCGATTAATTGGCCAGTTAGACCGATTAATCTATTGTCAGGCCGACTAGTCCCTGGCGACCCATTAACGGATGGGCAAACAAAGCCCAAGTTTTTGGCCAGTAACCCCTTTCGACCCCATCCCGCTCCTTAATAGCTAGGATTAATAATTTTACCTCCTCTCTATGCTTTTTATATGTGTACGACAACATGTTTTGGTATATTACATAGCTGGGAGCATGAGAGTATGGTATAATACATAAACAAACTAGATATATATTGGCAGGTTCCTATTCAATCTACCGATTAATGGTTGACCGATTAATCCAATTAATAGGCCGATTCAACGATTAAAAGTTTCTCCTAAACCGACCGAGCAACTACCAGTTAACGATTTCTTGAACATTATTGTTTATTTTACTTACAACTCATAGTATGAAACAAAATTGTTGGGGAACGTAGTAATTTCAAAAAAAAATCCTACGCACACGCAAGATCATGGTGATGTATAGCAACGAGAGGGGAGAGTGTTGTCCATGTACCCTCGTAGACCGTAAGCGAAAGCGTTATGACAACGCGGTTGATGTAGTCGTACGTCTTCACGATCCGACCGATCCAAGCACCGAACTTACGGCACCTGCGAGTTCAGCACACGTTCAGCTCGATGACGATCCCCAGACTCCGATCCAGCAGGGTGTCGGGGATGAGTTCCGTCAGCACGACGGTGTGGTGACGATGATGATGTTCTACCGACGCAGGGCTTCGCTTAAGCACCCCAGCAATAAGACCGAGGTGGAATATGGTGGAGGGGGGCACCGCACACGGCTAAGGAACGATCATGAAGATCAACTTGTGTGTCATGGGGTGCCCCCTGCCCCCGTATATAAAGGAGCAAGGGAGGAGGAGGCCGGCCCTAGGAGGAGGGCACGCCAAGGGGAGTCCTACTCCCGCCGGGAGTAGGACTCCTTCTTTCCTAGTCCAACTAGGAGAAGGGGGGAAAGGAGGGAAGTGGAGAAGGAAGGGAGAGGGGGGCCGCGCCCCAAACCCCTTGTCCAATTCGGAATGGGCTTGGGAGGGGCGCGCGCCACCTCCTCGCTCCTTCCCACTAAGGCCCATTAAGGCCCAATACTCTTCCCCGTATTCCCGTAACTCCCCGGTACTCCGAAAAATACCCGAATCACTCGGAACCTTTCCGATGTCTAAATATAGTCATCCAATATATCGATCTTTACGTCTCGACCATTTAGATACTCCTCTTCATGTCCCCGATCTCATCCGGGACTCCGAACTCCTTCTGTACATCAAAACTCATAAACTCATAATAAAACTGTCATCGAAACCTTAAGCGTGCGGACCCTACGAGTTCGAGAACTATGTAGACATGACCGAGACACGTTTCCGGTCAATAACCAATAGCGGAACCTGGATGCTCATATTGGCTCCTACATATTCTACGAAGATCTTTATCGGTCAAACCGCATAACAACATACGTTGTTCCCTTTGTCATCGGTATGTTACTTGCCTGAGATTCGATCGTCATTATCCAATACCTAGTTCAATCTCGTTACCGACAAGTCTCTTTACTCGTTACGTAATCCATCATTCCATAACTAACTCATTAGCTACATTGCTTGCAAGGCTTATAGTGATGTGCATTACCGAGAGGGCCCAGAGATACCTCTCCGACAATCGGAGTGACAAAACCTAATCTCGAAATACGCCAACTCAACATGTACCTTCGGAGACACCTGTAGAGCTCCTTTATAATCACCCAGTTACGTTGTGACGTTTGGTAGCACACAAAGTGTTCCTTCGGTAAACGGGAGTTGCATAATCTCATAGTTGTAGGAACATGTATAAGTCATGAAGAAAGCAATAGCAACATACTAAATGATCAAGTGCTAAGCTAACGGAATGGGTCATGTCAATCACATCATTCTACTAATGATGTGATCTCGTTTAATCAAACGACAACTCATGTCTATGGTTAGGAAACATAACCATCTTTGATTAATGAGCTAGTCTAGTAGAGGCATACTAGTGACAATATGTTTGTCTATGTATTCACACATGTATTATGTTTCCAGTTAATACAATTCTAGCATGAATAATAAACATTTATCATGAAATAAGGAAAAAATAATAACTTTATTATTGCCTCTAGGGCATATTTCCTTCAGTCTCCCACTTGCACTAGAGTCAATAATCTAGTTCACATCGCCATGTGATTTAATACCAATATTCACATCTGTATGTGATTAATACCCATAGTTCACATCGTCATGTGATCAACACCCAAAGGGTTTACTAGATTCAGTAATCTAGTTCACATCGCTATGTGATTAATACCCAAAGAGTACTAAGGTATGATCATGTTTTGCTCGTGAGAGAAGTTTAGTCAACGGGTCTGTCACATTCAGAGCCGTATGTATTTTGCAAATATTCTATGTCTACAATGCTCTGCACGGAGCTATTCTAGCTAATTGCTCCCACTTTCAATATGTATCCAGATTAAGACTTAGAGTCATCTGGATCAGTGCCAAAACTTGTATCGACGTAACCCTTTATGACGAACCTTTTGTAACCTCCATAATCGAGAAACATATCCTTATTCCACTAAGGATAATTTTGACCAATGTCCAGTGATCTACTCCTAGATCACTATTGTACTCCCTTGCCAAACCAGGGCAGAGTATACAATACGTCTGGTCCATAGCATGGCATACTTTTATAGAACCTATGACTGATGCATAGGGAATGACTTTCATTCTCTTTCTATTTTCTGATGTGGTCAGGATTTGAGTCTTACACAATTTCATACATTGGCAACACAGGCAAGAACTCTTTCTTTGACTGTTCCATTTTGAACTACTTCAAAATCTTGTCAAGGTATGTACTCATTGAAAATCTTATCAAGCGTCTTGATCTATCTCAATAGATCTTGATGCTCAATATGTAAGTAGCTTTACCGAGGTCTTTCTTTGAAAAAACTCCTTTCAAACACTCGTTTATGCTTTACAGAATAATTCTACATTATTTCAGATCAACAATATGTCATTCACATATACTTATCAGAAATGCTGTAGTGCTCCCACTAACTTTCTTGTAAATACAGGCTTCACCGCAAGTCTGTATAAAACTATATGCTTTGATCAACTTATCAAAGCTTATATTCCAACTCCGAGATGCTTGCACCAGTCCATAGATGGATCGCTGGAGCTTGCACATTTTATTAGCACCTTTAGGATTGACAAAACCTTCTGGTTGTATCATATACAACTCTTCTTTAATAAATCCATTAAGGAATGTAGTTTTGACATCCATTTGCCAAATTTCATAAAATGTGGCAATTGCTAACATGATTCGGACAGACTTTTAAGCATCGATACGAGTGAGAAAACCTCATTGTATTCAACACCTTGAACTTTGTCAAAAACCTTTTTCGACAAGTCTAGCTTTGTAGATAGTAACACTACTATCAGCTCCCTCTTCCTCTTGAAGATCCATTTATTTTCTATGGCTTGCCGATCATCGGGCAAGTCCACCAAAGTCCACACTTTGTCTCATACATGGATCCCATCTCAGATTTCATGGCCTCAAGCCATTTTGCGGAATCTGGGCTCATCATCGCTTCCTCATAGTTCGTAGGTTCGCCATGGTCAAGTAACATGACTTCCAGAATAGGATTACCGTACCACTCTGCTGCAGATCTTACTCTGGTTGACCTACAAGGTTCGGTAGTAACTTGATCTGAAGTTTCATGATCAATACCATTAGCTTCCTCACTAATTGGTGTAGGAATCACTGGAACTGATTTCTGTAATAAACTACTTTCCAGTTCGGGAGAAGGTACAATTACCTTATCAAGCTCTACTTTCCTCCCACTCACTTCTTTCGAGAGAAACTCCTTCTCTAGAAAGGATCCATTTTAGCAATGAATATTTTGCCTTCGGATCTGTGATAGAAGGTGTACCTAACAGTTTCCTTTGGGTATTCTATGAAGACGCACTTCTCCGCTTTGGGTTCGAGCTTATCAGGTTGAAACCTTTTTCACATAAGCATCGCAACTCCAAACTTTAAGAAACGACATCTTAGGTTTACTGCTAAACCATAGTTCATACGGTGTCGTCTCAATGGATTTAGATGGTGCCCTATTAAAAGTGAATGCAGCTATCTCTAATGCATAACCCCAAAACTAGTGGTGAATTGGTAAGATACATCATAGATCACACCATATCCAATAAAGTGCGGTTACGACATTCGGACACACCATTACGCTGTGGTGTTCCATGTGGCATGAGCTGTGAAACTATTCCACATTGTTAAAAATGAAGGCCAAACTCGTAACTCAAATATTCTTCTCTACGATCAGATTGTAGAAACTTTTATTTCCTTGTTACGATGATTCTCCACTTCACTCTGAAATTGTTTGAACATTTCAAATGTTTCAGACTTGTGCTTCATTAAGTAGATATACGCATATCTGCTCAAATCATCTGTGAAGGTCAGAAAATAACGATATCCGCCACGAGCATCAACACTCATTGGATTGCATACATCGGTATGTTTTATTTCCAACAAGTTAGTATCGTTCCATTGTTCCGGAGAACGGAGTTTTAGTCATCTTGCCCAAAAGGCACGATTCACAAGCATCAAATGATTCATAACCAAGTAATTCCGAAAATCCATCTTTATGGAGTTTCTTCATGCGCTTTACATCGATATGACCCAAACGGCAGTGCCACAAATAAGTTGTACTATCATTATTAACTTTGCATCTTTTGGCATCAACATTATGAGTATGTGTATCACTATGATCAAGATTCAATAAACCATCACCATTGGGTGTATGACCATAGAAGGTTTTATTCATGTAAACAGAATAACAATTTATTCTCTATCTTAGATGAATAATCGTATCACAATAAACATGATCTTATCATATTTATGCTCAACGCAAACACCAAATAACATTTATTTAGGTTTAACACTAATCTCGAAAACATAGGGAGTGTGTGATGATGATCATATCAATCTTGGAACTACTTCCAACACTCATCGTCACTTCCTCTTCAACTAGTCTCTGTTTCTTCTGTAACTCCTGTTTCGAGTTACTAATCTTAGCAACCGAACAAGTATCAAATACTCAGGGGCTACTATAAACACTAGTAAGGTACACATCAATAACCTGTATATCAAATATACCCTTGTTCACTCTGCCATCCTTCTTATCCACCAAATATTCAGGGTATTTCCGTTTCTAGTGACCATTTCCTTTGCAGTGTAAGCACTCACTTTCAGGCTTTGGTTCAGCTTTGGGCTTCTTCGTGGGAGTGACAACTTGCTTGTCATTCTAGTTGAAGTTCCCTTTCTTTCCCTTTGCCCTTTTCTTGAAACTAGTGATCTTGTCAACCATCAACACTTGATGCTCTTTCTTGATTTCTATCTTCGTCGATTTCAACATCACGAAGAGCTTGGGAATCGTTTTCGTCATCCCTTGCATACTATAGTTCATCACAAAGTTCTACTAACTTGGTGATGGTGACTAGAGAATTCTGTCAATCACTATCTTATCTGGAAGATTAACTCCCACTTGATTCAAGCGATTGTAGTACCCAGACAATCTGAGGACATGCTCACTAGTTGAGCGATTCTCCTCCATCTTTTAGCCATAGAACTTGTTGGAGACTTCATATCTCTCAACTCAGGTATTTGCTTGAAATATTAACTTCAACTCCTGGAACATCTCATATGGTACATGAAGTTCAAAACGTCTTTGAAGTCCCGATTCTAAGCCGTTAAGCATGGTGCACTAAACTATCAAGTAGTCATCAAATTGAGCTAGTCAAACGTTCATAACGTCTGCATCTGCTCCTGCAATAGGTCTGTCACCTAGCGGTGCATTAAGGACATAATTCTTCTGTGCAGCAATGAGGATAAACCTCAGATCACGGATCCAATCCGCATCATTTCTACTAACATCTTTCAACACAATTTTCTCTAGGAACATATCAAAATAAACATATGAAAGCAACAACACAAGCTATTGATCTACAACATAATTTGCAAAATACTACCAGGACTAAGTTCATGATAAATTTAAGTTCAACTAATCATATTACTTAAGAACTCCCACTTAGACAGACATATCTCTAGTCATCTAAGTGATTACGTGATCCAAATCAACTAAACCATGTCCGATCATCACGTGAGATGGAGTAGTTTTCAATGGTGAACATCACTATGTTGATCATATCTACTATATGATTCATGCTCGACCTTTCGGTCTCCGTGTTCCGAGGCCATATCTGTATATGCTAGGCTCGTCAAGTTTAACTTGAGTATTCCGCGTGTGCAACTGTTTTGCACCCGTTGTATTTGAACGTAGAGCCTATCACACCCGATCATCACGTGGTGTCTCAGCACGAAGAACTTTCGCAACGGTGCATACTCAGGGAGAACACTTCTTGATAATTTAGTGAGAGATCATCTTAAAATGCTACCGTCAATCAAAGCAAGATAAGATGCATAAAGGATAAACATCACATGCAATCAATATAAGTGATATGATATGGCTATCATCATCTTGTGCTTGTGATCTCCATCTCCGAAGCACCGTTGTGATCACCATCGTCACCGGCGCGACACCTTGATCTCCATCATAGCATCGTTGTCGTTACGCCATCTATTGCTTCTACGACTATCGCTACCGCTTAGTGATAAAGTAAAGCAATTACAGGGCGTTTGCATTTCATACAATAAAGCGACAACCATATGGCTCCTGCCAGTTGCCGATAACTTCGGTTACAAAACATGATCATCTCATACAATAAAATATAGCATCACATCTTGACCATATCACATCACAACATGCCCTGCAAAAAGAAGTTAGACGTCCTCTACTTTGTTGTTGCAAATTTTACGTGGCTGCTACGGGCTTAGCAAGAACCGTTCTTACCTACGCATCAAAACCACAACGATAGTTCGTCAAGTTAGTGTTGTTTTAACCTTCGCAAGGACCGGGCGTAGCCACACTCGGTTCAACTAAAGTGAGAGAGACAGACACCCGCCAGTCACCTTTAAGCACGAGTGCTCGTAACGGTGAAACCAGTCTCGCGTAAGCGTACGCGTAATGTCGGTCCGGGCCGCTTCATCTCACAATACCGCTGAACCAAAGTATGACATGCTGGTAAGTAGTATGACTTGTATCGCCCACAACTCACTTGTGTTCTACTCGTGCATATAACATCAACGCATAAAACCTAGGCTCGGATGCCACTGTTGGGGAACGTAGTAATTTCAAAAAATTTCCTACGTGCACGCAAGATCATGGTGATGTATAGCAACGAGAGGGGAGAGTGTTGTCCACGTACCCTCGTAGACCGTAAGCTGCGTTATGACAACGCGGTTGATGTAGTCGTACGTCTTCACAATCCGACCGAGCCAAGCACCGAACTTACGGCACCTCCGAGTTCAGCACACGTTCAGCTCGATGACGATCCCCGGACTCCGATCCAGCAGGGTGTCAGGGATGAGTTCCGTCAGCATGACGGCATGGTGACGATGATGATGTTCTACCGACACAGGGCTTCGCCTAAGCACCGCAACGATATGACCGAGATGGAATATGGTGGAGGGGGCACCGCACACGGCTAAGGAACGATCACGAAGATCAACTTGTGTGTCATGGGGTGCCCCCTGCCCCCGTATATAAAGGAGCAAGGGAGGAGGAGGCCGGCCCTAGGAGGAGGGCGCACCAAGGGGAGTCCTACTCCCGTCGGGAGTAGGACTCCTTCTTTCCTAGTCCAACTAGGAGAAGGGGGGAAAGGAGGGAAGTGGAGAAGGAAGGGAGAGGGGGGCCGCGCCCCAAACCCCTTGTCCAATTCGGACTGGGCTTGGGAGGGGCGCGCGCCACCTCCTGGCTCCTTCCCACTAAGGCCCATTAAGGCCCAATACTCTTCCCCGTATTCCCGTAACTCCCCGGTACTCCGAAAAATACCCGAATCACTCGGAACCTTTCCGATGTCCGAATATAGTCGTCCAATATATCGATCTTTACGTCTCAACCATTTAGATACTCCTCTTCATGTCCCCGATCTCATCCGGGACTCCGAACTCCTTCGGTACATCAAAACTCATAAACTCATAATAAAACTGTCATCGAAACCTTAAGCGTGCGGACCCTACGGGTTCGAGAACTATGTAGACATGACTGAGACACGTTTCCGGTCAATAACCAATAGCGGAACCTGGATGCTCATATTGGCTCCTACATATTCTACGAAGAATCTTTATCGGTCAAACCGCATAACAACATACATTGTTCCCTTTGTCATCGGTATGTTACTTGCCCGAGATTCGATCGTCGGTATCCAATACCTAGTTCAATCTCGTTACCGGCAAGTCTCTTTACTCGTTACGTAATGCATCATTCCGTAACAAACTCATTAGCTACATTGCTTGCAAGGCTTATAGTGATGTGCATTACCGAGAGGGCCCAGAGATACCTCTCCGACAATCGGAGTGACAAAACCTAATCTCGAAATACGCCAACTCAACATGTACCTTCGGAGACACCTGTAGAGCTCCTTTATAATCACCCAGTTACGTTGTGACGTTTGGTAGCACACAAAGTGTTCCTCCGATAAACGGGAGTTGCATAATCTCATAGTTGTAGGAACATGTATAAGTCATGAAGAAAGCAATAGCAACATACTAAACGATCAAGTGCTAAGCTAACGGAATGGGTCATGTCAATCACATCATTCTACTAATGATGTGATCCTGTTTAATCAAATGACAACTCATGTCTATGGTTAGGAAACATAACCATCTTTGATTAATGAGCTAGTCTAGTAGAGGCATACTAGTGACAATATGTTTGTCTATGTATTCACACATGTATTATGTTTCCGGTTAATACAATTCTAGCATGAATAATAAACATTTATCATGAAATAAGGAAATAAATAATGACTTTATTATTGCCTCTAGGGCATATTTCCTTCAAAAATGATGACTACATATGAATGCCTCTAGCAGTGTACTAGGACATGCAATGATCTAGCGTAACATATATTAATAATGATGAACTATGGCCTTGCCACAAATATCATGTCAGCTCTATATGATCATCAAATCAAAATGACAGTGAATGCTCAAGTCATGTAATGAGTAGTAACAATGGAAGTTGCATGGCAATATAACTCGCAATGGCTACGGAATATATAATGAGGCTTATGTGTGAGAGAGCGTATCATCCCATGAGGTTGAATTTACTGTCCTAGTTTGCACCATGTATCGATGTGAGAGTGGGCAATGCACGGTACTGAAGAGTCTAGCAAAATATGGGTAGGTGGAAGTACTGTAAAGACCCCAACTATAAACCAAAACATTTCACTAATACTTCATAGTCTACACCGAGAACCACAAGGCCAACCACTCCAAGGGTGAGTTTGACGAAGCAAGGTCCATTAGGCTTCCCACCCATTCTACGTGTCGTTACTTACAATGTTCTTCAACTTAGACCCTTTATAATCAATTCCACTTAAATAACCACAAGTATTAACGTGTATGACCTTATGGCATCTTTCCACTACTTCGCACAAGTCCTCAAGGCTACACAAGAATAACTACTCACTCACCATCTCAAAATCATTGCAAGGAACCAGCTTATCTAGTTCAATTGATCTACAAGTTTCATAAAGTTTTTATTATACCACTTCTACATACCTATTAGTTTTAGGACCAACATATAATTCAATGCAAATACCCATTGTCGGTGTCAAAACCGACGGATCTCGGGTAGGGGGTCCCGAACTGTGCGTCTAAGGCTAATGGTAATAGGAGGCGGGGGACACAATGTTTACCAAGGTTCGGGCCCTCTCGATGGAAGTAATACCCTATTTCCTACTAGATTGATCTTGATGATATGAGTATTACAAGAGTTGATCTACCACGAGATCGTAGAGGCTAAACCCCAGAAGCTAACCTATGATTATGATTGTCCTTGTCCTACAGACTAAACCCTCTGGTTTATATAGACACCGGAGGGGGCTAGGGTTACACATAGTTGGTTACAGAGAAGGAGATCTACATATCCGAATTGCCAAGCTTGCCTTTGACACAAAGGAGAGTCCCACCCGGACACGGGACGAAGTCTTCAATCTTGTATCTTCATAGTCCAACAGTCCGGCCAAAGTATACAGTCCGGCTGTCCGAGGACCCCCTAATCCAGGACTCCCTTAGTATCCCCTGAACCAGGCTTCAATGACGATGAGTCCGGCGCGCAGATTGTCTTCGGCATTGCAAGGCGGGTTCCTTCTCCGAATACTCCGTAGAAGATTTTGAATGCAAGGATTGCTCCGACTCTGCAAAACAATTTCCACATACCACCGTAGAGAGCACAATAATCCACAAATCTAATCTGCTGACAACTTTTCATAGCGTGACATCACGCTGCGGCCCGGCCATTATGCGAACCGTTTTTCCCAACCTGCTACCGCACATATTGCGAGGCGGTTTTATTGGCACATCTTGTCGAAGCAGAGATCATGTCCCCTTATCACGGGATTCTCATCAATACGGGTGCGGGTAACCCAAGCGCGCCATCAATCGTGGTGCTTGGGGAATAAGCGAGTTTACCGGGCAAGTGGGGAGGCACAGGATCCCTGCTGCCTTCATAAGGAGATAAGGGCTCCCCTTTTTCACACACGCCTTCCTCTCTCTGCTTATCCATTCTCTCTCTCGCTCGAGCTCCAGCGCCCAAGCGTTCGTCTTCTCCGCCCACAAAGGTCCTCCGAAAATGTCCGTATCCAGAGCAGGAGGCAAGTGGATGGCCTCTACCATCCGGGAGAAGGATATCAAAAAGCTTCGGGAGGCCGGGTATCTGGCAAAGAAAATCATCCATTGTCTCCCAACGGTGGGACAGATCGTCCCAACCCCGGAACCCCACGAGAGGGTTGTATTCCTCCCTCACTTTGTCTGCGGGCTAGGGTTTCCCCTCCACCCATTCATTCGCGGCACCATGTATTATTACGGGATCGATTTTCATGATATATCCCCAAATTCCTTCCTCAACATCTCGACGTTCATCGTCGTGTGCGAGGCCTTTCTCCGCATCTCACCGCACTTCGGCTTATGGCTGAAGATTTTCAATGTGAAGCCTAAGGTAGTGAGCAGCGAGCACGCCGAGTGCGGAGGTGCCATGGTGAGCAAGATGCCCAACGTCACATGGCCATCAGGTACTTTTAATGATTCCGTCAAGGAGTGGCAGCAGCAGTGGTTCTATGTCATTGAGTTGCGCGACCCAAAATGGGCCGTAGCTCCCAAATTCCGATCTGGAGCTCCCCTGTGGCTTACGTCCTGGCCCAAGAAAGGCCTGAACTGGTCTTCGTCTGACGAACTGTCAGTGCTCTAGACGCGCGTCAAGGATATGGAAGACAAGAATATCAAACTTGTCAATGTAGTCGAGGTGATGCTAGTTCGCCGGATTCTTCCTTGTCAACACAGGGCTTACAATTTATGGGAATTCGACCCGACCAAGCACCAGACCCTGCTGGAGCTCTTCGGCTCCTTGCACAAGGACATTTGGAAGGTGCTTTTTAAGTCCGGCAAATCGTGGCCGGACTCCGCCGAGGACCGCGGGTACCAACTGCCCCGCCCTACAAGTTCGATAGGTCATTGTATGTTGGCAATTCATATGTTTTATTTGCATAACCCGAGGGAAATGCTTAATATGTTTTCCATAACTCTCCTAGGGCTGGACAAAGAAGGCGGGGCGGATCTACTGTCCGGCCCTCTGCCGGAAGAACCGGCCGGCCCACTTCTGACGAAGATGCTGGTCCCGGCGCCTTACAAGGCGCCGAAGAAGAAGGCCGAGAAGGAGGCCAAAAATACCAAGGGCGGCCTTCATCGCCGTGGCACGTCAGACACAATATCCGAAGACTCCGATGCCCGATCTTCCTCTGGAGAGGATGAGGAGGAGGAGGAAGACCAATCCCTAGCAAGGGGACGAAAGAAAAGGATGGCCTCCACATCTTTGGAGGCCGAGTCGCCTAAGAAGGGAAAAACTCCCCTTCCAGAGGAGTCCACCGCCGCTGCCGACAGCAGCCCGGAGTGGGATCCCAGGGCCCAACCCCTGGTGAACTCGTGAGTATATAAAATCCGAACATGTTTGCGCATCCAGACTCACTATGGCATCATGTTTTAATCATTGATCCATGCTTTTTGGCAGTCCGGCGAGGTCCTGCACCAAACAATCCTCATCGGAGGATTCACTTGGCTCGGATGCTATGGACAGCGAGACACCCCCGAAGGCCCCTTCCCCACAGCACGTGAACGATACCGAGGTATCGTCCCAGAAGGACCCAGGCTAAGGAGGGGGGAAAAGATCATAAAGGCGGCGCCAGGAGGTCAAACTTCAGGGACCGGGCACATGGGAGAGAAGGCTCCTACGGACGTTGACGGCGGGGGCTATCTTGAATTCGGCCCCTATCCGGACACAATTTCGGAGACCAATACGGCTCCAGAATCAGGCAGCGGCCTCCCTCGGCTGGAGGGGGTGTGCCTATTCCATCGACAACCTCTTTCCAACCAGAGGTGCCGGATACCTTATCGGCGGTGCTGAAAAGTGCCTCCATCGTTGATGAACACCGTGCCCTTATGGATGCGGTGATTGAGAAGATTCAGTCTGCTGAGAGTGGACTGAATGAAGCCTGCATTAGCCTTATAATGGGCTTTGAGGTATGTTTTGTGAGGTTTCGAAGAGTGTCATAGTATAGGTAGTAGCCCCTGATACACTGTTCGGTGAAAGAAAGAACCGAACAGAGGATCAAATATATTTTCGCATGAGACTCACTTTATGGCATCTTTCTTTTGTTCAAAAGAAAGCGTCTGTAGCAACTGCTGCCTCTCAAACTGCGGAAGTCTCCGGACTGAGACAGAGTCTGGAGCGGGCCGAAGGAGAACTCGGCCGAGTGAAGAAGCAGTTGGAGGATAACCAGGGTATGCAGAAACCTTGTTCGCAGTCAGCGCGAATGAATAAGTTAGCATGATAAAATTATTTTTATGATGTGCTCTAGGGGTGATGACCGAAGTTGAGATTCTTAAGAAGGCTGTGGCCGAAGCCGAGAAGAAGACAGCCGTAGAGCAGGATCTTCGCGAGAAGCACGAGGCCAGGGTTATTGAAGTTGAGTAAGAGCTTCAAGAGGCCGTGAAGAAATGCGAGACCTTGGAGCAGAGCTTATCGGGGAAAGACTCCGAACTCTCCCAAGCTCGCCAGGCCACAAGTGATGCCCAGGGGGAAGCCCAAGGCGCCCTAAAGGAAATCCAGGAGGCGAGGAAGATCGTGGCTGGTGAGGCTTTTTCTATGCAAAGCGGGTATTTGAAAGGGGAAAATCACGTTTACTAATTTGAATTCAGATTTCTCCAGGGGTATTTGCAGAGCTGCCACGCAGCATATCTGATGCCGCCCAATTTTACCGAGCCGAAGAAAGGAGCACTGCGGAGAATCTCTTCTGGTCGCAGCCTTTTGCCGATCAGCTGAAACAGCTGGTCGAACTGCATAAGGCAGCCGAACTAGCCATGAAGGATTTAATTATCTGGCTATGGCCCGCCGAGCTGATTCCAAGCAGCTACTTCGGGCTCGTGAAGCGGCTTTGTGAGTGCCTGCCCTCGACTCGAAGTCATTAAGCGGTTGGTCTATATAGAGGGTGCGCGAATGGCCTTCGCCCGCGCAAAGGTGCACTGGGGGAAGATGGATGCTGAGAAGCTGATGACCGAGGGACCGCCGGAGGGGAAGGAGCACCGCAAGCCTGAGTTATATTATGATAGTGTCCTGAAGGGATCCTGCCTTGCGGCGGAGCAATGCACCAAGGACATTATATTTCCATGAATACAATCATGTTGTCCTTTGTAATGTTGAACAAGGTCATTTATATTATTTATTGCCTGTTATTTGAAAGTTTTTCCTCCTGCGCGGCCGTTTATATATATTAATCCTGAGAGTTTGGCCAGTCGTCGGCTTCTGCCCCCATGTAGGAAGTACGGGGGTGTTCGGGATAAACCTGAGCACTCTTTATCCCAGTTTTGGGTCCTTGAAGGAGGTGTTCAGCACAACGAACCAGGCAATCAGACTATAAGGCTTTATCACTCTCACTTAGCCATAGGAGTTTGACAAAAGGAAGGTAGGCGCAGCCCCTGGTGTTCAGAAGACCGCGTGAGGGGCTCTATAAGCACCTGACCGGAAGAAAAGCCGATCCATCGCACGCTGCATTAGTTATCGCATAATGCGGAAGAAATCCTTAAAGATTTTAAAACCTCTCGAACAGCTGACCAGCTCTCGCCGTATCATGACAGTCAGTTTTCGGCTTTCTCTACTGAGGCGCTCGTCCGAAAGAACCGGAACACAATCGCAGTAGTTCTCCCTGTTGCAGCCTTAGCCGATATAGCGGAATGTAAGGCAGCAAAACATGGGAGCCGGTCAAACCCAACTATTGACCCAAGACATGATTCAGAGCTGATGCATATAATGCTATAAGTTCGGGGTGTCGAACGACCGTGAAGGTGCTCGGACTTTATTGATGTTATTATGGGTACAATGAAGCCCCTGGCATATTAAGGCATATCGCGGTGTACGGATGCCATTTGACAACGAGTATCAATAAGAAACGACAACAGATAAGCGTCATATAAAGCCACATGTTTGTAACTGAATAACACATCGATGCGTACGAATACAAGTAATGTGATAAAAAGAAATATGACTTCGGAACCTGCTGAGATCAGGCGGGAGGAGGCTGTGTGCAGATTCGGAGTGTAATCGGATGGTCATCAAGGGGAATATCTAAGGATTCCCTTACGCCTTCGAGCTGCTTCCATGTCGCCAATCCTGGCCTACGCAAAAGTGGACCTGCAGAGAAAGTGCAAAAAGATATTTTGTGTGCCACGGAGCGGTCAAGCCGCATTGTATGGCCTGTCCTAGCTGTGCCTTTGTTTACTGCTAGAGTGTTTTAATTGAGCTCCGGATGAGCCGAGTTATCCTGCCACGAAGTAGCTCGGACTCCCTTGACGGTGTCCGAGAGCTTGGCCGTCGACTCGAGGTTTGATTGAAAGATGCCACTCATTGCTTCTGCTGCTAAGGTGGTGGTATACTCTTTGGCACATAGGGGGGGGGGGGGGGGGGGTTCGGGCATGCCATTAACTGTTATGACGCCGCGTGGACCGGGCATCTTGAGTTTCGGTAGGCATAATATGGCACCCCGTTGAATCAAGCAAACATGGTTCGTCCGAGTAGTGCATGATAATTACTGCAAAAGGCACGATGTCGAAGATTAACTCTTCGGTGCGGTAATTGTCCGGTGATCCGAAGACTACCTCCAGAGTGATGGAGCCTATACAACGGGCCTCCACACCTGGTATAACACCTTTAAAGGTGGTCTTAGTGGGCCTGATCATCGAAAGATCAATAACCATCTTGCGCACTGTGTCCTGATACAGTAGGTTTAGACTGCTGCCTCCGTCCATAAGGACTCGTGTGAGGTGAAATCCGTCAATTATTGGGTCAAGGACTAGTGTGGCTGAATTGCCCTGATTGGTATTGACCGGACGATCTGTACGGTCGAAAGTCTTTGGCCATAGTGTATATTGTGGGGCGACTGGCTTCGTTAAGTCAACATCCCTAAGAGTGCACATCCGTTCTAGCTTGGGAATGTGGGTGGCGTTTATCATATTCACCGTTTTGATTTGCGGGGGAAATTTCTTTTGCCCTCCTGTGTTTGGTGATCGGGGCTCCTCCTCGTCGTCATCGCTTTGAGACCCCTTCCCCTTGTTTTCGGCACCTAACCTGCCGGCTTGTTTGAAGACCCAGCATTCTCTATTGGTATGATTGGTTGTTGTTCCTGGGGTGCCATGAATTTGGCATGGACAGTCGAGTATGCTGTCTAGACTGGACGGGCCCGAATTGTTCTTGAATGGTTTTTTTCGCTGACCGGACTTAGAGCCACTGAATCTGACATTGACTGTCGTGTCTCCGGTGTTATCACCATTTTTGCGACGCTTGTGTTTGTTGCGTTGGGGATTGTTGTTGCTATCTCTGGGCTCTGACGTGCCAGGATTGCTTGCCGTGTTGTTGCTATGAGCCAACCAGCTATCCTCGCCCGCACAAAAGCAGGTCATGAGTGTCGTGAGGGCTGCCATGTACTTCGGCTTTTCTTGGCCGAGATGTCGGGCGAGCCACTCGTCACGGATGTTATGCTTAAAGGCTGCTAGGGCTTCGGCATCCGGACAGTCAACAATTTGGTTCTTTTTAGTTAGGAACCGACTCCAGAATTTCCTGGCTGACTCTCCAGGCTGTTGGGTTATGTGACTTAAGTCATCAGCATTCGGTGGTCGCACATAAGTGCCCTGGAAGTTATCCAAGAATGCATCTGCCAGGTTCTCCCAACTTCCAATGGAGTTTGGCGGCAAACTATTCAGCCAATGCCGAGCCGGTCCCTTGAGTTTTAGTGGGAGGTACTTGATGGCATGTAGATCATCTCCGCGGGCCATGTGAATATGGAGAAAGAAATCTTCTATCCGTACCGCGGGGTCTGTAGTCCCATCGTAGGGCTCGATATTTACGGGCTTAAACCCTTCTGGGAATTCATGATTCATTACTTTGTCAGTGAAGCATAAGGGGTGTGTGGCGCCTCTGTGCCGGGCTACATTATGACGCAGTTTGAATGAGTCTGGTTTGTTGTATTCGGCCCGGCCGGATTTGTTTTTAGTATATCCGGCATGACGGTCATCGTCACGCGTTGGTGCGCGCCCCCGTGATCCATAGATCGATCTTGACTGTCCTGCTTTGTTTTCCAATTTGTCTCGCAGGTCATGCGTGTAGCCCCGGGCCGTCGTGTTTTTGCTTGTTTGGCGATGGGGTGTGGGCTGGACTTCAGGCTGATACACCGCTTTGTCTCAGCCACGAGGTGGCCGGTCAGCTGCATCCTGTGCTGGTAATGTAGGCTTTAATGCCTCCTCCTCTAGTTGAGGTAGCAACTTGTGCTTTAGGTAACTTTTGGTTAGGCGCTCGAGTTTGTATTCCTCGGCCGCCAGGACCTCAGTCCATCTATCAGTTAGCAGATCTTGATCAGCTTGAAGTTGCTGCTGCTTTTTCTTCAGGCTTTTTGCAGTGGCTATAAGCCGGCGCTTGAAGCGCTCCTGCTCGACGGGGTCCTCAGGCACTATGAATTATTCGTCGCCAAGGCTCACCTCGTCTTCGGAGAGGGGTATGTAATTATCATCCTTTGAGTCTCCATCCATTGCCTGTTTACCAGGGCTAACTTGCCCATCCTCCTGTCCGGCCTGCTCGAAGCTTGGCTGGGCGGGATTGTTTTCGTCTTCAGCACCATCCGGTGTGCTATTGTCTCTTGTGCCGGTATCATCATTTTTGCTATGGTGGGGCTTAGAGCGGTGTCGTCGGTGCTTAGATTGCTTCTCGAGGGGGTTATCCTCTGTTGCCTCGTCGCCATTGCTTTCTTTGGGCGTGTCCACCATATATATATATATCATATGATGAGGCGGCTGTCTAACGCCATGTGGGCGGTGGTTCCTGTTCTTCTCCTGCATCGCCGTCCATACCGTCAATGTCTTCGGAGTCGAAGTCAAGCATGACAGTTAAGTCGTCGACAATGGCTATTAAGTGGGTGGTGGGTGGGGAACGAATTTCTTCGTCGTCCGCTTCCCACTCAAGCTGGACATAGTTCGGCCAAGAGCCTCCTGATATGGAGAGGGACTTTAATGAATCTAGCACATCGCCCAAGGGCGAGTGCTGAAAGATATCTGCGGAGGTAAACTCCATGATCGGTGCCCGATCAGATTCGATAGGCACGGATGCACGCGGTTCGGAGCCTATGGCCGGAGACGAGTCCGAGGGTCCGATGACACAGACCTCATTGGAGGCGAAGTCTATGTTCGGCTCTAGCGCCGCTGAGTGTGCGGCCTCCGTGGCGGGGTCCATCCACCCGTCCTCGGATGGCACGATGCGCTCCGGATTAAGAGCCAGGGCAACCGCAGGTGTGATCTCCCGAACATCGTCCGATGGTAGATCTAGGTCATGCTCCTCGTGACTGTTCGGCACACCTGTCATGGGCTCGAATCCGTATAAGATCAAGTCTCCGCAGATGTCGGCGGTGTAGTTCAAGCTTCCAAACCTGAGCTGACGGCCAGGGGCGTAGCTATCGATCTGCTCCAGATGGCCAAGCGAGTTGTCCTGCAGTGCGAAGCCGCCGAATATGAAAATTTGTCCGGGGAGGAAAACCTCACCCTGGATCGCATCGTTGTAGGTGATTGAAGGAGCCATCAAGCCTTATCATGACGACATAGTGGAACTCTCAATGAAAGCACCAACGTCGGTGTCAAAATCGGCGGATCTCGGGTAGGGGGTCCCGAACTGTGCGTCTAAGGCTAATGGTAACAGGAGGCGGGGGACACAATGTTTACCTAGGTTTGGGCCCTCTCGATGGAAGTAATACCCTACTTCCTGCTGATTGATCTTGATGATATGAGTATTACAAGAGTTGATCTACCACGAGATCGTAGAGGCTAAACCCTAGAAGCTATCCTATGATTATGAGTGTCCTTGTCCTACGGACTAAACCCTCCGATTTATATAGGCATCGGAGGGGGCTAGGGTTACACAGAGTCGGTTAAAGAGAAGAAGATCTACATATCTGAATTGCCAAGCTTGCCTTCCACACAAAGGAGAGTCCCACTCGGACACGAGACGAAGTCTTCAATCTTGTATCTTCATAGTCCAACAGTCCGGCCAAAGTATACAGTCAGGCTGTCCGAGGACCCCCTAATCCAGGACTCCCTCACCCATTACTATTCAACTCTCTAGAAAGATACAAGTGAAGTAAGAGAGTCCTAATCTTTTCTATAAAAACATATCACCATGCTCAGACAAATATAAGTGAAGTACGAGAGCAATTGCCTCAACTCAAAACAGATATAAGTGAAGATCAATGAGCATTCTATAAATATTTGATCAATGTGTGTCTCTCTAGTAAGTGTGACAATAACATAATGTGTGACAATCAACCAAAAAAAGAGAAAAAAAATCAAAAGACGCTTCAAGAAAAACACATATCATGTGGACAAATAAAAACTTAGGTCCTATCGAGACATACCGCTAGTTGTTGATGACAAAAGAGGGGATGCCTTATGGGGCATCCCCAAGCTTAGACACTTGGATTTTCCTTCAATATTACCTTGGGGTGCCTTGGGAATCCCCAAGCTCAGGCTCTTGCCGCTCCTTGTTCATTGCATATCGATGTCTCCCCTCAATCTTATAAACTTCATCCACATAAAACTTAACATAACTCGTGAGATAGGTTAGGACATTAAAAATAAATCTCCCAATCATGTACTATCAACACAAGATGCATATTTATTTCCAGGTAAAGGCTACCATATCCTATCATTTCCACAATTTATATCCCCCAATATAGTCCATGGAAACTCTAAGACAAGCAGTCAAAGAAAACATAACAACAATCTATCAAAAAACATAACAGTACTTAAAGATCCAATTAAATATGCACGTCTGTAACTCCAAAAATTCTGAAACGACATTGCAGAAAATTTGTAATGCAGTATTGTGTACAAATTTCAAGAATTGGTCACGTTCTAGTACAGAAAAACAATTCAAATATTGGGCGCAAAGTTTCCGTTTCTGCACAAAACCTGACAAACATGCATTTGCAACATCCCAAAGGCTTAACTTGGCACAAAAAGCAAAAGAAAAGTTTAAAACATAATTACTACAGTAGGAAAAAATTATGTAGACCCACTGAAAAGAACAAAAATATAATGATACATCTTGGGTTGCCTCATTAAAGACTAAAATTTGATAGATTTGCAAAAGTAACTAGGCAAGAAATAAAACAAGGTAAGGAGTTTGTGTGAAGGCACCTGGTTTGGTAGAAGATGATTCCTGAACAACGGCGCCGGAAATTTCTGCTACTCTCGTAGGAGTCGTTGGATTCCCCAAATAGGAACGGTGATGTAGATAGTAGCAAAGCTTTTCGTTAGAACTAAGGTTTAATCGAATCGGTAGGAATCAACAAACCGCCAAGATAAGCAGCACCAACACACCAAGAAGATGAAATACTTGCACCTAATGTGGCAAGGGGTTGGCAAGCCCCTTGTCTTGCTAGTTACAAGGTTAAAAGCAAATAGATAGATAGTTAATGGTACGACAAATAGTAAAGGCAAATAGTAAAGAAGCAATTTTAGAGAAGTTTGTATTGATGGAAGAATAGACTCGAGGGCATAGGTCATAGAGGTATCTCTCTTGAAAGAAGGCAAACATCATGGTAACAAACTACAACTAAGCAAGACAAGAATGGAATTTTTTATAACTATGATCATTCATGGCATAATCTAATATAGGTATTATTATGTCCGTGATAAGTGACCATTAATCCAACTGCATCTACTACTATTACTCCACCCCAAGACCGTATCTAGCATGCGTCTCAAGGTATAAAGTTTAAATAAGCAGAGTAACACAATAAGCAAGATGACATAATGTAGACATGAAGAAATCTAGAAATAAGATCAAACCCCGTCGTTTTATCCTTAGTGGCAATAATACAAATATGTGTTTTGTCTTCATGATGTCACTAGGATATAGAACACCACAAGACTGAATCCACTACTATGCACCACTCCCTCTGAAGACTACCAATCAATCTTGGCCAGAGAAGATAAATAGACCGGAAAGCATACATAACTACTTACTTATACAACAAAGAAACTTCAAAAGATTCAATAGAATTCAATGAACAATATGATCATAAACTCACAACTCATCATGTCCCAACAAACACACCACCAAATAACATCGGGTTGATTCCAATCATAAAAGGAAGAAGGGGAACATGGTATTGAAGATCCAAAGAGAGAGAGAGAGAGAGAGAGAGAGAGAGAGAGAGAGAGAGATCTAGCTACTACTTTGGACCTATAGGTCCTGAAGGAACTACCCACACATGGTCATAGAGGCAGTCAGAGTTGACATAGAGGCCTCCGGCAATGGCTTCCCCCTCCAGTAGAACTCCGGAACAGGGCTCCGGACGGGATCTCTTTGGAATAGAGGCTTGCGGCAGCCATAAAATTCTTATGGAGGAACAACGGATGGTTTCCATATTTATAGGGATTTATGGTGGTGGAATCAAGTCAAGGCGGTAACCGAGGGCCCCACATGGACAGGTGGAATGACCATCCCTAGCCACGCCACGTGTCCATGTGGTTGGCTGGTCGCCTTTCTCGATGCTTCCCTAAGCTTCTAGTGTTCTTGTTGCCCAAAAAACATGTTAAATCGGCAACGTATTTTGACCTCCGTAGTGATTGATTTCTAACTAACGATGTCCTGGACTAGGGGGTACCAACCTAGTTGGTCCATTCTACCTCCTGAGCACTGTGTTGGTTTTCCCTTGAAAGGAAAGGGTGATGCAACAAAGTAGCGTAAGTATTTCCCTCAGTTTTTGAGAACCAAGGTATCAATCCAGTAGGAGGCTCCTCAAAAGTCCCTCATAGCTACACAAACAAACAAGAACCTCGCAACCAACGCGGTAAAGGGGTTGTCAATCCCTTCACGGTAACTTCCGAAAGTGAGATCTGATAGAGATAATAAGATAAGATAAATTATTTTAGTATTTTTATGATATAGATTGGAAAGTAAAAGATGCAAATAAAAGTAGATGGAAACTTATATGATAAAAGATAGACCCGGGGCCATAGGTTTCACTAGTGGCTTCTCTCAAGATAGCATAAGTATTACGGTGGGTGAACAAATTACTGTCGAGCAATTGATAGAAAAGTGCATAGTTATGAGATTATCTAGGCATGATCATGTATATAGGCATCACATCCGCAACAAGTAGATCAAAACGATTCTGCATCTACTACTATTACTCCACACATCGACCGACTCCTGCCTGCATCTAGAGTCTTAAGTTCATAAGAACAGAGTAACACATTAAGCAAGATGACATGATGTAGAGGGATAAACTCATGCAATATGACATAAACCCGATCTTTTTATCCTCGATGGCAACAATACAATACGTGCCTTGCTGCCCCTACTGTCACTGGGAAAGGACACCGCAAGATTGAACCCAAAGCTAAGCACTTCTCCCATTGCAAGAAAGATCAATCTAGTAGGCCAAACCAAATTGATAATTCGAAGAGACTTGCAAAGATAACCAATCACACATAAAAGAATTCAAAGGAGATTCAAATATTTCTCATAGATAAACTTGATCATCAACCCACAATTCATCGGATCTCGACAAACACACCGCAAAAAGAGTTACATTGAATAGATCTCCAAGAAGATCGAGGAGAACTTGGTATTGAGATTCAAAGATAGAGAAGAATCCATCTAGCTAATAACTATGGACTCGAAGGTCTGTGGTAAACTACTCACAACTCATAGGAGAGGCCTTGGAGATGATGTAGAGGCCCTCCATGGTAGATTCCCCCTCCGGCGGAGCGCCGACGAAGGGTCCAAGATGGGATCTCGCGGATACAGAAGGTTGCGGCGGTGGAAATAGTTTTTCGTGTTGCTCCTGGATGTTTTCGGGGTACGTGGATATATATAGGCGAAGGAGGTAAGTCAGGGGAGCCACGAGGGGCCCACGAGGGTGGGAGGCGCGCCTGCCCCCTAGGGCGCCCCGGGCACCCTCGTGGCCGCCTCGGTTACTTCTCGACATCCACTCCAAGTCTCCTGGATTGCGTTTGTTCCAAAAAGATCGCTCCCGAAGGTTTCATTCCGTTTGGACTCCGTTTGATATTCCTTTCCTTCGAAACACTGAAATAGGCAAAAAAAAACAGCAATTCGGGTTGGGCCTCTGGTTAGTAGGTTAGTCCCAAAAATGATACAAAAGTGTAAAGTAAACCCATAAACATCCAAAACGGGTAATATAATAGCATGGAAAAATAAAAAATTATAGATACGTTGGAGACGTATCAAGCATCCCCAAGCTTAATTCCTGCTCGTCCTCGAGTAGGTAAATGATAAAAAAACAGAATTTTTGATGTGGAATGCTATCTAGCATAATTCTCAATGTAATTTTCTTTATTGTTGCATGATTGTTCAGATCCAAATGATTCAAGATAAAAGTCCATAAAACATAAAAATAGTAATACTTCAAGCATACTAACAAGTAAGCATGTCTTATCAAAATAGCATAGCCAAAGAAAGCTTATCCCTACAAAATCATATAGTTAGGCCATGCTTCATTTTTATTACACAAAATACTCCCATCATGCACAACCCCGGTTCCAGCCAAGCAATTGGTTCATACTTTTAAACGCGCTTCGGCTTTTTCAACTCTTACGCAATACATGAGCGCAAGCCATGGACATAGCACTATATGTGGCATAGGGTGGTGGTTGTGAAGACAAAAAGGGAGAAGATAGTCTCACATCAACTAGGCGTATCAACGGGCTATGGAGATGCCCATTAATAGATATCAATGTGAGTGGGTAGGGATTGCCATGCAACGAATGCACTAGAGCTATAAATATATGAAATCTCATCAAAAGAAACTAAGTGGGTGTGCATCCAACTTGCTTGCTCACAAAGACCTAGGGCATTTTGAGGAAGCCCATCATTGGAATATACAAGCCACTACAATGAAAAATTCCCACTAGTATATGAAAGTGACAACATAGGAGACTCTCTATCATGAAGATCATGGTGCTACCTTGAAGCACAAGTGTGTAAAAGAGATAGTAGCATTGTCCCTTCTATCTTTTCTCTCATTTTTTTCTCTTTTTTTTCTTCTTTTTTTTTTATTTTGGTGGGCTTCTTTGGCCTCTTTTTTTGTATGGGCTTCTTTGGCCTCTTTTATGTTTATAAAGTCCGAAGTCTCATACCGACTTGAGGGGGAATCATGGTCTTCATCATCCTTGCCTCACTTGGGACAATGCTCTAATAATGAAGATCATCACACTTTTATTGATTTACAACTCAATACTTAGAACAAAATATGACTCTATGTGAATGCCTCCGGCGGTGTACCGGGATATGCAATGAAACAAGAGTGGCATGTATGAAAAATTATGAAGGTGGCCTTGCCACAAATACGATGTCAACTACATGATCATGCAAAGAGCAATGTGACAATGATGGGGCGTGTCATAATAAACAGAATGGTGGAAAGTTGCATGGCAATATATCTCGGAATGGCTATGGAAATGCCATAATAGGTAGGTATGGTGGCTGTTTTGAGGAAGGTAAATGGTGGGTGCATGATACCAGAGAAAGTTGCGCGGTATAATAGAGGCTAGCAATTGTGTAATGGTGAGAGTGCGTATAATCCATGGACTCACATTAGTCATAAAGAACTCATATACTTATTGCAAAAGTCTACTTGCCCTCGAAGCAAAGTACTACTATGCATGCTCCTAGGGGAAGGGTTGGTAGGAGTTAACCATCGCACGATCCCGACCTCCACTCATAAGGAAGACAATTAAAAGAGCATCCCATGCAACAAATTTGTCACACAACTTTTACCATACATGCATGCTACGGGATTTGCCAACCTTAACACAAGTATTTCTCAATTTCATAATTACCCAACTAGCATGACTCTAACATTACCACCTTTATATCTCAAAACAATTATCAAGCATCAAATTGATCATAGTGTTTAATGCACTTTCTATGATAGTTTTTCTTATACCCAACTTGGATGCTCATCATTCTAGGACCAAATTTATAACCATAGCAAATACCATGCTGTTATAAAAGACTCTCAAAATGATATAAGTGAAGCATGAGAGATCAACAATTTCTACAAAATCAAGCCACCGCCATGCTCTAAAAGATATAAGTGAAGCACATAGAGCAAAACTTGTCTAGCTCAAAAGATATAAGTGAAGCGCATAGAGTATTCTAATAAATTCCAAATCATGTGTGTCTCTCTCAAAAGGTGTGTACAGCAAGGATGATTGTGGTAATCTAAAAAGCAAAGACTCATATCATACAAGACGCTCCAAGCAAAACACATATCATGTGGCGAATAAAAATATAGCTCCAAGTAAAGTTACCGATAGACGAAGACGAAAGAGGGGATGCCTTACGGGGCATCCCCAAGCTTAGGCTTTTGGTTATCCTTGAATATCTTGGGGTGCCATGGTCATCCCAAAGCTTAGGCTCTTGCCATTCCTTATTCTATAGTCCATCAAATCTTTACCCAAAACTTGAAAACTTCACAACACAAAACTCAACAGGAAATCTCATAAGCTCCGTTAGTGCAAGAAAGAAAAAAACCACCACATAAGGTACTGTAATGAACTCATTCTTTATTTAAATTGGTGTTAAACCTACTGTATTCCAACTTCTATATGGTTCATACCCCCCGATACTAGCCATAGATGCATCAAAATAAGCAAACAACACACGAAAAACAGAATCTGTCAAAAACAGAATAGTCTGTAGAAATCTATAACTTTCGAATACTTCTGGAACTCTAAAAATCCTACCAAAATAGGAAGTCCTGGGAAATTTTTCTATTGATCTACTGCAAAACGAATCAACACAAAATCACGTTTCTGTGATTTATTAAAATTATTCTCGTGTGTGCAAAAGTTTCTGTTTTTCAGCAGAATCAAATTAACTATCACCGTAGGTTATCCTATAGGTTCTACTTGGCACAAACAGTAATTAAAACCTAAAACCACATATAAACAGAGGCTAGATGAAATATTTATTACTAAACAGAAGCAAAAAGCAAGAAACAAAAATAAAATTGGGTGGCCTCCCAACAAGCGCTATCGCTTAACGCCCCTAGCTAGGCATAAAAGCGAGAATAGATCTAAGTATTGCCATCTTTGACATTCAATTCATAAGTGGCATGCACAATGGATTCATAAGGTAATTTGACTTTATTTCTAGGGAAGTGTTCCATGCCTTTACTTAATGGAAACTGGAATCTAATATTCCCTTCCTTCATATCAATAATTGCACCAATCGTGCTAAGAAAAGGTATACCAAGAATAATAGGACATGAAAGATTCCAATCTATATCAAGACGATAAAATCTATGGGCACATAATTCCTATTTGCAACAATAAGAACATCATTGATGCTTCCCATAGGTTTCTTAATGGTAGAATCCGCGAGGTGCAAGTTTAAAGAGCAATCATCAAAATCATGGAAACCTAGCACATCACATAAAGTTTTCGGAATCGTGGAAACACTAGCACCCAAATCACACAAAGCATAGCATTCATGATCTTTAATTTTAATTTTTGTAATATGTTCCCACTCATCATAAAGTTTTCTAGGTATAGAAACTTCCAATTCAAGTTTTTCCTCATAAGATTGCATCAAGGCATCAACAATATGTTTCGTAAAAGCTTTATTTGGACTATAAGCATGAGGAGAATTCAACACGGATTGCAACAAGGAAATAAAATCTATTAAAGAACAATTATCATAATTAAATTCCTTGAAATCCATAATAGTGGGTTCAATTCTATGTAAAGTTTTGACCTCTCCAATCCCACTTTTACCAAATTTAGCATCAAGATCTAAAAACTCCGAATCATTGGGACGCCTTTTAACTAAAGTTGACTCATCTCAAGTCCCATCATTATCAAGATTCATATTGCAAAATAAAGATTTAATAGGGGACACATCAATAACTTTTAGATCTTCATCATTATTTTCATGGAAACTAGAAGAACACGCTTTTATAAAGCAATCTTTCTTAGCATGCATCCCAGCGGTTCTTTCTTTGCACTCATCAATGGAAATTATCATGGCTTTGAGAGACTCATTGATATCATGCTTAGGTGGAATAGATCTAAGTTTCAAAGAATCAACATCAAGCGAAAGTCTATCAATGTTCCTAGCCAATTCATCAACTTTAAGCAATTTTTCTTCAAGTAAAGCATTAAAATTCTTTTGAGAGATCATAAATTCTTTAACACTATTCTGACAATCAGAGGACATCTTATTAAAATTTCCATAAGAGTTATTGTAGAAATTACCATAGTTATTAGAGGAATTACTAGGAAACGATCTAGGATTAAAGTTTCCTCTATAAGCATTGTTACCAAAATTATTCCTACCAACAAAATTCACATCCATAGATTCATTATTATTCTCAATCAAAGTAGACAAAGGCATATCATTGGGATCAATAGGAGCACTCTTAGTAGCAAAAAATTTCATAAGTTCATCCATCTTTCCACTCAAAACATTAATTTCTTCTATAGCATGAACCTTTCTACTAGTAGTTCTTTTGGTGTGCCATTGAGAATAATTTACCATAATGTTATCAAGGAGTTTAGTAGCTTCTCCCAATGTGCTTTCCATAAAAGTGCCTCCCGCGGCCGAATCTAAAAGATTTCTAGAAACAAAATTCAATCCGGCATAAATTTTTTGTATAATCATCCATAAATTCAAACCATGAGTAGGGCAATTGCGAATCATTAATTTCATTCTTTCCCAAGATTGGGCAACATGCTCATGATCAAGTTGTTTAAAATTTATAATATCGTTTCTAAGAGAGATGATCTTAGCGGGAGGAAAATACTTAGAGATAAAAGCATCTTTGCACTTATTCCATGAATCAATACTATTTTTAGGCAAAGACAAAAACCAAGTTTTAGCACGATCTCCAAGTGAAAACGGAAATAACTTCAATTTAGCAATATCATTATCTGTATCTTTATTTTTCTTCATATCACACAAATCAACAAAATTGTTTAGATGAGTAGCGGCATCTTCACTAGGAAGGCCGGAGAATTGATCTTTCATAACAAGATTCAACAAAGCAGCATTGATTTCATAAGATTCAGCATCATTAAGAGGAGCAATCGGAGTGCTAAGGAAATCATTATTGTTGGTATTGGAAAAGTCACACAATTTGGTATTATCTTGTGCCATCGTGACAAGCAATCCAACACACAAGCACACAAAAGGCAAGAGAGAGAGAGAGGCAAACGGAAAAGAGAGGGCAAACAAAACGGCAAGGGTGAAGTGGGGGAGAGGAAAACGAGAGGCAAATGGCAAATAATGTAATGCGAGGGAGATGAGTTTGTGATGGGTACTTGGTATGTCTTGACTTGAGCGAATACCTCCCCAGCAACGGCGCCAGAAATCCTTCTTGCTACCTCTTGAGCACTGCGTTGCTTTTCCCTTGAAGAGGAAAGGGTGATGCAGCAAAGTAGCATAAGTATTTCCCTCAGTTTTTGAGAACCAAGGTATCAATCCAGTAGGAGGCTCCTCAAAAGTCCCTCGTATCTACACAAACAAACAAGAACCTCACAACCAACGCGATAAAGGGGTTGTCAATCCCTTCACGGTAACTTGCGAAAGTGAGATCTGATAGAGATAATAAGATAAGATAAATATTTTTAGTATTTTTATGATGTAGATTGGAAAGTAAAAGATGCAAATAAAAGTAGATGGAAACTTATATGATAAAAGATAGACCCAGGGGCCATAGGTTTCACTAGTGGCTTCTCTCAAGATAGCATAAGTATTACGGTGGGTGAACAAATTACTGTCAAGCAATTGATAGAAAAGTGCATAGTTATGAGATTATCTAGGCATGATCATGTATATAGGCATCACGTCTGCAACAAGTAGATCAAAACGATTCTGCATCTACTACTATTACTCCACACATCGACCGACTCCTGCCTGCATCTAGAGTATTAAGTTCATAAGAACAGAGTAACACATTAAGCAAGATGACATGATGTAGAGGGATAAAATCATGCAATATGACATAAATCCCATCGTTTTTTCCTCGATGGCAACAATACAATACGTCCCTTGCTGCCCCTGCTATCACTGGGAAAGGACACTGAGGGAGTCCTGGACTAGGGGGTGTCCCGATAGCCGGACTATCATCATCGGCCGGACTCCAAGACCATGAAGATACAAGATTGAAGACTTCGTCCCGTGTCCGGATGGGACTTTCCTTGGCGTGGAAGGCAAGCTTGGCGATACAGATATGTAGATCTCCTACCATTGTAACCGACTCTGTGTAACCCTAGCCCTCTCCGGTGTCTATATAAACCAGAGGGTTTTAGTCCGTAGGACAAACAACCATTACAACAATCATACCATAGGCTAGCTTCTAGGGTTTAGCCTCCTTGATCTCATGGTAGATCCACTCTTGTACTACCCATATCATCAATATCAATCAAGCAGGAGTAGGGTTTTACCTCCACCGAGAGGGCCCGAACCTGGGTAAAAACATCGTGTCCCTTGTCTCCTGTTACCATCCGCCTAGACGCACAGTTCGGGACCCCCTACCCGAGATCCGCCGGTTTTGACACCGACATTGGTGCTTTCATTGAGAGTTCCTCTGTGTCGTCACCGATAGGCTTGATGGCTTCTTCAATCAACAACAACGCCGTCCAGGGTGAGACTTTTCTCCCCGAACAGATCTTCGTGTTTGACGGCTTTGCACTGCGGGCTAATTCACTTGGCCATCTGGAGCAGATCGAAAGCTATGCCCCCGGCCATCAGGTCAGGTTTGGAAGCCTAAACTTCGCGGCTGACATCCGCGGAGACTTGGTCTTCGATGAATTCAAGCCACAGCCGAGCGTGCCGCACTGTCACAATGGGCATGATTTAGCTCTGCCGCCGGACAGTACTTTGGAGGCCGCACACGAATCCGCTCCGACCCATAGTTCGGAGCCGACCGCGCAGATCGAGGACCGGTGGCTGGACACCACCTCGGGGGCTGCAACTTCTACGGTGATGGAGCCGAATACTGACCTTGTCCCTTGCAAATCCCGTGACTCCGAGGTGCCGGACTCCTTGCCGGACTCCGAACCGTCGGCGCCCCTACCAATCGAATCCGATTGGGTGCCGATCATGGAGTTCACCACTGCGGACATCTTTCAGCACTCACCCTTTGGCGACATCCTGAATTCGCTAAAGTATCTCTCGTTATCAGGAGAGCCCTGGCCGGACTGCGGTCAGGATGGTTGGGACGCGGACGATGAAGAAATTCAAAACCCACCCACCACCCAGTTTGTAGCCACTGTCGACGATCTAACCGACATGCTAGACTACGACTCCGAAGACATCGGCGGTATGGACGATGATGCCCGAGACGATCAAGAACCAGCGCCTACCGAGCACTGGAAGCCCACCTCAACTCAGGATGTATATATGGTGGACACCCCAAAAGGGAGCGATAACGAGGAGCAACGGGACACGGCGAAGGATAATTCCCCCGAAAAACAACCAAAATGGCGACGCAAGCGCCGCCCCAAGTCCCGCCTCGATAACAACAACACCCATAATGACCCAGCCATAGAGCAGGGCAAACCAGTGGGCGACGAACATGCAACCAAGCAACCATCCGAGCAGGATGAATCGGATAATCAATCCATCCCCAGCGAAAACAACAGTCCAGACGATCTCACGCCGGACACACCACCGGAGCACAAGAACCTTCGAAAAAGGCTTATCGCCACTGCAAGAAGTTTGAAGAAGGAGAAACGGAAACTCAAAATAGCGGAAGACATATTCAGAATGAGGTGGAGCAAAGTACTCAAGACCGCGGACAAATATGGCAATAGCCACCAAACAAAGAGCTACCCGAAGCGCAAGCTACTGCCAGAATTCAACGAGGCCGTAGAGCCCCCACAATCAAAAAGCAAAGAGGCCGCCTGACCGGATAGGCGACCAGATGACAGGCCAAGAGCGGCAAGCGGCGCCGCACATAAGCCGGCACATGACACGCATAAAGACCCTCGCAAAACAGATGGCCCGGTCAGGTCCATTTATGGGCCAAAGAAGAGGGCCCCAGGAAGGAACACAACACGCCGAGTGTTCAAAGATAACGGCACACCTAAATACAGGGGCGCCGCACACCCACTATGTTTCACCAATGAGGTGCTGGATCATGAATTCCCAGCGGGGTTCAAGCCCGTAAACATAGAGGCATACGACGGAACAACAGACCCCGGAGTCTGGATTGAGGATTACATCCTGCACATACACATGGCTAGAGGAGATGATCTCCACGCCATAAAATACCTACCCCTCAAGCTCAAAGGGCCAGCTCGGCATTGGCTCAAAAGCCTCCCAGAAAATACCATTGGAAGTTGGGAGGATCTCGAGGACGCGTTTAGAGAAAATTTTCAGGGGACTTATGTCTGCCCTCCGGATGCAGACGATTTAAGTCACATAACTCAACAGCCCGGAGAGTCAGCGTGCAAATTCTGGAACAGGTTCCTTACCAAAAAGAACCAAATAGTCGACTGTCCGGACGCCGAAGCCTTAGCAGCTTTTAAACATAATGTCCGAGAAGAATGGCTCGCCAGACACCTCGGCCAAGAGAAGCCGAGAACAATGGCCGCGCTAACAAGCCTCATGACCCGCTTTTGCGTGGGGGAAGACAGCTGGCTAGCAAGATGCAGCACTAGCGACCCGAGTACATCCGAGATAAGAGATGGAAACGGAAAATCACGGCACAGAAAGGACCAGCGCCGAAGTAAAGAAAAAATCCCAAAGAACACGGCGGTCAACGCCGGATTCAAAAGCTCGCGGCCAAACAATAAAACACTGCCTCTTAAGGACAACAATGACGAGCTATCCAACCTCAACAAAATTTTGGATCGGATATGTCAAATCCATAGTACTTCCGGGAGGCCTGCAAACCACACCCACCGAGATTGTTGGGTTTTCAAACAGTCCGGCCGACTCAAAACCGAATGCAAGGGGCTCGACGCACCAAGCGAGGATGACGACGAACCCCAGAAGCAGAGCACCGGAAAACAAAAGACTTTCCCACAAGAAGTCAAAACAGTAAACTCACTTCATGTGATAATACAGAAAAACAGTGCGGCACCCGCCAAAGTAGGTGTCGCACGGTCCACCCCAGCGGAACCTCGAGATTGGATGTCAAAACCAATTACTTTCGATCACTTGGACTATTCCAGAAGTATTCAAAGCGCAGGATGGACTGCTCTGATATTGGATCCTATAATCGATGGACTACAATTTACACAAGTCCTAATGGATGGCGGCAGTGATTTAAACCTGCTATATCCGGACACAATCCGCAAGTTGGGGATAAACCGTACTAAAATTCACCATAGCCGCACTTCCTTCAAAGGAGTGACGCCAGGCCCTTACGCCAAGTGCACGAGCTCCTTACTACTAGAAGTTGTGTTCGGGTCACCCGGCAACTTCCGACGCGAAAAGCTAATCTTTCGTGTCGCCCCATTCAAAAGTAGCCATCAAGCACTATTGGGACGTGAAGCTTTTGTCTGCTTTAACGCAATACCACACTACGCGTCTCTTACACTTAAAATGCCCGGTCCACGCGGCATCATCTCATTAAGAGGTCATTCAAGACCCCGGACACGGCTAGACGAGTCCGGCATAAATAAGCTAGGGGCTCCCTAGCCGCACACCCCTTTACAAGGGGCTATGCGTATGAGCAATAAAAAGCTAATAAAAGCTCAGCTTTATTCATTCATTCATATTTCGATTTTTAATACATTTTTTGCATGATTTCTTTTCAAACTAAGTTCCTCTCTTTTACAGATGAACAGTGTGTTACACCCGTCCAGGATACAGCACAACAGAGACACAGGCGCAGACGTGCAGTAGGGACCCGTTGCAAGGATTCTTTTCAGATTAAGACCCTGCGTAAACCTTTTTTACTGTCTCTTGTTGCTATACATCCCCTGGTTTCTCATCATAACCAGAGAGGAGGCTGACGTTTTGGCATCGGCTGCGTCAGAGGAACTTGCGTGTACCTGGACACTAGGGGCTTAGGGCATTGATATGCCCATCATCATAAAGACCGAACACCTCAGGGAGTGTTCGGCGTCTCGAGTTAGGCCTTATATGCATCAGCTCCGAATCATGTCTTTGGTCAAATGTTGGGTTTGCCCGGCTCCTGTGTTTTGCTGCCTTACATTCCGTATCATCAGCTAACGCGGCACCAGGAGAACTACTGCGATTGTGCCCCGGTTCGGCCGGGTGAGCACCTCAGTAGAGAAAGCCGAAAACCAACTGTCATGATGTAGCGAGAGACTGGTCAACCACTCGATCGACCTCTGGAATGTTTAGAATTCCTCCGCTTTGACAAAGGACCGCTTCCTGGTCAGGCATACACGCGCCCCAAATATGGAGAGCGCGGTGCCCCTAGGGGCTATATCGTAGCCCCACCCTCGAACTCCTATGGCTAAGTGAAAGTGATAAAGCATTATAATCCGGTTGCCTCGTTTGCTACGCTACCACCTCCTTCACAGGACCAAGACGTTGGATTAAGTGTGAAAATGCGCTATTTCGCAAACACCCTCGCACTATGTGCGTGGGGGCTGAAGCCGAAGACTGCCATCTTTCAGGTTATACACAAGTATACATTAACGGCCGCACAGGAGATATTTCAATACTTGAACGCACAAGTATAAAAAGCGCATATATTATAAAACATCGTTTTGTAAACCATAAAGTTCATTTGAACATGAGATTTTTTGAGCACTGCGACTCTATTACACGAGCACCACACAGAACTTCCCCAAAATAGTGCTCGGCGGGTAACTGGCTCTCGTCCGAACCCTGGGTCACAACAGCGGTGGCATCCATCTCCGTCCAGTATGTCTTCACACGGGCGAGGGCCATCCGGGCACCCTCTATGCAGGCCGACCGCTTCATCGCCTTGATATGCGGCACCGCCCCAAGGAATTTCTGCAATAAGCCAAAATAACTATTTGGCTTGGGCCTATCCGGCCAGACATGAGCCATGATATCCGTCATGGCAAGTCCGGATAGTCTATTCAGCTCAGCCCACTCGTCCAACCGATCGGTCAGCGGAAGTGAACGCTCCGGACTATGGAATTGAGACCAAAAAAGCTCTTCCGTCTTGTGATCCTTTTGACTTCGGAAGTGCACAACAGCATCTGCCGCACTCGCCGCTAAGTCCATATAAGGATCCTCCAGACCCCATAGCTGGCCAAGCTGAGCGTACTTCGGATCTGTAAACCTCCTGCGCAGCAGAAAGGGCTTGCCAGCCACAATATCTCCGGCCTGGCGCAGCTCGTCCTTTATAGCCCTCATTGCAGAACAGGCATCCTTGGCTTCAGCGGTAGCCTTCCTCAGGCCTTCTTGCTCCGCTAGGCGTTCTTTTTCAAGAACCTCATTGCGATCGGTAGCATCTTTCAACTTCACGGCCATTTCGGCCATCTCCTCCCTGCTTCGGCAGTGAGCAGCCCTTTCGGCTTCTAGCTCTTCGACCGCCCTCGAGGCAGCCGCATCACTTCTTCTGGCCTGCTCCTTGGCTCGAGCAAGTTCTGCCCGAAGACTCTCCACAGTAGCGGCACCATCTGCATTAAAGCACACATGTTGTAAGGAGTGGGCTTTGGCTCCCTTACTAGGTGACCACGGAGAAAAAACCTACCTTGTGACTCGTCAAGTCGCTTATTGACCAGTGCGATGTCCGCATCCGCGACGTCAAGTTGCCGCTTTAGTTCGGCAACCCCATCAGTCCGGCTGGCCATCGGACTATTAGCCACTTGTATAGGAAAGGCGAAATTAAATAACTACGATTTTGATCCTTGGCACGCTGTCGCTCTCGACAACCTACCGAGTCCCAGGGGCTACTATCTACACAGGGCGCACTTTATGTGTAAAACTGTCAACAGGTATGCCATTTTTACGTACCTCAAACCCCGCCAGCAAGCTTCTGACGGCATCATGCAACCCGCCATCGGCGGACGAAATTCTTCCAATCACCATACTCATCAACGTACGGTGACCTTCTGAGATAGACGCCCTCTCAAGCAGACTCTTCAGGTCCCCTGGCCGCACACCAGCTGGTGCCGAACTCTCCGGCCTCGCCGGACTCGGGGATACCCTCCGCGATGACACCTCAGGTTCGTCCGCCCCGCCTGATGGTGCGGCGGATGGAGGCGTCTCGCTCTCCACCATCTCCAGACGAAGGTCCCCCGAAGACGAGCTCATCTGAGAAGGACGGAGATCCGAACTACAAGGTAAAAACTTCGGTTATCCTCAGAAGCAAACATAGGGATGTCTCTTATTATAGAACCCCCCTTTTTCTACTTACGGCTCGCTGGAGGGCTGATTCCTTAGGGGAGATAGTGCGGCCGGGGCCTCCCCGGACGCAGGACCCTCTGGTGAAGATCTCTTCCCCCGCTTCGAGGCCTTGGCCCCCGGGTTTTCGGAAGTGGTCCTCTTCTCCCCTTGGAAGGAGGGATTCTCGATTCCCCCTTTCTCCAAAGCCTCCTTGATAGAGGCGGTGGTGTCTCTGTTCTCCCCTCCGCCTTCCTCTAAAGGCGCAACCTTCAGCATCCTAACCAGCACGGGATCCGACACGGTCTCCGGGAGGGGGGCCGAACACCATATCAGTTTCGCTTGCGCTATCCACTCCTATTCAAGATACGATGGTTTAAAAGGCAAATTCAAGAAGACGTAAACCAACGGTGTGTTCAGACGCAGGGCCACTTACCTGAGTATCCGGGCGATTGCAGCTTAGGCCGAAATCCTCGGTCAATTCCGGACACATCTCTTGTGATCCGAAGAACAACTTATACATCTCAATGGGTGTCGTACCCATGAAGTGTTGGAGAGCTCGCGGCCCCTCGGGATTGAACTCCCACAGACGGAGGAGGCGACGCTTGCAGGGCAGGAGGCGCCGAATCAGCATAACCTGCATCACCATCACCAGACTGATCTCCCTCTCTTGGAGGTCTCGAATCCGGCCCTGCAGTAGGGGCACGTCCTTTGACGGCCCCCAGTTGAGCCCTTGGTTGACCCACGACATCAGCCGCTGTGGAGGGCCCGAGCGAAAGATGGGCAGCGGCTTCTGCTTGCTGCCCCTAGGAGCGGTAATATAGAACCACTCCTGTTGCCACAAGCCGAGCTCCTCCTGGAAAGAGCCCTTGGGCCATGGAGCATCGGCCCTTCTGCTTATAACCGCCTCGCCGCACTCAGCTTGATGCCCCTCGATCATCTTCGGCTCCACGTTGAAGGTCTTGAGCCACAAACCGAAGTGGGGAGTAGTGCGGAGGAAGGCTTCGCAGACGACGATGAATGATGTGATGTGGAGGATAGACTCCGGAGCCAGGTCATGGAATTCCAACCCGTAGTAAAACATGAGCCCTCTCACAAAAGGATCCATCAGGAAGCCTAAACCCCGACGGAGGTGGGACACAAACACGAAGTTTTCTCCGGGCTCGGGGGTGGGAATGACCTGCCCTTTGGTGGGCAACCTATGCGAAATCTCGTAAGTCAGGTACTTGGCTTCTCGCAGCTTTAGCACGTCCTCTTCCGTGACGGAGGAGGGCATCCACCGGCCTTGTAGGTTGGAGCCGGACATTGTTGAAGGTCCGAGGCGCTCGAATCTAGGGCTCTGGGTGTTGGAACTCAGGGCGAGGAGTAGATTCGATTGAGGATTGAAGAAAAGAAACGAGCCTTGGTCCCATTATAAGGAGGGAGAATACTGAGAGCCGTCCCCGTGACCGTTCGGGACTCGCCTCCGATAGAGGGGGCGTGGCAACGGGCACGGTTGGGTTACCCACGTCCATATTGATGGGAATCCCGGAATAAGGGGAACACGATCTCTGCTTCGACAAGACGTGCCAAGGAAACCGCTTCGCTAAACGCGCCGAGGTGGTATAATAAAAAATGATTCAAGTAAAGGCTTGGTGGTGGCATGACGTCGTGCCACAAAATACGTCAGCAGATTGAACTTGTGTATATATTATTCTCTCTACGGTGGAGTGTGGAATTTATTTTGCAGAGCCGGACACTATCCTGGTGTTCACAATCTTCTATGAATTATTCGGAGGAGGAACCCATCTTGCAATGCCGAACAATATGCGCGCCGGACTCATCGTCATTGAAGCCTGGTTCAGGGGCTACTGAGGGAGTCCTGGAGTAGGGGGTGTCTGGATAGCCAGACTATCATCATCGGCCGGACTCCAAGACCATGAAGATACAAGATTGAAGACTTCGTCCCGTGTCCGGATGGGACTTTCCTTGGCGTGGAAGGCAATCTTGGCGATACGGATATGTAGATCTCCTACCATTGTAACCGACTCTGTGTAACCCTAGCCCTCTCCGGTGTCTATATAAACCGGAGGGTTTTAGTCCGTAGGATGAACAACCATTACAACAATCATACCATAGGCTAGCTTCTAGGGTTTATCCTCCTTGATCTCGTGGTAGATCCACTCTTGTACTACCCATATCATCAATATCAATCAAGCAGGAGTAGGGTTTTACCTCCATCGAGAGGGCCCGAACCTGGGTAAAAACATCGTGTCCCTTGTCTCCTGTTACCATCCGCCTAGAAGCACAGTTCGGGACCCCCTACCCGAGATCCGCTGGTTTGACACCGACAGACACCACAAGATTGAACCCAAAGCTAAGCACTTCTCCCATTGGAAGAAAGATCAATCTAGTAGGCCAAACCAAACTGATAATTCGAAGAGACTTGCAAAGATAACCAATCACACATAAAAGAATTCAGAGGAGATTCAAATATTTCTCATAGATAAACTTGATCATAAACCCACAATTTATCGGATCTTGACAAACACACCGCAAAAAGAGTTACATCGAATAGATCTCCAAGAAGATCGAGTGGAACTTGGTATTGAGATTCAAAGGGAGAGAAGAAGCCATCTAGCTAATAACTATGGACCCGAAGGTCTGTGGTAAACTACTCACAACTCATCGGAGAGGCCTTGGAGATGATGTAGATTCCCTCCATGGTCAATTCCCCCTCTGGCGGAGCGCCGGCGAAGGCTCCAAGATAGGATCTCGCGGATACAGAAGGTTGCAGCGGTGGAAATAGTTTTTCGTGGTGCTCCTGGATGTTTTTGGGGTACGTGGATATATATAGGAGAAGGAGGTAGGTCAGGGGTGCCATGAGAGGCCCACGAGGGTGCGGGGAGCGCCGGGCACCCTCGTGGCTTCCTCGGTTACTTCTTGACGTCCACTCCAAGTCTCCTGGATTGTGTTTGTTCCAAAAAGATTGCTCCCGAAGGTTTCATTCCGTGTGGACTCTGTTTGATATTCATTTCCTTCGAAACACTGAAATAGGCAAAAAAAATAGCAATTCGGGCTGGGCCTCCGGTTAGTAGGTTAGTCCCAAAAATGATATAAAAGTGTAAAGTAAAGCCCATAAACATCCAAAACGGGTAATATAATAGCATGGAACAATAAAAATTTATAGATACGTTGGAGACGTGTCAGCCCACAGTCCATGGGCTGAGTCTATGGCCCACCGTTCTCACCAGGAAGGAATCCAAAAGCCTCACACTTCGGCGTGATCAAGATGGATTGTGCCAAAGACTTGACGTGTACTCCAAGGACTACATCGGCCGCCGATATGTGTATCCCTAGATTAGCAACCAACCATGTGTAACCCTAGGTACCTCCCACTGTCTATATAAGATGAGGGGTTTAGTATGTAGAGAGCACGATCACAACTACAATCACCTAGCCTTAGGGTTAAAACACGACTCTCGATCTTGAGGTAGATCAAAGCTTGTACTCGATACATCATCATCAATACAATCAAAGCAGGATTTAGGGTATTACCTCTTCTAGAGGGCCCGAACTTGGGTAAATATTGTCCCATTCATCTCTTGTTACCCATAGATTCAAGATCCACAGCTTGGGACCCCCTACCCCGAGGTCTGCCAGTTTTAGTACCGACACCTACGAAACAAAAAATAAGCTGAAAACAGGAACTGATATTGGGCGCTAGATTAATAGGTTAGTCCCAAAAAATAATCTAAATTTCTATAAGAAGTATATAAAAACGATAGAATAATAACATTTAACAATCGAAATATATTGATACGTTTGAGATGTACCATCATCCCCAAGCTTAATTCCTGCTCGTCCTCGAGTAGGTAAATGATAAACAAATATAATTTTTTATGTTGAATGCTACCTAGCATGATCTTGATTAATCATAGTGGTGTGAACTTAGTACATAAGTGTTCAAAGCAATAATTTTATAATTGATAACAAGCAAGTAACTTCAAAAAAGTGTAAACAAGATAACTATTGCTTTTCATGGATTAATGCTTCCATGTAATACCAACTAATACTCATGATGTCATATACATGGCCCCAATCACTCAAGGCTTTATCATATTCAAACATCTCCCCATAACACACAACCTAGAGCTTCACCCAAGCAACCGAATCTGTGACAAGCCCTTTTCAAATAGAACTTTTGCTTAATGCTCAATTCACAAGCCTTGGCCTTCGCACTTAGGATGGCAAAGAGAATGATGATGAGGATTTAATTGAGAAGACAAAAACATAAGAAATTCTCACATCAATGCCACTTGATCGTTAGGCAATAAACACGCCTTACGATCGATGTCAATGTGAGGAGTAGGGATTTCCATGCAATGGATCCACTCGATAAATAAGTGTATGAAAGCTCTCCTAATGCAGCTAAGTGGGTGTGCATCCAAGTTGCCTGCTCAATGAAGACCTCGAGTATTTGAGGAAGCTCGTCATAGTAATATGCAAGTCAAGTTCTATAATGTGAAAATCCCACTAGCATATGAGAATGAATAACATGAAAACTCTATATACAAAATATATGGCGCTACTTTGAAGCACAAGTATGTTAAAGGATAGTACCGCACTCCATCTCTTCTCTCATTTTTTTATCAACTCCTTTTGGCCTCTCCTTTTATATATCCTCACATGTAGGGGTACACTCTGGAATGCATCACACTCTTATGTTACTTACAACTCATAATACCAAACTAAATGATGACTAATGCCTCTGGCAGCATACCACACTACAAAAAAAGACACATCCGTGACATTTTGGGCTGAATGAACTTTTTTCCTGTCATACTTATGACACTTCTATGACGATAATTGTGACAAAACCCGGTATCATCATACATGTGGTGGGCTCCTACTTCTATGACAAAAAATCATGACAGAAAATGGGCTTTTCGTCCTGGGCGGGCTAGAGACGCAGCTGCATGACATTCTTTGGGCCGTCCATGACGGAAAAAACCGTGGTAGAAGTAAGGGCAAGGAAAATTTCGGCGAGTTCCTGGTTACGGTGGGTGGTCGGGGGCCGAGCGATGCATGTTTCTCTCGTACACGTACGCGCGTGTGTGCAAGGCGTTGGGCTGTAATAGAACCCGAGCGAGGCATTGGGCTCTAACTGAACCTGAGCGATTGCACTAGCTACGTTACTGAACCCAAGCGATTGCACTGCAGGCTACGCGTTACTGAACCCGAGCGATAGACCGATGGCTGTTAACTGAACCCGATCGAGCGATTCCTTCGCTACTGCTGCTAACTGAAGCCGACCGATGCTTCCTCTAGATGAACAGTGAGCATTGCGGGGGGGGGGGGGGGGAGGGGGGGTTGGATGAACAGTTCCCGGTGGGGGTGGATGAACAAGACCCCGTGGTGTTGCCTCTAGATGAACAGGACCCCGATCGATTGAGCCGGTTGGGGCTGGATGAACAGGACCTCATGGAGGGTTGGATGAATAGGACGGTCCCGTGGAGGGATGGATGAACAGTAGATGGTGGAGGGGTGGATGAACAGTAGCCCGTGGAGGGGTGGTTGAACAGGAGCCCGTGGAGAGGGCTGGTTGAACAGTAGCCGGTGGAGTAGCACGCAGTGGAGGCTGGATGAACAGGAGCCCCGTGGATGAACAGTCGCGGGTGGAGGCTGGAGGAGGTCGACGGTGGATGAACAGTAGCCTGTGGAGGCTGGAGAAGGTCGACGGTGGAGATGAACAGTATCCCATGGAGTCCCATTTTGCGGTACGCCACACCCCTCCCGATGAGCAGGACCCCCGTTTCGACCGTAGCGCTCCAACACAAGTCCGTTTCCTCTGTTTTGCGGTACGCCACACCCCTCCCGATCAACAGGACCCTGTTTCGACCGTAGAAGGTCCAACACAAGTCCGTTTCCTCCGTTTTGCGGTACGCAAGACCCCTCTCGATGAACAGGATCCCATTTTGAACGTGGCTGGTCGAACACAAGGCCGTTTCCTCCATTCTGCGGCACGCCAGGCCTCGTTTCCATCAGCTGTTCCATCCAAGCCCTCTCGATGAACACGACGACGCATTCCGTTCCGACCCAGCCGGTTGGCTCCCCATGAACACGACGACGACGCAGTTTCTTCATTCGGACCCAGCCATGTACACGAGCCCTGGCCGTACATATGCGCGAGTAGGAGTTCGAGACCCTGCCCGTATGTACGTATGTGGCCGTATTTTCTTTCTTGCACACTGGCCGCTGTACGTATGTGTACATGCTACGTGCGTGCCTCTACTACGACAAGTGCGCGCCTCTACATCGACCAGCATGTATGTACACGTTCGCGACCAGAATGACAACGCTATGTACGCTTCGACCAGGTGGGTCCCGACTGTCAGGCATTTCCTTGAGTGCGAAGATGTAGATGGTGGGTCCCAGCAGTCAGGGGGGCGAATCATTTTTTTGGCTCGAACTCACTTCCTTGCGTGCGAAGATGTAGCTGGTGGGTCCCAGCAGTCAGGGGGAAACCTTTTTTTCACGAAATACGGTGGTCCGTCCTGTGGGTCCCTACTATCAGGTGGAGGAATAATTATTTTGCGCGTAATAAGGAGGCACTTCCTTGCGGCTGCCGTGGACCCAGCTGTTAGCCTCTCCACGTACAGTACTCTTCCGATGGAAGTCGTCCTTGACCATGTTGACCACAACACGGAGCCGGGGAAGACGCGACAGTGGAAGCCCGCGTGGAGAGGAGTACAAAGGTTCACTGGTTCAGCTGCGGTGTGAGGCTGACGTTGCTGCAGGGCTTGGCTAGTGGTGGGAATAGTAGGGGGCGGTGAGGCCTCCGCCACAGAACAACCGACCATAGGAGGCAGGAGCATGCAGCATGACCGGCGCTACTTTCGGCGGCTGGAGCACGAAGACTAGAGGTTGAAGAAGCACTACGACCATTGGATGGACATCATATGGTCACTGGAGCTAGAATCGTTCATATTGACTAAGTTAACAAAGCCCTCTGTCCCCGTCAACTTAGTAGGCCCACAAGTCAGCCTCCCACCAAGGTGAGTCCCAGCTAGCAGGGAGAGTATTCATTTTTTTGTGCGTAATAAGGAGGCACTTCCGGTGGATCCGAGCTGACAGCAGGGGGGACATTTTTTCGCGAAATACAGAGGCCCTTCCGATGGGTCCCAGCTATCAGGTGGAGGAATCATTATTTTGCGCGTAATAGGGAGGCATTTCCCTGTGTGGGCCCCTACTGTCAGCCTCTTCCGATGGCTGTTGTTTGTTGACCATGTTGACCTCGCCGCGCTGAGAGCACAAACGCGGGGGACGAGGGTGAGGCCCAGGAAGAGAACCACCCGGAGCCGGCAAAGCCACCGCAGCGGATGCCCACGCTGAGGGGAGTACGAGCGCTGACTGGTCGGTTCCGGGGTGAGGCTGACGTCGGTGGAAAACAACAGGATGTGTGGGTGGTTAGAGGGATGGCCTGGCGGCAGCACATCCAGCCATGGGAGAAGGGAGCAGGCAGTCTCGCCGGCGCTGCTTTGGGCGGCTAGAGCAGGAAGATCAGAGATTGAAGAAGCACAGCGGCCGTTGGATGGACATCCAACAGTCAGTGCTATGTGTTGACTAAGTTGACAAAGCCTTGCGTACGCGTCAAAAAAAATTTAGGCCAGTGTCATCGTCAACCTAGTAGGCCCAGAAGTCAGCCTCCAAATCTGTGGAAAACAGCATACAACCCATTAACCATTATTTTCAATAATTTACATCCCATTTGCTAATAATTAAGGATATTTGAAGCCCATATTCTTTTTATTAGCATTACAGACCATATATTCCGGGCACTGCTAAAAAATTCAAAGAAATTTTGCATATTTCGATGGGGTACGAACTCTTTTAATCACGGAATTTCGAGTCACATTAAAAATAATTTTCAAAAAATTATATCAAAATAAAATTCAAAAAACAATTCTCCACAAAAAAATGAATGAAATTTAGAATCTTAACTAGCAAGATGCCCGTTCTTTGCACGGAAGATGAAGATGCATTTGTATGAGTAGTTTATCTTGTGGGAGAAAAGATGATATTTTAATGTAATTGCCAGTTGGCTTTGGTTTTTATAAGAGTAGAGAGTAGAGAAATCCTGAAAAAAATGATATTTTAATGCAATTGCCGGTTGGCTTTGGTTTAAAAATTTACAGCCCATTTCTTACAACTTATAGGCCATTTTCTGGGGAAGCCCATTTCTTACTACTTACATCCCTCCTCGTCTTGAAAGATTTGCAGCCCAGCAGGGCTGAGAAAAGCAAGTATGCCTCGGTTTTGGTATTCTCCAAAAAAAGGAACTTGGCTAGCCATTTCTAGAAAGAAAAAATATATCAGCTAGGCTCGTCATGTGCTTAATAAAAGCGTAAGTCGGGCCATAGCCCCCGCACAGCGCGCAGTTGAGCTCTGTGTCTGAAACTAAAAAACAACTGGGCGAGCTGCTGGGTCCCTGGTGTTATCCGCTCGTTGTGTAATTTTCTCGTTTATTGACTACATTGACAATGGCGTGGGACCTAGTTGTCAAACAATTAGGAGGAAGTATTTTTTTGGCTTGTAATAATGAGGCACCTGCTTGCCAAATGCAATGACCCTGGTGGGTCCCTACTATCAGCCTCTCCACGTACAGTCATCTACTCATTCCTCTTGGTTGTTGACCATGTTGACAATGCTAGACGGCAGCAGGCACAACGAGTGAACCAAGGCGGAGAACGACGGCGAGGCCTCGGACGGGAACAAACAGCAGCCATGGAAGATGCGGCAGTGTAGTGGCAGGTGGAGGGGAGTACGAGGGCAACAACATGCAACTCAAGCATACAAATGGTACAAAAAGCCCAAGGATTAATTGTTCATCAAAATTTTTAGACAAAACCCAGATTGAACATGACAGTAACATCTAACCCAACCACTCTTTTTTGTAGTCACAAACAAATGGATCAGTCTGATCCATAAAATCAACATCCTGTGCAAAAAAATTATTTCAGGATGACTACAACTTGTTGTAAATAGAAGCCGAGCACGTTTAGAAGCCCATTTGTCGACCTGAAACTTCTTTTTTTGCTGTTCAACATGTCCGTCCGTGAGAAATCTCTTGTGGTAAAAATTAAGCCTCATGGACAATAGTAACCTCGCATTCAATAGGAAGAATGTGAAAAAGCTTCTGTTTGCCTGGTTGGATGCATATCGTTCCATCGTCATTGTTCTCAAACGAATGTCATGAGAACTGAGAAAATCCTGGTGCTTATTACGCCACCGATTGGTTATATGTTTTTCTCCATGTGGTTCTGCCTAAGTAGACATAAAGATTGGAAACAGTTAAGGTCTGAAAAAAGAGTATGTCAAAAGAACGACAGCTGAACAGTTAATTCTAGTACAATATATACAGGCTTTCAATGTGCATGAAATCATCACTCTATATATAAATTCTCCAGAGATCGAAAGCATCGCAACAAGCCAATAATTATGTCCAGATCAAAACTAAACATTCTGATATATAAGATCTTGACAGAATCCAGCAGCATTGATAGGCTATCAATGGACGAACTCTTCATTGAGCATATAACATAATATTAGTACCCAAAGTGTACTCCAAGATGATATAAAACTTATGCGCACAAATGGAAAATGCAGCATATGATTACAAATGTGTAGATGATAATATACAGTACCTAAAAGAGTGAGGAGCCAAACACCAACTCCTTGTGATCATTAAACGGGTCATGAATTACACCCAAGGTCTCCAGTTTGGGCACAGAGACGACATTTATTTGTGAAGGTGTATAACAATTATCAAGGAGCAACCTTTGAAGTGAAGGGGCATCTTCGATGATGAGCTGCTGTCCTTTAAAACAAATTCCAATGCTTTTAAGGTGAGGTGAATTTATTTGGAGACAACTGATACGGATTTCTATTCCCAAAACAATCAGCAAGAGCTCCAGGGCTGGGCAACTGGAGTGGATGATGCTGTGCAGTGAGGGCTCCGACAGATAAACCACCACAAGCGGAAGTTTTTTTAGCAGTGGGAGTCGAAGCATTTGTACCAGATCATCTGGGAGATGGCACGAGGCGAAGGTGGCGGTGTGGAGAGAGGAGGAAAACCGTGAGATGGACAACGGTGGTGTGGGCACGAATTCTTGGTGTGTTCGTGGTATGAAACTTTTGTGGTAATGGTACAACTCAAACTTCTGGAGTTTTCCGAATTCAAGGGATGTCAGCCAAGCGCCCTGTCACACCCTGATTTTCATGGCACAACACTTAAGCTAATAAATCATGATAAATTGTGGTTTGACAAAAACTTGCGTGTGTTTTGGTCTTTGCTTGATTTGATTTTGTCTGCTGTTGGCAAGTGCTCTAAAAATCAAATAAATCCTCCAACTCTTATACTCCTTCTCCTTGATCCAAAGGCCTTTCCCAATGATCATGCCATTTGTATAGGATATAAAAATAATTTCTTACAAAAATAATTTGGCCAAATAGTATTTTCAAAAATTAGTTTTCCAAAAAACCCTGAATTGAGGTTTGCACTGCAAGTACTTAATTAAGGGCAGTAAAAATCTTTCCAAAAATATATTTGACTCCTATTAGATATAGGACACCCAGAAACCATAAAAATATAATTTTAAAAGTTATTTGCCTATTTTATTTAAAGGATTTTTCTTTAGGCCAGAAATGGTCTTTAATAGTTTAAAATTATTTTAATGCTTTAAAAATATTTGGGAAAAATCTAGGGAAACTCAGTGGACATATATTGTCCATATATAAGAGTTTCAACACATGGTCATGTTCAAAATACTGGTGAAATCCCTCAAAAACCCTTTTTGGATATTCCAAGCTTTTGAAATATTTACAAAGGAAATATTCTCCAAAAATTCCAAGAAAATTCTAGCATGTCACATATGACATATTACATGATCTTGCCAAGTCTCATGACTTGGAGAACAATCTAACATCATCAAATCCCCTCAAAACCATTTCTGTCCATTTTGAAGTTTGAGCAACTTTAAATTGACAAACATTTCCAAATGTTCTCAAACCTTGTGAACATGCTCAAATGTTCTAATTATTCATCTATACCAAGTGGCACAAGTTGGAGAACAAGTTAACTTGATCAAAGTGCCCCAAAACCCTTCCTGTCTAGAACCAAATTTGAACAACTCTACGTTGGCAACTTTCTCCTTTTGATCTCAACTTTTGTGGGCATGTTCAGAACCTCAAATAATGACACTAGACCAAGTGGTGCATCAAGGAGAATTGATTTGCATGACTAAATCTTGGTAAAGCCATTTCTGCTAATTTCTAGGGTTTACCAAACTTGCATTGTCAACTTCCTCCAAATGAGCTCCAACTTGGTGATCAACCCCATTTCTATATGAAACTTGATCCTGTTAATCTTCATATCATTTGGAATCCATTTGCTTGCCCAAACCACCATCAAACACCTTCTGGCAGAAATTTAAAATGCATGTTTTGGCCATTCCACTAATCTCCATGAGCTAAGCTTTCTCCCACAGCATCATCTGGTCCTCCTCTAACCCCTGCATCTTTCCCTGCCCAAGGAGCCATGATTATGGGGTTGAAAAGCTCTCTTTCCTTCTCCGGACAGCAGCATTTTCACTCTCTCCACCCCTCCTCTCCTCTACTAGCTCCCCAAGGCATCCAATTCCCTTGCCACATTGTTTACTCCCCCTGCAGCCACTAGACACAAGTGGACGCGTGAGTGCGCACGGAAAAACCGCGCATGCCGGCCAAAGACGTGCTCTGGAGCACGCTACCGTGCTCTCGACCATTGACACGGCGCTCCCGTCCACCTCGAGCCTCCCCCTCGCGCCAGTCCAGGTCCTCGACGTCCGCAACACGACAGCCGCGCGTGCCCAGAGCCGCCCGAGCCCGCCAACGCGTGTGCGATCTCGTGGCTCCACCCGAAGCTCGCCCCGCTCCCTCTCTCTCTTCCTGGTGCCCTAATCCACCCCCACGAGCACCGCAGACAACTCCTCGCTCGCTCCCCTTGCCGCTCGATCCGTTTCCACGGCCACCGTGTGCTGCGTCCACGGTGAGCCGTGGCCTCGCCATTTAAGGCCACCCCCGAGCCCCCTCTCTACTCCTTTGGCCCTCTCTCCCTCCCGTCCATTCCCTGGACCAACCCACTGCTCTTTCCGTGCTCTCCTTGCACCTCCATGGCCGGAGCAGTGCCGCCGGCCGCCGCTTAAATTCATGGGCCTCGACCCCTCTCTCGTCCCCATGAACACACCCTCACCCTCTCATCACCACCTCAAACTCCCCCGAGCTCCGTCCCCTCCTCCTCGTGCCTCCCTCGCCTTGCCGAACCCCGCCGTCAGCCCCGGTCCACCGCACCCGAAGCCCTCCTCTTCCCGGGCTCCCCCGTGGGCGTGCAGCACATGGACGGGTGCGCCGCGGCGCGCTGAGTCCGCCGGTGTGCCGGGCGTCGCCGGAGGTGGCCGGTACCGCCGGGGGAATGCTGGCGCCTGCTCGGCCTCGCCTCCCCTGCCTCTGCTCTATTCGAGCGGGAGGTAGGAGATGGCCTGAGCACCGGGCCCTGCTCGTCAGCGACCCAGTGGGCGGGCCCCGTTCGTTTAAGTGGAAACGGCTTCGGCCTGATCCGCCTCCCCTGCGCGAACGCGCACCCCCGCGAAGCCGCCTTCGACGTGGCCTCCCAGCGGGCATGCGCGAGAGGTTGGGCCAGGCCCAGTGTGCTGTCCCACTAAGTCTCGCCCAGTGCACACTGCTCCCTCCCCAGATCCAGCCCATTTAGGTAAAATCCCTTTCTTTTTCTTTTTCTATGGACTGGTAAAATCCATAGAATATTCATATTAAGTCCAAATTTGATGATTTAAATTTCTAGTGACTCTATAAATCATGATCTATCTGTTGGTGCAACATGCACATTTTTCCAGAGACTTCTTCTTCACAAACATTCATCAAAATCTTGTTTTTCCATTTCTATAGTGAACTTTAGAAAATCACAGAGAGCCCATTTTTGATCCAAATTCCATGGTTCAAAATCCTAGATGTCTATAAGTTCAAAACTTAGTTTTTGAACATTTTTAGTAATACTTTATGTACCACCTAAAATAATGGTCTATTTCTTCATGTATAGCCAACTTTGCAAATTCATAGAGAAATCATTTGAACTCCAGATCCAGTGAAACCAATTCCTAGATGCTTCTAAAATCATCATTGATAAATGGGTGCCTCTGCTCATTTTTGAAAATAATGTTTCTGTACACTTCTTGCAAACCCATTAATCCCTTGATTCCATCATATTGAAATGTTCAGAGATGTCCATTGATCAAATCCTAATGAAACCACTTTGGTCATCCCTCATATGACCAGAGGTATCCTAGAAAAGTCCAACTCATATTTTTAGAGCACTTTTATTTCCTGCCTTGTTGTGTTGCTTATTATGGTTGCTTTCGACGATAGTTGACGAAGTAGACGAAATGCTCGGAGTTGGACCAGAGATATTTGAAGACCTCGAAGACTTTGTTAAAACAGGCAAGCAACCCTTTGACCATGTCTATGAAACCCTTTTTATGCATGTCATATAGCACCATATTGTGGTTGCAACGGAATCATGATGGGGTGGTAACCACTTTGATGGTTTGCCACCGTACTTCCTCGTTGATACTTGCATTGTGCATGACCCTACCTTCTTATGAGGGTTATACCGGTGGGAGTAGATAGGATGCTAAAGTAGTGCTACGCAAAAAGGGACGGGAATATGCATGGTGAAGGAGACTAAGTATTTTCAAAAGACTTTTCGAAAACCCCATCGGGTGCCACTTATGCCCGGGGGAGATGATGAGTTGGGTAGCCACTTGATGACGAAGTGGTTTACTGAGGCAAGTGTGTGTTGTTTTCAAAACGGATTGGTTTAAGTTGCGACCTTTATTCCAACCTTACATGTGCAACCACTCTACCCTTATATGGGAAAGGGCATTATTGATTACCTAAACCGATACTATCTTGGAGCCCGCATTACTAGTGATGGGAGAGTTGTTGGTGCGCTCTCTCGGTGTAGCGACCCGACCTCAGATGGTCAAGTCTCTGTGCTCAGGTGTCATCCCTGGATCAGTAATGCTGACACCACACAGTACTTCGAAGGATTTATAACAGAGTAGCAATCACACACTTATTACATCGTTTGTCCAAAAGAGGACTTATTACAATAATCATGGCTTAAGGCCATCTAAAAACGATAACAACGGAAGACTTGGAAGATAAGTGAGTCCATCAACTCGAACGGCATCACTGAGTATAGAACCACGACCTAAAAGCACCTTACTCGTCGTTTGAAACGTCTGCAACATGAAAGTTGCAGCCCGAAAACGGGTCAGCACATGGAATATGCTGGCAATGTAACACATAGAGAGTAATGAATGATAAGCCTATACTACATGCATATATGGCTGGTGGAAAAGCTCTATGGTTACTGTTTTTGCATAAAGCCAGTTTTTCCCTACTGCAAAGGAATAAATTTATTTAACTATCATGGTGGTTGTTAAACATTGAGAATGGTTGACAGCATCCTCAATCCCAATTAAAAAGTACTCATTAACAAACCCAACAATATTAATTTAGAGTAACATGTTGAGATTCACAGAATATTCAAGTACTAGATACTCAAGATGTCCATAACCGGGGACACGGCTAATCATGATTAGTTTGTACACTCTGCAGAGGTTTGCGCACTTTTCCCCACAAGACTCGATCGCCTCCGTTTGGTTTCTCGCACTACATGGCGTTTGAGAAACGGATGACCGAGACATAGTCTTTTAGTCTTTCAGAAGCGCTAGCACCTTACGATGGGTAGACCCGTACACCTACATCCCCTACATCTGCTAGTCCACCACTATAAGAGTTCGCACGACTTAGTCAACTATGCCAGAGCCCATAATGGCTTGTGGCTGCACACGGAAGTTACTAGCATGAATTATCTTATGATCCCTTTGAGCCTGGGTGGCGGTCCATAGGAAAATCACACGGTACCCCCGGGATTTCCAAAAAAAAACAGGCAATCACTGGATACCCCAGGTGCCTCAATCCACCCAGATGTGTATTTAAGTTGCCACCTTAGATAAACCATTAATAAACAATCTCACATCTGTCATGGAATATTCACTCACCCAATCCACGTCTACTAGCATAGCATGGCATAATAAGCAAACGTAGAAGTAACTCCCAAAGGTTTCATAAGTAAAACAGGTAATAGGTACTACCTCATCTACTTCCCATCCCACAATTTAATTAGATCCTAATCATGCAATGTTTGAGGATTGATCTAATGCATAAAAACTGGGTAGTAGAAAAAGGTATGATCAAGTGTTACTTGCCTTGCTGATGATCCGCGAAACCTAGAGATTCGAAGTAACAAGCAGCGCACTTCGGGTGATCTATCGCAGACAAACAACAAGCATACAATAAGTACTCATCTAATGCATAGGTAAAACTCGAATGAAAAGATCTAAGCAGAAATTTCAACTTAAGAACCCTGGTTGCAAAAAGAATCAAATCGAGTAAAGCAACGAAAGTCAAACGGCGAGAGAAAACAACTCGGTTCTAGCAAGTTGAAACTAGGTCAAATTTTACAGTAGCAAAACTTTGTTTAAGTTGGTTAGTCGGAACGGCGGTTTTGAAACGAAACTCCAGGCGCTTGAATCACCTGATTTCGATAAACGAGCGAGAAGATAAACTAGAACGAAGATCGGATCTGAAATCGCTATCAAAAAATAGCGGAATAAATCCGATTAAAAAGAAACACGACGAACGGTTAAACGAACGGACGTTCATTAACCGGGAATAACCGGTGATCACGTTCGTTAAAACGAACGGTTCGGCGAACGCTCGCTAAACAAAACCGAAAAAAAACCGATCTAGGGTTTCAGAAAAAAAACCAAAACATCAAAAATAAATAAACCGGAACGGTTTATAAAAAACCCGAACCGGGCGAGGGGTCGTGGCACGGTGCGGCTACCTCGTTAGGGCGGGGCTCCAGCGGGGCGGCGGCTGGAGGCGGGGCGACGGCTGGCGGCGCGGCTGCGGGTTGGGGGAGGAGAGGGGGGGGGGGGGCTTGGGTATTTATAGGAGGGGGGGGGGTGCTGCTTGGGGGAGGGGGCAAGAAAACGGAGTCCGAGTCGGACTCGGCGACGGCGGCGGCAGGCGGCGCGACAGCGGCGCTGGGCGCGCGCGCGCGAGGGGCGGCTGGGCCGGCTCGGCCAGCTGGGCCTTGGCCCAGGCGGCGGGCGCTGCAGTTTTTTTATAAATATCTCGTGCAGAAAAACAAATAAAATAAAATCTAAACGAACTGCAAAATTTATAAAGTAAATTTTCCCCGACTCCTAAAATGAGTCGAACGAAATGAACTTTTACTCGGGGCCTAAAATGCAATTTTTGAAAACACGCATTTTTCCCTAAGGCAAATAAACTCCGAGAAAATCCAAAATTTGATTTATTTATTAAATCTTCATTTTTCCTAAATTTTGGGAAAGTCATATTATTCCCTCTCTTATTTTTGATATTGGAAAAAATATTTGAAGATAAAATAAATAAAATCAAATGATCCCTTTTTCATAATTTGAGAGAACTCAAATATGAAAATTTCGAAATCTCCAACTCTCCCCGTGGGTCCTTGAGTTGCGTGAAATTTCTAGGATCAACAAATGCAAGAAAATATGTAATACATGATGATCTAATGTATAACATTCCAAATTGAAAATTTGGGATGTTACACTCGGGTCGGGGTCATGCCAGGTAGGGCGGCCATGACTGTTTTCACAGGGCACCGGACACACCGTTGGTACCCCGTGCTTGTGGTATGTGATGAATATGGGAGCGAGGCTCCACAACTTTATGATGTGAAATGTTAGGCACGGGGGGTTACTACCAATCGAGTGGACTCCATGTTAGTGTCGTCTAGGGAAAGATAGTGATCGGGTGCTTACCCCGAGTACTTGAGGTACCGCGGGTCGTGGATGACACGGAAGTTCCCCGGATCTTGTGGGTAAAGTGTGCAACCTCTGCAGAGTGTAAAACTTTTTGAATAGCCATGTCCACGGTCAAGGACAGTTGGTTAACCGCTCTTGGGCTACGTCCACATGTTTACAAACCGTGTTTGTGTTGATAAAACTACTTGGGTCAAGTCAAGGGACTTGACATGATTGAGTTGGGTTGGTGCCCACTCTATTTATGTTGATATCTGTAACCTGTCCTCATGGTTACTTGAATTCTCTTGATGCATGTCTTACAAGTTGTTGAACATGTCATTGCACTCAAAACTAGTTTTATGCAAAAATTTACCTATATCATGTATTGTTACATCTTGGACCAAAACATGGGTTGCTTGCGAGTACAAAGTACTCATTGGCTTGCCACTGGTTATTTTACTGGCCAGGCATGAAAGAACAGGATGTGATGAAGAACACTTCGGTGACGAGCATGCAAGCTAGGATGCTTCCCAGTCAGAATGCCTGTAGGGTTAAGGCATATGGCATGGGTCCAAGTTATCGACGAAGATTTCCGCTGCGATGATATACTCAAGACTTGACCATAAAGGTCCCACTTGTGTAAAACGGTATGTATGGATGTAAGACTCTTGTTATTCAGCTTCTGTGTGTTCAGTGAGCATTGATCTCTGGGATCACTGTACACGTGCATTCCGTGATCATGACTTATGAGTCGGGGTCCCCACACGCCCACCGTGCCGGGTATGGATAGCAGGTAGCGTGTCAGGATGCAGAGGCATTGAACGGGGCCCTGCTGGTGAGAAGAGATGATGGCTTTGAGGAGATAAAATTAAGGAAGGACAGATATCTGACGATAGTCAAGATTGAGGGGCGCGGTGCGCCATAGAGGGCACCACCGAGTTGAGAGGACTTGTGTGCGGCAGCAATCCTTGGTGGGGATAAGCAAGATGATCTCCTCAAGGATGATGTCCGGGAGATCGCTGATGCGGTCCACAGGAGATTCTACCGGTTCCTCAGATCCGGGTGGGGGGGCTCCCTGCTTCTCCCCGCGCTACCGGGTGTGGGATCTACAACCGGCATCGCTGCTGGTGGGAGCCTCATCTTCTTGGCGCTGGGGCCAGCCGACTCCATTTTCCTTGTGGGTGTCGCACCGAGCTCACGGGTTTGAATAGAGTAGCCAGAGACGAGCCTAGTGGCAGTGCGAGTGGGGAAGAAGGAGGGCTGGGGATTTCTGTAGGAGTGGAAGAAGAGGAGCAGGCGTTTTCTATACGAGTGAGGAAGAAGGTGAGCGGGGGTTTTCTGGACGAGTGAGGAAGATTGGGGAGCGGGGGGAATTAGCGGGGGGGGGGGGGGGGGGGAGGGAGACGGAAGCGGGAGAGCGAGCTGTTCGTGTTTATAAGGCCCGCTGCACTAACTACTCGCTTTTTCCCAAGAACCGCTCTCTTCTTTTGCATTGCTGCATTGGAGCTGGCGCATGGACTTGGCTGACTGGCCATGCATGCATGATGCATGTGCCCACCGGCCACTGCATGCGCCTGGTTTGTTACTAGGCCTATTTAATAGGGTGGCTATGGAGTAAATTAAGGAGATTTATTTTCTCTGTGTGCATCCACCAAATTAGAGGATGCGGTACCGGATGCAGACACTCACATTAAACTAAGCTTCAGAAGATACGGTATGCATACTAACATTCAAAAGAACAAAAGTTCAACATGTTTATGCATCTCAATGATTCACCATACTATAACCAATACAAAGCTATGAGAAGGTGTCGAAATAAAGAAAATCGGTCGATGCTTCTCTAAGCAAAGAGCCTCCCTGCACACACATTAATTTCCTGGGCATGCTTGTTTCTTCTCAATGTTGCGAGCACTTTGAGCATGTTGGCAACTCCATAGCTAGCTAGCTGCCCCATCTTGCAATTGATGCTGACACATTTGCAGCAAACACATGAGGCAATAGAGATGACTCAACATTAGTCCATATTGTGTAGTTCCCCTGAAATCATATTCATTGTCCTGAATCTGAAAAGATAGGAAAACAATAGCTACACTTATACGGTGTTGCAAAACAGTAGCACATATCAATAGCTCGGCATGACAAAACACGATCATCTGGACGAAGGGGATACTGACCTGCCTGAGGAAGATTATATATAATTTCATAAGTCCTTGGTTGATTTCCACCTTCGTCTGCACTGCTTGTTTGCTCCTCCACACATGACAGGATCGTTCCGCACTGCATTCAGCAAGTCAACATACGAATAAGCTAACTTCATCTTGCGGTGGTCATTGTACCTAGTTACGAATGCAGGAATACCTGGAGCACCATGAGGTTAGCTAACAGCAAGTAGATGCAGCCATATAAATTTTGTGCGGTGCTACCAAAATTGAGGTTTGTATCCCTTCCCGTTATGAGAATTCTTCTTGAAGTTGGTAGAATGTGACAGCTTGTTCTTTGCATCAAACTTGCCTTTCCCCTGAGATTTGTTCTTGTTGTTTTGGGGCTGGTTGGGCTGGAAGTTCTTCTTGTGTACCATGTGGGCACTAGAAGCTCCCTTAGCAACCCGAGCACGTGTGTCTTTTGCTCCCGCCTTCTCCTCAAAATCAAGAGTGCTAATGAGATCCAAAAGAGAAAACTCATGTCTCTTGTTTTTCAGAGAAGTAGCAAAATCGTTCCACGAAGGTGGAAGCTTGGCAATGATGGTCCCAGCAACAAATTTGTCCGGCAACACACACTTAAAGTACTCAAGTTCCTTAGAGAGTGATTGTATCTGATGAGTCTGCTGAACAACAGAGTGCTCATCAGTCATCTTGTAGTCACAGAATTGCTCCATGACGTACAACTCATTGCCAGGGCCCAAACGTGGCCTCGAGCTCAGCCCACATGTCTTTGCCGCTGTCAAACGACATATATGAACCCACAATGGAATCGTCAAGAACACTCAGCAGGGCGGCTTTAAAGAGGGTATCCATGTTCTGAAAAGCTTCCTGCTGTGTAGGATTAAGATCGCCCTCAGGCTTACCCTTAGTGGAATCATAGCAGTACATGATCTGAAACCAATATACTGCTCTTGTGCGCCACCTTTTATATTGCACCCCCTTAAAAGTAGGTGGCTTCAAAAGTGCAGCAAAACCACTCGGAGTAAATTGCCTATAATCAGGTTTTTGTATTGTATTGTTGAATATATGAACAATTTACTATGAGATTTAATCCGAATCAGCAGTAAATAGATCATGACGACAATTGCAAACATCAAAGTAATGATGCGGACTAAACCAGGAGGACAAAATCACATACTGTACAATGGGAGCAGAACCGCTGTGGTTGATGTTGTCACTCATGTCGCTGATGGAGAGGTTACCGAGGTCGGGGAAGAAGGTTGTCGCTGAGGAAGTCGTCGCTGGCAGCAGGCACATGAGTGTGCTCCCCAAAAACATGATCGCCCCTCTCCCGTACAGGATCACGAAAGGCGGGGTTCGGAGGACTGCTGTCCCTTCTCGCGGTGCACGCCGGAAGGAGGGCTGGAGAGGAATTGCGTGGCGGCGCTAAGATCTGGAATGGTGCGAAACCATATGATACAGCGGCGGATAGGGTAGAGCATGTCAGGTCGGTCGTGTGAGTAAGACCAAGTATAATAGTAGGCCTTTGGCCCCCAAACCCCACGTCCAAGTCAACAATAGCCCCACGAAGGCTTGTCTAAAAAAACAGAGTAATTAAGGCGTTCGTTAGTCCCTTTAGTATAAATACTATATCATTAATAGTGGCCCCACCTTTTGTCTCACAAAGTATGTTGGGGCTCCTGCTACAACCGGCTAGTACAAGTTTACAATCCGCTTCTCTTCTCTCTCCTTTTCTCTCTCCTTCAACTAAGCACAGATACTATATTTAAATCCTTATAGCCTGCTTATGTCATCTAATTGTAGTACTTGCTCTAAAGTTACTATCCAATATGTAGTCTGAAATGCCGGGCGTGCAGCGGCGGTGCCCTCGATCGGCGTGCTGCTTCAATGGTGGAAGCAATGAGAGGTCGCGTCGCCCTGACTTGCCATCAATGCGGAGCGACGGGCTCAGCTGGCGCCGGGCGGGAAGCACGCACGGGAGGGGGAGGGGTTTTTGTTGGGCCAAGAAGGTGAGAAGCCAACTTGGGATCGGTCCGGACGGGGAAATATCATGTGCTCCCATACTCTGCATATGACACTAGTCTATGTTACTACTCCCTCCTTTCCAGTTTATAGAGATGTTTAGAGTAACATAGTAATATGTTACAGTATAAGTTACTCCCCACAATGACCAGCCTTGGCCTCTCCCAGTGCTCCACCATGTATAGCTGCTAAGCCTGCCACGTAGGCATAAAATATGATGTGGCAAGTTAATTAAGAAGAGAGAGACTAGTTTGGTGACCGCAGGAAAAAACAAAGGAAAGACAGTTTTGAGTCTATAGCTAATTAAATGAAGCAAGCTTAGTAACAATAAACTAAGCACCTATGCATTGAAGACTTGAGTTACTATGCCATTTAATGCACTTAGCACCTCATCCAAGCACATCTAAGCACTTAGCACTTAGCACCCCCTTGACCATGGACCTTGAGGGTGTACGTCACCTTGTGTCTCATAATTTTCCTCGTCATCATCTGAGACCTAGAAGATCTCACCCACATCATCATTAGGCATGAAACCGCCTTGATAGACAACGTTCACAGAAGGAGTAGAGGCGACTGGGGACGCACCACGTCGTGGGCACTCCGTACGTGCTCGTGTGCGTGCAACGTGCGTGTTTTTCCATCGGGGCTAGCTCTAAGGCCGAGGCTGCGGTCGTCTTTGTCTCCGACTAGTCGTTGAGCAACGACGACAAAGAGGTGCTGCAAGAGATGCGTAGGCGCCGTTGTGTGCGAGCTTCGCCATAGCACGACGAACCGGACGTCACCGCAGATGGCGCACGCCTCCATGCAGCCGAGTGTGTGTGCATGCATGTGTTATTCACGTGCATTCTGCAGCCGAGTGTGTGTGCATGCACGTGTTGTGTACGTGCGTTGTGTGCTCCATGCTGTGCGCGTATGTGCATGAGTTGGATCGGATGGAGTTAGTGCGTTGGCTTGTGTACATGCGTGGCTGCATGCGTCCTGTACATGTGTGGCTTGTTGCGTGGTTATCAATATAAACTATAAAACATCTTCAACTTAGCATCCTGATGTATCGTTTCTAGTGGTTAGCGAAGAGTCATGTTCTTTTATTTGTTTATAGGTGGGCAGGCGGCAAAAAACAGGGGAAAACGCGCAAGGTTCCTTGCAGATGCTCCACTGCGAGGTTCCTTGCTCCTTCTCGATCGTCGGGAATCTATGTTCTTCAACTCTTTTCTTTTATGTGAGCTTTGTTCATCCTTCTCCCAACACGTGAGACATCTAGCATCAAGGTGCACGTGTCATGCAAGAAAATGGAGATAATCAGATAAGCAGTGCATAAGTGAGTCGTGCACTTCGATGGCACCTACGCAATATTTTTTCTCCTCGATGGCACGTGAATAGTGCACGTACTCAATGACAGAGCACGGGATGGTAGCAATGACATGGTCAACCCTTTTTTGGAGAGAGTACATACTAAATAACTTTGATGTGTCCCGTCAACTCGCAGAACGACGAGAAGCTTGATTACGCCTTCTCCCTCGCCAACGCATGCGTGGTGGCTCGCGGCACGAGGAGAAACATTTGCTTACAAGCGGTGGACGTGCAGTAGTTCATTTGGTGTCAGATTGCCAGAAGTACTACTGTAGAACCATCGACTTCCGGAAGAGGCGAAGAGCCAAGCGCAAGGTCACCTACTAACCTTAGGCTAGGCGTAGTGGGAGTAACATAAATAAGGGTACCTCCTTTTTTTATTCTAGAAACAACCACATGCGAATATCGAGGTGCTGGTTACGTAGAACAAATTTCCTGGAGTCCATGCTCAGCCCTCCTCTATCTCTCTTCTCAGCCAGCCAACGGACGCATGGAGCCCATCGTCTGTTTGCTCATATGCGGTCCCACATGTCAGTGAAAATGCAAGAGGACCCACTGAACCTGCACATCTTTCACCTCGACGTGTTGGTGATGAAAAACAAATCCAATAAAGATCTTCGATGACCACTTTTGGAGTTACTCAAGAGTAGTAAGATTCTATTTACAGTTTAACCCAAGATGCACATCACGTGGCTTTGACTACCACTCTATTTTCTTGCATGACACGACCTGGATGCTGGATGTCCCATGTGTTGGCAAAAGGAGGAAGAACCTGACCAAATCTTCGGGTGTGCTCTCGGATTAGACTAGTTGTGCTAACTTAAAATTTTATTGTGTAGAATGGATGCAAGTTTTGGTATTGGGAAGAAGAGTACATCGATATATTGATAGAGCGCAATTTAGTAGATGTTCTAGCACTTTTATCTAGCATAGAGGCTAGAGATGAGACTAGTGCATTTGTTGATAGAATAGAGGCTAGACATGAGACTAGATGCAAGGAAGCAACGTGTACTTCTTTACACTCGAAGAAGAAAGAAGCATGCAAGATCGAGCCTCCGCAGATCAACAATGAATGCATCGAGAAGGCACTAATCCAACTTACAGGAGCAGTTATGGAAGTTGGATATCTTCTAAAATGTATTCTTGTGGTTCTTGTTTTCTTTGGTCTTGCTTTTCTAGTCAAAAATTTTGTGATGTATTTCCATGTACCAAAAAAATCAATGATGAAAAAAAGATATGTGTTTGCAAAGAAAAATGCACGCGGCAGGGATGCATCCGCGCGTTCGGCGCACGGCCACCGCATCTGAGAAATGGCCCGGACACAACGCCATTGCCCTACCCAAATGGACAGAATTCGGGCAAAACGGAGGTCCTTTTGGGGTCGTGCGTTGGAGTTGTCCTTATAAGTGGGACCGAAGTTGAGGAAACCGACTATCGACAAACCCCCACCTCGCCCGCCGCGCGATGGCTGAGTTAGAGAAAGGACGAGGTTGAAGAGATTGCTCTAGCATGAACTCCAAGAAATATGGTGTCAGATGGAAGTCGTGCTGGTGGCGTGTGCCGTACTCCTGGACATGAATGCTTGTTCTGGCCCATGCCACCCTACTACTCCTACTACTTATATAGTACTAGTTAGTAGTGTCGAGGATTCGAGGTGCTGGTTACGTACAACAAACATATTAACATATGTCCCACCTCACACTGTGGACAAATTTCCTGGAGTATGTGCTAGGTTAAAAAGTGTTCTTTGTGAGGGTGGGTGGCTGGTCTCAAGTTTAAAACTTGTTGTATTACGTATACGTAGATGTAGAGATAGTGCAGTAGTTCTAAAAGTTTGAACCCAAACATCAGAATGCAATTCCTACTGGACTCATCCGAGGACCTAGGATGATGGGATTCGCAGCTACAGTAAAATCACCCGCCCGACGCACGAAGCATGTGAAGCTAGTACAAATAGTGTACTACTATTGTTGATTGGCCTCATCCGGTAAGCTGTTGCAATGCACGTACAATTATGTATTCGGAAAATATTTTTTTGCCTCGTCGCAGCACTCACTCAGAGAAGCGACTCGAAAGCCATTCATAAATTTAGTAAGTTTATCACAGGCATATCATTTTATTACATACAACAGGTCATCAACCCACAGCGACAATGAGGATACATTATAAATACTAAAGTTTTCATCACATAATAAATAACAAGCAATGAAATGAACTTCAACTCAACTAATCCTCGGTGTTGGAAACGCTAGCTCTGAACCACAAGTGATTCTCTGGGATGGGCCATCTATTGTTGATCTCGAGACCAACGCAGGATTGATCATCTAGGCTGAAGCGGCCTACTATATCAGTACCAGGGTAGGGAACCACCCAAATGTCCGAGGTATAGATACAATTGCTTCTCATAAATGGTAGTAACGTTGTGTCAACAGCAGTTGGATCACCTTTCACCATCATCAGATAGTTTTGTCCAAGGAAGAGCGAGTTTTCTCCAAGACTATCAATACTGTGCCAGGGAGAAGGTGTTGGCGCTAGCACACTAGTATCCATCCCGAATACCATGCAACGAGTGTTGGAATAGGCCCGGAGAGTGCGACCATGGGAGACAACACATGCTCCCTCAGTAGTAACAAACTCAGTGCGCTGTATACAGACAAGAAGAGGTGATCCATCGGAATTAGTTGCCAGGCGCCACTGAGTATATAAGTTATGCTCGTCCTCATGCTCGTGATCATCACCATCGTCATCTCCCCTTGGTTATAAAATTTTTCAAGTATAGGTGGTGGAATGTTCACAGGACCTTGGAAACACAAGAAGAAGGTTAATTGTAAAGGGAAACTTGCTAACCCGCATGCATGTGGATGAAACAATTATAATTATGGTGGAAGACAAACGTACCGAAACTACGAGGATCCCATGCAAAAACAATGCCATGAGTGGTGGAAGCAAACACAAGACCCTCGAATTGCATCACAGTACACATCCGTGTATAGAAACTGATATTTGAGCAATATCGATCAAGTCGAACCACAAAGGATGACAACAAGCTTGTCGAAGATAGCACAAACTTCATAGTTCTTGTAATTCCAAGAGCAGTTGGGAACTCGACAAATTGCTATATTTCGTAGAAGACAGTCACCATGATCGTATTTGAACGTGCGTAGAATACCGGTGTGCTCAACCTCTGGGCAGTCTGCTGAGATTTTTCGAAGTGGAACCCGGTGACGAGTGTACACATTCACAAGTTCCCACTCACAGTTGTACCCAATATAAACAACCCAATCTCCATTTGCGCCTGCCCAATCCTTGGCCTCAAGTGATGGCATCTTAACATCATACGTATCTTTATCAAGCGGCATCAACTTGCACAAAGCGAGGCCTCCGTCGTCCCCGCGCCAGTCATCAGGGTCACAACGAAGAAGATAGGGGAGATCAAACCGCTCCTTGACCCTTGGGTTCCTTGTAATGATGTTATTAGTTGAGTCAAGAATGGTCTTGAACGAACCTGCCATGCTAGCCGAGGTGATGACATCACACCAATCAATGAGTTCCTACACCACGTCATCTTTCAGATCGGGGCAAGAATAACAGGGTCGTTTCCGGCCTGTTCCCTCCATGGAGAAGACGATCGAACAATGGCAGAAGGAAGGGTGAAGGCAAATGGAGGAGGGAGGAAGAGCGTGTGGCAGCAGTTCCAAATCGAGAGGGAAAGGCGAAGAGTCGGTGGACGGTTGCCAGTTTGCCATGGTACACGAAGAGGCGCCCCGGCCTACACGTCCGTTCGGAAATACTAGTAGAAGAGGACTCGTCGTTGTCTCACTAACATTTTGGAACGAGACCACATGTCAACGAAACATGGTGTGTAATTTCTCGTGCAAAATACAATGTGGCCGCGTTGGCCCGAGGTGCCGCATTAGTTTTTTTTTTTTTGAAAGTTTGCCGCATTAGTTATCGACCTTTATTTTTTAACATACAATCTGAATGGATAGCTCATGTGGTCATCACACGTGAGCGGATATATAGGTGGGCTAGGTGGGCATGCGGTTGAGCAAGCGGCTACAATCTGAGTGCTAAAAGATTTGATCCAATGCTTGGTTTTGTTTGGATTTTCCTACTATGACCATTGGATAGAGTGAATCAATGGCTTATGTTCAAAGTTATTCTCATACTATAGAATTTTTGATTCATTTGCTGCGTTGCTACCGTCCAATATTCGCGTGTGTTTGTTTCTAGAGTAAAAAAAGGAGGTACTAGTACTTACTGTGGGAAAGGTGAACTGATGGTTGATTCGCCCGAGCAACTTATTACTATGGGAATATGGGAGTACCAGCGGATTCAAGGAACAAAGAAATGATGGTTGCTTCGTCCTAGCAACTTACTGTGGCGAAGGTGGGGCTCTGTGATTTGACTGCTCACTATTCATTACTACCGCGGTGCAATGACCGGGGTGAATCTTTCCCTGCAGTTGTGTTGTGCACTCAATATTGCTGCATGGCAGGTGGAGTCGGATGAAGGATGTCCAACATGTCGGCGAAACGGAGTTGAATTGTTTCTGACATTCCTATCAATCCTTCAGGATTTGTTTATATGTACGCATAATTTTAATGAAATTGTACTGTGATGCTATGAAGGTTTCAACTTTGGTTCCCACAGGAAAAAAAGGTTTCAACTTAGGATTCATGTGTCTTGCCTCAAGATTATCTCGTTACAACATTCCATCAAATACACATGAAACTACCATGGCTACCATGGCTAATGCATCTCAATGGTTCGCAGATCAGCGCCAATATTCACATCACAACTGAAGACGAAGTTGTGAGAAGGTGTACAAATAAAGAAAAAATATATAATTGATCGATATTGTTCATAGGCGTGGCTCCATTTCCTTGGCACAATGTTCATTGCTTGGCAGCTAGTTTCACCCAGCTCTGTAGCCAAAAAAGAGGTGTATGGAGGACACCACAATCCGATCATTTTGTGCAGCTCAACTAAAATCGAGTGGACCATCCCTGTTTGCAAAGATATCCAGTCAGTGTGATTATAATAATAGTGGAACTAGATGATGAAACATAACACACATAAATAGAAGCCGATCACCTCTACGATCTCTCTTTAGGACTAACTTCTTGTTGGAGAAGATTAGGCACGGAGTTGGATGAGGAGGATAGCAAAAGCAATCTCCCTTTCTACAGTCCCACAGAAATGTAAAAACGTTGCCCGTGTGACATTTTGGCGGAACTACACAAAACACTCTTAAGAAAAAAGTGATTTGTGCAGTTCACCAAAAGGTTGCAATAGAAACGAGGTGCAAATGGATAGCCCTGTTTGCAAAAGGAGGTAGAAAGGAAACAATTACTGCCCAATAACACGAGTTGAAGACACATACACCGACAAAAAAGAAGCATATTCCATGTAATAAGGGAAAGATAGCACATGGTGGTTTATCAAAAATGGTTTGATGACGAGATTGCAAGATGGAAAGTACGCCGGCCGAGATACGATTTAAGCAAACAACTAAAGAAGATCCACATGCAACAACATGGGAAGATGGGCAGTGGAGCAAGGCTGGAGGAAGCTATACCTGAGGGTCGTCAGGATGTTACTAGGAGGGCGCCGGCGGCCGGGATCTTCCCATACTGCGGCAGCGAGCAAGTGGCTAAGGCCCTACTGCGCCGGAGCTTGGTCAGAGAGAATGCCGGGTACCGTAGATCGGGACGTGCTACCTCAACACCGTCGAACCGAGAGACGATGCACATCCTCCCTTAACGCTGGCGGACGGGATGCGGCCGGATCACTGGCCAACGCTGAGGGAGAGGCCACTGCCGCCTTGTGTGAGATGGTGTGACAAGAGACAAACCCATTTTTCCATTTCCCCCACGACAATCATTTTATATACTGCATGTGCCATTGAGGAATATATAACTTTATTTAATACTAACGCGTCAAGTTGAACTTTGTTCCGTCTAGGCATGGTACCCGACCCTCCTTCGAGTAAACAACCGCTACACGCGTCAAATTATCACGTGGGCTGCCTTTTCGTACAGAAACAAACTCCACCGTGTACCCGCGCGGGTGTGGTCGGGAACGAGACGTGAGTATGTGCGTCATGCATGCCCTTATTCTTTAGGTGCAGGTACGTACATGGGTGGGTGTGAGAAAGATGGTTTGTGCGAAACAGAGGCAATGTGTTGATGATATCTCAAACATAAAAAAGTAACATATGCAATGTGTGTGAAACAGAGTCATGGACGTGAGATATCGATAGAATTGAAAAAAGGGATGAAGTGTGTGGCTGTGCGATCGATAAAGAGTGCCATCGAATTTGTGTTTGCCCACGTCAAAGATACAGGGCGGCTAGCCTACTGGAATTTGAGAGGGCAGAGGTGCAATTTTTCTCCATGGCATGAATACCTACCTACAACGTTCGACTATTGATGTGTGTGTGTGTGTGTGGGGGGGGGGGGGGAGGGGCAGAGACCGATCGACTAGTATATGTGTGGGGAAGGAGAGAGACGTAGCTATGTATTGAGGGAGATCGATCGACGTCCATGGATATGTGTAGCAGAGGAATAAGGTTGGGAGAAACACAAAGGTAGAGCGTTGGAGGGTTGGTGGTGGAGTGGCGTCTCACAAATGGTGGGAGAGGCCCACTGCTACGTCTTGAGCTTGCGTTGCTTTTCCTTGAAGAGGAAAGGGTGATGCAGCAATAGTAGTGTAAGTATTTCCCTTAGTTTTCGAGAACCAAGGTATCAATCCAGTAGGAGGCTCCTCAAAAGTCCCACGCACCTACACAAACAAACAAGAACTCGCAACCAACGCAATAAAGGGGTTGTCAATCCCTTCACGGCCACTTGCGAAAGTGAGATCTGATAGAGATAATATGATAAGATAAATATTTTTGGTATTTTTATGATAGAGATTGGAAAAGTAAAAGATGCAAATAAAAGTTGATTGAAAGCTTATATGATAAGAGATAGACCCGGGGGCCATAGGTTTCACTAGTGGCTTCTCTCAAGATAGCATAAGTATTACGGTGGGTGAACAAATTACTGTCGAGCAATTGATAGAAAAGCGAATAATTATGAGATTATCTAGGCATGATCATGTATATAGGCATCACGTCCGTGGCAAGTAGACCGAAACGATTATGCATCTACTACTATTACTCCACACATCGACCACTATCCAGCATGCATCTAGAGTATTAAGTTCATAAAGAACGGAGTAATGCATTAAGAAAGATGACATGATGTAGAGGGATAAACTCATGCAATATGATATAAACCCCATTTTTTTATCCTCGATGGCAACAATACAATACGTGCCTTGCTGCCCCTGCTGTCACTGGGAAAGGACACCGCAAGATTGAACCCAAAGCTAAGCACTTCTCCCATTGCAAGAAAGATCAATCTAGTAGGCCAAACCAAACTGATAATTCGAAGAGACTTGCAAAGATAACTTAATCACACATAAAATAATTCAGAGGATATTCAAATATTTCTCATAGATAAACTTGATCATAAACCCACAATTCATCGGATCTCGACAAACACACCGCAAAAAGAGTTACATCGAATAGATCTCCAAGAAGATCGAGGAGAACTTTGTATTGAGATTCAAAGAGAGAGAAGAAGCCATCTAGCTAAATAACTATGGACCCGAAGGTCTATGGTAAACTACTCACAACTCATCGGAAGGGCCTTGGAGATGATGTAGAGGCCCTCCGTGATCGATTCCCCCTCCGGCGAAGCGCCGGCGAAGGCTCAAAGATGGGATCTCACGGATACAGAAGGTTACAGCGGTGGAAATAGTTTTTCGTGGTCTCTTCTGATGTTTTTTGGGTACATGGGTTTATATAGGAGGAAGAAGTAGGTCGGTGGACGCTCGAGGGGCCCACGAGGGTGGGGGGTGCGCCCACCTGTAGGGATCCCACCGGGCACCCCCGTGGCTGCCTCACTTGTTTCTTGACTTCCACTCCAAGTCCTCTGGATCATGTTTGTTCCAAAAAGATCGCTTCCAAAGGTTTCATTCCGTTTGGATTCCTTGATATTTCTTTTCTTCCAAACACTGAAATAGGCAAAAAAAGCAGCAATTCAGGCTGGGCCTCCGGTTAGTAGGTTAGTCCCAAAAGTGATATAAAAGTGTAAAGTAAAGCCCATAAACATCCAAAACGGGTAATATAATAGCATGGTACAATAAAAAATTATAGATACGTTGGAGACGTATCAAGCATCCCCAAGCTTAATTCCTGCTCGTCCTCGAGTAGGTAAATGATAAAAATAGATTTTTTGATGTGGAATGCTACCTAGCATAATTCTTAATGTAATTTTCTTTATTGTGGCATGAATGTTCAGATCCAAATGATTCAAAATAAAAGTTCATATTGACATAAGAAATAGTAATACTTCAAGCATACTAATCAAAGCAATCATGTCTTCTCAAAATAACATGGCTAAAGAAAGTTCATCCCTACAAAATCATATAGTTAGGCCATGCTTCATTTTCGTCACACAAAAATGCTCCCATCTTGCACACCCCCGATGACAAGCCAAGTAATTGTTTCATACTTAAATAATCTCAAACTTTTTCAACTATCACGCAATACATGAGCATGAGCCATGGATATAGCACTATGGGCGGAATAGAATATGATGATGGAGGTTGTGTGGAGAAGACAAAAAAAAGAAAGTCTCACATTGACGAGGATAATCAACGGGCTATGGAAATGCCCATCAATTGATGTCAACTTGAGGAGTAGGGATTGCCATGCAACGGATGCAATAGAGTTATAAATACAAGAAAGCTCAACAAAAGAAACTAGTGGGTGTGCATCCAACTTGCTTGCTCACGACGACCTAGGGCATTTTGAGGAAGCCCATCGTAGGAATATACAAGCCAAGTTATATAATGAAAAATTCCCACTAGTATATGAAAGTGACAACATGAAAGACTTTCTATATGAAGAACATGGTGCTACTTTGAAGCACAAGTGTGGAAAAGGATAGTAACCTTGCCCCCTTTTTTATTTTATTTTTTTGGGCCTTCCTTTTTTTATTTGGCCTTTTTTTTTATTTTGGGACAATGCTCTAATAATGATGATCATCACACTTCTATTTATTTACAACTCATGAATTACAACTCAATACTAGAACAAGATATGACTCTATATGAATGCCTCCGGCGGTGTACCGGGATGGGCAATGAATCAAGAGTGACATGTATGAAATTATGCATGGTGGCTTTGCCACAAATACGATGTCAACTACATGATCATGCAAGGCAATATGACAATGATAAAGTGTGTCATGATGATGAACGGAACGGTGGAAAGTTGCATGACAATATATCTCGGAATGGCTATGGAAATGCCATAATAGGTAGGTAGGGTGGCTGTTTTGAGGAAGATATAAGGAGGTTTATGTGTGATAGAGCGTATTGTATCACGAGGTTTGGATGCACCGGCGAAGTTTGCACCAACTCTCAAGGTGAGAAAGGGCAATGCAAGGTACCGAAGAGGCTAACAATGATGGAAGGGTGAGAGTGCGTATAATCCATGGACTCAACATTAGTCATAAAGAACTCATATACTTATTGCAAAAATCTACAAGTCATCAAAAACCAAGCACTACGCGCATGCTCCTAGGGGGATAGATTGGTAGGAAAAGACCATCGCTCGTCCCCGACCGCCACTCATAAGGATGCACAATCTAAGAACACCTCATGTTTCAAATTTGTTACACAACTTTCACCATACGTGCATGCTACGGGACTTGCCAACTTCAACACAAGCATTCTTTAAATTCATAATCACCCAACTAGCATGAATCTAATATCACCACCTCCATGTCTCAAAACAATTATCAAGTATCAAATTGATTGTAGCATCCAATTCACTTCCTATGATAGTTTTTATTATACCCAACTTGGATGTCCATCATTCTAGGACCAATTTTATAACCATAGCAAATACCATACTGTTCTAATAGACTCTCAAAATAATATAAGTGAAGCATGAAAGATTAACAATTTCTACAAAATAAAGCCACTGCCGTGCTCTAAAAGATATAAGTGAAGCACTAGAGCAAAATTTATCTAGCTCAAAAGATATAAGTGAAGCACATAGAGTATTCTAATAAATTCCAGTCAAGTGGGTTTCTCCCAAAAGGTGTGTACAGAAAGTATGATTGTGGTAAACTAAAAAACAAATACTAATATCATACAAGACGCTCCAAGCAAAACACATATCATGTGGCGAATAAAAATATAGCTCCAAGTAAAGTTACCGTTAGAGGAAGACGAAAGAGGGGATGCCTTCCGGGGCATCCCCAAGCTTAGGCTTTTGGTTATACTTGAATATCTTGCGGTGCCATGGGCATCCCCAAGCTTAGGCTCTTGCCACTCCTTATTTCATAATCCATCAAATCTTTACCTAAAACTTGAAAACTTCACAACACAAAACTCAACAGGAAATCTCATAAGCTCCGTTAGTGCAAGAAAGAAAAACCACCACATAAGCTACTGTAATGAACTCATTATTTATTTATATTGGTGTTAAACCTACTGTATTCCAAGTTCTCTATGGTTCATACCACTTAAAACTAGCCATAGATGCATCAAAATAAGCAAACAACACACGAAAAACGGAATCTGTCAAAAACAAAACATTATGTAGAAATCCATAACTCCCAAATACTTATGGAACGGTAAAAATCCTACCAAAATAGGAAGTCCTGGGAAATTTGTCTACTGATCTACAGAAAAAAGAATCAACGCAAAAACACGTTTCTGTGAATTACTAAAATTATTTTCGTGCACGCAAAGTTTCTCTTTTTCAGCAGAATCAAATTAACTATCACCATAGGTTATCCTATAGGTTCTACTTGGCTCAAACACTAATTAAAACATGAAAACACATCTAAACAGAAGATAGATGAAATATTTATTACTAAACAGAAGCAAAAATGAAAAAACAAAAATAAAATTGGCTTGCCTCCCAACTAGCGCTATTGTTTAACGCCCCAAGCTAGGCATAAAAGCGAGGATAGATCTAAGTAGTGCCATCTTTGGCACTCAATTCATAAGTAGCTTGCATGATAGATTCATAAGGTAATTTAACTTTCTTTCTTGGAAATTCCTCCATGCATTTCCTTAATGGAAATTGGAATCTAACATTCCCTTCCTTCATATCAATAATCGCACCAATCGTTCTAAGGAAAGGTCTACCAAGAATAATAGGACATGAAAGATTGCAATCTATATCAAGAACAATAAAATCTAAGGGCACCAAATTCCTATTTGCAACAATAAGAACATCAGTGATCCTTCCCATAGGTTTTTTAATGGTGGAATCCGCAAGGTGCAAATTTAAAGAGCAATCATCAATATCATGGAAACCTAGAATATCACATAAAGTTTTCGGAATCGTGGAAACACTAGCACCCAAATCACATAAAGCATAACAATCATGATCTTTAATTTTAATCTTTATAGTAGGTTCCCACTCATCATTAAGTTTTCTAGGTATAGATACTTCCAAATTAAGTTTTTCATCATAAGATTGCATCAAAGCATCAACAATATGTTTGGTAAAAGCTTTATTTTGACTATAAGCATGAGGAGAATTCAACACGGATTGCAACAAAGAAATACAATCTACTAAAGAACAATTATCATAATTAAATTCCTTGAAATACAAGATAGTGGGTTCAATGCTATTTAAAGTCTTGACCTCTCCAATCCCACTTTTACCAAATTTAGCATCAAGATCTAAAAACTCCGAATCATTGGGACGCCTTTTAACTGAAGTTGACTCATCTCCAGTCCCATCATTATTAAGATTCATATTTCAAAACAAAGATTTAATAGGGGACACATCAATAACTTTTAGATCTTCATCATTATTTTCATGGAAACTAGAAGAACATGTTTTACAAAGCAATCTTTCTTAGCATGCAATCTAGCGGTTCTTTCTTTGCACTCATCAATGGAAATTCTCATAGCTTTGAGAGACTAATTGATATCATGCTTAGGAGGAGTAGATATAAGTTTAAAAGAATCAACATCAAGCGAAAGTCTATCAACGTTCCTAGCCAAATCATCAACTTTGTGCAATTTTTCTTCAAGCAAGGTATTAAAATTCTTTTGAGAGATCATAAATTCTTTAACACTATTTTCAAATTCAGAGGGCATCTTATTAAAATTACCATAAGAATTATTGTAGGAATTTCCATAATTATTATAGGAATTACTAGGGAACGGTCTAGGATAAAAGTTTCCTCTATAAGCATTGTTACCAAAATTATTCCTACCAACAAAATTCACATCCATAGATTCATTATTATTCTCAATCAAAGTAGACAAAGGCATATCATTGGGATCAATAGAAGGACTCTTAGTAGCAAACAATTTCATAAGTTCATCCATCTTTCCACTCAAAACATTAATTTATTCTATAGAATGCACTTTTTTACTAGTAGATATTTTGGTGTGCCATTGAGAATAATTAGTCATAATGTTATCAAGGAGTTCAGTAGCTTCTCCTAAGGTGATTTCCATAAATTCAAACCATGAGTAGGGCAATTGCGAATCATCAATTTCATTCTTTCCCAATATTGGGCATTATGCTCATGATCAAGTTGTTTAAAATTCATAATATCGTTCCTAAGAGAGATGATCTTAGCGGGAGGAAAATACTTAGAGATAAAAGCATCTTTGCACTTATACCACGAATCAATACTATTCTTAGGCAAAGACGAAAACCAACTTTAGCACGATCTCTAAGTGAAAAGGGAAATAACTTCAATTTAACAATATCATTATCCGTATCTTTCTTATTTTGCATATCACACAAATCAACAAAGTTGTTTAGATGGGTAGCGGCATCTTCACTAGGAAGGCCGGAGAATTGATCTTTCATAACAATATTCGGCAAAGCAGCATTGATTTCACAAGACTCAACATCATTAAGAGGAGCGATCGGAGTACTAAGGAAATCATTATTATTGGTATTGGAGAAGTCATACAATTTGGTATTATCTTGCGCCATCGCTACAAGTAATCCAACACACAAGCAAACAAAAGGAAAGCGAAAGAGAGAGGAGATTGGGAAAGAGAGGGCAAATAAAACGGCAAGGGTGAAGTGGGGGAGAGGACAGCGAGAGGCAAATGGCAAATAATGTAATGCGAGGGAGATGAGTTTGTGATGGTTACTTGGTATGTCTTGACTTGAGCGAAAACCTCCCCGGCAACGGCGCCAGAAATCCTTCTTGCTACGTCTTGTGCTTGCTTTGGTTTTCCTTGAAGAGGAAAGGGTGATGCAGCAATAGTAGCGTAAGTATTTCCCTCAGTTTTTGAGAACCAAGGTATCAATCCAGTAGGAGGCTCCTCCAAAGTCCCACGCACCAACACAAACGAACAAGAACTTGCAACCAACGCAATAAAGGGGTTGTCAATCCCTTCACGGCCACTTACGAAAGTTAGATCTGATAGAGATAATATGATAAGATAAATATTTTTGGTATTTTTATGATATAGATTAGAAAATTAAAAGATGCAAATAAAAGTAGATTGAAAGCTTATATGATAAGAGATATACCCGGGGGGCATAGGTTTCACTAGTGGCTTCTCTCAAGATAGCATAAGTATTACGGTGGGTGAACAAATTACTGTCGAGCAATTGATAGAAAAGCGAATAATTATGAGATTATCTAGGCATGATCATGTATATAGGCATCACGTCCGTGACAAGTAGACCGAAACGATTATGCATCTACTACTATTACTCCACACAACGACCGCTATCCAGCATGCATCTAGAGTATTAAGTTCATAAAGAATGGAGTAATGCATTAAGAAAGATGACATGATGTAGAGCGATAAACTCATGCAATATGATATAAACCCCATCTTTTTATCCTTGATGGCAACAATACAATACGTGCCTTGCTGCCCCTGCTATCACTGGGAAAGGACATCGCAAGATTAAACCCAAAGCTAAGCACGTCTGCCATTGCAAAAAAGATCAATCTAGTAGGCCAAACCAAACTGATAATTCGAAGAGACTTGCAAAGATAAATTAGTCACACATAAAAGAATTCAGAGGAGATTCAAATATTTCTCATAGATAAACTTGATCATAAACCCACAATTTATCGGATCTCAATAAACACACCACAAAAAGAGTTACATCGAATAGATCTCCAAGAAGATCGAGGAGAACTTTGTGTTGAGATTCAAATAGAGAGAAGAAGCCATCTAGCTAATAACTATGGACCCGAAGGTCTGTGGTAAACTACTCACAACTCATAGGAAGGGCCTTGGAGATGATGTAGAGGCCCTCCTTGATCAATTCCCCCTCTGGCGAAGCGGCGACGAAGGCTCCAAGATGGGATCTCGCGGATACAGAAGGTTACGGCGGTGGAAATAGTTTTTTGTGGTTGCTTCTGATGTTTTCAGGGTACGTGGGTATATATAGGAGGAAGAAGTAGGTCGGTGGACGCTCGAGGGGCCCACGAGGGTGGGGGGCGCGCCCACCTGTAGGGGGCACGCCGGGCACCCTCGTGGCCGCCTTGCTTGTTTCTTGACTTCCACTCCAAGTCCTCTGGATCACGTTTGTTCCAAAAAGATTGCTTCCAAAGTTTTCATTCTGTTTGGACTCGGTTTGATATTCCTTTTCTTCGAAACACTGAAATAGGCAAAAAAACATCAATTCGGGCTGGGCCTCCGGTTAGTAGGTTAGTCCCAAAAATGATATAGAAGTGTAAACTAAAGCCCATAAATATCCAAAATGGGTAATATAATAGCATGGAACAATCAAAAATTATAGATACGTTGGAGACGTATCACCTGCTAGACAAATGGAGGGTACGAGTGCAATATCAATAAGAGAGGGCGGGGGATGTCTGTCTGTCTATGCACGTGCGTGTGAGAGACAGGTCAGGAGGTATGCAAGGATGATGAGGGGAGACGATATGGTTGTGGTAAGCATACTTAACTACATAGGAAGATCAACCCTCGTGTGTCCGAGAAAGGGAGAGACATAACTAGCGAGGTAAGTGTATCGGTGCGTGCAGAAAACAAATTATAGTCGACCTGGCTATATGTAGGGAGATTAGTACGTATACATGCCTGCATGTTTTAGAAGCAAAGAAGGTCCAGAGAGACAGACATGGGGAGAGGGGTGCGGCTAGGAGGTGGTGCGAGAGGCCTACCATGTCGAGGGGGGAGGAGTGTGCGAGTATGAGATCAATGAAAAGAGGGGCGGGAGTGTGCACCTGCGTGGAACCATATTGGACATAGGGTGGCATGGACGGTGAGAAGAGAAGAGGGGAAGTATATATGTGTTTGTTGTAGGCACACTTGGCTAGAGAGGTATATCGACCGGTGTGTGCCGGAAAGAAGGAGCCGGGGGCCTACACACACCGCGGGTGGACGACCTAAAGGGAAATAACGAACGTGCGCGATGGAGGGGATGCTAAGGGTGGGTGAGAGGGGGGCGGTGTGTGCATGCATGATAGAAAGTTAGCGCTAGCTAGCTACAAATAGAAGAAGATCGTGAAGGTGTAAAAGATGAACAAAGATCATAATTCATTATAAAAAAGTTGATACTGATACTTGAATAAGATATCATAATGTAGAAATTGATTATAATTTGGGCTAATGTGTGGCTTTTGCAGCTCAGGTCTAAATACTTGTCATAATGTAGGGGGCGGGGCACTATACTTTGTGTGATAAACACAGTGTACGTATGGAACATGGTTTAGATTATGAATATATAGTTAGTACATCAAATGTACTATTATTTGGAATCAACATCAAGTGTATTCAAAAAATAGAATTCGAGTTCATGTAGTACACATAGTTCATATCTATCGCTATAGTAATCATGTGGTGTGTTATTAAGGTAATACATGAATGATGGTTGAAGTTGGCAATAGTCATGATTGTAGATTCTTATTGAAATAGAGAAACGAATTCAAATTCAGTTCGAATTGCAGCGGTAGTATAGACATTTGGAATGTACTAAAATGTTGGTATGAGTAGGTTACATGCATTATATAGCAAGCGAAAAAATAATAATTGGACATAACATGGATTCATATTCCCTCCTTCCATCTATATAGGGTGTAATGAGTTTTTTAAGACCGCCTTTGACTATTGACAAGATTAATAGTACACGACATGCACAATGTGAAAATTATATCATTGAAAGAACCTTTCACAGACGAATTTAACGGTGTGCTTTGTGTAAGTTGCATGTCATATATTATTGCTCTAATAATTGGTCAAAGTTAGCATTGAAAAACGCATTAGGCCCTATATAGATGGAATGAGGGAGTAGCTTTGAATTTCATTTGTATAGTAAAACGGGGCAAGACTCTCTCTTTGTGTGGTGTGAATAGTTTTAATTTTTTCATTTCTTTTTGGTTGAGGGAAGTGCGAATTGATTTGGTACGTACAAGTACAATATTACTACACGTTAGGCTTGTCCCTAAAATTCAACCCGCGTCTTGTTATATCCCGAAAATTCAGATATCGTGCTCCCAAAATTGGCGCCTTCACAACCCGCGCCTTGCTATCCCAAAATTACAACGCGCGCGAAAACTCCCTCTAGCTACCAAATCCTGACACTCGAAATCCCCCTTCTAACCCTGAGCTGAAAGGGCCGCTAGTTCAAATTGGTGGGGGTATTTTTGTAAAACACCCTACATTTTGGACAAGCGCGTCCCTAAGTCATGGTTCACCGCCTCCCATCGCCCCCTTTTCGCCATTTGAAATCCCAGGCCGCCATAACCTCTCCGCTCCAGCCACGAAACCCCACCCTCCTCCGTCTGCCACCTCACCGCTGCCCAGTCGGAGCCTCTTCCCCAACGACGTCGTCCACCACAAAAGCTCGACGCCCCTCGTCCACCTCCTCGAATGAGGATCCGTCGTCCATCTCATCGTCCCACCGGTTCAGTCGCCCCGTCCTCCACCTCCAAGGAGCTACTCCGACGATCGCCTCATCTATCGCGGTTGCTCCATCCCCATAGCCTCGCCTTAACCTGCTCCACTGGAACCACAACATCCTCACCGACTCCTCGGACGAAGCTGAGGCCTACTCGGCACCACCAAAGAGGTTGTACACTCATCGCATCACACCTTCTCATTAACTCGACCTCCCGGCGCCGACGGTGCTCCATCCCGCACCCCCATGGAGCAGCTACCTTGAAGCCAGCGCCGCAGGCGACATCTCCACGGCGGCTCTCCCCCAGTGCGAGGCCCCTTCGGGCGGCGTCCATACCAGCCGGATCTGCTGCTGCTGCTCCGGCTCTTGCTCGCTCGCTCGCGCTGCTGCTGCTGCTCCAGCTCTCGCTCGACCGCTCGCTCGCCCAGCTGTTGTTGCTCCGGCTCTCGCTCGCTCGCCCGCCCTGCTGCTGCTGCTCTCCCCCTCACTCGTGATGCTTCTCTGGTCCGATTTAGCTACACCTCAGTCGACTGAATCGACTTTTGGGCCAATCGATTTTTAGGGGGTGGGGGGCTCACCGGAGTTAAGGAAGAACCACCCGCAGCGGGGACGGGGGCTTGCTGGAGAGGTACCCTACTATCTATCTTAGGGTTCAGGGTGGGGGAGGGGGCCTAGAGAGCTGGCTGGGGCGGCGGTGGACCAGTGGTGGGGAGTTGTTTTGGGGCGGCGAGGCGACACTGGGGCCGGCGGTTCAGCCGGTGGTGGCTGGCGGCTCAGGGGGTGCAGGCTGAAGATGAACTGCAGGCCCTCCCTAAACTACATGTCAAGTGCCTCTCCACTACCATTGCGTTCATTTTCGACAGTAACATTTAGATTCCACAGTAAATTTCAGTTTTGGCAGTTAAGTTTAGAGTCAACAGTTTTTACCTCATCTGTTGTAGTCACGTGGTTTTTGGGGATGTAAATTCTATATCTATTTTACATCATCTATTGGAGATGCTATTAGAATCCCACTTGAGATTAACGATGTCTGTCTTGTGCTGCTTCAGCCTTGACGTCTTATGGCTCACCGGAGCTGCTCCAATGACAGAACGATCCATCACAACAGAGCAGTGCCCTGGACGCTGTCTACAGATTCCTCAGATCTTCCTCCACACCTCCGACAGCAACCTCTGCCTCAACTGCTTCATCGACCAACCCAATGATGCCGAGGTCGACACGGCTACGGCAAAGAGGTTGTACACTTGTTGCATCACTTATTACTATACATTCATGTCGATCCATTAGGGCTATTTTGGTTCAACCGAAAAACATAGCAATAGGGAATTTTCCAATGGCACTCTACTATTCAATTATTCATGAATTTTGTTGAAAGGAATGAAGCAAAACATCCACCTGGACCTACTTTTCAAAATCCTATGCATGAAAACAAGACCAAGTGCATTAGTGGCAGAATAACATTCTAATTGTACACGCTTTCATATGGTTTCACTTTATTTTGGCCATGTTTCTTTGCATTCCTCTGCTCTTCCAATTCCTGTAAACCAAACACCCAAGTTGACAGAAATCCTGTGTTTACAAATGCTCTGTTTACCATGTGCATTCCTATCCTATTCCGGTGTTTTTCCTATCTCTGCGTTTTTAGAATCATGCAAGCCAAATGAGCCCTTACAGAATTACTTCAGTTACAGGTAGGTGTCGGAGGGAACTTTGTGTGGTTTGTCCTACTCCTACCGCGACGTCGTCCACCTCACCTGAGCTTCTCCATCGACGGAAGCATCCACCAAACCAGACATCACAACTCCTGACCATATTTCGCCGCCTCAGATCTCCTTCCCTGCCGCCGGCACCCACCACAATGGCAGCACCATCATCGACTCAACAGATGAACCCGAGGAGTACACGGGTCCACAAGAGAGGACGCACTCTTTTGTTTCTGCTTATGTTATGCATTGCTTAAAATTGCCTGCTACTTTATCGTCCTGTTCACCTCTTGGACTCCAAGTCAGGTCCAAATTAATGTTCAAACTTGAGTTCTAAATTAGTTGCGGGGCACATATCAAGGAAACAATGAATAGTATGTCTGTCTAATATCTGGTTCACCTAGGGTATGCCTATGTTGTTCATCTTGGGTGGGAAATAAATAGTAAAGCAATCATCATCTGTCTTTTTATTAAATTAAAGCAATCAGCAGCCTACTATAACTATTTTTGGATCCATCCACTGGTTGTTACCATCACTCTAAATTTATGCATGTTGTCCTTACATAGTCTCACCATATATTTTTTGTATGCATGTCAGATATTGTACACAGTCATGCTGAACATGTAGAGAAAAAGAGAAGAGTTTTGCGTGGCAATACAATGTCGTGCAGACATTGCTCCATGGTGGGTTCAATGGCAAACCCTCCTCACCCCTCTCCAGATTGTAATCCAGAGGAAGATATCTGTTCTGAGGTAGATTCAGACGCCGCTGACCACTCCTATTTACCCCCCAAGGTGTTTGCTCTACCTTGGCATGATGATGTTAGTCATATCATGCATTGGTTGCCTTGCAGTGCCTACTTTTGACATCATATATGTCATCTCCTTAGTTTAGACATGTTCTATAATGCCACCTGTTTAGTTTCCATATCATATATGGGAATTATGCAGTCTCATGTCTTTTAGCCAGCCATAATATATGTGAAATGTGCAATGCCATCCTGTTTAACCAGACATCATTTATTTGAATGATATCTTGCCATCCTTTTCTTCATTACATTTCCATTTGTCAACAATGTTTGTACATTAAACTACTCTTCCTGTGAATCAGCCATTTGGGTGGGAGTTGGAAAAATCTGGAGTGAAAACAAGGCCTTTAAAGCAGACAATGCTACCTGTCGAAGCAGATCTCTTGTTGGGCCCCGATAGCTCCTCAGAGATGGATTTAAAGATAGATGACCAGTCCTATTCCCCCACCGAGGTGTATGCTCAAACTTGGCACGGTTATACTACTCATATCATGCATATGGTGTCTTGCATTGCATAGTTTAGACATCATATACACAATATTCAACACCATGTTCTTAGTTCAGACATCATATCAAATGCCCTCGGTTTAGCATATAAATCACATATGTGAATTAAAGATGCGATCCTGATTACTTAGATAACATGTAGGTGAATTATGTCATGCGACCCTGTTTAGTTATTCATCATATCTTTGAATTATGTTATGCTATGCTATCCAGTTTAGATAGACATCATATATGTGAAATGATGTCATGCTATCCGTTTTAGTTAAACAATATACATGTCAACTATTTCGTGCCCTCTTTTTTCCGCACTATCTATTGCATCTGTCTCTCATACAATGTTTGTACATTCAACTATGTTTCCTGTTTATCAGCCATTTGAATTTGAGCAGGTGATGCCAGTATCTAGCGGACTAAAAACACGGTCTTCAAATAAAACAGTGATACCTCTTGGTGGAGATAGAACCCCGATTGTACATGCACAAGAACCAGCCCTACCACACATAACCCAAACTCTCGCAGATTGTACCCCTACTGCGATGGACAGGGAACCAGCTTCACCCAATCTAACCCCAACCCCAGCAGATAGTAACCCAGTTCATGTTGACACAACACCATCTCCACCACAGAGCTCCCAAACAAGAGCAGTTAGTAAGGCAGCTCCAGTGCCCAAAGGGCCAGTACTACCACGGCGAACCCCAACTCCACCAGTTAGTACGCCTATTCCCGTGGAGGAAGCACAACCATCTAGTCGTAGTTTAGCATGTATCGCATTTGATGTTGTTAAATCGTATGTGCGTATCTTCCCATCTTGGAAATATTATACTGAAGATGAAGGAAAATGCCAGTTGCAGGTGTTTGTCCAGGAGTTATGTGTAAGTAATGTTATTCATGGCAATTACTTTGCTTTGTCCCATTCATCCTACCTCCATGATGGTTATAATACAACAAATTTTCCCATTTTTCTCTATAGAGAAGGACCGATTTGGAAACTCAGGATGAGGTAACCTGTGCTAATACCTCTGCTATCTTCAAGAATGCTTGGTGGCAGTATCGGAATTACCTGAAGAAAACGTACTTCACCGGCAAAGAAACTCATCAAATTCCCTTACATTCTCTTGAGACACATTTACTGGACGATGACTGGGAACTCCTTGTTCTGTACTAGTGCCGAACCAAGAATGCAGTAAGGTCTATGAGCTCATTTTCTATTTTAAGTACTATATTCTTGCATCTTATTGTACTCTATTCATGTAGAGCAAGTGCCTAAACCTGAAGAACAACTGTTCTCATTTAAGATTCCATTGCTATCATAGTTCAAAAAAGCGCTAGGCGTTAATTGTGCGTTTTGCCACCGCCTTGCCCTTTACTGACCAAAGCGCATGCTTATGCGTAGTTGTGACTAATTAAGTGTGTTATGTGCAATGCGTTTTGCCAACGCCTAGAGCCTAGGCGCGCTTAAGCGCTCGCTTAGGCGCGCCTTTTTTAACTATGGTTGCTCTCATGCATATTGCTTTGCTCTTGTATCACTGAATGTACTCATACAAACTTATTTTTAAATTGAAGGATCCAATTGAAACTCCAATGGAACATCAGGTACGTTCACGCATGTTTCTTTAACTAGTTTGCTCTTATCAATAGCTCTGTGATTTCAATTTCAATTGTGTATACAGTTGGCTTCTCATATCATGCACATTACTAGCATCACAATAGAGCCAATAGTGTTTTTGTACATGTAGACCCGTGGTACCCATCTGAAATCTTGTTGTGTTGTGTAGTTTCCCATGCTTTGTATTCTTTGACTGCTGCTTTGTCTTGAACTGAACTGATATGATTTGAATCGTGTCTCTATTTTGATTTGGCAAGACAATGCAGTGACCATAGGACAAAGATATATGTTTGTTTGATGCTTTTATTATGTACTAGTACTTGGAAATAGAAGATTTGGTAGTTTAATCCTGTCCACCTTACTAATGAACTGGTTCACCAAAATGAGTTTCATATACTAGTACATGCTAAACCTGTTATGTGTCTGCTTGTTTCTTATTTTAGAATGCTGACAGAATATTGGGGAAGAGTCCCTTATTAAGCAATGGTAAAGGAAGTAATGCAGATAAGGTTCAGGATAGTGACACATCCTTGTTGGTCTCCAACAAAGCTGATAAAACAGCTAAGGAAGACTATCTTGAAGACAGTGAGACAACCCCAAAGTCCTGTCTTGGTTTAGTGTTCGAGTTACTAGCCACTACCACTTGCACAAGCTATTCAAACTCACTGTCTGAATCAGTTCGGTTTCTTGAGTCTCAACTACAAGCTGAAAGACATCGATCAGCTGTGCTGCAACAAGAAGTGGAAGGACTGCGGAAGTCCCTGGAGCATTTAGATGCATACTTTCTGGTGCAACGTTGGAGGATTTTAGCGCCAAACAGGACAAAGCTAATAAGCTTGCTAAGCTTATTGCCAGCATGGTGGATACCCAGGATAACATTTCTTGAGCTCTTCTGAAGTTGTTTCAGTTATGCTCTTGTTTTGCTGCCGCGTTTATTTGCACTGGTGGCCAATTTTGACGGCCAGTGTATGTAATATGCTGCTTTGTTCCCTATATTTGCACTGGTGGCGAACTTTGATGCCCAGTGGCTGTAATATGTGTAATAGCGATAATAGGCTAGCGTTAATTGCTTGCTTATTTATTTCCTTATTGTCTTGTTTAGTTGTTTGCTTGTAGTCATTGTAGTTCTTTTTCTGTGTTTTTCTAGTGGCCACAATAGGCTATTTTTGGTAACTAGCCAAAATAATCATGGCAACACACGGACTGTTGTAACCATGGGCCTCCTGCAGGCCGTATGATCCATGGGCCTTCTACGGGCCGTATGATCCATTGGCCTTCTATACGGGTCGTAGGATCCATGGGCCTTCTACGGGTCATAGGGTCCATGGGCCTTCTATGGGCCGTACGATCCATGGGCCACCGGCCGTACGATCCATGGGCCTTATACAGGCTGTAGGATCCATGGGCCTTCTACGGGGGGTATCATCATTTCTCGAATCATGGGTCGTACTATTCGTGGACCATAACGGGCTGTTAATAGGCCGTATTTGATAACTCTATGAAAACAGCCCAACGGTTTTTTTACATGAAAACGGCCCAACGTATTAACGGTCCACAAACGGGCCGACTGTAACGACGGGCTGAATTTGGCCCATAGGTAGAAAATGACAGTAACAGGCTGTAAGTAACCGAATGCTAGAAATGAGCCCAAGAATTAATGGGCCCTGTGAAAGGCTGAAAGATAACTTGTGGAAACGGTCCAGTGGAATAATTGGTCATTAATGGGTATAAAGTGATACACTGTTCATTATGGGCCAGTTTCACCACGGGTCGTTAATGGGCCAAGAGTTACAAAGGGCCTCATATGGGCCGAAAGAAGTCATGGGCCATACATGGGTCGAAAGTTAAAACGGGTTGGAATCATATTGGACGGCCCAGATGACGCTACTGGGCCTATTTCGGAGAGGTCATAACGGGCCCTGGGTTAGCGGGCTATAAATGGGCTATATGTGAACAGGCCGTTAACACGCTTTCTGTGGGCCGACCCGCCACCTTTTGACCAAGTCAAATGGGCCGACCTTTTTACAGGAATGGGCCTCTGTTGGGCCGTGCCACGTGTCGACGTATCATAGGCGCCTTGGGTCCAATGAGTGGATGACATCTGTCCCAACGGTGAGCCGATACGTGTTTCCTCCAGCCAATGTTGATTTTACACGTGGAAAATCCCCATTGGTCGGGGCTGTTAACGGGTTATCGGATCCAAAACCGGACCCGATAGCTTAACGGCGTTCCATTACGGTGGATGCCATGTGTCGGTCACCCTTGACGAAAGCACTTCTGTGACGCACGATTTATCGTCATGGAAGTGGACACTTCCGTGATGATAATTTTGGTAATGTCATGGAGCACTTCTACGACAACACATGTATGACTATCTTGATTCTGTCATAAAATTGTCATGGATGTACATGCATGACAAAAAATGCGACATACTATGACAAACACGTATCATCACGGAAGTGTATTTTTTTTGTAGTGCCAGGATGTCCAATGATTTAGCGTAACATTTATTAGTAATGATAAACGGTGGCTTTGCCACAAATACCATGTTAGCTCTATATGATCATGCAAATCAAAATGACAATGAATGCTCAAGTCATGTAATGAATAGTAACTCTAGAAGTTGCATGGCAATATATCTTGGAATGGCTACTGAAATGCCATAATAGATAGCTATGGTGGCTGTTTGGAGGAACATATAATGAGGCTTATGTGTCAGAGAGTATATCATCCACGAGGTTGGACATACTGACGTAGTTTGCACCATATGTCTCGATGTACGAGTAGGCAATGCACGGTACTGAAGAGGCTAGCAAAATATGGATAGGTGGAAGTACTATAGAGACCCCAACTATAAATCAAAACATCTCACTAATACTTCACAGTCTACACCGGGCAACCACAAGACCGGTCACTCCAAGGGGTCAGTTGGACGAAGCGAGGTCTGCTAGGCTTCCTGGCCCATTCTACATGGTGGTTACTTACAATGTTCTTCAACTTAGACCCTTCATAATGAGTTTGACTTAAACAACCACAAGTATTAACATCTATGACCATATGGCATCTTTCCACTACTTCACACAAGTCCTCAAGGCTACACAAGAATAATTACTCACTCACTATCTTAAAAGCCTTTCAAGGAACCCGATTATTTAGTTCAATTGATCTACAAGTTTCATGCAAGTTTTCATTATACCACTGATACGTCTCTAACTTATCTATAATTTCTTATTGTTTCATGCTATTATACTATCAATCTTGAATACTTTTTACACAATTTTATATCATTTTGAGGGACTAACCTATTAACTCAGTGCCTAGTGCTAGTTGTTGTTTTCTGCTTGTTTTTGCTTTTCCAGAAAATCTGTACCAAGCGAATTTCAAACGCTACAAATTTTTTTGTCAATTTTTTGGGGGCAATAGAGACCCTAAAGCTTCAGGAGGAGACCAAGCAAGAAGAGATGGCAAGGCAACAGGGCAAGCCCTGATGCCTTGTGGGCCCCACATGGCTCCGTCTAGCCTAATTTCACCTCCATAAATTCAAAAATATTGGGAAACCCCCAGAGAGCCACCAAAACAAGTTTTCTGTTGTGGCAAGCTTCTGTTCTTTCGTGATCTTGTCTAGAGGCCTTTTCGATACTCTTTCAAAGGGGGAATAGATCACGGAGATTTCTACGTCAACCATGTTGCCCGTCTGATGATGTGTGAGTAGTTCACCACAGACCTACGGGTCCATATATTCAATACAATGTTTTCCATGATCTTCATGGAGATCTATTCGATGTAATCTTCTTTAGCAGTGTGCTTGTTGGGACCCGATGAATTGTGGGTTTATGATTAGATTATTCATTAAAAGTAATTGAGTCTTTTCTGAACTTTATTATGCATGCTTATATTATTATAGCTTTGTATTTCTCTTTGATCTATCCGTTTGGTTTGGCCAACTAGATTGATTATCTGTAGTGGAAGAGGTGCTTTGTAATCGGTTCAATCTTGTGGTGTCCGCACTTAGTTGAAAGTGCAATCATGCTCTTAATCTTATTTTGATGTTGATGACAACATGCATATAGGGGACTAAACATGTTTGTCAAGTATATGTCAGGATTAAGTCTCAAGGGCCGTGTGTGGATCATGACTACGGACGAATATATATCACTCAAGAGCAGAGATACAAGACAATAACTTTGGCTCTTTTTCGGTTTGTTCTTGAGTATAGGGATCCCGCACTATTAAGAGGGGTTCATCGGATTTCATGAAAGACTTGCTCAAAACCCACAAAGTATCCTCTCACAACATCTCTGTTTCATCTCTAGTTCTTCCACTACCTTGTGCACAAATTCTATTGTGATCCTGAGCTAGTGTGCTATGTTATCACCGGACGTCCGAAATTCTACGGACGTTCGACCCCTCACAGCCGACCGGGCATATGGTTCTCTCCGGATGTCCGATACATCTACACAGAAAGGATATAGCGGAAATCTGGTCCTATCCGGACGACCGGTCACCGGACGTTCGTTTCTCTCCGGAAATCCGGTACAACCTCAATGGAATACTTATTAACGGATTTCTGGTCCACACCAGACGGCCGATGGCTATGTGTCTCGTACTACTTTGTGCCCTGATGGATTCCCAGCGTTCGGACGATCGGCGGCCTGGTCGGACGTCCAGTCCAATCTGTGCCACCGGACATCCGGTATTATCCGGAAGTCCGACAACTCCAGTACATTATATGGTTCAACGGTCATTTTTACACTACTACTATATATAGCCTCCTCCCTCCACGGGATAAGGTTGTCCATTCACTTTGAGCTTTCCAAGAACACATTTCACTCCCTTTCTTGATCCCCTACACCAAATCCTAGATCCCCAAGGGATTTGGGAACATTTGAGAGAAGTTCTCCAATCAAGTGATAGATCCACTCCTTCCCCTTCTTCTCACCAAAGGAATTCATGATTTGAGCAAGTTCTTGAGCATTTCCCATCGTTCTTGTTACTCTTGGAGGTTGGAGACTCCTTGGCGGTAGGAGTCATTCAAAGAGGAATCAATCATTGTGATTACCCCCGGAAAGTTTGTGAGGGTTTGGAGATCACCCCAAGGTCTACCACTAGTGGTTGAGAAACGCCTTCGTGGTGTTGTCTCAAAGGGAGAATAGGATGAACCTTTGTTGCGTTGGTGTGCCTTCGTGGAAACATCCACCTCTCTAACGGTGACGTAGCTTCCCTCCAAGGAAGTGAACATCGGCATACATCCTCGTCTCCCGGAGTTGCGGTTATTCCTAACACTAACTCTCTACTTGTGGTTACTTGTCCCTTAGTCCTTACTTATATCATATTGTGCTTGCTTACTCACATAGTTGTGTTACTCGTTTACCTTGCTTGGCTCTTAGCATCATACTTGCAATTGTTAGGCTCCCTTTCATATTCCGCATTATTGCCTAAAACTGCTAAGTAATAATTAAAAATTGTAATTGTACCTATTCACCCCCCCTTTAGGTCAGTCTCGATCCTTTCACCAGTGACAGTAGGGGTAGCGAGGTACGTATTTGTACTGTTGCCATTAAGGGTAAAACGACGGGGTTTAACCATATTGCTTGGTTTTATTCTATCTACATCATGTCATCTTGCTTAAAGCGTTATCTGTTTGTCATGAACTTAATACCATAGATGCAGGCATGAGTCGGTCGATTGGTGGAGTAATAGTAGTATATGGAGGTAGGAGTCGGTCTATTTATCACGGATGTGATGCCTATATACATGATCATTGCCATGAATAACGTCATAACTATGCGCTTTTCTATCAATTGTCCAACAGTAATTTGTCTACCCACCGTATGCTATGTTTCGAGAGAGAAGCCTCTAGTGAAAACTATGGCCCCCGGGTCTACTTTAACCATATTACTAAAACAAAAATACCTTGCTGAAATTTTACTCTTTTTATTTTATTTTTGAATTTATATATCTATCATTGTCAGATTTAATCCTTGAAAGTAATGAGTTCAAGGGGATTGACAACCCTCTTGCCCGCATTGGGTGCAAGTATTTTCTCTTGTTAGTGTAGGTACTGCTTAGTTGGATTTGCTTGGTTCTCCTATTGGTTCGATAACCTTGGTTCTCACTAAGGGAAACATCGACCGCTACTATATTGCTTCACCCTTCTCTTTGGGGAAAATCCCAACACAGCTCACAAGTAGTAGAAAGAATTTTTGGCGCCACTGCCTGGGAGACATGATCAAATACCTACAAGTTCCTTCACACAAATTATTAATTGCTTGCTCTGATTTTTATTTGCCTTTTTATTTTCCTCTCCTTTTCATCCCCCTCCACTTCTTTAAAAAACAGAAAACACAAAATATTTTGTTTCCTTTGTTTGCTTGTTTTGCTTGGTATTGTTATCATGTGTAAGTTTGAGAAAGTTATTGTTGAAAGTGCTAGCAAAGATAGTACTAGTGATTCTCTTGAGGAAAAATCTAAATTATTTGATCTTAACAATGATACACATGAGAGTGAAGTTCCTCATAATGAAACTCCCACGGTTTTTAAAACTAAAACTTCTCATGTGGGTAGCGGGAATATTAGAAGAATATTATTCAAGAATTGTTTAATTACACGGGAGTCATACCACCAATTAAAGGATCTATATTCTTGATAAAACAAATTTTTATGTGGATGCTATTTCTATGCTTGTGGTTAAATTAGAAAGAAAATTCTTGCATATTCATCCCGTCTTACAGAAGATGTTCTTTTAACTTCCCAATATACATAAGCCAAAGGCTAAAAAGATTGCTACTATCAGCCTTATGCATGAATTTGGTTATATAATCCGAGAAGCTAGGGATATCTTTGCCTTCTATAACATAGATTTTTAGCATCCTTCAATAGAAGAAATCCTTCATGATAAAGACATCATGCATAGGTTGGAATCTAATGATTATTTTGCTTATGGTGAAAATATTAGGAAGAAAGTTCCTAATGCAGAATTAATCAAAATATTGTACCACAACACTTGTGATAAATTTGAATGGATCACTAAGGGAACTGATGAGGGATTTAGTGAAGAATGGTTTGAAAATACTGCTGGAGATCCAATTGATGATGAAATCCATGTTTATACGAGTATCTCTATAGTGATGATTCAGAGTTTGAAGTAATGAACTTTAAAATTACCAAACAAAGTCCCTTCAACTATTTAAGTTCCCCCACTAGAAAAGTAGAACATGAGAGTGGACAATGATGAGAAAGGTTTTTGAAGATTTGATTCAAAAGGATTTAGAGACAAAGGAAGGCAATACTTGAAACAATGCATTACGCCTAGCTAGGGGCGTAAAACAATAGCAGTTGTTGGGAGGCAACCTAATAGTTATCTTAGATTTTTTTGCTTTTCTTTTAATTTTTATGTGATGACATGATTTTGCTATTGTAATGATTATGTTTTTATCTTTTAATTATTGTTTGTGCCAAGTAAAGCCTTTGGGATGATTTGGATGATAGTTGACTTGATTCTGTGAAAAAATAGGAACTTTTGTTCTTAGTCCAGGAATTACTAGAATTCACTGGAATGTGCTTTTGATCTGAATTTTTTACACATGGTCTATATAAAAATTGCCCACGTTGTCCTAAGTTTTCAGATTTGGAGTTACAGAAGTGAGACCTTTACTCAGATCATTACAGGCTGTTCTGTTTTAGATAGATTATGTTTCTTATTGCATAGTGTGATTGTTTTAATGATGCTATGGATTATATCGGGGGGTATAAGTCATGGAGAAGTTAGAATACAATAGGTATTATGCAGGAATAATTGTGAATGATTTTACAACAGTACCTAAAGTTTATGGTTTGTCTATTATACAAACGGATCTAACAAGGTTTCTGTTAAGTTTCGTGTGCTAATGTTTTCAAGTTTTGGGTGAGATCATGATGGATGAAGGAATAAGAAGCGGCAAGCCCCTTAGCTTGGGGATTCCTAAGGAACCCCAAGATAATAATCAAGGAAGACCCAACCGTCTAAGCTTGGGGATGCCCCGGATGGCATCCCCTCTTTCGTCTACAATCCATTGGTATATTACTTTGAGCTATATTTTTATTCATCACATGATATGAGTTTTGCTTGGAGTGTATTATACCATAGTTTTTCTTTGTTTGCTTTTTAGCTTAACACAATCATTCTTTGCTAGACACACCTTTTGAGAGGGACACACATTTATCATGATTTGTTATAATACACTACGAGCTTCACTTATATCTTTTGAGATAGGCAATTGCTCTTGTGCTTCACTTATACTTGTTAGAGCACGACAATGGTTTTATTTTATATAAATGATTGCACTCTCACGCTTCACTTAAATCCTTTTAAGAGTCTTTTAAATAGTAAGTGGTAACAAGCACATGTTATAAGACTAGCCAGAAAATGAAAGGTATTCAAGGGGGATATAATAAAAACTTTCATGTAGATCACTAAATATGAAGTGTATGGTTTAATTATATTGATGTCTAATATGAAATTGGTTCGTAATCATTGGTTCATAGAAATATCAATATTAAAGCTTGTTATTAACTTCTTATCTAAGTGATGGTCATGGCATGGTGGGGAGGTTTGAGCATTTTTATGTCTGATTGAAATCCTTGAGTATTGTCATAATCAGGGGTGCGCGATGGTTAACTCCTACCAACCTCCTTCCTAGGGGCATGCGAGTAGTACTTTGCTTCGAGGACTAATAAACTTTCACAATAAGTATATGAGTTCTTTATGACTAATGTGAGTCCATGTATTATACGCACTCTCATCCTTCCACATATTACTAGCCTCTTAGGTACCATGCCTTGCTCTTTCTCACCTTGAGAGTTGGTGCAAACTTCGGCGGTGCATCCAAACCCCGTGATATGATACAGTCTATCACACATAAGCCTCCTTATATCTTCCTCAAAACAGCCACCATACCTACCTATCATGGCATTTCCATAGCCATTCTGAAATATATTGCCATGCAACTTCCACTGTTCTGTCACATGACATGTGTGTTCATCATCATATTGCTTTCCATGGTCACATAGAGTTTACATGATATTTGTGGCAAAGCAACCATTCATCATTGTTATACATGTTACGCTACATAATTGCACATCCCAGTACACTGCCAGAGGCATTCATATAGAGTCATATTGTTTCATTTTATCGAGTTGTAAGTAAATAAAAGTGTGATGATCATCATTATTAGAGCATTCCAGTGAGGAAAAGGATGATGGAGACAATGAATCCCGCACAAGTTGGGATGAGTCTTCAGACTTGACAAAAAAATAGGCCAAAAGATCCCAACAAAAAAAAGAGAGGAAACGAGAGAAGGGGCAATGTTACTATCCTTTTACCACACTTGTGATTCAAAGTAGGACCATGTTCTTCATATAGAGAGTCTCCTGAGTTATCACTTTCATATACTAGTGGAAATTTTTCGTTATAGAACTTGGCTTGTATATTCCAGTGATGGGCTTCCTCAAATGCCCGAGGTCTTCATGAGCAAGCACGTTGGATGAACACCCACTTAGTTTTAGTTGAGCTTTCATACACTTATAGCTCTTAGTGCATCCGTTGCATGGCAATCCCTACTCGCATTGATATTGATTGATGGGCCTCTCCATTGCCTGTTGATCTGTCGAGTTGATGCGAGACTTTCTTCCTTTTTGACTTCCCATATTGATCTCTACCACCACATTCTATTCCACCCATAGTGCTATATCCATGTCTCACGCTCATGTATTGAGTGGAGTTGAAAATGCTGAAGCGCGTTAAAAAGTATGATCCAATTGTCTGGTTTGACACCAGGGTGCTCATGATTTTTATTTACGCAGTGAAGGCGGAGTCATGTCATGCTAATATGATAAAATGAGCAGGGATAACATTCATTGTGCATCATATATTTTGAAATAATAATGATTATGTTCTTATATTCATGGATATTATTATGTTGATATTATTACTTCATCCCTTCTCAATATTTATATCGTAGAAGAGATTACATGATAAACATGCTAGGTTTGTAGAAAACCACCAACTCGTTAATCCATTGCAAGAAAACACCACAAAATCACTTAAGTCGTTGCAAAAAGCACTAATCGGGTGATTTGGCCCCTTTGATCGCTTTCTAACAAGTGGGGCCTGATTGTAAGAAGTTGTTGATATGTCTCCAACATATCTACTTTTCCAAACACTTTTGCCCTTTTTTGGACTCTAACTTGCATGATTTGAATGGAACTAACCCGGACTGATGTTGTTTTTAGCAGAACTGCCATGGTGTTATTTTTGTGCAGAAATAAAAGTTCTCGAAATGACCTGAAACTTCACGGAGTCACGTTTTGAAATTAATAAAAAATATTGGAGAAAGAATCAATTGAAGGGGACCCACACCCTGTCCATGAGGGTGTAGGGCGCGCCCACCCCCCTGGGGCGCGCCCCTGCCTCGTGGGTCCCCTAGACCTCTACCAACCTCAACTCCAACTTTATGTATTCACTTCGGGGAGAAAGAAATCAAAGAGAAGGATTCATCGCGTTTTACCATACGAAGTTGCCGCCAAGCCCTATTCTTCCTTGGGAGGGCTGATCTGGAGTCCGTTTGGGGCTCCGGAGAGGGGAATCCATCACCATCGTCATTATCAACCATCCTCCACCACCAATTTCATGATTCTCACCACCGTGCGTGAGTAATCCCATCGTAGGCTTGCTGGACGGTGATGGGTTGGATGAGATTTACCATGTAATCGAGTTAGTTTTGTTAGGGTTTGATCCCTAGTATCCATTATGTTCTAAGATTGATGTTGCTATGACTTTGCCATGCTTAATGCTTGTCACTAGGGCCCGAGTGCCATGATTTCAGATCTAAACCTATTATATTTTCATGAATATATGTGATTTCTTTATCCTATATTACAAGTTATAGTAACCTACTACGTGTTATGATCCGGCAAACCCCGGAGTGACAATAGTCGGGACACTTCCCGGTGATGACCATAGTTTGAGGAGTTCATGTATTTAATAAGTGCTAATGCTTTAGTCTGGTACTCTGTTAAAAGGAGGCCTTAGTATCCCTTAGTTTCCAAAAGGACCCCGCTGCCACGGGAGGGTAGGACAAAAGATGTCATGCAAGTTCTTTTCCATAAGCACGTATGACTATATTTGGAATACATGCCTAAATTACATTGATGAACTGGAGCTTGTTCTGTGTCACCCTATGTTATAACTGTTGCATGATGAATTGCATCAAACATAATTATCCATGATTGATCCATTGCCTACGAGCTTTTCACATATTGATCTTTTCTTAGTTAGTTCTCCGTTGCCACTGTTACGATTACTACAAAACTGCTGCTGTTACTTTTGCCACCGTTACCGTTACTTCCATACTACTTTGCTACTAAATACTTTGCTACAGATAGTAAGTCTTTCAGGTGTGGTTGAGTTGACAACTGAGCTATTAATACTTGAGAATATTCTTTGGCTCCCCTTGTGTCGAATCAATAAATTTGGGTTAAATACTCTACCCTCGAAAACTGTTGCGATCCCCTATACTTGTGGGTTATCAAGACCTTTTTCTCGCGCCGTTGCTGGGGAGCATAGCTCTATTCTCTGAGTCACTTGGGATTTATATCTGTTGATCACTATGAGGAATTTGAAAGATCAAAGAACCAAGATTTTTCCCTCAACCACGAGGGGAGGTAAGGAACTGCCATCTAGCTCTACACTTGATTCACCTTATATTTTGAGTAAACTTGTGACACCTACATTTGCTATTTATTCTGATATGTCGCATGTTATTGATGATGCCACTTTTGCTATGCATGATGCTTATGATGATAGTACTTCTATGCTTGATAATAATGTGCCATTAGGTGAATTTTTTGATGAACAACTTGCTAGGGTTAGAGAGAATGAAATTATTGAAACTGATGATATTAATGAAAGTGATGATGAAGATTCTCCCCCTAGATATGAATTGCATGTTGTACCTGAGTGTTATGTTATGGATGAAGAAACAACTAGAGACTTTCTTGCCCGCAATGATAGATATGATCTTAAGAAACTTTTAGCTAAGCTGGAAGAAAAGTCTTTGAATGCTAGAATGAAATATGACCCTGCTTTTGCTACTTCACCTATCTGTATTACTGATAAGGATTATGAATTATCTGTCGATCTTGAGTTAATTACTTTGGTTGAATCTGATCCTTTCTATGGCTATGAATCTGAAACTGTTGTGGCACATCTTACTAAATTGAATGATATAGCCACCCTATTTACTCATGAGGACAAAATTCGCTATTATTATATCCTTAAATTGTTTCCTTTCTCATTAAAGGGTGATGCTAAGATATGGTTTAATTCTCTTGCTCCTCGTGTGTGTGTAGTCCCCAGGATATGATTTACTACTTCTCTGCAAAATATTTCCCCGCTCATAAGAAACAAGCTGCCTTAAGGGAAATATTTAATTTTGTGCAAATTGAAGAAGAGAGTCTCCCACAAGCTTGGGGGAGGCTTCTCCGATTACTTAATGCTTTGCCTGATCATCCTCTCAGGAAAAATGAAATACTTGATATCTTTTATAATGGACTAATCGATGCTTCCAGAGACCACCTGGATAGTTGTGCTGGTTGTGTTTTCAAGGAAAGAACCGTTGGGCAAGCTGAATTGCTATTGAATAATATATTGAGTAATGATAATGATTGGACACTTCCTGAACCAACTCCTAATCCAACTCCGAAGAAAGGGGGTATTCTATTTCTCAGTCCTGAAGATATGCAAGAGGCAAAGAAATCTATGAAAGAAAAAGGTATTAAAGCTGAAGATGTTAAGAATTTACCACCTATTGAAAAGATACATGGTCTTGATAACCCGACACAGGTAGTAAAGGTAAATTCTCTCTATAGATTTGATGCAGGTGATATTCCTCGTAATAAGTCTGCTAGTCAATGCTTGGATGAGTTTGATAATTTTATTGTTAAACAAGAAAACTTTAATGCTTATGTTAGTAGACAATTGAAACGTAATGATTATATGGTTGAACACTTGAGTAATTATATGCCTAGAGTTAAAGGTGATCTTAAGCTTATTAGTAAACATGCATCCATGGTTACTGAGGGAGTCCTGGACTAGGGGGTGTCCGGACAGCCGGACTATCATCGTCAGCCGGACTATCATCGTCAGCCGGACTCCAAGACTATGAAGATACAAGATTGAAGACTTCGTCCCGTGTCCGGATGGGACTTTCCTTGGCGTGGAAGGCAAGCTTGGCGATACGGATATGTAGATCTCCTACCATCGTAACCGACTCTGTGTTACCCTAGCCCTCTCCGGTGTCTATATAAACCGGAGGGTTTTAGTCCGTAGGACAACACAACCATTACAACAATCATACAATAGGCTAGCTTCTAGGGTTTAGCCTCCTTGATCTCGTGGTAGATCCACTCTTGTACTACCCATATCATCAATATCAATCAAGCAGGAGTAGGGTTTTACCTCCATCAAGAGGGCCCGAACCTGGGTATAAACATCGCGTCCCTTGTCTCCTGTTACCATCCGCCTAGACGCACAGTTCGGGACCCCCTACCCGAGATCTACCGGTTTTGACACCGACATTGGTGATTTCATTGAGAGCTCCTCTATGTCGTCACCGATAGGCTTGATGGCTTCTTCAATCAACAACACCGTCCAGGGTGAGACTTTCCTCCCTGGACAGATCTTCGTATTCAGCGGCTTCGCGCTGCGGGCCAATTCGTTTGGCCATCTGGAGCAGATCGAAAGCTACGCCCCTGGCCATCAGATCATGTTTGGAAGCCTAAACTTCACGGCCGATATCCGCGGAGACTTGATCTTCGACGGATTCGAGCCACAGCCGAGCGTGCCGCACTGTCACGATGGGCATGATTTAGCTCTGCCACCGGACAGCGCCTTGGAGGCCGCACACGGATCCGCTACGACCCATAGTTCGGAGCCGACCGCGCAGATCGGGGACAGGTGGCTGGACACCGCCTCGGGAGCTGCAATCTCTACGGCGATGGAGGCGAATACTAACCTTGTCCCTTATAAAGCTCGCGACTCCGAGGCACCGGACTCCTTGCCGGACTCCGAACCTCCTGCGCCCCTGCCAATCAAATCTGATCGGGCGCCGATCATGGAGTTCACCGCCGCGGACATCTTTCAGCACTCACCCTTTGGCAACATCCTAAATTCGCTAAAGCATCTCTCGTTATTAGGAGAACCCTGGCCGGACTGCGGTCAGGATGGTTGGGATACGGACGACGAAGAAATTCAAAGCCCACCCACCACCCACTTTGTAGCCACTGTCGACGATCTAACCGACATGCCAGACTACGACTCCGAAGACATCGATGGTATGGACGACGATGCCGAAGATGATCAAGAACCAGCACCTATAGGGCACTGGAAGACCACCTCGTCATACGACATATACATGGTGGACACCCCAAAGGATGGGGATGGTGAAGAAGCAGCGGAGGCAGATTCTTCTAAGAAACAGACCAAATGCCGACATCAGCGGCGCCGCTCTAAATCCCGCCACAATAAGAATGGAGATTCCAGCACCGGAGATAATAACACCCCAGAGAGTGCCGAAGACAACCCCCTCTAGCAAGATTCAACACAGGAGGACGGGAAAGCCAGCCCTCGAGAGAGAGCGGCAGACGAGGAGGATGAAAACTACATGCCTCCCTCCGGAGACGAGGCAAGCCTCAACGACGACGAATTTGTCGTGCCAGAGGATCCCGTCGAACAAGAGCGTTTTAAACGCAGGCTTATCGCCACGGCAAATAGCCTGAAGAAAAAGCAGCAACAGCTTCAAGCTGATCAAGACCTACTGGCCGACAGATGGACTGAGGTCCTCGTGGCCGAAGAGTATGAACTCGAACGCCCCTCCAAGAGCTACCCAAAATGCAAGTTGCTCCCCCGACTAGAGGAGGAAGCATACAAACCTTTATCACCAGCGCACAATAGGGCAGACCGACCACCCCGTGGCCGTGACAGAGAGGCATCTAGGCCCTCCTTCAGGATCATACCCCGGCATCGCTCGAAAAGTACGAAGCCACGAGGGAATGTGCCGGACTTGCGGGATATATTGGAGGATAAGGCAAGACAACCCAGATCTATCTATGGATCACGTGGGCGCCCCACGACCCACGACGACTACCGTCGCGCCGGACACAGCAACTCCGGCCGGGCCGAACACAGCAGACAACGCTCTCTTGAGCTGCGTCGTGATATTGCTCAATATAGAGGCGCCGCACACCCACTATGCTTCACTGACGAAGTAATTGATCATCAAATCCCTGAAGGGTTTAAACCTGTGAACATTGAATCCTACGATGGCACAACAGACCCCGCGGTTTGGATCGAAGATTATCTCCTTCATATCCATATGGCCCGCGGCGACGATCTCCATGCCATCAAGTACCTCCCACTCAAGCTTAAAGGACCAGCTCGGCATTGGCTTAACAGCTTGCCCGCAGAGTCAATTGGGAGCTGGGAGGACCTGGAAGCCGCATTCCTCGACAACTTCCAGGGCACATATGTGCGGCAACCAGACGCCGATGACCTAAGCCACATAATTCAGCAGCCAGACGAATCGGCCAGACAGTTCTGGACACAGTTCTTAACAAAGAAAAATCAAATCGTCGACTGTCCGGATGCAGAGGACCTCGCAGCCTTCAAACATAACATCCGCGACGAGTGGCTGGCCCGGCACCTAGGACAGGAAAAGCCGAAATCCATGGCAGCCCTCAAATCACTCATGACCCGCTTCTGTGCAGGAGAGGACAGCTGGCTAGCTCGCAGCAACAACCTCAGCAAAAATGCTAGCAGTCTGGATACTAAGGACCACAATGGCAGGTCGCGTCGAAACAACAACAAACGCCGCGTTAACGGCGATAACAATGAGGATACGACAGTCAATGCCGGATTCAGAGGCTCTAAACCCGGTCAGCGGAAGAAGCCATTCAAAAGAACTACTACGGGTCCGTCCAATTTGGACCGAATACTCGACCGCTCTTGCCAGATACATGGCACCCCAGAAAAGCCAGCTAATCACACCAACAGAGATTGTTGGGTATTCAAGTAGGCAGACAAATTAATTGCCGAAAACAATGACAAGGGGCTACACAGCGATGACGAGGAAGAGACCCGGCCGCCGAACAGTAGAGGACAGAAGGGTTTCCCCCCACAAGTGCGGACGGTAAACATGATATACGCAACCCATATACCCAAGAGGGAACGGAAGCGTGCACTTAGGGATGTATACGCGATGGAGCCAGTCGCCCCGAAGTTCAATCCATGGTCCTCTTGCCCGATCACTTTCGATCGAAGGGACCACCCTACCAGTATCCGTCATGGTGGGTTCGCCGCATTGGTCCTAGACCCAATCGTCGATGGATTTCACCTCACTAGAGTCCTGATGGACGGCGGCACCAGCCTGAACCTGCTTTATCAGGATACAGTGCGCAAGATGGGCATAGACCCCTCAAGGATTAAACCTACAAAGACGACCTTTAAAGGCGTCATACCAGGTGTTGAGGCCAATTGTACAGGCTCAGTCACACTGGAAGTGGTCTTCGGATCCCCGGATAACTTCCAAAGCGAGGAGTTAATCTTCGACATAGTCCCGTTCTGCAGCGGCCATCACGCTCTGCTAGGACGAACCGCGTTTGCAAAGTTCAACGCGGTGCCGCATTATGCATACCTCAAGCTCAAGATGCCAGGCCCTCGTGGAGTCATCACGGTCAACGGAAATACTGAACGCTCCCTCCGAACGGAGGAACACACAGCGGCTCTCGCGGCAGAAGTACAGAGCAGCCTTTCAAGGAAATTTTCGAGTCCGGCCGTTAAACGACCGGACATGGCCAAACGCGCCCGGAGTAACATCAGCCAAGACCACCTGGCACATTCCGAGCACGCGTAGCAATGCGGCCCCACCCCCAGCCCTTGCATGATTGCAAGACCAGCTCTTTGTGTACATCATTACGCTCTGAAGATACCATGGGCATAGGGGGAGGGGCACGACCATGATAGGCCCAGAGTGCGGCTTAACCACACCAGGGGCTCCCAAGTGTGCCACTCTTTTTTCTTCCTTTTTTATTTTCTCACAGGACTCCGTTCACCAGAGGCCCTGTCCGGCAGTAGATCTGCCGAACTCACGACGCAACAGCCAGGGAGGAACAAAGGCTACGACGAACACTCAGGTGGTCTCCATTATGAGCATTAAATTTGTTAAATACACCAGTCCGCAGCCTCACCCCTGGAGGGGGACATGTTTAATTAGTCCAATTCCTTGCTTACCGCACTATTTGTATCGTTCCGCACTCATAGCAGAATTCCTTGAATAAACAATGCAACACTTTTTGCCTATAATTGCATTACTTTTTTTTACATATATGTTCATTAATGACATCTTGCACCCGTACATTTTGGTACGGCCGAATACACCAGGGGCTTATGTTCCCCGCATTATGGTGTGATAAGTCCGAACACTTTAACAAGTGCGGCACCCCGAACTTATAGCATTATATGCATCGGCTCCGAATCATGTCTTGGGTCAATAGTTGGGTTTGCCCGGCTCCCATGTTTTGGTACCTTATGTTCCATTCCGTCAGCTAAGGTAGCATTGGGAGAACCACTGCGATTGCGCCCCGGTTGAGCTGGGCGAGCGCCTCAGTGGAGAAAGCTAAAACTGACTGTCATGATAAGGCGAGAGACTGGTCGCTGTTCGAGAGGTCTTTTCGAGTCCCTAAAGACTTATGCCGCTTCGAGCGAGGAACCGGCTGTGTCCGGCCCAGGCGTGGATAGCGCCCCGAACTCGGTCTTCCAAATACTACGGGCTTCGCCGAAATTTAAAATTATAGAATTCTATGGCTAAGTGAGAGTGTTCAAGCATTATAAGTCCGGTTGCCTGGTTCGTTGTGTTGAGCGCCTCCCTAGATGGACCCAAAATTGGGAACAAGAGTGCTCAAGTTTATCCCGAACACCCCAGAACTCGTGGCATGGGGGCTGAAGCCGATGACTTGCCATCTCTCAGATTTAATAAACGACCGCACAAAAGGTAATATTTTAAATCAATAAGCGTTGCTTGGCACATATGAACAAAGTTTTCAGTGCACAGGATAACACATTGCGAGTTTACTCAATAATTACATCTCTGGGGCACTCATCCGCAATCTTGCGGGCACCCTTCAGGACAGTCTTATAGTACATCTCGGGCGTACGGTACTCCTTGCCTGTTGGCGGCGCGTCAGTGATAAGCCTCTCCGCATCTAGCCTGCCCCGATGCACCTTTGCGCGGGCAAGGGCCCGACGGGCACCTTCAATGCAGGCGGAGCGCTTGATGACTTCCACCCAGGGGCACGCATCCACCAGCCGCCGCACGAGGCCGAAGTAGCTCCCAGGCATGGCCTCTCCAGGCCACAGCCGGACTATGAGGCCCTTCATGGCTTGCTCAGCTACTTTGTGGAGTTCGACCAGCTGTTTCAGCTGGTCGCTAGGGGGCACCGGATGTCCGGCCTCAGCATACTGAGACCAGAAGACCTTCTCCGTTGAGCTCCCCTCCTTGGCTCGATAGAATGCGGAGGCATTAGACACGCTGCGAGGTAGATCTGCAAGCGCCCCTGGAGAGCTCCGAATTCAGGTAAGTAACAGATAATTTACATTAACATGCTTGCTCTGCATGAAAAATGCCTTACCCGCTACTATTTTCGTCACCTCCTTAATCTCCTGGAGGGCCTTATGGGCCTCGGCCTTAGCGGCTTTGGCACTTTCAAGAGCCAAGGCAAGCTCGGACTCTCGAGTCTTCGAGTCGCGCTCCAAACTCTCATGCTTTTCCATGAGAGCCTGGAGCTCTTGCCGCACTTCCGCCACCCGCGCCTCCTGCTTCTCTCGCTCTGCTCGTTCCGTGGCCGCATTGCGTTCGGCCGCAGACATGGCCTCCTTCAGGGTCGCCACCTTGTTCGTGGCCCCTGCAGTACCCACGTTATCCTATTTATTTCTATTGCAACCAAAATCCTTTTCTGTATGGTACAAATTTTAAAAGTGGTGTTACTCACCTTCTTTGTCCTCGAGCTGCTTCTTGGCAAGGCCGAGCTCTCGCTCGGACCGCTCGAGGTCCTGCTTCAAAGCACCGACCTCCGCAGTCAGTGCGGCAGAGGTCAGCAGCGCAGCCTGCAAACCCATGTTGACATAATTTTTAGCACTCCTGCGTATATCTTTTTTAGATACTCAATCCGGTTTTTCTTTCCGAACACCGAACCGAGCATCAGGGGCTACTGTCTATGCAGTATTACATTACATATTTTAAATTTCTTACCTCAAAGCCTGTTAGAAGGCTACTACAGGCTTCGGTCAGCCCGCTCTTGGCGAGCTGAACCTTCTGAATCACCGCACTCATGATAGTGCGGTGTTCTTCCTCGATGGAAGCGCCGTTAAGCGCCTCCAACAAGTTGTCCGGCGCCTCCGGTTGGACAGAGGCTGCCGGCTTCACGGTCTTGCCCTTCTTACGAAGGGGCCGCCGGCCGGGCTTCGGAGCCACTGCGGGTTCCGGCATGGAGCCCGACGCAGAGTCCGGGAGGCTGCCTTGCGGCACCTCCGGAGCCTCCTCCTGATGGGTCCCCTCCTGGGATCCCACCTCGGTGTCGTCAGCGCGAGGGGTGGAGGCGGTCGGAATGGAATCCACGTCCAACGGAGCCAAGGACCCGCTCGATGAAGCGGGAAGATCATCATCGGCCGGACTACAAGTAGTGTGCGGCATTAGAAGGACACTATGTGACGCAAAGGAGATATTATAAACCATTCAGGAATTCAGATACTTACGATCTTGCCGGAGGCCTGGCCCTTGAGGGACACTCTTCGTCGCCAAGGTTGGCGTTGGCGGAGCTGTCCGGGGGAAGAGTCCTTCCCCTCTTGGACCCTTCGGCCTCCCCCATTGGGGAAGCCTTCCTCTTCCTCTCTCCCTCCTCCGGGAGAGAGTCCTCTTTCTCCTCCTCGTCTTCGTGGGAGGAGTCCGCCTCGGAGCCATCAGACGATGAGTCCGATACCACCTGGCGCCGGGAACTTCTTCGAGTTCCCGTGGCCTTATTCTTGGCCTTCTTCTCCGGCACCACATAGAGTGCCGGGACTAGCAGCCCCGTTAAACGGGCGTCCGCTGGATCTTCGGGAAGGGGAGACGGACAGTCTACCTGTCCGGACGTCCTCTGCTAGTCCTGTCAAAGGCATTGGGAGTTTTAGATCCCACACAGAGTCAAACTATGAGAAAAAATTAGTGTCCCATAGAGGATAACAAAGCTTACCTCGCCGGCCGGGCGCGTGGTGCTGAATCCGCGGTCTTCCGTCGCAGATGCGGGGGCTTCTCCGCCCTTGAACAGCACCCTCCAAGCGGCTTTGTACGTCATGTCGAAGAGCCCGCTCAGGGTCCGGTGCCGTGCCGGATTGAACTCCCACAAGTTGAAGACCCGTTGTTGGCAGGGGAGAATCCGGCGAATGAGCATGACCTGGATCACGTTGACAAGCTTGAGCTTCTTGTTCACCAAGGTCTGGAGACAGGACTGGAGTCCGGTCAGCTCCTCCGAACTGCCCCATAGCAAGCCCTTCTTTTTCCAGGAGGTGAGCTGCATAGGGGCACCAGATCTAAACTCGGGGGCCACTGCCCATTTAGGGTCCCGCGGCTCGGTGATATAGAACCACCCCGATTGCCACCCTTTGATGGTTTCCACAAAGGTGCCCTCAAGCCAGAGGACGTTGGGCATCTTGCCCACCATGGCGCCTCCGCACTCCGCTTGGACACCCTTCACTACCTTCGGCTTGATGTTGAAGGTCTTGAGCCACAAGCCGAAGTGGGGCCGGATGCAGAGAAAGGCCTCGCACACGACGATAAACGCCGAGATGTTGAGGATGAAGTTTGGCGCCAGATCGTGGAAGTCCAGGCCGTAGTAGAACATGAGCCCCCGGACGAAGGGATGAAGTGGGAAGCCCAGTCCGTGGAGGAAGTGGGGAAGGAATACAACCCTCTCATGGGGCCTGGGGGTGGGGATGAGCTGCCCCTCGTCGGGCAGCCGGTGCGCGATGTCACTGGAAAGGTATCCGGCGCCGTGCAGCTTTTCGATGTGCTCCTCCGTAACGGAGGAGGCCAACCACTTGCCTCCCGCTCCAGACATGGCTGGAGAAGGTCAAGACGAGATGTGCGGACTTGGGCGCTGGAGCTCGAGTGCGCGGAGATGGATAAGCAAAGGAGGAAGAAGGCGTAGGTGAAAAGGTGGATCCTTATCCCCTTATATATAGGCGGACGAAGACTATGCGTCCCCACCGGCCTGGTAAAACTCGCTTGTCTCCCAAGCGCCACCATCAATGGCACGGTTGGGTTACCCACGTCCGTATTGATGGGAATCCCGGAATAAGGGGAACACGATCTCTGCTTCGACAAGACATGCCAAGGAAACCGCTTCGCTAAACGCGCTGAGGTGGTATAATAAAAAACGATTCAAGTAAAAGCTTGGTAGTGGCGTGATGTCATGCCACAAAATACGTCAGCAGATTGAACCTGTGTACATATTATTCTCTCTACGGTGGAATGTGGAATTTATTTTGCAGAGCGGGACACTATCCTGGTGTTCACAATCTTCTAGGAATTATTCGGAGGAGGAACCCGCCTTGCACTGCCGAATAATATGCGCACCGGACTCATCGTCATTGAAACCTGGTTCAGGGTCTACTGAGGGAGTCCTGGACTAGGGGGTGTCCGGACAACCGGACTATCATCGTCAGCCGGACTATCATCGTCAGCCGCACTCCAAGACTATGAAGATACAAGATTGAAGACTTCTTCCCGTGTCCGGATGGGACTTTCCTTGGCGTGGAAGGCAAGCTTGGCGATACGGATATATAGATCTCCTACCATTGTAACCGACTCTGTGTAACCCTAGCCCTCTCTGGTGTCTATATAAACCGGAGGGTTTTAGTCCGTAGGAGAACACAACCATTACAACAATCATACCATAGGCTAGCTTCTAGGGTTTAGCCTCCTTGATCTCGTGGTAGATCCACTCTTGTACTACCCATATCATCAATATCAATCAAGCAGGAGTAGGGTTTTACCTCCATCGAGAGGGCATGAACCTAGGTAAAAACATCGTGTCCCTTGTCTCCTGTTACCATCCGCCTAGACGCACAGTTCGGGACCCCCTACCCGAGATCCGCCGGTTTTGACACCGGCAGTTACCACTCAAGTAGAACAAGTACTTAAGGCACAAGATGATTTGCTCAATGAATTAAATAATAAGAACAATGATAATGTTGTTAGAGTTATGACTTGAGGTGGCAAAATGACCCAGGAACCCTTGTATCCCGAGGTCCATCCTAAGAGAGTTGAGCAAGATTCTCAAAGAACTAATGTTGATGCACCTAGCCCTTCTACTAAAAACAAAAAGAAAAATGATAAGACTTTGCATGCTTCTAGTGAACCTGTTGTTGACACACCTGAGAATCCCAATGATATTTCTATTTCTGATGCTGAAACACAATCTGGTGATGAACATGAACCTAGTGATAAACTTAATGATGATGTTCATGTTGATGCTCAACCTAGTAATAATAATGATGTAGAGATTGAACCTGCTATTGATATTGATAACCCACAATCAAAGAATCAACATTATGATAAGAGAGACTTTGTTGCTAGAAATCACGGTAAAGAAAGAGAACCATGGATTCAGAAACACATGCCTTTTCCTCCTAAGCCATCCAAGAAAAAGGATGATGAGGATTTTGAGTGCTTTGCTGAAATGATTTGACCTATCTTTTCGCGTATGTGATACGTCTCCAAACGTATTTATAATTTATGAAGTATTCATGCCATGTTTACAATAATTTTATATGGTTTTGGTATGATTTGCACGGAACTAACCCGGACTGACGCTGTTTTCGGCAGAACTACCATGGTGTTGTTTTTTGTGCAGAAATGGAAGTTCTCCAAATGAGCTGAAACTTTTTGATGATTTTTTTGGAACAAAAGAGACCTCCGAAGCTTTATGGGAGGGCCTGAAGAGCCACGAGGAGGTCACAACCCACTGGGGGCGCGCCTGGGCCCTTGCCCGTGCCCCGGTGTATCGTGCTCACCTCGAGGCCCATCTGGACATGAGACCGACTCCAAAAATTCCTATAAATAGATAAACCATCAGAAATAACCCTAGATCGGAAGTTCTGCCACCGCAAGCCTCTGTAGCCACCGAAAACCAATTGGGTCCCTGTTCTGGCACCCTTCCGGAGGGGGGAATCATCTCCGGTGGCCATCTTCATCATTTCGGCGGCCACCACGATGAGGAGGGAGTAGTCCACCCTCGGGGCTGAGGGTTTGTACCGGTAGCTATGTGTTTAATCTATCTATCTCGCGCGATCTTGAGATGTCACGATCTTGATGTATCATGGGCTTTTAACATAGATGGATCGTATGATGTTTCTCCCCTCTCTACACTTGTTGTGATGAATTGAGTCTTTACCCTTTGAAGTTTTGTCTTGTCGGATTGAATGTTCAGATCTGAGAACACATGATATATGTCTTGCATATGAATACCAGTGGTGACAATGGGGTATTATTTTGATTCACTTAATATATGTTATGGCACTCAACTTGCGGATTCCCGAGGTGATATTGGGGTAATCTATGCATAGGGGTTGATGCATGTTTTTATTATCTTTTCTCCGATAGAAACTTTGGGGTCCCCTTGTAGTTCTTTGTGTGGATTGAGTATTATGAATCTGAAATTGTTTGATACATATCGTATAATTAACTCACGGGTACTCGCGGTGACATTGGGGTATGTAGGTGACATTAGAGTTGGTTGATATGTATCATATGGTGTTATATTAGTATGAACTCTTGATTAGATCGATCGGAAAGAATAGTCTGACATTATTTTAGTACGAACTCTAGGATAGATTGATTGAAAAGAATAGATTTGAGGTGGTTTCGTACCCTACAAACAATTTCTATCTTTCGTTCTCCGCTAATAGGAACTCGGGAGTGATTCTTTATTGCACTTTGAGGGATAATCATATGATCCAACTATGTTAGCTTTGTTGAGAGATTGCACTAGTGAAAGTATGCACCCTAGGCCTCATTTTCCATCATTGAAAAACCGTTTGTGCTCCATTTTACTATTTACTACCTTGCTGTTTTTTATTGTTTGCACTACAAAAACTCATATCTACTATCCATACTACACTTTTATCACCATCTCTTCGCCGAACTAGTGCACCTATACAATTTGCCATTGTATTGGGTGTGTTGGGGACACAAGAGATTTCTTATATTTGATTGCAAGGTTGCTTGAGAGATACTATCTTCATCCTATGCTTCCCATGGATTGATAAACCTTAAGTTATCCACTTGAGGGAAAATTGCTACTGTCCTACAAAACTCTGCGCTTGGAGGCCCAACACGTGTCTACAAGAATAAAGTTGCATAGTAGACATCAAGCACTTTTCTGGCACTGTTGCCGGGGAGGTGAGTGCATGAAGGTATATCTTTAGATCTTGCAATCGAATCTTTTAGTTTCTTGTTTTATCACTAGTTTGGTTTATAAAAGAAAACTACATAAAAATGGAATTGAGGTTGCATCATATTATTGATCATCCTTATAGTATCTTTCTTGAGAATGATGGTTTGAAAAATTGTGCTCAATTGATAGAAGAAGAATTTAATAAAATGATTGGCATGAATGATGAGCATGATTGCAATGTTGTTAGTATAAATTCTTTGAATATCCATGATGTTAATGATTTGCAAAGCTACAAGCTTGGGGATGCTATGTTTGATGAATGATATTTTTACTCCCCCAAGTTTTGCTGAGATAAATTATTATGATGATAGCATGCCTCCTATTTATGATGATTATGATGATTATAATGATGAAAGTGGATTCAGAGAGGTCATGACTTTATTTAATGATGAATCCACCATTTTGGATGAGGCTTCAATTGACTATGAGAACAAGGTTGCTATCTATGATGATTATGGTGATGACATGTATGCTACAAAGAATAATGATAACCATGAAACTTGTCATCATGATTTTAATTTTCTCTCTCATGATAGTTACTTTGTTGAGTTTGCTCCCACTACTATTGATGAGAAGACATTTGCTTATGTGGAGAGTAATAAATTTTCTATGCTTTTGTGTCATGAAAGGAATGCTTTATGTGATGGTTATTGATAACCCACAAATGTAGGGGATCGCAACAGCTTTCGAGGGTAAAGTATTCAACCCAAATCTATTGATTCGACACAAGGGGAGCCAAAGAATATTCTTGAGTATTAGCAGTTGAGTTGTCAATTCAACCACACCTGGATAACTTAGTATCTGCAACAAAGTATTTAGTAGCAAAGCAATATGATAATAAAGGTAACGGTAGCAAAAGTAATGTTTTTGGGTTATGTAGTGATTGTAACAATAACAACGGAAAAGTAAATAAGCGAAGAACAATATGTGAAAAGCTCATAAGCAATGGATAAGTGATGGATAATTATGCCGGATGCGATTCCTCATGTAATAGTTATAACATAGGGTGACACAGAACTAGCTCCAGTTCATCAATGTAATGTAGACATGTATTCCGAATATAGTCATACGTGCTTATGGAAAAGAACTTGCATGGCATCTTTTGTCCTACCCTCCCGTGGCAGCGGGGTCCTAGCGAAAATTAAGGGATATTAAGGCCTCCTTTTAATAGAGAACCGGAACAAAGCATTAGCACATAGTGAATACATGAACTCCTCAAACTACGGTCATCACCGAGAAGTATCCCGATTATTGTCACTTCGGGGTTGTCGGATCATAACACATAATAGGTGACTATAGACTTGCAAGATAGGATCAAGAACACACATATATTCATGAAAACATAATAGGTTCAGATCTGAAATCATGGCAATCGGGCCCTAGTGACAAGCATTAAGCATAGCAAAGTCATAGCATCATCAATCTCAGAACATAGTGGATACTAGGGATCAAACCCTAACAAAACTAACTTGATTACATGGTAAATCTCATCCAACCCATCACCGTCCAGCAATCCTACGATGGAATTACTAACGCACGGCAGTGAGCATCATGAAATTGGTGATGGAGGATGGTTGATGATGATGACGGCGACGAATCCCCCTCTCCGGAGCCCCGAATGGACTCCAGCTCAGCCCTCCCGAGATAGATTAGGGCTTGATGGCGGCTCCGTGTCGTAAAACGCGATGAAACTTTTTCCTCCGCGAGACGGAATTTATGGAGTTGGAGTTGAGGTCGGCGGAGCCTCAGGGGGCCCACGAGACAGGGGGCGCGCCCCCCACCCTCGTGGACAGGGTGTGGGCCTCCTGGTCTTGATTCTTTCACCAGTATTTTTTATATTTTCCAAAAAGTGCCTCTGTGGATTTTCAGGACATTCCGAGAACTTTTGCTTTCTACACATAAAACAACATCATGGCAGTTCTGCTGAAAACAGTGTTGGTCTGGGTTAGTTTCATTCAAATCATGCAAGTTAGAGTCCAAAACAAGTGCAAAAGTGTTTGGAAAAGTAGATACGTTGGAGACGTATCAATTCCCCTAAGCTTAAACATTTTCTTGTCCTCAAGCTATTCAGTTGATAAACTGAAAGTGATAAAGAAAAAATTTTACAAACTCTGTTTGCTCTTGTTGCTGTAAACATGAAAAGCCAGCATTCAGGTTTCAGCAAATGTTATGAACTAACCATACTCACAATAACACTTAGGTCTCACAATTACTCATATCAATAGCATAATCAGCTAGCGAGCCATAATAATAAAACTCGGATGACAACACTTTCTCAAAATAATCATAACATGATATAACAAAATGGTATCTCGCTAGCCCTTTCTGAGACCGCAAAACATAAATGCAGAGCACCTTTAAAGATCAAGGACTGACTAAACATTGTAATTCATGGTAAAAGAGATCCAGTCAAGTCATTCCCAATATAAACCAATAGTAATGAATGCAAATGACAGTGTGCTCTCCAGCGGGTGCTTTTTAATAAGAGGGGTGATGACTCAACATAAAAGTAAATAGATAGGCCCTTCGCAGAGGGAAGCAGGGATTTGTAGAGGTGCCAAAGCTCGATTTTAAAATAGAGATTGAATAACATTTTGAGCGGCATACTTTTGCAGTTAATGCAACAACTATGAGATGGCTGTATCTTCCATACTACATGCATTATAGGCAGTTCCCAAACAAAATGGTAAAGGTTTATACTCCCCCAACCACCAACAAGCATCAATCCATGGCTTGCTTGAAACAACGAGTGCCTCCAACTAACAACAGCCCTGGGGGAGTTTTGTTTAATTATTTTGATTTGCTTTGATCATTTTGGATCATGGGACTGGGCATCTCGGTTACCGACCCTTTCTCGTGAATGAGGAGCGGAGTCCACTCCTCTTGAGAATAACCCACCTGGCATGGAAGATATAGGCAGCCCTAGTCGAAACATGAGCTGCTCAAGCATACAAAACAGAATTTCATTTGAAGGTTTGGAGTTTGGCACATACAAATTTACTTGGAACGGCAGGTAAATACCGCATATAGGAAGGTATGGTGGACTCATATGGAACAACTTCGGGGTTTATGGAGTTTGGATGCACAAGCAGTATTTCCACTTAGTACAGGTGAAGGCTAGCAAAAGACTGGGAAGCGACCAACTGAGAGAGCGACAACAGTCATAAACATGCATTAAAATTAATTTACACCGAGTACAAGCATGAGTAGGATATAATCTACCATGAACATAAATATCATGAAGGCTATGTTGATTTGTTTCAACTACGTGCGTGAACATGTGCCAAGTTGAGTCACTCAATTCATTCAAAGGAGGATACCATCCCATCATACCACATCATAATCATTCTAATAGCATGTTGGCATGCAAGGTAAACCATTATAACTCATAGCTAATCAAGCATGGCACAAGCAACTATAATCTCTAAATTTCATTGCAAATATGTTTACCTCATAATAAGCTGAATCAGAAACGATGAACTCATCATATTTACAAAAACAAGAGAGGTCGAGTTCATACCAGCTTTTCTCATCTCAATAAGTCCATCATATATCGTCATTATTGCCTTTCACTTGCACGACCGAACGATGTGTATAATAATAATAGTGCACGTGCATTGGACTAAGCTGGAATCTGCAAGCATTCAACTCAAGAGAGAAGACAGGGTAATATGGGCTCTAAGTTAAATAAACAATCATGCATATGAGAGCCACTAAATTTTTTCAATATGGTCTTCTACTCTCGACCCCCAAAGGAAAGAAAAGAAAAGAAAACTATTTACACGGGAAAGCTCCCAACAAGTAAGAAGAAGAACTAGAAATCTTTTTGGGTTTTCATTTTAATTCTACTACAAGCATGGAAATTAAACTAACTAATTTTTTTTGGTTTTTCTTAAGGTTTATCAAACACACAAGAAGAAAGCGAGAAAAAGGAAATGAAACTAGCATGGATAATACAATGAAAGAGTATGAGCACCGACGACTAGTGTGTAAACATGAATGTAAAGTCGGTGAGAAATACGTACTCCCCCAAGCTTAGGCTTTTGGCCTAAGTTGGTCTAATACCAAGGACCGCGTGGGTGATATCCGTAGTTGTAGTTGGGGTCGTACTGAGATGCAGCATCAAGCGCCTCCTGAGCTGCGGCATGTTGGCGAGCTGCCTCCGCTCTGCCCTTGTGTTCATCTGCTTCCTCCCTGGTAACAACATATCTTCCTTTTGCCTGATAATCAAAAAGGAGAGGAGCAGGAAGAGTAACATGGACGACCTTGCGTCTGTCATAGATTAATCGATAATGGAGGAATTGTTCATTCCTCCTAAGAAATTGATGATTGACCATAGCGTCATGATCTAAATAAGCAGGAGGTATCATCATATCCCCTTCTCGTGGGGCTATACCAAGATAATTAGCCACACGGGTTGCATAAATTCCTCCAAATAAATCTCTAGTTCTACTATTATTCTGTAACCTACGTGCAACTATTGCCCCCAAGTTATAACCTTTATAACCCAACACAGCACTCTTGAGGACACAAAGATCAGGGACACACATATGACATGCTTCATCTTTACCATTAATGCATCTACCAATGAAGAGAGCAAAATAATGTATAGCAGGAAAATGAATGCTCCCTATGGTAGCTTGTGCTATGTCCCTGGATTCTCCCATAGTAATACTAGCAAGGAAATCTCTAAATTCAGATTTGTGAGGATCATTAATATTACCCCGCTGCGGAAGTTTGCAAGCAGTTGTAAAATCCTCTAAGTCCATGGTATAAGATGTATCATAAATATCAAATAGGACACTAGGAGAATTACGCGTACAGTTATATTTAAACCTCCGCACAAAGGAATCAGTCAATTGATAGTACTGAGGACACTTATCTTGTAAGAAGTCCTCCAACTCATCATTACGCACATACGCGTCAAATTCTTCCTTATAGCCTGCTTTGACCATGAAATCATCGGATGGCCACTCACAAGCTCGTACATCTGCGTCCCTCGGTAATTCAACATCTTGCTCACGTATAGAAATCCTGGGTCCTTTCTTTACCAAGGAACCACCTTGGTACATTTTCCTAGACATAATTCTTTTTTTTTGAAATTTTAGTAACTTCGAAATAAAAGTGAATAAAACTAAACAAGATTGGTACCAACTACTCCTACAAGTGCCTAGAGCCTATATCATGCATTGGAATTGCTTGGGACCTTGTGAATTTAACTTGCAAGCTCAAGAACATGGTCACCTATGCAGCAAAAATTTGCAATGAATAAAGCACTAGAACAAAAACTAATTGGACCAATGGAGGAGTCACATACCAAGCAACAATCTCCCAAAGCAGTTTTGTGAATGGAGCTTTGAGCAAGGAGATCGAAAATCGCAGCAAAATGAGCTAGAACTCGTGCTTGAGCTGGATGGGGATTTTTTTGGGTAGAAGAAGGAGTGTGTGGGTGCTGGCATACATGGAGGGGGGCCACCAGGGGCCCACGAGACAGGGGAGCGCGCCCAGGTGGGGTGGGCGCGCCCTCCACCCTCGTGGCCTGGTGCTTGCCCCTCCTGCAGTGTTTTCAATGCCTAAAATCCTCAAATATTCCATAAAAAATCATACTAAATTTGCAGGGCATTTGGAGCACTTTTATTTTCGGGATATTTTTTAATGCACGGATAATTCAGAAAACAGACAGATAATACTATTTTTTCTTTATTTATTCTAAATAACAGAAAGTAAAAAGAGGGTACAGAAGGTTGTGCCTTCTAGTTTCATCCATCTCGTGATCATCAAAATGAATCCACTAACAAGGTTGATCAAGTCTTGTTAACAAACTCATCCCGAATAACACGGAACCGGAGAAATTCGAATAACACTAAGTTACCTCAACGGGGATATGAAAATCCCCAACAATAATAATATCATATTTTTTTCCTAACAGTAGGAAGAGGAAATTCAAAACCTCCAATAATGATAGTTGGAACTTTTCCAATAGAATTGATGCTATGAACTTGAGATTGTTTCCTCGGAAAGTGTACCTTATGCTCATTACCATTAACATGAAAAGTGACATTGCCTTTGTTGCAATCAATAATAGCCCCTGCAGTATTCAAAAAAGGTCTACGAAGCATAATCGACATACTATCGTCCTCGGGAATATCAAGAATAACAAAGTCCGTTAAGATAGTGACATTTGCAACCACAACAGGCACATCCTCACAAATACCGACAGGTATAGCAGTTGATTTATTAGCCATTTGCAAAGATATTTCAGTAGGTGTCAACTTATTCAATTCAAGTCTACGATATAAAGAGAGAGGCATAACACTAACACCGGCTCCAAGATCACATAAAGCAGTTCTAATATAAATTCTTTTAATGGAGCATGGTATAGTTGGTACACCCGGATCTCCAAGTTTCTTTGGTATTCCACTCTTAAAAGTGTAATTAGCAAGCATGGTGGAAATTTCAGCTTCTGGTATCTTTCTTTTATTTGTAATGATATCCTTCATATACTTAGCATAAGGATTTACTTTAAGCATATCAGTTAAGCGCATACGTAAGAAGATAGGTCTAATCATTTCAGCAAAGCGCTCAAAATCCTCATCATCCTTTGTCTTGGATGGTTTAGAAGGAAAGGGCATGGGTTTCTGGACCCATGGTTCTCTTTCTCTACCATGCTTCCTAGCAACAAAATCTCTCTTATCATAACATTGATTCTTTGATTGTGGGTTATCAAGATCAACAGGAGGTTCAATCTCTACATCATTGTTTTTGCTAGGTTGAGCATCAACATGAACATTATCTTTAACATTATCACTAGGTTCATGTTCATCACCTGATTGTGTTTCAGCATCAGGAATAGAAATATCATTGGGATTCTCAGGTGTGTCTACAGTAGGTTCACTAGAAGCATGCAAGGTCCTATCGTTTTTCTTTTTCTTATTTTTGGAAGAACTAGGTGCCTCTAAATTATTTCTCTGAGAATCTTGCTCGATTCTCTTAGGGTGGCCTTCAGGATACAAAGGTTCCTGAGTCATTCTACCAGTTCTAGTAGCCACTCTAACAACAAAATCATTTTTATTATTTAATTCATCAAGCAAATCATTTTGAGCTTTAAGTACTTGCTCAGCTTGAGTAGCAATCATAGAAGGATATTTGCTAATGAGTTTGAGTTCACCTTTAACTCTAGCCATATTATCGCTCACGCATCCTATCTCAAAAGCATTATTCTTTAACTCTCTACCAACATAAGCACTAAAACTTTCTTGTCTAGCCATAAAGTCATCAAATTCATCTAAGCATGGGCTATGAAATTTAGTAGAGGGGATTTCAGCTTTATCATATCTATAGAGAGAATTTACCTTTACTACCTGTGTCGAGTTATCAAGACAATGTGGTTCTTCAACAGGCGGTATATTAAGACCATGTATTTCTTCAATAGGAGGTAAATTCTTAACATCTTCAGCTTTAATACCTTTTTCTTTCATTGATTTCTTTGCCTCTTGCATATCTTCAGGACTGAGAAATAGAACACCTCTCTTCTTCGGAGTGGGTTTAGGAATATGCTCAGGAGTTGGCTCAATTGGTTTAGGAATTGCCTCAGGAATTGGCTCAGGAATAGTCCAATTATTTTCATTAGTCAATATATTATTCAATAATAATTCAGCTTTGTCGACTGTTCTTTCCCTGAAAACACAACCAACATAACTATCCAAGTAGTCCTTGGAAGCATCGGTTAGTCCATTATAAAAGATATCAAGTATTTCATTTTTCTTGAGAGGATGATCAGGCAAAGCATTATGTAATCGGAGAAGCCTCCACCAAGCTTGTGGGAGACTCTCTTCTTTGATTTGCACAAAGTTATATATTTCCCGCATGGCAGCTTGTTTCTTATGAGCAGGGAAAAATTTAGCAGAGAAATAATAAATCATATCCTGGGGACTACGCACACAACTAGGAGCAAGAGAATTATACCAAATCTTAGCATCACCCTTTAAGGAGAATGGAAATATCTTAAGGATATAATAATAGCGAGATTTATCATCATGAGTAAACAGGGTAGCTATATCATTCAACTTGGTAAGATGTGCCACAACAGTTTCAGATTCAAGGCCATAAAAAGGATCAGATTCAACTAAAGTAATAATCTTAGGATCAACAGAAAATTCATAATCCTTATCAGTAACACAAATAGGTGAAGTAGCAAAAGCAGGGTCAGGTTTCATTCTAGCATTAAGAGACTGTTGCTTCCATTTAGCTAATAATTTCTTAAGATCATATCTATCATTGCAAGCAAAGATAGCTCTAGCAGCTTCTTCATTCATAACATAACCCTCAGGAACAAAAGGCAATTCATAATCATTGGGAGAATTTTCATCATCACTATCATCAATAATAGCATCTTCAATAATTTCATTCCCCCTAACTCTAGCAAGTTGTTCATCAAGAAATTCACCTAATGGCAAAGTAGTATCACGCACAAAAGTAGTTTCATCATAAGTATCATGCATAGCAGAAGTGGCATCATCAATAACATGTGACATATCAGAGTTCATAGCAGTAGCAGGTTTAGGTGTCGCAAGCTTACTCAAAACAGAAGGAGAATCTAGTGCAGAGCTAGATGGCAGTTCCTTACCTCCCCTTGTAGTTGAGGGATAGATCGTAGTTTTTGTGTCTTTCAAGTTCTTCATAGTGATCAACAGATATAAATCCCAAGTGACTCAGAGAATAGAGCTATGCTCCCCAGCAACGGTGACAGAAATTAGTCTTGATAACCCACAAGTGTAGGTGATCGCAATAGCTTTCGAGGGTAAAGTATTCAACCCAAATTTATTGATTCGACACGAGGGGAGCCAAAGAATATTCTTGAGTATTAGCAGTTGAGTTGTCAATTCAACCACACCTGGATAACTTAGTATCTGCAGCAAAGTAATTAGTAGCAAAAGTGGTATGATAATAATGGTAACGGTGGCACAAGTAAAGATAAATGTTTTTGGGTTTTTGTAATAGTTGTAACAGTAGTAACGGAAAAGTAAATAAGCAAAGAACAATATGTGAAAAGCTCGTAGGCAATGGATCACTGATGGATAATTATGCTGGATGCGATTCCTCATGTAATAGCTATAACATAGGGTGACACAGAACTAGCTCTAGTTCATCAATGTAATTTAGGCATGTATTCCGAATATAGTCATACGTGCTTATGGAAAAGAACTTGCATGACATCTTTTGTCCTACCCTCCCGTGGAAGCGGGGTCCTAGCAGAAACTAAGGGATATTAAGGCCTCCTTTTAATAGGGAACTAGAACAAAGCATTAGCACATAGTGAATACATGAACTCCTCAAACTACGGTCATCACCGAGAAGTATCCCGATTATTGTCACTTCGGAGTTATCGGATCATAACACATAATAGGTGACTATAGACTTGCAAGATAGGATCAAGAACACACATATATTCATGAAAACATAATAGGTTCAGATCTGAAATCATGGCACTCGGGCCCTAGTGACAAGCATTAAGAATAGTAAAGTCATAGCAACATCAATCTCAGAACATAGTGGATACTAGGGATCAAACCCTAACAAAACTAACTTGATTACATGGTAAATCTCATCCAACCCATCACCGTCCAGCAAGCCTATGATGGAATTACTCAAGCACGGCGGTGAGCATCATGAAATTGGTGATGGAGGATGGTTGATGATGACAACGACGATGAATTCCCCTCTTCGGAGCCCCGAACAGACTCCAGATCAGCCCTCTCGAGAGAGATTAGTGCTTGGCGGCGGCTCCGTATCGTAAAACACGATGAATTTTTTTTTCTGATTTTTTTCTTCGTGAGACAGAATATATGGAGTTGGAGTTGAGGTCGGCGGAGCCTCAGGGGGCCCACGAGACAGGGGGGCGCGCCCAGGGGGAGGGGGCGCCCCCCCACCCTCGTGGACAGGGTGTGGGCCCCCTGGTCTTGATTCTTTCGCCAGTATTTTTTATATTTTCCAAAAAGTGCCTCCGTGGATTTTCAGGACATTCTGAGAACTTTTGCTTTCTACACATAAAACAACATCATGGCAGTTCTGCTGAAAACAGCGTCAGTCCGGGTTAGTTTCATTTAAATCATGCAAGTTAGGGTCCAAAACAAGGGCAAAAGTGTTTGGAAAAGTAGATACGTTGGAGACGTATCAATTATATTGTTGAATTTCTTCATGATGCTACTGAAAATTATTATGAGAGAGGAACATATGCATTTACGTATTGCAATAATTTCAAGTTTCCTCTCTATGTGTTGAAAGTTTTGAAGTTGCACTTGTTTTGCCTTCCTATGCTAGTCAATTATTGGTCCCATAAGTTGTTTGCTCACAAAATCCCTATGCATAGGAAGTGGGTTAGGCTTAAATGTGCTTGCTATATCAGGAGTTTATTTATCAGCGGGATCCGGAGGAGCTCGCTAACTAGTGGCACCCCAAGGACCCTCCTCAGTACACCGGAGAGGACGACTTTGATCCATGGGCTTAGACCAACTTAGGCCAAAAGCCTAAGCTTGGGGGAGTACGTATTTCTCACCGACATTACATTCATGTTCACACACTCATTCTAGTTGTCGGTGTTTATACTCTTTCATTGTACTATCCATGCTAGTTTATTTTCTTTTCTTGCTTTCTTCTTGTGTGTTTGAAAAACCTTGAGAAACCCCCAAAAAATTAGTTGTAGCTTTCAGCTAGTTTACTTTCCATGCTTGTAGTAGTAATATTAAAAGAAAACCCAAAAAGATTTCCTGCTCTTCTTTTGCTTGTTGGAGCTTTCCCTTGTAAATAGTTTTATTTTTCTTTGAAATTCTTTTGTTTTCTTTGGGGGTCGAGAGGAGAAGACCACGATGAAAATGTTGAGTGGCTCTCATATGCATTATTGTTGATCTAACCAAGAGCCCATATTACCTTGTCTTCTCCTTTGAATTAAATGTTTGCAAATTCCAGCTTAGTCCAATGCACGTGCACTATTATTGTTATTCACACCGTTCGGTCGTGCAAGTGAAAGGCAATAATGATGATATATGATGAAATGATTGAGATGAGAGAAGCTGGTATGAACTCGACCTATCTTGTTTTTGTAAATATGATTAGTTCATCGTTCCTGATTCAGCCCATTATGAATGAAACATGTTTGCAATGACAATTAGAGATTATAGTTATTCATGCCATGCTTAATTAGCTTGGAGTTTATAATGGTTTATCTTGCATGCCAACATGCTATTAAAATGGTTGTAATGTGGTATGATAGGGTGGTATCCTCCTTTGAATGATTCGAGTGGCTTGACTTGGCACATGTTCATGCATGTAGTTGAAACAAAATCAACATAGCCTCCACGGTATTTATGTTCATGGTGATCTACATCCTACTCATGCTTGCACTCATTGTTGGTTCATCTTAATGCATGTTCATGACTATTGTCGCTCTCTAGTTGGTCGCTTCCCATTCTCTTTCTAGCCTTCACTTGTATTAAGCGGTAATACTGCTTGTGCATCCACTTTCATAAACCCCAAAGTTATTCCATATAAGTCCACCATACCTTCCTATTTGCGGTATTTACCTGTCATTCCAAGTAAATTTGTATGTGCCAAACTCTAAACCTTCAAATGAAATTCTGTTTTGTATGCTCGAATAGCTCATGTATCAACTAGGGTTGTCTATATCTTCCATGCTAGGTGGGTTATTCTCACGATGAGTGGACTCCGCTCATCATTCATGAGAAAATGGCCGGTAACCGGGATGCCCAGTCATATGCTCAAATCAAATCAAAATAATTGCAAACAAAACTCCTCCAGGATTGTTGTTAGTTGGACGGTACCCGTTGTTTCAGACCAGCCATGGAATGTGCTCGTTGGTGGTGGGGGAGTATAAACTTTACCATTCTGTTTGGGAACCGCCTATAATGTATGTAGCATGGAAGATAACAAGATCTCTTGGTTGTTATGTTGACAATGAAAGTATGCCACTCAAAATATTATTTATCTCTATTTCAAAACTCGAGCTCTGGCACCTCTGCAAATCCCTACTTCCCTCTATGAAGGGCATATCTATTTACTTTTATGTTGAGTCATCGTCCTCTTATAAAAACACCAGTTAGAGAGCACACCTGTCATTTGTATGCATTGTTATTAATTTACATTGAGTATGACTGTGACTGGATCTCTTTTGCCATGAATTACAATGTCTACAGTCCTTGATCTTCAGGGGTGCTCTGCATTTATGTTTTGCAGTCTCAGAAAGGGCTAGCGAGATACCATTTTGTTATATCATATTATGATTGTTTTGAGAAAGTGTTGTCATCTGAGATTTATTATTATTGCTCGCTAGTTGATTATGCCATTGATATGAGTAAATGTGAGACCTAAGTGTTATTGTGAATATGGTTAGTTCATAATGTTTGCTGAAAACATGAATGCTGACTTTACATATTTGCAACAACAAGATCAAACAGATTTTGTAAAAGTTTTTCTTTATCACTTTCAGTTTGTCAATTGAATTTCTTGAGGACAAGCAAAGGTTTAAGCTTGGGGGAGTTGATACGACTCCAATGTATCTACTTTTCCAAACACTTTTGCCCTAGTTTTGGATTCTAACTTGCATGATTTGAATGGAACTAACCCAAACTGACGTTGTTTTCAGCAGAACTGTCATGGTGTTATTTTTGTGCAGAAATAAAAGTTCTCGGAATGACCTGAAACTTCACGGAGTCACATTTTGGACTTAATAAAAAATATATTGGATAACGAATCAACAGAAGGGGACCCACACCCTGTCCACGAGGGTGCAGGGCGTGCCCACCACCCTAGGGCGCGCCCCCTGCCTCGTGGGTCCCCTGGACCTCCACCGACGTCAACTCCAACTCTCTATATTCACATTCGGGGAGAAAAATCAGAGAGAAGGATTCATCGCGTTTTATGATACAGAGCCGCCGCGAAGGCCTATTCTTCCTTGGGAGGGTTGATCTGGAGTCCGTTCGGGGGTCCGGTGAGGGGAATCCGTCGCCATCGTCATCATCAACCATCCTCCATCACCAATTTCATGATGCTCACCACCATGCGTGAGTAATACCATCGTAGGCTTGCTGGACGGTGATGGATTGGATGAGATATACCATGTAATCGAGTTAGTTTTGTTAGGGTTTGATTCCTAGTATCCATTATGTTCTAAGATTGATGTTGCTATGACTTTGCCATGCTTAATGCTTGTCACTAGGGCCCGAGTGCCATGATTTCTGATCTGAACCTATTATGTTTTCATGAATATATGTGAGTTCTTGATCCTATGTTGCAAGTTATAGCCACCTACTATGTGTTATGGTCCGGCAAACTCTAGAGTGACAATAGTTGGGGCACTTCCCAGTGATGACCGTAGTTTGAGGAGTTCATGTATTCACTAAGTGCTAATGCTTTGGCCCAGTACTTTATTAAAAGGAGGCCTTAATATCCCTTAGTTTCCAATAGGACCCCGCTGCCACGGGAGGGTAGGACAAAAGATGTCATGCAAGTTCTTTTCCAAAAGCACATATGACTATATTTGGAATACATTCCTACATTACATTGATGAACTAGAGCTAGTTCGGTATCACCCTATGTTATAACTCTTGCATGATGAATTGCATCCAACATAATTATCCATCATTGATCCATTGCCTATGAGATTTTCACATATTGATCTTTGCTTAGTTACTTCTCCGTTGCCACTGTTACGATTACTACAAAACTGCTACTATTACTTTTGCCACCGTTACCGTTACTTCCATACTACTTTGCTACTAAATACTTTGCTGCAGATATTAAGTCTTTCAGGTGTGATTGAATTGACAACTCAGCTGCTAATACTTGAGAATATTCTTTGGCTCCCCTTGTGTCGAATCAATAAATTTGGGTTGAATACTCTACCCTCGAAAATTGTTGCGATCGCCTATACTTGTGGGTTATCAGCTGTCATGACAAAAAGTTAACATACACACCCCTGAAATGAATAAATAAACGATATTCAATCCCCCTTGTCCCGCAGCCGTCGCCGCCGCAACCACGTCCTGCTCCGGCAGCCGCCATCGCGTGCCTAGATCCCCAACCTCGCTTGACCTCATGACTCCCTCCGGAGCAATGGGCCATCAAGTAGCCCAAGGTCGACGCCGCCATGAGGGTGCTGCTGCTTCATGATTGGTGGAGCCCGTTGACCCAGCGAGGTACCCAGCTAGGTTGTGGATAGGCCTCGATACGGGCCGACAAGTAGATTCCATGGGAGATCGGCGAAGTGCTATGGGAGGAGTTGTACGGCGCGTGGTGACGGCAGGAGAGGCAGACCTAGCAGCAGCCGGCAATAAGGGTGACGAGGACAGAGTTGCGGCTTCGCAGGGGCGACGTGGGGCCAACGGGAGCAGCTTCAGTGAGGGCCTTCTCGTGCTAGTGTCATCCCGCAAGCCAGCTCTGGCTCCGCCACTCTTGCTTAGTTGCCGGTGGCCATATCGCAGCCTTGGCCAGCTTGGTGAGCAGCGCTCCTACCTAAGGAAGATCGTGCATGAAGTAGTAGCACAAGCATGCCCATGCACGCATGCAAGGAGGAGTGACGCACACTGCCGATTAAATCTAGAAGAGCTATCGTGGACTCGACGGAGTCTCACCGGCGGCCGATTAAATATGCAATTGACGCTCACAATCAGTCCACAACAGGGAGGGGGTGATTGCATTTTTTACATTTAGGGGTGTGTATGTAAGAAAATTACCAGGTTAGCTTCTTACAATCAGGCCCCACATGTCAGAAAGCGATCAAACGGGTCAAATTACCCAATCAATGTTTTTTGCAACAACGTAAGTGATTTGCAGTGTTTTTTGCAATGGAATAATGCGATGGTGGTTTTCTGCAAACCTAGCCACAAATATGGTGGTTTCTTGCAACTAACTCCATTTACCCACTGGAGGACGAGCAGGAATTAAGCTTGGGGATGTTGATGTGTCTCCAACGTATCTATAATTTTTGATTGTTTCATGCTATTATATTATTAATCTTAGATTATTAATATGCAATTTTGTATTATTTTTGGGAACTAACCTATTAACTCAGTGACCAGTGCCAGTTGTTGTTTTATTCATGTTTTTGTTTTTAGGAAATCAATTCCAAACAAAGTCCAAACATGATAAAACTTTACGATGATTTTTCTGGACCAGAAGGGACCCTAGGAGCCTTGAGAGGAGACTAGGGGACGTACAAGGGCGCCACAAGATCACACGGCGCGCCCCAAGTCCCTAGGGGGCGCATCCTCTGAGCTTGTGGGACCCTCACAGCTCCGTTTGAACTAATTCCAACTCCATAAATTGCCATAAATCCTGAAACCAATAGAGAGCAATGATATATCTCCAACTTATCTATAATTTTTGATTGTTCCATGCTGTTATATTATCATTCTTGGATGTGTTACAATCATTTTATAGCAACTATATATCATTTTTTGGGACTAACCTATTGACATAGTGCCCAGTGCCAGTTGCTGTTTTTTGCTTGTTTTTTACTTCGCAGGATATCAATACCAAATGCAGCAAAACTTTGTGGGGAATTTTTTTTGGACCAGAAGATACCCAACAGGCCAAAGAAGGACCAGAGAGGAGGCCTGAGGTAGGCACAACCCACCAGGGCGTGCCAGGAGGCCCAGGCGCGCCTAGTGGGGCTGTGCCCCCCTTGGTGACCTCCCGCACCACCTCTTCGCCCTATAAATCCCCAAATATTCTAGAAACCCTAGGGGAGCCAACGAAACACAATTCCAGCCACCGCAAGTTCCAGACTGACGAGATCCAATCTAAACACCATCACAGAGGGGTTAATCATCCTCATTGGTGCCTCTCCGATGATGCGTGAAGTCCACCACATACCTATGGGTCCATAGGCAGTAGCTAGATGACCTCCTCTCTCTCTTTTGATTCTCAATACAATGTTCTCTTGGAGATCTATTTGATGCAACTCTTTTTGCAGTGTGTTTGTTGGGATCCGATGAACTTTGAGTTTGTGATCAGATCTATATCCATGAATATTATTTGAGTTTTCTTTGATCTCTTATATGCATGATTATTTATAGCCTCGTATTTCTTCTTCGAATCTTTGGTTTAGTTAGGCCAACTAGATCGATCTTTCTTGCCATGGGAAGAGGTGCTTTGTGATGGGTTCGATCTTGCGGTGTTCTTTCCTAGTGACAGAAGGGGAAGCAAGACACGCATGTATCTTTGCTATTAAGGATAACAAGATGGGGGCTATTCCTACATGAATAGATCTCGTCTACATCATGTCATCATTCTTATTGCATTACTCCGTTTCTCCATGAACTTAATACACTAGATGCATGTTGGCTAGCGGTCGATGTGTGGAGTAATAGTAGTAGATGCAGACAGGAGTCGGTCTACTAATCTTGGACGTGATGCCTATATATTGATCATTGCCTTGGATACTGTCATAATTATTCGATCCTCTATCAATTGCCCAACAGTAATTTGTTTACCCACCGTGTACTATTTCTTGAGAGAAGCCACTAGTGAAATCTACGACCCTCGGGTCTATTCTTTATCATATTTGCTTTCCGATCTATTATTTTCCTTTGAGATCTATTTTTATTTGCTTTTATTTCCAGATCTATTATTGTAAAAATCCAAAAATACTTTGCTGCACTTTCTATTTGCATATTTTATTTCGTGTTTTATCAAGATCTATTTATCCAATCTACCACAATTTTTATCCCGTCAATCTGACAATTTCCGGCGCCGTTACCTGAAGAGGGATTGATAACCCCTCATACGCGTCGGGTTGCAAGTATTTGTTCTTTGTGTGCATGTACCGTTTACATAGTGTTGCTTGGTTCTCCTACTGGATTGATACCTTGGTCTCATAACTGAGGGAAATACCTACCGTAGTTGTATTGCATCATCCCTTCCTCTTTGGGGAAATACCGACACAGTTTCAAGTGACATCAAGCCACCCAAAAACACTTTTTCCGCCGCTGCAAACTTCTGTTCTTCCGCGATCTCATCTGGAGGCCTTTTCCGGTACTCTGTCTGAGGGCGAATCGATCATGGAGAGCTTCTACATCAACCTTGCTGCCCTTTAATGATGTGTGAGTAGTTTACCACACACCTACGGGTGCATAGCTAGTAGCTAGATGGCTTTCTCTCTCTCTCTCTCTCTCTCTCTCTCTCTCTCTGATCTTCAATACAAAGTTCTCCATGATCCTCATGGAGTTCTATCCGATGTGATCTTCTTTTGCGGTGTGTTTGTTGGGATCCGATGAATTGTGGGTTTAGGATCAGATTATTCATTGAAAGTAATTGAGTCTTTGTTGTACTTTATTGTGCATGGTTGTTATAGCTATGTAGTTCTCTCCTGTCTATCCATTTGGTTTGGCCAATTAGATTGATTTATCTTCAGTGGGAGAGGTGCTTTGTGATGGGTTCAATCTTGCGGTGTCCTCACCTTGTGATAGAAGGGGCACCGAGGCACATATTTGTATTGTTGCCACTAAGGGTAAAACGACGGTGTTTATTCATATTGCTTGAGTTTATTCTGTCTACATTATGTCATCTTGCTTCATGCATTACTTTATTTGTTATGAACTTAATACCATAGATGCATGCTGGATAGCGGTCGATTGGTGGAGTTATAGTAGTAGACTCAGAATCGTTTCGGTCTACTTGTCTTGGATGTAATGCCTATATACATGATCATTGCCATGAATAACATCATAACTATGCGCTTTTCTATCATTGCTCAAGAGTAATTTGTTTACCCGTCGTATGCTATGTTTCAAAATAGAAGCCTCTAGTGAAAACTATGGCCCTTGGGTCTAGTTTTATCATATTACAAAAACCAAAAGTACCTTGCTGCAATTTATTTCTTTTTTTTGGAATTTCTATATCTACCACTACCAGATTCGGTCCTTGCAAGTAACGATTTCAAGGGGATTGACAACCCTCTTGTCCGTGTTGGGTGCAAGTATTTGCTCTTTTGTGTGCAGGAGTTGTTTGATACATCTCCAACGTATCTATAATTGTTGATTGTTCCATGCCATTATATTATCTGTTTTGGATGTTTTATATGCATTAATATGCTATTTTATATTATTTTTGGGACTAACTTATTAACCTAGAGCCCAGTGCAAGTTTCTATTTTTCCTTGTTTTTGAGCTTCACAGAAAAGGAATACCAAACGGAGTACAAATGGAATAAAACTTTCGCGATGATATTTCTTGGACCAGAAGACACCCCGGAGACTTGGAGTTCAAGTTAGAAGGGCCATGAGGCACGACTGTTGGGGAACGTTGCAGAAAATAAAAATTTTCTATGCTTCACCAAGATCAATCTATGGAGTCATCTAGCAACGAGAGAGAGGAGTGCATCTACATACCCTTGTAGATCACGCACGGAAGCATTCAAGAGAACGGGGTTGAGGGAGTTGTACTCGTCGTGATCCAAATCACCGAAGATCCTAGTGCCGAACAGACGGCACCTCCGCGTTCAACACACGTACAGTTAGGGAAGACGTCTCCTCCTTCTTGATCCAGCAAGGGGGAGGGAGAGGTTGATGGAGATCCAGCAGCACGACGGCGTGGTGGTGGAAGTAGCGGCGATCTCGGCAGGGCTTCGCCAAGCTCAGCGAGAGGGAGAGGTGTTACGGAGGGAGAGGGAGGCGCCAGGAGCAGGGGTGCGCAGCCCTCCCTCCCCCCTCTTTATATAGGGGCCCTGGGGGGGCGCCAGCCCTCTAGAGATCCCATCTCAAGGGGGGGCGGCGGCCAAGGGGGGGAACTTGCCCCCCAAGCCAAGTGGGGCGCCCCCCACCCCTAGGGTTTCCAACCCTAGGTGCAGGGGGAGGCCCAAGGTGGGCGCACCAGCCCACCAGGGGCTGGTTCCCCTCCCACTTCAGCCCACGAGGCCCTCCGGGATAGGTGGCCCCACCCAGTGGACCCCCGGGACCCTTCCGGTGGTCCCGGTACAATACCGGTGACCCCCGAAACTTTCCCGATGGCCGAAACTGGACTTTCTATATACAATTCTTCACCTCCGGACCATTCCGGAACTCCTCGTGACGTCCGGGATCTCATCCGGGCCTCCAAACAACTTTCGGGTTACCGCATACTAGTATCTCTACAACCCTAGCGTCACCAAACCTTAAATGTGTAGACCCTACGGGTTTGGGAGACACGTAGACATGACCGAGACAACTCTCTGGCCAATAACCAACAGCGGGATCTGGATACCCATGTTGGCTCCCACATGTTCCACGATGATCTCATCGAATGAACCACGATGTCGAGGATTCAAGTAATCCCGTATACAGTTCCCTTTGTCAATCGGTACGTTACTTGCCCGAGATTCGATTGTCGGTATCCCAATACCTCGTTCAATCTCGTTACCGACAAGTCACTTTACTCATACCGTAATGCATGATCCTGTGACCAACCACTTAGTCACTTTGAGCTCATTATGATGATGCATTACCGAGTGGGCCCAGAGATACCTCTCCGTCATACGGAGTGACAAATCCCAGTCTCGATCCATGTCAACCCAACAGACACTTTCGGAGATACCTGTAGTATACCTTTATAGCCACCCAGTTACGTTGTGACGTTTGGTACACCCAAAGCACTCCTACGGCATCCGGGAGTTACACGATCTCATGGTCTATGGAAATGATACTTGACATTGGAAAAGCTCTAGCAAACGAACTACACGATCTTGTGCTATGCTTAGGATTGGGTCTTGTCCATCACATCATTCTCCCAATGATGTGATCCCGTTATCAATGACATCCAATGTCCATGGTCAGGAAACCGTGACCATCTATTGATAAACGAGCTAGTCAACTAGAGGCTTACTAGGGACATGTTGTGGTCTATGTATTCACACATGTATTGCGATTTCCGTATAACACAATTATAGCATGAATAAAAGACAATTATCATGAACGAGGAAATATAATAACCATTTTATTATTGCCTCTAGGGCATATTTCCAACAGTCTCCCACTTGCACTAGACTCAATAATCTAGTTACATTGTTATCAGTCGAACAACCATAGAGTTCTGGTGTTGATCATGCTTTGCTCGCGGAAGAGGTTTAGTCAACGGATCTGCGACATTCAGATCCGTATGCACTTTGCAAATATCTATGTCTCCATCTTGAACATTTTCACGAATGGAGTTGAAGCGACGCTTGATGTGCCTGGTCTTCTTGTGAAACCTGGGCTCCTTGGCAAGGGCAATAGCTCCAGTGCTGTCACAGAAGAGTGTGATCGGCCCCGACGCATTGGGTATGACTCCTAGGTCGGTGATGAACTCCTTCACCCAGATTGCTTCATGCGCTGCCTCCGAGGCTGCTATGTACTCCGGTTCACATGTAGATCCCGCCATGATGCTTTGCTTGCAACTGCACCAGCTTACTGCCCACCATTCAAAATATACACGTATCCGGTTTGTGACTTAGAGTCATCCAGATCTGTGTCGAAGCTAGCGTTGACGTAACCCTTTACGACGAGCTCTTCGTCACCTCCATATACGAGAAACATATCCTTAGTCCTTTTCAGGTACTTCAGGATATTCTTGACCGCTGTCCAGTGTTCCATGCCGGGATTACTTTGGTACCTTCCTACCAAACTTACGGCAAGGTTTACATGAGGTCTGGTACACAGCATGGCATACATGATAGACCCTATGGCCGAGGCATAGGGGACGACACTCATCTTTTCTCTATCTTCTGCCGTGGTCGGACATTGAGCCGAGCTCAATTTCACACCTTGTAACATAGGTAAGAACCCCTTCTTGGACTGATCCATATTGAACTTCTTCAATATCTTATCAAGGTATGTGCTTTGTGAAAGACCTATGAGGCGTCTTGATCTATCTCTATAGATCTTGATGCCTAATATGTAAGCAGCTTCTCCAAGGTCCTTCATTGAAAAACACTTATTCAAGTAGGCCTTAATGCTATCCAAAAGCTCTATATCATTTCCCATCAAAAGTATGCCATCCACATATAATATGAGAAATGCTACAGAGCTCCCACTCACTTTCTTGTAAACGCAGGCTTATCCATAAGTCTGCATAAACCCAAACGCTTTGATCATTTCATCAAAGCGAATGTTCCAACTCCGAGATGCTTGAACCAGCCCATAGATGGAGCGCTAGAGCTTGCATACCTTGTTAGCATTCTTAGGATCAACAAAACCCTCCGGCTGCATCATATACAGTTCTTCCTTAAGATGGCCGTTAAGGAATGCCGTTTTGACGTCCATCTGCCATATCTCATAATCATAGTATGCGGCAATTGCTAACATGATTCGGACGGACTTTAGCTTCGCTACGGGAGAGAAAGTCTCATCGTAGTCAACCCCTTGAACTTGTTGATAACCCTTAGCGACAAGTAGAGCTTTATAGATGGTAACATTACCATCCGCGTCCGTCTTCTTCTTAAAGATCCATTTGTTTTCTATCGCTCGCCGATCATCGGGCAAGTCTATCAAAGTCCATACTTTGTTTTCATACATGGATCCTATCTCGGATTGCTTGGCTTCAAGCCATTTGTTGGAATCTAGGCCCGCCATTGCTTCTTCATAGTTCGAAGGTTCACCGTTGTCTAACAACATGATTTCTAGGACAGGGTTGCCATACCACTCTGGTGTGGAACGTGTCCTCGTGGACCTACGAAGTTCAGTAGTAACTTGATCCGAAGTACCTTGATCATCATTATTAGTTTCCTCTCTAGTCAGTGCAGGCACCACAGGAACATCTTCCTGAGCTGCGCTACTTTCCGGTTCAAGAGGTAGTACTTCATCAAGTTCCACTTTCCTCCCACTTACTTCTTTCGAGAGAAACTCTTTCTCCAGAAAGGACCCGTTCTTGGCAACAAAGATCTTGCCTTCGGATCTGAGGTAGAAGGTATACCCAATGGTTTCCTTAGGGTATCCTATTAAGATGCATTTTTCCGACTTGGGTTCTAGCTTTTCAGGTTGAAGTTTCTTGACATAAGCATCGCATCCCCAAACTTTTAGAAACGACAGCTTAGGTTTCTTCCCAAACCATAATTCAAACGGTGTCGTCTCAACGGATTTAGATGGTGCCCTATTTAAAGTGAATGTAGTTGTCTCTAGAGCGTATCCCCAAAATGATAGCGGTAAATCAGTGAGTGACATCATAGATCGCACTATATCCAATAGAGTGCGATTACAACGTTCGGACACACCGTTATGCTGAGGTGTTCCAGGCGGCGTGAGTTGTGAAACGATTCCACATTTCCTTAAGTGCGTACCAAATTTGTGACTTAAATATTCTCTCCCACGATCTGATCATAAGAACTTTATCTTTCGGTCATGTTGATTCTCTACCTCATTCTGAAATTCCTTGAACTTTTCAAAGGTCGCAGACTTGTGTTTCATCAAGTAGACATACCCATATCTACTCAAGTCATCAGTGAGAGTGAGAACATAACGATATCCTCCGCGATCCTCAACGCTCATTGGACCGCATACATCAGTATGTATGATTTCCAACAAGTTGGTTGCTCGCTCCATTGTTCCGGAGAACGGAGTCTTGGTCATTTTGCCCATAAGGCATGGTTCGCACGTGTCAAATGATTCGTAATCAAGAGACTCCAAAAGTCCATCAGCATGGAGCTTCTTAATGCGTTTGACACCAATGTGACCAAGGCGGCAGTGCCACAAGTATGTGGGACTATCATTATCAACTTTACATATTTTGGTATTCACACTATGAATATGTGTAACATCACGTTCGAGATTCATTAAGAATAAACCTTTGACCAGTGGGGCATGACCATAAAACATATCTCTCATATAAATAGAACAACCATTATTCTCGGATTTAAATGAGTAGCCATCTCGCATTAAACGAGATCCAGATACAATGTTCATGCTCAAAGCTGGCACTAAATAACAATTATTGAGGTTTAAAACTAATCCCGTAGGTAAATGTAGATGTAGCGTGCCGACGGCGATCACATCGACCTTGGAACCATTCCCGACGCGCATCGTCACCTCGTCCTTCGCCAGTCTCCGCTTATTCCGTAGCTCTTGTTTTGAGTTACAAATATGAGCAACCGCACCGGTATCAAATACCCAGGAGCTACTACGAGTACTGGTAAGGTACACATCAATTACATGTATATCACATATACCTTTAGTGTTGCCGGCCGTCTTGTCCGCTAAGTATTTGGGGCAGTTCCGCTTCCAGTGTCCCATACCCTTGCAATAAAAGCACTCAGTCTTAGGTTTGGGTCCATTCTTTGGCTTCTTCCCGGCAACTGGCTTACCGTGCGCGGCAACTCCCTTGTCGTCCTTCTTGAAGTTCTTCTTACCCTTGCCTTTCTTGAAACTAGTGGTTTTATTGACCATCAACACTTGATGTTCCTTTTTTGATTTCCACCTCTGCTGATTTCAGCATTGAAAATACTTCGGGAATAGTTTTCACCATCCCTGCATATTGTAGTTCATCAGAAAGCTCTTGTAGCTAGGTGGGAGCGACTGAAGGATTCTGTCAATGACCGCCTCGTTCGGGAGGTTAATGTCCAGCTGGGACAAGCGGTTGTGCAACCCAGACATTTTGAGTATGTGCTCACTGACAGAACTATTTTCCTCCATCTTACAACTGTAGAACTTGTCGGAGACTTCATATCTCTCGACCCGGGCATGAGCTTGGAAAACCATTTTCAGCTCTTCAAACATCTCATATGCTCCGTGTTGCTCAAAACGCTTTTGGAGCCCCGGTTCTAAGCTGTAAAGCATGCCGCACTGAACGAGGGAGTAATCATCAGCACGCGACTGCCAAGCGTTCATAACGTCTTGGTTCTCTGGGATGGGTGCTTCACCTAGCGGTCCTTCTAGGACATATGCTTTCTTGGTAGCTATGAGGATGACTCTCAGGTTCCGGACCCAGTCCGTATAGTTGCTGCCATCATCTTTCAGCTTGGTTTTCTCTAGGAACGCGTTGAAGTTGAGGTTGACATGAGCGTTGGCCACTTGATCTACAAGACATTTTGCAAAGGTTTTTAGACTAAGATCATGATAATTAAGTTCATCTAATCAAATTATTTAATGAACTCTCACTCAGATTAGACATCCCTCTAGTTGTCTAAGTGATACATGATCTGACTCAACTAGACCGTGTTCGATCATCACGTGAGACGGACTAGTCATCATCGGTGAACATCTCCATGTTGATCATATCTTCCATACGACTCATGTTCGACCTTTCGGTCTCTTGTGTTCCGAGGCCATGTCTGTACATGCTAGGCTCGTCAAGTCAACCTAAGTGTTTTGCATGTGTAAATCTGTCTTACACCCATTGTATGTGAACGTTAGAATCTATCACACCCGATCATCACATGGTGCTTCGAAACAACGAAATTTCGCAACGGTGCACAGTTAGGGGGAACACTTTCTTGAAATTATTATAAGGGATCATCTTATTTACTACCGTCGTACTAAGCAAATAATAAGCAAAATATGATAAACATCACATGCAATCAAATAGTGACATGATATGGCCAATATCATATTGCTCCTTTGATCTCCATCTTCAGGGCGCCATGATCATCTTCGTCACCGTCATGACACCATGATCTCCATCATCGTGTCTTCATGAAGTTGTCACGCCAACGATTACTTCTACTTCTATGGCTAACGTGTTTAGCAATAAAGTAAAGTAATTTACATGTCGTTATTCAATGACACGCAGGTCATACAAAAAATAAAGAAAACTCCTATGGCTCCTGCCGGTTGTCATACTCATTGACATGCAAGTCGTGATTCCTATTACAAGAAGATGATCAATCTCATACATCACATATATTTCATTCATCACATCCTTCTGGCCATATCACATCATAAGGCATATGCTGCAAAAACAAGTTAAACGTCCTCTAATTGTTGTTGCATGTTTTTACGTGGCTTCTATAGGTTTCTAGCAAGAACGTTTGTTACCTACGTAAAACCACAACGTGATATGCCAATTTCTATTTACCCTTCATAAGGACCCTTTTCATCGAACCCGATCCAACTAAAGTGGGAGAGACAGACACCCGCTAGCCACCTTATGCAACTAGTGCATGTCAGTCTGTGGAACCTGTCTCACGTAAGCGTACGTGTAAGGTAGGTCCGGGCCGCTTCATCCCACGATGCCTCCGAAACAAGATAAGACTAGTAGTGGCAAGAAAATTCACAACATCTACGCCCACAACAAGATTGTGTTCTACTCGTGCATAGAAACTATGCATAGACCTAGCTCTGATACCACTGTTGGGGAATGTTGCACAAAATAAAAAATTTCTATGCTTCACCAAGATCAATCTATAAAGTCATCTATCAACGAGAGAGAGGAGTGCATCTACATACCCTTGTATATCACGCGCGGAAGCGTTCAAGAGAACGGGGTTGAGGGAGTCGTACTCGTCGTGATCCAAATCACCGAAGATCCTAGTGCCGAACGGACGGCACCTCCGCGTTCAACACACGTACGGTTGGGGAAGAAGTCTCCTCCTTCTTGATCTAGCAAGGGGAGGGAGAGGTTGATGGAGATCCAGCAGCACGACGGCGTGGTGGTGGAAGTAGCGGCGATCTCGGCAGGGCTTCGCCAAGCTCAGCGAGAGGGAGAGGTGTTACAAAGGAAGAGGGAGGCGCCAGGAGTAGGGGTGTGCAGCACTCCCTCCCCCCTCTTTATATAGGGGCCCTGGGGGGGCGCCGGCCCCCTAGAGATCCCATCTCAAGGGGGGGGCGGCGGCCAAGGGGGGGAACTTGCCCCCCAAGCCAAGTGGGGTGCCCCCACCCCTAGGGTTTCCAACCCTAGGCACCGGGGGAGGCGCAAGGGGGGCGCACCAGCACACCAAGGGCTGGTTCCCCTCCCACTTCAGCCCTCGGGGCCCTCCAGGAGAGGTGGCCCCACCCGGTGGACCCCCGGGACCCTTTCGGTGGTCCCGGTACAATACCGGTGACCCCCGAAACTTTCCCGATGGCCGAAACTGGACTTCCTATATACAGTTCGTCACATACGGACCATTCCAGAACTCCTCGTGACGTCCGGGATCTCATCCGGGACTCCGAACAACTTTCGGGTTACCGCATACTAGTATCTCTACAACGCTAGCGTCACCGAACCTTAAGTGTGTAGACCCTACGGGTTCGGGAGACACGCAGACATGACCGAGACAACTCTCTGGCCAATAACCAACAACGGGATCTGGATACCCATGTTGGCTCCCACATGTTCCACGATGATCTCATTGAATGAACCACGATGTCGAGGATTCAAGTAATCCCGTATACAATTCCCTTTGTCAATCGGTACGTTACTTGCCCGAGATTCGATCATCGGTATCCCAATACCTTGTTCAATCTCGTTACCGGCAAGTCACTTTACTCGTAACGTAATGCATGATCCCGTGACCAACCACTTAGTCATTTTGAGCTCATTATGATGATGCATTACCGAGTGGGCCCATAGATACCTCTCCGTCATACGGAGTGACAAATCCCAGTCTCGAATCATGTCAACCCAACAGACAATTTCGGAGATACCTGTAGTATACCTTTATAGCCACCCAGTTACTTTGTGACGTTTGGTACACCCAAAGCACTCCTACGGCATCCGAGAGTTACACGATCTCATGGTCTAAGGAAATGATACTTGACATTGGAAAAGCTCTAGCAAACGAACTACATGATCTTGTGCTATGCTTAGGATTGGGTCTTGTCCATCACATCATTCTCCCAATGATGTGATCCCGTTATCAATGACATCCAATGTCCATGGTCAGGAAACCATGACCATCTATTGATAAACGAGCTAGTCAACTAGAGGCTTACTAGGGACATGTTCTGGTCTATGTATTCACACATGTATTACGACTTCCGGATAACACAATTATAGCATGAATAAAAGACAATTATCATGAACGAGGAAATATAATAACCATTTTATTATTGCCTCTAGGGCATATTTCCAATAACGACAAGGGGGTAGGGTGCGCCCCTGCCTTGTGGGACCCTCGGTGACCCCCTGACCTAGTTCTACCTCATATATATTCACAAATATTCCCAAACCACTAGAAGCATCCACGAAAACACTTTTCCACCGCCGCGACCTTCTGTTCCCGTGAGATCTCATCTTGGGGCCTTTTCCGGCATCCTGCTGGAGGGGCTTTGATCACGGATGGCATCTACATCAACTCTATTGCCCTTCCGATGAAGCATGAGTAGTTTACTTCAGACCTACGAGTCCATAGCTAGTAGCTAGATGGCTTCTTCTCTCTCTTTGATTCTCAATACCATGTTCTCCTCGATGTTCTTGGAGATCTATCCAATGTAATCTTATTTTGCGGTGTGTTTGTTGAGATTCGATGAATTGTGGATTTATGATCAGCTTATCTTTGAATATTATTTGAATCTTCTCTGAATTATTTTATGCATGATTTGATATCTTTGTGATTCTCTTCCAACTATCGGTTTGGTTTGGCCAACTAGATTGGTTTTTCTTGCAATGGAGAAGTGCTTAGCTTTGGGTTCAATCTTGCGGTGTCCTCACCCAGTGACATAGTAGGGTTAGCGAGGACGTATTGTATTGTTGCCATCGATGTTAAAAAGATGGGGTTTACATCATATTGCTTGAGTTTATTCCTCTACATCATGTCATCTTACTTAAAGCGTTACTTTGTTCTTCATGAACTTAATACTCTAGATGCAGGCGGGACTCGGTCGATGTGTGGAGTAATAGTAGTAGATGCAGGCAGGAGTCAGTCTACTTGACACGAACGTGATGCCTATATTACATAATCATTGCCTTGGATATCGTCATAACTTTGCATTTTTTTATCAATTGCTCGACAGTAATTTATTCACCCACCATATTATTTGCCTTCAAGAGAGAAGCCTCTAGTGAAACCTATGGCCCCCAAGTCTATTTTCCATCATATTAGTTTCCTACTATTTTGAAATCTTTTATTTTCAGATCTAAACCCCAAAATATTTACTTTATATTTTGTTTAGTTTTATCTATCTCTATCAGATCTCACCGTTACAAGTGGTCGTGAAGGGATTGATAACCCCTTTAGCGCGTTGGGTGCAAGAGTTTGATTGTTTGTGCGGGTATTTGCGATTTGTGCGTTGTCTCCTACTGGATTGATACCTTGGTTCTTAACTAAGGGAAATACTTATCTCTACTTTGCTGCATCACCCTTTCCTCTTCAAGGGAAAAACCAACGCAAGCTCAAGAAGTAGCACTGTTCACTAAGGTTTGTGTGATTCTCCTTTGGTTCTATAACCTTGGTTCTCACTGAGGGAATACTTATCATCCACTATATTTCTTAACCCTTCCTCTTCCGGGAAAATCTCAACGTGGCTCACAATTAGTAGTGGTCGTGGGCCCCACAACTATTGATGGCGCCCCCAGGGGTGCATCGTGTGAGCTTGTCGCTCCCTTGCGCATCTTCTGGTCTCTCCCATAAACTTCTAGGGTCTCTCGTACTCCAGAAAAAGTCCCTGTGAAGTTTCATCGTGTTTGGACTTCCTTTGATATGGTTTTTCTACGAAACAAAGAAATGGGCAAAAAACAGGAATTGGCACTGGGCACTAAGTTAATAGGCTAGTCCATAAAAAAGTATAAAATGGAATATAAAGCATACAAGAATGATAATATAATAGCACGAAACAATGAAAAACAATAGATATGTTGGAGATGTAACAATGATCAAAGTCTTCACCTTCCTCATGATGCGCTTGGCGGGGTATGTGAGGTGCATTCACTACTAGGAGAAAGATTATAGATAGAAATTTAGTAGTAGCGCTAGTTATGGAGCCAGCGCTACTGACACTTAGTAGTAGTGCTGGTTGATAACAAGCGTTACAGGTACCAAAGTAGCAGTAGTGTTGGGCTACCAGGCAGCGCTACTGCTAAGTGGTCCCATGGCCACGGGCAGGGGCTACACGTAGTAGTAGCGGTTGGCTAGAACCAGCGCTACTACTAGGGACATAGTAGTAGCACTGGGCCACCAGCCCACCGCTACCACTAAGTCTACACTATGGGCCCAACTAAGCAGTAGCGCTGGGCGAGCAGCCAACGCTACTGTTAATGCTACCTTATCCTCACCTCGCCATCCCAATCACTCTCCCTTCCCACACTCTCATCGTCCGATGCTGTCGTTGTGCCGCCGCCATCGCTCGCTGCCGATGTCGCCCGGTATGTCTCCCTCCCTCCCTTCTCCTTCCACCCCTCCCTTCTCCCTCCCTCCCTCTCCTTCCATCCCTCCCTTCTCCCTCCCTCCCTCTGACCCTTCCTCTTCCTCCATCCCTCGCCCTTCTCCCTCCATCCCTCTCTCCCTCCCAGCCCTCTCCCTCTAACCCTCTCCCTCTCTCCGATCCCTCCTACATTGCATAGACAGATGGACAGATAGATGGTTAGAACTATGGTATTTTTGATATATTGTATAGATAGACAAATGGATGGATGGATGGATATATTGATGGATATATATATAGATGGATGGATGGATAGATGCTAGGGCTAGAACTAGGGTATTTTTAGTGTTAGAATAAGGTTTTACAAATTTTTAGGGTTAGAACTAGGTTTAGACAAATGGATGGATAGATGGGCAGTACAACTTATTATGGTTAGAACTAGGTTTTACAAATTTTGTTTCTGTTTTAGACATAGGGTTTCACTAAGTCCTAAGATGAGTATAATGATGTTTTTGTTTATATTTTGTTTTTGCAAAATCAAGGAGCCCCTGCTTCATCCTAGTCGCCGTCGTCCCTGTCACCGACCCCCTCCGACCTTAAGGTGAGACTAGCCATATCTGCATGTCGACGATGATGTAGATGTTTTGATAGATGTAGTAGAGTAGTAGATGAGTAGCTGTGACAATGTGATGATCGGCCAAACACCTCCAAGTGGCCTATGTTTAGCCAGAGTGTTGATTAATTTCCATTCCAGCAAATTTCAAGCGCTCGATATGTCCTTTTTAGCAAAGGTCATGCCGGATTATTCCGTGAATTTTGGCATGACTTGTGCTAGAATTTTTAGGAAATATCGAGTCACCTGGATTTTCTAGAAAGATAAGTAAACGACATTTCAGGTTGACTTTAAGTCTGTCGAGGCTCCATACATGACAGTCAAAAAACCAGCGAGGGAGAAAGTCTTCACCATATATGGGAGAAGAAGAATCCCGACTGCTGTTGTGGGGGTAATTTCTCCTTCTTCTCCTTGTGCTAGACCTTTGTTATGCACTAGGGGAATGAGGAGTAACGACCATCACCGACGGTCAAAAAATCAGTGAGGGAGTGTGTCCACCATATATGAGAGAGGACGAAGAATCCTGGCTGTTGTCATGGGGGTCGCTTCTCCTTCTTCCCATGAGCTAGACATTTTTGTGTAATGCACTTGGGAACGAAGGGAGGAGCTACCATCACCGGCGGTCAAAATAACTATGAGGGAGTGTCCACCATATACACCACATGAGATGAGAGTTTTGAAGAAAAGACTCACAGAACGACAATCAACCCGTGATGAATAATAATGATCTAATTTAGTTTTTGTAGTACATATATTGAATTTTAGAAGTTTAATCTTTGAATTATGAACATAGGAAATGTCCGACGACGATGGTAGGATCCCGGAGTGCGACTACTGCGGCGACGACCGTGATGGAAATATGCCCTAGAGGCAATAATAAAATGGTTATTATTATATTTCCTTAATCATGATAAAGGTTTATTATTGATGCTAGAATTATTGACCGGAAACTTAAATACATGTGTGAATACATAAAATAAAAACATGTCCCTAGTAAGCCTCTACTAGACTAGCTCACTGATCAAATATGGTTAAGGATTCCTAACCATGGACATGTGTTGTCATTTGATAATGGGGTCACATCATTAGGAGAATGATGTGATGGACAAGACCCATCTGTTAGCTTAACATATTGATCGTTCATTTTATTGCTATTGCTTTCTTAATTCCAAATACACATTCCTTCGACTATGAGATTATGCAACTCCCGGATATCGGAGGAATACCTTGTGTGCTATCAAATGTCACAACATAACTGGGTGATCACAAAGACGCTCTACGGGTATCTCTGAAGGTGTTTGTTGAGTTGGCATAGATCGAGATTAGGATTTGTCACTCCGAGTATCAGAGAGGTATCTTCGGGCTCTCTCGGTAATACACATCATAAGAAGCCTTGCAAGCAAAGTGACTAATGAGTTAGTTGCAAGATGATGTATTACAGAACGAGTAAAGAGACTTGCTGGTAACAAGATTGAACTAGGTATGAAAATAAAGACGATCGAATCTCGGGCAAGTAACATACCGATGGATAAATGGAATTACGTATGTTGTCATAAGGTTTGATGATATGTCCATTTTGCATCATGCTTTTATATTGATATTTAATGCATTATGGGTTGTTATTACACATTATAGCACAATACTTATGCCTATTCTCTCTTATTTTATAAGGTTTACATGAAGAGGGAGAATGCCGACAGCTGGAATTGTGGACTGGAAAAGGAGCAAATATTAGAGAACTATTCCGCACAACTCCAAAAGTCCTGAAACTTCACAGAGCATGTTTTTGGAATAAATAAAAAATATTGGGCGAAGAGATTACCATACGGGGGCCACCAGCCAGCCACAAGGGTGGAGGGCGCGCCCTACCACCCTGGGCGTGCCCCCAACCTTGTGGGCCCCCTGGCAGGCCTCCGGTGCCCATCTTTGGCTATATGGTGTCTTTCACCCTAGAAAAAAATCAAGAAGAAGCTTTTGGGACGAAGCGCCTCTGTCTCGAGGCGGAACCTAAGCAGAACCAAACTGGGGCTCCGAGGGAGCTATTCTGCCGGGGAAACATCCCTCCGGGAGGGGGAAATCATCGCCATCGTCATCACCATCGATCCTCTCATCGAGAGGGGGTAAATCTCCATCAACATCTTCACTAGCACCATCTCTTCTCAAACCCCAGTTCATCTCTTGTATTCGATCTTGGTCCCAAAACCTCAGATTGGTATCTGTGGGTTGCTAGTAGTGTTGATTACTCCTTGTAGTTGATGCTAGTTGGTTCATTCGGTGGAAGATCATATGTTCAGATCCTTAATGATAATTAATACTCCTCTGATTATGATTATGAATATGCTTTATGAGTAGTTACGTTTGTTCTTGAGGACATGGGAGAAGTCTTGTTATAAGTAATCATGTGAATTTGGTATTTGTTCGATATTTTGATGAGATGTATGTTGTCTCTCCTCCAGTGGTGTTATGTGAACATCGACTACATGACATGTACCGACCAGACCTCAAACAGTCTGATCTCTGTGCATCAGTGTCATCCCTGGACCGGTAATGCTGACACGCGCAGTACTTGAAGGATTTATAACAGAGTAGCAATCACACATTTATTACATCGAATGTCTCAAAAGAGAACTTATTACAATAAATATGGCTTAAGGCCATCTAATAACGATAACAACGGAAGGCTTGGAAGATAAGCGAGTCCATCAACTCCAACGGCATCACTGAGTATAAGATCACGACCTAAGGCACCTTACTTGTCGTCTGAAAAGTCTGCAACATGAATGTTGCAGCCCGAAAAAGGGTCAGCACATGGAATATGCTGGCATTGTAACACATAGAGAGTAATGAACAGAATTATGCTATCACTACATGCATATATGGCTGGTGGAAAGCTCTATGGTTACAGTTTTGCATAAAGCCAATTTTACCCTACTGCAAAGGAATAAATTTTATTTAACTATCAGGGTGGTTGTTAAACATTGAGAAGGTTCCTCCAACTCAATCCCAATTAAGTGTCATCATTAAACCCAACAAAATAAATTAAAGTAACATGATGAGATTCACATGATAATCCAAGTACTAGATACTCAAAATGTCCATAACCGGGGACATGGCTAACCATGATTAGTTTATACACTCTGCAGAGGTTTGCGCACTTTTCCCCGCAAGACTCGATCTCCTCCGTTTGATTTCTCGCACTACATGGTGTTTGAGATATGGAGGACCGAGACACAGTCTTTCAGAAGCATTAACTCGCTACTCCGGGTAGACAGTACCAACCTACATCCCCTACATTTGCTAGTCTACCTCTTCAAGAGCTCACGCAACTTAATCAACTATGCTAGAGCCCATAGTAGCTTGCGGCTGCACACGGAAGTTTCTAGCATGAATAATCTCATGATCCCTTTGAGCCTGGGTGGCGGTCCATAGGAAAATCACATGGTACCCCGGGATTTCCAAAAAATACAGGCAACACTGGTTCCCCAGGTGCCTCAATCCACCTAGATGTGAATTTAAGTTGCCACCTCAAAATAAACCATTAATTAACAATCTCACATCTGTCATGGATACACTCACCCAATCCACGTCTACTAGCATATCATAGCAATATAAGCAAACGTAGAAGTAACTCCCAAAGGTTTGATAATAAAACAGGTAATAGATTCTACCTCATCTACTTCCCAAAACCCACATATTAATCAGATCCTGATCATGCAATTGTTTGAGGATTGATCTAATGCAATAAAACTGGGTAGTAAAGTGGTATGATCAAAGTGTTACTTGCTTGCTGATGATCCGTGAAACCTAGAAATTCGAAGTAGCAAGCGGCGCACTCCGAGTACTCTATCGCAAACAAACAAGCATACAATAAGCACTCATCTAATGCATTGGTAAAACTCAAATAAGAGATCTAACTAGAAAGTTCAACTTAAGAACTCTGGTTTGCAAAAAGTATCAAATCAAACAAAGCAACAAAACTCAAACGGCGAAAGAAACAAGCTTCGTTTACTAATATGGACCTAAGTCAAATTTTACAGTAGCAAAAACTTGTTTGAGTTGGTTAAACGCAAAGAGGGTTTCGAGAAGAAACTCTAGGCGTTTGAATCGCCTAATTCCGATAATCGAGCGAAAAGTTATACTAGAACGAAAATCGGATCAGAAATCGCGATCAGAAATAATCGCGGAAAATCGGAGGAAAAGCAAAACGGACGAACAGGCTAACGAACGAACGTTCACTGTCTGTGGCTAAACGACGAAAGCCGTTCAATAAAACGAATGTACGGACGAACGTCCGCTAAATAGACTAAACCGAAAAAATAAACCGAACCGGATCTAATAAAAAAGGATCTAGGGTTTTGAAAAAACGAACGGTTTTATAAAAAAATCGGCGGCTACCTCGGGTTCAGCGCGGATTCCGGCGAGGCGGTGAGGCAGGGTCTGGTGGGTCGGCGGCGGCGGCTAGGGCGGCGGATCGGCGGCGGGGTGGCAGCTCCGGCGGCAGCGGGGTCTGGCGGCGGCGGCGGGGTGCGGATCCGGCAGTGGCAGCGGCGGTGGCGGCGGCGGCGGGCGGCGCGTCGGCGGCGGGCGGCTCGTCGGCGACGGCTAGGGTTCTGCGGCAGCGCGGGCTGGGCTGGGGCAGCGGTGTGGGCTTCGGTGTAGGGGGGCCCCAGCTTATAAAGCCCCTTGGGCGGAGTCCCGCTCGGGTACGGCCCGGAGTCGGTTTGACTTTTTTTTAAATTAATTTCGTGCAGAAAAACAAATAAAAGAAATAATAAACAGACTCCAAAAATCCCAAAATAAATTTTCCCCGACTTCTAAAATCAAGCTGGACAAGATGAACATTTATTTGGGGCCTAAATGCAATTTTGAAAAACGTGCATTTTTCCTAATTCAAATCAAATAGCGATAAAACTCCGAAATAAAATCTAATTTGATTTTAATATTAAATCCTCAATATTTCTTTATTTTGGGAAAGTCATTTTATTTCCTCTCTCGTATTTTTATAATAGAAATAATTGAAGATAAAATAATTAAAATCAAATGATCCTATTTTCAAAATTTGAGAAAACTCAAATATGAAAATAACGAAATCCCCAACTCTCTCCGTGGGTCCTTGAGTTGCGTAGAATTTCTAGGATCGAGCCAAAATGCAATAAAATATGATATGCAATGATGATCTAATGTATAACATTCCAAATCAAAAATTTAGGATGTTACAAACCTACCCCCCTTAATATGAATCTCGTCCTCGAGATTCGGGTTGGCTAGAAGATAGGTGAGGGTGGTCCTTCAGTAGATCTCCCTCTCGCTCCCAGGTGGCTTCATCTTCGGTATGGTGGCTCCACTGAACTTTGCAAAACTTGATAACCTTGCTGCGGGTGACTCGGCTGGCATACTCAAGAATCTTGACTGGTTTCTCCTCGTAGGTCAAATCACTATCCAACTGAATCACTTCCAGCGGCACTGTATCTCTCAGCGGTATATCGGCCATCTCTGCGTGGCACTTCTTCAACTGGGAAACATGGAACACATCGTGAACTCCTGACAATCCTTTGGGCAATTCCAACTTCTAAGCAACTTCTCCCATACGCTCCAAAACTTTGTATGGTCCTACAAAAGGTGGCGCTAACTTTCCCTTAACTCCAAAGCGCTTAACTCCTCGAAGTGGAGATACACGAAGATAAACTCTGTCTCTGACTTCGTAAACTGTCTCCTTGCGTTTAGAATCTGCATAGCTCTTCTGCCTGGACTGGGCTACTTTGAGCCTATCGCGAATCAGCTTCACCTTCTATTCAGACTCCTTAATCAAATCTGGTCCAAACAACTAGCGGTCTCCAACTTCATTCCACAACAATGGTGTCATGCACCTCCTTCCATACAGAGCTTCGAAAGGGGCCATCTTCAAACTGGATTGATAACTGTTGTTGTAAGAGAACTCCGCATATGGCAAATTGTCGTCCCAACTAGATCCATAATCTAGCGCACAAGCTCTCAGCATGTCCTCCAGAATCTGATTGACTCTCTCGGTCTGTCCATCTATCTGCGGATGAAAGGCTGTACTGAACTCTAGCCTGGTACCCAAAGTTTCATGCAACTGATTCCAGAACTTTGAGGTAATCTGGGTTCCTCTATCTGATACCATGCTCCTTGGAACTACATGCAGACATACGATTCTGGTCATGTATATCTTTGCCAACTTCGCACTGGTGTAAGTGGTCTTCACTGGAATGAAATGGGCTACCTTCGTCAAACGATCGACTACAACCCATATCGAGTCATAGCCTGAACAAGTCCTGGGCAATCCCGTGATAAAATCCATGCCTAGCTTATCCCACTTCCATTCGGGTATCGGCAATGGTTGTAGCAATCCCGCTGGCTTCTGATGCTCTGCCTTCACTCTCTGACATACATCACATACTGCTACATACTCTGCAATATCCTTCTTCATTCTGGTCCACCATAAAGTGTCCTTCAAATCCAAATACATCTTGGTATTTCCTGGGTGAATCGAATACGGCGAATCATGGGCCTCTTGCAGAATCAACTTCCGGATCTCCGGGTCATTAGGCACATAAAGACGGTCCTCAAACCATAAGGTATCGTGCTCATCCTCACGAAAACCTCTAGCTTTTCCTTTGCTCATCTTCTCCTTTATCTCGGAAATCTCCTTGTCAGTCTTCTAAGCTTCTCTGATCTTATCCATCAACATAGACTGAATCTCCAATGCTACTACATAGCCTCTCGGAACTATCTCCAAACATAGCTCGCGAAGATCCTCGGCTAACTCCTTCGGTAACTCTCCGGTCATGAGTGTGTTGACATGGCTCTTGCGGCTCAATGCATCGGCTACTACGTTAGCCTTTTCGGGGTGATAATGCAATCTCATATCATAATCCTTGATGAGCTCCAACCATCTCCTTTGCCTGAGGTTCAACTCCTTCTGCGTGAAGATGTACTTCAAACTCTTATGATCCGTGTACACCTCACAATGGTTTCTGATGAGAAAATGTCTCCATGTCTTCAATGCATGTACTACAGCTGCTAACTCCAAATCATGTGTGGCATAATTCAACTCATGGGGCTTAAGTTGTCGTGAGGCATATGAAACAACTCTTCCCTCCTGCATAAGCACGGCTCCAACTCCTCGACGAGAAGCGTCGCAATATACTTCATAGTCCTTGCGCTGATCAGGCAGAATCAACACTGGTGATGTAACCAAACGTTTCTTCAACTCCTGGAAACTGGCCTCACATTCCTCAGTCCATTTGAACTTGGTGTCCTTCTTCAACAACTCTGTCATGGGCTTTGCAATCTTCGAGAAATTCTCAATGAACCTTCGGTAGTATCCTGCGAGTCCAAGAAAACTCCGGATCTCTCCAACTGTTGTCGGGGCTTCCCAATTTGTCACAGTGACAACCTTGGTGGGGGTCTACTGCTATTCCTTCTCCGGATATAACATGTCTGAGAAATCCAACTTCCTTCAACCAAAACTCACACTTGCTGAACTTGGCATATAACTGATGTTCTCTGAGCTTCCCAAGTACCAAACGCAAATGCTCCTTATGCTCTTCTTCATTCTTTGAGTAGACCAAAATGTCATTAATGAACACCACGACGAACTTATCCAGAAACTCCATAAACACCTTGTTCATCATGTTCATGAAATAGGCAGGTGCGTTAGTCAGACCAAATGACATAACGGTATACTCATATAGCCCGTACCTGGTGGTAAAAGCCATCTTAGGTATATCCCGCTCTCGAATCTTCAACTGGTGGTATCCTGATCGCAGATCAATCTTGGAAAAATACCTTAGCTCCTTGCAATTGGTCAAACAAGTCATTGGCCATCGGCAGTGGGTACTTGTTCTTGATCATCACTTCACTCAATCCTCGATAATCAACAACCATCCTTAATGATCCATCCTTCTTCTCCACGAGAAGCACTGGCGATCCCCAAGGTGAAGAACTTGGGTGAATATAGCCTTTTTCCAGTAACTCCTTAATCTGCTTCTTAATTTCCTCCAAATCTTTTGTGGGCATCCTGTATGGTCTCTTAGATATCGGTCTTGTGCCTGGCAAAAGCTCAATCAAAAACTCAATGTCCCTATCCGGTGGCATGCCTGGCAACTCTTCTGGAAATACGTTAGGAAAATCCTTCACCACTGGTAGTTCCTCATGTACAACTCCTGATAAGGAATTTACTTGAGTCCTCTTCGGCACATGCTGGGATACATACTTGATCCTTCTTCCTTCTGGCGTGGTAAGCAAAATCGACTTACTGGCGCATTCAATGTTCCCTCCATACTTTGATAACCAATCCATGCCTAATATCACATCCAGTCCTTGTGATTCCAATACTATTAGGTCTGAGGAAACACATAGTTACCAATCCTTAATGGTAACCGATCACACCATAGACTAGCCATATACTCTGCTCCTGGCGAGGTTACTAACATGGGTGACCTAAGGGCTTGGGTTGGAAGATTATACTTATCCACAAATCCCCTTGATATCTATGAATGCGATGCACTAGTATCAAAAAGAACGAGTGCAGTAAATGACTTAACCAAAAACTTACCTATTACTGCATCTGGCTGGGCTTCAACCTCCTCCATGCTAACGTGGTTTACCTGTCCTTTGTTGAAAGGGTTGGGCTTCTTCCCAGAGCTTCCATTGCCATTTCCATTCTTCGTCTCAGGACATTCAGTGGCATAATGTCCATTCTTCTGGCATTTGTAACAGGTGATGTGGCTTAGATCCCTCTTGACTGGGGTTGACGGGTTGGTACGGTTCCGCCCATTGCTTCCTCCATTCCCATTACCATTTTTGGGGCCACTATGGTTGTGCGAACTCCCTCCTCCATGGGTATGCTGAAAATGTCCTCCCGAGTTCAGGGTAAAATGAGGCTTCTACTGAGCTCCAAAATTGTACTTCCCTTGTCCATACTTCCTCTTGCGGTTGTCAATCTGCTGCTGCTTCCCTTCAATCATGAGAGCTCCATCTACCAACTCCTAGTAGTTTTTGAAGGTTGCTACCATCAACTGCATGCTCAGCTCATCATTCAGTCCTTCCATAAACTTCTCCTGCTTAGCTGCATCCGTAGCAACGTCATCTGGGGCATAACATGCTAGCTTACTAAAGTCATCCACATACTGGCCAACTGTACGTCCTCCTTGGCGCAAGTTGCAAAACTCACGCTTCTTCATGGCCATAGCTCCTGCTGAAACATGGGCAGTAAAGAAAGCCTGCTGAAACTGATCCCATGTGATAGTGTCAATAGGATAAGTGGCTGTGAAATTCTCCCACCATGATGTTGCGGGTCCATCAAGCTGATGGGCGGCAAAACTCACCTTCCCCGCATCTGTGCATCCTGCAGTGGTCAACTCCCTTCCCATCTTGCGGAGCCAATCATCTGCAACTATCGGCTCGGTGCTACTGGAGAACACCGGCGGATTCAGCCTCAAGAATCGGGCTAAGTGATCAACTGGTGGTGGTGGTGGGTTGTTGTTGTTGTTGTTGTTCCCCTGATTCTAACTCTGGACTAACATCTGCATCAAGGCATTCTACTACTGGATCAACTAAGTGAGCTCCGGCAGAAAAGCAAATCCATTGTCACGTCTCGAAGGCATCTAAGGGTTTAGAAAAGATGAGAATATAGAATAGAATGAGGTCTATAGAGAAAAACACTACCCATATGCACATGAGACAATTACAAGAAATATCACTTCAATCAAATCAAACAAGGGCATACAACGGTCTATCTATCATTACAGAAGTGCTCAGACTATACTATATACATGGGGAAATACTACTACTGTTATGGTGGTCGACTAGAAAAATTGATCGGTCGAAGACTCCATGATATTTGCTCCAGCTTCATCAACAGAGTCATCATCGCTATCGTCTGGGGCCGAGTCGGTGTCGTCGATGATGATGTAGTTCTCTGGGCAAGTGCAATCATCGTCTTCTCCTCCAGTCGCAGGGAATCCCATAAATACTTTTAGCTTCTTCTTTAGATCATCATTCTTCTCCACGAGAGTTGCTACTTCCTCTTCATATCCATCGCGTGTAGACTTGAGTTCTTCCTCCAGCTCCATGATCTTGGTCATAGCTTTCTTCAAATCTATCATGCCTATGCACATATGGTTCTCTTGGCGACGAATGTGCTGGTTTAACTCCTGGATGAAAGCTGCAATTGATCTATCCTTTCCTGGTGCTGATCATCTCCCATTGCTCATCTCAGCGCCCACAAATCTGGTAGATAGTATCCTTGAGATCCTTGTGGTAAACTTCTCTAATGCATCCCATGGTGATGTGGGCTGCCATGCTCTTTCCTAGACTCCAGGTTGGTGCATCAAAGGAAAACTCTATGGGCTCAGTGACGGGCATGAACGTACTTCCTGGAACTTGAACTTGAATCATCCAACGCTCCTCCTCGGGGAAAGTGGCGATGTAGGTCCCGGTGAAACTTGGTACTCCAATATTCAGATATCTAGTGACTTCCTTCAAGTGACGTCTAAAAGGTATATCTTCATCCGGTTGCGTGAACTTGTTCCTTGCATCCGCCATCCTAAAAGAGTAGAAAAGATGAGGAGTCAGAAATGAGAAGAGAGAATAGTGATCTAGAGCTTTAGCTTAGTGGTCGTGTCCTATAATCAGCGTGGGCTCTGATACCATCTTGTAGCGACCAGACCTCAAACAGTCTGATCTTTGTGCATCAGTGTCATCCCTGGACCGGTAATGCTGAAACGCACAATACTTGAAGGATTTATAACAGAGTAGCAATCACACACTTATTACATCGAATGTCTCAAAAGAGAACTTATAACAATAAATATGGCTGAAGGCCATCTAATAACGACAACAACGGAAGGCTTGGAAGATAAGTGAGTCCATCAACTCCAACGACATCACTGAGTATAAGATCACAACCTAAGGCACCTTAATCGTCATTTGAAAAGTTTGCAACATGAACTTTGCAGCCCGAAAACGGGTCAGCACATGGAATATGCTGGCATTGTAACACATAGAGAGTAATGAACAGAATAATGCTATCACTACATGCATATATGGCTGGTGGAAAGCTCTATGGTTACAGTTTTGCATAAAGACAATTTTTCCCTACTACAAAGGAATAAATTTTATTTAACTATCAAGGTGGTTGTTAAACATTGAGAAGGTTCCTCCAACTCAATCCCAATTAAGCATCATCATTAAACCCAACAAAATTAATTAAAGTAACATGATGAGATTCACATGATAATCCAAGTACTAGATACTCAAAACGTCCATAACCGGGGACACGGCTAACCATGATTAGTTTATACACTCTGCAGAGGTTTGCACACTTTTCCCCGCAAGACTCGATCTCCTCCGTTTGATTTCACACACTACATGGTGTTTGAGATACGAATGACCGAGACACAGTCTTTCAGAAGCATTAACTCTCTACTCCGGGTAGACAGTACCAACCTACATCCCCTACATCTGCTAGTCTACCTCTTCAAGAGCTCACGCAACTTAATCAACTATGCTAGAGCCCATAGTGGCTTGTGGCTGCACACGGAAGTTTCTAGCATGAATAATCTCATGATCCCTTTGAGCCTGGGTGGCGGTCCATAGGAAAATCACACGGTACCCCGGAATTTCCAAAAAATACATGCAACTCTGGGTTCCCCAGGTGCCTCAATCCACCCAGATGTGAATTTAAGTTGCCACCTTAAAGTAAACCATTAATTAACAATCTCACATATGTCATGGATACACTCACCCAATCCACGTCTACTAGCATAGCATAGCAATATTAGAAAACGTAGAAGTAACTGCCAAAGGTTTGATAATAAAACAGGTAATAGGTTCTACCTCATCTACTTCCCAAAACCCACATATTAATCAGATCCTAATCATGCAACTGTTTGAGGATTGATCTAATGCAATAAAACTGGGTAGTAAAGATGTATGATCAAAGTGTTACTTGCCTTGCTGATGATCCATGAAACCTAGAGATTCGAAGTAGCAAGCGGCGCACTCCGGGTACTCTATCGCAAACAAACAAGCACACAATAAGCACTCATCTAATGCACAGGTAAAACTTAAATAAGAGATCTAACCAGAAAGTTCAACTTAAGAACTCCAGTTTGCAAAAAGAATCAAATCAAACGAAGCAATGAAACTCAAATGGCGAAAGAAACAAGCTTCATTTACTAATCTGGACCTAAGTCAAATTTTACAGTAGCAAAAACTTGTTTGAGTTAGTTAAACGGAAAGAGGGTTTCGAGACAAAACTCTAGGCAGTTGAATCGCCTAATTCGATAAACGAGCAAAAAGTTATACTAGAACGAAAATCGGATCAGAAATCGTGATCAGAAATAATCACGAAAAATCCGAGAAAAAGCAAAACCGACGAACAGGCAAACGAACGAACGTTCGCTGTCTGCGGCTAAACGACGAAAACCATTCGTTAAAATGAACGTACGGACGAACGTCCGCTAAATAGACTAAACCGAAAAAAATAAACCGAACTGGATCTAATAAAAAACGGATCTAGGGTTTTCAAAAAAACCGAATGGTTTTATAAAAAAACCGGCGGCTACCTCGGGTTCGGCGCGGATTCCGGCGAGGCAGCGAGGCGGGGTCCGGCGGGTCGTCGGCGGCGGCTAGGGCGGCGGGGCAGCGGATCAGCGGCGGGGTCCGGCGGCGGCGGGGGGGTGCGGATCCGGCGGCGGTGGGGTGCGGCAGCGGCGGCGGCGGGCGGCGCGGCGGCGGTGGCTAGGATTTGGCGGTGGCGTGGGCTGGGCTAGGCGGCGGTGTGGGCTTCGGGGCAGGGGGGCCCCGGCTTATAAAGCCCCCCGGGCGGAGTCCTGCTCGGGTACGGCCCGGAGTCGGTTTGACTTTTTTTTAAAAATTAATTTCACGTAGAAAAACAAATAAAAGAAATACTAAAAGGACTCCAAAAATCGCGAAATAAATTTTCCCCGACTTCCAAAATCAAGCCGGACAAGATGAACATTTATTTGGGTCCGAAATGCAATTTTGAAAAACACGAATTTTTCTAATTCAAATAAAATAGAGATAAAACTCCGAAATAAAATCTTATTTGATTTTAGTATTAAATCCTCAATATTTCTTTATTTTGGGAAAGTCATTTTATTCCCTCTCTCATATTTTTATAATAGAAATAATTGAAAATAAAATAATTAAAATCAAATGATCCTATTTTCAAAATTTGAGAAAACTCAAATATGAAAATAACAAAATCCCCAACTCTCTCCGTGGGTCCTTGAGTTGCGTAGAATTTCTAGGATTGAGCCAAAATGCAATAAAATATGATATGCAATGATGATCTAATGTATAAATTCCAAATTGAAAATTTGGGATGTTACATGACACTTCACCATTATTTGGGCCTAGGGGAAGGCATTGGGAAGTAATAAGTAGATGATGGGTTGCTAGAGTGACAGAAGCTTAAACCCTAGTTTATGTGTTGCTTCATAAGGGGCTGATTTGGATCCATATGTTTCATGCTATGGTTAGGTTTACTTTAATACTTCTTTCATAGTTGTGGATGCTTGCGAGGGGGGTTAATCATAAGTGGGAGGCTTGTCCAAGGAAGGGCAGCATCCAAGCACCGGTCTGCCCACGTATCAAATTATCAAAGTAACAAAAGGGAATCATATCAGCATGATGAAAACTAGCTTGACAACAATTCTCATGTGTCCTCGGGAGCGCTTTACTTTATATAAGAGTTTGTCCAGGCTTGTCCTTTGCTACAAAAAGGATTGGACCACCTTGCTGCACCTTAGTTACTTTATTTACTTGTTACCTGTTACGAATTATCTTATCACAAAACTAGTTGTTACCGATAATTTCAGTGCTTGCAGAGAATACCTTTCTGAAAACCGCTTGTCAATTCCTTCTGCTCCTTGTTGGGTTCGACACTCTTACTTATCGAAAGGACTACGATAGATCTCCTATACTTGTGGGTCATCAAGACTCTTTTCTGGCGCCGTTGCTGGCGAGTGAAGCGCCTTTGGTAAGTGGAATTTGGTAAGGAAACATTTATATAGTGTGCTGAAGTTTATTGTCACTTGCTACTATGGAAAATAATCCTTTAAGGGGTTTGTTCGGGGTATCTTCACCTCGAACGGAACCACAATTAGCTACCCCTTAACCTACTGCACCTATTGAAAATATTTATTATAAAATTCCTTCTGGTATGATAGAGAAACTTCTAGCTAATCATTATGCAGTAGATGGAACATTACATCCCGATATGCACCTAATCTATGTGGATGAAGTCATGGATTATTTAAGCTCGCCAGTATGCCCGAGGATGTTGTCAAGAAGGTCTTGCCTTTATCTTTGAAGGTAAAGGCATTGACATGGTATAGGCTAGTCAATGATATTGGATCATGGAACTACAACCGATTGAAATTGGAATTTCATCAGAAGTTTTATCATATGCATCTGGTTCACCGTGATCGGAATTATATATATATATATAATGTTTGGCCTCGTGAAGGAGAAAGTATCGCTCAAGCTTGGGGGAGACTTAAGTCAATGTTATATTCAAGCCCCAATCATGAGCTCTCAAGAGAAACTATTATTAAAAAAATATGCTCGGCTTTCTCATAATGATCGATCCATGCTCGATACTTCTTGTTCTGGTTCCTATATGAAGAAGGATATTGAATTCAAATGGGATTTATTGGAAAGAATTAAGTGCAACTCTGAAGATTGGGAACTCGACGAAGGTAAGGAGTCAGGTATAAACCTGAAGTTAGATTGTGTTAAATCTTTTATGGATACCGATGCTTTTTGTGATTTTAGCACTAAATATGGACTTGACTCTGAGATAGTAGCTTCTTTTTGTGAATCTTTTGCTACTCATGTTGATCTCCCTAAGGAGAAGTGGTTTAAATATCATCCTCCCATTGAAGTTAAAGTAGTAGAACCTATTAACATTGAAGAAGAAACTATTACTTATAATGTTGATCCTATTGTTCCTACTGCTTATATTGAGAAATCACCATTCCCTGTTAGACTAAAGGATCATGCTAAAGCTTCAACTGTGGTCAAAAAAAGTAATATTAGAACACCCAAACCCTCTGAGCAAATTAAAGTTGAACCTAGTATTGCTATGGTTAAAGAACTCTTGGCTGATAATATTGATGGGCATGTTATTTATTTCTGTGATGAAGCTGCTAGGATTGCCAAACCCGATATGAAAGATAAACATAGACCTGTTGTTGGCATGCCTGTTGTTTCTGTTAAAATAGGAGATCATTGCTATCATGGCTTATGTGATGTGGGTGCTAGTGTGAGTGCAATTCTTATACTTTATATAAAGAAATTATGAATGATATTACACCTGCTAAGATAGAAGATATTGATGTTACTATTAATCTTGCTAATAGAGATACTATATCACCTATTGGGATTGTTAGAGATGTTGAAGTCTTGTGTGGGAAAATAAAATATCCTACTGATTTTCTTGTTCTTGGTTCCCCACAAGATAATTTTTGTCCCATTATATTTGGTAGACCCTTCTTGAATACTGTTAATGCTAAGATAGACTGCAAGAAAGATATTGTTACTATTGGTTTAGGGGATATGTCTCATGCTTTTAATTTCTCTAAATTTCGTAGACAACCCCATGATAAAGAATTGCCTAGTAAGGATGAAATTATTGGTCTTTCTTCTATTGTTGTGCCTCCTACTGATCCTTTAGAACAATATTTGCTAGACATGAAAATGATATGTTCATGAATGAAAGAAGGGAAATAGATGAAGTATTCTTTAATCAGGGACCTATTTTGAAACACAGTTTGCCTGTTGAAATCCTTGGGGATCCTCCTCCACCTAAGGGTGATCCCGTGTTTGAGCTTAAACCATTACCTGATACTTTGAAATATGCTTATCTTGATTAAAAGAAGATATATCCTGTTATTATTAGTGATAACCTTTTAGAGCATGAAGAAAAGAGATTATTGAAAACTCTAAAGAAGCACCGTGCCGCTATTGGATATACTCTTGATGACCTTAAGGGCATTAGTCCCACTCTATGTCAGCACAAAATTAAATTGGATAAAGATGTTAAACCAGTCGTTGATCACCGATTAAATCCTAAGATGAAAGAAGTGGTAAGGAATGAAACAAATAAGCTTCTGGAGGCAAGTATAATTTATCCTATTGCTGATAGTCAATGGGTAGGTCTTGTTCATTGTGTCCCTAAGAAGGGAGGTATTACTGTTGTTCCTAATGATAAGAATGAATGGATTCCACAAAGAATTGCTACAGGTTATAGAATGGTAATTGATTTTCACAATTAAATAAGGCTACTAGAAAAGATCATTACCCTCTACCTTTTATCGATCAAATGCTAGAAAGATTATCCAAAGTACACATTTTTGCTTTCTAGATGGTTATTCTGGTTTCTCTCAAATACCTGTGTCAAAAGATGATCAAGAGAAAATCACTTTTACTTGCCCTTTCGATACCTTTGCTTATAGACGTATGCCTTTTGGTTTATGCAATGCACATGCTACCTTTCAAAGATGTATGCCAGACATATTCTCTGATTTTTTTGAAAAGATTGTTGAGGTTTTCATGGATGATTTCTCCGTTTACGGAACTTCTATTGATGATTGCTTAAGCAACCTTGATCGAGTTTTGTAGAGATGTGAAGAAACTAATCTTGTGTTGAACTGGGAGAAATGCCACTTTATGGTTAATGAAGGTATTGTCTTGGGGCATAAAATTTCTGAAAGAGATATTGAAGTTGATAAAGCTAAAGTAGATGCTATTGAAAAGATGTCGTGTCCTAAAGATATTAAATGTATAAGAAGTTTCTTTGGTCATGCTGGTTTCTATTGGAGGTTTATTAAAGACTTCTCTAAAATTTCTAGGCCTCTCACTAATCTCTTACAAAAAGATGTTCCTTTTGTTTTTGATGATGATTGTGTAGAAGCATTTGAATTACTTAAGAAAGCCTTGGTTTCTGCAACTATTGTTCAACCACCTGATTGGAATTTACCCTTTGAAATTATGTGTGATGCTAGTGATTATGCTGTTGGTGCTGTTCTAGGACAAATAGTTGATAAGAAATTAAATATTATCTAGTATGCTAGTAAAACTCTAGACAATGCCCAGAGAAATTATGCTACTACTAAAAAAGAATTTTTAGCAGTTGTATTTGCATGTGATAAGTTTAGACCTTATATTGTTGATTCCAAAGTAACTGTTCACACTGATCATGCTGCTATTAAATATCTTATGGAAAAGAAAGATGCCAAACCTAGACTTATTAGATGGGTTCTCTTGCTGCAAGAATTTGATTTGCATATTACTGATAAAAAGGGAGCTGAGAACCCCATTGCAGACGACTTGTCTAGGATAGAAAATGTTCTTGAAGACCAACTGCCTATTGATGATAGCCTTCCTGATGAACAATTAAATGTCATAAATGCCTCTCATAATACTCCATGGTATGCTGATTATGCCAATTACATTGTTGCTAAATTTATACCACCTAGTTTCACATACCAGCAAAACAAAAAGTTTTTCTATGATTTAAGACATTACTTCTGGGATGACCCACACCTTTATAGAGAAGGAGTAGATGGTGTTATTAGACATTGTGTACCTGAGCATGAACAGGAACAAATCCTACGCAAGTGCCACTCCGAGTATTACGGAGGACACCACGCTGGAGATAGAACTGCACATAAGGTATTGCAATCTGGTTTCTATTGGCCCACTCTCTTTAAGGATACCCGTAAGTTTGTATTGTCTTGCACTACAAAAAAAATACACTTCCCTGATGATACATGTTTGTCACAGTAGGTCGCGTTTTTTGTCATGCATGTACATCCATGACGATTTTATGACAGAATCAAGATAGTCATACCTGTGCTGTCGTAGAAGTGTTCCATGACATTACCAAAATTATCATCATGGAAGTGTCCACTTCCATGACGATAAATCGCGCGTCACAGAAGTGCTTTCATCAAGGGTGACCGACACGTGGCATCCACCATAACAGAACGCCGTTAAGCTATCGGGTCGGGTTTTGGATCCGATAACCCATTAACAGCCCCGACCAATGGGGATTTTCCACCTGTAAAATCATCATTGGCTGGAGTAAACACGTGTCGGCTCACTGTTGGGACAGATGTCATCCACTCATCGGACCCAAGGCGCCTATGATACGTCGACACGTGGCACGGCCCAACAGAGGCCCATTCCTGTGAAAGGGCCGGCCCGTTTGACTTGGTCAAAAGGTGGCGGGCCGGCCCATGGAAAGCCTATTAACGACCTGTCCGCATATAGCCCATTTACAACCCGCTAACCCAGGGCCTGTTATGCCCTATCCGAATTAGGCCCAGTAGCGTCATCTGGGCCGTCCAATATGATTCCAGCCCATTTTAACTTCCGGCCCATGTGTGGCCCATGACTTCTTTCGGGCCATATGAGGCCCTTTGTAACTCTTGGCCCATCAACGGCCCGTGGTGAAACTAGCCCGTAATGAACAGTGTATCACTCTATACCCATTAACGGCCCATTATTCCACTGGGCCGTTTCCAGCCCAAGTTATCTTTCAGCCTTCTCAGGGCCCATTTATTCTTGGGCTCATTTGCATCATTCGGTTACTTATGGCCCATTACTGTCATTTTCTGCTTGTGGGCCAAATTCAGCCCGTCGTTACAGTCGGCCCGTTTGTGGACCGTTAATATGTTGGGCCGTTTTCATGTCAAAAAACCCGTTGGGCTGTTTTCATACAGTTATCAAATACGGCCCGTTATCGTCCATGAATAGTACGGCCCATGATTGGTGAAATGATGATACGCCTCGTAGAAGGCCCATGGATCGTACGACCCGTAGAAGGCCCATGGACCCGACGGCCCGTAGAAGGCACATGGACCCTACGACCCGTAGAAAGGCCAATGGATCCTACGACCATAGAAGGCCCATGGATCATACGGCTCGCAGGAGGCCCATGGTTACAACAGTTTGTGTGCTGCCATGTTTATTTTGGCCTAGTTACCAAAAATAGGCTATTGTGGCCACTAGAAAAACACAGAAAAAGAATTGCAGTGACTACAAGCAAACAACTAAACAAGATAATGAGGAAATAAATAAGCAATCAATTAACGCTAGTCTATTACCGCTATTACACATATTACATCCACTGGGCATCAAAGTTCGCCACCAGTGCAAATATAGGGAACAAAGCAGCATATTACATACACTGACCGTCAAAATTGGCCACCAGTGCAAATAAACGCGGCAGCAAAACAAGAGCATAACTGAAACAACTTTAGAAGAGCTCAAGAAACATTATCCTGGGTATCCACCATGCTGGCAATAAGCTTAGCAAGCTTATTAGCTTTGTCTTGTTTGGCGCTAAAATCCTCCAACGCTTGTTGTTGCACCAGAAAGTATGCATCTGAATGCTCCAGGGACTTCCGCAGTCCTTCCGCTTCTTGTCGCAGCATAGCTGATCGATGTCTTTCAGCTTGCAGTTGAGACTCAAGAAACTGAATTGATTCAGACAGTGAGTTTGAATAGCTTGTGCAAGCGTTAGTGGCTAGTAACTCGAACACTAAACCAAGACAGGACTTTAGGGTTGTCTCACTGCCTTCAAGATAGTCTTCCTTAGCTGTTTTATCAGCTTTGTTGGAGACCAACAAGGATGTGTCACTATCCTGAACCTTATCTGCATTACTTCCTTTACCATTGCTTAATAAGGCACTCTTCCCCAATATTCTGTCAGCATTCTAAAAGAAGAAACAAGCAGACACATAACAAGTTTAGCATGTACTAGTATATGAAACACATTTTGGTGAACCAGTTCGTTAGTCAGGTGGACAGGATTAAACTACCAATTCTTCTATTGCCAAGTACTAGTACATAATAAAAGCATCAAACAAACATATATCTATGTCCTATGGTCACCGCATTGTCTTGCCAAATCAAAATAGAGACACGGTTCAAATCATATCAGTTCAAGACAAAGCAACAGTGAAAGAATACAAAGCGTGGGAAACTACACGGCACAACAAGATTTCAGATGGGTACCACGAGTCTACATGTACAACAACAATATTGGCTCTGTTGTGATGCTAGTAATATGCATGATATGAGAAGTCAATTGTATACACAATTGAAATTGAAATCAACAGAGCTACTGATAAGAGCAAACATGTTAAAGAAACATGCGTGAACATACCTGCTATGCCATTGGAGTTTCGATTGGATCCTTCAATTTAAAAATAAGTTTGTATGAGTAAATACAGTGATACAAGAGCAAAGCAGTATGCATGATAGCAATCATAGTTAAAAAAGGCGCACCTAGGCTCTAGGCGTTGGCAAAACGCATTGCACATAGATCCGCTTAATTTGTGCATAACTGCGCATAAGCATGCGCTTTGGTCAGTAAAGCGCAAGGCGGTGGCAAAACGCACAATTAACGCCTAGCGCTTTTTTGAACTATGATAGCAATGGAATCTTAAATGAGAACAGTTGTTCTTCAGGTTTAGGCACTTGTTCTACATGAATAGAGTACAGTAAGATGCAAGAATATAGTACTTAAAAGTAGAAAATGAGCTCATAGACCTTACCACATTCTTGGTTCGGGACCAGTACAGAACAAGGCATTCCCAGTCATCTCCAGTAAATGTGTCTCAGGAGAACGTAAGGGAATTTGATGAGTTTCTTTGCCGGTGAAGTACGTTTTCTTCAGGTAATTCCGATACTGCCACCAAGCATTCTTGAAGATAGCAAAGGTATTAGCACAGGTTACCTCATCCTGAGTTTCCAAATCAGTCCTTCTCTATAGAGAAAAATGGGAAAATTTGTTGTGTTATAACCATCATGGAGGTAGGATGTATGGGACAAAGCAAAGTAATTGCCATGAATAACATTACTTACACATAACTCCTGGACAAACACCTGCAACTGGCATTTTCCTTCATCTTCAGTATAATATTTCCAAGATGGGAAGATACGCACATACGATTTAACAACATCAAATGCGATAGCTGCTAAACTACGACTAGCTGGTTGTGCTTCCTCCACAGGAATAGGCGTACTAACTGGTGGAGTTGGGGTTCGCCGTGGTAGTACTGGCCCTTTGGGCACTGGAGCTGCCTTACTAACTGCTCTTATTTGGGAGCTCTATGGTGGAGATGGTAATGTGTGAACAAGAACTGGGCTACTATCTGCTGGGGTTGGGGTTAGATTGGGTGAAGCTGGTTCTCTGTCCATCGCAGTAGGGGTACAATCTGCGAGAGTTTGGGTTATGTGTGGTAGGGCTGGTTCTTGCGCATGTACAACCGGGTGCTATATCCACCAAGAGGTAGCACTATTTATTTGAAGACCGTGTTTTTAGTCCGCTGGATACTGGCATCACCCTCTCCAATTCAAATGGCTGATAAACAGGAAACATAGTTAAATGTACAGACATTGTATGAGAGACAGATGCAATACATAGTGTGGAAAAAAGGCATGAAATAGTTGACATGTATATTGTTTAACTAAAATGGATAGCATGACATAATTTCACATATATGATGTCTATCTAAACTGGATAGCATAGCATAACATAATTCAAAGATATGATGAATAACTAAACAGGATCGCATGACATAATTCACCTACATGGTATCTAAGTAATCAGGATCGCATCATTTAATTCACATATGTGATTTATATGCTAAACAGAGGGCATTCGATATGATGTCTAAACTAAGAACATGGTGTTGAATATTGTGTATATGATGTCTAAACTATGCAATGCAATACACCATATGCATGATATGAGAAGTATAACCGTGCCTAGTTTGAGCATACACCTCGGTGGGGGAATAGGATTGGTCATCTGTCTCTGAATCCATCTCTAAGGAGCTATCGGGACCCAACAAGAGATCTGCTTTGACAGGTAGCACTCTCTGCTCCGAAGGCCTTGTTTTCACTCCAGATTTTTCCATCTCCCACCCAAATGGCTGATTCACAGGAAGAGTAGTTTAATGTACAAACATTGTCGACAAATGGAAACGTAATGAAGAAAAGGATGGGCAAGATATCATTCAAATATATGATGCCTAGTTAAACAGGATGGCATTGCACATTTCACATATATTATGGCTGGCTAAAAGACATGAGACTGCATAATTCCCATATATGATATAGAAACTAAACAGGTGGCATTACAGAACATGTCTAAACTAAGTAGATGACATATATGATGTCAAAAGTAGGCACTGCAAGGCAACATATGCATGATATGACTAACATCATCATGCCAAGGTAGAGCAAACACCTTGGGGGGTAAATAGGAGTGGTCAGCGGCGTCTGAATCCCCCTCAGAACAGATATCTTCCTCTGGATTGCAATCTGGAGAGGGGTGGGGAGGGTTTGCCATTGAACCCACCAAGGAGCAATGTCTGCATGACATTGTATTGCCGCGCCAAACTCTTCGCTTTTTCTCTACATGTTCAGCATGATTGTTTACAATATCTGACATGCATACAAAAAAAATATGGTGAGATTATGTAAGGAGAGCATGCAGAAATTTAGAGTGATGGTAACAACCAGTGGATGGATCCAAAAATAATGATAGCAGGCTGATGATTGCTTTAATTTAATAAAAGGACAGATGATGATTGATTTACTCTTTGTTTCCCACCCAAGATGAACAACATAGGCATACCCTAGGTGAACCAGATATTAGACAGACATACTATTCATTGTTGCCTCGATATGTGCCCCACAACTAATTTAGAACTCAAGTTTGAACATTAATTTGGACTTGACTTGGGAGTCCAAGAGCTGAACAGGACGATAAAGTAGCAGGTAATTTTAAGCAATGCATAACATAAGCAGAAACAAAAGAGTGTGACCTCTCTTGTGGACCCGTGTACTCCTCAGGTTCATCTGCTGAGTCGATGAAGGTGATGCCGTTGCGGTGGGTGCCAGCGGCAGGGAAGGACATCTAAGGCGGCGAAAGATAGTCAGGAGTCGTGATGTCTGGTTTGGTGGATGCTTTTGTCGATGGAGCAGCTCAGGTGAGGTGGACGACATCGCGGCAGGAGCAGGACAAACCACACAAAGTTACCTTCGACACGTACCTGTAACTGAAGTAATTCTGTAAGGGCTCATTTGGCTTGCATGATTCTTAAAACACAGGGATAGGAAAAACACCGGAATAGGATAGGAATGCACATGGTAAACAGAGCATTTGTAAACACAGGATTTCTGTCAACTCGGGTGTTTGGTTTACAGGAATACGAAGAGCAGAGGAATGCAAAGAAACATGGCCAAAATAAAGTGAAACCATATGAAAGCGTGTACAGTTAGAATGTTATTCTGGCACTAATGCACTTGGTCTTGTTTTCATACATAGGATTTTGAAAAGCAGGTCCAGGTGGATGTTTTGCTTCATTCCTTTCAACAAAATGAATGAATAATTGAATAGTAGAGTGCCATTGGAAAATTCTTGCTATGTTTTTCCGTTGAACCAAAATAGCCCTAATGGACCGACGTGAATGTATAGTAATAAGTGATGCAACAAGTGTAAAACCTCTTTGCCGTAGCCGTGTCGACCTCAGCATCATTGGGTTGGTCGCTGAAGCAGTTGAGGTAGAGGTGGTTGTCGGAGGTGTGGAGGAAGATCGGAGGAATCTGTAGACGGCGTCCAGGGCACTGCTCTGTTGTGATGGATCGTTCTGTCATTGGAGCAGCTCCGGTGAGCCGTAAGACGTCAAGGCTGAAGCAGCACAAGACAGACATCGTCAATCTCAAGTGGGATTCTAATAGCATCTCCAATAGATGTAAAATTTACATCACCAAAACCCACCTTACTACAACAGATGAGGTAAAAACTGTTGACTCTGAACTTAACTATCAAAACTGAAATTTACTGTGGAATCTGAATGCTACTGTCGAAACTGAACGCAATGGTAGCAGAGAGGCACTTGACATGTACTTTAGGGAGGGCCTGTAGTTCATCTTCAACCTGCACCCCCCTGAGCCGCCAACCACCACCGGCCGAACCGCCGGCCCCAGCACCGCCCCGGCCAGCCCTCTAGCCCCTCCGCCCCCACCCTGAACCCTAAGATAGATAATGGGGTACCTCTCCGGCGAGCCCCCTTCCCTGCTGCGGGTGGTTCTTCATTAACTCCGGCGAGCCCCCCCCCCCCCAACCCCTGAAAATCGACTGACCCAAAAGTCGATTCAGTCGACTGAAGTGTGCTAAATCGGAGCAAAGCAGCAGCACAAGCGAGGGGGAGAGCAGCAGCAGCAGCAGCTGGGCGAGCGAGCGATCGAGCGAGAGACGAAGCAGCAACAGCAACGTAAGCGAGCAAGCGAGAGCCGGAGCAGCAGCAGCAGATCCGGCTGGTATGGCCGCCGCCGCCGAAGGGGCCTCACACTGGGGGAGAGCCGCCGTGGATATGTTGCTCGCGGCACTGGCTTCAAGGTAGCCGATCCATGGGGGTGCAGGATGGACCACCTCGGTGCCGGGAGGTTGAGTTAAGGAGAAGGTGTGATGCGATGAGTGTACAACCTCTTTGGTGGCGCCGAGTAGGCCTTGGCTTTGTCCGAGGAGTCGGTGAGGATGCTTCGGTTCCGGTGGAGCAGGTTAAGGTGGCACTGTGGGGATGGAGCAGCCGCGATAGACGAGGCGATCATCGGAGCAGCTCCTTGGAGGTGGAGGACAGGGCGGCTGAACCGGCGGGATGGCGAGATGGATGACCGATCCTCATCCGGGGAGGTGGACGAGGGACGTCGAGCTGTTGTAGTGGACGACATCGTCGGGGAAGAGGCTCCCGCTGGGCAGCAGTGAGGTGGCAGACGGAGGAGGGTGGGGTTTCGCGGCTGGAGCGGAGAGGTTATGGCGGCCTGGGATTTCGAATGGCGAAAAGGGGGCGATGGGAGGGGGTGAAGCATGACTTTGGGACGCGCTTGTCCAAAATGCAGGGTGTGTACCCCCCACCGATTTGAATTAACGACCCTTTCGGCTCAGGGTTAGAACGGGGATTTCACGTGTCGGGATTTGGCAGCTGGAGGGAGTTTTCGCGCGCATTGTAATTTCGGATAGCAAGGCGCGGGTTGTGAAGGCACAAGTTTTGGGAGCATGATATCTGAATTTTCGGGATATAACAAGACGCGGGTTGAATTTTAGGGACAAGCCTAATGTGTAGTAATATTGTACTTGTACGTACCAAATCAATTCGTACTTCCCTCAACCAAAAAGAAAACAAAAAAAATAAAACTATTCACACCACACAAAGAGAGAGTCTTGCCCCGTTTTACTATACAAATGCTATTCAAAGCTACTCCTTCCTTCCATCTATATAGGGCCTAATGCGTTTTTTGATGCTAACTTTGACCAAATATTAGAGCAATAATATATGACATGCAACTTACACAAAGCACACCGTTAAATTCGTCTGTGAAAGGTTCTTTCAATGATATAATTTTTACATTGTGCATGTCATGTACTATTAATCTTGTCAATAGTCAAAGGCAGTCTTAAAAATCTCATTACGCCCTATATAGATGGAAGGAGGGAGTATGAATCCATGTTATGTCCGATTAAATTCTTTCGCTTGCTGTATAATGCATGTAACCTACTCATACCAACATTTTAGTGCATTCCAAATGTCTATACTACCGCTGCAATTCGAACTAAATTTGAATTATTTCTCTATTTCAATAAGAATCTACAATCACGATTGTTGCCAACTTCAACCACCATTCGTGTATTACCTTAATAACACACCACATGATTACTATAAGATAGATATGAACTATGTGTACTACATGAACTTGAATTCTATTTTTTGAATACACTTGATGTTGATTCCAAATAATAGTACATTTGATGTACTAACTATATATTCGTAATCTGAACCATGTTCCATATGTACACTGTGTTTATCACACAAAGTATAGTGCCCCGCCCCCTACATTATGACAAGTATTTAGACCTGAGCTGCAAAAGCCACACATTAGCCCAAATTATAACCAATGTTCTATGTATTATACGTAGTACTAGCAAGATGCCCATGCGTTCCATAGAACATCATCATGATCAAGGGGCCTAATTTGCAAATATGGAGAGGGGTGTGGGTATCTTTTTTCAAACTTGCCATAGTTTCCGTCCTATCCGCCAGATATAAATCGAACGGCCTATATTGCAGGATGGCAGGCACACCATCATCAAAAACTCTGTTTTTTATAAGAGTAGAGATAAAATATATTATATGTAGTATAACATGTTCATAACCACACCATGTGTATCACCGTTATATATATTCACACATGTGTCGGTTTAAAACACTATGATAAATTCTTCAAATATCTGAATTTTCTTTTTATAATGAAGTATGATCTCTATTCGTCTTTTACACCCACACAATCCTCTTATCTTTGTAGCTAGCGCTAACTTTCTCTCGTGCATGCACACGCCCGCATCCCTCTCACCCTCCCTTAGCATTCTCTAGCTCCATCGCGCAAATTCGTCTTTTCACTTTAGGTCGTTCACTCACGGTGTGTGTAGGCCTCCTAGCTCCTTCTTTACGGCACACATCGATCGATATGCCTCTCTAGCCAAGTGTGCCTAATACAAACGCAAGCTTCCCCTCTTCTCTTGTCACCGTCCATGCCTCACTCCCACCACTCTTTTCATCGATCTCGTACTCGCACACTCCTTCCCGCTTGATATAGTATGCCTCTCGTACCACCTCCTAGATGCATCCCTCTCTCTCTATCCTTCTCCTCGTGCGTCATTTGCTTCTAACACACACATGCATGTATACCGATCGATCTCCCAACATATATCTATATCGACTTTAACTATCCCCCCATCAATCGACGTACCTCACAAGTTATGTCTATCCTTTCTCTAACAAAGGGCGATTGATCTTCCTATGTAGTTACGTGTGCTTACCACAACCATATTGTCCCCCCTCATCATTCGTGCATACCTCCTAACCCGTCTCTCACATGCACGTGCACAGACAACAACAAGCAGCCATCTCCTCTCTTATTGATATTGCAAGCATGCCCTCCGTTTGTCTAGCAAGCCTATCCCACCATTTGTTAGAAGCAACTCCACTACCACCCCCTCCAACACTCTAGCTCTGACTCTCTCCCAACCTTATTCCTCTCCTGCACATATGCATGGATGCCGATCGATCTCCCTTAATACATGAGGCAGATCGATCTCCTTAATACATGAGGTAGGCCTCTCTCCTCCTCCACATATATACCAACCATTGTACCTCTATAGTTAATTGGGCCTCCCTCTTCCCCCACCACACACTGATAGTTGAGCGTTGTAGGTAGGCATCCATGCCACAGAGACAAACTGCACATGTCCCCTCTCACGTTCCAGTAGGCCAGCCACACTATATCTTTGACGTGGGCACACACAAATTCGATGGCACTCTTTATCGATCGCGCACGCGCGCGCGCACACACACACACACATCATCCCTCTCTTCGATTCTATGGACACCTCAAGCTGATGATACCTCCACTCTCTTCTCGTGGATCGCCCCCTCTCTATATATGTTATACCGAGGACTCTATTTCACACACATTGCATATGTTACATTTTTTGATTGACCCCCGCCCCCCAAAAAAAACTATCACGAACCCACACACTATATCTCTCTAGGTTTGTATCTCTCTCACACAACCCCACGTAGGTGGTATACGTATATAAGAAGAGAATAGGTGCACCGTGCACGTACTCACGCTTCGTGCCCAGCCACACCCGCGCGGGTATATGGTGGAGCTCATTTCTTTACGAAATGGCAGCCCACGTGCTAATTTAAACGCCTGTAGCGGTTGTTTACCTAGGGAGGTCGTGTACCACGCGTGCACGAAACAAAGTTCATCTTGCCGCGTTGCCGCGTTATTTTTATATAAAGTTATAGTGCTCAATGGCATGTACACAGAATATAAAACGATTTTTACGGAGAAAAAGGTAGTCCGCTCCACTATATACAATGGAGCTTGCCTGCCTGGTTTGTCGCTCTTCAGAGTATCTCACACAAGGCTGCGGTGGCCTCTCTCTCTCTCATCGTTGGTCATTGATCCGGCCGCATCCCGTCCGCCGGGGGAAAGGGAGTGCGGTGGCCTCTCTCTCTCTCTCTCTCTCTCTCTCTTAGTTGGTCAATGATCCGGCCGCATCTCGTCCGCCAGGGGAAAGGGAGGAAGTGCATCGTTTCTCCGTTCGACGGCGCCGAGGCAGCACGTCTCGATCTGCGGTACACGCTGTTCTCTCTGACCAAGCTCCGGCACGGCAAGGCCTACGCCACCTGCTCACTGCCGCAGTATGGGCAGATTCCGCCTGCCGCCGCTCACCTAGTTACATCCTGACGACCTCCAGGTATCCCCTCCAGCCTTGCTCCACTGCCTGTCTTCCCACGTCGCTGCATGTGGATCTTCCATAGTTCTTTGCCCAAAACGTAGCTCGTCCGGCGTACTTTCCATATTGCAATCTCGTCCTCACACCATTTTTGACAAACACAACCGAATTGTTATCTTCCCTTAGGACAAGGAATATGCTTCTTTTTTGTCGTCGCATGTGTCATCAACTGTTATTGGCCAATAATTGTTTCCTTTCTACCTCTTTTTTGCAAACAGGGCTATCCATTTCACCTCGTTGCTATTGCGACCTTTTGGTGAACTGCACAAATCATTTTTTTCTTAAGAGTGTTTTGTGCAGTTGTACTAAAATGTGACATGGGCAATGTCTCTACATTTCAGTGTGACTGCACAAAGGGAGATTGGTTTTGCTCTATCCTCCTCATCCAACTCCGAGCCTAATCTTCTCCAACTAGTTAGTCTTAAGAGAGACTGCAAAGGTGACCGGCTTCTATTTGTGTGTTTAATGTTTCATCAGCAGTACTCTATTATCGTAATCACACTTAATATCTTTGGAACAGGGACACTCGGCTCTATTTTAGTGGAACTGCACAAAATGATCGGAATGTTGCATGCTCCAGACAGCTACTTTTTTCCCAACATGCCTTGTTGATTCAGACAGAGCTAGGGGACGTTCTGCCAATGAAAGCGTGGAGCAATTTTAAATTAACACCTCCTCACAACTCTGTCTTCAGTTGTGATGTAAATATTAGCTCTGATCTACTAATAATTGACATGCATTAGCAAGGAAGTTAGTTTTTTATTGTTTCCGAAAGAGCATCGATGGCAAGACACACGAAACAAAAGCTGAAGCTCACACCATTGTACAATTTCATGTCGCTGGAAAATTATTTGTATAGTACGTCAATTATGTAAACAAATGATGGAAGCTTGATAGCATTTCCAGAAGCCTCGTCAGCATCTGGGTCCATGTGCCATGCACAAAATTATACTCCTTCGTTCCTAAATATTTGTCTCTTTACAAATTTCAAATGGGCATATTTTAGAGTGTAGATTCACTCATTTTGCTTCGTATGTGTACTCCCTCCGTTCCTAAATTCTCTATTCATCTTTCTAGAGATTTCAACAAGTGACTACATATGGAGCAAAATGAGTGAATCTACACTCTAAAATATGTCTATATACATCCGTATGTAGTAGTCCATTTGAATCTCTAAAAAGAAAAATATTTGAGTAGTCACTCATTGAAATCTCTAGAAAGACAAATACTCCGGAGTATATTTAAGAACCGAGGGGGTAGTGCACAACCGCATGGGAGACTCAGCCCGGTCATTGCGCCGCATTAATAGTGAGTAATGAGCAGTCAAATCATAAGCCCCACCTTTCTCACTGTAAGTTTCTCGAAAGAAGCAATCATCAATACGCTCTTCTTTGAATCCGCTCATACTACTCCATCTGTCACTGTTTATAGAGCGCGCTTCAGAAAAAAGAAAAAAAATTGTGGGACCAAGGAGACTAGCGATCAGCCTGAAAATAACATTGGTAGTTATATCACGGCGTCTATTACTAGAGGGAATAATGCGTACACACATGCATGCAGTGCTTCCACCCCGGGTACACACATGCATGCACTTACTCCACTCCGTAGTAGTACTCCCTCCTTTCCGGTTTATAGTGCTCAATTCAAAAATCTCACCAATCAAGGTAGATGGCGAGTGGTGGAATACTTTTTGTAGTTTTGCAAAAGCACCTAATTAATGCTCTTGTTTTCCTCAAAAAATTATGTTTATCAATGCATTAAGTGCAATGCATGCATGCATAAAGTACATGCATTGGTCAATTTTCTCTTAATACTTGAATGCAATGATTTAATGCACCTTGGAATCTGAACATGTGATGGAAAACAACCAAATTGAGCCTTATAAAATGGAAAAACTAAAATTTTGAGATAAGCCTTATAAACCGGAAAGGAGGGAGTATATCGAGAGAAAATTGTGGACTTCATTGCGATTACCATGCCCTACTTAATTGAGCATTAAACCAAACACGTCTAAAGTCTCTCTGGTGGTGGAAATGCATTGATAGAAATGCATCATAATGAAGCGCGCCCTGTAAACTGTGACGGAGGGAGGAGTAGTATGAAGGTGCAAAACCAAGTACGTGTATGGCCAGTCGGTCAACGCACCTCCTCTTGGCATATCACTGACATGTGGGACAGGAGTGTGAGCAAACCGATCTCAATTGACGACAAAGAGCCAACCCACCGTTCCTTCAGAGAGACGAGGAGCGAGAACACACAGACGGGCTCACACGGAGGCCAAGATATATTCAAGCATGGTTGGTTGATCGATATCATCATTACATGTTGGGCTGCCGTTTTCTGCCCTTCTCCGGAATAAACGTTTACTTTATCAGAGAAAAAAAATAAGAGTACAGACGCTCCACCATGCGGTTCTAGTAGTAGTAGTACTACTCATACTACTGCGCTTGGCTCTTCGCCTCTTCTTGAAGTCGAACAATGATGGTACTCCACATGTTGGGTAGTGTATGCCTCTGACAATCTGACACCGAATGGACTGATGCATGTCCACCGAGGGTAGGTTGCATTAGTCAAAAGGCATTAGCGAGCTTCTCCTCGTTCTGTGAGTTGATGGGACACACCAAAAAGTAGTGCTAGTCCATACTCCCTCCTTTCTGGTTAATATGGCTTAATCGTTTTTGTAGGTAAATGAGAGAGCTTTATTCATATATAAGCATTCTTAGGACGATCAGCCAAGACAGTGGTCACTAGGAAGCGAGGTGCTCCGCAAAAAAATAAGTAGGAAGCGAGGTGTTTCATCAAGCCAGCTCTCGGCCACATTCAAAGTGCAGCAAGCACGGTTCGCACAAAGATGCGTTGCAAGGTTTGCTGACCTGTTTACATGCTGAATAACCAAAAAAAGGAAATATTACCAAGCGCTCCTATTTGTAACAGGATATGAGCCAGAATTAAGCAAGAATTGTGGCGAGTGTTCCATGCAATCAACTTCCATTATCACATGTGAGAACCCTCGAAGAGAACCAAATGTGTTGAAGATTGCTTTATCACATTTTAAAATCATAATAAGAGTGCAGATGCTCCTCCATCCGGTTCCTAGTACTAGTGTAGTACATACCTGTATAGACTATAGTAGTAGTACTAGTACTCCCTCCGTCTAGGTGTGTAAGTCATCTTACGAAAACTAGATAATCCCAAAACACTTAGGCGCGGTGTCTTAACTTCTACCTCATTTCTTGTTTCTTGACATATCAACCAATAAGAGATGAGGGGTGTGCATGCTTTTAATGACTTGAGACTATCAAACACGACATGCAATGGTTAGTTCATTGCATGCAATGCTATTAATTAGCAAATAAACATTAAGGTCTCTCGTTTTCCCCTCCTCCTTGGTCACGGTGCGGAACCTAAGATGACTTACTCACCTAGATGGAGGGAGTACTACTAGTAAACTTTGCGCTTGGCAGTTCGCCTATTCGGGAAGTCGAACAATAATAGTACTAGTAGTATAGTGTATGCTTCTGGCAATCTGACATCGAATTAACTGTTGCATGTCCACCGCCTGAGCGAGGGAGAGCTTGCATTATTCAAAAGTTTCTCCTTGTCCTGCGAGCCACCACACGCAAGCTTCTCCTATGCTGCAACCTTCTCCTTGTTCGACAAGTTGACGGGACACAACAAAGTAATGCTAGTCCATACTGCCTCCTCTCCGGTTAATATAGATTAATTTCAAACGAGATAAATACACTGTCTGTCACTGTATATTTGTAAAAATACCGTCAGTGGACTTCATAATACGCTCATTGCGCTCAATATATATATTTTCTGGTGTTTATATGGTCACTAGCTCACCCTGACTGAGTATGTGTGTGCATGCACGTGTAGGTTGAGCACTTGAGCGTGACCGTGTGTGTTCCGTCATGTGCTCGGACATGCATGCATTAGGGCGTCACGCGCGTTTTTGCGTCCATGTGTACGTGTGACTGTTGCATACACATAGGGGGAGTACATGTAGGGGCCACTAAGGAGCAGTCAAATCATACAGTAAGTTAGTCAGAAGAAGCAACCATCATTTCACTCTTCAATGACACATACGTAATATAAAATGGTAGATATGGAGAGAAAAAGAAAACCACTATATATACACTAGCAGGAGCCTAAGCTACAAGCCTGCTTGCTTAGGTTGCTCTCTTCGCAAGCATAGAACGACAGGCCTGATCCCGCAGCTGGGGGAAGGGAAAAATGTTCTGCGTAGACGCGGTCGACATCGGCGAGGGAGAAAACCCACGGTCGGTGCATCCCAATCGGGGGTCACCACGGTATGGGCCGATGTCGTGTCCCAACCGCCCTTCTAGCTACAGCCCGACGTCCCAGGTAGTCCATCTTCCTTTTGGAGCTGGCTTGTTCCACTGTCGTAGCTCCATCTCCATGTCGATCTTTCTTTACTTCTACCGGCTTATACTTGTGATGAGTTTATGTCTCATGAACTAGTGCCAGTACTATTATTCTAATAACACTTCTTCAATATCTTTGCCATCAGGGATGCTCAGGTCAATTTTAGTGGAACTGCACAAAAGCATCGTATGATCCGAGGGTGCCAGCCGTCTTTCCTTTGACAGGTTCTACCTGGCCAGGAAATTAAATCCTGTTTAGGGTTTAGGGTTTAAGTCGTAGTGACCCCATTAGTAGTTTTTCTTTCGTACACACTCTCACAACTTTTGTCTTTAGTTGTGAAGTAAATATTGGCTATGATTTGTGAATCATTGAGATGCATCAGCATGCATGTTAGTTTTCCTTTGTATTTGATGGAATGTTGTAACGGGGCAACCTTGGAATAGGAATGAAAATGGAGTGGAAAGTTTCCGTTTTTCCAGAGAAAAAATGGAAACGAAGAGAAACCAACTTTCGTTCCGTTGGATCGCGCCATCGAGAAAAACCAATGTTTAAATCACGTCTGTCATGTTCTTGTCTCACCCTCCTCCATGGCTCGACCCCACACGGTCGCTCAGCATGCCACTCACCGCAAACCGAGTATACGATAACTTTCCCGCCTGCTTGTCGATGGATCAGGCCATGGAGTACTAGCACCACTGGAAGAGATTGACGAGTTGGGGAAGGACAGCTAGCTGTAGCATGGACTCCCAAGAACATTTTACATGCATGTTGTAGCCGGCTATTGCAACCTTTGAACGCGGAGCAGTTGCGTGCACCCGGAAGCGGCGTGGGCGACGCTCTCTCGACCGGCACACTGCTTAAATGCCGGTGCCAGTGAGAGGTCGCATCCGCTCTAGCCGGGCATGAATGCGGCACTGACTGTTTCAGGGAGGAAGCACGCGCGGGTGACGAGGAGGGTTCGGGTTGGTCAGGACCGGCCGTGGCAGCAGTCCGACATCCGCAAACAAGAGATGTTGTACGTTAATATTGTTGCGTATATAATTAACAACATAAATAATGTGCTAGTTCGACAAATATGATTGGATATGGAGATGGAAATGGAATTTTACATAAACATGGATATGCATGTCTATCTCTATGTGTGTGTGCGCGACGACTCTCGTGACCTGGAAGCGGGGGCGTGTTTTTGATCGAGTTTTCTTTCTTGGTACGTTACAAAATTGTCCACCAGTTTTTGTTTCTTTTTTCCGGGATCGCGCGTATTCTATTTAAAACCACTGCTATGGTGAGATTTTTTTACTCCATTATAGCCTCTTGTTTGATAGAGTTTCTCGCGTCTCGCTCTCTCACCCTCTCCATATCAAAACAAGATGACAGTGTCCACTCTATCTCTCTCCTCACCAGTGGTAACAGATTTGGCCGAATCTCGTCCGCTGTGGGAGGTGAGGAGGTGCAGCGTTGACGTTGTCGCTGTCGGCGACGGAGGAAGCCGACGGAGCCGGCGCTGGCGCGGACGAAGATCCTCCGCGCCCTTGTTCGCTGCCGTCGTGTGGGCAGATCCCTCCCGCCCGCCTAAACGACATCTCGCCCACCTGAGGTATAACTTCTTGTACTGGTCTAGCTCCCCAGGTCGCTGCGTGCGGGTTTTCTTCTATGCGACTACTCCCCAGCTCCCCATGTATAGTAGCTAGGGTTCGTCGGCTGGTCCAACATCACCTACTAGTACTATTATAGAGGAAATGCCATTCGAAAAGTTGTCCTGATTTATGCCTTGGTGGAGGTATACATGTTGTTTTGACAAAAAGTACAAGGTGGTTGTGCGGTCATTGTCCATATGGTGTTAGTACTATCACTGGTTAAATGAAGAAATGCTTTTTTCTCGGGTATCCTGGTTTAGTTCCCATCAAGATAATTATGATGCTTCTGTTTGTTGGTGTACTTTTCATTAATTCTTATTGACAATTGAGATGCGTTGCTAATCTTGTAAAACAAAGTAACAACACTATATCCCTTTTTTATACTTTTGGAAACAGCGATGCGTATCTCCATACCCGGGCATGTCTTCCTCAATTTTAGTGGAACTGCACAAAATTAGATGGACATTGTTGTTCCGCCTCACTGTCTTCTACCATGTGGTTCTTCCTTCCTCGAGCTTGATTACTGAGAAGAAACAGACCACAGTGAGGATTTGTCGAACTTCATAGGTGCCTCACCCAAACTTGATGCCAAATGGATGATACACCACCACGGTGACCTATCGATGCTCATGGTTGCGCCTCATGGTTGCATCGGCTGGTGAAGCTGATCGATTTTCGATGAAAAACAAGTTATCTTCCGTCAGTGCTCTTTGCTTGTTACACACAAAGATGATATCCTTCATCAGTTCACCTTGGTTGCGTTGGAGACGTACTCGTCTTTCACGTTGGTGCAATTTTATCACACAATTGGCTATGAACCAAATTTTCCTCGAAGAAGGATCGATGTTGGTACTAAGAGCATAAGTTTTGTATTGATTTCTAAGCCTTCTCAGAACTTTTTCTCCAGCTCCCCTGTAATTTTATTTGTCCAGCTATTAACTTTGATTTAAAAAATGGTGTGGACTAAAAACCTAGATAGACGTAGTAGCCCTCCATTTTTATTTACTCCGCACATTAGATTTGACTGAAGTCAAACTTTGTAATACTCTCAAACCTTTTCAATAATCGAAACTAAAATTCTTTATTTGTACACACTCTCACACGTTTCCGATAATTGGGCGCATGTGTGGTTGTTCACTTAACGGAGGGTAGTGTACCACACGTGAAGGACAGGAAGTGCGACCAGGACGCGTGGGCGTGGATCATTAGTTCATCAGAAGTAGTAGTAGTTTTCTTCATTGTATGTTAAATAAAGAGTTTCATTTCATACTTACACAATTTAAAACGATTTGTTGAGGAGAGAATAAGAAAACCACTCCACTATATATTAGTCGTATACACGAGAGTACTATATGGACGCAATTTCATTGACTTAGTGCACCTGCCTTTGGGTTTATGATAGGTGGGCCCAAAATGTGGCTGGCTCACCTGTCATACAGCCAAAAGAAGGTGCATTGAAGGCACCAGAGCTCAGTCCGTACTACAGTAGTATATATATAAGCTGGAGCCTCAGCACTTGTTCGCTAGGGTTTGCACTCTCCACACTCTCGCCTCACTACATATATGTATCCACGCTAGAGGCTCAGTGTTCATTTGCTAGGGTTTGCTATATTCACAGTCTCTCACCCTCTCTTCACCAGATCTAAACAGGATTGCGTTGGCCTCTTGTCTCTCTCTCCTTCCTCATAGCTGGTGAAGGAGGCGTCCGTATCCCGTCGCACCAGGAAGGGGAGGAGGTGCAGAGTTCACTCTATCACCTTCAGCGAGGGAGGCAATCCACTGCTGGCTGCACTGTTCTCTTTCACCCAGCGCCTGTGCGGGAGGGCCACCGACCCCTTCTTCCTCGCTGACATACGTAGTGTGGGCAGATACGGCCTCCTACCGCGCGCCTTGCCACATCGCGACGACCCTAAGGTATAAGTTTCTTTGAAACCGTCGTTGCTCTAGCTGCATGTGGATGGTTTTCGATCTGTAGTCGAATCTAGGTCTTGGTTCAAAGAGGAAAGAAGGGTGCAGTGGGCTGGAGCAAGAATCTAGGACGTGGTTCAATGAGGAAAGGAGGGACGGAAAGTAGTATAGACTGGCTATCCAGCCGCTTTGTTGGTCGAAAAGGGAAAAAGTGGGTAACCCAGTACACACATCTGTAAGGAACTGATCTGTTTGTTGAAAAGGGAAAGAAACTGGTGGGTCGGGTAGTTTGTGCAGGACTAGATTTGCTGCCCTCACATAGGAAAAAGGTTCAAAGAGAACAAATATGGGACCAACGCATATATGCTGCTTGGCTACATACTCTGCATCACCCATTTATACGTGTGGATGCACATGGTGCTGGCATGTCCCATACAGCTATTTTGCTGTTGTTAATCTAAGAATGCCGCCGAAAAATTGAAGCAATGCCACTGTTAAAAGTAAATTACATTTTTAACGAATGTTGTTTTAAGAGAATGTCTCTGTTAATATGAATCAATGCAACCATTTTAGAAATGCTACTATCCTACTTTGTTTTCCATCCAAGATAAGTTAGATGCTTCTTTCTGTCACCGTTTGTTTCATCCTCCTTTATCATCAAGTAATTGTTTCCTTTTTTTCCTCTGTTAAAACAGGGGTATCGATTCAACTTGTTGCTATTGCGACATTTTGCTTCGCTACTCGAAACACTTTGCTTGATTTCGGTGCAACTGCACAAAACGAGATTGGATTTCCTATTCGTGTGGGCAGATTCGTAGTTGAACTTGTGAGTGTCATGACAGGTTGGTACTTGCCTTCATCCACATGATCGTGCAGTGTGTTTTGAGATGCTGTGCTACTTGTATTGGTACTGTTTTAAATAAATGTTGAATTGAAGCTATTGTATTGCTCTCTTTTCCCATTAAGTAGTGAACAAAAATGGTACCAACCCAGACATGATGCTTGTTGATTTGTTACAACAAACTCTGCATCACCCCTTTTATAAGTAGATGGAAGCACATGGTGTTGTTGTGCGCACTCTCCCCTGGAACTGTTTATGCTTTTTGTTAATCTATTTCCGCTGGTAAAATTAAGCAATTCCACTCTCAGAATTAACTACTGAATCTTATTTCAAAACTGCAACACTTGCTAGGGATTGGCGGGATTACCATTTTTGTGGCCGCATGTTTCATCCTCCTTTATTAGCCAGTAATTGATTCCTTTTTTGCCTCTGTTTAAACAGGGATATCTATTCAACTTGTTGCTATTGCGACATTTTGCTTCGCTACGCAAAACACTTTGCTTGATTTATGTGCAACTGCACAAAACGAGATTGGATTTCCTATTCGTGTTGGCAGATTCGTATTTTATCCTGGTGTTCTCATGAAAGGTCAGTATAGGCCTTCAGCCACATGATTGTGCAGTGTGCTTTGAGATGTTGTGCTACTTGTATTGGTACTATTTTAAATAAATGTTGAATTGAAGCTATTGTATTGCTGTCTTTTCCCATTAAGTAGTGAACAAAAAGGGACCAACCCAGACATGATGCTTGTTGCTCTGTTACAACAAACTCTGCATCACCCCCTTTATAAGTAGATGGAAGCACATATTGTTGTTGCGCCCACTCTCCCTGAAACTGTTTATGCTCTTCGTTAATCTAATGCCGCTGGTAAAATTAAGCAATGCCACTCTCAGAATTAATTAACTACTGAATCTTAGTTCAAAACTGCAACACTTGTTAGGAATGGTACTATCCTGCTTTGTAGTTCTTTCTACATGTTTAACCAAGGTATTTTTAAGATAATGTCTTTGTTAAAATGAATCAGTTGCATTGTTTTAGGAATGGTACTTTTATGCTCTGTCGTTCTTTATACATGTTGAAACAAGGCATTGTTAAGATAATGTCTCAGTCAATATGAATGAATCACACTGATGGAGAATTGCTACTCTCCTGCTTTGTTTCCCATTAAGATAAGGTAGATCAGTAGATGCTTTTCTTCTGGGAGTACAACTCATTAACCGTTATTTCTCAGTAACTGTTTCCCTTATACCTATTGTTGCTTACAGGGATATCAAAATTAAAGCTCGGTTTTATTCCGACTTTGATTTTAGTTGAACTGCACAAAAGGAGCCAATGTGTCCAAGGCAAACTGCTGCATTACTAGGTCCAGTTGGTCGTTCCACTTTGCAGAAAGAAGCAGTCACTGTTTGCGCTACATTACAGAATGAATGACCTAGAAGCTCTACAGAGTATTATTAGACGCTGGTGACATGACTAGTCTACAGAGAGCATTGGCAATTCTACAAAACGTGGAGTGCACTGGACAAAAAGTGCCCAAACAAGTACAAGAAGCTACGACAGGACTCCACGATCATAGGCATTACATATTTTGAATGGGAAAAGCGTGTCAAAGTTTAATCATTGATGTTAGCAAGAAGACGTTAGTTTAATATATTGGAATTGGAAAACCTTGTCAAAATTTGCTCATTGATGTTAGCCAGAAGACATGCATTTGATATTTTTTGAGTGGGACGCCCTTGCTGTGAGCAGCGTCGATTGTTTTTTCCTATTCCTATGTTTAGTTTAGAAGTAAATAGTTACTCTGCTGAGATATTCCTGTGTTAAGAGTTTGTTCTGAATATTGTCTATGTAATGCTAGGCCTTGTGTTTGATTGCAAAGTTGAGCTTTGAATGTTGTGGCATGCGGCATCACCAGCTATTCACCGTGCCTCCTAAGAATAATGCTTTGTATTGTTTTGCATGTTGATCTAATGCCAGTGATTTGCTTGTTAAGAAGATCACCTCTTTTGTTGTTTCCATGCTTAAGAAGTTCATCGTCTTATGTTTCATTCATAGCCTATACGACAAGTCGGGTAGGTTAGACGTGAAACCATATGATCTTCCGACCAACTCATGATTAGGTCGTGATTGGATCGTTGTTTTCCAACCAAAACCGCTTGTAAAACTGATGCTTGTAAATAAAAGCAGATGGTCTCGGGCAAAGCGCTTGGTTGGTCGATTTAGACTAGTAAAATATCGGAAGTACTTCACACACGATAAAAACGCTGAACGACACTTGGACGATTGCTAATCCAGCCGTTAGCTGTTGTTTCAGCCTTGCCCATGGATGGCATGATACGCACGTCGTGCATGTATCGTCTGGTAATTTCGTCCATATAGCAGTGCTCATAAAATATACACTGGTCTATCAAATTACACGCGTAACCCACCGGTTTTACTTACATACCTCGGGCCCTCGGTTTCATTATGCCTGTATTTTACACGTTGTTCCCGATGATGAGTAAATTACACTTGTATGTTAATACAGGTTTGAAATAAACCAGAGCTCAAAAGCGCGGCCTTACCATTTCATGCCGTCTCAGTTTCTCGAAGGTGCTCATAGGTGTCCGATGATCCTGGCTTCCTGAATGAGCAGTTGGCGCTGTATCAGACCATCCGTAGGGCTCCGTCGTCCTTCGAGTTGTTGCACTCGCCGTGGCGCCGAGCATTGTTAACATCGTCAACGAACATGAGGATTCAGGAGATGACTTTATTTTGACTGGATGACACTAGGGACCCACTAGGGCCATAACCGTACGTACGCAAGTGCCTCCTTATTATGTACCACTATTTTTTTGCTTCCTCCTGGTTTCCTGACATCACGGTCCCACACAATTGTCAACCTATGTAGTCAATATAAACGAGAGAATTGCACAAGGTGCGGCCGACAGCTGGGACCAAGCAGCTAGAGCAGTATTTGTGTTTTTGAGGCGTGAGCACTGCAGAGTTTTTGTTGGCGATGATTTCGTTGTTGTTCAGAGGAGAGTAGGGTATTAACTGGGCGGGCAATGGCCCGTCTAGCCCAGGCCAGATATCCAGCCCAGATATTAATTTTTTTCAAGATGAAAATGGCTAGCCCAGCTATACGTTTTTTTGAGGAATACCCAGGCAAGGTCAACTTGTTATTCTCTACCTCGCTGGGCTGCAAATCTTTCCTAGGAGGGATGCATTAGGCTTAATAGGAAAATGTGGTTTAAAAAATAATAAATGGGATGTAATTATAAAAACTGGGCAGTAACTATAAAAAATGCACCAAACACGAAATTAGTTTATAAAATATTATTTATGGATTTTGAAAATCTTAAATTTTCATTGTTGCGCGTGCAATGTTTCGTTGGATTTTTACGTAATACAATTTTATATTTAATCTGACTAGAAATATTGGGATAAAAATGTTTCGGATCCCATCAAAATGTGGGAAATTTTATTGAATTCTGTCTTGAACGGTTGGTTGAAATTATTAATTGTTGTCCTAGCTAGAAAATGGGTTGTACTTTTAACAAACTGTAAATGGGCTGTAGTAAATTCCATTAGAATTCAAAAATGGGTTGTACATTCTTACAAATCGCAAATGGGCTATAAGTTCTCTGCCACACACTTGTGGCCCTACTAAGTTGACGCGTCCCCTAAAAAATAAGTTGACGCGTATGCAAGGCTTTGTCAACTTATTATAGTCAACACACGGTTCTAGCAGCAGTGGCCGTTGGATGTCTATCCAACGGATATCGTGCTTCTTCTTCAATCTCGGATATTCTTAGCTTCGGCTGCCCAAAAAATGATTCCTCCCCTTGACATCTAGGGCGCACCATTTCGGAGGCTGACCTGTGGGCCTACTAAGTTGGCGCGTACCAAGGGCTTTGTCAATTTAGTCAATAAAAACGACGCTAGCTTCAGTGACCGTACGATGTCCATCCAACGATCGTAGTGCTTCTTCAACCTCTGGTCTTCTTGCTCCAGCCGCCCAAAGCAGCGTCGGTCGTGCCGCATGCTCCTGCCTCCTGTGGCCGGGTGTGCTGCCGCGGAGGCCTCACCGCCCCCTACTATTCCCACCGCTGGCCAGGCCTTGCGGCGACAGCAGCCTCACACCACAGCCAAACCAGTGAACCCTCGTACTCCTCTCTGTGCGGGCTTCCACTGCCGCGTCTTCCCTGGCTCCATGTCGTCCCCTTCCTAGGCCTCACTGTCGTCCACCGCCCTGGTGCTTTCGGCTCGACGTGGTCAATGTGGTCAAGGAATGACTTCGATCGGACGTGGACAACACGTGGATAGGCTGACAGTTGGGTCCACGGCCGTAGCAAGGAAGTGCCTCCTTATTACGCAGAAAATAATGATACCTCCACCTGACAGCAGGGACCAAACGGATGGGCCCCGTATTTCACGAAAAAATGTTTCCCACCTGACTGTTGGGACCCACCAGCTACATCTTCGCATGCAAGGAAGTGCGTCCGGGCAAAAAAAAGATTCGTCCCCCTAACTGCTGGGACCCACCAGCTACATCTTCGCACGCAAGGAAGTGCCTGACAGTCGGGACCCACCTGGTCGAAGCATACGTAGCGTTGTCATTCTGGTCGCGAACATGTACGTACATATTGGTGGATGTAGAGGCGCGCACGTGTTGTAGTAGAGGCGCACACGTGTCGTTGTAGAGGCGCGCACGTGTCGTAGTAGAGGCGCGCATGTAGCATGTACACGTACGTACAGCGGCCAGTGTGCATGAAAGAAAATATAGCCATGTATGTGTACATACGGGTGGGGTCTCCAACGCCTACTCGCGCATACGTACGGCCAGGGCTCATGTACATGGCTGGGTCGGAACGGAGAAACAGCGTCGTCGTCGTGTTCATGGGGAGCCAACCGGCTGGGTCGGAACAGAATGCATCATCGTGTTCATCGGGAGGGCTTGGATAGAACAGGCGATGAAAACGAGGCCTGGCGTACCGCAGAACGGAGGAAATGGCCTTGTGTTCGACCGGCCATGTTCGAAATGGGATCCTGTTCATCGGAAGGGGTCTGGCGTACCGCAAAACAGAGGAAACGGACCTCCTACGGTTGAAACGGGGTCCTATTGATCGGGAGGGGTGTCGCGCACCGCGAAACAGACTAAATGGACTTGTGTTGGAGCGCTACGGTCGAAACAAGGGTCCTGTTCATCGGGAGGGGTGTGGCGTACCACAAAACGAGACTCCAGGGGATACTGTTCATCTCCACCGTCGACCTCCTCCAGCCTCCACGGGCTACCGTCGACCTCCTCCAGCCTCCATGGGCTCCTGTTCATCCAGCCTCCACCGCGCGCTACTCCACCGGCTACTGTTCAACCACCCCTCCACAGGCACCCCTCCCCTGTCTACTGTTCATCTAGCCCTTCACGGGGTCGTCTTGTTCATCCAGCCCTCCACGGGGTCCTGTTCATCCAGCCCCAACCGGCTCGATCGATCGGGGTCCTGTTCATCCAGAGGCAACGCCACAGGGTCCTGTTCATCCACCCCCACCGCTCACTATTCACCCCCCCCCCCGCAACGCTCATTGTTCATCCATAGGCAGCATCGATCGGCTTCAATTAGCAGCAGTAGTGAAGGAATCGCTTGATCGGGTTCAGTTAACAGCCATCGATCATTCGCTCGGGTTCAGTAGCGCGTAGCCTGCAGTGCAATCGCTCGGGTTCAGTTAGAGCCCAACGCCTCGCTCGGGTTCAGTAGAGCCAACGCCTCGCACACACGCGTGTACGTGTACGAGAGAAACGCGCATCGCTCGGCCCCCAACCACCCACCGTAACCAGGAACTCCACAACTTTTTCCTCGCCCTCGCTTCTACCACGGTTTTTTCTGTCATGGACGGCCAAGAGAATGTCATGCAGCTGCGTCTCCGGCCCGCCCAGGATGAAAAGCCCATTTTCTGTCATGATTTTTTGTCATAGAAGTAGGAGCCCACCACATCTATGATGATACCGGGTTTTGTCACAATTATCATCATAGAAGTGTCATAAGTATGACAGAAAAAAGTTTCGTTCGGCCCAAAATGTCACGGATGTGTCTTTTTTTGTAGTGTTGTGATCAGTGTCAAAGAATCGGTAATATTAGTAGACGCCAGGAAATGCCCATGAATTATTCACTTGTTATTGAACCATCTGATATTTGGGGCTTTTATTATATGGGACATTTTCCTTCCTCTACTGGGTATACACATATTTTAGTTGTTGTTGATTACGTTACTAAGTGGGTAGAAGCTATTCCAACTAGTAGTGTTGATCATAACACTTCTATTAAGATGCTTAAAGAAGTTATTTTTCTGAGGTTTGGAATCCCTAGATATTTAATGACTGGTGGTGGTTCACATTTTATTCATGGTGCTTTCCATGAAATGCTTGCTAAATATGATGTTAATCATAGAATTGCATCTCCATATCATCCTCAGTCTAGTGGTCAAGTAGAATTAAGCAATAGAGAGATCAAATTAATTTTGCAAAAGACTGTTAATAGATCTAGAAAGAATTGGTCTAAGAAACTTGATGATGCTTTGTGGGCTTATAGAACTGCTTATAAGAATCCTATGGGTATGTCTCCATATAAAATGGTTTATGGAAAAGCATGTCACTTACCTCTTGAGCTAGAATATAAGGCATATTGGGCTATTAAAGACCTCAACTATGATTTCAAACTTGCCGGTGAGAAGAGGTTATTTGTCATTATCTCACTTGATGAATGGAGAACCCAAGCCAATGAGAATGCCAAGTTGTTTAAAGAAAAAGTTAAAAGATGACATGATAAAAAGATACAAAAGCATGAGTTTAATGTAGGTGATCATGTTTTACTATACAACTCTCATTTAAGATTTTTTGCAGGAAAGCTTCTCTCCAAATGGGAAGGTCCTTACATTAGTGAGGTGGTCTATCATTCCGGTGCCATAAAAATCAACAATGCTGAAGGCAAAAATATGAAGGTGGTAAACAATCAAAGACTCAAACATTATATCTCAGGTACTCCCATAAATGTTGAGACCAATATAATTGATACTGTAACCCCGGAGGAGTACATAAGATACACTTTCTAGAATGTTTCAGACTCCGAAAAGGAATAGGTATGTGGTACGGTATGTAAAGCGACTCCAAAACGTTCCAATGATAAATTTTCTCCATTTTGGAGTATTTAAAAATTTAGGAAAATTAAAAGTAGTCCGAAAGGGACACAAGGCCACCACAAGGGTGGAGGGCGTGCCCTACCCCCTGGGCACGCACCCCGTCCTTGTGGCCACCTCGTGTGCCCTTCTGACTCCGTTTTCTTGCACGGTACTTCTTTTGGTTGGTAAAAATTCATTATATAATCTCCCGAAGGTTTTAACCACTGTACCATGCAAGTATCTCATGTTTTTGTTTCGAGCTGTTTTTTGCCTGAGTTTTCAAGGCCAGGCATCATGTCATCCGCCTCCTCCAACAATGCGGGTGACGATGCATGGCTAATGAACATAGATATGAAGCAAGAAGAACCCGGGAAAATCAACGAGGACGATAAAATCTAGAAGGCCGCTGAAGACCAAGCTCCGGCAACGGAAGAAGACATCCTTCAACCTCCCTACGATTATCTTACTCCTACTGAAATTGAAGCTTTCAAGATCATTGAAATAGTTCGTGTGCAAAACAAGTATCTCACTCATGAAAATATTATTTTGCAAGAGTACATCTCCGCACTCAAGGGCATTATTCACAAATTTGGGAACCTCCTATGCTCGATGTGTGACACTACTTCATCAACAACTCCATCATCACTACCTCTGAAGAAAGAGATCTAAACACATGGGTATGGGCACTCCCCTTGGCAACTGCCAAGCGTGGGGGAGTGCCCCGGTATCGTATCACCATCACATCTTTATCTTTATCGTTTTTCTTAGTTCGATCCTTTTGGTTATATCTTGATCTAGTAGAATAAAGTTTTAGTATGATCTAGCCTTGAGTTTTGCTTTATGTTCCCTCTATGTAATTGAGTCCGTGAGAGATATAATAAAGAGTAGTTTTGAGTTAAGGGCTTTGCTTTCTGGCTATGATCATGAGGGAATTAAATAAAAGAAAGAATAAAAAGATCATATATTGATCTTATGGAGAGTAATGACTTCACATACAAAGAGTATGATGAATAAAAGTTGTTGAGAGTTGACAAATATAGTTTTGGTCATTGTTGCAATTAATAGGAAGTAATAAAGAAGGAGAGGCCTCACATATAAATATACTATCTTGGACATCTTTTGTAATTGTGAGCACTCATTAAAATATGGCATGCTCAAAGGTTGATGTTGGACAAGGAAGACAACATAAGGAGTTATGTTTTCTTATGTCCGAATAGAAGTTATATTGTCATGGATCATCCAACATGTTTAGCTTGCCTTTCCCTGTCATTGCTAGCCAAATTCTTTGCACCAAGTAGAGATACTACTTGTGCTTCCAAACATCCCTAAACCCAGTTTTGCCATGAGAGTCCACCATACCTACCTATGGGTTGAGTAAGATCCTTCAAGTAAGTTGTCATCGGTGCAAGCAATAAAAATTGCTCTCTTAATATGTATGATCTATTAGTGTGAAGAAAATAAGCTTTATACGAACTTGTGATGTGGAAGAAATAAAAGCAACAGACTACATAATAAAGGTCCTTATCACAAGTGGCAATATAAAGTGACATTCTGTTGCACTAAGATAGTGTACATCCAACTATAAAAGCGCATGACAACCTCTGCTTCCCTCCGCGAAGGGTCTATCTTTTACTTTTATCTTCTACCCTTATACAAGAGTCATGGTGATCATCACCTTTCCTTTTTATAGTTTTTCCTTTGGCAAGCTCTGTGTGTTGGAGAGATCCGGGTATATATAACCCCCTCGGATGTAGGTTTTCATAAAGTATTATTGTTGACATTACCCTTGATGTAAAAGGTTGGGAGGCGAAACTATAAGCCCCTATCTTTCTCTGTGTCCGATTGAAACTTTATACCCATAAGTATCGCGTGAGTGTTAGCAATTGTGAAAGATTACATGATAGTTGAGTATGTGGACTTGCTAAAAAGCTCTTATATTGACTCTTTCTGATGTTACGATAAATTGCAATTGCCTCAATGACTGAGATCATGGTTTGTTAGCTTTCAATGAAGTTTCCGATTAATACTTTATCTTGTGAATGAATTGTTACTTTAGCATAATAAATTATATGACATTATATGTTGCTATCCTAAAGATAATCATGATGCCCTCATGACATTGGACCACGTGAGCAATTTTTATATTAATCTTCTGCAAAAAGAACCAACTCAAATGCACTCTTTTGCTAAAAACGAGAGCTATTTTCGTGAGCGCAAGAGTTTCTATTTTTCAGCAAGATCAAATCAACTATCACCCAACATGATCCCAAAGGCTTTACTTGGCACTTTATTGAAACAAAGACAATAAAACATGATTACTACAACAGCACAATCATGTGAACATACAAAAACAGTAGGTAAAAGTGTTGGGTTGTCTCCCAACAAGCGCTTTTCTTTAATTCCTTTTAGCTAGGCATGATGATTTCAATGATGCTTGCATAAAGGATAAAGATTGAAACATAACAAGAGCATCATGAAGCATATGACTAGCACATTTAAGTCTAACCCACTTCTTATGCATAGGGATTTTGTGAGCAAATAATTCATGGGAACAAGAATCAACTAGCATAGGAATGCAAAACATGCATAACTTCAAAACTTTCAACACATAAGGAGGAAACTTGATATTATTGCAATTCCTACAAGCATAAGTTCCTCCATCATAATAATTTGCAGTAGCATCATTAATAAATTCAATAATACAACCATCACATAAAGCATTCTTTACATGACACATAAGCATAGCAATTTTGTTACTCTCCACATAAGCAAATTTATTCTCATGAATAGTGGTGGGAGAAAACTCAACAAAATAACTATCATGAGATTGAAAATTAAAATCATGATGACAAGTTTCATGGTTATCATTATTCAATATAGCATACATCTCATCACCATAATCATCAAAGATAGGAGGCATGCTTTCATCATAATAAACTTGCTCATCAAAACTTAGGGGACTAAAAATATAATCTTCATCAAACATAGCATAAACAAGCTTGTGGCTTTGCATATCATTAGCATGATGGATATTCAAAGAGTTCATGCCAACAACATTGCCATCATGCTCATCATTCATGTCAATCATTTTATTATATTCTTTTTCTATCAATTGAGCACAATTTTCCGAACCATCATTTTCAAGAAAGATATCATAAAGATGAACAATATGATGCAACCTCAATTCCATTTTTTTGTAGTTTTGTTTTTATAAACCAAACTAGTGATAAAACAAGAAACTAAAAGATTCAATTGCAAGATCTAAAGATATACCTTCATGCACTCACCTCCCCGGCAATGGCGCCAGAAAAGAGCTTCGTTGCGGGGTGTGAGTGTCGTTTTCCTAACCTCCCCGGCAACGGCGCGAGAAAAGAGCTTGATGTCTACTACGCAACTTTATTCTTGTAAACACGTGTTGGGTCTCCAAGCGTAGAGTTTTGTAGGACAGTAGCAATTTTCCCTCAAGTGGATGACCTAAGGTTTATCAATCGGTGAGAGGTGTAGGATGAAGATGGTCTCTCTCAAACGACCCCGCAACCAAATACAAGAAATCTCTTGTGTCCCCAACACACCCAATACAATGGCAAATTGTATAGGTGCACTAGTTTGGCGAAGAGATGGTGATAAAAGTGTAATATGGATGGTAGAAATATATTTTTATAATCTGAATAAATAAAAACAGCAAGGTAGCAAATAGTAAACGGGCACAAAAATGGTGTTGAAATGCTTAAAAATGAGGCCTAGGGTCCGCACTTTTGCTAGTGCAACCTCTCAACAATGCTAACATAGTTGGATCATATGATTATCCCTCAGAGTGCAATAAAGAATCACTCCCAAGTTCCTATTAGCGGAGAACAAAAAATAGGAATTGTTTGTAGGTCACGAAACCACCTCAAAGCTATTGTTTCCATTTGATCTATTCAAGAGTTCGTACTAAAATAACACAAAGCTATTTTTTCCGTTCGATCTATCCTAGAGTTCGTACTAGAATAACACCAAAGCAAATTCGTATTCATAATACTCAATCCACACAAAGAACTATAAAGAGACCCCCAAAGTTTCCGTCGGAGAAAAACTTCATCAACCCCAATGCATAGATTACCCCAATATCACTGCGGGAATCTGCAAGTTGAATGCCATAACACATATCAAGTGAATCAATAAGATACCTCATTGTCACCTGAAGTATTCATATTGCAAGACATATATCATGTGTTCTCATCTCTGAATATTCAATCCGACAAGACAGAACTTTGAAGGGTAAAGATTCAATTCATCATAACAAGAGTATAGAGGGGAGAAACATCATATGATCCGACTATATTAACAAAGCCCATGATATAGATCATGAGAGAGAGAGAGAGAGATATCAAACACATAGCTACTGGTACAAACCCTCAGCCCCGAGGGTGGACTACTCCCTCCCCATCGTGGTGGCCGCCAGGATGATGAAGATGGCCACTAGTGATGATTCCCCCCCTCTGGCAGGGTGCTGGAACGGGGTCTAGATTGGATCTCATGGATAAATACACTACTGGAAATAGGGAATTTGCCATCAGCCAGCTCTTTGCCATCTACCAGCTGATGGCAAAGAACGTCTTTGCCATCTGCTTATAAAAAACAGATGGCAAAAAACTGACAGATGGCAAAGAACATGGTTGCCATCAGCCAATTCTTTGCCATCTGCTAGTGGATGGCAAATAATGTTTGCCATCTGCCAGCTGATGGCAAAGAGGTGGGTAGGGGTCCAGTGCTGTAATGGCCTATCAACCCACCTCTTTGCCATCTGCCAGCAGATGGCAAAGAATCTTTTCCGTATGTTGGCAGATGGCAAAGAAGTGGGTGGGGCCCAATGGATAACGGCGCTGTAACGGCCCAGTAGCCCCACCTCTTTGCCATCTGCCAGCCGCTGGCTGATGGCAAAGATATGGGCCTTTTCCATCCGCTGGCTGATGGCAAAGAGGCCTCTTCTTCTAAAAAAATTCTCCTCCCCTCTCTCCCAGCCTGGCCCCACCCCTCTCTCTCTCTCCCAGCCCGGCCCCACCCCTCTCTCTCTCCCCACCTCACCCACCCACCACCACCGTTGTGCAAAAAAAACACCCACCACCGCACCCGCGCGCCCCAGCCGTCGGACGACGCGCAGCACCGCCGCCGGCCCGCCTCCGCCCAGCACCGCCGACGGCCCGCCCCTCCCCGCCACCGCAACCCTCCCCCGCCCCTCCCCGCCACCGCAGCCCGCCCCTGCGCCCGTCCCTCCACCATTCCAGGCGTGGCGCCGTCCCCTCCCCGCGGCCCTCCCGGCCACCGCGGCGTGCCCGCGGCCCTTCCCGCCATCGCAGCCCGCCCCTCCACCGAGCCAGGCCGCGGCTCCGCCCCCTTCCCGCGGCCCTCCCCGCCACGGCGCCATCCAACGCAGATTATCTGGTACTTTTCTTTATGTAAGCTCGACTTGTGCGTGTTTCGGCCGGGTGAAATCCGTGAACGACCCTGGAGCACGGCGCGCGGTTCGATTTGGTTCGATTGGTCGATCGGCGCGCCGCGTTGGGGCTCCGATAGATTCCGCTAGCTGGAATCCGTGAGCAAGTTCCGAGTGCCGTCGCGCGCTACGCCCCGTGCTGTTTTCGAGTGCGACGGGGATCTGGTTTCCCGTCGGTGCTGTGCTGCGAGGATTATGAATGCCGCACCAGTTCTACGTTTCCGTGATGGACTTGGTTTGGATCCGGATGCGAGGTGCTTTTGTCTGTCCATCCGTTCAGGTGGCAGTTTATTTTAGGGGATTTAGCGAGGCTTTGGCCTGGATTTCAGGTTTTTTAGTGCGAATTTTCCTGCATCTCTGAAATCCAGGACACCAAGTTCCAGGCCAGTTGCAGGATTCATGGATGCAAACAGTTGTGGGTTGTATAGGCCGGCTGTCACATGATCCAGAATCATGGATGAAATCCTCATAAGTAACTAGTACGTGCATTAGGAACCTTGTATATATAAACTGCACGAATTGGTTCGTTTAATATATAGGTGATTTATTTATAGCAACACACATCACACCTCCATTAATTAGTTGTTACTTCCTTCCTTAATTTTAGTAGGTACTAGGTGATAAGATAACATTCGGTCTGCTGTTTTCTGAAACTGGTAGCTAGAGACATGATCCCTGCACTAGTTACAAGGTTTTGCATTGCATTGGGAAATGTTTTTGTTTTTGTTTGATCACATGCCTGGGGGGGGGGGGGGGGTTCTTGTGACAGTTATCATAAATTCATAATATCACTTATCCTCCTACCGTGGGGGTTCTGATGCAAATGTAATAATATTTTCTTTAGCAATGCATATCATACAAATAAATTATCTTATAATCACATCTGTTCTATAAAGAACAATATTTTTATGGTTGCAGAACTTAGAAGAAAGTTCTCCACCACCTCCCCTATGGTGAGGCACTAGCCGTGGATGTGGACTTGCAGGCGCTCCTTCTAGCCGACGACAATGAATTATTAAGCGTCCAGCACACTGTGCTATCCATCATTAGCATCCGACCGTGAGGCGGAGTATGAGACCCCGTTTGCAAGAAAATAGCCATGGTGCGTGTTCTTATTTCCTCTCCTTGCTTCCTCCTACTCGGGATTGTTTAGTATGCAATTAGCTCCTTGACTGTAGGGCTAGGCTAGGTTATCGTTTGTATTAACCCAGTTCTGTTTTGCAGTTGAGAATCAGATGGTGACGCTTTGGAACATTTAGACCACGGCAGGAGCCTTTATACACTTATAAGGCTGAAGAATATACCAATCCAAGTGTTAGCTTTGCAAGGGGTTCCTGTTCTGCGAAATAAAGGATAAGAATGCCATCTGCCATACATTAAAAAGTTTCTACAAGGAGATAGTGTGCAGTTATTTTGTTCCAGTGAATCTTTCTTATGCCAGAGTATGTATGTGTGAATTTTGTTAACAGTTTATGGATGAGAATGGGAAAGTAAACGGTTACTGCTTTGAAATTAGGAGGGGCCGAGGAGGAGTAGCCTAATTAACAAGTGCCAGTACAATTTTAGGTTCTGTAGTGTGCGAATGTTGATAGCTTCTAGGTACGGCTAGCTGGCTGTAAGGACGGTCCTGGTATGTAATGATCTGGTGATCTGTTAATCCTATTTACCCGGACTATCTGATTTTGTATCTTCCTTATCAGTTATCTAAATTTGTAGTGAGCAAGTCGCCGTCTGTACACAAGATTCAGCCATCGTCTGCGTCGTAGGGTTGTCACACACTAATATTTTGGCTGGCTGGATATGGAGATTTATTTGGATAATTTGTATTATTGTTCTTGCTTATTTAAAATTTGATTGTTCTTTGACTTTTTTTTTGAGCAGTTATACCAACACCTTGAGGCAGCATTAGTCTGCTATTAACTCTCCCACTCTCATTTTGTTTGTGCAGACCTTTGTTTAGTCATGTCGACAAGATAGTTGGTGAAAATTCAAACAAGCTGCAAGTGAGGTGGACCGGTGTAATCTTTATAATGTAGTCAAAGAATAACCCCATCTCCCTCATGTTGTTTCTAATTCTACATATGTTATTTTGGAGTTATTAATTTGTTTTTTATGCTCTGATTTAAGGACTTCTCTTTACCATGTATGAAAGCTAAAAATATTTTGGTAGTGTAATTTCTTTAATCATACATTTATTGTACATAAAATGTTAGAGATGTCCTCCTAGCGTGATTTATTTTTGAAGTTGTCTTATACACAGGAAGGTAGTACAATATATATGCAGCCTTCAAATCAGATATATATGAATTTTATGCCAAGTGAGGCTCTTTCAGTCTCCATGCTAGATTCGGAAGATTGTGTTATTCTCTGAGAGCTTTTTGACATAGGTTTGCCAAAACAACATGTTATCACCATTATTATCAATCCATAACTAACTATTATAGTAGTTCCTGATTTGGCCGATTTACAAATAGTAGATAGTGGTGCTTTCCATTGAACTCTGTGACAATGGCACATTATCAATGCCATTTATTTTTCCATGAAGGGGCTTTGTATGACTGTTAGCCATTGGTAATGTACTGATACGTTGTAGTAGCACTCTCCCGCAGATCAAGAAGCGCCAGACCAGCACTGATCCTGAGATACCGCCTCGTTTACGACCAGTGGAAATCGAATTCCAGGTTTGTTATAGTAGCCTTTCCTCCATTACATTGTGTTTGCGGCCGTCGATGATTACAATGCTAACGAGTGGTGTTGCAGGCTGCTATTAAGGCAGAGAGAGCGAAGACCCAGGCTGCTTTTGAGGAGAGGGACCGGCAGTTGGTGGAGAGGGACCGACAGGCGGCAGAGAGGAACATGGAGAATGAGGAGAGGACGGCTAGGCTGTAGGAGGAGGAGAGGAACCGGAACGACTCGGCTAACCGGGCCATGTACGATCTCTTCGTGGTAAGTTTCTTCTGCATATTAGCTAAATCATGCACGCAATGTTCCTTTCATTAGTAACTAATATGACTGACTCATCAAAACCAAATGTGCAGTCCATGTGCGAGAAGAACGGCCAGACCCCTCCGCCGATGCCAGTCATTGCTCCGGCGGGCACGGTGAGTTTCATTTGAACGGTCATTAGTTACTAGTCTTCACATTTGAGTTGCATCATGCTAACGATACATTGGAAATAATCTTTGGTGCAGCGTAACTCCCGACAAGCATCGACCGATCCTTCTCCATCTGCCATTGGCGCGACTGGTCCTACACCTACACCTACACCTACACCTCCGTGATGACGGTAAGTTTCCCAAGTGTTTTTCTTAATAGAGTTTTGTTGTGATGCCATGTTGTATCTACACATATCGTGCATAATGTGTGTATGTTTGAAATGCATTGTATGTGTGGGATTCGACACCTAGTCGTGTGCCTTTGGTAGCCTTCCATACAGGGAAATGCCTCCTAGTGCTTCCACTGAGCCATGGTAGTTTGCTACTGCTCCGGAACACATGGATTGACCGGCATGTGTCCTTCTTTGCTCCTGTGTCTGTCCCTACGGGGAAATGTCACGCGGTGTATCACCAAAGTCCTTGTAGCTTGCTACGACTTGGTTGCACTCGCTGATGACCGACACGTGCATTGTTGGGTCATGTATGCCTGTCCCTGTACGTTTGTGCCACCTTGGTTCTATGACTAGTCATGTCGGCCCGGGTTCTGTGCCATATGGATACTAGCGACATAATCATATACTTAGCATTTTTTCCTCCTAAATGACTCAATATGCTTAGATAGCTCAAAAATGACATAATAAGCTTAATTAGCTCCAAAATGACATATTTAACCTAGGATAGCTCTAAAATGACCTATACTTAGCATTTTTCCTCCAAAATGACTTAATATGCTTAGCTAGCTTAAAAATGTCATATTTAACCTAGGATAGCTCTAAAATGACCTATACTTACCATCTTTTCCTCCAAAATGACTTAATATGCTTAGCTACCTCTAAAATGATATAATATGCTTAAGGAATGACATATTTTAGGTCCTAAATGACTTCATATGCTTAGCTAGCTCCAAAATGACATAATAACCTTACTTAGCTTCAAAATGACCTATTCAACCTAGCTAGCTCTAAAATGACCTATTCAACCTAGGCTAGCTCTAAAATGACCTATACTTAGCATTTTTTTCCTCCAAAATGACCTAATATGCTTAGCTAGCTCAAAAATTACATAATAAGCTTAATTAGCTCCAAAATGACCTATTTAACCTACGATAGCTCTAAAATGATCTATACTTAGCATTTTTCCTCCAAAATGACTTAATATGCTTAGCTAGCTTCAAAATGACCTATTTAACCTAGGGTAGCTCTAAAATGACCTATACTTAGAATCTTTTCCTCCAAAATTACTTAATATGCTTAACTAGCTCTAAAATGACATAATATGCTTAAGAAATGACATAGTTTAGCTCCTAAATGACTTCACATGCTTAGCTAGCTCCAAAATGACATAATAACCTTACTTAGCTCCAAAATGACCTATTTAACTTAGGCTAGTTCTAAACTGACTTATACTTAGCATTTTTTCCTCCTAAATGACTCAATATGCTTAGCTAGCTCAAAAATTACATAATAAGCTTAATTAGCTCCAAAATGACCTATTTAACCTAGGATAGCTCTAAAATGACCTATACTTAGCATTTTTTCCTCCAAAATGACTTAATATGCTTAGCTATCTTAAAAATGACCTATTTAACCTAGGATACCTCTAAAATGACCTATACTTAGCATCTTTTCCTCCAAAATGACTTAATATGCTTAACTAGCTCTAAAATGACATAATATGCATAAGAAATGACATATTTTAGCTCCTAAATGACTTATATGCTTAGCTAGCTCCAAAATGACATAATAACCTTACTTAGCTCCAAAGTGACCTATTTAACCTGGGATGCTCCAAAATGACCTATACTTAGCATTTTTCCTCCAAAATGACTCAATATGCTTAGCTAGCTCAAAAATTACGTAATAAGCTTAATTAGCTCCAAAATGACCTATTTAACCTAGGATAGCTCTAAAATGACCTATACTAACCATTTTTCCTCCGAAATGACTTAATATGCTTAGCTAGCTTAGAAATGACCTATTTAACCTAGGATAGCTCTAAAATGACCTATACTTAGCATCTTTTCCTCCAAAATGACTTAATATGCTTAGCTAACTCTCAAATGACATAATATGCTTAAGAAATGACATATTTTAGCTCCTAAATGACTTCACATGCTTATCTAGCTCCAAAATGACATAATAACCTTACTTAGCTCTAGAATGACCTTAGCATGTTTTACACCAAAATGACTTAGTATGCTTAGCTAGCTCAAAAATGACATAATAACCATACTTAGCTCCAAAATGACCTATTTTAAAGATATAAGTTGCATCATAATAATCTTCACATTTTAGTTGCATCATAATAATCTTCTTCTTCTAGTCGTCTTCTTCTAACTTTCTTCTTTCCCATTTTACAGATTTGCTTAAGATCACGGAAGCTTGGGTTGATGGAGTGCTTGTATTTAGTTTTTGTTTTGACCTTGTGAAACTTGCTACCTATGGATGAAACTGTGTAATATTGATGAAACTATGTATATGTACGGATTAAACTTGCTACTATTGGTAACATGTGTTGGATACATATGTGTTCATGACTATTGGTAATATGTGTAGAATATGCTATATTGGTCATATAAATATATTTGTGTTTGATTTCTATGAAAATGAATTGATATAAGAAAAAACAAAATTAAATGGGGCAATATAGTCACTGCTGGCAGATGGCAAAGAGCTTTGCCATCAGCTGGCAGATGGCAAAGAGGCCACGTGTCATCTACATGTAAAATTTGGGCTAGCCTATTTGGGCTCTTTGCCATCTGACAGCAGATGGCAAACCTCTTTGCCATCTGCTGGCAGACGGCAAAGCATGCAGCCTTTGCCATCTGCTGGCAGATGGCAAAGTACGCCGTTAGCCTTCTAATGGGGCTAACCCCGTTAAGAGGCTTTGCCATCTGCCAGCAGATGGCAAAGCCACAGGCTCTTTGCCATCAGCCAGCAGACGGCAAAGAAGCCTTTACCGGCAGGGTTTCGGACGAACTGTTTGCCATCTGCTGGCAGATGGCAAAGCCTTTGCCATCCGCCGACCATGCCTTTGCCATCTGCCATGGCAGATGGCAAAGTGCCAGATTCTAGTAGTGATAGGCCTTGCGGCGGCGGAACTTCTGATCTTGGGCTACCCCAAAGGGTTTCAGAATATTTGGGAATTTATAGTGCAAAGAGGGGGTGCGGGAGGCCACCGAGGTGGGCACAACCCACCTGGGGGCGCCAGGGGGCCCTGGCGCACCCTGATGGGTTGTGCCCCCCTCGGGGCACCCCCCCCCCAGGTGCAGCTCAGGCCCATTGGGTTCATTATGGTCCAAAAATATCTCCAAAAAGTTACGCGGTGTTTGGCCTCCATTTGATATTGATTTCCTGCGATGTAAAAAACAAGCAAAAAACAGCAACTAGCACTGGGCACTGGGTCAATAGGTTAGTCCCAAAAAATGATATAAAGTTGCTATAAAATGATTGTAAAACACCCAAGAATGATAATATAACAGCATGAATACTTCATAAATTATAGATACGTTGGAGTCGTATCAGTTGCCTCCCAACAAGAGCTATAGTTTTACGCCCTTAGCTAGGCATAAAGCAAGGATCTAAGTTTTGTCATCTTTGTTCTTTTGAAAGCAAAGGGAGAATTTCCTATCAATGGCATTTAATTTTCTATTTTGTGAAAGCACATGGCCATTGATAGCGGAAGAAAGATTAAGCATGTTACAAAAATTCATATCCAGACTAGCCTTCATCTCTTTAATTATTTCATTTTGATAAAAGCACATAATGGTTGTTGATTCAACATTTTCTCCTTTGGGGTGCCCAAATATGGTTTTCATCTTTTCATAAGTATCAATGGAATCCCCTTCAAGAAAACCATTTTCAAATATAGATTCCAAAACTTGCTTGAAGAAGAAGGTAAACTAGCATAAAATCTTTTCAAGTATATCTCTATCTGATATTGGGGCACATAGCTAGCTTGAATTCTCAATAGCCTATCCCAAGCATCTTTCAAAGATTCATCAAGCAAATAATGAAAAATTCCATGATCATCCTCATCAAAATCGTTAGAATTTTCCTTAACCACCTCGGTAAGCCTTTCCATAGCATCATTGTTTTTTAGCTTAGAGAGGACAGAGGGGCTATCCAAATTATTAAAACTCAGGAGAAAACCCTTAGCCTTTTTGGGGTCGACCATGGCGGCAAAGGCGAGAGCTTAGACGAACAAAAAGAGGGCGAATAAAACGGCAAATTTTTGTGACGTGTGGGAGAGGAAAACAAGAGGCAAATGGCAAATAATGTAAATTGCGAGGAGATGATATTTGTGATTAGGAACCTAGTATATGTTGAAGATCCTCCCCGGCAACGGTGCCAGAAATTCCTTTTGATGAGGCTTGAAGCTACGTCGGTATTTCCCCAAAGAGGAAGGGATGATGCATCACAACGGCGGTAGGTATTTCCCTCAGATGTGAAACCAAGGTTATCGAACCTCTAGGAGAACCAAGAAACACAACGTAAATAGCACCTGCACACAAATAACAACTTCTCGCAACCCGACATGTAAAAGGGGTTGTCAATCCCTTTCGGGTAGCGGTACCCCAAGATGGGTAAACGGACGTGAATAAATTTGTAGTAAATTGATAGATCGAATGCCAAATAAAATAACTGAGAATAAAACACATAAAGGTATTTTTTGTATTTTTGGTTTAATAGATCTGAAAATAAAAGCAAAGGAATAGTAGATTGCAAAGGCAAATATGAGAAAGAGACCCGGGGCCGTAATTTCACTAGTGGCTTCCCTCAAGAAAAATAGCAAACGGTGGGTAAACAAATTACTATTGGGCAATTGATAGAACTTCAAATAATCATGACGATATCCAGGCAATGATCATTATATAGGCATCACGTCCAAGATTAGTAGACCAACTCCTGCCTGCATCTACTACTATTACTCCCCGCATCAACCGCTATCCAGCATGCATCTAGTGTATTAAGTTCATGGAAAAATGGGGTAATGCAATAAGAATGATGACATGATGTAGACAAGATCTATCTATGCAGAGATAGACCCCCATTGTTTTATCCTTAGTAGCAATGATACATACGTGTCGGTTCCCCTTCTGTCACTAGGATCAATCACCGTAAGATCGAACCCACTACAAAGAAGCTCTTCCCATTGCAAGATAAATAGATCAAGTTGGCCAAACAAAACCCAAATATCGGAGAAGAAATACGAGGCTATAAGCAATCATGCATAAAAGAGATCAAAGAAACTCAAATACTTCCATGGATATAAAAAGATAGATCTGATCATAAACTCAAAGTTCATCCGATCCCAACAAACACACCGCAAAAAGAGTTACATCATATGGATCTCCAAGAGACCATTGTATTGAGAATTCAACGAGAGAGAGGAAGCCATCTAGCTACTAACTACGAACCTGAAGGTCTACAAAGAACTACTCACGCATCATTGGAGAGGCACCAATGGAGGTGGTGAACCCCATCCATGATGGTGTCTAGATTGAATCTGGTGGTTTTGGACTCTGCGGTGGCTGGAATTGATTTTCATCGACTCCCCTAGGGTTTATGGAATATTGGGGTATTTATTGATAAAAGAGGCGGTCCGGGGGGACCCGAGGTGGGCACAACCCACCAGGCGTGCCTGGGCCTCCTGGCACGCCCTGGTGGGTTGTGCTCTCCTCGGAGCACCCCCCAGGAACAGCCAGAGCCAATTATGTGTCTTCTGGTCCATAAAAAATCTCCATAAAGTTTCATTGCATTTGGACTCCGTTTGGTATTGATTTCCTGTGATGTAAAAAACATGCAGAAAACAGCAACTAGCACTTGGCACTATGTCAATAGATTAGTACCAAAGAGATATAAAATGACTATAAAATGATTATAAAACATCCAAGATTGATAATATAACAGCATGGAACAATCAAACATTATAGATATGTTAGAGACGTATCAATATCACAATACTTATGCCTATTCTCTATTATTTTATAAGGTTTACATGAAGAGGGAGAATGTCGGCAGCTGGAATTCTAGACTAGAAAAGGAGCAAATATTAGAGACCTATTCTGCACAACTCCAAAAGTCCTGAAACTTCACGGAGCATGTTTTTGTCATAAATAAAAAATATTGGGCGAAGAAAGTACCAGAGGGGGGCCACCAGCCAGCCATAAGGGTGGAGGGCGCCCCCCCGACCTTGTGGGCCCCCTGGCAGGCCTCCGGTGCCCATATTTGGCTGTATGGTGTCTTTCACCCTGGAAAAAATCAAGAAGAAGCTTTCGGGATGAAGCGCCGCCGTCTCGAGGCTGAACCTGGGCAGAACCAATCTAGGGCTCCGGTGGGGCTGCTCTGCCGGGGAAACATCCCTCCGGGAGGGGGAAATCATCGCCATCGTCATCACCATCGATCCTCTCATCGAGAGAAGGTCAATCACCATCAATATCTTCACCAGCACCATCTATTCTCAAACCCTAGTTCATTTCTTGTATTTGATCTTGGTCCCAAAACCTCAAATTGGTACCTGTGGGTTGCTAGTAGTGTTGATTACTCCTTGTAGCTGATGCTAGTTGGTTTATTCGGTGGAAGATCATATGTTCAGATCCTTAATGATAATTAATACTACCCTGATTATGATTATGAATATGCTTTGTGAGTAGTTACGTTTGTTCCTGAGGACATGGGAGAAGTCTTGTTATAAGTAATCATGTGAATTTGGTATCCGTTCGATATTTTAATGAGATGTATGTTGTCTCTCCTCTAGTGGTGTTATGTGAACATCGACTACATGACACTTCACCATTATTTGGGCCTAGGGGAAGGCATTGGGAAGTAATAGGTAGATGATGGGTTGCTAGAGTAATAGAAGCTTAAACCCTAGTTTATGCATTGCTTCGTAAGGGGCTGATTTGGATCCATATGTTTCATGCTATGGTTAGGTTTACCTTAATACTTCTTTCGTAGTTGCGGGTGCTTGCAAGGGGGGTTAATCATAAGTGGGAGGCTTGTCCAACAAAGGGCAGCTCCCAAGCACCGATTGTTGGATATCGGGTCCCGGCAAAACCCTTAAGGTTCGACCTCTGGGTGCGCATGAAGAACTTCTCCCTACCGAAACACGCCCACAACCTTGTCGTGATTCTAAGCTAGCACGATGAACAACACAAGAGACACGAGGTTTATACTGGTTCGGGCCACCGTTGTCGTGTAATACCCTAATCCAGTGTGTGGTGTGGTGGATTGCCTCTTGGGCTGATGATGAATAGTACAGAGGAAGAACAGCCTCGCAAGGAGAGGTGCTTGTGGTGGTGTGCTTGGAGAGGAGTCGATCCGTCTCTCTTGGCTCTATATGAGATTGCCTTCTACTGTGGTGGCTAGCCCTATTTATATAGGCCCTGGTCCTCTTCCCAAATATTGAGCGGGAAGGGAGCCAACAACGGCCATTTTGAAAGGGGACAACTAGTACAAGCTATCCTGACTAAAGGTGGTGTTCGACTGCCAAAGGCACTGGTGATGACACTATCTTGGGCTCCATGTTGACCTCCGTCGTACTGCTCTGCTGGTCTTGGTCTCGTTGCACTGATATGGAAACCTTTGCCTAATGCCTCGGTACTCTGCGCCTGCGCTTGCCCCCTTTGCACCAAAGAGGAAACGAGGACACTGCACAGGCTGGCGCCCGCCTGGTCGTGATCGTCATGGCTTGCGTCATGTGCACCTCGCGAGGTACCCCTCGCGTTTATCTCTCCGCCTCCTCTTGAGCCTTCCTATTGAGGCCGCCCCTGGGGAGGCCTTGCGTCGTTCTCCCCATGAGGCTTGTCCCCTCGCGAGGGTCTGGAGTGTTTGTTGATGAAGACGGGCCATACTGGGCCACTGGCTGAGCCATCCTGTAGGCCGCAGGTAGGCAAGTCTGGGGACCCCCATTCCCAGGACGCCAACAATAGCCCCCAGGCCCAAGGCGTGCTCGGATTTGGCTTAGCAGCAAAGCCAAAGGGCAAGTCCGGAGCGCCACGGGCCCCAACAGCATGCGGCCTTGGTCGCCGCGTGGTGATTGATTGGACGTAGGCGTCTCCACTTTGTAGGACCTTGAGAAGAGGTGTCTAGAGGGGGGGTGATTAGACACTAAGTACCAAAGTTGCAGTTTTTAAGGTTCTTCAAGTTTAAGTAGAGTTTAGGCACAATTTCAACATTCACAATACATATCAAGCAAGCTTGCAAAGAGAATATGAGCAGCGGAAAGTAAAGCACGCAACTTGCAAGAAAGTAAAGGGAAGGGTTTGGAGGATTCAAACGCAATTGGAGACACGGATGTTTTTGGCGTGGTTCCGATAGGTGGTGCTATCGTACATCCACGTTGATGGAGACTTCAACCCACGAAGGGTAACGGTTGCGCGAGTCCACGCAGGGCTCCACCCACGAAGGGTCCACGAAGAAGCAACATTGTCTATCCCACCATGGCCGTCGCCCACGAAGGACTTGCCTCACTAGCGGTAGATCTTCACGAAGTAGGCGATCTCCTTGCCCTTACAAACTCCTTTGTTCAACTCCAAAATCTTGTCGGAGGCTCCCAAGTGACACCTAGCCAATCTAGGAGACACCACTCTCCAAGAAGTAACAAATGGTGCGTTGATGATGAACTTCTTGCTCTTGTGCTTCAAATGATAGTCCCCCCAACACTCAACTCTCTCTCATAGGTTTTGGATCTGGTGGAAAGAAGATTTGAGTGGAAAGCAACTTGGGGAAGGCTAGAGATCAAGATTCATATGGTAGGAATGGAATATCTTGGCCTCAACACATGAGTAGGTAGTTCTCTCTCAGAAAATGTATGCTGGAAGTGTAGGTTCAGTCTGATGGCTCTCTCCACGAATGAAGAGGAGGTGGAGGGGTATATATAGCCTCCACACAAAATCTAACCGTTACACACAATCTACCAAACTTGGTGGGACCGAATCGTTAAACTTGGTCAGACCGATTTAGCAAATAATGTGACCGTTAGGGTTTTCGGTGGGACTGAAATACAACTCGGTGAGACCGATATGGTTAGGGTTAGGGCATAACGTAATCTCGGTAGGACCGATTACACAAACTCGATGAGACCGATTTTGGTAATAAGCTTTCCAGAGAGTTGGTCAGGCAAACTCGGTGGGACTGATTACTCAAACTCGGTGGGACCGATTTTGGTAATAAGTTATCCAGAGAGTTTGCATTGTAATCTCGGTAGTACCGATTGCTCAAACTCGGTGAGACCGATTTTGATAATGGACATACACAGAGAGATTACAATCCCATCTCGGTGAGACCGAGATCCCTATCGGTAAGACCGATTTGCTTATGGTTTGTGGCAGTGGCTATGACTTTTGGAATCGTTGGCGCCGGATAGGAAGAATCGGTGTGACCGATTTTGGCTTTAGGTTTAGGTCATTTGTGGAAGTGGTAAAGTAGCTGAGGGTTTTGGAGCATATCACTAAGCACATGAAGCAAGAGGCTCATTAAGCAACACATCATCCCTCCTTGATAGTATTGGCTTTTCCTATAGACTCAATGTGATCTTGGACCACTAAAATATAAAATGAAGAGTCTTGAGCTTGAAGTTTGAGCCAATCCTTTGTCCTTAGCACCTTGAAGGAGTTCCCAAATCCTTTAGTCCATGCCACTCCAATGTTGAACTTATCTGAAACATGCTAGATAAAAGTGTTAGTCCAACAAGAGATATGTTGACATTAATTACCAAAACCACCTAGGGAGCACTTGTGCTTTCACACTTCCCCATGCTACCTCGGCAATTGCCCAATATTATGAGTCCCTGCTGCATGCAAAAAGAGTCATCATTACCCGTGATCATGGAGGTCGACGGTTGGCCTTCCCTGGACTATAAATGGGGAGGGGCGAAAGCCCCCGTTGTCCATCTCTTATTTCTCTGCCTGCTTCTTCTCCCTCTTCATTCCCGTTGCTTGCAGCCTTCCATGGCACCCATGAAGAGGTTCTCGGCCGCGGAGAAGGGGGAGGCTCGCCAGGAAGGGCCTGGCTCTCCTCCGCCCAAGTGCGACCGTGGTCGTCCTCGCAAGCATCTCGCTACTCCCATCACGGCTTCTTGTGGTCGCGGTGGTGGCCCTTCACGTGGTGGTGGCCGCCCATGTCAAGGCAGACCAGTTGGTGGAGGGAGGCGTGCCGTGACTGCGCGGCCTCCCCGGCCGCGCTTCCATTCGGCAGAGGTGCTGCTGGAGTTCGTTGTGTGGTCGGACAACCCGGCCGGCAATTGGCTCCAGCTCCCTCGCTTCTTCGCTGGTGAACTACTGGCCGCTGGCCTCAGCGGGCTCTGGTTGCAGACAGACGGCTGCTGCAACAGGGCCTCCTGGGTCACGGTGGAGATCTCCGTCGTTGGAAACGTGGCCCTAGCCCATGGCTGGCAGACGTTTGCTCGCACGCATGGCCTGGGTAGGCGGTGCACCCTCCACTTCAAGTACGATGGCGACGCGACCCTCTACGTGAGGGTGTTCGGGGAAGATGGCCGCCGTGTTGGGTGCTGCCCTGAAGACAATGACGGCGACAAGGTGCTCAGCCTTGGCGATGGCCGTGACGAGGGCGAAGGCGAACCCGCTCCCGGCGGCGACCGCAGCTCGTCGAGCTTCAGCGGCTCCTCCTTTGGTGACAGCTCCTCCAGCGGTGGCTACGATCAGCCACCATGCCGCCGCGCCCGCTTTGAGGGTGGTAACGAGTCGTCCCGTCGCCGCGCTTCGGTGAAGCGTGAGGTGGAGTCTGATTGAGCTTGGGAGGACGACGTAGATCCCTCCTCACGAGCTGTCGCAAGGCGCGCACTGCTTTTATTTTGTTTTCCTCCTTTTCCTGCATTGAGAGGGAGAAGTATGGGGCCCCGTGGGGGCGTGCAACAAACTATGATCTCCTAATTATCGTACTACATTTATTGTTCATGTGTTGTGTTATGCTATCTTTGTTATGTGCATGCGTGTAGGAACAACTTAGCTCGGGATGTTTGCAGTAGTTTCCGCCTCGCGAGGTGCCTGCTTGAGGCCTCGCCGGGCACCTTAAGAGCTGCAAAAATCTGTTGGGAGAATCATTTCCGAACCTTGGTCGTGAGGGTTTCCATCTATGGCCCGGTGCTTTGTGTCGCGATGCCCGAGGGGCATGGACTGGGAGGGGTGCTCCCACTGTGAACTCGAACAAGAGAGCCTCGCAAAAATTTGAGAGAGGAAGGGCTCACGAGGGCTCCCGCGCAGCCTCCTTGCGAGGTTTGCGAGAGAGAGAGAGCGAGCCAGACAAAAGCCAAAAACAGAGAACAGGGGCAGAAGACGGCAAATAACACTAGAAGCAACTTCAATAAAGGTTCAAACAAGGGAGAACAAGCTAACTGCGGAAAGCAAATGAAAAGCCGCACCCGGCACCTAGTCTAGTCTTCAACGTCTTCTCACCAGTGCGGAGCTAAGTGCTACCACTGGGCATGGGCGGGAGCCCTCGAGGCCCGAGGGCGGCACTCCGGAGACTCCGGAGCGTGTACAGACTCAACTCATTATTACATGAGAGTGTCATGGGCGGCGAGCTTCACAGGCACTGGGCCTTCTTCACAGGCACTTGGCCTTTCTTCGGGCGGCGAGATTCATAGGCACCAGGCCTTCTTCACATGCACTAGGCCTTTCTTCAAGGGTAGAACTTCCGGAGGTGCTGAATGTTCCAGGCGTTTGGGATGGGCACCCCTTCCTGAGTCTCCAGGCGCGCGGCGCCAGGCCTGGACACATGGACAACCTTGAACGGGCCCTCCCACATGGGTGAGAGCTTATGCAGCCATTCCCTGGAGAGCAGCTGCCTGAGTACGAGGTCACCTACCTCGAGAGTCCTGGGGCGGATGTTGCGGCAGTGATACCGCCGCAACGCCTGCTGGTATCTTGTTGCCCGTAACATAGCTTCGCGGCGGTGTTCCTCCCCCAGCACGAGGTCTATATGGCTTCCTAATTTGCCTCGTCAAAGGCTAGGACCCGCGCGGAGCGACTCCTGACCTCATGAGGGAGAACCGCTTCTGCTCACTGGTTGGCTTGGTGCGGTAGTGCGGATGGACCACAACATGGACTAGAGCTTGATATCTAGCCCTTGCCGCAGGCCTCCAGCTTCTTATTGAAGGTCCTGGTCTTGAGGCACCTCAGGACCTCCGTGTTGGCGCGTTCAGCCTGACCGTTGCTCCGGGGGTGTGCCACCAAAGCGTAGCATATTTGTGTTCCAAGGTTAGCATAATATGTTTTGAAGAGATTGTTGGTGAACTGCGAACCGTTGTCGGTGATGATGCGGTTAGGGCCCCCAAACCGGCTCATGAGGCCCTTGATGAACTTGACTGCAGAACCGGCTGGGATGGTGCGGATGGCTTCCACCTCCGCCCACTTGGTGAACTTGTCGATGGCGACGTAGAGGTAGAGGTAGCCCCCAGGCGCTCGAGGGAACGGGCCCAAGATATCCAGCCCCCAGACCATGAACGGCCATGAGAGTGGGATGGTTTGCAGGCCCTGAGCTGGCTGATGGATCTGCTTGGCATGGAATTGACAAGCTTTGCAGGACTTCACCAGTTCGATTGTGTCGTTGAGTGCCGTAGGCCAGTAGAACCCGTTGCGAAACACCGTGCCGACGAGGGTCCGTGATGACGAGTGGTGTACGCAATCTCCACCGTGTATGTCAGCCAGCAATTCCTTCCCCTGTTCCCTGGAGATGCAACGCAGGGAAACGTCATTTGGCCGCTTCCGATAGAGCTCCCTGTCTTGGATGCAGTAGGTCGTGACCTGCCGGGCCACGCGTTCTGCGTCCTCCTATTTCTCTGGTAGCATCCCTTACATCAGGTAGTCCTTGAATTCTGTGGTCCAGCATCCCTCCAGAAGTTCCAGCACCAAGGGTAAGCGCGCTCCCGAGCTCGGGCCATAGGTCGGGGCTCCTGTGGCAGGTGGCTGAGGGGGCTCCTCCCGAGGCTGTGATGTGCTTGAAAGTGTCGGTGCTGCCGATGGCTTGAAGAGCCGTTCCTCGAAAACGCCAGGCTCCTGAGGAAGCCGCCTGGATGCCCTCATAGCGATGTCATCAGCCTCTTGGTTTGTGTCACAGGGCACATGCTGCAACTCCAGCCCCCAAAGCTGCTTTTCCATCATGCGCACCTCCGCAAGGTACACTTCCATGTGTTCGTCCTTCGGCTCATACACCTTGTTGGAGAAGTTGATGAGGAGCTGTGAATCACCCTTGATGGTGAGGCGTTTCACCTCCAATGCTGCTACAGCTTTCAAGCCTGCTATGAGGCCCTCGTATTTTGCTATGTTGTTGGAGACCTTCTCGCCCTGCTGGAACCAGAGCTGCACAGCGTAATAGAGCTTGTCCTGAGTTGGGGATATAAGGATTGCGGTCAGGAAGGCCGTCTTATCCACATCTTCTACCGCCATCTTGATTTGGTGATAACCTGAAAACGCATCCAAGAAACACAGCAGGTCGCACTCGGCGGTGGAGTCGACAATTTTGTCGATGCGGGGGAGCGGGAACGGATCTTGAGGGCAAGCCTTCTTGAGGTTGGTGAAGTCGACGCACATGCGCTCCTCCCCCCCTCTTTGGCAAAACAACAGGGTTTGCCAGTCATTCGGGGTAGCGAACCTTGCGAATAACACATGCTGCCTCCAGCTTGCGGGTTTCTTGGATGATGAACGCCTTCTTCTCGGTGGACTGCCGCCTTGCTTTCTGCTTCACGGGGCGTACATTGGGGCACACATTCAGGTGATGCTCAATCACCTTCCTTGGGACCCCTGCTAGCTGCTTGGGTTCCCATGCGAACACATCCTTGTTCGAGCGCAGGAACTTCACCAGCGCCTCCTCTTGGTCGGGGTCGAGGTTGGCACCTATGGTGAAGGTGGCGCCGGAGGACCCGTCCTCCTCAACAGGTACCTGCTTGGTCTCCGCCTTGTCCTGGGTGAACAGCTGCTTCTTCTTGGTTGGTGCAGCCTCCTTAGCCTTGGAGGTGTCCGTGCTGGCAGGTTGCGCTGCTGCGGCTGTCTTAAGGGCGACCTTGAGCGCCAGCAGAGCATCCTTGGTATCTCCAACTACGGTGAGAACGCCGCTGCTCCCCGGCATGTAGGCCGGATGGGTCGCTGCCATGAACTGAGCCAAGGCAGGGTATTCGAGGATGGTGTTGTACGGGAGGCCGTTGTGGGCGATGTCAAAGTTGACCAGCTCCGTGCGGAAGTTGTCGTGGGTGCCGAAGGTCACAGGAAGGCGGATCTGCCCCAGGGAGCTGGAGGAACCGCCTCCGACGCCCGAGAAGGGCTTGCTGGGTCGCAGCCATTCCAGCGGTACGTGGACGAGGCTGAAGGCCTCCACCGAGAGCACGTTGAGGCCGGCACTGCCGTCGATGAAGGTCTTGGTGACGGCCACCTGGCAGATGGTGGGCGTGCAAAGCATTGGGAGCGCACCCGAGTAGGCGGTGTTGACGGGGTGATCGTCCGAGTTGAAGGTCAGGTCGGCCTTGGGTGCCGCCCAACCCGGAGGAGCTCCTTGTCGTGGGAGGGCGGCGCCGATCTGGCAGAAGAACGGCTTGGCGTGGCGATCTGAGGGTGGCGCCTGCGAGCCGCCCAGGAGAGCTGCGACGACCGGGGGCGCCGGCGCAGCGTAGTGGGTGAGGAAGAGGTTGCGCAGCTCCTCCCAGGAGGCCACAGAAGATGTTGGCAGGTTGAGCAGCCAAACGCGCGGTATGCCGGTGGGGGCCATGGGAAACCAGTTGGCCATGACTTTGTCGTGCCTCCGGCCTTGAGGACAGCCTCCTCATACGCTAGCAGGAAAACCATTGGGTCTGCCGCGCCGTTATAGCACGGCGGCATCTCTGGCTTGAACTTATGCGGCCACTGCACCTGCCTCAAGGCAGGGGCCAAGGCTTGGAGCCCCCTGGCCCCAGCGCTGGCGTCGGCCACCGGAGCTGGAGGCGCGTTATCCGCCATGAAGGCAAAGGGCGGTGTTGGTGGAGAGCGAGCCGACGGAAGGAAGAACTCCGGCGCACCCCTACCTGGCGCGCCAAATGTCGGATATCGGGTCTCGGCAAAACCCTCAAGGTTTGAACTCTGGGGTGCACATGAAGATCTTCTCCCTACCGAAACACGCCCACAACTTTGCCGCGATTCTAAGCTAGCACGATGAACAACACAAGAGACACGAGGTTTATACTGGTTCGGGCCACCGTTGTGGAGTAATACCCTAATCCAGTGTGTGGTGTGGTGGATTGCCTCTTGGGCTGATGATGAACAATACAGAGGAAGAATAGCCTCGTGAGGAGAGGTGTTCTTGTGGTGGTGTGCTTGGAGAGGAGTCGATCCGTCTCTCTTGGCCCTAGATGAGACTGCCTTCTACTGTGGTGGCTAGCCCTATTTATAGAGGCCCTGGTCCTCTTCCCAAATACTGAGCGGGAAGGGAGCCAACAACGGCCATTTTGAAAGGGGATAGCTAGTACAAGCTATCCTGACTAAAGGTGGTGTTCGACTGCCAAAGGCACTGGTGATGACGCCATCTTGGGCTCCATGGTGACCTCCCTCCTGCCGCTCTGCAGGTCCTGGTCTTGTTGCACCGATATGGAGACCTTTGCCTGATGCCTCGGTACTCCACGCCTGCACTTGCCACCTTTGCACCAAAGAGGATACGAGGACACTGCGCAGGCTGGCGCCCACCTGGCGCCCGCCTGGTCTTGATCGTCATGGCTTGCGTCATGTGCACATCACGAGGTACCCCTCACCTTGATCTCTCCGCCTCCTCACGAGCCTGCCTAGTGAGGCCGCCCCTGGGGAGGCCTTGCGTCGTCCGCCCCGCGAGGCTTGGCCCCTCGCGAGGGTCTGGAGTGTTTGTTGATGAAGACGGGCTGTACTGGGCCACTGGCTGAGCCACACTGCAGGCCACAGGCAGGCAAGTCTGGGGACCCCCATTCCTAGGACGCCGACACCGGTCCACCCACATATCAAATTATCAAAGTAACGAACGTGAATCATATGAGCATGATGAAAACTAGCTTGACAAAAATTCCCATGTGTCCTCGGGAGCGCTTTTCTTTATATAAGAGTTTGTCCAGGCTTGTTCTTTGCTACAAAAAGGATTGGGCCACCTTGCTTCACCTTAGTTACTTTATTTACTTGTTACCCGTTACGTATTATCTTATCACAAAACTATCTGTTACCGATGATTTCAGTGCTTGCAGAGAACACCTTGCTGAAAACCGCTTGTCATTTCCTTCTGCTCCTCGTTGGGTTCGACACTCTTATTTATCAAAAGGAATACGATAGATCCCCTATACTTGTGGGTCATCATTCGACCGATAAATATCTTCATAGAATATGTAGGAGCCAATATGGGCATCTGCTACCTCTTGAACTTGCATTAGTTTTCCCTTGAAGAGGAAAGGGTGATGCAGCAAAGTAGCATAAGTATTTCCCTCAGTTTTTGAGAACCAAGTAGGAGACGACGCACAAGTCACCGAATACCTGCACAAACAATCAAGAAATTGCAACCAACACGATAAAGGGGTTGTCAATCCCTTCACGGTCACTCGCAAAAGTGAGATCTGATAGAGATAATAAAGTAATTTTTTTGGTATTTTTGATGTATAGATTGGAAAGTAAAGATTGCAAAATAATAGATCGTAAACTAGCAAGATGTAAATGAGATTCAATAATATGGAAAAACAGACTTAATATAATGGAAAAGAGACTTAATATAATAGAAAAGAGACCCGGCGGCCATAGGTTTCACTAGTGGCTTCTCTCGAGATAGCATGTATTATGGTGGGTGAACAAATTACTGCGGAGCAATTGATAGAAAAGTGCATAATTATGATGATATCTAAGGCAATGATCATGAACATAGGATTCACGTCCGTGTCAAGTAGACCGACTCCTGCCTGCATCTACTACTATTACTCCACACATCAACCACTATCCAGCACACCTCCTTTAAGGACCAAACTTTGGAGTAAAGAGTGTTTAGATTTATCCTGAACACCCCCATACTACCTACATGGGGGTAGAAGCCGACGACTGGCCAACTATTTAACAATAACGGCCGCACAGGAGGTAAAATTTTAAATAAACAAGCATTATATTACATAACGATCTTGTTTTACAATACAGGACAGGTTAACATGAATGTATTCAGGGAAACATAACATCCTTTGCACATCGCTCCGCAACAATGCGAGACCCCTCCATGACATTGTCAAAATACATCTTAGGGGTGTGGTGCTCCTTTCCTGCGAGCGGTCCCTCTGTCATAATCTTTGCGGCGTCCATCTTCGCCCAATGCATCTTGACTCAGGCAAAGGCCACTCGCTCACCTTCGATGCAGACTGACCGCTTGATGGCATCCAGCCGAGGGCAGGCACTAACGAGCCGCTTCACGAGCCCGGAGTAGTTGTTGGGGATGTCTTCGGCAGGCCATAGCCGGATTATCAAATCCTTCATGGCTAGCTCGGCCGCCTTGTGCAGTTCGACCAGCTATTTTAGCAGATCGCTCAATGGCACCGGGTATTCTGTCGCAAGATACTGCGACCAAAATAGAGCCTCCGTAGAGCTCCCCTCTTTGGCTCGGAAAAATTCCGCAGCACCGGAAATGCTGTGCGGCAGATCTGCAAACGCCCCTGGAGAGCTCCAAATCCGGGTCAGTAATAGGAACCTTTTCTTCACATATTTGCTCTGCATAATAAAGGCCTTACCGGTTGCGATTTTTCTGGCCTCCTGGATTTCCTGGAGGGCGCCCTGGGCTTCAGCCCGGGCATCGTGCGCGTTTTGGCGGGCCTTGGCGAGCTTGGACCCTTGATCCTTAAGGTCGCACTCCAAGGACTCGCACTTCTTAACGGTGTCCTGAAGCTCCTGTTGGACCTCACTGACCCTGGCCTCATGTTTCTCATGGGTGGCCTTCTCCTTGACCGCTCTCTCCTCGGCCTCGTCCAGCGCCTTCTTGAGGGCCTCCACCTCAGTCGCCACTCCTAACAAACAAAATGGAACTTTGGTTAGCCCAAATGATTCATCCTTGCTGAATATACACAAGGTTATGGCATACCTTGATTATCTTCCAGCTGCTTTTTCACGCGGTCGAGCTCCTCCTCGGTCCGCCCCAGACTTTGCTTTAGTCTGGAGACTTCCGCAGTATGCGAGGTCACAGCCAGTAGCGATGCCTGCTTATTCACATAGACATATTGAGTTAGACTCCCACGAAAATTATTTGATCCTTTGTTCAGCTTTTCTTTCTGAAAACCGGACAGAGTATCAGGGGCTACTGTCTACACTGTGACATTCTTTTTATAAGTTGCGTTGCTTACCTCAAAGCCTGTTAGAAGGCTTGTGCACGCTTCGGTCAGTCTGCTCTTCGCGGACTGGATTCTCTCAATCACCGTACCCATAAGGGTACGGTGCTCTTCAACAATGGAAGCGCCTCGCAGCGCTTCCAGCAAGTTGTCCGGTGGCCCTGGATGTACAGAGGTCACCGGTGAAGTAGGCGCACCTCCCTCTTTCGAAAGAGGCGGCCTGCCTGATTCTGAAGCCACATGGGTCTCCGAAACTGTATTCGACTGGGGACCAAACTGAAGACGCCCCCCATCATCAGTATCCATAGGGGTTGGCCCCCCATGTGTCCGGCAACCAAGGCCCCGGCCTCCGGTGCCTCCCGGACGGCCTCCGGAATCTCTCCCGGGCCTAGGATCCTTCGAGACGATGCCTCGGTGCTATCCATGTCCTTGGGAGAGGAGGCCGTGGGAAGAGTCCCACTGTCCATCGCGTTAGGGTCTAGCGAATCCTCCGAAGACAAGGATTGCTCGAGGTTGGACCGAGCCGGACTCCAGATACATGGTTAAACACGTTAAAACAATAAAGTAAAGAGGCCGAATATATGAACATGTCCGGACACTTACGATTTGGCCAGGGGCTTGGCCCTGGGCTCCTACTCCCAGCTGCTATCGGTGGCCGCTGTGGAGCTGTCCTGAAGGGAGGTTTTCCCCTTCTTGGATGCCTCGGCTTCCAGATGCGTGGAGGTCGTCCTCTTCTTTCTCCCCCCTGCAGGTGGGAATGGCTTTCTTCTTCCTCCTCCTCTTCCTCGTCATCCTCGGTGGTGGAGGAGTGAGCCTCGGCTTCTTCAGACGTCACGTCCGAATTGCCCTTGCGATGGAGACCACCTCTGGTCCCCTTGGCCTTCTTCTCCGGCACCTGATAAGGCGCCGGAACCAGCATCTTTGTCAGAAGCGGGATTTCCGGGTTTTAGGGCAGCGGAGCCGGACAGTTAATCCGCTCCGCCATCTCTGTCCAGGTCTGAAAGAAACAATAAGGAGGCTTAGATACCTTCCTCGAATATGCAAGTAAAGGGTATACCTTGAAGACATGAAACAACTTACTGGATTAGCAGGGTGAGTTAAGTCATGCCCACGATCCTCGGTTGTGGGCGGCGGTTCCTCGTTGGCCTTGAAGAGCACCTTCCAGATGTCTTCGTGCGTCATGTCGAAGAGCTCCAGTAGGGTCTGGTGCTTGGCCGGATCGAACTTCCATAGATGGCAACTCCGGCATTGGCACGGAAGGATCCGGTGAACAAGCATCACCTGGATCACGTTTACGAGTTTGATTCTCTTGTTTATCACGTTCTGAACACACGTCTGGAATGTGGGAGGAAGACCAGGTCAGGCCTTTCTCTTGCCAGGAGGTAAGCCGCATCGGGACTTCGGACCGGAATGTGGGAGCCACTGCCCAGTTGGTGCCACGCGGCTCTGTGACGTAGAACCACCCCGACTGCTGATACATCCATTTTGCATGATGCTTTTATATCAATATTTATTGCATTATGGGTCGTTATTACACATTATATCTCAATACTTATGGCTATTCTCCCTTATTTTACAAGGTTTACCATGAAGAGGGGGGATGCCGGCAGCTGGAATTCTGGCTGGAAAAGGAGCAAACGTTGGAAACCTATTCTGCACAACTCCAAAAGACCTGAGACTCCACGAAGCAACTTTTTAGATTTAATAAGAATTTTTGGGCAAAAGAAATAGGCCAGGGGGCCCACACCCTGTCCAGGAGACAGGGCGGTCCCCCCCTAGGGCATGCCCCCTATCTCCTGGGCTCCCTGGTGGGCCTCCGGCGTCCATCTTCTGCTATATGAAGGGTTTTCTCCTTGAAAAAATTGGGGGCAAGATTACGGGACGAAACTCCGCCGCCGTGAGGCGGAACCTTGGCGGAATCAATCTAGGGCTCTGGCGGAGCTGTTCTGCCGGGGACACTTCCCTCCGGGAGGGGGAAATCATCACCAATGTCATCACCAAAGATCCTCTCATCGGGAGGGGGTCAATCTTCAACATCTTCACCAGCACCATCTCATCTCAAAACCCTAGTTCATCTCTTGTATCCAATCTTGTATCAAAACCACAAATTGGTACCTGTGGGTTGCTAGTAGTGTTAATTACTCCTTGTAGTTGATGCTATTTGGTTTACTTGGTGGAAGATCATATGTTCAGATCCTTTATGCATATTATTACCCCTCTAATTATGAACATGAATATGCTTTGTGAGTAGTTACGTTTGTTCCTGAGGACATGGGTGAAGTCTTGCTATTAGTAGTCATGTGAATTTGGTATTCGTTCGATATTTTGATGAGATGTATGTTGTCTTTCCTCTAGTGGTGTTATGTGAACGTCGACTACATGACACTTCACGATTATTTGGGCCTAGAGGAAGGCATAGGGAAGTAATAAGTAGATGATGGGTTGCTAGAGTGACAGAAGCTTAAACCCTAGTTTATGTGTTGCTTTGTTAGGGGTTGATATGGACCCATATGTTTAATGTTGTGGTTAGGTTTACCTTAATACTCCTTTTTGTAGTTGCGGATGCTTGCAATAGGGGTTAATCATAAGTGGGATGCTTGTCCATGTTAGGGTAGTACCCAAGTGCCGGTCCACCCACATATCAATATATCAAAGTACCGAACGCGAATCTTATGAACGTGATGAAAACTAGCTTGACGATAATTCCCAATGTGTCCTCGGGAGATCCTTCTTCATTATTAGAATTTGTCCAGGCTTATCCTTTGCTACATAAAGGATTGGGACACCTTGCTGCACTTTATTTACTTTTTTCTCGTTACTATTTATCTTATCACAAAACTATCTATCACCTACTATTTCAGTGCTTGCAGAGAAAACCTTACTGAAAACCGCTTATCATTTCCTTCTGCTCCTCGTTGGGTTCGACACTCTTACTTATCGAAAGGACTATGATAGATCCCCTATACTTGTGGGCCATCAAGACTCTTTTCTGGCGCCGTTGCCGGGGAGCGTAGCGCTCTTGGTGAGTGGAACTTAGTAAGGAAATATTTATATAGTGTGCTGAAATTTTCTGTTACTTGTCACTATGGAAACTAATCCTTTGAGGGGCTTGTTTGGGGTATCTTCACCCCAACTAGAAGAGCAAAGAGATGCTCCTCAACCTACTGAACCTTATGAAAATATTCACTTTGAGACTCCTTCAGGTATGATAGAAAAACTGCTAGCTAATCCTTTTGCAGGAGACGGAACATTGCATCCCGACTTACATCTCATCTTTGTGGATGAAGTTTGTGGATTATTTAAGCTTGCAGGTATTCCCGATGATGTTGTCAAAAGGAAGGTCTTCCCTTTATCTTTGAAGGGAGATGCAATAACATGGTATAGGCTATGTGATGATACGAGATATTGGAATTATAAGCGATTGAAGTTGGAATTTCACCAGAAGTTCTATCCTATGCATCTTGTTCATCGTGATCGTAGTTACATATAATTTCTGGCCTCGCGAAGGAGAAAGCATCGCTCAAGCTTGGGGGAGGCTTAAGTCAATGTTGTATTCATGCCCCAATCATGAGATTTCTCGGGAAATGATTATTCAGAATTTTTATGCTCGGCTTTCTCTTGATAATCGCAACCTGCTTGATACTTCCTGTGCTGGTTCCTATATGCTGAAGACTATTGATTTCAAATGGGACTTATTTGAAAGAATTAAACGCAACTTTGAAGATTGGGGTTCCGACGATGGTAAGGAGTCAGGTATGACACCTAAGTTTGATTGTGTTAAATCTTTTATGGATACCGATGCTTTCCGTGGATTTAGCTCTAAGTATGGACTTGACTCTGAGATAGTAGCTACTTTTTGTGAAACTTTTGCTACTCACGTTGATCTCCCTAAAGAGAAGTGGTTTAAATATAATCCTCCTGTTGAAGTGAAAGTAGTTGCACCTATTACAGTCGAAGAGAAGACTATTACATATAGTGATCCTATTATTCCTACTGCTTATGTTGAAAAACCTCCTTTCCCTGTTAGGATAAAAGATCATGCTAAAGCTTCGACTGTTGTTCGTACGAGCAATCTTAGAACTTATACACCTCCTGAGCAAATCAAAGTTGAACCTAATGTTGCTATTGTTAAAGATCTCTTGTCTGATAATATTGATGGGCATGTTATTTATTTCTGTGATGAAACTGCTAGAATTGCCAAACCTTGTGCTAAAGATAAACATAGACCTGTGGTAGGCATGCCTGTTATTTCTGTTAAAATAGGAGATCATTGTTATCATGGCTTATGTGATATGGGTGCTAGTGCTAGTGCAATACCTATTGACTTATACAAAGAAATTAAGCACGATATTGCACCTGCTGAGTTAGAGGATATTGATGTCACAATTAAACTTGCCAATAGAGATACTGTTTCACCAATGGGAATTGTTAGAGATGTTGAAGTCTTGTGTGGGAAAACCAAATATCCTGCTGATTTTCTTGTTTTTGGCTCCCTACAAGATAGCTTTTGTCCCATTATATTTGGTAGACCCTTCTTGAACACCGTTAATGCAAGGATAGATTGCGAAAAGGATGTAGTTACTATTGGTCTAGGTGATATGTCTCATGAGTTCAACTTTTCTAAATTTCGTAGACAACACGGTGAAGAGGAACCATCTAGTAAGGATGAAATTATTGGTCTTGCTTCCATTGCTGTTCCTCCAAGAACAATATTTGCTAGACCATGAAAATGATATGTTTATGAAGGAAAGGGAAGAAATAGATGAAGTGTTCCTTAAACAAGAACCTATGCTGAAACATAACCTTCCCATTGAAATTCTTGGGGATCCCCCTCCACCGAAGGGTGATCCCGTGTTTGAACTCAAACAATTACCTGATAATCTTAAGCACGCTTATCTTGATGAAAAGGAAATATATCCTATTATTATTAGTGCTAACCTTTCAGAGAAAGAAGAAGAAAGATTATTGAAAACTCTGAAGAAGCACCGAGCTGCTATTGGATATACTCTGGATGATCTTAAGGGCATTAGTCCCACATTATGTCAACACAAAATCTCAGTGGAAAAAGGTGCCAAACCAGTTAGAGATCCTCAAAGACGATTAAATCCCAAAATGAAGGTAGTGGTAAGAAAGGAGATATGAAAACTCCTTAAGGCAGGTATTATTTATCCCGTTGCTGATAGTGAATGGGTAAGCCCTGTCCATTGTGTCCCCAAAAAGGGAGGTATTACCGTTGTTCCTAATGATAAAGATGAATTTATCCCGCAAAGAATTATTACAGGTTATAGGATGGTAATTGATTTCCGTAAGTTAAATAAAGCCACTAAGAAAGATCATTACCCTTTACCTTTTATTGATCAAATGCTAGAAAGGCTATCCAAACACACACATTTTTGCTTCCTAGATGGTTATTCTGGCTTGTCTCAGATACCTGTTTCAGCGGGGGATCAATCTAAAACTAGTTTTACTTGCCCTTTTGGTACTTTTGCTTATAGACGTATGCCTTTTGGTTTATGTAATGCACCTGCTACCTTTCAAAGATGCATGATGGCTCTATTTTCATGGATGAATTCTCCGTCTATGGATCCTCTTTTGATGATTGTTTGAGCAACCTTGATCAAGTTTTGCAGAGATGCGAAGACACTAGTCTCGTCCTGAATTGGGAAAATGTCACTTTATGGTTAATGAAGGCATTGTCTTGGGGCACAAGATCTCCGAGAGAGGTATTGAAGTTGATAAAGCCAAGGTTGATGCTATTGAAAAGATGCCATGTCCCAAGGACATCAAAGGTATAAGAAGTTTCCTTGGTCATGCCGGTTTTTATAGGAGGTTCATTAAGGACTTTTCTAAAATCTCTAGGCCTCTGACTAATTTATTGCAAAAAGATATTCCTTTTGTCTTTGATGATGATTGTGTAGAATCATTTGAAACACTTAAGAAGGCTTTGATCACTGCACCTATTGTTCAGCCACCTGATTGGAATTTACCTTTTGAAATTATGTGCGATGCTAGTGATTATGCTGTAGGTGCTATTTTAGGGCAAAGAGTTGATAAGAAATTGAATGTTATCCAGTATGCTAGTAAGACTCTTGATACTGCCCAGAGAAATTATGTTACCACTGAAAAAGAATTCTTAGCAGTAGTGTTTGCATGTGATAAGTTTAGACCTTATATTGTTGGTTCCAAAGTTACTATTCACACTGATCATGCTGCTATTAAATATCTTATGGAAAAGAAAGATGCTAAGCCTAGAATCATTAGATGGGTTCTCTTGCTCCAAGAATTTGACTTGCATATTATTGATAGAAAGGGAGCTGAGAACCCCGTTGCAGACAACTTGTCTAGGTTAGAGAATGTTCTTGATGACCCACTGCCTATTAATGATAGTTTTCTTGATGAACAATTAGCGGTTGTCAATGCTTCTCGTACTGCTCCTTGGTATGCTGATTATGATAATTACATTGTTGCTAAATATATACCTCCTAGTTTCACATACCAGCAAAAGAAAAAGTTCTTTTATGATTTAAGTCATTACTTCTGGGATGATCCACATCTTTATAAAGAAGGAGTAGATGGTATTATTAGACATTGTGTGCCTGAGCATGAACAGGAACAAATCCTACACAAGTGTCACTCCAAATCCTATGGAGGACACCACGCTGGAGATAGAACTGCACAGAAGGTACTACAATCTGGTCTTTATTGGCCTACTCTTTTCAAAGATGCTCGTAATTTTGTCGTATCTTGTGATGAATGTCAAAGAATAGGTAACATTAGTAGACGTCAAGAAATACCTATGAATTATTCTCTTGTTATTGAACTGTTTGATGTATGGGGCTTTGATTATATGGGACCTTTTCCTGCCTCCAATGGTTATACACATATTTTAGTTGCTGTTGATTACGTTACTAAGTGGGTAGAAGCTATTCCAACTAGTAGTGCTGATCATAACACTTCTATTAAAACGCTTAAAGAAGTTATTTTTTCCGAGGATAGGAGTCCCTAGATATCTTATGACTGACGGGGGTTCACACTTTATTGATGGTGCTTTCCGTAAGATGCTTGCTAGGTATGATGTCAATCATATAATTGCATCTCCTTATCACCCGCAGTCTAGTGGTCAAGTAGAGTTGAGCAATAGAGAGCTCAAATTAATTTTGCAAAAGACTATGAATAGATCTAGAAAGAATTGGTCCAAAAAACTTGATGATGCATTATGGGCCTATAGAACTCCATACAAAAACCCTATGGGTATGTCTCCGTATAAGATGGTTTATGGAAAAGCATGTCATTTACCTCTTGAACTTGAACATAAAGCATATTGGGCTATTAAAGAGCTCAATTATGACTTCAAACTTGCCGGTGAGAAAAGGTTATTTGATATTAGCTCACTTGATGAATGGAGAACCCAAGCATATGAGAATGCTAAGCTTTTCAAAGAAAAAGTCAAACGCTGGCATGATAAGAGGATACAGAAGTGTGAGTTTAACGTAGGAGATTATGTGTTATTGTTCAACTCTCGTTTAAGATTTTTTGCAGGAAAACTTCTCTCAAAATGGGAAGGTCCCTACGTTATCGAGGAGGTCTATCGTTCTGGTGCTATAAAAATCAACAACTTCGAAGGCACAAACCCGAGGGTGGTAAATGGTCAAAGAATTAAACATTATATTTCAGGTAATCCTATCAATGTTGAAACTAATATTATTGAAACCATAACCCCTGAGGAATACATAAGAGACACTTTCCAGAACGTTCCAGACTCCGAAAAGGCATAGGTATGTGGTACAGTAAGTAAACCGACTCCAAAACAACTCTAATGCCAATTTTTATTAGTTTTGGATTATTTAAGGATTTTAGGAAGAAAGAAGTAGTCCGAAAGGGACACAAGGCTCCCACGAGAGAGGAGGGTGCCCCCCCCCCCAGGTAGGGCGCGCCCCCCTGTCTCGTGGGCACCTCGTGTGCCTCCCGGACTCCGTTTTCCTGTATGTTACGTATTTTGGTCGGTAAAAATTCATTATATACACTCCCGAAGGTTTTGACCACCGTATCACGCAAATATCCTCTACTTTCGCTTCGAGCTATTTCTGTTTCAGATCTAGAGCATCATGTCGTCTCCAAGCGCTCCTAAGGACAAGTTTTTCGAAAGGGTTATCAACCCTTATCTTGCGGAGGTGCTGCATCACCCTCAAACCATCGAGATGCATGAGGGGGTGTTGCACATCCACGATGTGGAGGGACCAAGGCGTGCCGGGAGCATGGAGACAAAGCTCGAAGCCATGGAGCAAGAGGTTTTCAAGTGTCAAGGGATGGTGGAGCGTGGACTCAACGCCAACCAGATGATGATCACGGAGTTCACCAACAACCACAAGCTGGATGCCAAAGTCATTGGGGAGACCATGTTCAAGCTTCAAGAGAAAATCGAGCACCTCCAAGCCTAGATTTATGACCTGCAAAACCAGAACTGTGAGTATGAATATAGATTCAAGCGAATGAGTTTGGCTATAGATTTAAGGATCCCGGAGACTCTATCATCCTTTTATGATGGAGAGCCTATGCTTTGGAAGACGGACGACAAGCCTACATCATCAACAACTGCTACTTCACCACCTCCGAGGACATAATCACATGGGTATGGGCACTCCCCTTGGCAACTGCCAAGCTTGGGGGAGGTGCCCTGGTATCGTATCACCACCACACTCCTATCTTTACCGCTTTATTTAGTTCGATCCTTTTAGTAGTATCTTGATCTATTAGTAGTTGAAGTAGTTTTGATATCAAGTAGTTTTGAGTTTGCTTTGTGATCTATTTTTGTAATCGAGTCTGTGTGCTATCTATAATAAAGATTAGTGTTGAGTCAAGGGCTTTGCTATGTTGCTATGATCTTGAAAAAGTAGAAAGAACAAAAGAGTTCATATTGATCTTATAGATACTGATAACATCACACATAGAAAGTATGAGGCATAAAAATTGTTGAGAGTTGATGAACGTAGCCTTGGTCATCATTACAACTAATAGGAAGTGATAAGAAAAGAGGGGTCCACATATAAATATATCATCTTGGACATCTTTTATGATTGTGAAGCACTCATTAAGTAGGACATGCTAAAAGAGTTGACGTTGGACAAGGAAGACAACGTAATGGTTTATGTTTTCCAACATCTCAGTTAAAGTATATTGTCGTTGACCTTCCAAACATGTTGATCTTGCCTTTCCCCCCATGCTAGCCAAATTCCTTGCACCAAGTAGAGATACTACTTGTGCTTCCAAATATCCTTAAACCCAGTTTTGCCATGAGAGTCCACCATACCTACCTATGGATTGAGTAAGATCCTTCAAGTAAGTTGTCATCGGTGCAACCAATAAAAATTGCTCTCTAAATATGTATGACTTATTAGTGCGGAGAAAATAAGCTTTGTACGAACTTGTTGTGGAAGTAATAAAAGCGACGGACTGCATAATAAAGGTCCACATACAAGGGGCAATATAAAGTGACGTTCTTTTGCATTAAGATTTTGTGCATCAACCCTAAGCGCACATGACAACCTCTGCTTCCCTCTGCGAAGGGCCTATCTTTTACTTTATGTTTCACTTTACGCTTGAGTCAAGGTGATCCTCACCTTTCCCTTTTTCATTTTATACTTTGGCAAGCTCCTCGTGTTTGAAAGATCATGATGCATATATCCAACTGGATGTAAGTTGGCATAGGCTATTATTGTTGACATCACCTAAAGGTGAATATGTTGGGAGGCAACACAATAAGCCCCTATCTTTCTCGGCGTCCGACTGAAATTCTATAACCACAAGTATTGCGTGAGTGTTAACAATTATAGGGGACTACGATATATTGAGTATGTGAGCCTGCTGAAAAGCTCTATTACTGACTCTTTCTGATGTTACGATAAATTGCAATTGCTTCAATGACTGAGATTATAGTTTGTTAGTTCCCAATGAAGTTTTTGAACCATACTTGACATTGTGAATTGCTTATTACTTAAACATAGGAAATCATATGACAAAATCCATATATGTTGCTGTTATTAGAATGATCATGATGCCATCATGTCCGTATTTTATTTTTTATCGACACCTGAATCTCTAAACATGTGGACATATTTTTTGATTTCGGCTTCCGCATGAGGACAAGCGAGGTCTAAGCTTGGGGGAGTTGATACGTCCATTTTGCATCATGCTTTTATATCAATATTTATTGCATTATGGGCTGTTATTACACGTTATATCTCAGTACTCATGGCTATTCTCCCTTATTTTACAAGGTTTACCATGAAGAGGGGGGATGCCGGCAGCTGGAATTCTGGCTGGAAAAGGAGCAAACGTTGGAAACCTATTATGCACAACTCCAAAAGACCTGAGACTCCACGAAACAACTTTTTAGATTTAATAAGAATTTTTGGGCAAAAGAAATAGGCCAGGGGGCCCACACCCTGTCCAGGAGACAGGGGCGCCCCCCCCCTAGGGCGCACCCACCTATCTCCTGGGCTCCCTGGTGGGCCTCCGGCGTCCATCTTCTGCTATATGAAGGGTTTTCTCCTAGAAAAAATCGGGGGCAAGCTTACGGGACGAAACTCCGCCGCCACGAGGCGGAACCTTGGCGGAATCAATCTAGGGCTCTGGCGGAGCTGTTCTGCCGGTGACACTTCCCTCCGGGAGGGGGAAATCATCACCAATGTCATCACCAACAATCCTCTCATCGGGAGGGGGTCAATCTTCATCAACATCTTCACTAGCACCATCTCATCTCAAAACCCTAGTTCATCTCTTGTATCCAATCTTGTATCAAAACCACAAATTGGTACCTGTGGGTTGCTAGTAGTGTTAATTACTCCTTGTAGTTGATGCTATTTGGTTTACTTGGTGGAAGATCATATGTTCAGATCCTTTATGCATATTATTACCCCTCTGATTATGAACATGAATATGCTTTATGAGTAGTTATGTTTGTTCCTGAGGACATGGGTGAAGTCTTGCTATAAGTAGTCATGTGAATTTGGTATTCGTTCGATATTTTGATGAGATGTATGTTGTCTTTCCTCTAGTGGTGTTATGTGAACGCCGACTACATGAAACTTCACCATTATTTGGGCCTAGAGGAAGGCATACAGAAGTAATAACTAGATGATGGGTTGCTAGAGTGACAGAAGCTTAAACCCTAGTTTATGCGTTGCTTCGTTAGGGGTTGATATGGACTCATATGTTTAATGTTGTGGTTAGGTTTACCTTAATACTCCTTTTTGTAGTTGCAGATGCTTGCAATAGGGGTTAATCATAAGTGGGATGCTTGTCCATGTTAGGGCAGTACCCAAGTGACGGTCCACCCACATTTCAAATTATCAAAGGATCGACCGCGAATCTTATGAACGTGATGAAAACTAGCTTGACGATAATTCCCAATGTGTCCTCGGGAGATCCTTCTTCATTATTAGAATTTGTCCAGTCTTATCCTTTGCTACATAAAGGATTGGGCCACCTTGCTGCACTTTATTTACTTTTTGCTCATTACTATTTATCTTATCACAAAACTATCTATCACCTACTATTTCAGTGCTTGCAGAGAAAACCTTACTGAAACCCGCTTATCATTTCCTTCTGCTCCACGTTGGGTTCGACACTCTTACTTATCGAAAGGACTATGATAGATCCCCTATACTTGTGGGTCATCAACTGCCACCCTTTGACAGTCTCCACAAAGAAGCCTTCGGGCCAGGTGACATTCGGCATCTTGCCCACCATGGCGCCTCCGCACTCTGCTTGCTAGCCGCTCACCACCTTTGGCTTCACATTGAAGGTCTTCAGCCATAGTCAAAAGTGAGTTGGATGCGGAGGAAAGCCTTGCACACGATAATAAATGTCGAGATGTTGAGGATGGAGTTCGGGGCCAGATCGTGGAAGTCCACCCCATAGTAGAACATGAGTCCGTGGACAAACGGGTGGGGAGGGAATCCCAGCCCGTGGACGAAGTGTGAGATGAACACCACCCTCTCCTGGGGCTCTGGGGTGGGGACGATATGTCCCTTGGCTGGAAGCCAATGGGCAATTTCCTTGGCCAAGTACCCGGCCTCCCGGAGCTTTGTGATATCCTTCTCCTTGACGGAGGAGTCCATACACTTGCCTCCAGCTTCGGATCCGGACATGATTGGAGTGCTTTTTGGGCAGAAAAGACGAGAGCTTGGGCGCTTGAGCTCGAGAATGGATGGGCAAAGGAAGGAGAAGGCATGGGTGAAAAAGGGGAGAATCCTTATCTCTTTATAAAGGCAGTGAATATCAAGCGCCTCCCCACTTGCCTTAAAACTCGCCTATTCCCCAAGGGCCGTGCAGATGGCGCGGATGGGTTACCCATGCCCATATTAATGAGAACCCCGCAATAAGGGGATATGATCTCTGCTTTGACAAGACTTGCCAGTAAAACCGCACCTCGAAATACGGATCGACAGGCTAAAAAACGGTTCGAATATTGATCGGGTGGTGAAGTGATATCACGTTACAAAAAGTTGTCAGCGGATTGGACTCGTGGAATATTATACTCTCTACGGTTGTGTGTGGTACTTGTTTTGGAGAACCGGACACATTTTCTATGTTCGAAGACTATGTTGGAGTATTCGGAGGGGGAACCCGCCTTGCAATGCCGAAGACAATCTGCGCGCCAGACACCTCGTCATTGAAGCCTGGTTCAGGGGCTACTGAGGGAGTCCTGGATTATGGGGTCCTCGGACAGCCAGACTATATACATGGGCCGGACTGTTGGGCTATGAAGATACAAGATAGAAGACTTCTTCCCGTGTCCGGATGGGACTCTACTTGGCGTGGAAGGCAAGCTTGGCGATTCGGATATGTAGATTCATTTCTCTGTAACCGATTTTGTACAACCCTAGCCCCCTCCAGTGTCTATATAAACCGGAGGGTTTAGTCCGTAGGACACAATCATAATCCCATAGGCAAGACTTCTAGGGTTTAGGCTTTACGATCTCGTGGTAGATCAACTCTTGTAATACTCATATTCATCAAGATCAATCAAGCAGGAAGTAGGGTATTACCTCCATAGAGAGGGCCCGAACCTGGGTAAACATCATGTCCCCCGTCTCCTGTTACCATCGACCTCAGACGCACAGTTCGGGACCCCCTACCCGAGATCCGCCGGTTTTGACACCGACAGTCTTTCCAATAGGGTAGGCCCCAAAATATAGATTTGTTCTTCCACATGGGTGCATGTCCCTCAGCGTCATCCGAAATAGATAGTTCGTCGGGACCCTTTCCAAATATTACTTGTAAATCATTGACCATAGCAAGTATGTGATCACCAGTACGGACGGCGGGCTTCTTCCGGTGATATACCTCGCCTTTGAAATGCCTGCCTTTCTTTCGACATTGATGGTTGGTCGGAAGAAATTGATGATGCCCCAGGTACACATTCTTCCTGCATTTGTCCAAATATATACTTTCGATGTCATCTAAACAGTGCGTGCATTCGTGGTATCCCTTGTTAGTCTGTCCTGAAAGGTTACTAAGAGCAGGCCAATCATTGATGGTTACAAATAGCAACGCATGTAGGTCCAATTCCTGTTGTTTGTGCTCATCCCACACACGTACACTGTTTCCATTCCACAACTGTAAAAGTTCTTTAACTAATGCCTTAGGTACACATCAATGTCGTTGTCGGGTTGCTTAGGGCCTTGGATGAGAACTGGCATCATAATGAACTTTCGGTTCATGCACATCCAAGGAGGAAGGTTATAGATACATAGAGTCACGGGCCAGGTGCTATGATTGCCACTATGCTCCCCAAAAGGATTAATGCCATCCGTGCTTAAACCAAACCATATGTTCCTTGTGTCACCTGCAAAGTCTCCCCACTTTCTCTCAATTTTTCTCCACTGCGTCCCATCAGCAGATGCTCTCAACTTCCCGTCATTCTTACGGTCCTATTTGTGCCATCGCATCAACTTGGCATGCTCTTTGTTTCCGAACAGATGTTTCAACCGTGGTATTATCTGAGCATACAACCTTCTTTGTTGCGTACGTACTGTCGGGCAATTCGTTATCCTTTGGAAGCTTATTCTTCAATATTTTCAGTAGCTTCTCAAATCCTTTGTTAGGTACACCATTCTCTGCCTTCCACTACAACAATTCCAGTGTGGTACCGAGCTTTGTGTTGCCATCTTCGCAATTGGGTTATAACCCTTTTTGTGATCCTCTAACATGCACTACAAAAAAAAGACACATCCGTGACATTTTGGGCCGAACGAAATTTTTTTCTGTCATACATATGACACTTCTATGACGATAATTATGACAAAACCAGTATCATCATAGATGTGGTGGGCTCCTACTTCTATGACAAAAAATAATGACAAAAAATGGGCTTTTCGTCCTGGGCAGGCCGGAGACGCAGCTGCATGACATTCTTTGGGCCGTCCATGACGGAAAAAACCGTGGTAGAAGCGAGGGGGAGGAGAATTTCGGGGAGTTGCCGGTTACGGTGGGAGAGCGATGCGCGTTTCTCTCGTACATACGCGCGTGTGTGCGAGGTGTTGGCTCTAACTGAAGCCAAGCGAGGCGTTGGGCTCTAACTGAACCCGAGCGATTGCACTGCAGGCTACGCGTTACTGAACCCAAGGGATCGATCGATGGCTGTTAACTGAACCCGATGGAGCGATTCCTTCGCTACTGCTGCTAACTAAAGCCGATCGATTGGATGAACAGTGAGCATTGCGGGGGGTTTGGATGAATAGTGAGCGGTGACGTTGCCTCTGGATGAACAGGAACCCGTGGTGTGGAGGGCTGGATGAACAGTAGACGGTGGAGGGGTGGCCGTGGAGGGGTGGTTGAACAGGACCCCGTGGTGTGGAGGGCTGGATGAACAGTAGACGGTGGAGGGGTGCCCGTGGAGGGGTGGTTGGACTGTAGCCGGTGGAGTAGCGCGCGGTGGAGGCTGGATGAACAGGAGCCCGTGGAGGCTGGAGGAGGTCGACGGTGGAGATGAACAGTATCCCATGGAGTCCCGTTTTGCGGTACGCCACATCCCTCCCCCCCCCCCCCCCCGTTTCGACCGTAGCGCTCCAACACAAGTCTGTTTCGTCCGTTTTGCGGTACGCCACACCCCTCCCGATGAACAGGACCCCCTTTTCAACCGTAGGAGGTCCGTTTCCTCCGTTTTGCGGTACACCACACCCCTGCCGATCAACAGGACCCCCGTTACGATCGTAGGAGGTCCGTTTCCTCCGTTTTGCAGTACGCCAGGCCCCTGCCGATCAACAGGACCCCGTTTCGAACGTGGACGGTCGAACACAAGGCCGTTTCCTCCGTTGTGCAGTACGCCAGGCCTTGTTTCCATCGCCTGTTCCGTCCAAGCCCTCCCGATGAACACGACCATGCATTCCATTCCGACCCACCGGTTGGCTCCCCATGAACACGACGACGACGCTGTTTCTCTGTTCCGACCCAGCCATGTACGTATGCACGATAGGCGTTAGAGACCCTGCCCGTATGTACGTACGTGGCCGTATTTTCTTTCTTGCACCCTCGCCGCTGTACGTACGTGTGCTACGTGCGCGCCTCTACTACGACACGTGCGCGCCTCTACATCCACCAGTATATATGTACGTACACGTTCGCGACCAGAATGACAACGCTACGTACGCTTTGACCAGGTGGGTCCCGACTGTCAGGCACTTCCTTGCGTGCGAAGATGTAGTGGTCCCAGGAGTCAGGGGGGCGAATCGTTTTGGTTTTTTTGCCCGGACGCACTTCCTTGCATGCGAAGATGTAGCTGGTGGGTCCCAGCAGTCAGGGGGGCGAATCGTTTTTTTTGCCCGGACACACTTCCTTGCGTGCGAAGGTGTAGCTGGTGGGTCCTAGCAGTCAGGGGGGAAACGTTTTTTCACGAAATATGGTGGCCCATCCGGTGGGTCCCCGCTGTCAGGTGGAGGAATAATTATTTTGCGCGTAATAAGGAGGCACTTCCTTGTTGCGGCCGTGGACCCAGCTGTCAGCCTCTCCACGTACAGTCCACGTCCGATGGAAGCCATTCCTTGACCACGTTGACCACGCCGCGCCGAGAGCACCAGGGTGGTGGACGACGGCGAGGCCTAGGAAGGGGACGACACGGAGCCCAGGAAGACGTGGCAGTGGATGCCCACACATAGAGGAGTATGAGGGTTCACTGGTTCGCTGCGGTGTGAGGCTGTCGTCGCCGCGGAATAACAGGGGGTGTGGGTGAGTAGAGGGATGTCCTGGCCAGCGGTGGGAGTAGTAGGGGGCGGTGTGGCCTCCGCCGCATCACAGCCGGCCACGGGAGGCAGGAGCACGAGGCACGACCGGCACTGGTTTGGGCGGCTGGAGCAAGAAGACCAGAGGTTGAAGAAGCACTACGGCCGTTGGATGGACATCATACGGTCACTGGATCTAGAATCGTGCATATTGACTAAGTTGACAAAGCCCTCCGTCCCCGTCAACTTAGTAGGCCCACAAGTCAGCCTGCCACTATACTGGGTCCCAGCTAACAGGGGGAGTATTCATTTTTTTGTGCGTAATAAGGAGGCACTTCCTTGCATGCAAAGATATAGCTGGTAGGTCCGAGCTGTCAGCGGTGGTAACGTTTTTTTCGCGAAATACTGGGGCCCTTTCGGTGGGTCCCTGATGTCAGGTGGACGAATCATTATTTTGCGCGTAATAAGGAGGCATTTCCTTGCGTGCGGCCGTGGACCCAGCTGTCGGCCTCTCCATGTACAGTCCACTTCAGATGCATGTCGGTCATTGACCACGTTGACTAGGCCGCCCCGAGAGCACCCGGGAGGTGGACGACGGCGAGGCCTAGGAAGGGAACAATGCGGAGGCAGGGAAGACTCAGAAGTTGTTTCCCACGCGGAGGGGAGTACGACTGAACGAGGGTTTACTGGTTCGTCTGGCGTCGCCGGAGAATAACAGCAGGTGTGGGTGAGTAGAGGGATGGCTAGGCCAGCGATGGGAGTACGGTGGGGCGGTGAGGCCTGCGCGGCAGCACAGCCGGCCGCGGGGAGGAGGGAGCAGGCAGTCTCGCCGGCGCTTGTTTGAGCGGCTGGAGCAGGAAGAGCAGAGATTGAAGAAGCACGACGGCCGTTGGATGGACATCCAACCGTCACTGCTTGTGCGTCAACCTATTTTTAGGAAAGCCTCAAATCTGTGGAAAACAGCATACAGCCCATCTGCCATTATTTCTAATAATGTACAGCCCATTTGCTAATTCTTAAGGTTTTCTTTGGAGCCCATATTCTTTTTGTTAGCATTACAGCCCATATTGTGGCCACGGTTAAAAAATTATACGAAATTTTGCATATTTCGGTGCGGTCCGAACTGTTTTTAATCCCGAAATTTCGACTCACATTCAAACTGATTTTAAAAATAAATGTATATCAACATAAAATCCAACAAATTCTCCACGCATAAAAATTAATCTAATTTAAAATCTTGAATTGAAAAAAATATATTTGAAACTAATTGCCGGTTTGATGTGTTTTAAAAATGTACAGCCCATTTCTCATTACCGATGGGCCATTTTCTCGGCCAGCAGAATGAAAAGCTCTCCTCGTCTTGAAATATTTGCAGCCCAACAGGCCTGACAAAGCGACTTAATTGGCAAATCACAAAAAAAACTGGGCTGTGGCCGTGGACCCAGCTGTAGGCCTCTCCACCTACAGTATTCTTCCAATGGAAGTCGTTCCTTGACCATGTTGACCACACCGCGCGGAGAGCACCACGGCGGTGGACGACGATGAGGCCTAGGAAGGGGACGACACGGAGCCGGGGAAGACGCGGCAGTGGAAGCCCGTGCGGAGAGGAGTACGAGGGTTCACTGGTTCGACTGCGGTGTGAGGCTGCCGTCGCCGTAGGGCCTGGCCAGCGGTGGGAATAGTAGGGGGCGGTGAGGCCTCCGCGGTAGCACAGCCGGCCACGGGAGGTAGGAGCACGCGGCACGACCGGCGCTGCTTTGGGCGGCTGGAGCAAGAAGACCAGAGGTTGAAGAAGCACTACGGCCGTTGGATGGACATCGTACAGTCACTGGAGCTAGAATGATTCATATTGACTAAGTTGGCAAAGCCCTTCGGCCCCGTCAACTTAGTAGGCCCACAAGACAGCCTCCCACCAAGGTGGGTCCCAGCTAGCCGGGGGAGTATTCATTTTTTTGTGCGTAATAAGGAGGCACTTCCGGTGGGTCCGAGCTGACAGCGGGGGGAACGTTTTTTCATGAAATACTAGTGGTCCGTCCGGTGGGTCCCTGCTTTCAGGTGGAGGAATAATTATTTTTTGCATAATAAGGAGGCACTTCCTTGCGGCTGCCGTGGACCCAGCTGTCAGCCTCTTCACGTACAGTATTCTTCCGATGGAAATCGGTCGTTGACCACATTGACCACGCCGTGCCGAGAGCACCACAACGGTGGACGACGGCAAGGCCTAGGAAGGGGACAACACGGAGCCGGGGAAGACGCGGCAGTGGATGCCCACGCGGAGAGGAGTACGAGGGTTCACTGGTTCGGCTGCGCTGCTGTCGTAGCAGAATAACAGGGGGTGTGGGTGAGTGGAGTGGAGGGATGGCCTGGCCAATGGTGGGAGTAGTATGGAGGCGGTGAGGCCTCCGCGGTAGCACAGCCGGCCATGGGAGGCAGGAGCAGGCGGCACGACCGGCGCAGCTTTGGGCGGCTGGAGCAAGAAGACCAGAGGTTGAAGAAGCACTACGGCCGTTGGACGAACATCGTATGGTCACTAGAGCTAGAATCATTCATATTGACTAAGTTAACAAAGCCCTCCATCCCCGTCAACTTAGTAGGCCCACAAGTCAGCTTTCCACCAAGGTGAGTCCCAGCTAGCAAGGGGAGTATTCATTTTTTTGTGCGTAATAAAGAGGCACTTCCGGTGGGTCCGAGCTGACAGCGGGGGGAACGTTTTTTCGCGAAATACGGTGGCCCGTCCGGTGGGTACCAGCAGTCACGGGGGAAACGTTTTTTTCACAAAATAAGGTGGCCCGTCCGGCGAGTCCCTGCTGTCAGGTGGAGGAATAATTATTTTGCGCGTAATAAGGAGGCACTTCCTTGCGGCCGCCGTGGACCCAGCTGTCAGCCTCTCCACGTACAGTACTCTTCCGATGGAAGTCGGTCGTTGACCACGTTGACCACGCCGCGCCGAGAGCACCAGAGCGGTGGAGGACGGCGACGCGTAGGAAGGGGACGACGCGGAGCCGGGGAAGATGCAGCAGTGGAAGCCCGCGCGGAGAGGAGTACGAGGGTTCACTGGTTCGGCTACGGTGTGAGGCTGTCGTCGCCGCAGAATAACAGGGGGTGTGGGTGAGTGGAGGGATGGCCTGGCTAGCGATGGGAGTAGTATGGGGGCGGTGAGGCCTCCATGGCAGCACAGCCGGCCACGGGAGGCAGGAGCAGGCGGCACGACCGGCTCTGCTTTGGGCGGCTGGACCAAGAAGACCATAGGTTGAAGAAGCACTACGGCCTGGATGGACATCGTACGGTCACTGAAGCTAGAATCATTTATATTGACTAAGTTGACAAAGCCCTTGGTACGCTCCAACTTAGTAGACCCACAGGTCAGCCTCCGAAATGGTGCACCCCAGATGTCAGGGGGAGGAATCATTGTTTGGGCAGCCGAAGCTAAGAATATCTGAGATTGAAGAGAAGCACGACATCCGTTGGATAGACATCCAACGGCCACTGCTGCTAGAACCGTGTGTTGACTATAATAAGTTGACAAAGCCTTGCATACGCGTCAACTTATTTTTTTTAGGGGACGCGTCACTTAGTAGGCCCACAAGTGTGTGGCAGAGAACTTATAGCCCATTTGTGTTTTGTAAGAATGTACAATCCATTTTTGAATTCTAATGGAATTTACAATAGCCCATTTACAGTTTGTTAAAAGTACAACCCATTTTCTAGCTAGGACAACGATTAGTAATTTCAACCAACCGTTGAAGATAGAATTCAATAAAATTTCCCACATTTTGATGGGATACGAAATATTTTTATCCCGAAATTTCTATTCAGATTAAATATAAATTTGTATTACATAAAAATCCAACGAAACATTGTGCGCGCAACAATGAAAATTTAAGATTTTCAAAATCCATAAATAATATTTTATAAACTAATTTCATGTTTGGTGCATTTTTTTATAGTTACTGCCCAGTTTTTATAATTACATCCCATTTATTATTTTTAAAGCCCATTTTCCTGTTAAGCCTAATGCATCCCTCCTAGGAAAGATTTGCAGCACAGCGGGGCGGAGAATAACAAGTTGACCTTGCGTGGGTATTCCTCAAAAAGACGTATAGCTGGGCTAGCCATTTTGATCTTGAAAAAAGTAGTATCTGGGCTGGATATCTGGCCTGGGCTAGACGGGCCACAGCCCGCCCAGTTAATACCCTGCTCTCCTCTGAACAACAGCGAAATCATCGCCAAGAAAAACTCTGCAGTGCTCACGCCTCAAAAACACAAATACTGGTCGAGCTGGTTGGTCCTAGCTGTCGGCCGCACCTTGTGCAATTCTCTCGTTTATATTGACTACATAGGTTGACAATGGTGTGGGACGGCTATGGCCCTAGTGGGTCCCTAGTGTCATCCAGTCAAAATAAAGTCATCTCCTGAATCCTCATGCTCGTTGACCATGTTAACAATGCTCGGCGCCACGGCGAGCGCAACAACTCAAAGGGCAACGGAGAGGGCCTCACGGGCCCTACGAAGGTCTGATACAGCGCCCGCTGCTCATTCAGGAAGCCAGGATCATCGGACACCTATGAGCACCTTCGAGAAACTGAGACAGCATGAAACGGTAAGGCCGCGCTTGGGAGCTCTGGTTTATTTCAAACCTATATTAACATACAACTGTAATTTACTCGTCATCAGAAGGCCCGAGGTCTGTAAGTAAAACCGGCGGGTTACGCGTGTAATTTGAGAGACCAGTGTATATTTTACGAGCATTGCTATATAGACGACATTACCAGACGATACATGCATGACGTGCGTATCATGCCATCCATGGGCAATGCTGAAACAATAGCTAACGGCTGGATTAGCAATCGTTCGAGTGTCGTTCAGCGTTTTTATCATGTGTGAAGTACTTCCGATATTTTACTAGTCGAAATCGACCAACCAAGCGCCTTCGCCCGAGACCATCTGCTTTAATTTACAAGCGTCAGTTTTACAAGCGGTTTTGGTTGGAAAACGACGATCCAATCATGGCCTAATATCATGAGTTGGTCGGAAGATCATATGGTTTCACGTCTAACCTACCCGACATGTCATATAGGCTATGAATGAAACATCAGACAATGAACTTCTTACGCACGGAAACAACAGAAGAGGATGATCTTCTTAACAAGCAAATCACTGGCATTAGATCGACATGCAAAACAATACGAAGCATTATTCTCAGGAGGCACGATGAACAGCTCGTGATGCCGCATGCTACAACATTCCAAGCTCAACTTTGCAATCAAACACAAGGCCTGGCATTACATAGACAATATTTAGAACAAACTCTTAACACGGGAATATCTCAGCAGAGTAACTATTTACTTCTAAACTGAACACAAGAATAGGAAAAAACACTCGATGCTGCTCACAGCAAGGGCGTCCCACTCAAAAATATCAAATGCATGTCTTCTGGCTAACATCAATGAGCAAATTTTGACAAGGTTTTCCAATTCCAATATATTAAACTAATGTCTTCTTGCTAACATCAATGAGCAAATTTTGACAAGGTTTTCGAATTCCAATATATTAAACTAACGTCTTCTTGCTAACATCAATGATTAAACTTTGACAAGCTCCTCCCCTTCAAAATATGTAATGCCTATGATCGTGTCCTGTCTTAGCTTCTTGTACTTGTTTGGGCACTTTTTGCCCAGGGCACTCCACGTGTTGTTAAATTGCCAATGGTCTCTGCAGACTAGTCATGTCACCAGTGTCTAATAATACTCTGTAAAGCTTCTCGGTCATTCCTTCTGTAATGTACCGCATCCAGTGACTGCTTCTTTCTGCAAAGTGGAACGACCAACTGGACCCAATAACACAGCAGTTTGCCTTGGACACATTGGCTCCTTTTGTGCAGTTCAACTAAAATAAAAGTCGGAATAAAACCGAGCTTTAATTTTGATATCCCTGTAAGCAAGAATAGGTATAAGGGAAACAATTACTAAGAAATAACGGTTGATGACTTGTCTTAATGGGAAACAAAGCAGGAGAGGAGCAATTCTCCATCAGTGTGATTCATTCATATTGACTGAGACATTATCTTAACAATGCCTTGGTTCAACATGTATAAAGAATGACAAAGCAGAAAAGTACCATTCCTAAAACAATGCACTGAAATCAAGCAAAGTGTTTCGCGTAGCAAAGCAAAATGTCGCAATAGCAACAAGTTGAATAGATATCATATGGTAGAGACCAAGATTTGAAACAACTCGACAGGAACACTGGAAACAAATCTCGATCTCCTTTTGTGCAGTTCCACCAAAATTAAGCAAAGTCACCGGTGTGACATTCAAGTTGAACTGCACAAAACACTCTTAAAACATAAGTGTTTCGAGTAGCGAAGTAAAATGTCGCAATAGCAACAAGTTGAATCGATACCCCTGTTTTAACAGAGGCAAAAAAGGAAACAATTACTTGCCGATAAAGGAGGATGAAACAAACGGTGACAGAAAGAAGCATGTAACTTATCTTGGATGGAAAACAAAGTAGGATAGTAGCATTTCTAAAACGGTAGCATTGATTCATATTAACAGAGACACTCTCTTGAAACAACATTCATTAAAAAATGTAATTTACTTTTAACAGTGGCATTGCTTCAACTTTCCGGCGGCATTCTTAGATTAACAACAGCAAAATAGCTGTATGGGACATGCTAGCACCATGTGCGTCCACACGTATAAATGGGTGATGCAGAGTTGTAGCCAAGCCGCATATCTGTGTTGGTCCCATATTTGTTCTCTTTGAACTTTTTTCCTATGTGAGGGCAGCAAATCTAGTCCTGCACAAACTACCTGACACCCCCCCTAGTTTCTTTCCCTTTTCAACAAAGAGATCGGTTCCTTACAAATGTGTGTACTGGGTTGCCCCCTTTTTCCCTTTTCGACCAACAAAGCGGCTGGATAGCCAGTCTATACTACTTTTCCTCCCTCCTTTCCTCATTGAACCACGTCCTAGATTCATGCTCCACCCCACCGCACCTTTCTTTCCTCTTTGAACCAAGACCAAGATTCGACTACAGATTGAAAAAGATCCACATGCAGCTAGAGCAACGACGGTTTCAAAGAAACTTATACCTTAGGGTCGTCGGGATGTGGGAAGGCGTGCGACGGGAGGCCGAATCTACCCACACTACGTACGGCAGCGAGGAAGAAGGGGTCGGTGGCCCTCCCGCACAGGTTCTGGGTGAAAGAGAACAGCGCAGCCGGCAGTGGATTGCCTCCCTCGCCGAAGGCGGTAGAGTTAACGCTGCACCTCCTCCCCTTCCCGGTGCGACGGGATACGGACGCCTCCTTCACCAGCTGTGAGGGGGGAGAGAGACAAGAGGCCAACGTAATCTTGTTTAGATCTGGTGAAGAGATGGTGAAAGACTGTGAATATAACAAACCCTAGCAAATGAACGCTGAGCCTCCAGCGTGTAACATATATGTATTGCGGCGAGCGTGTGGAGAGTGCAAACCCTAGCGAACAAGCGCTGAGGCTCCCGCTTATATATGTAGTACAGACTGAGCTCCGGTGCCTGGCTGTATGACAGGTGAGCCAGCCACATTTTGGGCCCACCTGTCATAAACCCAAAGGCAGGTGCTAAGTCAATGAAGCTGCCTCCATATAGTACTCTCGTGTGTATAAGACTAATATATAGTGGAGTGGTTTTCTTATTCTCTCCATAACAATCGTTTTAAATTGTGTAAGTACGAAACGAAACTCTTTATTTAATGTACAGAGGGAGTACTACTTCCAATGAACTAACGATCCACGCCCACGCGTCCTGGTCGCACTTCCTGTCCTTCACGTGTGGTACACTACCCTCCCTTAAGTGAACAACCACACATGCACCAAATTATCGGAAACATGTGAGACTGTGTACAAATAAAGAATTTTAATTTCAATTATCGGAAAGGTTTGAGAGTATTAAAAAGTTTGACTTCAGTCAAATCTAATATGCGGAGTAAATAAAAATGGAGGGCTACTTCGTCCATCCGGGTTTTTAGTCCACACCATTTTTTAAATCAAAGTTAATAGCTGGACAAATAAAATTACAGGGTAGCTGGAGACAAAGTTGTGAGAAGGCTTAGAAATCAATACAAAACTTATGCTCTTAGTACCAACGTCGATCCTTCTTCGAGGAAACATTTGGTTCATAGCCAATTGTGTGATAAAATTGCACCAACGTGAAAGACGACTGCGTCTCCAACGCAACCAAGGTGAACTGACGAAGGATATCATCTTTGTGCGTAACAAGCAAAGAGCACTGATGGAAGACAGCTTGTTTTTCATTGAAAATCGATCAGCTTCACCAGCCGACGCAACCATGAGGCGCGACCATGAGCATCGATAGGTCATCGTGGTGATGCATCATCCATTTGGCATCAAGTTTGGGTGAGGCACCTATGAAGTTCGACAAATCCTCACTGTGGTCTATTTCTTCTCAGTAATCAAGCTCGAGGAAGGAAGAACCACGTGGCAGAGGACAGTGAGGCGGAACAACAATGGCCATCCAACTTTGTGCAGTTCCACTAAAATTGAGGAAGACATGCCCGGGTATGGAGACATGCATCGCTATTTCCAAAAATATAAAAAAGGGTTAATGAAAAGTACACCAACAAACAGAAGCATCATAATTATATCTTGATGGGAACTAAACCAGGATACCCGAGAAAAAAAGCATTTCTTCATTTAACCAATGATAGTACTACCACCATATGGACAATGACCGCACAACCACCCTGTACTTTTTGTCGAAACAACATGTATACCTCCACCGAGTATAATAGTACTAGTAGGTGATGTTGGACCAGCTGACGAACCCTAGCTACTATGCATGGGGAGCTGGGGAGTAGTCGCATAGAAGAAAACCCGCACGCAGCGACCTGGGGAGCTGGACCAGTACAAGAAGTTATACCTCAGGTGGGCGAGATGTCCTTTAGGCGGGCGGGCGGGATCTGCCCACACAACGGCAGCGAACAAGGGCGCGGAGGATCTTCGTCCGCGCCAGCGCCGACTCCGAGAGGACGGTGCGCATCGGCTCCCCCCGTCGCCGACGGCGACAACATCAACACTGCACCTCCTCACCTCCCGCAGTGGACGGGATTCGGCCAGATCTGTGACCACCAGTGAGGAGAGAGATAGACTGGACACTGTCATCTTGTTTTGATATGGAGAGGGTGAGAGAGCGAGACGCGAGAAACTCTATCAAACAAGAGGCTATAATGGAGTAAAAAAATCTCTCCATAGCAGTGGTTTTAAATAGAATACGCGCGTTCCCAGAAAAAAGAAACAAAAACTGGCGGACAATTTTTTAAGGGTTTGTCTAGGACACATCTAGATGTGACATTGTTATGTCACATCTAAGTTCATGTCCACTCTGTTTGTGGTATTTTTTTGGGGGTCCTAGTTTTTTTTTGTTTCTTGTTGCTACATTATATACTTGTGGGAGCTTAGATGTGATATCCTTAAATAACATCTAGATGTGAATTGGACAAACTGATTTTCTAACGTACCAAGAAAGAAAACTCGATCAAAAACACGCCCCCGCTTCCAGGTTGCGAGAGTCGTCGTGCACACACACATAAACATAGACATGCATATCCGTGTTTACGTAAAATTCCATTTCCATCTCCATCTCCAATCATATTTGTCCAACTGGCACATTATTTACGTTGTTAATTACATACGCAGCAATATTAATGTACAACATCTCTTGTTTGCGCACGTCCGGACCGCTGCCACGGCCAGTCCTGACCAACCCGAACCCTCTTCATCACCCGCGCGTGCTTCCCGCCCGAAACGGTCAGTGCCGCATTCATGCCCGGCCAGAGCGGACACGACCTCTCACTGGCGATGGCATTGAAGCGGCGCACCGGCCGAGAGAGCGTCGCCTGCGCCGCTTCCGGGTGCACGCGGCTGGTCCGCGTTCAAAGGTCGCAATAGCCGGCTACAACATGCATGTAAAAAGTTTTTGGGAGTCCGTGCTACAGCTAGCTGTCCTCCCCCAACTCGTCAATCTCTTCCAGTAGTGCTAGTAGTACTCCATGGCATGATCCATCAACAAGCAGGCGGGAAAGTTATCGTATACTCGGTTTGCGGTGAGTGGCATGCCGAGCGACCGTGTGGGGTCGAGCCGTGGAGGAGGGTGAGACACGAACATGACAGACGTGATTTACTGTGTGATTTGACTGCTCCTTAGTGGCCCCTACACGTACTCCCCCTAAGTGTATGCAACAGTCACACGTACACATGGACGCAAAAACGCGCGCGATGCCCTAATGCATGCATGTCCGAGCACACGATGGAACACACATGGTCATGCTAAGTGCTCAACCTACACGTGCATGCACACACATACTCAGTCAGGGTGAGCTAGTGACCGTATAAACACTGTAAAGTATATATATTGAGCGCAATGAGCGTATTATGAAGTCCACTGACCGTATTTTTACAAATATACAGTGACAGATAGTGTATTTATCTCGTTTAAAATTAATCCATATTAACCGGAGAGGAGGAAGTATGGACTAGCATTACTTGCGCGCGGCGGCTCGCAGGACAAGGAGAAACTTTTGACTAATGCAAGCTCTCCCTCGCTCAGGCGGTGGACGTGCAACAGTTAATTCGGTGTCAGATTGCCAGAAGCATACACTATACTACTAGTGCTACTATTGTTCGACTTCCCGAATAGGCAAACAACCAAGCGCAAAGTTTACTAATATAGTCTATAAAGGTACGTACTATACTAGTACTAGGAACCGGATGGAGGAGCATCTGCACTCTTATTATAATTTTAAAATGCGATAAAGCAATCTTCAACACATTTGGTTATCTTTGAGGGTTCTCGCATGTGATAATGGAAGTTGATTGCATGGAACACTCGCCACAATTCTCGCTTAATTCTGGCTCATATCCTGTTACAAATAGTAGCGCTCGGTAATATTTCCTCTTTTTTTGTTATTCGGCATGTAAACAGGTCAGCAAACCTTGCAGCGCATCTTCATGCGAACCGTGCTTGCTGCACTTTGAATGTGGCCGAGAGCTGGCTTGATGAAACACCTCGCTTCCTACTTCTTTTTTTGCGGGGTACCTCGCTTCCTAGTGACCAGTGTCTTGGCTAATCGTCCTAAGAATGCTTATATATGAATAAAGCTCTCTCATTTACCCGCAAAAAGGATTGAGACATATTAACCGGAAAGGAGGGAGTATGGACTAGCACTACTTTTTGGTTTGTCCCGTCAACTCGCAGAACGAGGAGAAGCTTGCAGGACAAGGTGAAGCTCGCTTACGCCTTTTGACTAATGCAACCTACCCTCGGTGGACATGCATCAGTCCATTCGGTGTCAGATTGTCAGAGGCATACACTGTAGTACCCAACATGCGGAGTACCATCATTGTTAGACTTCACGAAGAGGCGAAGAGCCAAGCGCAGTAGTACGAGTAGTACTACTACTAGAACCGCATGGTGGAGCATTTGTACTCTTATTTCTTTTTATCTCTGATAAAGTACATGTTTATTCCGGAGAAGGGCGGAAAACGGCAGCCCAACATGGCAACATGTAACGAATGATATTGATCAACCAACCATGCTCGAATATATCTTGGCCTCCATGCGAACCCGTCTGTGTGTTCTCGCTCCTTGTCTTTCTCAAGGAACGGCGGGTTGGCTCTTTGCTGTTAATTGAGATCGGTTTGCTCACACTCATGTCCCACATGTCAGTGATATGCCAAGAGGAGGTGCGTTGACCGACTGGCCATACGCGTACTTGGTTTTGAACCTTCATACTACTCCTCCCTCCATCACAGTTTACAGGGCGCGCTTCATTATGATGCATTTCTCTCAATGCATTTCCACCACCAGAGAGACTTTAGACGCATTTGGTTTAATGCTCAATTAATTAGGGCGTGGTAACCGCAATCAAGTCCACAATTTTCTCTCCATGTAACTACGAAATGGAGTAAGTGCATGCATGTGTGTACCCGGGGTGGAAGCACTACATGCATGTGTGTACGCATTATTCCCTCTACTAGTAATAGACGCCATGCTATAACTACCAATGCTATTTTTCAGGCCGATCGCTAGTCGCCTTGGTCCCACAGATCTTTTTTCTTTTTTCTGAAGCGCGCTATATAAACAGTGACGGATGGAGTAGTCTGAGCGGATTCAAAGAAGAGTGTATTGATGGTTGCTTCTTCAGAGCAACTTACAGTGGGAAAGGTGGGGCTTACGATTTGACTGCTCATTACTCACTATTAATGCGGCGCAACGACCGGGCTGAGTCTCCCATGCGGTTGTGCACTACCCCCTCGGTTCTTAAATATACTTCGGAGTATATTTGTCTTTCTAGAGATTTCAACGAGTGACTACTCAAATATTTGTCTTTTTAGAGATTTCAAATGGACTGGCACATACGGATGTATATACATATTTTAGAGTGTAGATTCTCTCATTTTGCTCCATATGTAGTCACTTGTTGAAATCTCTAGAAAGACAAATAGAATATTTAGGAATAGAGGGAGTACACATACGAAGCAAAATGAGTGAATCTACACTAAAATATGCCCGTTTGAAATTTGTAAAAAGACAAATATTTAGGAACGAAGGAGTATAATTTTGTGCATGGCACATGGACCCGGATGATGAAGAGGCTTCTGGCAATGCTATCAAGCTTCCATCATTTGTTTACATAATTGACATACTATACCAATAATTTTCCAGCGAGACATGAAATTGTACAATGGTGTGAGTTTTCAGCTTCTGTTTCGCGTGTCTTGCCATCGATGCTCTTTCGGAAACAATAAAAAACTAACTTCCTTGCTAATGCATGTCAATTATTAGCAGATCAGAGCTAATAATTACATCACAACTGAAGACAGAGTTGTGAGAAGGTGTTATATTAAAATTGATCCATGCTTTCATTGGCAGCAACGTCCCCCCAGCTCTGTCTAAATCAACAAGGCATGTTGGGAAAAAAGTAGCTGTCTGGAGCATGCAACATTCCGATCATTTTGTGCAGTTCCACTAAAATAGAGCTGAGCGTCCCTGTTCCAAAGATATTAAGTGTGATTACGATAATAGAGGACTGCTGATGAAATAATAAACACATAAATACAAGCCGGTCACCTTTGCATTCTCTTTTAAGACTAACTAGTTGGAGAAGATTAGGCTCAGAGTTGGATGAGGAGGACAGAGCAAAACCAATCTCCTTTTGTGCAGTCACACTGAAATGTAGAGACGTTGCACATGTGACATTTTAGTACAACTGCACAAAACACTCTTAAGAAAAAAGTGATTTGTGCAGTTCACCAAAAGGTCGCAATAGCAACGAGGTGAAATGGATAGCCCTGTTTGCAAAAAAAGAGGTAGAAAGGAAACAATTACTGGCCAATAATAGTTGATGACACATGCGACGACAAAAAAGAAGCATATTCCTTGCCCTAAGGGAAGATAACAACACGGTTGTGTTTGTCTAAAACGGTGTGAGGACGAGAATGCAATATGGAAAGTACGCTGGACGAGCTACGTTTTGGGCAAAGAACTATGGAAGATCCACATGCAGCGACGTGGGAAGACGGGCAGTGAAGCAAGGCCAGAGGGGATACCTGGAGGTCATCGGGATGTAACTAGGTGAGCGGCGGCGGGCAGAATCTGCGAGCAGGTGGCGTAGGCCCTGCCGCGCCGGAGCTTGGTCAGAGAGAACGGCGTGTACCGCAGATCGGGACGTGCTGCCTCGGCGCTGTCGAACGGAGAAACGATGCACTTCCTCCCTTTCCCCCGGCGGACGGGATGCGGCCGGATCAGTGACAAACGGTGAGAGAGAGAGAGAGAGAGGCCACCGCACTCCCTTTCCCCCGGCGGACGGGATGCGACCGGATCAGTGACCAACGATGAAAGAGAGAGAGAGAGAGAGGCCACCGCAGCCTTGTGTGAGATACTCTGAACAGCGACAAACCAGGCACGCAAGGCTCCATTGTATATAGTGAGCGGACTACCTTTTTCTCCATGAAAATCGTTTTATATTCTGTGTACGTGCCATTGAGCGCTATAAGTTTATTTAAAAATAACGCGGCAACGCGTCAAGTCAAACATTGTTTCGTGCAGGCGTGGTGCACGACCTCTCTAGGTAAACAACCGCTACAGGCGTTCAAATTAGCACGTGGGCTGCCATTTCGTAAAGAAATGAGCTCCACCGTGTACCCGCGCGGGTGTGGCTGGGCACGAAGCGTGAGTACGTGCACGGTGCACCTATTCTTTTCTTGTATACGTACACCACCTACATGGGGTTGTGTGAGAGAGATACAAACCTAGAGAGATATAGTGTGTGGGTTCTTGAGAGTTTTTTTTGGGGGGGGGGGGGGGTTCAATCAAAAAATGTAACACATGCAATGTGTGTGAAATAGAGTCCTGGATATAACATGTATATAGAGGGGGCGATCCACGAGAAGAGAGTGGAGGTATCACCGGCTTGAGGTGTCCATAGAATCGAAAAGAGGGATGATGATGTGTGTGTGTGTGTGTGCGCGCGATCGATAAAGAGTGCCATCAAATTTGTGTGTGCCCACGTCAAAGATATACAGTGGTTGGCCTACTGGAACGTGAGAGGGGACATGTGCAGTTTGTCTCTGTGGCATGGATACCAACCTGCAGCGCTCGACTATCGGTGTGTGGTGGGGGAAGAGGGAAGCCCAATTAACTATAGAGGTACAATGGCTGGTATATGTGTGGAGGAGGAGAGAGGCCTACCTCATGTATTAAGGAGATCAATCTTCCTCATGTATTAAGGGAGATCGATCAGCATCCATGCATATGTGCATGAGAGGAATAAGGTTGGGAGAGAGACAGAGCTAGAGTGTTGGAGGGGGTGGTAGTGGAGTTCCTTCTAACAAATGGTGGGATAGGCTTGCTAGACAAACGGAGGGCACGCCGGCAATATCAGTAAGAGAGGATATGGCTTCTTGTTGTCTGTGCACGTGCGTGTGAGAGACGGGTCAGGAGGCATGCACGAATGATGAGGGGGGACGATGTGGCTGTGGTAAGCAGACATAACTACATAGGAAGATCAATCGCCCTTTGTTAGAGAAAAGAGAGACATAACTTGTGAGGTATGTCGATCGATGGGGGGGGGGTAGTTAAAGTCGATCCAGGTATATGTTGGGAGATCGATCGGTATACATGCATGTGTGTGTTAGAAGCAAACGAGGCACGAGGAGAAGGATAGAGATAGAGGGATGCATGTAGGAGGTGGTACGAGAGGCATACTATATCGAGCGGGGAGGAGTGTGCGAGTACGAGAACGATGAAAAGAGTGGTGGGAGTGAGGCATGGACGGTGACAAGAGAAGAGGGGAAGCTTGTGTTTGTGGTAGGCACACCTGGCTAGACAAGCATATCGATCGATGTGTGCCGTAAAGAAGGAGCCGGGGGGCCTACACACACCGTGGGTGAACGACCTAAAGTGAAAAGACGAATTTGCACGATGGAGCTAGAGAATGCTGAGGGAGGGTGAGAGGGATGCGGGCGTGTGCATGCACAAGAGAAAGTTAGCGCTAGCTACAAAGATAAGAGGGTTGTGTGGGTGTAAAACACGAATAGAGATCATATATACTTCATTATAAAAAGAGAATTCGGATATTTGAAGAATTTATCATAGTGTTTTAAACCGACATATGTGTGAATATATATAACGGTGATACACATGGTGTGTTTATGAACATGTTATACTACATTTAATATATTTTATCTCTACTCTTATAAAAACGGAGTTGTTAATGATGGTGTGCCTGCCATCCTGCATTATAGGCCGTCCGATTTATATCTGGCGGATAGCAAGGAAATTATGATGGTTGAAGTTGGCAACAATCATGATTGTAGATTCTTATTGAAATAGAGAAACGAATTCAAATTTAGTTCTAATTGCAGCGGTAGTATAGACATTTGGAATGCACTAAAATGTTGGTATGAGTAGGTTACATGCATTATACAGCAAAGCGAAAAAACTTAATCGGACATAACATGGATTCATACTCCCTCCTTCCATCTATATAGGGCGTAATGAGATTTTTAAGACCGCCTTTGACTATTGACAAGATTAATAGTACATGACATGCACAATGTGAAAATTATATCATTGAAAGAACCTTTCACAGACAAAGTTAACGGTGTGCTTTGTGTAAGTTGCATGTCATATATCCTTGCTCTAATATTTGGTCAAAGTTAGCATCAAAAAACGCATTAGGCCCTATATAGATGGAAGGAGGGAGTAGCTTTGAATAGCATTTGTATTGTAAAACGGGGCAAGACTCTCTCTTTGTGTGGTGTTAATAGTTTTATTTTTTTCGTTTTCTTTTTGGTTGAGGGAAGTGCGAATTGATTTGGTACGTACAAGTACAATATTACTATGCAGTCAAAAAAAGTACAATATTACTACACGTTAGGATTGTCCCTAAAATTCAACCCGCGTCTTGTTATATCCAGAAAATTCAGATATCGTGCTCCCGAAACTGGCGCCTTCACAACCCGCGCCTTGCTATCCCGAAATTACAATGCACGCAAAAACTCCCTCCAGCTGCCAAATCCCGACACGTGAAATCCCCCTTCTAACCCTGAGCCGAAAGGGCCACTAGTTCAAATCAGTGGGGGGGGGTACTTTTGTAACACACCCTACATTTCGGATAAGCGCGTCCCTAAGTCATGTTTCACCCCCTCCCATCGCCCCCTTTTCGCCATTCGAAATCCCAGGCCGCCATAACCTCTCCGCTCCAGCCGCGAAACCCCACCCTCCTCTGTCCGCCACGTCACCGCTGCCCAGCCGGAGCCTCTTCCCCGACGACATCGTCCACCGCAACAGCTCGACGTTCCTCATCCACCTCCCCAGATGAGGATCGGTCGTCCATCTCGCCGTCCCGCCAGTTCAGCCGCCCCGTCCTCCACCTCCAAGGAGCTGCTCCAACGATCGCCTCGTCTATCGCGACTGCTCCATCCCCACAGCGCCACCTTAACCTGCTCCACCGGAACCGCAGCATGCTCACCGACTCCTCGGACCAAGCCGAGGCCTACTCGGCGCCACTAAAGAGGTTGTACACTCATCGCATCGCACCTTCTCCTTAACTCGACCTCCCGGCGCCGATGGTGCTCCATCCTGCACCCCCATGGAGTGGCTACCTTGAAGCCGGCGCCGTGGGCGACATCTCCATGGCGGCTCTCCCCTAGTGCCAGGCCCCTTCGATGGCGGCGTCCATACCAGCCGGATCTGCTGCTGCTGCTCCGGCTCTCGCTCGCTCGCGCTGCTGCTGCTGCTCCGGCTCTCGCTCGCTCGCACTGCTGCTGCTGCTCCGGCTCTAGCTCGCTCGTGCTACTGCTGCTGCTTCGGCTCTCGCTCGATCGCTCGCTCGCCTAGCTGCTGCTGCTCTCCCCCTCGTTCGTGCTACTGCTCTGCTCCGATTAAGCCACACTTCAGTTGACTGAATCGACTTTTGGGTCAGTCGATTTTCAGGGGTTGGGGGGCTAGCCGGAGTTAAGGAAGAACCACCCGCAGCGGGGACGGGGGCTCGCCGGAGAGGTACCCCACTATCTATCTTAGGGTTCAGGGTGGGGCGGGGGGCCTAGAGGGCTGGCCGGGGCGGCGGTGGCGAGTTGTTTCGGGGCGGCGAGGTGGCGCTGGGGCCGGCGGTTCGGCCTGTGGTGGCAGGCGGCTCAAGGGTGTGCAGGTTGAAGATGAACTGCAGGCCCTCCCTAAACTACATGTCAAGTGTCTCTCTGCTACCATTGCGTTCAGTTTCGACAGTAGCATTCAGATTCCACAGTTAATTTCAGTTTCGACAATTAAGTTCAGAGTCAACAGTTTTTACCTCATCTGTTGTAGTCAGGTGGTTTTTGGTGATGTTAATTTTACATCCATTTTTCATCATCTATTGGAAATGCTATTAGAATCCCACTTGAGATTGACGATGTATGTCTTGTGCTGCTTCAGCCTTGATGTCTTACGGCTCACCGGAGCTGCTCCAATGACAGAACGATCCATCACAACAGAGCAGTGCCCTGGACGCCGTCTACAGATTCCTCAGATCTTCCTCGACACCTCTGACAGCCACCTCTGCCTCAACTGCTTCGGCGACCAACCCAATGATGCTGAGGTCAACACGGCTACGGCAAAGAGGTTGTACACTTGTTGCGTCACTTATTACTATACATTCACGTCGATCCATTAGGGCTATTTTGGTTCAACGGAAAAACGTCGATCCACTGGTTGTTACCATCACTCTAAATTTCTGCATGCTCTCCTTACATAATCTCACCATATTTTTTTCGTACGCATGTCAGATATTGTACACAGTCATGCTGAACATGTAGAGAAAAAGAGAAGAGTTTTGTGCGGCAATACAATGTCATGCAGACATCGCTCCATGGTGGGTTCAATGGCAAACCCACCGCACCCCTCTCCAGATTGTTATCCAGAGGAAGATATCTATTCTGAGGCGTATTCAGACGCCGCTGACCACTCCTATTTACCCCCAAGGTGTTTGCTCTACCTTGGCATGATGATGTTAGTCATATCATGCATATGTTGCCTTGCAGTGCCTACTTTTGACATCATATTGTTGGGGAACGTAGTAATTTCAAAATATTTCCTACGCACACGCAAGATCATGGTGATGGCATAGCAACAAGAGGGGAGAGTGTCGTCCATGTACCCTCATAGACCGTAAGCGGAAGCGTTATGACAATGCGGTTGATGTAGTCGTACGTCTTCACAATCCAACCGATCCAAGCACCGAACGTACGGCACCTCCGTGTTCAGCACACGTTCAGTTCGATGACGTTCCCCGGGCTTCGATCCAGCAAAGCGTCGGGGATGAGTTCCGTCAGCACGACGGCGTGGTGACGATGATGATGTTCTACCGGCGCAGGGCTTCGCCTAAACTCCGCGACGATATGACCGAGGTGGAATATGGTGGAGGGGGGCACCGGACACGACTAAGGAACGATCCGTAGATCAACTTGTGTGTCTTAGGGGTGCCCCCCTCCCCCGTATATAAAGGGGGAGAGGAGGAGGAGGCCGGCCAAGGGGAGAGGCGCGCCCTAGGGGGGGCAATCCTACTCCAAGTAGGTTTGGCCCCCCTTTCCTATTAGGAGTAGGAGAGGGAAGGAAGAGAGGGGAGGGAAGAAGGAAACGGGGGGCCGGCCCCCCTCCCAATTCAGATTGGGCTTGGGGGGACGCCCCCTCCTTTGCTCCTTCTCCCTCCTTTCCACTAATAAGGCCCATATACTTACCGGGGGGTTCCGGTAACCTCCCGGAGCTCCGGTATAGTCCGAATCTCATCCAAATATATCCGTCCAATATATCAATCTTTATGTCTCGACCATTTCGAGACTCCTCGTCATGTCCGTGATCACATCCGGGACTCCGAACAAACTTCGGTACATCAAAACTTATAAACTCATAATAAAACTGTCATCGTAACGCTAAGCATGCGGACCCTACGGGTTCGAGAACTATGTAGACATGACCTAGAACTGTTTCCCATCAATAACCAATAGTGGAACCTGGATGTCCATATTGGTTCCTACATATTCTACGAAGATCTTTATCGGTCAAACCGCATAACAACATACGTTGTTCCCTTTGTCATCGGTATGTTACTTGCCCGAGATTCGATCGTCGGTATCCAATACCTAGTTCAATCTCGTTACCGGCAAGTCTCTTTACTCGTTCCGTAATACATCATTTCGTAACTAACTCATTATTTATAATGCTTGCAAGGCTTAAGTGATGTGTATTACCGAGAGGGCCCAGAGATACCTCTCCGATAATCGGAGTGACGAAACCTAATCTCGATTTATGCCAACTCAACATGTACCTTTGGAGACACCTGTAGAGCACCTTTATAATCACCCAGTTATGTTGTGATGTTTGGTAGCACACAAAGTGTTCCTCCGGTAAACGGGAGTTGCATAATCTCATAGTTGTAGGAACTTTGTATAAGTCATGAAGAAAGCAATAGCAACATACTAAACGATCAAGTGCTAGGCTAACAGAATGGGTCAAGTCAATCACATCATTCTCCTAATGATGTGATCTCGTTAATCAAATGACAACACATGTCTATGGTTAGGAAACATAACCATCTTTGATTAATGAGCTAGTCAAGTAGAGGCATACTAGTGACATTATGTTTGTCTATGTATTCACACATGTATCATGTTTCCGGATAATACAATTCTAGCATGAATGATAAACATTTATCATGATATGAGAAAATAAATAATAACTTTATTAGTGCCTCTAGGGCATATTTCCTTCAGTCTCCCACTTGCACTAGAATCAATAATCTAGATTGCATAGTAATGATTCTAACACCCATGGAGTCTTGGTGTTGATCATGTTTTGCTCGTGAGAGAGGCTTAGTCAACGGGTCTGCAACATTCAGATCCGTATGTATCTTGCAAATTTCTATGTCTCCCACTTGGACTTGGTCCCGGATGGAATTGAAGCGTCTCTTGATGTGCTTGGTCCTCTTGTGAAATCTGGATTCCTTTGCCAAGGCAATTGCACCAGTATTGTCACAAAAGATCTTCATTGGTCCCGATGCACTAGGTACAACACCTAGATCAGAAATGAACTCCTTCATCCAGACTCCTTCATTTGCTGCTTCCGAAGCAGCTATGTACTCCGCTTCACATGTAGATCCCGTCACGACGCTTTGTTTAGAACTGCACCAACTTACAGCTCCACCATTTAATAAAAATACGTATCCAGTTTGCGATTTAGAATCGTCCGGATCAGTGTCAAAGCTTGCATCGACGTAACCATTTACGACTAGCTCTTTGTCACCTCCATATATGAGAAACATATCCTTAGTCCTTTTCAGGTATTTCAGGATGTTCTTGACCGCTATCCAGTGATCCACTCCTGGATTACTTTGGTACCTTCCTGCCAAACTAATGGCAAGACACACATCAGGTCTGGTACACAGCATTGCATACATGATAGAGCCTATGGCTGAAGCATAGGGAACTCCTTTCATTTTCCCTCTATCTTCTGCAGTGGTCGGGCATTGAGTTTGACTCAACTTTATACCTTGTAATACAGGCAAGAACCCTTTCTTCGCTTGATCCATATTGAACCTTTTCAACACTTTATCAAGGTACATGCATTGTGAAAGTCCAATCAAGCGTCTTGATCTATCTCTATAGATCTTAATGCCTAATATGTAAGCAGCTTCACTGAGGTCTTTCATTGAAAAACTTTTATTCAAGTATCCTTTTATGCTATCCAGAAATTCTATATCATTTCCAATCAACAATATGTCGTCCACATATAATATTAGAAATGCTACAGAGCTCCCACTCACTTTCTTGTAAATACAGGCTTCTCCAAAAGTCTGTATAAAACCATATGCTTTGATCACACTATCAAAGCATTTATTCCAACTCCGAGAGGCTTGCACCAAACCATAGATTGATCGCTGGAGCTTGCACACTTTGTTAGCTCCCTTAGGATCGACAAAACCTTCTGGTTGCATCATATACAACTCTTCTTCCAGAAATCCATTCAGGAATGCAGTTTTGACATCCATCTGCCAAATTTCATAATCATAAAATGCGGCAATCGCTAACATGATTCAGACAGACTTAAGCATCGCTACGTGCGAGAATGTCTCATCGTAGTCAACCCCTTGAACTTGTCGAAAACCTTTCGCAACAAGTCGAGCTTTATAGATAGTTATATTACCGTCAGCGTCAGTCTTCTTCTTAAACATCCATTTATTCTCAATGGCTTGCCGATCATCGGGCAAGTCACCAAAGTCCATACTTTGTTCTCATACATGGATCCCATCTCAGATTTCATGGCTTCTAGCCATTTTGCGGAATCTGGGCTCATCATCGCTTCCTCATAGTTCGTAGGTTCATCATGGTCAAGTAACATGACTTCCAGAATAGGATTACCGTACCACTCTGGTGCGGATCTTACTCTGGTAGACCAACGAGGTTCAGTAGAAACTTGATCTGAAGTTTCATGATCAATATCATTAACTTCCTCACTATTTGGTGTAGGTGTCAGAGGAACCGATTTCTGTGATGAACTACTTTCCAATAAGGGAGCTAGTATAGTTACCTCAGCAAGTTCTACTTTCCTCCCACTCACTTCTTTCGAGAGAAACTCCTTCTCTAGAAATGATCCATTCTTAGCAACGAATGTTTTGCCTTCGGATCTGTGATAGAAGGTGTACCCAATAGTCTCTTTTGGGTATCCTATGAAGACACATTTCTCCGATTTAGGTTCGAGCTTATCTGGTTGAAGTTTCTTCACATAAGCATCGCAGCCCCAAACTTTAAGAGACGACAACTTTGGTTTCTTGCCAAACCACAGTTCATAAGGCGTCGTCTCAACGGATTTTGATGGTGCCCTATTCAACGTGAATGCGGCCGTCTCTAAAGCATAACCCCAGAACGATAGCGGTAAATCAATAAGAGACATCATAGATTGCACCATATCTAGTAAAGTACGATTACGACGTTCGGACACACCATTTCATTGTGGTGTTCCAGGTGGCGTGAGTTGCGAAACTATTCCACATTGTTTCAAATGTAAACCAAACTCGTAACTCAAATATTTTCCTCCACGATCAGATCGTAGAAACTTTATTTTCTTGTTACGATGATTTTCCACTTCACTCTGAAATTCTTTGAACTTTTCAAATGTTTCACACTTGTGTTTCATTAAGTAGATATACCCATATCTGCTCAAATCATCTGTGAAGGTGAGAAAATAATGATATCCGCCACGAGCTTCAATATTCATCGGACCACATACATCTGTATGTATGATTTCCAACAAATCTGTTGCTCTCTCCATAGTACCGGAGAACGGTGTTTTAGTCATCTTGCCCATGAGGCACGGTTCGCAAGTACCAAGTGATTCATAATCAAGTGATTCCAAAAGTCCATCAGTATGGAGTTTCTTCATGCGCTTTACACCGATATGACCTAAACGGCAGTGCCACAAATAAGTTGCACTATCATTATCAACTCTGTATCTTTTGGCTTCGACATTATGAATATGTGTATCACTACTATCGAGATTTAATAAAAATAGACCACTCTTCAAGGGTGCATGACCATAAAAGATATTACTCATATAAATAGAACAACCATTATTCTCTGATTTAAATGAATAACGGTCTCGCATCAAACAAGATCCAGATATAATGTTCATGCTCGACGCTGGCACCAAATAACAATTATTTATGTCTAAAACTAATCCCGAAGGTAGATGTAGAGGTAGCGTGCCGACCGCGATCACATCGACTTTGGAACCGTTTCCCACGTATCGTCACCTTGTCCTTGGCCAGTGCTCACTTATTCCGTAGTCCCTATTTCGAGTTGCAAATATTAGCAACAGAACCAGTATCAAATACCCAGGTGCTACTACGAGCTCTAGTAAGGTACACATCAATAACATGTATATCACATATACCTTTGTTCACCTTGCCATCCTTCTTATCTGCCAAATACTTGGGGCAGCTCCGCTTCCAGTGACCAGTTTGCTTGCAGTAGAAGCACTCAGTTTCAGGCTTAGGTCCAGACTTGGGTTTCTTTTCTTGAGCAGCAACTTGCTTGTTGTTCTTCTTGAAGTTCCCCTTCTTCTTCCCTTTGCCCTTTTTCTTGAAACTAGTGGTCTTGTTGACCATCAACACTTGATGCTCCTTCTTGATTTCTACCTCCGCAGCCTTTAGCATTGCGAAGAGCTCGGGAATTGTCTTGTTCATCCCTTGCATATTATAGTTCATCACGAAGCTCTTGTAGCTTGGTGGCAGTGATTGGAGAATTCTTTCAATGATGCTATCATCTGGAAGATTAACTCCCAGTTGAATCAAGTGATTACTATACCCAGACATTTTGAGTATATGCTCACTGACAGAACTATTCTCCTCCATCTTGCAGCTGTAGAACTTATTGGAGACTTCATATCTCTCAATCCAGGCATTTGCTTGAAATATTAACTTCAACTCCTGGAACATCTCATATGCTCCATGACGTTCAAGACGTCGTTGAAGACCCGGTTCTAAGCCTTAAAGCATGGCACACTGAACTATAGAGTAGTCATCAGCTTTGCTCTGCCAGACGTTCACAATATCTGGCGTTGCTCCTGCAGCAGGCCTGGCGCCCAGCGGTGCTTCCAGGACGTAATTCTTCTGTGCAGCAATGAGGATAATCCTCAAGTTACGGACCCTGTCCTTGTAATTGCTACCATCATCTTTCAACTTTGCTTTCTCAAGGAACGCATTAAAATTCAACGGAACAACAGCACGAGCCATCTATCTACAACAAACATAGACAAGCAAAATACTATCAGGTACTAAGTTCATGATAAATTTTAGTTCAATTAATCATATTACTTAAGAACTCCCACTTAGACAGACATCTCTCTAGTCATCTAAGTGATCACGTGATCCAAATCAACTAAATCATAACCGATCATCACGTGAGATGGAGTAGTTTTCAATGGTGAACATCACTATGTTGATCATATCTACTATATGATTCACGCTCGACCTTTTGGTCTCCATGTTCCGAGGCCATATCTGCATATGCTAGGCTCGTCAAGTTTAACCTGAGTATTCTGCGTGTGCAAAACTGGCTTGCACCCGTTGTAGATGGACGTAGAGCTTATCACACCCGATCATCACGTGGTGTCTGGGCACGACGAACTTTGGCAACGGTGCATACTCAGGGAGAACACTTCTTGATAATTTTTAGTGAGAGATCATCTTAAAATGCTACCGTCAATCAAAGCAAAATAAGATGCATAAAGGATAAACATCACATGCAATCAATATAAGTGATATGATATGGCCATCATCATCTTGTGCTTGTGATCTCCATCTCCGAAGCACCGTCGTGATCACCATCGTCACCGGCGCGACACCTTGATCTCCATCGTAGCATCATTGTCGTTTACGCCATCTATTGCTTCTACGACTATCGCTACCGCTTAGTGATAAAGTAAAGCAATTACAGGGCGTTTGCATTTCATACAATAAAGCGACAACCATATGGCTCCTGCCAGTTGCCGATAACTTCGGTTACAAAACATGATCATCTCATACAATTAAATATAGCATCACGTCTTGACCATATCACATCACAACATGCCCTGCAAAAACAAGTTAGACGTCCTCTACTTTGTTGTTGCAAGTTTTACGTGGCTGCTACGGGCTTAGCAAGAACCGTTCTTACCTACGCATCAAAACCACAACGATAGTTCGTCAAGTTAGTGTTGTTTTAACCTTCGCAAGGACCGGCCGTAGCCACACTCGGTTCAACTAAAGTTGGAGAAACAGACACCCGCTAGTCACCTGTGTGCAAAGCACGGCGGTAAAACCAGTCTCGCGTAAGCGTACGCGTAATGTCGGTCCGGGCCGCTTCATCCAACAATACTGCTGAACCAAAGTATGACATGCTGGTAAGCAGTATGACTTGTATCTCCCACAACTCACTTGTGTTCTACTCGTGCATATAACATCAACGCATAAAACCTGGCTCTGATACCACTGTTGGGGAATGTAGTAATTTCAAAAAAATTCCTACGCACACGCAAGATCATGGTGATGGCATAGCAACGAGAGGGGAGAGTGTCGTCCACGTACCCTCGTAGACCGTAAGTGGAAGCGTTATGACAACGCGCTTGATGTAGTCGTACGTCTTCACGATCCGACCGATCCAAGCACCGAACGTACGGCACCTCCGTGTTCAGCACACATTCAGTTCGATGACGTTCCCCGGGCTCCGATCTAGCAAAGCGTCGGGGATGAGTTCCGTCAGCACGACGGCGTGGTGACGATGATGATGTTCTACCGGCACAGGGCTTCGCCTAAACTCCGCGACGATATGACCGAGGTGGAATATGGTGGAGGGGGGCACCGCACACGGCTAAGGAACGATCCGTAGATCAACTTGTGTGTCTTAGGGGTGCCCCCCTCCCCCGTATATAAAGGGGGAGAGGAGGAGGGGGCCGGCCAAGGGGAGAGGCGCGCCCTAGGGGGGGCAATCCTACTCCAAGTAGGTTTGGCCTTCCTTTCCTATTAGGAGTAGGAGAGGGAAGGAAGAGAGTGGAGGGAAGAAGGAAAGGGGGGCCGGGCCCCCTCCCAATTCGGATTGGGCTTGGGGGGCGCGCCCCCTCCTTTGCTCCTTCTCCCTTCTTTCCACTAAGGCCCAATAAGGCCCATATACTTACCGGGGGGTTCCGGTAACCTCCTGGAGCTCCGGTATAGTCCCAATCTCATCCGGAACCTTTCCGGTATCCAAATATATCCGTCCAATATATCAATCTTTATGTCTCGACCATTTCGAGACTCCTCGTCATGTCCGTGATCACATCCAGGACTCCGAACAAAACTTCAGTACATAAAAACTTATAAACTCATAATAAAACTGTCATCGTAACATTAAGCGTGCGGACCCTACGGGTTCGAGAACTATGTAGACATGACCTAGAACTGTTTCTGATCAATAACCAATAGTGGAACCTGGATGTCCATATTGGTTCCTACATATTCTACGAAGATCTTTATCGGTCAAACCGCATAACAACATACGTTGTTCCCTTTGTCATCGGTATGTTACTTGCCCGAGATTCGATCGTCGGTATCCAATACCTAGTTCAATCTCGTTACCGGCAAGTCTCTTTACTCGTTCCGTAATACATCATTTCGTAACTAACTCATTAGTTATAATGCTTGCAAGGCTTAAGTGATGTGTATTACCGAGAGGGCCCAGAGATACCTCTCCGACAATCGGAGTGACAAAACCTAATCTCGATTTATGCCATCTCAACATGTACCTTTGGAGACACCTGTAGAGCACCTTTATAATCACCCAGTTATGTTGTGATGTTTGGTAGCACACAAAGTGTTCCTCCGGTAAACGGGAGTTGCATAATCTCATAGTTGTAGGAACTTTGTATAAGTCATGAAGAAAGCAATAGCAACATACTAAACGATCAAGTGCTAGGCTAACAGAATGGGTCAAGTCAATCACATCATTCTCCTAATGATGTGATCTCGTTAATCAAATGACAACACATGTCTATGGTTAGGAAACATAACCATCTTCGATTAATGAGCTAGTCAAGTAGAGGCATACTAGTGACATTATGTTTGTCTATGTATTCACACATGTATCATGTTTCCGGATAATACAATTCTAGCATGAATGATAAACATTTATCATGATATGAGGAAATAAATAATAACTTTATTATTGCCTCTAGGGCATATTTCCTTCACATATATGTCATCTGCTTAGTTTAGACATGTTCTGTAATGCCACCAGTTTAGTTTCTATATCATATATGGGAATTATGCAGTCTCATGTCTTTTAGCCAGCCATAATATATGTGAAATGTGCAATGCCATCCTGTTTAACCAGGCATCATATATTTGAATGATATCTTGCACATCCTTTTCTTCATTACATTTCCATTTGTCGACAATGTTTGTACACTAAACTACTCTTCCTGTGAATCAGCCATTTGGGTGGGAGATGGAAAAATCTGGAGTGAAAACAAGGCCTTCAGAGCAGACAATGCTACCTATCGAAGCAGATCTCTTGTTGGGTCCCGATTGCTCCTCAAAGATGGATTCAGAGACAGATGACCAGTCCTATTCCCCCACTGAGGTGCATGCTCTAACTTGGCATGGTTATACTGCTCATATCATGCATACGGTGTCTTGCATTGCTTAGTTTAGACATCATATACACAATATTCAACACCATGTTCTTAGTTCAGACATCATATCGAATGCCCTCTGTTTAGCATATAAATCACATATGTGAATTAAATGATGTGATCCTGATTACTTAGATAACATGTAGGTGAATTATGTCATGCGATCCTGTTTACTTATTCATCATATCTTTGAGTTATGTTATGCTACGCTATCCAGTTTAGATAGACATCATATATGTGAAATTATGTCATGCGATCCGTTTTAGTTAAACAATATACATGTCAACTATTTCATGCCCTCTTTTTTCTGCACTACCTATTGCATCTGTCTCTCATACAATGTTTGTACATTCAACTATGTTTCCTGTTTATCAGCCATTTGAATTGGAGCGGGTGATGCCAGTATCTAGCGGAATAAAAACACGGTCTTCAAATAAAACAGTGCTACCTCTTGGTGGAGATAGCACCCCGGTTGTACATGCACAAGAACCAGCCCTACCACACATAACCCAAACTCTCGCAGATTGTACCCCTACTGCGATGGACAGAGAACCAGCTTCACCCAATCTAACCCCAACCCCAGCCGATAGTAACCCAGTTCCTGTTGACACAGCACCATCTCCACCACAGAGCTCCCAAACAACCACAGTTAGTAAGGCAGCTCCAGTGCCCAAAGGGCCAGCACTATCACGGCGAACCCCAACTCCACCAGTTAGTACGCCTATTCCTGTGGAGGAAGCACAACCAGCCAGTCGTAGTTTAGCATCTATCGCATTTGATGTTGTTAAATCGTATGTGCGTATCTTCCCATCTTGGAAATATTATACTGAAGATGAAGGAAAATGCCAGTTGCAGGTGTTTTTCCAGGAGTTATGTGTAAGTAATGTTATTCATGGCAATTACTTTGCTTCATCCCATACATCCTACCTCCATGATGGTTATAATCCAGCAAATTTTCCCATTTTTCTCTATAGAGAAGGACTGATTTGGAAACTCAGGATGAGGTAACCTGTGCTAATACCTCTGCTATCTTCAAGAATGCTTGGTGGCAGTATCGGAATTACCTGAAGAAAACGTACTTCACCGGCAAAGAAACTCATCAAATTCCCTTACGTCTCCTGAGACACATTTATTGGATGATGACTGGGAACGCCTTGTTCTGTACTGGTCCCGAACCAAGAATGTGGTAAGGTCTATGAGCTCATTTTCTATTTTTAAGTATTTTATTCTTGCATCTTACTGTACTCTGTTCATGTAGAACAAGTGCCTAAACCTGAAGAACAACTTTTCTAATTTAAGATTCCATTGCTATCATAGTTCAAAAAGCGCTAGGCGTTAATTGTGTGTTATGCCACCGCCTTGCGCTTTACTGACCAAAGCGCATGCTTATGCGCAGTTATGCACAGATTATGCGTAGTTATGCGCAATGCGTTTTGCCAACGCCTAGAGCCTAGGCACGCTTAAGCGCTCGCTTAGGCGCGCCTCTTTTAACTATGATTGCTTTGCTCTTGTATCACTGTATTTACTGATACGGACTTATTTTTAAATTGAAGGATCCAATCGAAACTCCAATGGCACAGCAAGTATGTTCATGCATGTTTCTTTAACAGGTTTGCTCTTATCAATAGCTCTATTGATTTCAATTTCAATTGTGTATACAGTTGACTTTCATATCAGGCACATTACTAGCATCACAACAGAGCCAATAGTGTTGTTGTACATGTAGACCCGTGGTACCCATCTAAAATCTTGTTGTGTCGTGTAGTTTCCCACGCTTTGTATTCTTTCACTGTTGCTTTGTCTTGAACTGATATGATTTGAACCGTGTCTCTATTTTGATTTGGCAAGACAATGCAGTAACCATAGGACATAGATATATGTTTGTTTGATGCTTTTATTATGTACTAGTACTTGGCAATAGAAGACTTGGTAGTTAAATCCTGTCCACCTTACTAATGAACTGGTTCACCAAAATGAGTTTCATATACTAGTACATGCTAAACTTGTTATGTGTCTGCTTGTTTCTTCTTTTAGAATGCTGACAGAATATTGGGGAAGAGTGCCTTATTAAGCAATGGTAAAGGAAGTAATGCAGATAAGGTTCAGGATAGTGACACATCCTTGTTGGTCTCCAACAAAGCTGATAAAATAGCTAAGGAAGACTATCTTGAAGACAGCGAGACAACCCCAAAGTCCTGTCTTGGTTTAGTGTTCGAGTTACTGGCCACTACCGCATGCACAAGCTATTCAAACTCACTGTCTGAATCAGTTCGGTTTCTTGAGTCTCATCTACAAGCTAAAGATATCGATCAGCTGTGCTGCGACAAGAAGCGGAAGGACTGCGGAAGTCCCTGGAGCATTCAGATGCATACTTTCTGGTGCAACAGCAAGCGTTGGAGGATTTTAGCGCCAAACAGGACAAAGCTAATCAGCTTGCTAAGCTTATTGCCAGCATGGTGGATACCCAGGATAACATTTATTGAGCTCTTCTAAAGTTGTTTCAGTTATGCTCTTGTTTTGCTGCCGCGTTTATTTGCACTGGTGGCCAATTTTGACGGCCAAGTGTATGTAATATGTTGCTTTGTTCCCTATATTTGCACTGGTGGCGAACTTTGATGCCCAGTGGATGTAATATGTGTAATAGCGGTAATAGGCTAGCCTTAATTGCTTGCTTATTTATTTCCTTATTGTCTTGTTTAGTTGTTTGCTTGTAGTCACTGCAGTTCTTTTTCTGTGTTTTTCTAGTGGCCACAATAGCCTATTTTTGGTAACTAGGCCAAAATAATCATGGCAACACACGGACTGTTGTAACCATGGGCCTCCTGCAGGCCGTATGATCCATGGGACTTCGTTGGGCCGTAGGACCATTGGCCTTCTATACGGGCCGTAGGATCCATCGGCCTTCTATACGGGCCTTAGGGATCAATGGGCCTTCTACGGGCCGTAGGGTCCATGGGCCTTCTACGGGCCGTACTATCCATGGGCCTCATACGGGCCGTAGGATCCATGGGCCTTCTACGGGGCGTATCATCATTTCACCAATCATGGGCCGTACTATTCGTGGACCATAACGGGCCTTTAATAGGCCGTATTTGAGAACTCTATGAAAACAGCCCAACGGGTTTTTTTGACATGAAAACGGCCCAACGTATTAATGGTCCGCAAACGGGCCGACTGTAACGATGGGCTGAATTTGGCCCACAAGCAGAAAATGACAGTAATGGGCCGTATGTAACCGAATGCTGCAAATGAGCCCAAGAATCAATGGGCCCTGAGAAGGCCGAAAGATAACTTGCGCTGGAAACGGCACAATGGAATAACGGGTCGTTAATGGGTATAAAGTGATACACTGTTCATTACGGGCCAGTTTCACCACGGGCCGTTAATGGGCCAAGAGTTACAAAGGTCCTCATATGGGCCGAAAGAAGTCATGGGTCACACATGGGCCGGAAGTTAAAATGGGCTGAATCATATTGGACGGCCCAGATGACGCTACTGGTCCTAATTCGAATAGGGCGTAACGGGCCCTCGGTTAGCGGGCTGTAAATGGGCTATAAGCGAACAGGCCGTTAACAGGCTTTCCGTGGGCCGGCCCGCCACGTTTTTACGAAGTCAAATGAGCCGGCCTTTTCACCGGAATGGGCCTCTGTTGGGCCGTGCCACGTGTCGCCGTATCATAGGCGCCTTCGGTCCAATGAGCGGATGACATCTGTCCCAACGGTGAGCCGACACGTGTTTGCTCCAGCCAATGATGATTTACACGTGGAAAATCCCCATTGGTCGGGGCTGTTAACGGGTTATCGGATCCAAAACCCGACTCGATAGCTTAACGGCGTTCCGTTACGGTGGATGCCACGTGTCGGTCACCTTGACGAAAGCAGTTCTGTGACGCGCGATTTATCGTCATGGAAGTGGACACTTCCGTGATGATAATTTTGGTAATGTCATGGAACACTTCTACGACAGCACAGGTATGACTATCTTGATTCTGTCATAAATTTGTCATGGATGTACATGCATGACAAAAAACGCGACCTACTGTGACAAACACGTATCATCACGGAAGTGTATTTTTTTGTAGTGATGCGATCGAACTTCAACTTCTCCTTTTCACTTTCACATTGTCTCTTTGCATCAACGATGACCCAGTGAAGTGAAGGAAATATGCCCTAGAGGCAATAATATAGTTGTTATTTTATATTTCCTTATATCATGATTAATGTTTATTATTCATGCTAGAATTGTATTAACCGGAAACTTGATACATGTGTGGATACATAGATAAAACATCGTGTCCCTAGTAAGCCTTGTCACATCCCTAGCTTCTCGCAATGCACTAGGCTAGCCCCATGAGTGCCATCATGTTTAAATTTCTCTTAAACCTGAAATGGGGATAATACCAGGTTCAACTGAAAAACATTTCAATGAACCCAAAATGCCCTTCACAAAAGTTCATCATTTCTGAATTGGTCTAGAACCTCTCCCAGAAATGGTGCACATTTTTCTAGACCATTCTGGATTTTTGAATTCAATCATATGTTATTTGCATTTGGACATTTAAATGCTATAAAATATTTTAAATGTCCAAATAATCTGAAACTAAAATGTTTACTGTTGGATATATTCTAAACAGTAGGCATGAGCAAGTTTCATGATTTTTGGAAGTATCTAGGTATTTTTAGAAAATCCCTAAATGTTACAGAAAAATAAAAAAACAGAAAGAAAAGGAAAACTCACCTGGCCTTGCCTTTGCAACCCACCTGGCTGGCCCAGGAGCTGGCCCAGCCCACCGCCGCAGCCCCCTCTGTCACCTTCCTCCTCGCGCCAGTAGGCAGGGGCACGTGCCGGTGCGCGCAGCCACACGCCGGCCACCTCCTCCCTGCCTGGCTACCTCCTCCTCCCCCTGGTTGTCTCTCACAGTGCCACGCCACCCCCTGGAACCCTCTCACTCTTCCCCGTGGCCCTCCTCTCCTCTGCTCCCTCTCTCTCACCCGCGCCAAGCACCAATGTCACCGTTGTTCGTTGCCGCCGTAGCCACGGCCACTGCCTCGCCTCCCCAACACCTCCACGAGGTCCGCCTCCATCTTTTACGCCTCTACGACGAGCCACGAGCCGTAGGACGCCCTCGAATGTCGTCCAAGTCGTCGTCTTCAACCTCCAGCCGCCCAGATCTCTGGCGACCCTGCGCTGCCTCCGACGCACCCCCGGCCTCGTCTCCGCCTCGGTTGGATCTGCTACCTCTTGACCACTGCGTTGGTTTTCCCTTGAAGAGGAAAGGGTGATGCAGCAAAGTAGCATAAGTATTTCCCTCAGTTTCAAGAACCAAGGTATCAATCAGTAGGAGTATACACGCAAATCCCTCATACCTACACATACAAACAAGAACCTCACAACCAACGCGATAAAGGGGTTGTCAATCCCTTCACGGCCACTTGCGAAAGTGAGATCTGATAGAGATAATAATAAGATAAATATTTTTGGCATTTTTATGATATAGATTGGAAAGTAAAGATTGCAAAATAAAATAGATCGGAAACTTATATGATGGAAAATAGACCCAGGGGCCATAGGTTTCACTAGTGGCTTCTCTCAAGATAGCATAAATATTACGGTGGGCGAACAAATTACTGTCGAGATTGATAGAAAAGTGCATAGTTATGAGAATATCTAGGCATGTTCATGTATATAGGGATCACATCCGCGACAAGTAGATCAAAACGATTCTGCATCTACTACTATTACTCCACACATCAACCGCTATCCATCATGCATCTAGAGTATTAAGTTCATAAGAACAGAGTAACGCATTAGGCAAGATGACATGATGTAGAGGGATAAACTGAACCAATATGATATAAACCCCATCTTTTTATCCTTGATGGCAACAATACAATACGTGCCTTGCTGCCCCTGCTGTCACTGGGAAAGGACACCACAAGATTGAACCCAAAGCTAAGCACTTCTCCCATTGCAAGAAAGATCAATCTAGTAGGCTGTGACGCCCGGATAATTAAGCTACAGTAATTCTCTGCTAATGATGCCACGTCACTTCGATTACTATCGCTAACCTCGTGTTAGTTCAAAACCGATTCAAATTCAAATTCAATTAAAGGCAAATAATAAAAGTTTTCAAACAATGAAACCAAAATGTTCAAGGTGGGTCAGATAAATCATGTGTAAATACGATGGAGAAACCAAACCTTGATAAAAGTTTTAAGGGCTCTAAACTAATTAAAACAGTAGTTAAAACAATTAAAAAAATTCCTATTGGATTTATAAAATATTAAAAATATTTTATTATGGGTTAAGAATTGATGTGACAGCAGTTTGTTTATAAATACTACTTTAGGTACTAGTGGTGATTTTTGTTAAAACTAAAAATTAAAAGAAACTAGAAATGAAACAGAAAAGAAAATAAGAAAAAGAATCAAAACAGAAACAGAACTAACACACACACACACAAAAAGGAAAGAACCCCCGGGGCTCCGGCCCAGCAGCCTCGGGCCCAACTAGGCCAAGTCCCTGCCAGGCCGGCCCACCCCCATGGCCCCTTAACCCCCCACCCCGACCGGAACCCTAACCGGTCCACTCCCCAGGTTCCCCACTCCCCCCGATCTCTCCCCCTCGCTCCCTCGTCTCCTCCCCTCGATCCAATCTGGATCGGGGCACGACCGCGTCGCCGCCGCCGCGCTGACCCCTCCGTCGTCGGCGCCCTCCTCCTCAAAGCTTCTGCCGCGCGTGGATCCGGTCTGGGCAGTCGATGCCCCACGTCTCCCGTCGCCTCCCCGACCCTGTTGCTAGAACGGCCCCGTCTTCCTTGACGGCGTGCCTCCTCCTACGTCGACGTCGTCCCCGTCCTCCTCCACAACGGACCTCCCCGACCTCCGTCGAGCCCGCTGCCCTGTCCCTACAAACCCCGGTGAGGACCCCGGTCCTCCTCTCTCCCTCGCCCCGCGACCATTGCCGCGCCCACCGTTGCTCCGCTCTGGCCGCAACCACGCCTCGCGCGCTCTGGCCCCGCGCTCACCGCGGTCGGGCCGCACCCTGGCCATGCGCCGCGCCGTCCGGCTGTGCCGTTCGCCTCGCGGTCACCGCGCCACTGCCACCCGCGCCGTCCTCGCGGCCACCACGGCCTCGGCCGCTCCCGCTCGACCCGTGGCCGCGTCGACCTCCCCCGCGGCCACGTCGACCTCCCCCGCGCCCTCTTCCCCTGGCCACATCCACTCCGGCGTTGTCCTGCTACTCTCCCGCCGGCGTCCCCCTCCGGTGACCGCCCGACCTCGATGGCCTCGTCCCGCCCTACGGGAGAGTGCTCGCTCGGGTGCGCCCGCACCCGCTAACGCCCGAACCCGATAGGCCCCTATGGCCCTATGACATGTGGGGCCCGTCCCAGAACGTAATTAAGAATAAAAATAAAATTAATTAATTAATTAATTAATTAACTTAATTAATTTTGATTAATTAAATTAAACAACTAATTAAACTAATTACACATTAGTTACCTAATTAACCTGATCTGTTAATTAGTTAATTAAGTAGTCAATGACAGTGGGGCCCACCCTAATTGTTACTAATTAGGTTAATTTAAATGTTTAATTAAAATGTGTCACTGACCAGTGGGACCCACTGGTCAGGTTGACCAGTCAACTCTATTAATTACTGACGTTAGCATGACATCGTGCTGATGTCATTATTCCATTTTCGAATTAGTTTAAATAATTAATTAAATTCCAGAAATTAATAAAATCTTTAGAAAATCATAACTTTTAATCCGTAACTCGGATTAAATTGTTTTCAACATGAAAGTTGCTCAGAACGACGAGACGATTCCGGATACGCAACCCGTTCGTCCGCCACACCCCCCTAACCTATCGAACTCGCAACTTTCCCCCTCCGGCTCCTCTGCCTGAAAACGCGAAACGCCGGGGATACTTTCCCGGATGTTTCCCCTCTTCACCGGTATCACCTCATACTGCGTTAGGTCAACCCTAGCACCGCGTATCACCATGTTATGCTTTGTGTTGCTTTGATTGCTCTGTTATTTATTATGTTCCCCCTCCGTTACTTCTTTCCGGTAGACCCCGAGACTGCCGGCAACCTCCAGTTCGACTACGGAGTTGACGACCCCTCTCTCTTGCCAGAGCAACCAGGCAAGCCCCCCCCCCCCCCCTTGATCACCAGATATTGCCTATTCTCCTCTATACTGCTTGCATTAGAGTAGTGTAGCATGTTACTGCTTTCTGTTGGTCCTATTCTGATGCATAGCCTGACATTGTTGCTACATCTGTTGATACCTTACCTGCAATCCTAAATGCTTAGTATAGGATGCTAGTTTATCATCATTGGCCCTACATTCTTGTCAGTCTGCCTTGCTATACTATCGGGCCGTGATCACTTGGGAGGTCATCACGGGTATATACTATACATACATACATACTATACAGATGGTGACTAAAGTCGGGTCCGCTCGAAGAGTACCCGCGAGTGATTCACGGATTGGGGGCTGAAAGGACCTTTGTCCCGACGGCCCTCTGTGTGGATCTTTGTGGCAGAGCGACAGGGCAGGTTGAGACCACCTAGGCGAGAGGTGGGCCTGGCCCTGGTCGGCGTCCGCGGTTGCTTCATAATAACATGCTTAACGAGATCTGCGTATTTGATCTGAGTCTGGCCATTTGGTCTATACGCACTAACCATCTACGCGGGAGTAGTTATGGGTATCCCGGCGTCGTGGTATCAGCCGAAGCCTTCGTGACGTCAGCGACTGAGTGGCGCGCGCCGGATTGGACTGGAACGCCACTAGGCTAGGTCTGCTTCCGGCCGCGTTCGCAACGTGTAGGTGTGCAAAGGGCGATGGGCCCAGACCCCTGCGCCATAGGAGTTAGACCGGCGTGCTGACCTCTCTATTGTGCCTAGGTGGGGCTGCGACGTGTTGATCTTCCAAGGCCGGGCATGACCCAGGAAAGTGTGTCCGGCCAAATGGGATCGAGCGTGTTGGGTTATGTGGTGCACCCCTGCAGGGAAGTTTATCTATTCGAATAGTCGTGTCCCTCGGTAAAAGGACGACCCGGAGTTGTACCTTAACCTTATGACAACTAGAACCGGATACTTAATAAAACACACCCTTCCAAGTGCCAGATACAACCCGGTGATCGCTCTCTAACAGGGCAACGAGGAGAGGATTGCCGGGTAGGATTATACTATGCGATGCTACTTGGAGGACTTCAATCTACTCTCTTCTACATGCTGCAAGACGGAGGCTGCCAGATGCGTAGTCTTCGACAGGATTAGCTGTCCCCCCTCTTATTCTGGCATTCTGCAGTTCAGTCCACTAATATGGCCCTTTACACATATATCCATGCATATGTAGTGTAGCTCCTTGCTTGCGAGTACTTTGGATGAGTACTCACGGTTGCTTTCTCCCCCCTTTTCCCCCTTTCCTTTCTTGATGGTTGTCGCAACCAGATGCTGGAGTCCAGGAGCCAGACGCCACCGTCGATGACGACTACTAAACTGGAGGTGCCTACTACTACGTGCAGGCTGCTGACGACGACCAGGAGTAGTTCAGGAGGATCCCAGGCAGGAGGCCTGCACCTCTTTCGATCTGTATCCCAGTTTGTGCTAGCCTTCTTAAGGCAAACTTGTTTAACTTATGTCTGTACTCAGATATTGTTGCTTCCGCTGACTCATCTATGATCGAGCACTTGTATTCGAGCCCTCGAGGCCCCTGGCTTGTATTATGATGCTTGTATGACTTATTTATGTTTTAGAGTTGTGTTGTGATATCTTCCCGTGAGTCCCTGATCTTGATCGTACACATTTGCGTGCATGATTAGTGTACAATTGAATCGGGGGCGTCACATAGGCCAAACCAAACTCATAATTCGAAGAGACTTGCAAAGATAACCAATCATACATAAAAGAATTCAGAGGAGATTCAAATATTGTTTATAGATAATCTTGATCATAAACCAACAATTCATCGGATCTCGACACACACACCGCAAAAAGAATTACATCGCATAGATCTCCAAGAAGATCGAGGAGAACTTTGTATTGAAATCCAAAGAGAGAGAAAAAGCCATCTAGCTAATAACTATGGACCCGAAGGTCTATGGTAAACTACTCACACTTCATCAAAGAGGCTATGGTGTCGATGTAGAAGCCCTCCATGATCGATTCCCCCTCCGACGGAGCGCCGGAAAAGGCCCCAAGATGGGATCTCACGGGTACAGAAGGTTGCGGCGGTGGAAATAGGGTTTCGTGGTGCTCTTGGATGTTTTCAGGGTATGTGGATATATATAGGCGAAGGAAGTCGGTCAGGGGAGCCACGAGGGGCCCACAAGGGTGGGAGGCGTGCCCACCCCCCTGGGGCGCACCTCCTTGCCTCGTGGCTTCCTCGTTTATTTCCTGACGTCCACTCCAAGTCTCCTGGATTGCGTTTGTTCCAAAAGTAACTCTCCTGAAGGTTTCATTCCGTTTGGACTCCGTTTGATATTCCTTTTCTGCGAAACACTAAAATAGGCAAGAAAACAACAATTTGGGCTGGGCCTCCAGTTAATAGGTTAGTCCCAAAAATAATATAAAAGTGTATAGTAAAGCCCATTAAACATCCAAAACAAGTAATATAATGGCATGGAACAATAAAAAATTATAGATACATTGGAGACGTATCAAGCATCCCCAAGCTTAATTCCAGCTCGTCCTCGAGTAGGTAAATGATAAAAAACAGAATTTTTGATGTGGAATGCTACCTAGCATATTTCTCAATGTAATTTTATTTATTATGGCATGAATGTTCAGATCCATAAGATTCAATTTAAAAGTTTAATACTGACATGAGAACAATAATACTTCAAGCATACTAACAAAGCAATCATGTCTTCTCAAAATAACATGGTTAAAGAAAGCTATCCCTACAAAATCATATAGTCTGGCTATGCTCTATCTTCATCACACAAAATATTTAAATCATGCACAACCCTGATGACAAGCCAAGCAATTGTTTCATACTTTGGTGTGCTCAAACTTTTTCAATTTTCACGCAATACATGTGTCACGCCCAATATGCGACCCTATCCAAAAGGAACTCGAAGGTCCCACCAAGGATAGACCCGCATATTGAGACGCTTTTGCAAGGTGGATATCATTCCATCAACATTACATAATAGTGGGGATACATCCAATACATACAATGTCACATGAATACAACAATACAACATACAGGAACAACATCCGACTACGGATGAATCATAAACAGAAACTCAAACAATATCCACCCTGCTAGCCCAGGCTGCCGACCTGGAACCTATCCCCTGATCGAAGAAGAAGCAGAAGATGAACTCAAGCAAGCAAGCATCGCTCTCGTGTCAAGATCATCGCATAACCTGTACCTGCAACTGTTGTTGTAGTAATCTGTGAGCCACGAGGACTCAGCAATCCCATTACCATGGGTATCAAGACTAGCAAAGCTTAAAGGAAAGGAAGGGGTAAAGTGGTGAGGTTGCAGCAGCGTCTAAGCACGATATGGTGGCTAACCAACGCAAATAAGAGCGAGAACAGAGCAAGCGGAACGGTCGTGAAGCTAGCAATGATCAAGAGGTGATCCTGAACTCCTACTTACGTCAAACATAACCCAAAGGCCGTGTTCACTTCCCGGACTCCGCCGAGAAGAGACCATCACGGCTACACACACGGTTGATGTGTTTTAATTTGGATCTGGTGTCAAGTTATCTACAACCGGACATTAACAAATTCCCATCTGCCACATAACCGCGGGCACGGCTCTCGAAAGTTTAAACCCTGCAGGTGTGTCCCAACTTAGCCCATGACAAGCTCTCGCGATTAACGAAGGAATAGACCTTCTCGCCTGAAATCCCGCAAGGAAGAAGAACGAGTCCATGAAGAAGACGAACGGATGAAGCCGAACCAACCAAAGACGAACGAATCCTCACGATCGCAACGAAACAGGAACTAACAAGAAGAAGCACACAACAAAGGTAAACACACCACACATGAACAAGGCATGATGCACAACAAGCATGATGCATGACCAAGCTACATGAAGCTACTCATGGCAAGAGACGATGCAAACAAGAACAACACGTCAAGGCAAGTTTAAATGAGGCCGGAAACAACATATAACAATTCCGGAAAGTCCTCATATGCATATTTCGAAATTGGTCCAGATCTGAATAAACCTTATGTTCAAGTTGTTAAACAGCAAGTTAAGATGCACCAAGATGATCTACACGAAATTTTAGTCAAGTTACATATAAAGTTCATTAGATTCGGGCTACGGTCTAGAAGATATGAGCAAAACAAGTTAAACATGGCATTGATGCAAAATGCATACAAACATCAAGCAAACACCTCAAAACAAGGATGCAACATGATAATATGAAGCTACATGCAAAATCAAGCAAGTTTCATATAGAGCACCATCAAAACGGAGCAACGGTTCAACACCCACACACTATACAAGTCATAACAACAATCTGTCCATAACAGCAACTAGGCATATTGCAAGCATCAAAACAACATGCTACAGCACCCCAACATAATAACAAAAGGCATGGGCATGAAGTACAGGTAAAGCATAACAAACATGAACACTGAGCTATCTCCAGAAACAACTAGAACATGCTCAAAAAGACATGGTATGATTGCAAATAATAACAGCTTCAGACTTTAGCAGAAATAACATCAGGTTGCAATGTTTAGAGCTATCAAACAACATGTTACAGGAACATATCATGGCAAACAAAGGCATGGCATGATACTACTAAATGCATAGATCAAAAGTCCCTTACTGACCATGAGCCAAAAAGGATCAGAAGATATGATGGCACCCATGTAAACATGGCAAGTTATATTACAGATTCATACATGGCAGAAACAACAATAAGTAGGCATGTTCGTGAGCTTGAACCACTCACCACAGAGCAATACATGGCATGGCAAGGAAACCAACAGTAAGAAGACATGTTTGTGAAGCTAATCACGGCAAGAACAAGTTCATAGGGTGCATGGATCACTAGGAAACAATCATGGAAACATTGAACTTAAAGTTAACAGGCTGATAGCAACATTTTCAAGCAACTTTGGAGCAAGATAACAACAAGCTACAGCAACCTATAAATGCAACCAGGGGCATGGATGGATAGATGATGACATGTAGATCAAAACATATTTATAGAGCATCTCCAGAATATGCATAGAACAACTAGTAGCAACATGTTAACATAGCAACAAAATATAACAGAATCTGTCAGGAAAACAACAACAGCAAGTGCCCTACTTAACAAGCTCAATGCACTCACTACACAAGTCACAAAAATACATGGTTGGCACCCCTGGAAAGATGGCATAGCATAGATCAACATACATGTAGATATCAACCTCATAGGATGCACACATCAATCATGCCAAAAATGATAAATGAGCAAGTTATAACAGTTTCAGCAGGTTAACATCAACATGCACTCTTCCAACAGCATTTCGGGCGTCAAGATGAGCTCAAATGAAAATGATTCAATGGAATGAAATGATGTACTCGTCGAGACGAACAATTTGACATATAACACGCACAAAACGGAGCTACGGATGCAGAGATGTGATGCGATGAACATGGCATGTTAATTATTGCAAAATCGGGGACTTAGACAAATTTTGGAGGGGGAAAAGTCAACCTCTCGGCACGGATTTTGATGCAGCGCGGATCTCGCCGGAGAGACTCGCCGGAGAGCGGCCGGAGTCGAGGGAGAGGCCGGGAGGAGCCGGGGCGGATGGATCCGGGGATGGGGCCCCCGGATCTGGCGTCGGAGGAGGCCGGAGGGCTTGGCGCGGGGCGGCCGGGGTTCCTGCCCGCGGCGAAGCTCGGCGGAGGACGACAGCTGGGGCTACCGGGGTGCCGGCGCTCGAGGCGCGGAGGCGCGGGGCCTGCGGCAGTGAGGCGCCAGCTCCGGGGGGGGTGCGAAGGAGCTCGGGGCGGCGCCGGGACGGCGCGGCCGGAGCCGGTGGAGGCGATGCAGGCGGCGGGGAGCGAGGCGCGGTGGCGGGGCGCGAGGTCGCCGGCGGGAGAGTTCCGGTGGTGGGGAGCGGCACTAGGGCGCGGGCCGAACGGGCGGGCGGCGGCGGCGGCGAGGGCCCGCGCGGGCCCGCGATGGGCTCCGCGGGCCGGCTGCGGAGGGTGGCGGCGGCGATGCCACGTGGCACCCGCAGATTGGCCGGGGCGGCGGCGGCGGACGTGTCCGGCTCCGTCCGGACATGTCCGGCGGCGGAGAGGGAGCGGGGCTAGGGTTTGGGGGGATTTGACCCGAAATTTCGGGGGAGATGGTCTATTTATAGGTAGAGGGAGCTAGGAGAGTCCAAATGAGGAGCGATTTTCGGCCACGCGATCATGATCGAACGACCAAGAGCATGGAGGGGAGGTTGCTGGGTTTTGGGCCACTTTGGAAGGGATGTTGGGCTGCAAACAAAAGAGGCTTTTGTGGTTACCCGGTTAACCGTTGGAGTATCAAACGGACTCCAAATGGTACGAAACTTGACAGGCGGTCTACTGGTGCTATACCAAGGCCGCTTGGCAAACCTCGGGCCATTCCGAGAAAGTTTAATACCCGCACAAGAGAAGATACCCGCACAAGAGAAGAGGCAAAAGGGGGACGCCGAAAGACATAGGAGTGCCGGATTGCAAAACGGACAACGGGGAAAATGCTCGGATGCAAGAAACGAACACGTATGCAAAATGAAATGCACATGATGACATGATAAAATACAACATGCAAGCAAATGACATGGCAACGACGGCGAATAACTGGCGGACACCTGGCGCATCGAATTCGGGGCATTACAACACTCCTCCACTAACAAGAGATCTCGTCTCGAGATCTTAGGACCGAGACGGAAGGGAAAAGGGATGATGGAAACAAGGACTCAGGAGAAGAAGCAAAGAATCGAGAGCACTCAAGAAGAAGAGAGGAGCGACGAGGATGACGAATCGAAAGCTCACGAATTCAGATAGACTATGAAAGCACTCGTTCTAAAAGGAGTGGTTAGAATGAGAAAAGAAACAAATAAGACTGAAAGGATTTAGGCAACACTCCGGCTGAACATGGAAGAATAGAACACGAACTAGAGAGGATGGATTGATACTTGATGAACTCTTGAGAATGAATTAAATCGTGAAGAACCACCATGAAGAACTCCGGTAACAAAAGAATGACGAGATAAAATGAAGGATGAAAGAATAAGATGAGCGCTGCGATGACTTAGTTGGAGGTTCCGATGAAATGGTCGAGAAAATTGGAACTCCGGAAAAGAAAAGATGAAAGCACCTGGAACTAGAATTTATTCATCAAGAACAAACTCCGAAGGAAGGGATTACTTGACGACGATGAAACAAGAATAAGATTTATTGTATGCTTATCCTTCATCAAATTATATTGATGACAAACAATGGATTTTGCATACTACTTATTCTCTTGAAAAGGATTAAGGAGAATATAGCACAAAACTTGAGAAGGTCTTCATGCACCACCGGTAGGATTGAAAAGAATGAATGGATTAATATGATAAACAAGGAAAAGAATCTTGAACCAACCACCGTGAGAATTCGAAAAATGACTGATGAAAGAGAATGAATCCCTGGGAAGAATTAGAAGAACCAATATGATAGAGGGGATTTAGATGCAAAAAAACAGGAAGAACTCAAGCTGATTAAGGAACACTTGAACGAAGCACCGGAAGAATATTGAGACGAACGAAAGGGCGCAGATATAGAATAATTGGAGAACGAATCTGAAAACTTAGAATGAAGAAATCTTCCGAAAACATGGCCTCCGGATGATCGAGAGAGAAAGCAACTCCTGAAATGCTCCGGATGGAAGAAAAGAATTTGCGTGACTGGAAAACAATTTGATAGGATAACATCGAGCTAGGACCACGAATCTCCGGGAGAACAGACAAGATTTAGAGGAGAACTCTTCTTCGGTCTACAAACGACGATGAGAAACACCACCAAAAATTACTGAGGTACTCCGGAAGAATGAAAAGCGAAGGGGTTGAACCAACAATGAAATGATTTGAAATCGATCTTGAAAAAGGCATGTGAATGATGAAATCCATTCTTACATCACACTTGAAAGAATTGAGAATAACTCCGGGGGAATCAGAAGAGTCAGGTAAGATCCTGGGAAAAGACCTGTGGGTTAGGGCCCACTAAAGAGATAACACCGTTGAAAAGGGATGATGAACAGATAGACGCTGCACCGGAACAATTGAAATATTTGAGTGAGGTGACAACCTCGAATTAATTCAAACACAGACAAATCTTTTGAGATATCTTGAACTCCGGAATGATTAACTGGCGAGAGGCGAACGAGCAAGGAAAACACTTGAACCGAGGAAAAGAATATGATCAACACCGAAAAAAAAACTTGAATTGAAACCACCGGAAAAAGAAAGGGATGAAGAATGCCAAACAAGATGAGAATTCACTGGTTGAAATAATTGAGGGAAGGCTGAAGAGGCTCCGTACGAATGAAATTGATGCTCGAAAGAGACTCAAGCTTTGGGAAGAAGAGGGTGGGAGGGCGGGAAAAACAAAGGCAACTTGGAAGGGGAAATCGACGAATATCTTGAAGAGAAAACACCGGTTAAAATCATTGAGGAAAGAAGGCAAAGACTTCGCACGAGTAGGATGGATACTCGATTACGGACTCCGATTCTGAGAGGAAGAAGGGTGGGCGGGTGGGAAAAGAAAACAACTGAGGATTGAACTTGGCGAAGAAGAAGAGGCTCGAGTCGACTTGACGAGAAATGCACCGGACAAAAGAGGATGGACCACTCACGAAACTAACCACGTGATCCTAAAGAAAAATTTGAACGGGAAGAGGAGTAATTCAAAACACCTACGTCAAGATTCCTCACCAGAGCGACGAAGGGGCAGAGGAGTAAAAAGAATTCCTACTCTCCGATATAACTAGACTCCGAAAAAGTTTTCTTCTAGACTCAACAACGGCCAAACTACATGATCAATCAAGGGGGGCTCCTAGGGTCGGTCGAGGCTCTGATACCAACTTGTCACGCCCAATATGCGACCCTATCCAAAAGGAACTCGAAGGTCCCACCAAGGATAGACCCGCATATTGAGACGCTTTTGCAAGGTGGATATCATTCCATCAACATTACATAATAGTGGGGATACATCCAATACATACAATGTCACATGAATACAACAATACAACATACAGGAACAACATCCGACTACGGATGAATCATAAACAGAAACTCAAACAATATCCACCCTGCTAGCCCAGGCTGCCGACCTGGAACCTATCCCCTGATCGAAGAAGAAGCAGAAGATGAACTCAAGCAAGCAAGCATCGCTCTCGCGTCAAGATAATCGCATAACCTGTACCTGCAACTGTTGTTGTAGTAATCTGTGAGCCACGAGGACTCAGCAATCCCATTACCATGGGTATCAAGACTAGCAAAGCTTAAAGGAAAGGAAGGGGTAAAGTGGTGAGGTTGCAGCAGCGTCTAAGCATGATATGGGGGCTAACCAACGCAAGTAAGAGCGAGAAGAGAGCAAGCGGAACGGTCGTGAAGCTAGCAATGATCAAGAGGTGATCCTGAACTCCTACTTACGTCAAACATAACCCAAAGGCCGTGTTCACTTTCCGGACCCCGCCGAGAAGAGACCATCACGGCTACACACACGGTTGATGTGTTTTAATTCGGATCTGGTGTCAAGTTAACTACAACCGGACATTAACAAATTCCTATCTGCCACATAACCGCGGGCACGGCTCTCGAAAGTTTAAACCCTGCAGGGGTGTCCCAACTTAGCCCATGACAAGCTCTCGCGATCAACGAAGGAATAGACCTTCTCCCAGGAAGACCCGATCAGTCTCGGAATCCCGGTTTACAAGACATTTTGACAATGGTAAAACAAGACCAGCAAGACCTCCCGGCGTGCCGACATCCTGATAGTAGGCATGCGTATCTCGTCTCAGGCCACGACCGGATGAGCAGTACGTACAACTAGAACCAGCCCTCAAGTTTCCCCGAGGTGGCGCTGCAAGTGGCTCTAGTTTGGACCAACACTTAGACAAGCATTGGCCCGGGGGGGCTAAAATAAAGATGACCCTTGGGTTAATTACTCCCAAGGGAAATATAGGTGGTGGTGAGGCAAATGGTAAAACCAATGTTGGGCCTTGCTGGAGGAGTTTTATTCAAAGCGAACTGTCAGGGGGGTCCCATAAATCACCCGACCGCGTTAGGAACGCAAAATCCAGGAACATAACACCGGTATGACGGAAACTAGGGCGGCAAGAGTGGAACAAAACACCAGGCATAAGGCCGAGCCTTCCACCCTTGACCAAATATATAGATGCATTAACTAAATAAGAGATATTGTGATATCCCAACATAACCCTGTCCACCATGGAGCAATCTTCAACTTCACCTGCAACTAGCAACGCTATAAGAGGGCTGAGCAAAGCGGTAACATAGCCAATCAATGGTTCGCTAGGAAGGGTGTAAAAGGTCAGAGGTTCATGGCAATTTGGGAGGCTTGAAGAGCAAATGATAGGTAACGCAGCATAGCGATAGAACGAAGCAACTAGCATAGCAATGATAGTAGTGAGATCCAGGGTAGAGGTCATCTTGCCTGAAATCCTGCAAGGAAGATGAACGAGTCCATGAAGAAGACGAACGGATGAAGCCGAACCAACCGAAGACAAACGAATCCTCACGATCGCAACGAAACAGGAACTAACAAGAAGAAGCACACAACAAAGGTAAACACACCACACATGAACAAGGCATGATGCACAACAAGCATGATGCATGACCAAGCTACATGAAGCTACTCATGGCAAGAGACGATGCAAACAAGAACAACACGTCAAGGCAAGTTTAAATGAGGCCGAAAACAACATATAACAATTCCGGAAAGTCATCATATGCATATTTCGAAATTGGTACAGATCTGAATAAACCTTATGTTCAAGTTGTTAAACAGCAAGTTAAGATGCACCAAGATGATGTACACGAAATTCTAGTCAAGTTACATATAAAGTTCATTAGATTCGCGCTACGGTCTAGAAGATATGAGCAAAACAAGTTAAACATGGCATTGATGCAAAATACATACAAACATCAAGCAAACACCTCAAAACAAGGATGCAACATGATAATATGAAGCTACATGCAAAATCAAGCAAGTTTCATATAGAGCACCATCAAAACGGAGCAACGGTTCAACACCCACACACTATACAAGTCATAACAACAATCTGTCCATAACAGCAACTAGGCATATTGCAATCATCAAAACAACATGCTACAGCACCCCAACATAATAACAAAAGGCATGGGCATGAAGTACAGGTAAAGCATAACAAACATGAACACTGAGCTATCTCCAGAAACAACTAGAACATGCTCAAAAAGACATGGTATGATTGCAAATAATAACAGCTTCAGACTTTAGCAGAAATAACATCAGGTTGCAATGGTTAGAGCTATCAAACAACATGTTACATGAACATATCATGGCAAACAAAGGCATGGCATGATACTACTAAATGCATAGATCAAAAGTCCCTTACTGACCATGAGCCAAAAAGGATCAGAAGATATGATGGCACCCATGTAAACATGGCAAGTTATATTACAGATTCATACATGGCAGAAACAACAATAAGTAGGCATGTTCGTGAGCTTGAACCACTCACCACAGAGCAATACATGGCATGGCAAGGCAATCAACAGTAAGAAGACATGTCTGTGAAGCTAAGCACGGTAAGAACAAGTTCATAGGGTGCATGGATCACTAGGAAACAATCATGGAAACATTGAACTTAAAGTTAACAGGCTGATAGCAACATTTTCAAGCAACTTTGGAGCAAGATAACAACAAGCTACAACAACCTATAAATGCAACCAGGGGCATGGATGGATAGAGGATGACATGTAGATCAAAACATATTTATAGAGCATCTCCAGAATATGCATAGAACAACTAGTAGCAACATGTTAACATAGCAACAAAATATAACAGAATCTGTCAGGAAAACAGCAACAGCAAGTGCCCTACTTAACAAGCTCAATGCACTCACTACACAAGTCATGAAAATACATGGTTGGCTCCCCTGGAAAGATTGCATAGCATAGATCAACATACATGTAGATATCAACCTCATAGGATGCACACATCAATCATGGCAAAAATGATAAATGAGCAAGTTATAACAGTTTCAGCAGTTTACATCAACATGCACTCTTCCAACAGCATTTCGGGCGTCAAGATGAGCTTAAATGAAAATGATGCAATGGAATGAAATGATGTACTCGTCGAGGCGAACAATTTGACATATTACACGCACAAAATGGAGCTACGGATGCAGAGATGTTATGCGATGAACATGGCATGTTAATTATTGCAGAATCGGGAACTTAGACGAATTTTGGATGCAGCGCGGATCTCGCCGGAGAGACTCGCCGGAGAGTGGCCGGAGTCGAGGGAGAGGCCGGGAGGAGCCGGGGCGGATGGATCCGGGGATGGCGCCCCCGGATCTGGCATCGGAGGAGGCCGGAGGGCTTGGCGCGGGGCGGCCGGGGTTCGTGCCGGCGGCGAAGCTCGGCGGAGGACGGCAGCGGGGGCGACCGGGGCGCCGGCGCTCGAGGCGCGGAGGCGCGGGGCCTGCGGCGGCGAGGCGCCAGCTCGGGGGGGGGGGGGCGCGGAGGAGCTCGGGGCGGCGCCGGGACGGCGCAGCCGAAGCCGGTGGAGGCGATGCAGGCGGCGGGGAGCGAGGCGCGGTGGGGGGGCGCTCGCCGGCGGCGGGCGCGAGGTCGCCGGTGGGAGAGTTCCGGTGGCGGGGAGCGGCGCTAGGGCGCAGGCCGAACGGGCGGGCGGCGGCGGCGGCGAGGGCTCGCGCGGGCCCGCGATGGGCTCCGCGAGCCGGCGGCGGAGGGTGGCGGCGGCAATGCCACGTGGCGCCCGCGAATTGGCCGGGGCGGCGGCGGCAGACGTGTCCGGCTCCGTCCGGACATGTCCGGCGGCGGAGAGGGAGCGGGGCTAGGGTTTGGGGGGATTTGACCCGAAATTTCGGGGGAAAGGGTCTATTTATAGGTAGAGGGAGCTAGGAGAGTCCAAATGAGGAGCGGTTTTCGGCCACGCGATCGTGATAGAACGGCCGAGAGCATGGAGGAGAGGTTGTTGGGTTTTGGGCCACTTTGGAAGGGATGTTGGGCTGCAAACAAAAGAGGCTTTTGCAGTTACCCGGTTAAGCGTTGGAGTATCAAACAGACTCCAAATGGTACGAAACTTGATAGGCGGTCTACCGGTGCTATACCAAGGCCGCTTGGCAAACCTCGGGCCATTCCGAGAAAGTTTAATACCCGCACAAGAGAAGAGGCAAAAGGGGGACGCCGGAGGACATAGGAGTGCCGGATTGCAAAACGGACAACGGGGAAAATGCTCGGATGCAAGAAACGAACACGTATGCAAAATGAAATGCACATGATGACATGATAAAAGGCAACACGCAAGCAAATGACATGGCAATGACGGTGAATAACTGGCGGACACCTGGCGCATCGAATCCGGGGCATTACAACATGAGCGTGAGCCATGGACATAGCACTATATATGGAATAGAATGGTGGTTGTGGAGAAGACAAAAAAGGAGAAGATAGTCTCACATAAACTAGACGTATCAACGGGCTATAGAGATTCCCATCAATAGATATCAATGTGAGTGAGTAGGGATTGCCATGCAACGGATGCACTAGAGCTATAAGTTTATGAATGCTCATCAAAAGAAACTAAGTGGGTGTGCATCCAACTTGCTTGCTCACGAAGACCTAGGGCATTTTGAGGAAGCCCATCATTGGAATATACAAGCCAAGTTCTATAATGAAAAATTCCCACTAGTATATGAAAGTGACAACATAGGAGACTCTCTATCATGAAGATCATGGTGCTACTTTGAAGCACAAGTGTGGAAAAGGATAGTAACATTGTCCCTTCTCTCTTTTTCTCTCATTTTTTTCTTTCTTTTTTTTGGTGGGCTTCTTTGGCCTCTTTTTTTTATTTGGGCTTCTTTGGCCTCTTTTATTTTTCATAAAGTCTGGAGTCTCATCCCGACTTGTGGGGGAATCATAGTCTCCATCATCTTTTCCACACATGGGACAATGCTCTACAATGAAGATCATCACACTTTTATTTACTTACAACTCAAGATTACAACTCAATACTTATAACAAAATACGACTCTATGTGAATGCCTCCGGTGGTGTACCGAGATATGCAATGAATCAAGAGTGACATGTATGAAAGAATTATAAAGTTGGCTTTGCCACAAATACGATGTCAACTACATGATCATGCAAAAGCAATATGACAATGATAGAGCATGTCATAATAAACGGAATGGTGGAAAGTTGCATGGCAATATATCTCGGAATGGCTATGGAAATGCCATAATAGGTAGGTATGGTGGCTGTTTTGAGGAAGGTATATGGTGGGTCTATGGTACCGGCGAAAGTTGCGCGGCACAAGAGAGGCTAGCAATGGTGGAAGGGTGAGAGTGTGTATAATCCATGGACTCAACATTAGTCATAAAGAACTCATATACTTGTTGCAAAAATCTATTAGTCATCGAAACGTACTACGCACATGATCCTAGGGGGATAGATTGGTAGGAAAATACCATCGCTCGTCCCTGACCGCCACTCATAAGGAAGACAATCAAAAAATAAATCATGCTCCAACTTCATCACATAACGGTTCACCATACGTGCATGCTACAGGAATCACAAACTTTAACACAAGCATCTCTCAAATTCACAACTGCTCAACTAGCATGACTCTAATATTACCATCTTCATATCTCAAAACAATCATAAGGAATCAAACTTCTCATAGTATTCAATGCACTTTATATGATAGTTTTTATTATACCCAACTTGGATGCCCATCATATTAGGACTAATTTTATAACCAAAGAAAATGCCATGCTGTTCTAAAAGACTCTCAAAATAATACAAGTGAAGCATGAGAGATCAATAATTTCTACAAAATAAAACCACCGCCGTGCTCTAAAAATATATAAGTGAAGCACTAGAGCAAAATTATCTAGCTCAAAAGATATAAGTGAAGCACTAGAGAAAAATTATCTAGCTCAAAAGATATAAGTGAAGCACATAGAGTATTCTAATAAAATCTGATTCATGTGTGTCTCTCCCAAAAGGTGTGTACAGCAAGGATGATTGTGGTAAACTAAAAAGCAAAGACTCATATCATACAAGACGCTCCAAGCAAAACACACATCATGTGGTGAATAAAAATATAGCCTCAAGTAAAGTTACCGGTAGACGAAGACGAAAGAGGGGATGCCTTCCGGGGCATCCCCAAGCTTAGGCTTTTGGTTGTCCTTGAATTTTACCTTGGGTTGCCTTGGGCATCCCAAGCTTAGGCTCTTGCCACTCCTTATTCCATAATCCATCAAATATTTACCCAAAACTTGAAAACTTCACAACACAAAACTCAACAGAAAACTTGTAAGCTCCGTTAGTGCAAGAAAGCAAACCACCACCTTAAGGTATTGTAATGAACTCATTCTTTATTTATATTGGTGTTAAACCTACTGTATTCCAACTTCTCTATGGTTCATACCCCCCGATACTAGCCAAAGATTCATCAAAATAAGCAAACAACACACAAAAATAGAATCTGTCAAAAACAGAACAGTCTGTATCAATCTGTAACTTTCGAATACTTATGGAACCCCAAAAATCCTACCAAAATAGGAAGTCCTAGGAAATTTGTCTATTAATCTACTTCAAAAAGATTCAACTAAAAATCACGTTTCTGTGATTTATTAAATTATTCTCATGTGCACAAAAGTTTCAGTTTTTTCAGCAAGATCAAATTAACTTACACCGTCGGTTATCCTATAGGTTCTACTTGGCACAAACACTAATTAAAACATAAAACCGCATCTAAACAGAAGCTAGATGAATTATTTAATACTAAACAGGAATAAAAAGTAAAGAATAAAAATAAAGTTGGGTTGCCTCCCAACAAGCGCTATCGTTTAACGCCCCTAGCTAGGCATAAAAGCGAGAATAGATCTAAGTATCGCCATCTTTAGTATTCAATTCATAGGTGGCTCTCATAAAAGATTCATAAGGTAATTTGATTTTCTTCCTAGGAAAGTGTTCCATGCCTTTTGAGGGAGTCCTGGACTACGGGGTGTCCGGATAGCCGGACTATCATCATCGGCCGGACTCCAAGACTATGAAGATACAAGATTGAAGACTTCGCCTCGTGTCCGGATGGGACTTTCCTTGGCGTGGAAGGCAAGCTTGGCGATACGGATATGTAGATCTCCTACCATTGTAACCGACTCTGTGTAACCCTAGACCTCTCCGGTGTCTATATAAACCGGAGGGTTTTAGTCCGTAGGACGAACAACCATTACAACAATCATACCGTAGGCTAGCTTCTAGGGTTTAGCCTCCTTGATCTCGTGGTAGATCCACTCTTGTACTACCCATATCATCAATATCAATCAAGCAGGAGTAGGGTTTTACCTCCATCGAGAGGGCCTGAACCTGGGTAAAAACATCGTGTCCCTTGTCTCCTGTTACCATCCGCCTAGACGCACAGTTCGGGACCCCCTACCCGAGATCCGCCGGTTTTGACACCGACATTGGTGATTTCATTGAGAGTTCCTCTGTGTCGTCACCGATAGGCTTGATGGCTTCTTCAATCAACAACAATGCAGTCCAGGGTGAGACTTTTCTCCCCGGACAGATCTACGTGTTCGGCGGCTTTGCACTGCGGGCCAATTCACTTGGCCATCTGGAGCAGATCGAAAGCTACGCCCCTGGCCATCAGGTCAGATTTGGAAGCCTAAACTTCACGGCTGACATCCGCGGAGACTTGATCTTTGATGGATTCGAGCCACAGCCGAGCATGTCGCACTGTCACGATGGGCATGATTTAGCTCTGTCGTCGGACAGTACCCTGGAGGCCGCACACGAATCCGCTCTGACCCATAGATCGGAGCCGACCGCGCAGATCGAGGACAGGTGGCTGGGCACCGCCTCGGGGGCTGCAACTTCTACGGCGATGGAGCCGAATACTGACCTCGTCCTTTGCAAAGCTCGTGACTCCGAGGTGCCGGACTCCTTGCCGGACTCCGAACCTCCTGCGCCCCTGCCAATCAAGTCCGATCGGGCGCCGATCATGGAGTTCACCGCTGCAGACATCTTTCAGCACTCACCCTTTGGCGACATCCTGAATTTGCTAAAGTATCTCTCGTTATCAGGAGAGCCCTAGCCGGACTGCGGTCAGGATGGTTGGGATGCGGACGACGAAGAAATTCAAAGCCCACCCACCACCCACTTTGTAGCCACTGTCGACGATCTAACCGACATGCTAGACTACGACTCCGAAGACATCGACGGTATGGACGAAGATGCCGGAGACGACCAAGAACCAGCGCCTACCGGGCATGGGAAGGCCACCTCAATTCATGATATATGCATGGTGGACACCCCAAGAGGGAGCGATAACGAGGAACAACGGGACGCGATGAAGGATAATTCCCCCGAAAAACAATCAAAACGGCGACGCAAGCGCCGCCCCAAGTCCCGCCTCGATAACAACGACACTCATAATGACCCAGCCATAGAGTAGGGCAAACCAGTGGGCGACGAACATACAACCAAGCAACCATCCGAGCAGGATGAATCGGATGATCAACTCATCCTCGGCGAAAACAACAGTCCAGACAATCTCACGCTGGACACACCACCGGAGCATAAGAACCTTCAAAAAAGGCTTGTCGCCACTGCAAGAAGTTTGGAGAAGGAGAAACGGAATCTCAAAACAGCGGAAGACATACTCAGAATGAGGTGGAGCAAAGTGCTCAAGACCGCGGACAAATATGGCAATAGCCACCAAGTAAAGAGCTACCCAAAGCGCAAGCTGCTGCCCGAATTCGACGAGGAGGCCAGAGAGCCCCCACAAGCAAAAAGCAAAGAGGCCGCCTGGCCGGATAGACGACCAGATGACAGGCCAAGAGCGGCAAGCGGCGCCGCACATAAGCCGGCACATGGCACACATAAAGATCCTCGCAAAATGGACGGCCCAGTCAGGTCCATTTATGGGCCAAAGAAGAGGGCCCCAGGAAGCAACACAACACGTCGAGTGTTCAAAGATAACGGCACACCTAAATACAGGGGCGCCGCACACCCACTATGTTTCACCGATGAGGTGCTGGATCATGAATTTCCAGCGGGGTTCAAGCCCGTAAACATAGAGGCATACGACGGAACAACAGACCCCGGAGTCTGGATTGAGGATTACATCCTGCACATACATATGGCTAGAGGAGATGATCTCCACGCCATAAAATATCTACCCCTCAAGCTCAAGGGGCCAGCTCGGCATTGGCTCAAAAGCCTCCCAGAAAATACCATTGGAAGTTGGGAAGAGCTCGAGGACGCGTTTAGAGAAAATTTTCAGGGAACTTATGTCCGCCCTCCGGACGCAGATGATCTAAGTCACATAACTCAACAGCCCGGAGAGTCAGCGCGCAAATTCTGGAACAGGTTCCTCACAAAAAAGAACCAAATAGTCGACTGTCCGGACGCCGAAGCCTTAGCAGCTTTTAAACATAATGTCCGAGACGAATGGCTCGCCAGACACGTCAGCCAAGAGAAGCCGAGAACAATGGCCGCGCTAACAAGCCTCATGACCCGCTTTTGCATAGGGGAAGACAGCTGGCTAGCAAGATGCGGCACCAGCGACCCGAGTACATCCGAGATCAGAGATGGAAACGGAAAATCACGGCGCAGAATGGATCAGCGCCGAAATACAGAAAAAATCCCAAAGAACACGGTGGTCAACGCCGGATTCAAAAGCTCGCGGCCAAACAATAAAACACTGCCCCTTAAGGACAACAGTGATGAGCTATCCAACTTAAACAAAATTTTGGATCGGATATGTCAAATCCACAGTACCTCCGGGAAGCCTGCAAACCACACCCACCGGGATTGTTGGGTCTTCAAACAGTCCGGCTGACTCAACGCCGAACACAAGGGGCTCGACGCGCCAAGCGAGGATGACGACGAACCCCAACAGCAGAGCGCCGGAAAACAAAAGACTTTCCCACAAGAAGTCAAAACAGTAAACTCACTTCATGTGATAATACGGCGCCCGCCAAAGTAGGTGTCGCACGGTCCACCCCAGCGGAACCTCGAGACTGGATGTCAAAACCAATTACTTTCGACCACCTAGACTATTCCAGCAGCATTCGAAATGCAGGATGGACTGCTTTGATATTGGATCCTATAATCGACGGACTACAATTTACACAAGTCCTAATGGATGGCGGCAGCGATTTAAACCTGCTATATCCAGACACAATCCGCAAGTTGGGGATAGACCTTACTAAAATTCGCCATAGCCGCACTTCCTTCAAAGGAGTGACGCCAGGCCCTTACGCCAAGTGCACGGGCTCTTTACTACTAGAAGTTGTGTTCGGGTCACCCGACAACTTCCGACGCGAAAAGCTAATCTTTCATGTCGCCCCATTCAAAAGTAGCCATTAAGCACTATTGGGACGTGAAGCTTTTGTCCGCTTTAATGCCATACCACACTACGCGTCTCTTACACTTAAAATGCCCGGTCCACGCGGCATCATCTCATTAAAAGGTCGTTCAAGACCCCGGACACGGCTAGACGAGTCCGGCATAAATAAACTAGGGGCTCCCTAGCCGCACACCCCTTCACAAGGGTCCATGCGTATGAGCAATAAGGAGCCAACAAAAGCTCAACTTTATTCATTTATTCATGCTCTGTTTTAAATAAATTTTTCACACGATTTCTTTTCAAACTAAGTTCCTCTCTTTTATAGATGAACAGCGTGTTACACCCGTCCAGGATACAGCACAACGGAGACACAGGCGCAGACGTGCAGTAGGGACCCGTTACAAGGATTCTTTTCAGATTAAGACCCTGCGTAAACCTTTTTTCTGTCTCTTGTTGCTATACATCCCCTGGTTTTTCACTATAGCCAGAGAGGAGGCTGGCGTTTTGGCATCGGCCGCGTCAGAGGATCTCGCGTGTACCTGGACACTAGGGGCTTAGGGCATTGATCTGCCCGTCATCATAAAGACCGAACACCTCAGGGAGTGTTCGGCGTCTCGAGTTAGGCCTTATATGCATCAACTCCGAATCATGTCTTTGGTCAAATGTTGGGTTTGCCTAGCTCCTGTGTTTTGCTGCCTTACGTTCCGTATCATCGGCTAATGCGGCACCAGGAGAACTACTGCGATTGTGCCCCGGTTCGGCCGGGTGAGCACCTCAGTAGAGAAAGCCGAAAACTGACTGTCATGATGTAGCAAGAGACTGGTCAACCACTCGATCGACCTCCGAAATGTTTAAAATTCCTCCGCTTTGACGAAGGACCGCTTCCCGGTCAGGCACACACGCGCCCCAAATCCGGAGAGCGCGATGCCCCTAGTGGCTATATCGTAGCCCCACCTTCGAACTCCTATGGCTAAGTGAAAGTGATAAAGCATTATAGTCCGGTTGCCTTGTTTGCTACGCTACCACCTCCTTCACAGGACCAAGACGTTGGATTAAGTGTGAAAATGCGCTATTTCGCAAACACCCCCGCACCATGTGCGTGGGGGCTGAAGCCGAAGACTGCCATCTTTCAGGTTATACGCAAGTATACATTAACGGCCGCACAGGAGATATTTCAATACTTGAACGCACAAGTACAAAAAGCGCTTATATTATAAACATCGTTTTACAAACCATAAAGTTCATTTGAACATGACATTTTTTTGAGCATTGTGACTCTATTACACGAGCACCACGCATAACTTCCCCAAAATAGTGCTCGGCGGGTAACTGGCACTCGTCCGAACCCCGGGTTACAACAGCGGTGGCGTCCATTTCTGTCCAGTATGTCTTCACACGGGCGAGGGCCATCTGTGCACCCTCTATGCAAGCCGGCCGCTTCATCGCCTTTATATGCGGCACCGCCCCAAGGAATTGCTGCAATAAGCCAAAATAGCTCTTCGGCTTGGGCCTATCCGGCCAGACATGAGCCACGATATCCGTCATGGCAAGTCCGGACAATCTATTCAGCTCAGCCCACTCAGCCAAGCGATCGGTCAACGGAAGTGAACGCTTCGGACTATGGAATTGAGACCAAAAAAGCTCTTCCGTCTCGTGATCCTTTTGACTTCGGAAGTGCACAACAGCATCTGCCGCACTCGCCGCTAAATCCATATAAGGATCCTCCGGACCCCACAGCTGGCCAAGCTGAGCATACTTTGGATCTGTAAACCTCCTGCACTGCAGAAAGGGCTTGCCAGCCGCAATATCCCCGGCCTGGCGCAGCTCCTCTTTTATAGCCCTCATTGCAGAACGGGCATCCTTGGCTTCGGCGGTGGCCGTCCTCAGGTCTTCTTGCTCCGCTCGGCCTTCTTTTTCAAGTACCTCATGGCGGTCGGTAACATCTTTCAACTTCACGGCCATTTCGGCCATCTCCTCCTTGCTTCGGCAGTGAGAAGCCCTTTCGGCTTCTAGCTCTTCGGCCGCCCTCGAGGCAGCCGCATCACTCCTTCTGGCCTGCTCCTTGGCTTGAGCAAGTTCTGCCCGAAGGCCCTCCACGGCAGCGGCACCATCTGCATTAAGCACACATGTTGTAAGGAGTGGGCTTCAGCTCCCTTACTAGGTGACCACGGAGAAACAACCTACCTTGTGACTCGTCAAGTCGCTTATTGACCAGCACGATGTCTGCATCCGCAACGTCGAGTTGCCGCTTTAGTTCGGCAACTGCATCAGTCCGGCTGGCCACCGGACTATCCGCCACCTGCATAGGGAAGGCGAAAATTAATTCCTGCGATTTTGATCCTCGGCACGCTGTCGCTTTCGACAACATACCGAGTCTCAGGGGCTACTATCTATACAGGGTGCACTTTATGTGTAAAACTGTCAAAAGGTATGTCATTTTTACGTACCTCAAACCCCGCCAGCAAACTTATGACGGCATCATGCAACCCGCCTTCGGCGGACGAAATTGTTCCAATCACCATATTCACCTTGGCCTCCGGGCTTTCGGAAGCAGTCCTCTTCTCCCCTTGGAAGGAGGGATTCTCGATCCCCCTTTCTCAAATGCCTCCTTGGTAGAGGCGGCAGTGTCCCTGTTCTCCCCTTCGCCTTCCTCTGAAGGCGCAACCTTCAGCATTCTGACCAGCACGGGATCCGGCACGGTCTCCGGGAGGGGGGCCGGACACCGTATCAGTTTCGCTTGCGCTATCCGCTCCTATTCAAGAGACGATGGGTTAAAAGGCAAATTCAAGAAGGCGCAAACAAACGGTGTGTCCGGACGCAGGGCCACTTACCTGAGCATCCGAGCGATTGCAGCTTAGGCCAGAATCCTTGGTCAATTCCGACACATCTCTTGTGATCCGAAGAACAATTTATACATCTCCACGGGTGTCGTACCCATGAAGTGTTGGAGGGCTCGTGGCCCCTCTAGATTGAATTCCCACAGGCGGAGGGGGCGACGCTTGCAGGGCAGGAGACGCCGAATCAGCATAACCTGCATCACCATGACCAGATTGATCTCCCTCTCTTGGAGGTCTCGAATCCGGCCCTGCAGTAGGGGTACGTCCTTTGACGGCCCCCAGTTGAGCCCTCGGTTGACCCACGACATCAGCCGCTGTGGAGGGCCCGAGCGAAAGATGGGCGGCAGCTTCTACCTGCTGCCCCTAGGAGCGGTGATATAGAACCACTCCTGTTGCCACAAGCCGAGCTCCTCCTGGAAAGAGCCCTCGGGCCAGGGAGCATCGGCCCTTCTGCTTACAACTGCCCTGCCGCACTCTGCTTGACGCCCCTCGATCATCTTCGGCTCCACGTTGAAGGTCTTAAGCCACAAACCGAAGTGGGGAATAGTGCGGAGGAAGGCTTCATAGATGACAATGAATGAGGAGATGTGGAGGATGGACTCCGGAGCCAGGTCATGGAATTCCAACCCGTAGTAAAACATGAGCCCTCTCACAAAAGGATCCGTCGAGAAGCCTAAACCCCGACGGAGGTGGGACACGAACACGACGCTCTCGCCGGGCTCGGGAGTAGGAATGACCTGCCCTTTGGCGGGCAACCTATGTGAAATCTCGCAAGTCAGGTACCTGGCTTCTCGCAGCTTTAGCACGTCCTCTTCCGTGACGGAGGAGGGCATCCACCGCCCCTGTAGGTCGGAGCCGGACATTGTTGAAGGTCCTAAGCGCTCGAATCTGAGGCTCTGGGTGTTGGAACTCGGGGTGAGGGGCAGATTCGATTGAGGATTGAGGAAAAGAAACAAGCCTTGGTCCCATTATAAAGAGGGAGAATACCAAGAGCCGTCCCCATGACCATTTGGGACTCACCTTCGATAGAGGAGGTGTGGCGACGAGCACGGTTGGGTTACCCACGTCCGTATTGATGGGAATCCCGGAATAAGGATAACACGATCTCTGCTTCGACAAGACGTGGCAAGGAAACCGCTTCGCTAAACACGCTGAGGTGGTATAATAAAAACGATTCCAGTAAAGGCTTGGTGGTGGCGTGACGTCATGCCACAAAATACGTCAGCAGATCGAACTTGTGTACATATTATTCTCTCTACGGTGGAATGTGGAATTTGTTTTGCAGAGCCGGACACTATCCTGGTGTTCACAATCTTCTATGAATTATTTGGAGGAGGAACCCGCCTTGCAATGCCGAACAATATGCGCGCCGGACTCATCGTCATTGAAGCCTGGTTCAGGGGCTACTAAGGGAGTCCTGGACTAGGGGGTGTCCGGATAGCCGGACTCCAAGACTATGAAGATACAAGATTGAAGACTTCGCCCCGTGTCCGGATGGGACTTTCCTTGGCGTGGAAGGCAAGCTTGGCGATACGGATATGTAGATCTCCTACCATTGTAACCGACTCTGTGTAACCCTAGCCCTCTCCGGTGTCTATATAAACCGGAGGGTTTTAGTCCGTAGGACGAACAACCATTACAACAATCATACCATATGCTAGCTTCTAGGGTTTAGCCTCCTTGATCTCGTGGTAGATCCACTCTTGTACTACCCATATCATCAATATCAATCAAGTAGGAGTAGGGTTTTACCTCCATCGAGAGGGCCCGAACCTGGGTAAAAACATCGTGTCCCTTGTCTCCTGTTACCATCCGCCTAGACGCACAGTTCGGGACCCCCTACCTGAGATCCGCCGGTTTTGACACCGACACCTTTCCTTAATGGAAATTGGAATCTAATATTTCCTTCCTTCATATCAATAATTGCACCAATCGTTCTAAGGAAAGATCTACCAAGAATAATAGGACATGAAAGATTGCAATCTATATCAAGAACAATAAAATCTGTGGGCACATAATTCCCATTTGCAACAATAATAACATCATTAATCCTTCCCATAGGTTTCTTAATGGTGGAATCTGCAAGGTGCAAGTTTAAAGAGCAATCATCAAAATCACGGAAACCTAACACATCACACAAAGTTTTTGGAATCGTGGAAACACTAGCACCCAAATCACACAAAGCATAGCATTCATGATCTTTAATTTTAATTTTAATAGTAGGTTCCCACTCATCATAAAGTTTTCTAGGGATAGAAACTTCTAATTCAAGTTTTTCTTCATAAGATTGCATTAAAGCATCAACGATATGTTTAGTAAAAGCTTTATTTTGGCTATAAGCATGAGGAGAATTTAACACGGATTGCAACAAGGAAATACAATCTATTTAAGAAAAATTATCATAATTAAATTCCTTGAAATCCAAAATAGTGGGTTCATTGCTATGTAAAGTTTTGACCTCTTCAATCCCACTTTTACCAATTTTTGCATCAAGATCTAAAAACTCTGAATCATTGGGATGCCTTTTAACTAAAGTTGACTCATCTGCAGTCCCATCATTACCAAGATTCATTTTGCAAAACAAAGAGTTAACAGAGGACACATCAATCACTTTTAGATCTTCGTCATTATTATCATGAAAACTAGAAGAACACGCTTTTACAAAGCAATCTTTCTTAGCATACCTCCTAGCGGTTCTTTCTTTGCACTCATCAATGGAAATTCTCATGGCTTGAGAGACTCATTGATATCATTCTTAGGTCGAATAGATATAAGTTTCAAAGAATCAATATCAAGAGAAATTCTATCCAAGTTCCTAGCCAATTCATCAATCTTAGGCAATTTTTCTTTGAGCAAAGCGTTGAAATTCTTTTGAGAAATCATAAACTCTTTAACACTAGTCTCAAAATCAGAGGGCATCTTACTAAAATTTCCATAAGAGTTGATGTAGGAATTACCATAATTATTAGAGGAATTATTAGGGAACGGCCTAGGATTAAAGTTTCCTCTATAAGCGTTGTTACCAAAATTATTCCTACCAACAAAATTCACATCCATAGATTCATTATTATTCTCAATAAAAGTAGACAAAGGCATATCATTAGGATCAATAGGAGCACTCTTATTAGCAAACAATTTCATAAGTTCGTCCATTTTTCCACACAAAACATTAATCTCTTCTATCGCATGAACCTTTTTACTATAGATCTTTCGGCGTGCCATTGAGAATAATTAAACATAATATTATCTAGGAGTTTGGTAGCTTATCCTAAAGTGATTTCCATAAAAGTGCCACCTGCGGCCGAATCTGAAAGATTTCTAGAAGCAAAATTCAATCCAACATAAAAAATCTGTATGATCATCCATAAATTTAATCCATGTGTAGGGCAATTACGGATTATTAATTTCATCCTCTCCCAAGATTGTGCAACATGCTCATGATCAAGTTGCTTAAAATTCATAATATCGTTTCTAAGAGAGATGATCTTAGCGGGAGGAAAATACTTAGAGATAAAAGCATCTTTTCACTTATTCCGTGAATCAATACTATTTTTAGGCAAAGACAAAAACCAAGTATTAGCACGATCTCTAAGCGAAAACGGAAATAGCTTCAGTTTAGCAATATCATTATCCACATCTTTCTTCTTTTGCATATCACACAAATCAACAAAGTTGTTTAGATGAGTAGCGGCATCTTCACTAGGAAGGCCAGAGAATTGATCTTTCATGACAAGATTCAACAAAGCAGCATTAATTTCACAAGATTCAGCATCGGTAAGAGCAGCAATCGGAGTACTAAGGAAATCATTATTGTTGGTATTGGAAAAGTCACACAATTTAGTATTATCTTGAGCCATCGTGACAAACAATCCAACACACAAGCACACAAGAGGCAAGCGAAAAAGAGGCGAACGGGAAAGAGAGGGCGAATAAAATGGCAAGGGTGAAGTGGGGGAGAGGAAAACGAGATGCAAATGGCAAATAATGTAATGCCAGGGAGAAGAGTTTGTGATGGGTACTTGGTATGTCTTGACTTGAGCGTAGACCTCCCCAGCAACGGTGCCAGAAATCCTTCTTGCTACCTCTTGAGCACTGCATTGGTTTTCCCTTGAAGAGGAAAGGATGATGCGGCAAAGTAGCGTAAGTATTTCCCTCAGTTTTGAGAACCAAGGTATCAATCCAGTAGGAGGCTACACGCAAATCCCTCGTACCTACACAAACAAACAAGAACCTCGCAACCAACACGATAAAGGGGTTGTCAATCCCTTCACGACTACTTGCGAAAGTGAGATCTGATAAAGATAATAATAAGATAAATATTTTTGGTATTTTTATGATATAGATTGGAAAGTAAAGATTGCAAAATAAAATAGATCGGAAACTTATATGATGGAAAATAGACCCGGGGGCCATAGGTTCTCTCAACATAGCATAAGTATTACAGTGGGTGAACAAATTACTGTTGAGCATTGATAGAAAAGTGCATAGTTATGAGAATATCTAGGCATGATCATGTATATAGGCATCACGTCCATGACAAGTAGATCGAAACGATTCTACATCTACTACTATTACTCCACACATCGACCGCTATCCAGCATGCATCTAGAGTATTAAGTTCATAAGAACAGAGTAATGCATTAGGCAAGATGACATGATGTAGAGGGATAAACTCAAGCAATATGATATAAACCCCATCTTTTTATCCTCGATGGCAACAATACAATACGTGCCTTTCTGCCCCTGCTGTCACTAGGAAAGGACACCGCAAGATTGAACCCAAAGCTAAGCACTTCTCCAATTGCAAGAAAGATCAATCTAGTAGGCCAATACAAACTGATAATTCGAAGAGACTTGCAAAGATAACCAATCATACATAAAAGAATTCAGAGGAGATTCAAATATTGTTCATAGATAATCTTGATCATAAACCCACAATTCATCGGATCTCGACAAACACACTGCTAGAAGAATTACATCGAATAGATCTCCAAGAAGATCGAGGAGAACTTTGTATTGAGATCCAAAGAGAGAAGAAGCCATCTAGCTAATAACTATGGACCCGAAGGTCTGTGGTAAACTACTCACACTTCATCGGAGAGGCTATGGTGTTGATGTAGAAGCCCTCCATGATCGATTCCCCCTCCAGCGGAGTGCCGGAAAAGGCCCCAAGATGGGATCTCACGGGTACGGAATATTGCGGCGGTGGAAATAGGGTTTCGTGGTGCTCCTGGATGTTTTCAGGGTATGTGGATATATATAGGCGAAGGAAGTTGGTCAGGGGAGCCACAAGGGGCCCACAAGGGTGGGGGCGTGCACACCCCGCTGGGTCGCGCCTCCCTGCCTCGTGGCTTCCTTGTTTATTTCTTGACGTCCACTCCAAGTCTCCTGGATTGCGTTCGAAAAATAACTCTCCTGAAGGTTTATTCCATTTGGACTCCGTTTGATATTCCTTTTCTGCGAAACAGTGAAATAGGAAAGAAAACAACAATTTGGGCTGGGCCTCCGGTTAATAGGTTAGTCCCAAAAATAATATAGAAGTGTATAGTAAAGCCCATTAAACATCCAAAACAAGTAATATAATAGCATGGAACAATCAAAAATTATAGATACGTTGGAGACGTATCAGGATCCGCTGTGAGCTCCTGCTGCTTCTCCTGTGCTCGCCCCCTCCGTTCCCGTCTCCTAGCTCCGTCTTCCACCATGGCCGAAGCTCGCCGCCGCCGTGCCTCATCACCGTCGTGGCCAGAGCCACAGTGGCTCGAATATGAGCACACTACCGTGCCCCACACCTCACCAGGAGCATGTAGCACACACCAGCGTCTCCCCTAGTGCCCTGCATCGCCTAACCCGCCATTGGCCGAACTCCGGCCACTGCTGCAAGCTTGCTTCCGATGAGCTCGGTCCACCCCAACTGCTCTCGCTTGCCCCGTTAGATGCGTGCGATCGCCAGCTCCCCGTAGAGACTCTCCGTTGCCCTTTTGGACGCCTGTGGACGATTTCTGAGCCGCGTCACCATCTCGGGCCTCGCCGGCATCAAGTCGCTGGTGGGTTTGACCCTGCTGACCCGGGGTTTGACCCCAGTTTGACAGCCCTAGTTGACTGATAACCCACAAGTGTAGGGGTTTGCAACAGCTTTCGAGGGTAAAGTATTCAACCCAAATTTATTGATTCGACAAAAGGGGAGCCAAAGAATATTCTTGAGTATTAGCAGTTGAGTTGTCAATTCAACCACACCTGGATAACTTAGTATCTGCAGCAGAGTAATTAGTAGCAAAAGTGGTATGATAATAATGGTAATGGTGGCACAAGTAAAGATAAATGTTTTTGGGTTTTTGTAATAGTTGTAACAGTAGCAACGGAAAAGTAAATAAGCAAAGAACAATATGTGAAAAGCTCGTAGGCAATGGATCGGTGATGGATAATTATGCCGGATGCGATTCCTCATGTAACAGCTATAACATAGGGTGACACAAAACTAGCTCCAATTCATCAATGTGATGTAGGCATGTATTCCGTAAATAGTCATACGTGCTTATGGAAAAGAACTTGCATGACATCTTTTGTCCTACCCTCCCGTGGAAGCGGGGTCCTAGCAGAAACTAAGGGATATTAAGGCCTCCTTTTAATAGAGAACCGGAACAAAGCATTAGCACATAGTGAATACATGAACTCCTCAAACTACGGTCATCACCGAGAAGTATCCCGATTATTGTCACTTCGGGGTTGTCGGATCATAGCACATAATAGGTGACTATAGACTTGCAAGATAGGATCAAGAACACACATATATTCATGAAAACATAATAGGTTCAGATCTGAAATCATGGCACTCGGGCCCTAGTGACAAGCATTAAGCATAGCAAAGTCATAGCAACATCAATCTCAAAACATAGTGGATACTAGGGATCAAACCCTAACAAAACTAACTTGATTACATCGTAAATCTCATCCAACCCATCACCGTCTAGCAAGCCTACGATGGAATTATACACGCACGGCGGTGAGCATCATGAAATTGGTGATGGAGGATGGTTGATGATGATGACGGCGACAAATCCCCCTCTCCGGAGCCCCGAACGGACTCCAGATCAGCCCTCCCGAGAGAGATTAGGGCTTGGCAGTGGCTCCGTGTCGTAAAACGCGATGAAACTTTCTCTCTGATTTTTTTTCTCCCCGAACTTGAATATATGGAGTTGGAGTTGAGGTCGGTGGAGGTCCAGGGGGCCCACGAGATAGGAGGGCACGCCCTAGGGGGGGGGGCGCCCCCCTGTCTCGTGGACAGCCTGTGGGCCCCCAGGCATTGATTCTTTCGCCAAAAATTCTTATTAATTCCAAAAAGTGCCTCCGTGGATTTCTAGGACATTCCGAGAACTTTTCTTTTCTACACATAAAACAACATCATGGCAGTTCTACTGAAAACAGCGTTAGTCCGGGTTAGTTTCATTCAAATCATGCAAGTTAGAGTCCAAAACAAGGGCAAAAGTGTTTGGAAAAGTAGATCCGTTGGAGACGTATCAACTCCCCCAAGCTTAAACCTTTGCTTGTCCTCAAGCAATTCAGTTGATAAACTGAAAGTGATAAAGAAAAACTTTTAGAAACTCTGTTAGCTCTTGTTGTTGTAAACATGAAAAGCCAGCATTCAAGTTTCAGCAAATATTATGAACTAACCATACTCACAATAACACTTAGGTCTCACAATTACTCATATCAATAACATAATCAGCTAGCGAGCCATAATAATAAAACTCGGATGACAACACTTTCTCAAAATAATCATAACATGATATAACAAAATGGTATCTCGCTAGCCCTTTCTGAGACCGCAAAACATAAATGCAGAGCACCTTTAAAGATCAAGGACTGACTAAACATTGTAATTCATGGTAAAAGCGATCCAGTCAAGTCATACCAAATATAAACCAATAGTAATGAATGCAAATGATAGTGTGCTCTCCAGCGGGTGCTTTTTAATAAGAAGGGTGATGACTCAACATAAAAGTAAATAGATAGGCCCTTAGCAGAGGGAAGCAGGGATTTGTAGAGGTGCCAGAGCTCGAATTTAAAATAGAGATTTGAATAACATTTTGAGCGGCATACTTTTGATGTCAATGCAACAACTATGAGATGGCTGTATCTTCCATACTACATGCATTATAGGCAGTTCCCAAACATAATGGTAAAGGTTTATACTCCCCCAACCACCAACAAGCATCAATCCATGGCTTGCTCGAAACAACGAGTGCCTCCAACATACAACAGCCCTGGAGGAGTTTTGTTTAGTTATTTTGATTTGCTTTGATCGTTTTGGATCATGGGACTAGGCATCCCGGTTACCGGCCCTTTCTCGTGAATGAGGAGCGGAGTCCACTCCTCTTGAGAATAACCCACCTAGCATGGAAGATATAGGCAGCCCTAGTTGTAACATGAGCTGCTCGAGCATATAAAACAGAATTTCATTTGAAGGTTTGGAGTTTGGCACATACAAATTTACTTGGAACGGCAGGTAAATACCGCATTTAGGAAGGTATAGTGGACTCATATGGAAGAACTTTGGGGTTTAAGGAGTTTGGATGCACAAGCAGTATTCCTCTTAGTACGGGTGAAGGCTAGCAAAAGGCTGGGGAGCGACCAACTGAGAGAGCGACAACAGTCGTAAACATGCATTAAATTTAATTTACACCAAGTACAAACATGAGTAGGATATAATCCACCATGAACATAAATATCATGAAGGCTATGTTGATTTGATTCAACTAGATGCGTGAACATGTGCCAAGTCGAGTCACTCAATTCATTCAAAGGAGGATACCATCCCATCATATCACATCATAATCATTTTAATAGCATGTTGGCACGCAAGGTAAACCATTATAACTCATAGCTAATCAAGCATGGCACAAGCAACTATAATCTCTAAACGTCATTGCAAATATGTTTACTTCATAATAGCTGACTCAGGAATGGTGAGCTCATCATATTTACAAAAACAAGAGAGATCGAGTTCATACCAGCTTTTCTCATCCCAGTAAGTCCATCATATATCATCATTATTGCCTTTCACTCGCACGACCGAATGATGTGTATAATAATAAGAGTGCACGTGCATTGGACTAAGCTGGAATCTGCAAGCATTCAACTCAAGAGAGAAGACAGGGTAATATGGGCTCTAAGTTAAATAAACAATAATGCATATGAGAGCCACTAAGCATTTTCAATATAGTCTTCTCGACCCCCAAAAGAAAGAAAATAAAAGAAAACTATTTACACGGGAAAGCTCCCAACAAGTAAGAAGAAGAAGAAGAAATCTTTTTGGGTTTTCATTTTAATTTCTACTACAAGCATGGAAATTAAACTAACTAATTTTTTTGGTTTTTCTCTTAAAGTTTATCAAACACACAAGAAGAAAACTAGAAAAATAAATTTAAACTTGCATGGATAATACAATGAAAGAGTATGAGCACCAACGACTAGTGTGTGAACATGAATGTAAAGTCGGTGAGAAATACGTACTCCCCCAAGCTTAGGTTTTTGGCCTAAGTTGGTCTAATACCAAGGACCGCCTGGATGATATCCATAAGTGATATCGGGGTTGTACTGAGATGCAGAGGCGACCGCCTCCTGAGCAGCAGCGTGTTGGCGAGCTGCCTCCATTCCCCTCTCGTATTCGGTTGCTTCTTCCCTGGTGACAACATATCTTCCTTTTGCCTGATAATCAAAAAGGTAGGGAGAAGGAAGAGTAACAGGGACGACGTTGCGTCTGTCATAGGTTAGTTGATAATGGAGGAATTGTTCATTCCTCTCTAGAAAATGATGATCGAACATAGCTTCTTTATCCAAATAAATAGGAGGTAAAATCATATCCCCCTCTCGTGGGGCTATATTAGGAAAATTAGCCACACGGGTTGCATAAATTCCTCCAAATAAATCCCCCTTCTACTATTATTCTGCAACCTACGTGCAACTATTGCCCCCAAGTTATAACCTTTATAACCTGACACGGCACTCTTGAGGACACACAGATCAGGGACACACATGTGACAAGCTTCGTCTTTACCGTTAATGCATCTACCAATAAAGAGAGCAAAATAATGTATAGCAGGAAAATGAATGCTCCCTATGGTAGCTTGTGCTATGTCCCTAGATTATCCCACAGTAATACTAGCTAGAAAATCTCTAAATTCAGATTTGCGAGGATCATTAATATTACCCCACTGCGGGAGTTTGCAAGCAGTTGTGAAATCCCCTAAATCCATGGTATAAGATGTATTGTAAATATCAAACATGACACTAGGAGAATTACGCGCACAGATATATTGGAACCTCCACACAAAGAAATCAGTCAATTGATAGTATTGAGGACACTTATCTTGTAAGAAGTCCTCCAGCTCGGCGTTACGCACATACGCGTCAAATTCCTCCTTAAAGCCTGCTTCGATCATAAAATCATCGGATGGCCACTCACAAGGTCGTACATTTGCGTCCCTCGGCAATTCAACATCTTGCTCACGTATAGCAATCCTTGGCCCTTTCTTTGCCGAGGAACCACCTTGGTACATTCTTCTAAGCATAATTCTTTTTTCTAAAAATTTCTGAAATTTTAGTAACTTCAAAATAAAAGTGAATAAAACTAAACAGGAATGGTAGCAACTACTCCTACAAGTGCCTAGAGCCTATATCATGCATCAAAATTGCTTGGGACCTCAAAAATTTAACATGCAAGCTCAAGAACATGGTCACCTATGCCGCAAAAATTTGCAATGAATAAAGCACTAGAACAAAAACTAATTGGACCAATGGAGGAGTCACATACCAAGCAACAATCTCCCAAAGCAGTTTTGTGAATGGAGCTTTGAGCAAGGAGATCAAAAATCGCAGCAAAACGAGCTAGAACTCGTGCTTGATCTGGATGGGGATTTTTTTGGTTAGAAGATGAAGTGTGTGGGTGCTGGCATAAGTGGAGGGGGGCCACCAGGGGCCCACGAGACAGGGGGGCATGCCCTATAGGGGGGGCGCCCTCCACTCTCGTGGCCTGGTGCTTGCCCCTCCTGCTGTGTTTTCAGTGCCTAAAATCCTCAAATATTCCAGAAAAAATCATACTAAATTTGCAGGGCAATTGGAGCACTTTTATTTTCGGACTATTTTTTATTGCACGGATAATTCAGAAAACAGAGGGATAATACTATTTTTGCTTTATTTATTCTAAATAACATAAAGTAAAAAGTGGGTACAGAAGGTTGTGCCTTCTAGTTTCATCCATCCCGTGATCATCAAAATGAATCCACTAACAAGGTTGGTCAAGTCTTGTTAATAAACTCATTCCGAATAACATGGAACCGGAGAAATTTCGAATAACACTAAGTTACCTCAACGGGGATATGAAAATCCCCAACAATAAGAATATCATACTTTTTCTTGACAGTAGGAAGAGGAAATTCAAAACCTCCAAAAATGATAGTTGGAACTTTTTCAATAGAATTGATGCTATGAACTTGAGATTGTTTCCTCGGAAAGTGTACCGTATGCTCATTACCATTTACATGAAAAGTGGCATTGCCTTTGTTGCAATTAATAACAGCCCCTGCAGTATTAAGAAAAGGTCTACCAAGGATAATAGACATACCATCGTCCTCGGGAATATCAAGAATAACAAAGTCCGTTAAGATAGTGACATTTGCAACCACAACAGGCACATCCTCACAAATACCGACGGGTATAGCAGTTGATTTATCAGCCATTTGCAAAGATATTTCAGTAGGTGTCAACTTATTCAATTCAAGTCTACGATATAAAGAGAGAGGCATAACACTAACACCGGCTCCAAGATCACATAAAGCAATTCTAACATAATTCCTTTTAATGGAGCATGGTATAGTTGGTACACCCGGATCTCCAAGTTTCTTTGGTATTCCACCCTTAAAAGTGTAATTAGCAAGCATGGTGGAAATTTCAGCCTCTGATATCTTTCTTTTATTTGTAAAGATATCCTTCATATACTTAGCATAAGGATTTACTTTGAGCATATCAGTTAAGCGCATACGTAAGAAGATAGGTCTAATCATTTCAACAAAGCGCTCAAAATCCTCATCATCCTTTGTCTTGGATGGTTTAGGAGGAAAGGGCATGGGTTTCTGAACCCATGGTTCGCTTTCTTTATCGTGCTTCCTAGCAACAAAATCTCTCTGATCATAACGTTGATTCTTTGATTGTGGGTTATCAAGATCAACTATAGGTTCAATCTCTACATCATTGTTTTTTGCTAGATTGAGTATCAACATGAACATTATCATTAACATTATCACTAGGTTCAAGTTCATTACCTGATTGTGTTTCAGCATCAGAAATAGAAATATCATTGGGATTCTCAGGTGTGTCTACAGTAGGTTCACTAGAAGCATGCAAAGTTCTATCATTTTTCTTTTTCTTCTTAGAAGAACTAGGTGCCTCTAAATTATTTCTCTGAGAATCTTGCTCGATTCTCTTAGAGCGTTCAGGATACAAAGGTTCCTGAGTCATTCTACCAGTTCTAGTAGCCACTCTAACAGCAAAGTCATTTTTATTATTTAATTCTTCAAGCAAATCATTTTGAGCTTTAAGTACTTGCTCAGCTTGGGTAGCAACCATAGAAGCATATTTGCTAACGCGGTGAAGTTCATCTTTAACTCTAGCAAGATTATCGCCTATGCGTCCTATCTCAAAAGCATTATTCTTTAACTCTCTACCAACATAAGAATTAAAACTTTCTTTCCTATCCATAAAGTCATCATATTCATCTAAGCATGGGCTATGAAATTTAGTAGAGGGGACTTCAACTTTATCATATCTATAGAGAGAAATTTACCTTTACTACCTGTGTCGGGTTATCAAGACAATGTGGTTCTTCAGGCGGTATATTAAGACCATGTATTTCTTCAATAGGAGGTAAATTCTTAACATCTTCAGCTTTAATACCTTTTTCTTTCATCGATTTCTTTGCCTCTTGCATATCTTCGGGATTGAGAAATAAAACACCTCTTTTCTTCGGAGTGGGTTTAGGAATAGGCTTAGGAGTTGGCTCAATTGGTTCAGGAACTGCCTTAGGAATTGGCTCAGGAAGAGTCCAATTATTTTCATTAGTCAACATATTATTCAATAATATTTCAGCTTCGTCGACTGTTCTTTCCCTGAAAACACAACCAACACAACTATCCAAGTAGTCCTTGGAAGCATCGGTTAGTCCATTATAAAAGATATCAAGTATTTCATTTTTCTTAAGAGGATGATCAGGCAAAGCATTAAGTAACCGAAGAAGCCTCCCCCAAGCTTGTGGGAGACTCTCTTCTTTGATTTGCACAAAATTATATATTTCCCGCAAGGCAGCTTGTTTCTTATGAGCAGAGAAATATTTAGCAGAGAAGTAATAGAACATATCCTGGGGACTACGCACACAACCAGGAGCAAGAGAATTATACCAAGTCTTAGCATCACCCTTTAATGAGAACGGAAATATCTTAAGGATATATAAATAGCGAGACTTCTCATCATGAGTAAACAGGGTAGCTATATCATTCAACTTGGTAAGATGTGCCACAACAGTTTCAGATTCAAGGCCATAAAAAAGGATCAGATTCAACTAAAGTAATAATCTCAGGATCAACAGAGAATTCATAATCCTTATCAGTAACATAGATAGGTGAAGTAGCAAAAGCAGGATCTGGTTTCATTCTAGCATTAAGAGACTGCTGCTTCCATTTAGCTAATAATTTCTTAAGATCATATCTATCATTGCAAGCAAAGATTTCCCTAGCAGCAGCTTCATTCATAACATAACCCTTAGGAACAACAGGCAATACATAATCATTGGGAGAACCTTCATCATCACTCTCATCAATAATAGGTTCTTCAGTAATTTCATTCCCCCTAACTCTAGCAAGTTGTTCATCAAGAAATTCACCTAATGGCAAAGTAGTATCAAGCACAGAAGTGGTTTCATCATGCATAGCAGAAATGGCATCATCAATAACATGCGACATATTAGAATTCATAGCAGTAGCAGGTTTAGGTGTCGCAAGCCTACTAATAACAGAAGGAGAATCTAGTGCAAGGCTAGATGGCAGTTCCTTATCACCCCTCGTGGTTGAGGGCAAAATAGTAGTTCGGCCGTCTTTCAAGTTCTTCATAGTGATCAACAGATATAAATCCCAAGTGACTCAGAGAATAGAGCTATGCTCCCCAGCAACGGCACCAGAAATTAGTCTTGATAACCCACAAGTGTAGGGGATCGCAACAGCTTTCGAGGGTAAAGTATTCAACCCAAATTTATTGATTCGACACAAGGGGAGCCAAAGAATATTCTTGAGTATTAGCAGTTGAGTTATCAATTCAACCACACCTAGATAACTTAGTATCTGCAGCAAAGTAATTAGTAGCAAAAGTGGTATGATAATAATGGTAACGGTGGCACAAGTAAAGATAAATGTTTTGGGTTTTTGTAATAGTTGTAACAGTAGCAACGGAAAAGTAAATAAGCAAAGAACAATATGTGAAAAGCTCGTAGGCAATGGATCAGTGATGGATAATTATGCCGGATGCGATTCCTCATGTAATAGCTATAACATAGGGTGACACAGAACTAGCTCCAATTCATCAATGTAATGTAGGCATGTATTTCGTAAATAGTCATACGTGCTTATGGAAAAGAACTTGCATGACATCTTTTGTCCTACCCTCCCGTGGAAGCGGGGTCCTAGCGGAAACTAAGGGATATTAAGGCCTCCTTTTAATAGAGAACCGGAACAAAGCATTAGCACATAGTGAATACATGAACTCCTCAAACTACGGTCATCATCGAGAAGTATCCCGATTATTGTCACTTCGGGGTTGTCAGATCATAACACATAATAGATGACTATAGACTTGAAAGATAGGATCAAGAACACACATATATTCATGAAAACATAATAGGTTCAGATCTGATGTCACATCCCTAGCTTCTAGCAATGCACTGGGCTAGCTTCATGTGTGCATCATTTTTAAATTCTATGAAACTTTGAAATGGGGGATGATCAAACCCTAGCACCTTGAAATCCAAATAGGTCCAGCTTAAATAAACTACATTCAAGAACCCAAAATACTCTTCTTTGATGTTTGATATTTTTGGCAATGGCTTTGATCCATACCAAAAATAATGAACATTTTTAGGGAACAAGTTGGGCACTGAATTTAAGTCATAAATATTTGAATTGGGGCATTTAATTGCTAATAATATTATTAAATGCTCCAACAATTCTGGAAATATCTAAGGGCCTCTGAGATAATTCTGTTATTGCCCATATTTAATTTCAGGATTTATAAAAAATGATTTGGTATAAAATCAAATCAAAACAAATTAAACAAAATAGAAAACAGGAACAGAAACTCACCTGGAAACTTACCTGGCGCCACCAACCGGCCCAGCTCCTGCGCGGCCCGTTACTGTGCAGCCCAGCTGCCAGTCATCTTCCTCCCCCTCGCCCCGAAGCAGCTGCGTGTTGGACGCACGTGCGTCGACGCCGGCCACCTCGTGCTTCGCGCTGGAGGCCTCCCTTTCGAGCCTGTCCGCGCGTGGAGACGCCACGACACTCCCCCTGATTCCCCCCCCCCCTCGCTCTGGACCCCCTCCTCCTCCTCTGGTCTGTCTCTCTCACACACAGCCGCCCGAACCCGCCTGTTGCGCCGCTCGCCGTTCCCGCGGCCACCGGCCACCCCATGCCTCACCGACGCGCCCAGAAGCTCCGCCACATTATCTTCTTCGTCCTCGATGAGCCACGCAAGCCGGGAGGGCCTGGAACGTCGCCATCGCCGTCCTCTTCCACCTTGGGCTCCGACCACCGCCGTCGTCGATTCGCCGTCTCCGCCACCTCCCCGAGGCCACTGAGCTGCTCGACGACATCCCTGTGAGCTCCTGCCCCGTTTCCCCCTTCTTCCCTGGTCGCGCCCGTCCTCTAGGCCGTAGCCCTGCCATGGCCGAGCTTCCCCTGCCGCCGGCCATGTCGCCGCCGTCCCTGCAGCCGCTTGAGCTCGATTAGGAGCGCGTCACCGCGCTCAGGAAGCCACCAGGAGCATAATGCACACGCTAACTTGCCCTCTCGTGCACCATAGCGCCAACCCCGCACCCACCCGACCTCCGGCGCCGCCGCGAGCTCACTTCCGGTGAGCTCCGACCACCCCGCGACCTCCCACCTGCTCCGTTCGATGCGCGCGAGTGAGGGCCTCCTCCCTGTGCCCTTCTCTTGCCCAGTCGCCGCCTGTAGCGCAGCCCCGGCGAACATCCGCCGCGTTTCGGGTCGCCGCCGGCCGAACTCCGGTGGCCGGTGACGTGGCACGTCATTTAGCCACTGATGACCCCACTAATTAACCTCTAGTGAAACTGACAGCCGGGCCCCACATCCTAACTAACTGGCTAACTAAACTAGATTAAGTTTAATCTAATTACCCTGGACCCACGCGTCAACATTGACGGTGCTGACGTGTCCGTTGGCCGGACCCACCTGTCAGCCACACTAACCAGCACTGGGTCACTGACCAGTGGACCCCACTGGTCAGGTTTGACCTGGACCGTGCCCGTTGACCTGCTTACGTCAGCATGATGTCATGCTAACGCAGTAAACTATTTTCTGGTTTTAGTCTAATTTAAAATAACCAGGAAATTCCAGAAAATTGTATAAACTTCCAAAATTCATAGAAATTCAACCGTAACTCCAAATGAAATAATTTATATATGAAAAATGATCAGAAAAATCCAATCTATCCATCTGTACCATCTTAATGCATGTTAGAACAACTTATAGCTGCTGTTTAGCACAAATCAAATAAAGGGCATTTGAATAATCACATATGGAGTTTGAATTTGAATCTTGGATTCAAACCAACTTCATTTAACTTTGTTGCTAGCTGCATTAGCTCAAAACACCAGCATGTTGCCATGTCATAGCATGCATCATATTGCGCACTGCATTGATCGTGTTTCTTCTGTGTTTGTCGGTGTTGTTCCCCCTCGGTAGACGCTGTACCAATGATGTGATCGTTGACACTGATGAAGACTCAATGTTATCTTCAGAAGTGCCAGGCAAGCAAAACCCCCTTGTTCATTCCGATACAATCCTACTCTCTCGCTCCTGCTTTATTTTACTGCATTAGGACAACAACGATTCATCAGTTAATTGCTGTGGTAGCTGAACCCCTTTATCCTTTGCATGACCTGTCATTCCACAGTAAATAGATGAAACCCACTAGCATGAGTAGTAGTTGTTTGAGCCTTGTTGTGCCTACTCATACATGCTTGTTTGTCATGCCTGCTACTGCTTAGAGTTGAGTCGGGTCTGATTCATCGAGGATAAATCAGAGGTGTGTGAACATGTCCTACTGTGTGTGAGCTAAGTGTGTGAACACGATTTGGTAAAGGTAGCGGTGAGAGGCCATGTAGGAGTACATGGTGGGTTGTCTCATTGCAGCCGTCCTCAGGAACTGAGTTCTGTGTTTGTGATCCATGATTCAGCTACTACCACGCATTGGGCCCGAAACCAATGGACCCTCTCGGCTTCTTAATCACCCTTGTCCTCTGTCCAGGAGTTGCAAGTAGTTTCTGGTGTTTGTAGTATGCTGGAGGCCGTGCGCAGCGCTGACCGTAGGGGTGGGCTGTGATGCGGTAGGCACGTGGCCGGGTAAACCGGGCGCCCGTTTGGTGTCACGGAACCCTGTTCACATCGTTTGGGGCTGTGAGCGAAACCCCGGCCGGATCTCCTCATGGATGGAACCCGAATAGGCGATAAACCTGGACTAGGGACTTGAGTGTTTAGGTAGGTCATGGCCGACACCCTCGTTGGGCTTCCGCTTGAAGGTTGCCGAGTACATGTCGTGTAAACGGCGGTAAGTGGTGAGAGCGTGTGTGAAGAAGTACACCCCTGCAGGGTTAACATCATCTATTCGAATAGCCGTGTCCGCGGTAAAGGACTTCTGGGTTGCCTATATCAGTTCATAGACAAGTGAAAGTGGATACTTTAAAATGCGCAAGATAAGCATGAGTGCTATGGATGGCGTTCTCGTAGGGAGACGGGAGCGGATCCATAGTGATGTATTGATATGGTGAATATGTGGACTCGTGTGCGCCACCTCAAAAGAGTTACTTGCAGTCGTAGTTCAGGATAGCCACCGAGTCAAAGCTGGCTTGCTGCAGTTAAACCCCACCATCCCCTTGTTGATAATGATGCATATGTAGTTAGTTCTGATGTAAGTCTTGCTGGGTACATTTGTACTCACGTTTGCCTATTTTATGTTTTGCAGAGAGACTTCAGTCTCGCTAGTACTTCCACATGGACTTCGACGTTTAGCTTGTTACCTCAGCTACGATCTTGTGCCCTCGGCAGGATCTGGTAGATAGTCAGGCTTCCAAGCCTTTTTCATTTGTAGATGTCTGCACTCAGACATGTTAGCTTCCGCTTGTGCTTTGACTTGTATGCTCTGAATGTTGGGTCATGTGACCCATGTTTGTAATATCCCGCTCCTCGGAGCCTAATGAATACATACTTGAGTCATAGAGTCATATTGTGATGCCATGTTGTATTTGCACATATTGAGCATATTGTGTGTATGTTATTGAAATGCTTGGTATGTGTGGAATCTGACTATCTAGTTGTTTATCTTTAGTAGCCTCTCTTACCGGGAAATGTCTCCTAGTGTTTCCACCGAGCCATGGTAGCTTGCTACTGCTCCGGAACACTTAGGCTGGCCGGCATGTGTCCTTCTTCGTTCATGTGTCTGTCCCTTCGGGGAAATGTCACGCCTTGAGTACCGGAGTCCTGCTAGCCCAGTGCTACAGCCCGAATTCACTCGCTGATGACCGACACGTTCGATGCTGGGTCATGGATGCCTGTCCCTGTAAGTTTGTGCCACTTTGGGTTTACGACTAGCCATGTCAGCCCGGGCTCCCTATCATATGGATGCTAGCGACACTATCATATACGTGTGCCAAAAGGCGCAAACGGTCCCGGACAAAGGTAAGGCGACACCCGTGGGAATACCGTGCGTGAGGCCGCAAAGTGATATGAGGTGTTACATGCTAGATCTATGTGGCATTGAGTCGGGGTCCTGATAGCGTTGGTATCAGAGCTTGACTGCCTGTAGGATTACCAAGCCAAACTGGTCGAAGTTGAGTCTAGAAATGCTTTAGTTATATGTAGGGGAATTGATTGTGGAATGGAACGTAAGGCTCTTTTACTCCTTATACCTCATGGCCTTCTGATCTGAGTCATCCTCTTCTCTTCTACGGGGATTAAGAACTAGGCCTTCTCATCTATCTATCAGGATGACGTGTTACTAATCTATAGACCTATAGGAGTGATGGTTCTAAACTTGAGTTCAGCTCCTACTATCTTCCGTATGTTGACAGCTGGTCTCGGAACCTTGCTTTTGTGATGTTAAGTGGTTATACCACCATTTTGTTGTATGTCTCCAATCTTTTGAGCATTTACAGCCGTTATGCTGTCCGAGTCATCCCAGGTTTCTAAATAGTCTGATGCATTTGCAAATCCCTTCCTCCTATTTCCGATGTTCCTTTGGGCCAGATTAACCACACTATTCAGTAAGTTGAGGTACTCTATTGCCTCGACGTATACGTTGGAGCTATTATTATGACCCTAGGTGTCTTAGAGTACCACCTAGTACGCTAGCCATGTTCTGTGTCTAGTGTGATGATTCTGGCCATCATTCTCGAAAGCATCCCATGATGCCATTTAGTTAGTAGGTATTCTACTCCTGGGTTTTGAAGCCCGAGATTCACCCTACTTACTTCATGTTGATAGTAATTGCTAGCTCCCTTAGGTTATTAGTAACCTTTGCGATAGCCCTCGAGGTCCGTGGTATTCCCTCCTTCCAAATACTATGAACCGCTTATGGCAAAAGTTCCTCGCTGAACCGAAGGATCACAATCAGAGTACTCTTGAGAAGTTCTCCATTCATAATTGTGAATCTGCCAGTTCTACCCTTTCCGCATGGGTTATCCGGAAGAAATGTTGAGCTTCGCTCGACATACTAATCTATGCATCCACAACTCAGAAAGTTATATGTTCCTTTGAGTTGTTCTCTTTAGTTGTGTCCTGACCCTCGTCTGTCAATTGATAGTCAAGAGTATGTGTGCATTCGTTCATCGGTGCCTATTATTCTTGTGGTCCGTCAAGCCATTCTATTCCAGAATGACTAGGAGAAACGAACTCCAGTACCTTGTCCATTTCCAGGATTGGGTCAAAGCAGTCGTACTTCGCAGATCAAATACTAATCCATGCTTTTGTTCTGTTCTACCTTGGAGTAATACCATCTTTATATCGAGAATGTCATGGGAATTGCACACCATCCTATGAATTCTTTATGTAGTAATACTCCTCGCCATCATTGTTCATTCCTCGGTTTCCGTGTTATTGTAACCGGAATGCCGACAAGTGAATCGTGGTGTGTGAAATCAATACTGCTGGCAACTCCGTTGCTTGGTAGTTAAATGGACGATAACCTCATTCTTAGCATGTTGATTGTTGGATCGTCACCCTAAGGATGATTGTGCTACCTAGTCCCTATTTCCGGTGCACTCTTCGGTCATTGAGTTAGGATTTTGTCAATCCCTCACTCATTTGATCATATCTTCTTGCCCTGAAAAGCAAGATTGCTCTCGGGCTTAGTAACATACCGGTGGTTCGTGATTTTCTGATTATCTTCTCGGAAGTATCACCAGGTCATCACCTGACCGCTATGTTGAGTTCGTGATCAAGTTGGTTTCTTGTAACCACCCCTTCTCCAAGGATCTGTATCGAGTACCCCTGAGCTGGTTGGGTAAGCTGAACAACAACTTGGAGAGTTGGAAGATAAAAGCTGCCTGACTTAGTTTGTGTGAAGGGATATGTTGTGTGTGTGTGTTGCAGAAAGATGATATCTTCATTGATTGATCCTCGTGATCAGTTGGTGGACCTTTTATCTTGCCAAGAGCTTGATTTGAGTATGGGCTATCCTCAAATCAAGTCAGAACCAACGATGTTCATAATGTTGTCTTACTCGTGGATTTTCCTCGAGCATACACATTATATCTTTTGGGTCTGACCAATACTATCACCTTGTTCACATAATTATGGAATTCCATCTCCGTAGGAATCTGGATGAATTGTTGTTGAGTCCATCGACAACATCCTTGTCTTCTCCATAATTTTGTTAAACATTAAGCTAGTGTTGGAAACTTTTGAAGGCATTTCTTCATGCTAGCTCATGAAGCATATGTTCAAATGAAAGAAGTGACTTCCTCCAATTCATGTGCATTTTATGTAAGTTGCTGCCGTGAGTTCGATAAAGTCAATGTTGCTTCCTTGGAATCATTCCAAATCAGTCATGCAAACGTGCGAAGTATTCTGTGGTCTGATAGACTGATCATCTTCATTCTATAGGTATTCCTAGCACACCAAGCCACTGATTGATTTGTTCAAGGATAATAGGTTCTACGTGCTAGTCCTGAAGGTACCAGACGGATTTGTACAAGATTTCGTTATCCTCAATGATGGTTCCCCTCCTGAACTCGGTAGTGTTTTGTTGTAAGACTACCATGGGATCATGTCTGTCTGGGACAACGTGTTCACATGTTTGTAGCAGAACCAGCTCATGTTTTGGAGCTTGCTATTGTAGTTCATTTCCTGAGAATCACGCAATGTCTTCTCGTCGGTTTGTGTTGTAAACTTTCATTTTTTTTCTTTCTAAGACTCGATGAGTCTAGATTATTCCGACACCAACCAGATCTGAATCTCACGCAGCTATGATGGTTGGAACGTTTCCCAAGAATTATAATATTGGACTCTCTGTAACCGGTAAAGTGGATGCGTGGCCAACACACCCAGCCGGAAGACCTGTTATTGTAATATCTTGATTGAAGAAGTTGGCCACCTCTTCATATGGACTTCCTAGGAATTATTCCCTATTTGTGTGCCTATGGATTCTTGTGTTTCCGAAGTCTGACCTTTTACTTGATGTTCTAGATACCAAACCATTTCAATGAATGGGTTACGCTAGCACATCAAGGAGAACATTAGAAGCGGAGTTCTAAATGTCTCTCGGTCGATCATCCAGATTTTCTTTCCTTGGCCTCGCCAAGGTGAAATCTGAGAAAGTGTTATCTTTCCTTTGCATCTGCATCCTCCGTCGTTATTCATCATGGTAGTATGATGTGTTGTCAGGATCCTCGACACGGATGTTGGTAAAACCTTGATGAATATGGAAATGCTCAAGTTCTTGAGAGCACGCTCAGTCACTAGGTTATATTCTCGGTATCAATTGGAATGTGCCTTCCGTTTGTCAAGTTGTCTTATAACTCTAGTTTCCTTTCCAAACTGAGTATGCCAATCTTTCGAACTTCTCCAAATGATCGATTGTAATTTGCCTTAAGCTGGTATAAAGAGTTTCATTGATCTCTGAATCAAAGGTAATTCTTTTTGCCACTTAAGGGGATATTTCTACGAGTCGCCTTCCCTAAGGTGCCCCGTTATGGTATCCTGGCAACTCAACTCCTCGCTACTTTGAAACCATGCAGCATCCTACTTCAGCGTGGAATTGTTGCCTACCAAATTGAATCTCCGTCATCTTTCCATCCCTCTTGATGTGTGTTTTGTGTGTCAGCTCTAGAGATGTTTCAATGCCTCACTCCATGAGTTGACCCTGAGTTGCTCGATCTTTGAGAAGATCGATTCTTCTGGAGTTGTCCCTTTCCCCTAGTTGTCATGCTGAATGAAGATCTCGAAAGCAAAGACGTCAAGATCAATTTGAAGCAATGAGTCAACATCTTTAAGAAGGGCAAATGGATCATGAAGATTGTGATAATTTTGTGACCCCCTTTCCTCTTACCTCACGTCTTGAATCTCGGGACGAGATTCTCGTTTAGTGGGGGTGAGTTGTCACATCCCTAGCTTCTAGCAATGCACTGGGCTAGCTTCATGTGTGCATCATGTTTAAATTCTATGAAACTTTGAAATGGGGGATGATCAAACCCTAGCACCTTGAAATCCAAATAGGTCCAGCTTAAATAAACTGCATTCAAGAACCCAAAATGCTCTTCTTTGATGTTTGATATTTTTGGCAATGGCTTTGATCCATACCAAAAATAATGAACATTTTTAGGGAACAAGTTGGGCACTAAATTTAAGTCTTAAATATTTGAATTGGGGCATTTAATTGCTAATAATATTATTAAATGCTCCAACAATTCTAGAAATATCTAAGGGCCTCTGAGATAATTCTGTTATTGCCCATATTTAATTTCAGGATTTATAAAAAATGATTTGGTATAAAATCAAATCAAAACAAATTAAACAAAATAGAAAATAGGAACAGAAACTCACCTGGAAACTTACCTGGCGCCACCAACCGGCCCAGCTCCTGCGCGGCCCGTTACTGTGCAGCCCAGCTGCCAGTCATCTTCCTCCCCCTCGCCCCGAAGCAGCTGCGTGCTGGACGCACGCGCGTCGACGCCGGCCACCTCCTGCTTCGCGCTGGAGGCCTCCCTTTCGAGCATGTCCGCGCGTGGAGACGCCACGACACTCCCCCTGATTCCCCCCCCCCCCCCCCCGCTCTGGACCCCCTCCTCCTCCTCTGCTCTGTCTCTCTCACACACAGCCGCCCGAACCCGCCCGTTGCGCCGCTCGCCGTTCCCGCGGCCACCGGCCACCCCATGCCTCACCGACGCGCCCAGAAGCTCCGCCACATTGTCTTCTTCGTCCTCGATGAGCCACGCAAGCCGGGAGGGCCTGGAACGTCGCCATCGCCGTCGTCTTCCACCTTGGGTTCCGACCACCGCCGTCGTCAATTCGCCGTCTCCGCCACCTCCCCGAGGCCACTGAGCTGCTCGACGACCTCCCTGTGAGCTCCTGCCCCGTTTCCCCCTTCTCCCCTGGTCGCGCCCGTCCTCTAGGCCGTAGCCCTGCCGTGGCCGAGCTTCCCCTGCCGCCGGCCATGTCGCCGCCGTCCCTGCAGCCGCTTGAGCTCGATTAGGAGCGCGTCACCGCGCTCAGGAAGCCACCAGGAGCATAACACACACGCTAACTTGCCCTCTCGTGCACCACAGCGCCAACCCCGCACCCACCCGACCTCCGGCGCCGCTGCGAGCTCACTTCCGGTGAGCTCCGACCACCCCGCGACCTCCCACCTGCTCCGTTCGATGCGCGCGAGTGAGGGCCTCCTCCCTGTGCCCTTCTCTTTCCCAGTCGCCGCCTGTAACGCAGCCCCGGCGAACATCCGCCGCGTTTCGGGTCGCCGCCGGCCGAACTCCGGTGGCCGGTGACGTGGCACGTCATTTAGCCACTGATGACCCCACTAATTAACCTCTAGTGAAACTGACAGCCGGGCCCCACATCCTAACTAACTGGCTAACTAAACTAGATTAAGTTTAATCTAATTACCCTGGACCCACGCGTCAACATTGACGGTGCTGACGTGTCTGTTGGCCGGACCCACCTGTCAGCCACACTAACCAGCACTGGGTCACTGATCAGTGGACCCCACTGGTCAGGTTTGACCTGGACCGTGCCCGTTGACCTGCTTACGTCAGCATGATGTCATGCTAACGCAGTAAACTATTTTCTAGTTTTAGTCTAATTTAAAATAACCAGGAAATTCCAGAAAATTGTATAAACTTCCAAAATTCATAGAAATTCAACCGTAACTCCAAATGAAATAATTTATATATGAAAAATGATCAGAAAAATCCAATCTATCCATCTGTACCATCTTCATGCATGTTAGAACAACTTATAGCTGCTGTTTAGCACAAATCATATAAAGGGCATTTGAATAATCACATATGGAGTTTGAATTTGAATCTTGGATTCAAACCAACTTCATTTAACTTTGTTGCTAGCTGCATTAGCTCAAAACACCAGCATGTTGCCATGTCATAGCATGCATCATATTGCGCACTGCATTGATCGTGTTTCTTCTGTGTTTGTCGGTGTTGTTCCCCCTCGGTAGACGTTGTACTGATGATGTGATCGTTGACACTGATGAAGACTCAATGTTATCTTCAGAAGTGCCAGGCAAGCAAAACCCCCTTGTTCATTCCGATACAATCCTACTCTCTCGCTCCTGCTTTATTTTACTGCATTAGGACAACAACGATTCATCTGTTACTTGCTGCGGTAGCTGAACCCCTTTATCCTTTGCATGACCTGTCATTCCACAGTAAATAGATGAAACCCACTAGCATGAGTAGTAGTTGTTTGAGCCTTGTTGTGCCTACTCATACATGCTTGTTTGTCATGCCTGCTACTGCTTAGAGTTGAGTCGGGTCTGATTCATCGAGGATGAATCAGAGGTGTGTGAACATGTCCTACTGTGTGTGAGCTAAGTGTGTGAACACGATTTGGTAAAGGTAGCGGTGAGAGGCCATGTAGGAGTACATGGTGGGTTGTCTCATTGCAGCCATCCTCAGGAACTGAGTTCTGTGTTTGTGATCCATGATTCAGCTACTACCACGCATTGGGCCCGAAACCAATGGACCCTCTCGGCTTCTTAATCACCCTTGTCCTCTGTCCAGGAGTTGCAAGTAGTTTCTGGTGTTTGTAGTATGCTGGAGGCCGTGCGCAGCGCTGACCGTAGGGGTGGGCTGTGATGCGGTAGGCACGTGGCCGGGTAAACCGGGCGCCCGTTTGGTGTCACGGAACCCTGTTCACATCGTTTGGGGCTGTGAGCGAAACCCCGGCCGGATCTCCTCATGGATGGAACCCGAATAGGCGATAAACCTGGACTAGGGACTTGAGTGTTTAGGTAGGTCGTGGCCGACACCCTCGTTGGGCTTCCGCTTGAAGGTTGCCGAGTACATGTCGTGTAAACGGCGGTAAGTGGTGAGAGTGTGTGTGAAGAAGTACACCCCTGCAGGGTTAATATCATCTATTCGAATAGCCGTGTCCGCGGTAAAGGACTTCTGGGTTGCCTATATCAGTTCATAGACAAGTGAAAGTGGATACTTTAAAATGCGCAAGATAAGCGTGAGTGCTATGGATGGCGTTCTCGTAGGGAGACGGGAGCGGATCCATAGTGATGTATTGATATGGTGAATATGTGGACTCGTGTGCGCCACCTCAAAAGAGTTATTTGCAGTCGTAGTTCAGGATAGCCACCGAGTCAAAGCTGGCTTGCTGCAGTTAAACCCCACCATCCCCTTGTTGATAATGATGCATATGTAGTTAGTTCTGATGTAAGTCTTGCTGGGTACATTTGTACTCACGTTTGCCTATTTTATGTTTTTGCAGAGAGACTTCAGTCTCGCTAGTACTTCCACGTGGACTTCGACGTTTAGCTTGTTACCTCAGCTACGATCTTGTGCCCTCGGCAGGATCTGGTAGATAGTCAGGCTTCCAAGCCTTTTTCATTTGTAGATGTCTGCACTCAGACATGTTAGCTTCCGCTTGTGCTTTGACTTGTATGCTCTGAATGTTGGGTCATGTGACCCATGTTTGTAATATCTCGCTCCTCGGAGCCTAATGAATACATACTTGAGTCATAGAGTCATGTTGTGATGCCATGTTGTATTTGCACATATTGAGCATATTGTGTGTATGTTATTGAAATGCTTGGTATGTGTGGGATCTGACTATCTAGTTGTTTATCTTTAGTAGCCTCTCTTATCGGGAAATGTCTCCTAGTGTTTCCACCGAGCCATGGTAGCTTGCTACTGCTCCGGAACACTTAGGCTGGCCGGCATGTGTCCTTCTTCGTTCCTGTGTCTGTCCCTTTGGGGAAATGTCACGCGTTGAGTACCGGAGTCCTGCTAGCCCAGTGCTACAGCCCGAATTCACTCGCTGATGACCGACACGTTCGATGCTAGGTCATGGATGCCTGTCCCTGTAAGTTTGTGCCACTTTGGGTTTATGACTAGCCATGTCAGCCCGGGCTCCCTATCATATGGATGCTAGCGACACTATCATATACGTGTGCCAAAAGGCGCAAACGGTCCCGGGCAAAGGTAAGGCGACACCCGTGGGAATACCGTGCGTGGGGCCGCAAAGTGATATGAGGTGTTACATGCTAGATCTATGTGGCATTGAGTCGGGGTCCTGACATCTGAAATCATGGCACTCGGGCCCTAGTGACTAGCATTAAGCATAGCAAAGTCATAGCAACATCAATCTCAGAACATAGTGGATACTAGGGATCAAACCCTAACAAAACTAACTTGATTACATGGTAAATCTCATCCAACCCATCACCGTCCAGCAAGCCTACGATGGAATTACTCACGCACGGCGGCGAGCATCATGAAATTGGTGATGGAGGATGGTTGATGATGACGACGGCGACGAATCCCCCTCTCCGGAGCCCCGAACGGACTCTAGATCAGCCCTCCCAAGAGAGATTAGGGCTTGGCGGCGGCTCCGTGTCGTAAAACGTGATGAAACTTTCTCTCTGATTTTTTTCTCCCCGAACGTGAATATATGGAGTTGGAGTTGAGGTCAGTGGAGGTCCAGGGGGCCCACGAGATAGGAGGGCGCACCCTAGAGGAGGGCGCCCCCTGTCTCGTGGACAGCCTGTGGGCCCCCTAGCATTGATTCTTTCGCCAAAAATTCTTATTAATTCCAAAAAGTGCCTCCGTGGATTTCCAGGACATTCTGAGAACTTTTCTTTTCTACGCATAAAACAACATCATGGCAGTTCTGATGAAAACAGCGTCAGTCTGGGTTAGTTTCATTCAAATCATGCAAGTTAGAGTCCAAAACAAGGGCAAAAGTGTTTGGAAAAGTAGATACGTTGGAGACGTATCATTGACTGACGTGTGGGCCATGCCCCTGTTTAGTTTAGGTGTTAGATTAGTTAGCGCTAATTAACTTAGTTAATTGGTTGACTTACTGACATGTGGGCCCAGACCCTAATTAACCTAGGTTAGTGCTAACGTAACACTAACTAACTCTGTTAGTTAGTTGTTACACTGACATGTGGGCCCCAGCTGTCAGGTTTGACCTGGTCTGGCGCCTTTGACCTGCTGATGTCACCCTGACATCATGCTGACACAGTTAACCTTTTTCTGGATTTATTCTTTTCGGGAAATTCCAAAAAATGCCCTAAACTTCTAAAAATCATAGAAAGTAATCTGTAACTCCAAATGCAAAGATTTATATATGAAAAATGATTAGAAAAATTCAATCTATCCATCTGTACTGGTTTCATGCATGTTTTAAGCAACTTAACCTTGCTGTTGAGTGCAAAACATGATAAGGCACTATTTAAATTCACAATTTGAGTTTGGGATTGAACCTTTGGTTCAAAATGACCCAAACCCATCTGATTGTAGTTGCATTAGGCCAACACATATTTACATGTCATGATCATGCATCATATTGTGCATTGCACTGATTGTGTTCTTCCTTGTTTGCCGGTAATTGTCCTCTCTCAGTAGACGTGGCTTCGACGGTGAGTTCGATGACACCGATGAAGAGCTATACTATCTTCAGAAGTGCCAGGCAAGCAAAAACCCCTTGTTCATTCCGATACAATCCCACTCTCTCGCTTCTGCTCTCTTTTACTGCATTAGGACAACAACGATACAACTCTTACTTGATGCGGTAGTTGAACCCCTTCTCCTTTGCATGACCTGTCATTACCACGGTAAATAGATGAAACCCACTAGCATGAGTAGGAGTTGTTTGAGCCCTGATGTGCCTACTCATTCATGCTTGTTTGTCATGCCTGCTACTGCTTAGAGTTGAGTCAGGTCTGATTCATCGGGGATGAATTGGAATGGTGTTGAACATGTCCTACTGTGTGTGAGCTAAGTCTGTGAACACGATTTGGTAAAGGTAGCGGTGAGAGGCCATGTAGGAGTACATGGTGGGTTGTCTCATTGAAGCCGTCCTCAGGAACTGAGTTCTGTGTTTGTGATCCATGAACAGCTACTACCACTCATTGGGTTCCTTAATTGACCCTCTCAGCTTCCTAACCACCCTTGTCCTCTGTCCAGGAGTTGCAAGTAGTTTCTGGTGTTTGTAGTATGCTGGAGGATGTGCGTAGCACTGACCCAAGGGGTGGGTTGTGATGCGGTAGGCACATGGCCGGGTATGCTGGGCGCCCGTTTGGTGTCGCGGAACCCTGTACACATCGTTTGGGGCCGTATGTGGAAACCTCGGCCGGACTCCCTGCGGATAGAACCTGAATAGGCGATAAACCTGGACTAGAGACTTGAGTGTTTAGGTAGGCCGTGGCCGACACCCTCGTTGGGTTTACCCTTGAAGGTTGCCGAGTACATGTTATGTAAATGACGGTAAGTGGTGAGAGCATGTGTGAAGAAGTACACCCCTGCAGGGTTAACATCATCTATTTGAATAGCCGCGTCCGCGGTAAAGGACCTCTGGGTTGCCTATACAGTTCATAGACAAGTGAAAGTGGATACTCTAAAATCCGCAAGATAAGCGTGAGTGCTATGGATGGCATTCTCGTAGAGAGACGGGAGCGGATCCATAGTGGTGTATTGATATGGTGAATATGTGGACTCGTGTGCGCCTCCTCAAAAGAGTTACTTGCAGTTGTAGTTCAGGTTAGCCACCGAGTCAAAGCTGACTTGCTGCAGTTAAACCCCACAATCCCTTTGTTGATAATGATGCATATGTAGTTAGTTCTGATGTAAATCTTGCTGGGTACATTTGTACTCACATTTGCTTAAGTTATGTTTTTGCAGAGAGACTTCAGTCTCGCTAGTAGTTCCGCATGGACTTCGACGTTTAGCTTGTTACCTCAGCTGCGATCTTGTGCCCTCAGCAGGATCTGGTAGATAGTCAGGCTTCTCAGCCTTTTTCATTTGTAGATGTCTCTACTCAGACATTTTAAGCTTCTGCTTGTGTTTTTACTTGTATGCTCTGAATGTTGGGTCATGAGACCCATGTTTGTAATATCTCGCTCCTCGGAGCCTATTGAATAAAATACTTGAGTTGTAGAGTCATGTTGTGATGCCATGTTGTATTTGCACATATCGAGCATATTGTGTGTATGTTACTGAAATACTTGGTATGTGTGGGATCTGGCTATCTAGTTGTTTATCCTTGGTAGTCTCTCTTACCGGGAAATGTCTCCTAGTGCTTCCACTGAGCCCTAGTAGCTTGCTACTGCTCCAGAACACCTAGGCTGGCCGGCATGTGTCCTTCTTCGTTCTTGTGTTTGTCCCTTTGGGTAAATGTCACGCGATGTCTACCGGAGTCCTGTTAGCCTGCTACACCCTGGATTCTTCGGAGTCCTGTTAGCCTAGTTGCTACAGCCCGGATTCACTCGCTGATGACCGACACATTCGTTGCTGGTTCATGTATGCATGTCCCTGTAAGTTAGTGCCACTTTGGGTTTACGACTAGCCATGTCAGCCCAGTTTCTTTGTCATATGGATGCTAGCGACACTATCATATACGTGAGCCAAAAGGCGCAAACGGTCCCGGGCCTGGTAAGGCGACACCCGTGGGAATACCGTGTGTGAGGCCATAAAGTGATATGAGGTGTTACATGCTAGATCGGTGTGGCATAGGATCGGGGTCCTGACAGCTTTGATATCAGAGCCTGACTGCCTATAGGATTACCAAGCCAAACTGGTCGAAGTTGAGTCTAGAAATTCTTTAGTTATATAAGGGAATTGATTGTGGATGGGAACGTAAGGCTATTTTTACTCCTTATACCTTGTGCCCTTCTGATCTGAGTCATCCTATCTTTCCTACGGGGTTAAGGAACTAGGCTTTCTCTTCTTTCGATCAGGATCACGTGTTACTAATCCATAGACTTATAAGATTGGTGAATTCAAGCCTCAGTTCAGTTCCTACTATTCTGTGTATTGACAGTTGACCTCGGAACTTTGATATTATGATGATCGATTGGTTATGCCACCATTTTGTAGGTTGTCTCAAAATCTTTTCGAGCATCTACAGCCGTCATGCTGTCCGAGTCATCCCAGGTCTCTAAATAGTCTGATGCATTTGCAAATCCCTTCCTCCCGTTTCCGATGTTCTTTTGGTCAGATTAACCATACTAGCTAGTGAGTTGAGGTACTTCATTGCCTCGACATATATGTTGGAGTTATTATTATGACCCTAGGTGTCTTAGGGGATCACCTAGTAATCTAGCCATATTTTGTGTTTCCAGTGTGGTGATTCCGGCCATTATTCTCGAAAGCATTTTGTGATGCCACTTAGTAGTAGGTATTCTACTCCTGGGTTCTTGAACCTGAGATTCACCTTACTTACCTCGTGTTGATAGTGTTTGCTAGTTCCTTCAGGATATTAGTAACCTTTGCGATAGTCCTCGAGGTTCGTGGTATATCCTTCTTCCAAATACCATGAACCGCTTATGGCAGAAGTTCCTCGTCGAACCGAAAGATCACAACCAGAGTGATCTTGACAAGTTCTTGATTCTATGTTGTTACTCTGCCAGTTCTACCCTTCTGCATGGGTTATCCGGAAGAAATATGTTGAGCTTTGCTCAACATACTAATCTATGCATCCACGACTCAGAAAATCGTATGTTCCTTTGAGTTGTCCCTCTTTAGTTGTCTTCTGACCTCGTCTATCAATTCATAGTCAAGAGTATGTGTGCATCCGTTAATTGATGCCTATTACTCTTGTGCTCCGCCAAGCCATTCTATTTCGGAGTGACTAGGAGAAACAATCTCCAATACCTCATCCATATCCAGGATTGGGTCAAAGCAGTTGTGTTCCGCAAATTAAAATGCCAACCCAGCTTTTGTTCTGTTCTACCCTGAAGTATTACCCACTTTATGTCAGGAATCTCATGAGGGTTGCGCCTTCTCTTATGGATTCTCGACGTAGTGATACTTCTCGCCATCATTATTCATTCCTCGGTTCCGTGTTGTCACAACCGGAGTGCTGACAAGTGAATCGTGATGTGTGAAATCTATACTCTTCACAACCCTGTTGCTTGGTAGCTAAAGGAGAATAACTTCATTCTTAGCGTGTTGGTTCTTGAATCATCATTCTAAGATAGATTGTGCAACCTAGTCCTTATATCCGGTGCACTCTTCGATCAGCGAGTTAGGATTGTGTCAATCCCTCGCTCCTTTGATCATATCGTCTTGCTCTGAAAGGCAAGATTGTTCTCGAGCTTAATAACATATTGGTGGTTCGTGATTTTTCGAATATCTTCTCGGAAGTATTACTAGGTTGTCCCTTGACCCATATGTTGAGCTCGTGATCAAGTTGGTTTCTAGCAAACCATCCATTCTCCAAGAATCTGTGTCAGATACCATGAGCTAGTTGGTTAAGCTAAACAACAACTTGGAGAGTTGGAGGATAAAAGCTTGTCCAACCTAGCTCATTTTAAGGGATATCGTATATGTGTGTTGAAGAAATATGATATCTTCATTGATTGATCTTCGTGGTCAATTGTTGGATCTATTATCTTCTTCAATCTTTGATTTGAGTATGGGCTATCATTAAATCAAATCAGAACCAACGATATTCGTAATGTTGTCTTAACCTTGGTTGTTTCCTTGAGCATACACCATTACATCTTTTGGGTCTGACCAATGCTATCACCTTGTTCACATAATTGTGGAATTCCACTTATATGGAAACCTAGATGAATTGTTGTTGAGCCCATCGGCAACATTTCTATCTTGTCCATGATTCATGTTGAACATCCAGCTGGTATTGGAAATTTCTATAAGCATTATCTTCATGTCCCGTTCATGAAGCATATGTTAGATGAAAGAAGTGACTTTCTCTCATTCACGTGCATTTGGTGCAAGTTGCTGCCGTGAGCTTGAGAAAGATTGTTTTGTTTTCTTTGGGATCATCCCAAGTCAGTCATGTATGTGCGAAGTATTCTATGGTCTGATAGACTGATCATCTTCATTCTATACGTATCCCTAGCACACCAAGCCACTGATTGACTTGTTCAAGGAAGAGAAGTCTATGCTTGGGATCTAATCCATGAACTTACATAAAGACTCTGATATCCTCGATGAGGGTTCCCGACCTGAACTTGGTAGTGTTTTATCATAAGACTACTACGTGGTCATGCTTGTCTGCGATAGTGTGTCCACATGTGTGCAGCAGAACCAGCTCATGTTTTGGAGCTTGCTATCGTAGGTCATTCCCAAAGAATTTCGCACGTCATCTTGTTGATTTGTGTTGCAAACTTTCGTTTTTCTTTCTAGACTCGATGAGTCTGGAATATCCAGACACCAACCAGATCTGAATCTCAGGCAGATATGATGGTTGGAACATTTCCCAAGAACTATAATATTGGTCTCGTTGTAACCCGGTAAAGTGGATGTCATGGCCAACACTCCCAACCGGAAGACCTATTATTGTAGTATCTTGCTTGAGGAAGTTGACCACCACCCCATAAGGATTTTGTAGGATTTACTCCCTAGTTGTCCCTTATGGATTTTTATATTCCCGAAGTCCGACCTTTTACTTGATGTTCTAGATACCAAAACTTATCCATAAATGGGTTACACTAGCACATCAAGGAGAACATTAGAAGCGGAGTGCTAAATTTCTCTCGGTCGATCATCCAGGTTTTGTTCCTTAGCATTGCCAAGGACAAGTCTGAGGAAGTGTTGCCTTCCTTTGCATCTGCATCTTCCACCGGTATTCATCATGGTAGTATGTTGTGTTGCCAGAATCCTTGTCACGGATATTGGTAAAACCTTGATGAATATGGAAATGCTCAAGTTCTTGAGAGCACGCACAAGCACTAGGTGTTATCACCGGCACTAGCTGGGATTGCTCCCATATTTCTTTGGTTATGCTATAATCATTCCAACAGTGAAATCACTCTCTACTATTGAGCTTCTCCCCAGTTACTAGAATCATTCCCAGTATTTGCATTTTGTTTCCATCTGGCACCACCATTGCGCCATCCTACCATGGGTCTCATCCATTTCCGATGATAAGCTAAATCATCCATTACTTTGTCTTTAACAAGGTAATCCACATCGTCCATTCTAGTCCGAGTATGCCATTCTACCGAACTCCAACGACGATCACTCGAGATTTTCTTAGGCTGGTATAGAGAGTCTCAATGATCTCTGTATCAAAAGTAATTCTTTTTGCCACTTAAGGTAACAATTCTACGAGTCACCTCCTCTAAGATGTCTCATTACGGTGTCATGGAAACTCAACTCCTGCTACGTTGACAACTGTTCAACACCTTCTTAAGTGTGGAATTGTTGTCTACCTAGCGAGCCCTCGTCATCTGTTTCACTCCATCCCTTTGGATAGATGCTTCGTGTCTCAGTTCGAGAGATGTTTCAATGTCTCACTCCTTGAGTTGATCTTGAATTGCTTGATCCTTCTAGAGTTTTCCTTTTCCTCTCGTTGTCATGTTGGTTGAAGTTTCTGGAGGAACACATCGAGACAAAGATGGTGATCGAATCAACGTTATTATGAAGTCCAACCTGGATCATGAAGATTGTGTTAGTTTGCATCCCCCTTTCATCTTACCCTACGCTTGAATCTCGGTATGAGATTCTTGTTTTAGTGGGGGTGAGTTGTCACATCCCTAGCTTCTGGCAATGCACTAGGCTAGCCCCATGAGTGCCATCATGTTTAAATTTCTCTTAAACCTGAAATGGGGATCAACAAACCCCAACCCCCCTGAAAATACCAGGTTCAACTGAAAAACATTTCAATAAACCCAAAATGCCCTTCACAAAAGTTCATCATTTTTGAATTGGTCTAGAACCTCTCCCAAAAATGGTGCACATTTTTCTAGGCCATTTTGGATTTTTGAATTAAATCATATGTTATTTGCATTTGGACATTTAAATGCTATAAAATATTTTAAATGTCCAAATAATCTGAAACTAAAATGTTTACTGTTGGATATATTCTAAAAAGTAGGCCTGAGCAAGTTTCATGATTTTTGGAAGTATCTAGGCATTTTTAGAAAATCCCTAAATGTTACAGAAAAAATAGAAAAAAAGAAAGAAAAGGAAAACTTACCTGGCATCGCCTTTGCAGCCCACCTGGCTGGCCCAGGAGCTGGCCCAGCCCACCGCCGCAGCCCGCTCTGTCGCCTTCCTCGTCGTGCCAATAGGCAGGGGCGCGTGCCCGGTGCGCGCAGCCACACGCCGGCCACCTCCTCCCTACCTGGCTGCCTCCTCCTCCCCCTGGATGTCTCTCACAGTGCCACGCCACCCCCTGGAACCCTCTCACTCTTCCCCGTGGCCCTTCTCTCCTCTGCTCCCTCTCTCTCAGCCGCGCCGAATGCCACTGTCCCTGCCGTTTGTTACTGTCGTAGCCACGGCCACTGCCTCGCCTCCCCAACACCTCCACAAGGTCCGCCTCTGTCTTCTACGCCTTTGCGACGAGCCACGAGCCGTGGGACGCCCTTGAACACCGTCCAAGTTGTCATCTTCAACCTCCGGCCTCCCAGATCTCCGGTGATGCCGTGCTGCCTCCGACGCACCCCCGGCCTCGTCTCCGCCTCGGTTGGATCCGCTGTGAGCTCCTGCTGCTTATCATGTGCTCGCCCCCTCCGTTCCCGTCCCCTAGCTCCGTCTTCCACCACGGCCGAAGCTCGTCACTGCCATGCCTCGTCGCCGTCGTGGCCAGAGACACAGTGGCTCGAAGCTAAGCACACTACCGTGCTCCACACCTCACCAGGAGCACGTAGCACACACCAGCGTCTCCCCTAGTGCCCTGCATCGCCTAACCCACCGTTGGCCGAACTCTGGCCACCGCCGTGAGCTTGGTCCACCCCAGCTGCTCCCGCTTGCCCTGTTAGATGTGCGCGATTGCCAGCTCCCCGTAGAGTCTCTCCGCCACCCTTTTGGACGCCTGTGGGCAATTTCCGAGCTACGCCACCGTCTCGGGCCTCGTCGGCGTCAAGTTGCCGGTGGGTTTGACCCCAGTTTAACCGCCCTGGTTGACTGACGTGTGGGCCATGCCCCTATTTAGTTTAGGTGTTAGATTAGTTAGCACTAATTAACTTAGTTAATTGGTTGACTCACTAACATGTGGGCCCAGGCCCTAATTAACCTAGGTTAGTGCTAACGTAACACTAACTAACTCTGTTAGTTAGTTGTTACATTGACATGTGGGTCCCAGCCATCAGGTTTGACCTAGGCTAGCACCTTTGACCTGCTGACGTCACCCCGACGTCATGCTGATGCAGTTAACCTTTTTCTGGATTTATTCTTTTCAGGAAATTCCAGAAAATGCCCTAAACTTCTAAAAATCATAGAAATTAATGTGTAACTCCAAATGCAAAGATTTATATATGCAAAATGATCAGAAAAATCCAATCTATCCATCTGTACTAGTTTCATGCATGTTTAAACAACTTAACCTTGTTGTTGAGGGCAAAACATGATAAGGCACTATTTAAATTCATAATTTGAGTTTGGGATTGAACCTTTGGTTCAAAATGACCCAAACCCATCTGATTGTAGTTGCATTAGGCCAACACACTCGTATTGCCATGTCATGATCATGCATCATATTGTGCATTGCATTGATTGTGTTCTTCCTTGTTTGCCGGTAATTGTCCCCTCTCAATAGACGTGGCTTCGATGATGAGTTCGATGACACCAATGAAGAACTATACTATCTTCAGAAGTGCCAGGCAAGCAAAACCCCCTTGTTCATTCTGATACAATCCCACTCTCTCGCTTCTGCTCTCTTTTACTGCATTATGACAACAACAATACAACTGTTACTTGCTGCGGTAGTTGAACCCCTTCTCCTTTGCATGACCTATCATTGCCACAGTAAATAGATGAAACCCACTAGCATGAGTAGGAGTTGTTTGAGCCCTGTTGTGCCTACTCATTCATGCTTGTTTGCCATGCCTGCTACTGCTTAGTGTTGAGTCAGGTCTGATTCATCGGGGATGAATTGGAATGGTGTTGAACATGTCCTACTGTGTGTGTGAGCTAAGTGTGCGAACATGATTTGGTAAAGGTAGCGGTGAGAGTTCATGTAGGAGTACATGATGGGTTGTCTCATTGAAGCCGCCCTCAAGAACAGAGTTCCGTGTTTGTGATCCATGAACAGCTACTACCACTCATTGGGTTCCTTAATTGACCCTCTCGGCTTCTTAACCACCCTTGTCCTCTGTCCAGGAGTTGCAAGTAGTTTCTGGTGTTTGTAGTATGTTGGAGCCTGTGCGCAACACTGACTCGAGGGGTGGGCTGTGATGCGGTAGGCACGTGGCCGGGTATGCCGGGCGGCCGTTTGGTGTCACGGAACCCTGTACACATTGTTTGGGGCCTTATGTGGAAACCTCGGCCGGACTCCCTGCGGATGGAACCTGAATAGGCGATAAACCTGGACTAGAGACTTGAGTGTTTAGGTAGGCCGTGGCTGACACCCTCGTTGGGCTTCCGCTTGAAGGTTGTCGAGTACATGTCGTGTAAACGACGGTAAGTGGTGAGAGCGTGTGTGAAGAAGTACACCCCTGCAGGGTTAACATCATCTATTAGAATAGCCGCGTCCGCTGTAAAGGACCTCTGGGTTGCCTATACAGTTCATAGACAAGTGAAAGTGGATACTCTAAAATGCACAAGATAAGCATGAGTGCCATGGATGGCGTTCTTGTAGAGAGACGAGAGTGGATCCATATTGGTGTATTGATATGGTGAATATTTGGATTCGTGTGCGCCACCTCAAAAGAGTTACTTGCAGTCGTAGTTTAGGTTAGCCACCGAGTCAAAGCTGGCTTGCTACAGTTAAACACCACCATCCCTTTGTTGATAATGATGCATATGTAGTTAGTTCTGATGCAAGTCTTGCTGGGTACATTTGTACTAACGTTTGCGTAATTTATGTTTTTGCAAAGAGACTTCAGTCTCGCTAGTAGTTCCATGTGGACTTTGACGTTTAGCTTGTTACCTCAGCTACGATCTTCTGATGTAAGTCTTGCTGGGTACATTTGTACTCATGTTTGCGTAATTTATGTTTTTGCAAAGAGACTTCAGTCTCGCTAGTAGTTCCATGTGGACTTCGACGTTTAGCTTGTTTCCTCAGCTATGATCTTGTGCCCTCGGCAGCATCTGGTAGATAGTCAGGCTTCTCAGCCTTTTTCATTTGTAGATGTCTGTACTCAGACATGTTAAGCTTCCGCTTGTATTTTGACTTGTATGCTCTAAATGTTGGGTCATGAGACCCATGTTTGTAATATCTCGCTCCTCGGAGCCTATTGAATAAAGTACAAGAGTTGTAGAGTCATCTTGTGATGCCATGTTGTATTTGCACATATCGAGCATATTGAGTGTATGTTACTGAAATGCTTGGTATTTGTGGGATCTGACTATCTAGTTGTTTATACATGGTAGTCTCTCTCTGGGAAATGTCGCCTAGTGCTTCCATTGAGCCCTGGTAGCTTGCTACTACTCCGGAACACTTAGGCTGGCCGGCATGTGTCCTTCTTCGTTCTTGTGTCTGTCCCTTCGGGGAAATGTCACGCAGTGTCTACCGGAGTCCTGTTAGCCTGCTACAGCCCGGATTCTCTGGAGTCCTGTTAGCCCAGTTGCTACAGCCCATATTCACTCGCTGATGACCGCACGTTTGTTGTTGGGTCATGTATGCCTGTCCCTGTAAGTTAGTGCCACTTTGGGTTTATGACTAGCCATGTCAGCTCGGGTTCTTTGTCATATGGATGCTAGTGACACTATCATATACATAAACCAAATGACGCAAACGGTCCCGGGCCTGGTAAGGCGACACACGTGGGAATACCGTGCGTGAGGCTGCAAAGTGATATGAGGTGTTACATGATAGATCGGTGTGGCATAGGATCGGGGTCCTGACAAGCCTCTACTATACTAGCTCGTTAATTAAACATGGTTAAGTTTCCTAACCATAGACATGTGTTGTCATTTGATGAACAGGATCACATCATTAGGAGAATGATGTGATGGACAAAACCCATCCATTAGCTTAGCATGTTGATCATTCAATTTTATTGCTATTGCTTTCTTCTTGTCAAATGCATATTCCTTTGACTATGAGATTATGCTGTTGGGTTCTACGGTAGGGTGCGTCGACTGCAAATTAAAATTTCCTACGCGCAGAACTACCAAGAACATGCTACGGGAGATGGATCATAGTTCATTACCACTAGACGCGTAGTGTTGTGCAACAGAACAAGAGTTGGGGCAGCGCATCCGCGTGGATCGTCTCCTCCTCGTCTGATCTCCCTCGAACAGTCGGTCGTCCGATCCCACGTACAAGTTCGCCGGTGTGGCGCAAGTGCACCGCCTCTAACGGTATCCGTGCGTGCAGGAGGAACACCATGCAGTGGACTGCTAGGTCCGATCACATAGTCGGCAGCAAGTGGAGGTGGATATTTGCAACACATGCAAACCCTAGTGACAGCGCCGAAGCGATCAACCAAATGAGTGTGCCGCACCACCACTATTTATAGGCATCCATCACGGGCTCAACACTTGGGCCTTGCACGGATCCTAGAGCCCAAAGTCTACTCGGTCGCTTTTCCAAGTCCAGCTTGGATCACATCCGACCAATGTCCTCTGAACCGACCTCGTAGGTTCCTTCCCTTAAGCACGCGACCCCTTAGGTTCAAGTCGGCTTGGTCATAGTTTGGATCACCTCTGACCTGCACGGTTGGTAGCGGCCTCTAGCAAGGCGTGCCGACCACCAAGCAGACTATGAAGCTGGTTAGGCGAACCTGTACAACGTGTCACACTTCTGTTCCCTTTGCCACACGATATATGTTGTCGGGCTCAAGGTGAGACTGTCATCCTTGTGCTAGCCCGACCTCTTTCTCATTCCAGTGAAACCGACCACAAACTGGATTATCTCATAATCCTTGTCGCATGGCCATGCTTATCCTGGTTGGATCACACGAGGGGCCCAGAGTATATCTCTCATAATCGGAGGGGGAAATCCCATCTTGCTCGACCATGTCTCGCAGCATGGGTCTGGACAGGCCTGAAACCCACCTTTGTAACTACCCAGTTACGGAGTAGCGTTTGGTCGGCCCAAAGTAGGTCTGTCACCATCCCGAGTACATGCGCCAGCTCAGGTCTTAGGACATAGAATGTATGTTGTACTAGAGACTCACAGATGACATATCGCTGCGTCTCATAGTTGGGTCTGTCCGACTCGGACCTTATCTCGAGTCGGATCCGACTAAGTCGAATCCGACCAGACCTTTCCAAGTCCATATTATCCGGTTAGCATCCAATGCTTCATGGCTAGTGAGACCAAGCCATCGACTATGTGATATGATAGTCTAGTTGGCTGCGCGTCCAGAAAGCCCTTTCGACTAGGGACCTTTTAGGACAGTCATCATACAATGCATAGTCCCACAAACAAGTTACGTACTTGCCGATACACATCATTGATAATGTCCAAGGACTATCTTTATTCATAAACACATAGGAAATATCATCATACATGATTGCCTCTAGGGCATATCTCCAACATATGCAACTCCCGAATACCGGAGGAATACCTTGCATGCTATCAAACGTCACAACATAAATGGGTGATTATAAAGATGCTCTACAGGTATCTCCGAAGGTGTTTTGTTGGGTTGGCATAGATCGAGATTAGGATTTGTCACTCCGAGTATTGGAGAGGTATCTCTGGGCCCTCTCGATAATGCACATCATAATAAGCCTTCCAAGCAATGTGACTAATGAGTTAGTTACGGGATGATGCATTACGGAACGAGTAAAGAGACTTGCCAGTAACAAGATTGAACTAGGTATGAAGATACCGACGATCAAATCTCGGGCAAGTAACATACCGATGACAAAGGGAATAACGTATGTTGTCATTACGGTACGACTGATAAAGATCTTCATAGAATATGTGGGAAACAATATGAGCATCTAGGTTCCGCTGTTGGTTATTGACCAGAGAGGTGTCTCGGTCATGGCTACATAGTTCTCGAACCCGAGGGTCCGCACGCTTAACGTTTGATGATGATTTGTATTATGAGTTATGTGTTTTGGTGACCGAAGATTGTTCGGAATCCCGGATGAGATCACAGATATGACGATGAGTCTTGAAATGGTCGAGAGGTAAAGATTGATATATTGGATGATAGTATTCGGACACTAGAATGGTTTTTGGAGTGTTTCGGATATTTATCGGAGTACCGGGAGGTTATCGGAACCCCCCGAGAAAGTAATGGGCCACATGGGCCATAGGGGAGAGAGAGGGCAGCCCGCAAGGGGGTGCCCCCCCCCCACGGAGAGTCCAAATTGGACAAGGGGAGGGGGCGCGGCCCCCCTTTCCTTCTCTATCTCCCTCTCCTTTCCCCTTTCCCCCTCCGAAAGAAGGGGGCGACTAGGACTAGGAGTCCTTGTGGGTTTCCCCCGACTTGGCACGCCCCCTAGTGTCGGCGTCCTCCCCTATCCTCCTTTATATATGGGGGCAGGGGGCACCCTGTCGGTGTCAAAACCGGTGGATCTCGGGTTGGGGGTCCCGATCTGTGCATCTAAGGCTAATGGTAATAGGAGGCAAGGGACCGATGTTTTACCTAGGTTCAGGCCCTCTTGATGGAGGTAAAACCCTACTTCATGCTTGATTGATATTGATGATATTATTACAAGAGTTGATCTACCACAAGATCGTAGAGGCTAAACCATAGAAGCTAGCCTATGATGATTATGATTCTGCCTCTAAGGACTAAACCCTCCGATTTATATAGACACTAGAGAGGGCTAGGGTTTACACAAAGTCGGTTACAAAGAAGGAAATCTATTATCTGGATCGCCAAGCTTGTCTTCCACGCAAAGGAGAGTCCCATCCGGACACGGGATGAAGTCTTGAGTCTTGTGTCTTCACGGTCCAACAGTCCGGCCAAAGTATATAGTCCGGCTGTCCGGATACCCCCTAATCCAGGACTCCCTCAGTAACCCCTGAACCAGGCTTCAATGATGATGAGTCCGGCATGCAGTTTGTCTTCGGCAATGCAAGGCGGGTTCCATCTCCGAGTACTCCAATGCAGATTGAGGATTGTGTCTAGCTTCGCGAGGTAATTTCCGCACACCACCGTAGAGAGCATAGCACTTCATAAATCTGATCTGCTGGCAATTTTTGTATGGTGTGCTCTCACACCGTTGCCTGGCCCAACACGAACCGGTTTTTCTTAGCCTGCCTCGACACCCGTCGCGAGGCGGTTTTATTGGCACACCCTGCCAAAGCAGAGATCGTGCTCCCCTTATCGTGGGATTTTCCATCAATACGGGCGCGTGCAACCCCATGACGCCTGTTGGTATGACTCCGTGTTTTTAGGTAAGCCCCAAGTGGTTACGCTGAGGACGCTTGATATTCACCCCCTTTATAAAGGGGCCGAGGCCTATCCCTCTTTTCTACCACGCTTGCGCCTTTTCGCATCTCGAGTTCCAACACCCAAAGCCCAAGCTCAAGCCCTCCGGATCTTCAATCATGTCTGAATCCAATCTTCAAGGACGGTGGATGGCTTCCTCTGTCACAGAGGAGGATATTGCGAAGTTTAGGGAGGTCGGATACCTGACCGCTGACATCAAGCACAGGCTCCCTGCTCCAGGGCAGATCATCCCCACTCCCGAGCCCAATGAGAGCGTCGTATTTGTCTCTCACTTCCTCCGCGGTTTAAGCTTCACTCTTGATCCCTTCGTGAGAGGGCTCATGTTCTACTACGGGCTAGATTTTCATGATCTAGCTACGGACGCCATCCTTCATATCTCGTCGTTTATCGTTGTGTGCGAAGCTTTTCTCCATGCCACCCTGCACTTTGGCTTATGGATCAGGACCTTCAATGTGAAGCCAAAGATGATTGAGGGGCGACACGCGGAGTGCGGGGGAGCTATAATAAGCAGGAATGCCGATGCCCCATGGCCGAAGGGCTCCTTCCCAGAAGTGTCTGATCTATGGCAGCGGAGGCGGTTTTACGTCACGGCTCCCAGAGGCACAAAGTGGGTGGCTGCCCCCGACTTCCGTTTGGGCCATCAGCCTCAACTGGCGTCATGGGCCAATGTAGGACGGGATTGGGGGCCCGCTAATGATGTACCGACCTTGCAGAGCCGCATCCGGGAGCTTCTTGAGAGGGACATTAGCCTTATCAGCATAATTCAGGTAACGCTGGTCCAACGGATGTTGTCGTGCAAATGCCGGCCTCTCCGGATGTGGGAGTTTAATCCGGAAGGTCCGCGGACTATTCTGCACTTCTTCGGCGTGACGCTCGAAGGGATGTGTAAGTTATTCTTCGGACCACAAATAAAGTGTCCGGACACCACCAAGGATGCGGGCCTGAGCTGCAATCACCCAGGAATGGCTCAACAAGGCAGAGAGAATCAGGTGTCCGGCGCCACTTCCCGAAGGCTCGCCTAGTCCCGCCATAGCCAAGATACTTGGTCGTGTGCTAAGTAAAGTGCCCTCAGGGAAAGACGAGGGGAAGAACAGAGAAGCAGAACTTCACACATTGCTCATCCAAACCGGGGGAATTGCTACCTCCCCAAAGGAGGATAGTTGGGGAGGGGAACCTAAGGTCTCCTCCCCTCGCGGGAAGAAAAGGGCCACCTCCGAAGACTTGGAGACGGAGGTGCCCAAGCAAGGGAAGAAAACTTCACAAGGGGGCCCTGCCCCGGAGGGAGTTCTTACCGTGCCATGCCCGCAAACAGGCCAGCCTTCAGCCGAGCTGTAAGTTAATGGTAAATACAGAGCTGCTGCTTCCTCCCACGAGAACAATAACCAGGATCTCTTTTTTGCAAGTTGGCTAGCAGCTCTTCTCGACAGAGCTCGTCTTCGGGGGATCTTCTTCCGGAGATGATGGAGAGTGAAACCCCACCAGCCTCTCTGCCTCATGGGGCGGGCGACCCCGAGGTGTCGTCACGGAGGAATCCGGATTTGCCGACGCCAGAAGCTAGTACTTCAGCCACCCTAAGCCCGGAGCATTCGGCTCCCACGGGGGGTGCTAAGAAAGGTCCAGCACAGTTCGGCGAACGGCCAGATACGCTGACGGGTCTTCTGGAGCGAGCTGCTCTCTCAGAGGATCACCTCTCATTAATGAGCACATTGCTTGAGAAGATTTCATCCGCCACGAGTGGGTTGAATGAAGCTTTTACGAGCCTTCTCAAAGGCTTTGAGGTATGTAACGAGATACGTAATTCTTGATTATGGCGCACGCGGTAGGTGTGCTCCATATGGATAGTAGCCCCTGAGACTCTAGTTGCTAGCCCAAGGCGGCAAATGGAGGATCGCATCGTTGAGTAATGATCATACTAGGTTTATGCACAGGTGGCTAAGGGTCCGGCAGCCGACCGGTCCGTTGAAGTCACCGAACTGAGGCGTCAGATTGGAGTTATTGATGCTGATATCACACTTGTGAATGAGTGGTGAGGGAGTCCTGGACTAGGGGGTGTCCGGATAGCCGAACTATCATCATCGGCCGGACTCCAATACTATGAAGATACAAGATTGAAGACTTCGTCCCGTGTCCGGATGGGACTTTCCGTGGCGTGGAAAGCAAGCTTGGCAATATGGATATGTAGATCTCCTACCATTGTAACCGACTCTGTGTAACCCTAGCCCTCTCCGGTGTCTATATAAACCGGAGGGTTTTAGTCCGTAGGACAACAATCACAACAACAATCATACCATAGGCTAGCTTCTAGGGTTTAGCCTCCTTGATCTCGTGGTAGATCCACTCTTGTACTACCCATATCATCAATATCAATCAAGCAGGAGTAGGGTTTTACCTCCATCGAGAGGGCCCGAACCTGGGTAAAAACATCATGCCCCTTGTCTCCTGTTACCATCCGCCTAGACGCATAGTTCGGGACCCCCTACCCGAGATCCGCCGGTTTTGACACCGACATTGGTGCTTTCATTGAGAGTTCCTCTGTGTCGTCACCGATAGGCTTGATGGCTCCTTCGATCATCAACAATGACGCAGTCCAGGGTGAGACTTTTCTCCCCGGACAGATCTTCGTATTCGGCAGCTTTGCGCTGCGGGCCAATTCGCTTGGCCATCTGGAGCAAATCGAAAGCTACGCCCCTGGCCACCAGGTCAGATTTGGAAGCCTAAACTTCACGGCTGACATCCGCGGAGACTTGATCTTCGACGGATTCGAGCCACAGCCAAGCGCGCCGCACTGTCACGATGGGCATGATTTAGCTCTGCTGCCGGACAATGCCCTGGAGGCCGCACATGAGTCCGCTCCAACCCTTAATTCGGAGCCGACCGCACAGATCGAGGACGGGTGGCTAGACACTGCCTCGGGGGATGCAACCTCTACGGTGATGGAGCCGAATACTGACTTTGTCCCTTGTGAGACTCGTGACTCCGAGGTGCCGGACTCCTCGCCGGACTCCGAACCTCTCGCTCCCCCTCCAATCGAATCCGATTGGGCGCCGATCATGGAGTTCACCGCCGCGGACATCTTTCAACACTCACCTTTTGGCGATATCCTGAATTCGCTAAAGTATCTCTCACTATCAGGAGAGCCTGGCCGAATTGCGGACAGGATGGTTGGGATGCGGACGACGAATAAATTCAAAGCCCGCCCACCACCCACTTTGTAGCCACTGTCGACGATCTAACCGACATGCTAGACTATGACTCCGAAGACATCGACGGTATGGACGATGATGCCGGAGACGACCAAGAACCAGCGCCTACGGGGCACTGGAAGACCACCTCATCATAGGACATATACATGGTGGACATCCCAAAGGATGGGAATGGCGAAGAAGCAGCAGAGGAAGACTCCTCCAAGAAACAGCCCAAGCGCCAACGTCAGCGACGCCGCTCTAAATCCCACCACAGCAAGAATGGAGATTCCGGCACCGGAGATAATAACACCCCAGAGAGTGCCGAAGACAACCCCCTCCAGCAAGATTCAGCACAAGAGGACGGAGAAGCCAGCCCTCACGAGAGAGCGGCAGGCGAAGAGGTAGAGGATGATAATTACGTGCCTCCCTCCGGAGACGAGGCAAGCCTCAACGACGACGAATTCGTCGTTCCCGAGGATCCCGTCGAACAAGAGCGTTTCAAACGCAGGCTTATGGCCACGGCGAACAGCGTAAAGAAAAAGCAGCAACAGCTTAGAGCTGATCAACACCTGCTAGCCGACAGATGGACTGAAGTCCTCGCGGCCGAAGAGTATGAACTCGAACGCCCCTCCAAAAGCTACCCCAAACGCAAGTTGCTCCCCCGGTTAGAGGGGGAGGCATATAAACCTGCGTGGCCAGAGCACAATACGGCTGACCGACCACCTCGTGGCTGCGACAGAGAGGCCTTTAGGGCCCCCATTAGAACCATACCCCGGCATCGCTTGAAAAGCACAAGGCCACAGGGGAACGCTCCGGACTTGCGAGATATATTGGAGGATAAGGCAAGACAATCAAGATCGATCTACGGATCGCGTGGGTGCCCCACGGCACGCGACGACAACCGTCGCGCCAGACACAGCAAGTCCGGCTGGGCCGAACACAGTAGACAAAGCTCGTTTGAGCTACGTCGTGACATAGCCCAATATAGAGGCGCCGCACACCCACTATGCTTCACAGATGGAGTAATGGATCATTAAATCCCCGAAGGGTTTAAACCCGTGAACATCGAATCCTACGATGGCACAACAGACACCGTGGTTTGGATCGAAGACTATCTCCTTCACATCCACATGGCCCATGGTGACGATCTTCACACCATCAAATATCTCCCACTCAAGCATAAAGGACCAGCTCGGCATTGGCTTAACAGCTTGCCAGCATAATCAATTGGGTGTTGGGAAGACCTGGAAGCCGCATTCCTTGACAACTTCCAGGGCACATACGTGCGACCACCAGACGTCGATGACCTAAGCCACATAATTCAGCAACCAGACAAATTGGCCAGACAGTTCTGGACATGGTTCTTAACAAAGAAAAATCAAATCGTCGACTGTCCAGATGCAGAGGCCCTCGCAGCCTTCAAACATAACATCCGCGACGAGTGGCTGGCCCGGCACCTAGGACAGGAAAAGCCGAAATCCATGGCAGCCCTCACATCACTCATGACCCGCTTCTGCACGGGAGAGGACAGCTGGCTAGCCCGCAGTAACAACATCAGCAAAAATTCTGGCAGTCCGGATACCAAGGACCGCAATGGCAGGTCGCGTCGAAACAAAAACAAACACCGCATTAACGGCGATAACACTGAGGATACGGCAGTCAACGCCGGATTCAGAGGCTCTAAACCCGGTCAGCAGAAAAAGCCATTCAAAAGAACTACTCCGGGTCCGTCCAATTTGGACCGAATACTCGACCGCTCTTGCCAGATACATGGCACCCCCGAAAAGCCAGCTAATCACACCAACAGGGATTGTTGGGTATTCAAGCAGGCAGGCAAGTTAATTGCCGAAAATAATGACAAGGGGCTGCATAGCGATGACGAGGAAGAGACCCGGCCGCCGAACAATAGAGGACAGAAGGGTTTCCCCCCACAAGTGCGGATGGTGACATGATATACGCAACTCACATACCCAAGAGGGAGCGGAAGCGTGCACTCAGGGACGTATATGCGATGGAGCCAGTCGCCCCAAAGTTCAACCCATGGTCCTCCTGCCCGATCACTTTTGATCGAAGGGACCACCCCACCAGTATCCGCCACGGCGGATTCGCCGCATTGGTTTTAGACCCAATCATCAATGGATTTCACCTCACTAGAGTCCTGATGGACGGCGGTAGCAGCCTAAACCTGCTTTATCAGGATACAGTGAGCAAGATGGGCATAGACCCCTCAAGGATTAAACCCACAATGACGACCTTCAAAGGCGTCATACCAGGTGTAGAGGCCAATTGTACAGGCTCAGTTACACTGGAAGTGGTCTTCGGATCCCCAGATAACTTCTGAAGCGAGGAGTTAATCTTCGATATAGTCCCGTTCCGCAGTGGCTATCATGCTCTGCTCGGACGAACCGCGTTTGCAAAGTTCAACGCGGTGCCGCACTATGCATACCTCAAGCTCAAGATGCCAGGCCCTCGAGGAGTCATTACGGTCAACGGAAACACTGAACGCTCCCTCCGAACGGAGGAACACACAGCGGCTCTCGCGGCAGAAGTACAGAGCAGCCTCTTAAGGCAATTTTCGAGTCCGGCCGTTAAGCGACTGGACACGGCCAAACGCGCCCGGAGTAACCTACAACAAGACCACCTGGCACGTTCCGAGCACGCGTAGCAATGCGGCCCCAACCCCAGCCCTTGCAAAATTGCAAGACTGGTCCTTCGCATACATCATTACGCTTTGGAGATACCATGGGCATAGGGGGAGGGGCACGACCACCACAGGCCCAGAATGCAGCTTAACCGCACCAGGGGCTCCCAAGTGTGTCACTCATTTTCCTTTTTCTTTTTTTCTTACCCACAGGACTCCGTTCACCAGAGGCCCTGCCCGGCAGTAGACCTGCCGAACTCACGATGCAACAGCCAGGGGAGGAGAAAGGCTACGACGAGTATCCAGGTGGTCTCCATTACGAGCATTAAATCCGTTTTATACACCATTCCGCAGCCTACCCCTGGAGGGGGACATGTTTAATAGTCCTATCCCTTGCTTACCGCACTATTTGTATCGTTCTGCATTCATGGCAGTATTTCTTGAATAAACAATGCATTGCTTTTTGCTTATAACTGCATTTCTTTCTTACACATATGTTCATTTATGACATGCTGCATCCGTACACTTTGGTACGGCTAAATACACCAGGGGCTTCAGTTCCCCACATTATGGTGTGATAAGTCCGAACACTTTCACAAGTGCGGCACCCCGAACTTATAGCATTATATGCATCGGCTCCGAATCATGTCTTGGGTCAATAGTTGGGTTTGCCCGGCTCCCATGTTTTGGTACCTTACGTTCCGTTGTATCGGCTAAGGTAGCACTGGGAGAACCACTGCGATTGCGCCCCGGTTGAGCTGGGCGAGCGCCTCAGTGGAGAAAGCTAAAACTGACCGTCATGATAAGGCGAGAGCTGGTCGCTGTTCGAGAGGTCTTTTCGAGTCCCTAAAGACTTATGCCGCTTAGAGCGAGGAACCGGCTTTTGTCCGGCCCAGGCGTGGATAGCGCCCCGAACTCGGTCTTCCGAACACTACGGGCTTCGCCGAAATTTAAAATTATAGAATTCTATGGCTAAGTGAGAGTGTTCAAGCATTATAAGTCCGGTTGCCTCGTTCGCTGTGTTGAGCGCCTCCCTAGATGGACCCAAAAATGGGAACAAGAGCGCTCAAGTTTATCCTGAACACCCCAGCACTCGTGGCATGGGGGCTGAAGCCGACGACTTGCCATCTCTCAGATTTGATAAACGGCCGCACAGAAGGTAATATTTTAAATTAACAAGCGTTGCTTAGCACATATGAACAAAGTCTTCAGTGCACAGGATAACAAAATGCGAGTCTACTCAAATATTACATCTTTGGAGCACTCACCCGCAATCATGCGGGCACCCTTCAGGACACTCTTATAATACATTTCGGGCGTACGATACTCCTTGCCCGCCGGCGGCGCGTCCGTCAGCAGCTTCTCAGCATCCATCCTGCCCCAGTGCACTTTTGCACGGGCAAGGGCCCGACGGGCACCTTCAATGCAGGTGGAGTGCTTGACGACCTCAACCCAGGGACACGCGTCCACCAGCCGCCGCACCAGGCCGAAGTAGCTCCCAGGCATGGCCTCCTTGGGCCACAGCCGAACTATGAGGCCCTTCATGGCCTGTTCGGCTACCTTCTGGAGCTCGACCAGCTGCTTCAGCTGGTCGCTAAGAGGCACCAGATGTCCGCACCTCCGCCACCCGCACCTCCTGCTTCTCTCGCTCAGCTCGCTCCGCGGCCGCATTGCGTTCGGCCGCAGACACCGCCTCCTTCAGGGTCGCCACCTCGTTTGTGGCCCCTGTAGTACCCACGTTATCCTTGTTATTTTTCTTGCAACCAAATCCTTTTCTGTAAGGTACAAATTTAACACGGTGTCACTCACCTTCCTTGTCCTCGAGCTGCTTCTTGGCACGGCCGAGCTCGCTCTCGGACCACTCGAGGCTCTGCTTCAAAGCACCGACCTCCGCAGTCAGTGCGGCAGAGGTCAGTAGCGCAGCCTGCAATCCCATATTGACGTATTTTTTAGAACTCCTGTGTATATCTTTTTAGATCCTCAGTCCGGCTTTTGTTTCCGAACATCGAACTGAGCATCAGGGGCTACTGTCTATGCGGTATTATATTACATATCTTAAAATTCTTACCTCAAAGCCTGTTAGAAGGCTGCTGCAGGCTTCGGTCAGCCCGCTCTTGGCAAGCTGAACCTTCTGAATCACCGCACTCATGACAATGCGGTGTTCTTCTTCGATGGAAGCGCCTTTGAGCGCCTCCAGCAAGTTATCCGGCGCCTCCGGTTGGACGGAGGCTGTCGGTGTCACAGTCTTGCCCTTCTTACGAAGGGGCCGCTCGCCGGACTGCGGAACCACTGCAGGTTCTGGTGCGGAGTCCGGCGCAGAGTCCGGGAGGTTGCCTTGCGGCACCTCCAGGGCCTCCTCCTCCTGGTGGGTCCCTTCCCGGGATCCCACCTCAGCGTCGTCAGCGTCACGGGGGGTTGAGGCAGTCGGGAGAGAATCCATATCCGACGTGTCCAAGGACCCGCTCGACGAAGATTTTTTTCAAAACTGTGTTATTTTTTGTAGCAATTTCGGAAACTATAGGACGTAATGCAAAAAAACCAAAACTAGTAGCCCGTCGGCCATCTTTAGGCCGAAGTAGTACTTTTCGGCCACTGTTAGGCCAAAGTAGCACTTTTCGGCCACTGTTAGGCCGAAGTAGTACTTTTCGGCCACAGTTAGGCCGAAAAGTGTCTTTTTCATCAACTCTAGGCTGAAATAAACTTTTTGGTCAAGTCTAGGCCGAAAAGTCACTTTTTGGTCAACCCTAGGCCGAAGTTGCATGGCTCATGCTGAAATGTATTTTGTCGCCACCCGTTTCCCGCCCACCCCTTCCCGCCACCCGTTTCCCGCCAACCCCTTCCCGCCTTATGTTCCCGCCACCCGTTTCCCGCCAACCCCTTCCCGCCTTATGTTCCCGCCACCCGTTTCCCGCCGACCCCTCCCCGCCTTATTTTCTCGCCAATCCCTTCCCGCCTTATTTTCCCGCCAATCCCTTCCCGCCAACCCTTTCCCGCCATACCGCAGTTATTCTTTCCCGCCATTATCTCCTCTGTATCTATAAAACCCCCTTTAGGCGAAGGTGGATAAGCATTCCAGTGTAGTGTAGTCGAGATGTCCCATTATCCATTCGATCATAGTTTTCACCCTGGGATGAGCAGCACTCTTCTGAGTCTAGTTACCGATTTCGGGATGGACAATAGGATAGTTCCATGGGACGAACTCACCGGTAGTGACACCATAATGAATGAGTTGGCTCACCAATTACGTAGGTCTGGGTGGCCTGAAAGGACCTATGAGGAGGTACGTCAAGAACTTCTTAGGTTGCATGAAAGGTGGAAGAAGGTAGTGGAGCCGAAGAGTGAAACTTTCAGAAAGACTGCAACAAAGAATACATTTTTATGGACTGAGGAGAGCGAGGACGATGAAGATATCTTCATGCCGCCGCTTCCGGGTTCTACATCGTCGAAGGGCAAGAGTTCTGTATCGTCCAAAGGCAAGAGTTCTGCATCCTCGAAGGGCAAGAGTTCTGCATCCAGCAAGGGCAAGAGTTCTGCATCGACGGAGGGCAAGAGGACTGCATCGTCGAAGGGCAAGAGGGCTGCATCAACAGAGGATGACGATGATGACTTCATGTAGTATGTTAGATGTATTCCAGTTATACCGTTTCATTCAGATGTATTTGCATTATTAGTTTGTATTGTATTATTGTAGAGCATTATGTTCTATCTGAATTTCATTTTGTAGTATGTAAGATGTATCTTAATTATCGGTTGTAGTCTATTTGGAAATGTAACTGGAATAAGAATGCGAATTAATAGTAATATGTCTCTAGCATACATAAAACAATATATGTCTCCTGATCAGATAGAAGGAAGTGCGATAGTAACACATACATGAAGCATGTCTCATACATAAATACTGACACACAGCTGCGAATAGTCTGAAACTAACATAGATAATGAGTCATACATAGATAGATAAGCATATCACTGCGGGGGACGACGACGAGTCTAGGTCTTCCTCGGGCGTGGACCGGAAGGCGATAAGCATTGAGGCGGTGGACGAGGCTCGCGATAACCACGACCATAGTTAACCTCGTCTCTCACGGTCTGTGTCTCCTGTGTCGGTGGTGGTGGTGGAGTGTGAAACACTGTCTGCGAGAAGCCATAAATGTTTGTAGCTTGGTCATCATACTCGCGGTCGCCCTCAAAGTAATCAGCACCACCACTAAGGATCGGTGACTGCTCTGAATGCATGAACGGTTGCGACTGGTTGCCGTCTGCGGTAAAGTAAAACATGTAAAATTGATACAAATGAATGAACAAAGCACTACCAGTAAGCATCAGTGACTGTTGAGAATGCAAGAATGATTACTACACTATTGAAAAGAATGTAGTGAGTAGTGTTACCTAGTTCCATCTGATGCCAGTAAACGCTCCCTAGCTGTGAAGGAGGTGGCTGATGCCAGGAAGAGCTCCCTGGCTGTGAAGGAGGTGGCTCATGCCAGGAAGAGCTCCCTGGCTGTGAAGGAGGTGGTTCTGAACGGTGCACAGAGGGTCGTGGTTCTGAACGGTGCACAGAGGGTCGTGGTTCTGAATGCTGTATAGAGGGTCGTGGCGGACGATGTGCTGGAGGAGGAAGTGCAACATACGAAGACCGTCTACACGTAACAGCTGCGTAAATCCCGCGTAGCTTGTCATCAAGACGCCTCAACCATGAGACGCTCTCTTGCGGTGGGATAGTTTCTCCCCTCTGACTGCGCTGCATTAAAGCAGAAACCTCCTCTCGCGCCTGTACTGTCAAGTCACACTGTACACGAAGAGTTAACCAATTATATCCTCGTTGTATGATAGACAACACGAATAGACAACCAAGCGAATATGTCCATATTAACAAAAGACTTCTCATATGAGAATCAAGGCATTTACCGCGTGGTGTCTGGTTCCCACAACAGAGGCAGTTGGGTACATATCGCTGGTGAGAGGGGCTTCGATCTGATCAGGAGCAGCTGATGGAACCAAGTAGATCCTCGTTGCATGCCGGTAACGCTGCAGATACAACCCGAACATTTCCCAGTTAAAGGCCCGAATCTCACCCCAGATATTTGTCGCAGCGGTAGTCCATTCGTCAACGTAAGGGGAAATGCTCTTAAGCCAACAAGCCATGGACTTGTTTCCTCCTAGGCGACTGTCCCTGAGATTGACATGCACGATACATGATTAGGTATATTTTGAATGCAGAGCTGACAACTAAAATAGTATTAGTACTTACTTGTGCACGTGTTCTGGCAAGTGTGGAATATCTGGAATCTCAGGCTCTTGATATAGACCGAACTGTCTCATCACCCTATTAAGAGACATCTCCTCAACCATCACGTCGAACACCAACTTGGCCTTGGTCATCCAAAAGTGCCGATCTCTAGTGCACAATCCAGAAATCCCAACTGGGTACCTCGATGATATAGCCTGAGGCGAGTATGGCTCCCAGATAACTTGATCCTCGTGCAAACTATCAAACTGCGCCGTGAAGGACGGGTAGCATCCCCTAACCTGACTATGCGCAAACTGTCTCTGTGCCATGACAACAAATAAGCATTAGTAATACTATTGAATGGCAAGAATAATTGAATTAATTGTTACTTAATATAAATGTACCTCTCGCCGTGCCCAAACAGATCCCATAGGAGGTAGTCGCCGATAGCAGGCACATAAGCCCCAGCTAAGTCCTCCAAACTAAAAGGTTTATCAACATAGACATAGGGTCGTCCAATAGGGAATCTCTCGTATGACCAGAGCTGCAACAATAATGGACATCCAACAATACTAGATTTTCTAGACTTCAACTGGCAAGCTTTGCACAGTCCTCTGTACGTAGCTGCTAACACAGCAGAACCAAAACTCCTCTGTAGAATATCCGCAGGGCAACATGCGTCAGCTATCTCTCGTGCAATATCGATGAGTCGTGCATCGACAGTGGTCACGTGGTTCTCCGTAAACATCGTCTTGCCGAACAGCCAAAGAATATATGCCTCTAGGGACCGGTCAATTTGTGCCTCCGACAACTGAACATCGGGATATCCTAATGAGACAATCTACATAGAAACGTAATAATTGTATGAACATCGGACAACTAAAAAACAACATTTGTTTAAGTGGCCGTGATGGTTACCTGAAACTGGCTCAACCATCTAAAAAGGGGTCCATGAGGATCGTTGTCTATGGCCCTAGCAGTCGGGACTGCAGCCAAAAAACGGGTCTGCGTCGCTGCTTCCCACCCAGATTCTGCCTCTAAGGGACCTATGGCAGCACCGTCCAGAGGTAATCCCAACAAGTAAGACACATCCTGTAAAGTAGGCGCCATCTCTCCCTAGGGAAAGTGAAACGTATGTGTCTCCGGTCTCCATCTATCTACTAAGCAGGTAAGGAGTGACTTGTCGTAAGAGAAACGTTTCACTTGCCTCTTGTGTACCTGCAATGGTTCACCTGCCTCATCTAAGTTCGGACCATCAATCCACTCATCCAATGTACCCTCAACCAGCCGTGCCAAGGGTAGAAGTCCAGCCCAACTTAACCTACAAAATTAAGAGAATGTTAGCGGCGTTGAAAAGTATGTCAAACATAGTAAGTCATTATATGCACTCCTTTATATGCACACATACCTATCAACCCATGAATCGTGTATCATCCAGTTAGTCTTTGGGGTACGAGTGACCAACACGTCTAAGTTGTTGCCCGCTTCCATAAGGGCACCCCGGTGCTTTCTATCGATGTTACCATTAAGCAACGGATACGAAGACATATCTGCAATTCAAACAACAAATCAACGATGCAATTAAAACATAGTCCTGACATATTACAAATTAAAACATAGTCCTGACATATTACAAATTAAAACATAGTCCTGACATATTACATATTAAAACATAGTCCTGACATATTACATATTAAAACATAGTCCTGACATATTACATATTAAAACATAGTCCTGACATATTACAAATTAAAACATAGTCCTGACATATTACATATTAAAACCCAATACGACACATTATATAGCTTGTGAGTTATTTCTTCCTTGTCCGCCCCTTCGGCCTCGACTGCCACGACCACGTCCGCCTCTTGCTCCTGTTGTCGCAGCCGTCGATGTAGAAGCACTCGTCGATGCGGAAGCACCATCTTTGTTCAGGTAGGGACAATATTTCATCCTATGCCCATAAGCCGCGCATAACAAATATTGTCTGGTTGCTCCACCAGCTTCAGACTGGTCCATATCGTTCCGAATGCAACGGGCCTTTCATCTGCCCCTACTTGTTGGCCGAAGGTCTGGATGCGGGATGTATACTCTCTCACCGTCGTTTACCTTGTTGAAATTGCCGACGACTCTAAACCCTGTCATCTCCCCTGTCCAGGTGTTGAGCACTGCCTCTTTTAAATAGTATGGGGACACGAAGGAGATAGCATCCAACTCAATCTGGCCACATGCAGCCAACACATGAGAGCAAGGTAGGTGCAACAACTTTGGTTTGTTGCATGTACACTCACACATTGGATAAAATTCCGTTCCAATTTTTACCTCGTGTGCCTTCACCTCATTTCCAGAACCAAAACCATCAGTAGGAAGCTAAACCTCATACCTCCTTTCTTGATTCCCTATGAGTCTGACAGTGTGCTTCTTTGCTTTCTCTATCTTCTTTGCCATGTATTCCATGACACGGCTACAATAAGGTGTGTTCTGATTATCTTCAGTATGCTTCTTTGCTAACTCATGCCTTTCTTTGAAATATCTCAAAGTGCCATGGAATACAGCCTCCACAATAGCTGTGAGTGGCAATGCTCTATTCCCTCTCAGCACAAAGTTATACACCTCTGCAAGATTGGTTGTCATGTGGCCATACCTAGCTCCATGTGTGTCATGCAGCGAAGACCAATTCACTGGAGGCTCTTTCTCTATCCACTCAGAAAAATTCTTTATTGCCCTTCCCTTCTTTCTCTTAGTATTAGGAGGGTCAATTGCTGGCAAGTCACAAAGACCTACTGACTCCTCTAGCTCCGCGATGAGTGCTGCTAATTTAACCTGATCTTCTTCCATTTTCTTCCTCGCACGGACCTGCTTCTTAGTAAACTCATCTAGTTTTGACCATATAAAATCATATTTGCGCTGCTGGCTTTGCTTGCATAATTTTTTGAACAAGTTCATCAACCGCTTGTTCTTGAACTGTGAGAAAAAATTAGCCCCAAGATGGCGCATGCACCACCGGCTCTGCAAGTCCCTCCAAGGTGTTGGTTCGTCATCTGTTGGATTACGAAGTGTCTTCACGGCCTTCAATATACCAGCATGTCTGTCATGAATGACACACACATTTGGTCGGTCCTTCACAATGGCAATTTTCACTTGGCGGAAGAACCATACCCAGCTGAGAAAGTTCTCACCCTCCACAAATGCCATGGCAAGTGGGATGATTTGATTGTTCCCGTCCACACCAATAGCAGTCAAGATTTGCCCTCTATACTGACCGGTCAGGAATGTACCATCCACAAACATAACAGGAGGACAATGCCGGAAAGCTTCGATGCACATAGCAAAAGAGAAGAACACTTGTTTCAACACCTTGAAATCAGGTATACTCAGCAACCTCATGTGTTGTACATTCACATAAGTGCCGGGATTCCTCTCCTTCAGTATGCCCAGGAGACGGACAACATTATCATATGAGTCAAAGAACGTCCCAAACCTTTCCTCCATAGCCTTCTGCTTAGCCCTCCAAGCCTTCCCATAAGGAATGACATAATTCCATCTGACCTTCACTGCTGTCTGGATGTGTTTTGCTTCCATATCTTTCTTCTCTACTATCTCAGTATACATGAGTTGCGCAATGAGACTTGAAGTCAGGTTCGGATGCTTCACCAGCAGGTTCTTCCTCACACAATTATGTGGGATGACAATGGTGACAACCCAGTGGATGTCATACTTCGGCACGTGCGCGTGCACCTTCCCTGGACAACCTATTTCAACACATTTCACGGTATAGTTTGTTGGACTTGATATGTGTGTCTTGAAAACCCTCTGCATAGACATAGCCCACTTTATCACCGCATACTTCAATTTTTTCTTTGTATCAAACATAGCCCCTATTTGTACTTGGTTCAGATTATACTGCCATGGAGTCTCATGGCCATCGTTCACCGTAAGGCCGGTGGATATGTCCTGCTCCCATGCAGAAGGAATCGGTACCTCAACTTCATCCTCAGAATTTTCAGAATCCAGTTCCTCCACCAATCCATCCTCGTCCTCTTCCTCCATCACCCTCTGCATTTCATCCCCTTCCTCATCCCCATCAGCAAAACCAGAACCAGCTAATATTATCGAATGGCTACTCTGCCCAGTATCAGGACCACAAACATTGTGTGGCACGTAGTCTGACTGTTTCTCGGGTTGGCTACCATCCACATTTTGTGGCTGTGACCCGGATAAAACAATCTCGTTAGCCACTTCACTGCCTTGGCCGGGTTCATACCCCCTGTGGAGTTGTACGGTATTCTCCTCCTTCGGCACAGGTTGCACAAGTGCATATGGGTGGATTCTTCGGTCTCGACAGCGTCTTAACAGGGACAACCAATGTTGGCTCCTATCTACTGGCATCAACTCCCACTTGACATTTCTACAAGATTTGGTCCACAATGCATGAATACTGACGGAACATACTTCAGGATCCAGCCCGAAACTAGTTGTCAACCAGTACTTCAATTGTCTAATGTCCAGTCTGTCCGGGTCTGCTAGTGTCATGACGCCATTTTTAAACTCGCTAAGATCAACCCCCAACTCATTATATCGAACATTACCAGCGCCGTAGTAAACATTCAGATTTACTGATTCAGACATTTTCACCTGTCAGACATTGCCATCTTCTCATTAATCACAACGAACTATGCGCTAAAATGCCTCCAAAAATATATTAACACTAAAATTCACAATATGACTTATATACACTAACTAAACTATATTAATCACAATATACACTAATATTATTCGCTACACGAACTATGCGCTAAAATGCCTCTAAAAAAATATTAACACTAAAATTCACAATATACACTAATATTATTCGCTACACGAACTATGCGCTAAAATGCCTCCAAAAATATATTAACACTAAAATTCACAATATGACTTATATACACTAACTAAACTATATTAATCACAATATACACTAATATTATTCGCTACACGAACTATGCGCTAAAATGCCTCCAAAAAAATATTAACACTAAAATTCACAATATACACTAATATTATCCGCTACACGAACTATGCGCTAAAATGCCTCGTAAATTAAATTAACACTGAAATTCACAACGAACACTAATATTATCCACTACACGAACTATGCGCTAAAATGCCTCCAAAAATATATTGACACTAAAATTCACAATATGACTTATATACACTAACTAAACTATACAATTTACATAATATTTGTGACGACGTGATTATACCTTCGAAGTGTTTGTCCACTTCTTGCTTCTCTCTTTGACTCAGCGGCACCGGCCACCTCGCGAAGTACTTGCACCACCAAAGAACGACAACGCCGCCCCCGACGACCGGAGGTTCAACTCCGGTCAGCCCCCAACCTGCTCCTCCTCCTCTGCAGCAGCTGCTACTAGTCACCACCACCTACTACCCGTCCTCCTCTCCACCATGGCTCCTCCTCCCCACCATGGCTGCTCCTCCCCAAACACATCAAAAACTATCCCATAGCAAAAAATAACACCGCAGGCCGGTGGGGTTTGCTATGATCTACCGATTCTGTGGGTTGGATTTGCAAATGTGTGGCAAATGGAGGAGATCGGCGCGGGGGGGCGAGGTACAGAGAAGAACTGAGAGAGAGAGAGAGAAAGGGAAACGAAGAACAGAGTGAACAGCGCAGGGGCGAACGGTGCTTATCCGCACCTTTTTGGTCGAAGCCTGGCCGAAAAGGCCTGCTTCGGTCCACGGTGGGCCGAAAACGGCCCAGTTCGGCCGCCCAGCAGCCGAAGCTACTATTTTCGGCCGGGCCCCAGCCAATAGCGAGTTTTCGGCCCAAGCGCGGCCGAAAAGCCTGCTTCGGCCATGGCCTGGCCGAACATGGGCTACTAGTTTTGCGTTTTTTTCATTCTACGCTATAGTTTCCGAAATTGCTACAAAAAACATGACAGTTTTGAAAAAAAATCCTCGACGAAGCGGGAAGATCGTCCTTGGCCGGACTATAGGTTGTATGCGGCGTTAGAAAGACACTGTGTGGCAAAAAGAAAAATTATAAACTATCTAGGAGTCTGGATACTTACGATCTCGCCAGGGGCTTGGCCCTTGAAGGCCACTCCTCGTTGCTGTCGCCAACGCTGGTGGAACAGTCCGGGGGAAGGGTCCTTCCCTTCTTGGACCCTTCAGCCTCCCTCGCTGGGGAGGCCTTCCTCTTCTTCTCTCCCCCCGCTGGGGGAGAGGCTTCTTTCTTCTCCTCCTCATCCTCAGGGGAGGAGTCCGCCTTGGAGTCATCGGACGATGAGTCCGATACCACCTGGCGCCGGGAACTCCTACGGGTTCCCGTGGCCTTCTTCTTGGCCTTCTTCTCCGGCACCACGTAGAGTGCCGGTACCAGAAGCCTCGTCAAACGGGTGTCCGCTGGGTCTTCTGGAAGGGGATCCGGACAGTTAACCTATCCGGACGTCTTCTGCCAGTCCTGTTAAAGGTATTGGGAGTTTAGATCCCACATAGAGTCAAACTATGAGAAAAAAATGAGTGTCCCATAAAGGATAACATAGCTTACCTCGCCGGCCGGGCACTGCGTGCTGAATCCGCGATCTTCGGTTGCGGATGCGGGGGCTTCTCCGCCCTTGAACAGCACCCTCCAGGCAGCTTCGTACGTCGTGTCAAAGAGCCCGCTCAAGGTCCGGTGCTGTGTCGGATCAAACTCCCACAAATTGAAGGCCCGTTGCTAGCAGGGGAGAATCCGGCGGACGAGCATGACCTGGATCACATTGACAAGCTTAAGCTTCTTCTTCACCAGGGTCTGGAGACAGGACTGGAGTCCGGTCAACTCCTTCGAACTATCCCATAGCAAGCCCTTCTCTTTCCAGGAGGTGAGCTGCATGGGGATGCCAGATCTGAATTCGGGGGCCGCTGCCCATTTAGGGTCGCGCGGCTCGGTGATGTAGAACCACCCCGATTGCCACCCTTTGATGGATTCCACAAAGGCACCCTCAAGCCAAGTGACATTGGGCATTTTGCCCACCATGGCGCCTCCGCACTCCGCTTGGCTGCCCTTCACAACCTTCGGCTTGACATTGAAGGTCTTTAGCCACAAGCCGAAGTGGGGCTGGATGTAGAGGAAGGCCTCGCACACGACGATAAACGCCGAGATGTTGAGGATGAAGTTTGGCGCCAGATCGTGGAAGTCCAGGCCGTAGTAGTACATGAGCCCCCAGACAAAGGGGTGACGTGGGAAGCCCAGTCCGCGGAGGAAGTGGGGAAGAAATACGACCCTCTCATGGGGCCTGGGGGTGGGGATGAGCTGCCCCTCGTTGGGCAGCCGGTGCGCGATGTCGCTGGATAGGTATCCGGCGCCGCGCAGCTTGTCGATGTGCCCCTCCGTAATGGAGGAGGCCATCCACTTGCCTCCCGCTCCGGACATGGCTGGAGAAGGTTGAGGTGAGATGTGCAGACTTGGGCACTGGAGCTCGAGTGCGCGGAGATGGATAAGCAAAGGAGGAAGAAGGCGTAGGTAAAAGAGGTGGATCCTTATCCCCTTATATATGGGCGAATGAAGCTATACGTCCCCACTGGCCTGGTAAAACTCGCTTATCTCCCAAGCGCCACAATCACGCGTGGTTGGGTTAGCCATGTCCATATTGATGGGAATCCCGGAATAAGGGGAACACGATCTCTGCTTCGGCAAGACGTGCCAAGGAAACCGCTTCGCTAAACGCACTGAGGTGGTATAATAAAAACGATTCAAGTAAAGGCTTGGTAGTGGTGTGACATCACGCCATAAAATACATCAGCAGATTGAACTTGTGTAAATATTATTCTCTCTACGGTGGTATGTGGAATTTATTTTGCAGAGCCGGACACTATCCTGGTGTTCACAATCTTCTATGAATTATTCGGAGGAGGAACCCTCCTTGCAATGCCGAAGACAATATGCGCGCCGGACTCGTCGTCATTGAAGCCTGGTTCAGGGGCTACTGAGGGAGTCCTGGACTAGGGGGTGTCCGGATAGCCGAACTATCATCATCGGCTGGACTCCAAGACTATGAAGATACAAGATTGAAGACTTTGTCCCGTGTCCGGATGGGACTTTCCTTGGCGTGGAAGGCAAGCTTGGCAATACGGATATGTAGATCTCCTACCATTGTAACCGACTCTGTGTAACCCTAGCCCTCTCTGGTGTCTATATAAACCGGAGGGTTTTAGTCCGTAGGACAACAATCACAACAACAATCATACCATAGGCTAGCTTCTAGGGTTTAGCCTCCTTGATCTCGTGGTATATCCACTCTTGTACTACCCATATCATCAATATCAATCAAGCAGGAGTAGGGTTTTACCTCCATCGAGAGGGCCCGAACCTGGGTAAAAACATCGTGCCCCTTGTCTCCTGTTACCATCCGCCTAGACGCACAGTTCGAGACAACCTACCCGAGATCCGCCGGTTTTGACACCGACAAGCGGCCTAATGAGACACAAGGTATGTGCTCTGCCTTCTTTATTTGTTATGGGAAAAATTAAGGGGAGCATAATGTTGATTTGTTATACTTGGACTGTAGACGGAGCTGCTGCCGTGGAGGCCCTGAGGGCTGAACTTGCCCTGGCCAAGGAACGGGCCCGGGCTAGCAATGCGGCTGCCCTAAAGGCGGCTGAAGAGTTGAGAGCCGAACAGGCTGCTCATCGCTGAAGCGAAGACCAAATAGCCGAAATGGCTGTGGAGCTAAAAAAACGCCGCCAACCGGTATGAGCTTCTTGAAAAAGAAAATCAGGTGAATAAGGCTGACCTGAAGAAGGCCCTTGATGCGGCCAAGGAGACGCGTTCCAATATTAGGGATGCGCGGGAGGAGCTTCGACCGACCGAAGAAATCGCGGCTGGAAACCCTTATTTGTTGCGGATGAAGTTTTTGGATCCAAAGTATGCTCCTCTGGACCGATGCTGGAGCCCTGCAGATGCGACTGCGGATTTGGCGAAGAGTACGGCTGATGCGGCCAAGTTTTTCAAGGATCAAAAAGATAATGAAGTGGAGAAGTTGTTCTGGTCGCAATTCAATGCTCCGACGCGCCCATTGCCATTGAGTGAGAGGATGGCTGCTGTGGCCGAGCTCCATAGGCTATACGGCCTTGCAATGCGGTCTGTAATAGACCACCTATGGCCAAAGGAGCCTAAGCCGGACAGTTATTTTTGTTTAGTGCAACAATTCCTTGGTGCCGTATCATGGATCGATGCCATGAAGAGGTCGGCGTGCATAGAGGGTGCACGGATGGCTCTTGCTCGCGTTAAAGCATATTGGACAGACATGGAGGCCACCATCGTTGTGACCCAGAATCCGGCGGGAGGCCAGGATCCGGCCGAGCACTACTTGGAGCAGGTAACAAAAGGTGCTCGCTTGATAGAGGCTCAGTGTTCGAAGAATGTCATGTTTGAATGACAAATCGTTTCATTGTAGAAACAATTTTGTTGTAATTATGGAGGCTATGTTTATACTTTTCGCCCGAAAGTGCTATTGTGCCTCCTGTGCGGCCGTTTTATGTATATGTGTAATCTGAAAGTTAGCAGTCGTTGGCTTCAGCCCCCAAGCATTCAATGCAGGGGTGTTCGCGAAAAATATGCGTAATCAAACTTAATCCAACGTCTTGGTCCATTAAGGAGGTGATCGCACGTCGAACTAGGCAACCGGACTATATAGTTGTAACACTTTCACTTAGCCATAGGAGTTTGACGGTGGGGCTACTATGTAGGCCCTGGTACCTTTGCGTGCATCCGAATACGGGTGCGTGTGTACATGACCGGGAAACGGTCCTTCGTTAATGCAGAGGAATCCTAAAGATTCTGATAAGTCTTCGAGTGGTTGAACAGTCTCTCGCTATATCATGACAGTCAGTTTTCGGCTTTCTCTACTGAGGCACTCATCCGGAATAACCAGGGCACAATCGCAGTAGTTCTCCTTTGGCCGCCTTAGGCGATAAGAACGGAACGTAAGGCGGCAAACCTAGGAGCCGGGCAAACCCAACATTTGACCGAAGACATGATTCGGAGCTGATGCATATAAGGCCAAACTCGCAACGCCGAACACTCCTGAAGGTATTCGGACTTTATAACATATACTGGGCTGAGTAACGCCCCTTATTATGAACCCTGTAGTTCCAGGTACGTGCATTAGTCTGCCGTGGCGAAATGCCAATAACGGCAGTATCCTCTGTGGGTTTAGTACCCATGGGATATGTAAGCAACAAAAGACAATAAAGAAGGTTTACACAGGGGCTTAATCTAAAGAGAAACCTTTGAGCGGGGCCCTGCTGCACGTCTGCGCCTTTGTCTCTGTTGTGTCGGGTCCTGGGAGGGTATCGCACGAATGATGTATGTAAAAAGGAGAACTCATGTAGAAAAGTATGACGTAAGCGTGCGAAGAGTTGACTATTGTCAATGAATAGTAGAGGTGTAAGACATTGGCCTATTAATAGGGTCAAGCAAACAGGTGGGCTTTACTGAATATTTCAAGCCCCTAGTGTCCTCTATGGGATTACATGTGTAGTGCCCAGCTCATGTTTATCCGGGCTATCGGAATCGTCTAACCGTGCCCATGGTCTTAACGACCAATCATGCGTTCATATATTAGAGGCCGCTTAGAGTCCAGCTGCTAGAGCCGTGGCATACTCTTCGGCGCGTAGGGAACGCTCTGTATTTCTGTTAACGGTGATGACGCCCTATGGACCAGGCATCTTGAGTTTAAGGTAGGCGTAGTGCGGTACTACGTTGAAGCGGGCGAAGGCCGTTCTCCCGAGCAATGCGTGATAACCACTTTGGAGGGGGCGGTGGCGAAGCCTAGTTCTTCGCTTCTGAAGTTGCCTGGGGAGCCGAATATCACCTCTAGTACGAGGGAGCCCCTGCAGTGGGCTTCGACGCCTGGTATCACCCATTCAAAGGTGGTGTTACTTTGGCTGATTCTGGATGGGTCTATCCCCATCCTGTGGACCGTGTCCTGGTATATTAGGTTAAGACTACTGGCGCCGTCCATGAGGACGCGAGTGAGATGGTATCCATCGATTATTGGGTCGAGCACCAAGGCAGCTGATCCTCCGTGCCACATACCAGTCGGGTAGTCCCTGTGATCGAAGGTGATCGGGCAGGCCAACCAGCGGTTAAGTTTGGAGGCGACGGGCTTTATAGCGTGTGCGTCTCTAAGCGCGCGTTCGCGCCTTCCCGTGGATATGTGAGTCGTGTGGATCATGTTTACTGTTTTTACCTCTAGAGGGAATTTTTCTGTCCCCCAGTGTTCGGCTGGCGACGCTCATCCTCGTCTTCGCTTGGTGTTTCCCTTCCCTTGTGTTCGGCATTTAATTTGTCGGCCTGCTTAAAGACCCAGCATTCTCTGTGAGTGTGGTTTGCAGGTTTTTTGGGGGTGCCATGAATTTGGCACAGTCTGTCCAGGACTTTGTTGAGGCCGAATGGTCCCTCTTTGCCGCCTTTCAATGGCTTCTTTTGTTGACTGGGTCGAGAGCCCCTGAATCCGGCATTGACTGGTGTGTTGTCCGGACTTTCTTCCTTGTTTTGACGTTTGTTTTTATTGCGCCGTGGCTTCCCGTTGCCATCCCTGATTTCGGATGTACTTGGGTCACTGGTGCCTCTATGGGCCAACCAGCTATCTTCACCTGCGCAAAAGCGGGTCATAAGGCTTGTTAAGGCTGCCATTGTCCTCGGCTTTTCTTGGCCGAGGTGTCTGGCGAGCCACTCGTCCCGGATGCTGTGTTTGAAGGCCGCTAAGGCTTCGGCGTCCGGACAATCGACAATTTGATTCTTCTTAGTGAGGAATATGTTCCAAAGCTTGTGGGCGGACTCCCCGGGCTGTTGAATTATGTGACTTAAATCATCCGCGTCCAGAGGCCGGACATAGGTCCCTTGAAAATTGGCCCTGAAAGCATCCTCGAGTTCCTCCCAACTTCCAATTGAATTTTTAGGGAGGCTTTTCAACCAGTGTCGAGCTGGTCCCTTCAACTTGAGGGGAAGGTATTTGATGGCGTGTAGGTCGTCCCCACGAGCCATGTGGATATGCAGGATAAAATCCTCAATCCAGACCCCGGGGTCTGTCGTTCCGTCATATGCCTCTATGTTCACAGGTTTAAAACTCTGTGGAAATTCGTGGTCTAGTACCTCTTCGGTGAAGCACAGAGGGTGAGCAGCCCCTCTGTATCTGGACGTGTTGTGGCATGCCGTTGGTTGTTGTTGTGTCCGGTGCTGATTCCGAACTGGTATTCGATCAGTCTGATCGTTTTGGTGACCATAGTCCTACGCTGGGGCGTGTCCTCTAGATCCATAGATGGACCTGGTAGCGCCGGCCTTTTTATCCAGGAGCTCACATAAATCGTGTGCGGCGTCGATAGCTGCTCTATTGCGGTTGCGAAGTGGTTGGTCGGGCCTCCTGGCCGTATTGTTCTTCGATGGAACGGCCTCATCGTCAAATTCTGGCAGCAGCTTGCATTTTGGATAGCTCTTTGTGTGGCGATCGTCGCCGTACTTTTCTTCGGTGTCTAGCACTTTATTCCATCTGTGATTGAGCGTTTCCTGTGCGGCCTTAAGCCTTTGCTTCTGCTTCTTTAGACTTCTCGCAGTGTCCAAAAGCCTTCTGTGGAGGTTATCTCGTTCCAAACATGTTTCCGAGATGATGAATGCATCATCGTCCGGACTGTGCTCTTGTCCCGGGGCAGTTTGATGAGTTCGTCCCTCGGGATCACTGTGATCGGGTGTCCGCTCTGGGCTGTGTTCGGCGTGACCTGGCTCATCCTGCTCCATTGCTGGGTCCATATGGTCGTTGTTGCCCTCGGAGTTGACTGGGGTGTCGATCTTTCTAGCGCTGTTATCACTATTTTTACTGTTGCTGGACTTGGAGCGTCGTCAAGCCGTCGTTTTGGCTTTTGTCTGGGGGTTTTATCCTCCGGTTTGTCGTCGTCGTCCTCCTTAGGCATATCCACCATGTATATATCGTATGACGAGGTGGCAGTCCAGCGCCCCGTTGGTGGTGGTTCTGAATTGTCTCTTGCGCCGACGTCCATATCGTCGGTATCATCGGAGTCGAAGTCAAGCATGTCTGATACATCGTCAACAGTGGCTATGAAGTGGGTGGTGGGTAGGCAACAAATTTCTTCGTCACCTTCTTCCCCCTTGAGCCGGACATAGTTCGACCAAGAGTCTCCTGACAAAGAGAGAGATTTTAATGAGTTCAGCATGTCGCCAAAGGGCGAGTACTGGAAGATATCCGTAGTGGTGAACTCCATTACCGGAGCCCAACCAGATTCGGCGGGCTCAGGGGTGCGTGTACTGGAACCTACAGTCGGACACGAGTCCGGGGGTCCGGTGACACAGGCTTCCTTGGGGGTGAAGCCTGTGCTCGGCTCTATCGCCGATGAGTGTGCAGCCTCCGGGGAGGGTTCCATCCACCCGTCCTTGGACGACGCGATCTGCCCCGGATTTAGGTCCGGAGCTCCTGCAGGTGCAATATCCCGAGTATTATCAGACAGCAGGCCTAAGCCGTGCTCGTCATGACTGTTCGGCGCTCCTGGCGTAGGCCCAAATCCATCGAAGATCAAGTTTCCGCAGATATTGACTGTGTAGTTCAAGTTTCTGAATCTGACCTGATGGCCAGGGGCGTAGCAGTCGATCTGCTCCAGATGGCCAAGCGAATTGGCCCGCAGTGCGAAGCCGCCGAACATGAAGGTCTGTCCAGGGAGAAAAGTCTCACCCTGGACCGTGTTGTTGTTGATGATTGAAGGAGCCATCAAGCCTTGCAGCGATGACACAGAGGAACTCTCAATGAAAGCACCAATGTCGGTGTCAAAACCGGCAGATCTCGGGTAGGGGGTCTCGATCTGTGCGTCTAAGGCTAATGGTAACAGGAGGAAAGGGACACGATGTTTTCCCCCAGGTTCGGGCCCTCTTGATGGAGGTAAAACCCTACTTCCTGCTTGATTGATATTGATGATATGAGTATTACAAGAGTTGATCTACCACGAGATCGTAGAGGCTAAACCCTAGAAGCTAGCCTATGATGATTATGATTCTGCCTCTAAGGACTAAACCCTCCGGTTTATATAGACACCGGAGAGGGCCACTGTGTACACATAGTCGGTTACAAAGAAGGAAATCTATTATTCGGGTTGCCAAGCTTGTCTTCCACGCAAAGGAGAGTCCCATCCGGACATGGGATGAAGTCTTGAGTCTTGTTTCTTCACAGTCCAATAGTCCGGCCAAAGTATATAGTCCGGCTGTCCGGATACCCCCTAATCAAGGACTCCCTCACACCCCAAAGCACAACAATTGTTCTTAGCCGTGTGCGGTGCCCCCCTCCACCGTTTACTCCTCCGGTCATATTGTCGTAGTGCTTAGGCGAAGCCCTGCACGGATTACTTCACCATCACTGTCACCACGCCGTTGTGCTGACAAAACTCTCCCTCGACACTTTGCTGGATCAAGAGTTCGAGGGACATCATCGAGCTGAACGTGTGCAAAACTCGGAGGTGCCATACGTTCGGTGCTTGATCAGTTGAATCAAGAAGACATTCGACTACATCAGCCGTGTTATGCTAATGCTTCCGCTTTCGGTCTATGAGGGTACGTGGACACACTCTCCCCCTCTCATTGCTATGCATCTCCTAGATAGATCTTGCGTGATCGTAGGATTTTTTTTTTGAAATTGCATGCTGCGTTCCCCAACACGAAGATCATCATTAAGCACATCGTACGGTTCCTCTTGATCTTCAGCTTCCCCCATTGCAACATCACCATATTCAGGGGGCACATAGTTGTCGTCATCATCTTCTTCTTCGCTGTCTTCCATCATAACCCCTCTTTATCCGTACTTGGTCCAAACATTATAGTGTGGCATGAAACCCTTATAAAGCAGGTAGGTGTGAAGCGTTTTTGAGTTAGAGTAAGACTTTGTATTCCCACATATAGGGCATGGACAACACATAAAATGATTCTGCTTGTTTGCCTTAGCCACTTCAAGAAAATTATGCACGCCCTTGCTACCTCCTGAGCACTGCGTTGGTTTTTCCTTGAAGAGGAAAGGGTGATGCAGCAAAGTAGCGTAAGTATTTCCCTCAGTTTTTGAGAACCAAGGTATCAATCCAGTAGGAGGCTCCTCAAAAGTCCCACGCACCTACACAAACAAACAAGAATCTCGCAACTAATGCGATAAATGGGTTGTCAATCCCTTCACGGTAACTTGCAAAAGTGAGATCTGATAGAGATAATAAGATAAGATAAATATTTTTGGTATTTTTATGATATAGATTGGAAAATAAAAGATGCAAATAAAAGATAGATGGAAAACTTATATTATAAAAGATAGACATGGGGGGCATAGGTTTCACTAGTGGCTTCTCTCAAGATAGCATAAGTATTACGGTGGATGAACAAATTACTGTCGAGCAATTGATAAAAAAGTGCATAGTTATGAGAATATCTAGGCATGATCATGTATATAGGCATCACATCCGTGACAAGTAGATCGAAACAATTCTGCATCTACTACTATTACTCCACACATCGACCGACTCCTGCCTGCATCTAGAGTATTAAGTTCATAAGAATGACAATCGCTCGTCCCCGACCGCCACTCATAAGGATGACAATCTAAGAGCACCTCATGTTTCAAATTTGTTACACAACGGTTACCATACATGCATGCTATGGGACTTGCCAACTTCGACACAAGTATTCTTTAAATTCACAATTACCCAACTAGCATGACTCTAATATCACCACCTCCATATCTCAAAACAATTATCAAGCATCAAATTGATCATAGCATCCAATTCACTTCCTATGATAGTTTTTATTATACCCAACTTGGATGCCCATCATTCTAGGACCAATTTTATAACCATAGCAAATACCATTCTGTTCTAAAAGACTCTCAAAATAATATAAGTGAAGCATGATAGGTCGACAATTTCTACAAAATTAAACCACCGCCATGCGCTAAAAGATATAAGTGGAGTACTAGAGCAAAACTATCTAGCTCAAAAGATATAAGTGAATCACATAGAGTATTCTAATAAATTCCAAATCATGTGGGTTTCTCCCAAAAGGTGTGTACAGCAAGAATTGTTGTGGTAAACTAAAAAGCAAAGACTAATATCATACAAGACGCTCCAAGCAAAACACATATCATGTGGCGAATAAAAATATATCTCCAAGTAAAGTTACCGATAGACGAAGACGAAAGAGGGGATGCCTTCTGGGGCATCCCCAAGCTTAGCCTTTTGGTTATCCTTGAATATCTTGAGGTGCCATGGGCATACCCAAGCTTAGGCTCTTGCCACTCCTTATTCCATAGTCCATCAAATCTTTACCCAAAACTTGAAAACTTCACAACACAAAATTCAACAGGAAATCTCATAAGCTCCGTTAGTGCAAGAAAGAAAAACCACCACATAAGGAACTGTAATGAACTCATTCTTTATTTATATTGGTGTTAAACCTACTGTATTCCAACTTCTCTATGGTTCATACCCCCTGATACTAGCCATAGATGCATCAAAATAAGCAAACAACACACAAAAAACAGAATCTGTCAAAAACAGAACAGTCTGAAGCAACCTGTAACTTTCAAATACTTCTGGAACTATAAAAATCCTACCCAAATAGGAAGTCTTGGGAAATTTGTCTATTGATCTACTACAAAAATAATCAACGCAAAATCACATTTCTGTGATTTACTGAAATTATTTTCGTGCGCGCAAAAGTTTCTGTTTTTCAGCAGAATCAAATTAACTATCACCGTAGGTTGTCCTATAGGTTCTACTTGGCACAAACACTAATTAAAACATGAAAACACATTTAAACAGAAGCTAGAAGAAATATTTATTACTAAACAGAAGCAAAAAAGCAAGAAACAAAAATAAAATTGGATTGCCTCCCAACAAGCGCTATCGTTTAACGCCCCTAGCTAGGCATAAAAGCGAGAATAGATCTAAGTAGTACCATCTTTGGCATTCAATTCATAAGTAGCTCGCATGATAGATCAATAAGGTAATTGGACTTTCTTTCTTGGAAAGTGTTCCATACCTTTCCTTAATGGAAATTGGAATCTAATATTCCCTTCCTTCATATCAATTATTGTACCAATCGTTCTAAGGAAAGGTCTACCAAGAATAATAGGACATGAAAGATTGCAATCTATATCAAGAACGGTAAAATCTATGGGCACATAATTCTTGCAACAATAAGAACATCATTGATCCTTCCCATAGGTTTCTTAATGGTGGAATCCGCAAGGTGCAAGTTTAAAGAGCAATCATCAAAATCATGGAAACCTAGCACATCACATAAAGTTTCCGGAATCGTGGAAACACTAGCACCCAAATCACACAAAGCATAGCACTCATGATCTTTAATTTTAATTTTTATAGTAGGTTCCCACTCATCATAAAGTTTTCTAGGTATAGAAACTTCCAATTCCAGTTTTTCCTCATAAGATTTCATCAAGGCATCAACAATATGTTTGGTAAGAGCTTTATTTTGACTATAAGCATGAGGAGAATTCAACACGGATTGCAACAAGGAAATACAATCTATTAAAGAACAATTATCATAATTAAATTCCTCGAAACCCATAGTAGTGGGTTCAATGCTATGTAGAGTCTTGACCTCTCCAATCCCACTTTTACCAAATTTAGCATCAAGATCTAAAAACTCCGAATTATTGGGACGCCTTTTAACTAAAGTTGACTCATCTCAAGTCCCATCATTATCAAGATTCATATTGCAAAACAAGGATTTAATAGGGGATACATCAATAACTTTTAGATCTTCATCATTATTTTCATGGAAACTAGAAGAACACGCTTTTACAAAGCAATCTTTCTTAGCATGCAACCTAGCAGTTCTTTCTTTGCACTCATCAATGGAAATTCTCATGGCTTTGAGAGACTCATTGATATCATGCTTAGGTGGAATAGATCTAAGTTTTAAAGAATCGGCACCAAGCGAAAGTCTATCAACGTTTCTAGCCAATTCATCAACTATAAGCAATTTTTCTTCAAGCAAAGCATTAAAATTCTTTTGAAAGATCATAAATTCTTTAACACTATTCTCAAAATCAGAGGGCATCTTATTAAAATTTCCATAAGAGTTGTTGTAGGAATTACCATAATTATTAGAGGAATTACTAGGAAACAGTCTAGGATTAAAGTTTCCTCTATAAACATTTTTACCAAAATTATTCCTACCAACAAAATTCACATCCATAGATTCATTATTATTCTCAATCAAAGTAGACAAAGGCATATCATTAGGATCAATAGGAGCACTCTTAGTAGCAAACAATTTCATAAGTTCATCCATCTTTCCACTAAAAACATTAATTTCTTCTATAGCATGCACTTTTTTACCAGTAGATCTTTCGGTGTGCCATTGAGAATAATTAGCCATAATGTTATCAAGGAGTTTAGTAGCTTCTCCTAAGGTGATTTCCATAAAAGTTCCTCCCGCAGCCGAATCTAAAAGATTTCTAGAAGCAAAATTCAATCCGGCATAAAAAATTTGTATGATCATCCATAAGTTCAAACCATGAGTAGGGTAATTGCAAATCATTAATTTCATTCTTTCCCAAGATTGGGCAACATGCTCATGATCAAGTTGTTTAAAATTCATAATATCGTCCCTAAGAGAGATGATCTTAGCGGGAGGAAAAATACCTAGAGATAAAAGCATCTTTGCACTTATTCCACGAATAATTACTATTCTTAGGCAAAGACGAAAACCAAGTTTTAGCACGATCTCTAAGTGAAAACGGAAATAACTTCAATTTAACAATATCATTATCCATATCTTTCTTCTTTTGCATATCACACAAATCAACAAAGTTGTTTAGATGAGTAGCTGCATCTTCACCAGGAAGGCCGGAGAATTGATCTTTCATAACAAGATTCAACAAAGCAACATTGATTTACAAGATTTAACATCATTAAGAGGAGCAATCGGAGTGCTAAGGAAATCATTATTATTGGTATTGGAAAATTCACACAATTTGGTATTATCTTGCGCCATCGTGACAAACAATCCAACACACAAGCACACAAAAAGGCAAGCGAGACAGAGAAGATTGGGAAAGAGAGGGCGAATAAAACGACAAGGGTGAAGAGGGGGAGAGGAAAACAAGAGGAAAATGGCAAATATTGTAATGCGAGGGAGATGAGTTTGTGATGGGTACTTGGTATGTCTTGACTTGAGTGAAGACCTCCCCGGCAAAGGTGCCAGAAATCCTTCTTGCTACCTCTTGAGTGCTGCGTTGGTTTTCCCTTGAAGAGGAAAGGGTGATGCAGCGAAGTAGCGTAAGTATTTCCCTCAGTTTTTGAGAACCAAGGTGTCGATCCAGTAGGAGGCTCCTCAAAAGTCCTACGCACCTACACAAACAAACAAGAACCTCGCAACCAACACGATAAAGGGGTTGTCAATCCCTTCACGGTAACTTGCAAAAGTGAGATCTGATAGAGATAATAAGATAAGATAAATATTTTTGGTATTTTTATGATATAGATTGGAAAATAAAAGATGCAAATAAAAGATAGATGGAAAACTTATAAGATAAAAGATAGACACGGGGACCATATGTTTCACTAGTGGCTTCTCTCAAGATAGCATAAGTATTATGGTGGGTGAACAAATTACTGCCGAGCAATTGATAGAAAAGTGCACAGTTATGAGAATATCTAGGCATGATCATGTATATAGGCATCACATCCGTGACAAGTAGATCGAAACGATTCTGCATCTACTACTATTACTCCACACATCGACTGACTCCTGCCTGCATCTAGAGTATTAAGTTCATAAGAACAGAGTAACACATTAAGAAAGATGACATGATGTCGAGGGATAAACTCATGCAATATGATATAAACCCCGTCTTTTTATCCTCGATGGAAACAATGCAATATGTGCCTTGTGATACGTCCATTTTGCATCATGCTTTTATATCAATATTTATTGCATTATGGGCTGTTATTACACATTATATCTCAATACTTATGGCTATTCTCCCTTATTTTACAAGGTTTACCATGAAGAGGAGGAATGCCAGCAGCGGGAATTCTGGCTGGAAAAGGAGCAAACGTTGGAAACTTAGTCTGCAATACTCCAAAAGACCTGAGACTCCACGAAACAACTTTTTAGATTTAATAAGAATTTTTGGGCAAAAGAAATAGGCCGGGGGGCCCACACCCTGTCCAAGAGACACGACGCCCCCCTAGGGTGCGCCTCCCTATCTCCTGGGCTCCCTGGTGGGCCTCCGACGTCCATCTTCTGCTATATGAAGGGTTTTCCCCTGGAAAAAATCATGGACAAGCTTATGGGACAAAACTCCGCCGCCACGAGGCGGAACCTTGGCGGAATCAATCTAGGGCTCTGGCGGAGCTGTTCTGCCGGGGACACTTCCCTCCAGGAGGAGGAAATCATCACAAACGTCATCACCAACGATCCTCTCATTGGGAGGGGGTCAATCTCCATCAACATCTTCACCAGCACCATCTCATCTCAAAACCTAATTCATCTCTTGTATCCAATCTTGTATCAAAACCACAAATTGGTACCTGTGGGTTGCTAGTAGTGTTGATTACTCCTTGTAGTTGATGCTATTTGGTTTACTTGGTGGAAGATCATATGTTCAGATCCTTTATGCATATTATTACCCCTTTGATTATGAACATGAATATGCTTTGTGAGTAGTTACGTTTGTTCCTGAGGACATGGGTGAAGTCTTGCTATTAGTAGTCATGTGAATTTGGTATTCGTTTGATATTTTGATGAGATGTATGTTGTCTCTCCTAGAGTGGTGTTATGTGAACGTCGACTACATGACACTTCACCATTATTTGGGCCTAGAGGAAGGCATAGGGAACTAATAAGTAGATGATGGGTTGCTAGAGTGACAGAAGCTTAAACCCTAGTTTATGTGTTGCTTCGTTAGGGGTTGATATGGACCCATATATTTAATGTTGTGGTTAGGTTTACCTTAATACTCCTTTTTGTAGTTGCGGATGCTTGCAATAGGGGTTAATCATAAGTGGGATGCTTGTCCATGTTAGGGCAGTACCCAAGTGCCGGTCCACCCACATATCAAATTATCAAAGTACTGAACGTGAATCTTATGAACGTGATAAAAACTAGCTTGACGATAATTCCCAATGTGTCCTCGGGAGCTCCTTCTTCATTATTAGAATTTGACCAGGCTTATCCTTTGCTACATAAAGGATTGGGCCACCTTGCTGCACTTTATTTACTTTATTTACTTTTTGCTCGTTACTATTTATCTTATCACAAAACTATCTATCACCTACTATTTCAGTGCTTGCAGAGAAAACCTTACTGAATACCGCTTATCATTTCCTTCTGCTCCTCGTTGGGTTCAACACTCTTACTTATCGAAAGTACTACGATAGATCCCCTATACTTTTGGGTCATCAATACTCTTTTCTGGCACCGTTGCCGGGGAGCGTAGCGCTCTTGGTGAGTGGAACTTGGTAAGGAAACATGGAAACTAATCCTTTGAGGGGCTTGTTTGGGGTATCTTCACCCCAACCAGAAGAGCAAAGAGATGCTCCTCAACCTACTGAACCTTATGAAAATATTCACTTTGAGATTCCTTCGGGTATGATAGAAAAACTGCTTGATACTTCCTATGCTGGTTCCTATATGCTGAAGACTATTGATTTCAAATGGGACTTATTGGAAAGAATTAAACACAACTCCGAAGATTGGGGTTCCGACGATGGTAAGGAGTCAGGTATGACACCTAAGTTTAATTGTGTTAAATCTTTTATGGATACCGATGCTTTCCATGGATTTAGCTCTAAGTATGGACTTGACTCTGAGATAGTAGCTACTTTTTGTGAAACTTTTGCTACTCACGTTGATCTCCCTAAAGAGAAGTGGTTTAAATATAATCCTCCTATTGAAGTTAAAGTAGTTGCACCTATTACAGTCGAAGAGAAGACTATTACATATAGTGATCCTATTATTCCTACTGCTTATGTTGAAAAACCTCCTTTTCGTGTTAGGATAAAAGATCATGCTAAAGCTTCGACTGTTGTTCGTAAGAGCAATGTTAGAACTTATACACCTCCTGAGCAAATCAAAGTTGAACCTAATGTTGCTATTGTTAAAGATCTCTTGTCTGATAATATTGATGGCATGTTATTTATTTCTGTGATGAAATTGCTAAAATTGCCAAACCTTGTGCTAAAGATAAACATAGACCTATGGTAGGCATGCCTGTTATTTCTGTTAAAATAGGAGATCACTGTTATCATGGCTTATGTGATATGGGTGCTAGTGCTAGTGCAATACCTATTGACTTATACAAAGAAATTAAGCAAGATATTGCACCTGCTGAGTTAGAAGATATTGATGTCCCAATTAAACTTGCCAATAGAGATACTATTTCACCAATGGGAATTGTTAGAGATGTTGAAGTCTTGTGTGGGAAAACTAAATATCATGCTGATTTTCTTGTTCTTGGCTCCCCACAAGATAGCTTTTGTCCCATTATATTTGGTAGACCCTTCTTGAACATCGTTAATGCTAGGATAGATTGCGAAAAGGATGTAGTTACTATTGGTCTAGGTGATATGTCTCATGAGTTCAACTTTTCTAAATTTCGTAGACAACACTGTGAAGAGGAACCATCTAGTAAGGATGAAATTATTGGTCTTGCTTCCATTGCTGTTCCTCCGACTGATCCGTTAGAACAATATTTGCTAGACCATGAAAACGATATGTTTATGAAGGAAAGGGAAGAAATAGATGAAGTGTTCCTTAAACAAGAACCTATGCTCAAACATAACCTTCCCGTTGAAATTCTTGGGGATCCCCCTCCACCCAAGGGTGATCCCGTGTTTGAACTCAAACCATTACCTGATAATCTTAAGTATGCTTATCTTGATGAAAAATAAATATATCCTATTATTATTAGTGCTAACCTTTCAGAGAAGAAGAAGAAAGATTATTGAAAACCCTGAAGAAGCACCGAGCTGCTATTGGATATACTCTGGATGATCTTAAGGGCATTAGTCCCACATTATGTCAACACAAAATTTCAGTGGAGAAAGATGCCAAACCAGTTAGAGATCCTCAAAGACGATTAGACCCCAAAATGAAGGAAGTGGTAAGAAAGAAGATACTAAAACTCCTTGAGGCAGGTATTATTTATCCCGTTGCTGATAGTGAATGGGTAAGCCCTGTCCATTGTGTCCCCAAAAAGGGAGGTATTACTGTTGTTCCTAATGATAAAGATGAATTGATCCCACAAAGAATTATTACAGGTTATAGGATGGTAATTGATTTTCGTAAGTTAAATAAAGCCACTAAGAAAGATCATTACCCTTTACCTTTTAGTGATCAAATGTTAGAAAGGCTATCCAAACACACACATTTTTGCTTCCTAGATGGTTATTCCGGCTTCTCTCAGATACCGGTATCAGCTGGGGATCAATCTAAAACTACTTTTACTTGCCCTTTTGGTACTTTTGCTTATAGACGTATGCCTTTTGGTTTATGTAATGCACCTGCTACTTTTCAAAGATGCGTGATGGCTATATTTTTTGATTTTTGTGAAAAGATTTGTGAGGTATTCATGGATGACTTCTCCGTCTATGGATCCTCTTTTGATGATTGTTTGAGCAACCTTTATCGAGTTTTGCAGAGATGCGAAGACACTAGTCTCGTCCTAAATTGGGAAAACTGTCACTTTATGGTTAATGAAGGCATTGTCTTGGGGCACAAGATCTCCGAGAGAGGTATTGAAGTTTATAAAGCCAAAGTTGATGCTATTGAAAAGATGCCATTTCCCAAGGACATAAAAGGTATAAGAAGTGAGGGAGTCCTGGACTAGGGGGTGTCCGGATAGCCGGACTATCATCATCGGCCAGACTCCAAGACTATGAAGATACAAGATTGAAGACTTTGTCCCGTGTCCGGATGGGACTTTCCTTGGCGTGGAAGGCAAACTTGGCGATACGGATATGTAGATCTCCTACCATTGTAACCGACTCTGTGTAACCCTAGCCCTCTCCGGTGTCTATATAAACCGGAGGGTTTTAGTCCGTAGGACACGACAACCATTACAACAATCATACCATAGGCTAGCTTCTAGGGTTTAGCCTCCTTGATCTCGTGGTAGATCCACTCTTGTATTACCCATATCATCAATATCAATCAAGCAGGAGTAGGGTTTTACCTCCATCGAGAGGGACCGAACCTGGGTAAAAACATCGTGTCCCTTGTCTCCTGTTACCATCCGCCTAGACGCACAGTTTGGGACCCCCTACCCGAGATCCGCCGGTTTTGACACCGACATTGGTGCTTTCATTGAGAGTTCCTCTGTGTCGTCACCGATAGGCTTGATGGCTTCTTCAATCGACAACTACGCCGTCCAGGGTGAGACTTTTCTCCCCGGATAGTTCTTCGTGTTCGGCGGCTTTGCACTGCGGGCCAATTCACTTGGCCATCTGGAGCAGATCGAAAGCTACGCCCCTGGCCATCAGGTCAGATTTGGAAGCCTAAACTTCACGGCTGACATCCACGGAGACTTGATCTTCGAGGGATTCGAGCCACAGCCGAGCGTGCCGCACTGTCACGATGGGCATGATCTAGCTCTACCGCTGGACAGTACCTTGGAGGCCGCACATGAATCCGCTCCGACCCATAGTTCGGAGCCGACCGCGCAGATCGAGGACCGGTGGCTGGACACCGCCTCGGGGGCTGCAACGGCTACGGTGATAGAGCCGAATACCGACCTTGTCCTTTGCAAAGCTCGTGACTCCGAGGTGCCGGACTCCTTGCCGGACTCCGAACCTCCTGCGCCCCTGCCGATCGAATCTGATTGGGCGCCGATCATGGAGTTCACTGCTACGGACAATTTTCAGCACTCACCCTTTGGCGACATCCTAAATTCGCTAAAGTATCTCTCGTTATCAGGAGAGCCCTGGCCGGACTGCGGTCAGGATGGTTGGGATGTGGACGACGAAGAAATTCAAACCCACCCACCACCCACTTTGTAGCCAATGTCGACGATCTAACCGACATGCTAGACTACGACTCCGAAGACATCGACGGTATGGACGACGACACCGGAGACGATCAAGAACCAGCACCTACCGAGCACTAGAAGCCCACCTCAACTCATGATGTATATATGGTGGACACCCCAAAAGGGAGCGATAACGAGGAACAACGGGACGCGGCAAAGGAAAATTCCCCCAAAAACAACCAAAACGGCGACGCAAGCGCCGCCCCAAGTCCCGCCTCGATAACAACTGCACCCATAATGAGCAGCCATAGAGCAGGGCAAACCAGTGGGCGACGAATATACAACCAAGAAACCATCCGAACGGGATGAATCGGATAATCAGCTCATCCTCGGCGGAAACAACAGTCCAGACGGTCTCACACCGGACACACCACCGGAGCATAAGAACCTTCAAAAAAGGCTTGTCGCCACTGCAAGAAGTTTGAAGAAGGAGAAACGGGAGCTCAAAACAGCGGAAGACATACTCAGAATGAGATGGAGCAAAGTACTCAAGACCGCGAACAAATATGGCAATAGCCACCAAACAAAGAGCTACCCGAAGCGCAAGCTGCTGACAGAATTCGATGAGGAGGCCGTAGAGCCCCCACAATCAAAAAGCAAAGAGGCCGCCTGGCCGGATAGACGACCAGACGACAGGCCAAGAGCGGCAAGCGGCGCCGCACATAAGCTGGCACATGACAAGCATAAAGATCCTCGCAAAACGGATGGCCCGGTAATGTCCATTTATGGGCCAAAAAAGAGGGCCCCAGGAAGGAGCACAACACACCGAGTGTTCGAAGACAACGGCACACCTAAATACAGGGGCGCTGCACACCCACTATGTTTCACCGATGAGGTGCTGGATCATGAATTCCCAGCGGGGTTCAAGCCCGTAAACATAGAAGCTTATGACGGAACAACAGACCCCGGAGTCTGGATTGAGGATTACATCCTGCACATACATATGGCTAGAGGAGATGATCTCCATGCCATAAAATATCTACCCCTCAAGCTCAAAGGGCCAGCTCGGCATTGGCTCAAGAGCCTCCCAGAAAACACCATTGGAAGTTGGGAAGAGCTAGAGGACGCGTTTAGAGCAAATTTTCAGGGGACTTATGTCCGCCCTCCGGATGCAGACGATTTAAGTCACATAACTCAACAGCCCGGAGAGTCAGCGCGCAAATTCTGGAACAGGTTCCTTACCAAAAAGAACCAAATAGTCGACTGTCCGGACGCCGAAGCCTTAGCAGCTTTTAAACATAATGTCCGAGACGAATGGCTCGCCAGACACCTCGGCCAAGAGAAGCCGAGAACAATGGCCGCGCTAACAAGCCTCATGACCCGCTTTTACGCGGGGGAAGACAGCTGGCTAGCAAGATGCAGCACCAGCGACCCGAGTACATCTGAGATCAGGGATGGAAACGTAAAATCACGGCGCAGAAAGGACCAGCACCGAAATAAAGAAAAAAGCCCAAAGAACACGGCGGTCAACGCCGGATTCAAAAGCTCGCGGCCAAACAATAAAACACTGCCTCTCAAGGACAACAGTGACGAGCTATCCAACCTCAACAAAATTTTGGATCGGATATGTCAAATCCACAGCACTTCTGGGAAGCCTGCAAACCACACCCACCGAGATTGTTGGGTTTTCAAACAGTCCGGCCGACTCAACGCTGAACACAAGGGGCTCGGCACGCCAAGCGAAGATGACAACGAACCCCACCAACAGAGCGCCGGAAAACAAAAGACTTTCCCACAAGAAGTCAAAACAGTAAACTCACTCCATGTGATAATACGGAAAAACAGTGCGGCACCCGCCAAAGTAGGCGTCGCACGGTCCACCCCAGCGGAACCCCGAGATTGGATGTCAAAACCAATTACTTTCGACCACTTGGACTATTCCAGAAGTATTCGAAACGCAGGATGGACTGCTCTGATATTGGATCCTATAATCGACGGACTACAATTTACACAAGTCCTAATGGATGGCGGTAGTGATTTAAACCTGCTATATCCGGACACAATCCGCAAGTTGGGGGTAGACCTTACTAAAATTCGACATAGCCGCACTTCCTTTAAAGGAGTGACGCCAGGCCCTCACGCCAAGTGCACGGGCTCCTTACTACTAGAAGTTGTGTTCGGGTCACCCGACAACTTCCGACGCGAAAAGCTAATATTTCATGTCGCCCCATTCAAAAGTAGCCATCAAGCACTACTGGGATGTGAAGCTTTTGTCCGCTTTAACGCAATACCACACTACGCGTCCCTCAAAATGCCCGGTCCACGCGGCATCATCTCACTAAAAGGTCGTTCAAGACCCCGGACACGGCTAGACGAGTCCGGCATAAACAAGCTAGGGGCTCTCTAGCCGCACACCCCTTTACAAGGGGCTGTGCGTATAAGCAATAAGGAGCCAATAAAAGCTCAACTTTATTCATTTATTCATGCTTTGTTTTAAATACATTTTTGACACGATTCCTTTTTCAAACTAAGTTCCTCTCTTTTATAGATGAACAGCGTGTTACACCCGTCCAGGATACAGTACAACGGAGACATAGGCGCAGATGTGCAGTAGGGACCCGTTGCAAGGATTCTTTTCAGATTAAGACCCTGCGTAAACCTTTTTTACTGTCTCTTGTTGCTATACATCCCCTGGTTTCTCATCATAACCGAAGAGGAGGCTGACGTTTTGGCATCGGCCGCGTCAGAAGACCTTGCATGTACCTGGACACTAGGGGCTTAGGGCATTGATCTTCCCGTCATTATAAAGACCAAACACCTCAAGGAGTGTTTGGCGTCTCGAGTTAGGCCTTATATGCGTAAGCTCCGAATCATGTCTTTGGTCAAATGTTGGGTTTGCCCGGCTCCTGTGTTTTGCTGCCTTACGTTCCATATCATCGGCTAACGCGGCACCAGGAGAACTACTGCGATTGTGCCCCGGTTCGGCCGGATGAGCACCTCAGTAGAGAAAGCCGAAAACTGACTCTCATGATGTAGCGAGAGACTGGTCAACCACTGGATCAACCTCGGGAATGTTTAGAATTCCTCTGCTTTGACGAAGGACCGCTTCCCGGTCAGGCACACACGCGCCCCAAATACGGAGAGCGCGGTGCCCCTAGGGGTTATATCGTAGCCCCACCTTCGAACTCCTATGGCTAAGTGAAAGTGATAAAGCACTATAGTCCGGTTGCCTCGTTTGCTACGCTACCACCTCCTTCACAGGACCAAGACGTTGGATTAAGTGTGAAAAGGCGCTATTTCGCAAACACCCCCGCACTATGTGCGTGGGGGCTGAAGCCGAAGACTGCCATCTTTCAGGTTATACACAAGTATACATTTATGGCCGCATAGGAGATACTTCAATACTTGAACGCACAAGTACAAAAAGCTCTTATATTATAAACATCATTTTATAAACCATAAAGCTCATTTGAACATGACATTTTTTAAGCACTGCGACTCTATTACACGAGCACCACGCAGAACTTCCCCAAAATAGTGCTCGGCGGGTAACCGGCTCTCGTCCGAACCCTGGGTCGCAATAGCGGTGGCATCCATCTCCGTCCAGTATGTCTTCACGCGGGCGAGGGCCATCCGAGCACCCTCTATGCAGGCCGACCGCTTCATCGCCTTGATATGCGGCACCTCCCCAAGGAATTGCTGCAATAAGCCAAAATAACTATTCGGCTTGGGCCTATCCGGCCAGACATGAGCCACGATATCCGTCATGGCAAGTCCGGACAGTCTATTCAGCTCAGCCCACTCGGCCAACCGATCGGTCAGCGGAAGTGAACGCTCCGGACTATGGAATTGAGACCAAAAAAGCTCTTCCATCTTGTGATCCTTTTGACTCCGGAAGTGCACAACAGCATCTGCCGCACTCGCCGCTAAGTCCATATAAGGATCCTCTGGACCCCACAGCTAGCCAAGCTGAGTGTAATTTGGATCTGTAAACCTCCTGCATAGCAGAAAGGGCTTGCCAGCCACAATATCTCCGGCCTGGCGCAGCTCCTCCTTTATAGCCATCATTGCAGAACTGGCATCCTTGGCTTCGGTAGTGGCCTTCCTCAGGCTTTCTTGCTCCGCTAGGCGTTCTTTTTCAAGAACCTCATTGCGGTCGGTAGCATCTTTCAACTTCACGGCCATTTCGGCCATCTCCTCCCTGCTTCGGCAGTGAGCAGCCCTTTCGGCTTCTAGCTCTTCGGCCGCCCTCGAGGCAGCCGCATCACTCCTTCTGGCCTGCTCCTTGGCTCGAGCAAGTTCTACCCGAAGACTCTCCACAGCAGCGGCACCATCTGCATTAAAGCACACATGTTGTAAGGAGTGGGCTTCGGCTCCCTTACTAGGTGACCACGGAGAAAAAACCTACCTTGTGACTCGTCAAGTCGCTTATTGACCAGCGCGATGTCCGCATCCACAACGTCGAGTTGCCGCTTTAGTTCGGCAACCCTGTCAGTCCGGCTGGCCACCGGACTATCCGCCACCTATATAGGAAAGGCGAAAGTCAAGACCTGCGATTTTGATCCTCGGCAAGCTGTCGCTCTTGACAACCTACCGAGTCCCAGGGGCTACTATCTATACAGGGCGCACTTTATGTGCAAAACTGTCAAAAGGTATGTCATTTTTACGTACCTCAAACCCCGCCAGCAAGCTTCTGATGGCATCATGCAACCCGCCTTCGGCGGACGAAATTCTTCCAACCACCATACTCATCAACGTACGGTGACCTTCTGAGATAGACGCCCTCTCAATCAGATCCTTCAGCTCCCCTGGCCGCACACCAGCCGGTGTCGAACTCTCCGGCCCCACCGGACTCGGGGATACCCTCCGCGATGACACCTCAGGTTCGTCCGCCCCGCCTGATGGTGCGGCGGATGGAGGCGTCTCGCTCTCCACCATCTTCGGACGAAGGTCCCCCAAAGACGAGCTCATTTGAGAAGGGCGAAGATCCGAACTACAAGGTAAAAACTTTGGTTATCCTCAGAAGCAAACATAGGGATGTCTCTTATTATAGAACCCCCCCTTTTTCTACTTACGGCTCGCTGGAGGGCTGATTCCTTAGGGGAGATAGTGCGGCCGGGGCCTCCCCGGACGCAGGACCCTCTGGTGAAGATCTCTTCCCCCGCTTCGAGGCCTTGGCCTCTGGGTTTTAGGAGGCGGTCCTCTTCTCCCCTTGGAAGGAGGGATTCTCGATTCCCCCTTCCTCCAAAGCCTCCTTGGCAGAGGCGGTGGTGTCCCTGTTCGCCCCTTCACCTTCCTCTGAAGGCGCAACCTTCAGCATCCTGACCAGCACGGGATCCGGCACGGTCTCCGGGAGGGGGCAGAACACCGTATCAGTTTCGCTTGCGCTATCCACTCCAATTCAAGAGACGATGGGTTAAAAGGAAAATTCAAGAAGGCGTAAACAAACGGTGTGTTCAGACGCAGGGCCACTTACCTGAGTATCCGGGCGATTGCAGCTTAGGCCGGAATCCTCTGTCAATTCCGGAAACATCTCTTGTGGCCCGAAGAACAATTTATACATCTCCATGGGTGTCGTACCCATGAAGTGTTGGAGAGCTCGCGGCCCCACGGGGTTGAACTCCCACAGACGGAGGGGGTGACGCTTGTAGGGCAGGAGGCGCCGAATCAGCATAACCTGCATCACTATGACCAGATTGATCTCCCTCTCCTGGAGGTCTCGAATCTGGCCCTGCAATAGGGGTATGTCCTTTGACGGCCCCCAGTTAAGCCCTTGGCTGACCCATGACATCAGCCGCGGTGGAGGGCCCGAGCGGAAGATGGGCGGCGGCTTCTGCCTGCTGCCCCTGGGAGCGGTTATGTAGAACCACTCCTGCTGCCACAAGCCGAGCTCCTCCTGGAAAGAGCCCTCGGGCCATGGAGCGTCGGCCCTTCTGCTCACAACCGCCCCGCCGCACTCTGCTTGACGCCCCTCGATCATCTTCGGCTCCACGTCGAAGGTCTTAAGCCACAAGCTGAAGTGAGGGGTAATGCGGAGGAAGGCTTCGCAGACGACAATGAATGAAGAGATATGGAGGATGGACTCCGGAGCCAAGTCATGGAATTCCAACCCATAGTAAAACATGAGCCCTCTCACAAAAGGATCCATCGGGAAGCCTAAACCCCGACGGAGGTGGGACACAAACACGACGTTTTCGCCGGGCTCAGGGGTGGGAATGACCTGCCCGCTGGTGGGCAACCTATGCGAAATCTCGTAAGTCAGGTACTTGGCTTCTCGCAGCTTTAGCACGTCCTCTTCCGTGACGGAGGAGGGCATCCACCGACCCTGTAGGTCGGAGCCGGACATTGTTGAAGGTCCGAAGCACTCGAATCTGGGGCTCTGGGTGTTAGAACTCGGGGCGAGGAGTAGATTCGATTGAGGATTGAAGAAAAGAAACGAGCCTTGGTCCCATTATAAAGAGGGAGAATACCAAGAGTTGTCCCCGTGATCGTTCGGGACTCACCTCCGATAGAGGGGGCATGGCAACAGGCATGGTTGGGTTACCCACGTCCGTATTGATGGGAATCTCGGAATAAGGGGAACACGATCTCTGCTTCGACAAGACGTGCCAAGGAAACCGCTTCGCTAAACGTGTTGAGGTGGTGTAATAAAAAACGATTCAAGCAAAGGCTTGGTGGTGGTATGACATCATGCCACAAAATACATCAGCAGATTGAACTTGTGTACATATTATTCTCTCTACGGTGGAATGTGGAATTTATTTTACAGAGCCGGACACTATCCTGGTGTTCACGATCTTCTATGAATTATTCGGAGGAGGAACCCGCCTTGCAATGCCGAACAATATGCGCGCCGGACTCATCGTCATTGAAGCCTGGTTCAGGGGCTACTGAGGGAGTCCTGGACTAGGGGGTGTCCGGATAGCCGGACTATCATCATCGGCCGGACTCCAAGACTATGAAGATACAAGATTGAAGACTTCGTCCCGTGTCCGGATGGGACTTTCCTTGGCGTGGAAGGCAAGCTTGGCGATACGGATATGTAGATATCCTACCATTGTAACTGACTCTGTGTAACCCTATCCCTCTCCGGTGTCTATATAAACCGGAGGGTTTTAGTCCGTAGGACACGACAACCATTACAACAATCATACCATAGGATAGCTTCTAGGGTTTAGCCTCCTTGATCTCGTGGTAGATCCACTCTTGTATACCCATATCATCAATATCAATCAAGCAGGAGTAGGGTTTTACCTCCATCGAGAGGGCCCGAACCTGGGTAAAAACATCGTGTCCCTTGTCTCCTGTTACCATCCGCCTAGACGCACAGTTCGGGACCCCCTACCTGAGATCCGCCGGTTTTGACAGCGACAAGAAGTTTCCTTGGTCATGCCAGTTTTTATAGGAGGTTCATTAAGGACTTTTCTAAAATCTCTAGGCCTCTGACTAATTTATTGCAAAAAGATATTCCTTTTGTCTTTGATGATGATTGTGTAGAAGCATTTGAAACACTTAAGAAGGCTTTGATCACTGCACCTATTGTTCAGCCACCTGATTGGAATTTACCTTTTGAAATTATGTGCGATGCTAGTGATTATGCTGTAGGGGCTGTTTTAGGGCAAAGAGTCGATAAGAAATTGAATGTTATCCATTATGCTAGCAAGACTCTTGATACTGCCCAGAGAAATTATGCTACTACTGAAAAAGAATTCTTAGCAGTTGTGTTTGCATGTGATAAGTTTAGACCTTATATTGTTGATTCCAAAGTTACTATTCACACTGATCATGCTGCTATTAAATATCTTACGGAAAAGAAAGATGCTAAGCCTAGACTCATTAGATGGGTTCTCTTGCTCCAAGAACTTGACTTGCATATTATTGATAGAAAGGGAGCTGAGAACCCCGTTGCAGACAACTTGTCTAGGTTAGAGAATGTTCTTGATGACCCACTGCATATTAATGATAGTTTTCCTGATGAACAATTAGCGGTTGTCAATGCTTCTTGTACTGCTCCTTGGTATACTGATTATGCTAATTACATTGTTGCTAAATATATACCGCCTAGTTTCACATACCAGCAAAAGAAAAAGTTCTTTTATGATTTAAGACATTACTTCTGGAATGATCCACACCTTTATAAAGAAGGAGTAGATGGTATTATTAGACGTTGTGTGCCTGAGCATGAACAGGAACAAATCCTACGCAAGTGTCACTCTGAATCCTATGGAGGACACCACGCTGGAGATAGAACTGCACACAAGGTACTACAATCTGGTTTTTATTGGCCTACTCTTTTCAAAGATTCTCGTAAGTTTGTCGTATCTTGTGATGAATGTCAAAGAATAGGTAACATTAGTAGACGTCAAGAAATGCCTATGAATTATTCTCTTGTTATTGAACCATTTGATGTATGGGGCTTTGATTATATGGGACCTTTTCCTGCCTCCAATGTTTATACACATATTTTAGTTGCTATTGATTACGTTACTAAGTGGGTAGAAGCTACTCCAACTAGTAGTGCTGATCATAACACTTCTATTAAAATGCTTAAAGAAGTTATTTTCCCGAGGTTTGGAGTCCCTAGATATCTTATGACTGATAATGGTTCACACTTCATTCATGGTGCTTTCCGTAAGATGATTGCTAAGTATGATGTCAATCATAGAATCGCATCTCCTTATCACCCGCAGACTAGTGGTCAAGTAGAGTTGAGCAATAGAGAGCTCAAATTAATTTTGCAAAAGACTGTGAATAGATCTAGAAAGAATTGGTCCAAAAAACTTGATGATGCATTATGGGCCTATAGAACTGCATACAAAAATCCTATGGGAATGTCTCCATATAAGATGGTTTGTGGAAAAGCATGTCATTTACCTCTTGAACTTGAACATAAAGCATATTGGGTTGTTAAAGAGCTCAATTATGACTTCAAACTTGCTGGTGAGAAAAGGTTATTTGATATTAGCTCACTTAATGAATGGAGAACCCAAGCATATGAGAATGCTAAGCTTTTCAAAGAAAAAGTCAAACGCTGGCATGATAAGAGGACACAGAAGCGTGAGTTTAACGTAGGAGATTATGTGTTATTGTTCAACTCTCGTTTAAGATTTTTTGCAGGAAAACTTCTCTCAAAATGGGAAGGTCCCTACGTTATTGAGGAGGTCTATCGTTCTGGTGCTATAAAAATCAACAACTTCGAAGGCACAAACCCGAGGGTGGTAAATGGTCAAAGAATTAAACATTATATTTCAGGTAATCATATCAATGTTGAAACTAATATTATTGAAACCATAACCCCTGAGGAATACATAAGAGACACTTTCCAGAACGTTCCATACTCCGGAAAGGCATAGGTATGTGGTACGGTAAGTAAACCGACTCCAAAAGAACTCTAATGGCAATTTTTATCAGTTTTGGATTATTTAAGGATTTTATGAAGAAAGAAGTAGTCCGAAAGGGACACGAGGCTCCCACAAGAGAGGAGGGCGCCCCCTCCCCTGTAGGGCGCGCCCCCCTGTCTCGTGGGCACCTCGTGTGCCTCCCGGACTCCGTTTTCTTGTATGTTACATATTTTGGTCAGTAAAAATTCATTATATATACTCCCGAAGGTTTTGACCACCGTATCACGCAAATATCCTCTGTTTTCGTTTCGAGCTATTTCTGTTTCAGATCTAGAGCATCATGTCGTCTCCAAGCGCTCCCAAGGACAAGTTTTTCGAGAGGGTTATCAACCCCTATCTTGCAGAGGTGCTGCATCACCCTCAAACCATTAAGATGCGTGAGGGGGTGTTGCACATCCGCGATGTGGAGGGACCAAGGTGTACCGGGAGCGTGGAGACAAAGCTCGAAGCCATGGAGCAAGAAGTTTTCAAGTGTCAAGGGATGGTGGAGTGTGGACTCAACGCCAACCAGATGATGATCACGGAGTTCACCAACAACCACAAGCTGGATGCCAAAGTCATTGGGGAGACCATCTTCAAGCTTCAAGAGAAAATCGAGCACCTCCAAGCCCAGATTTATGACCTGCAAAACCAGAACTGTGAGTATGAATATAGATTCAAGCAAATGAGTTTGGCTGCGGATTTAAGGATCCCGGAGACTCGATCATCCTTTTATGATGGAGAGCCTATGCCTTGGAAGACGGACGACAAGCCTACAACTCCTACTCCATCACCTCCGAAGAAATAATCACATTGGTATGGGCACTCCCCTTGGCAACTGCCAAGCTTGGGGGAGGTGCCCCGGTATCATATCACCATCACACTCCTATATTTACCGCTTTATTTAGTTCGATCCTTTTTAGTAGTATCTTGATCTATTAGTAGTTGAAGTTTTGATATCAAGTGTTTTGAATTTTTTGTTGTGGTCTCTTTTTGTAATCGAGTCCGTGTGCTATCTATAATAAAGATTAGTGTTGAGTCAAGGGCTTTGCTATGTTGCTATGATCTTGAAAAAGTAGAAAGAACAAAAGAGTTCATATTGATCTTATGGATAGTGATAACTTCACACATAGAAAGCATGAGGCATAAAAATTGTTGAGAGTTGATGAACGTATTCTTGGTAATCATTGCAATTAATAGGAGGTAATAAGGAAAGAGGGGTTCACATATAAATATATTATCTTGGACATCTTTTATGATTGTGAAGCACTCATTAAGTATGACATGCTAAAAGAGTTGACGTTGGACAAGGAAGACAACGTAATGGTTTATGTTTTCCGACATCTCAGTTAAAGTATATTGTCATTGACCCTCCAAACATGTTGAGCTTGCCTTTCCCCCTCATGCTAGACAAATTCCTTGCACCAAGTAGAGATACTACTTGTGCTTCCAAATATCCTTAAACCCAGTTTTGCCATGAGAGTCCACCATACCTACCTATGGATTGAGTAAGATCCTTCAAGTAAGTTGTCATCGGTGCAAGCAATAAAAATTGCTCTCTAAATATGTATGACTTATTAGTGCGGAGAAAATAAACTTTGTACGAACTTGTTGTGGAAGTAATAAAAGCGACGGACTGCATAATAAAGGTCCACATACAAGGGGCAATATAAAGTGACGTTCTTTTGCACTAAGACTTTATGCATCAACCCTAACGCGCATGACAACCTCTGCTTCCCTCTGCGAAGGGCTTATCTTTTACTTTATGTTTTACTTTATGCTTGAGTCAAGGTGATCCTCACCTTTCCCTTTTTCATTTTATCCTTTGGCAAGCTCCTCGTGTTTGAAAGATCATGATATATATATCCAATTGGATGTAAGTTGGCATAGGCTATTATTGTTGACATCACCTAAAGGTGAATATGTTGGGAGGCAACACAATAAGACCCTATCTTTCTCAGTGTCCGGCTGAAACTCTATAACCACAAGTATTGCGTGAATGTTAACAATTATAGAAGACTACGAGATAGTTGAGTATGTGAGCTTGCTGAAAAGCTCTATTATTGACTCTTTCTGATGTTACGATAAATTGCAATTGCTTCAATGGCTAAGATTATAGTTTGTTAGTTCCCAATGAAGTTTTTGAACCATACTTGACATTGTGAATTGCTTATTACTTGAACATAAGAAATCATATGACAAAATCCATATATGTTGCTGTTATTAGAATGATCATGATGCCCTCATGTTCGTATTTTATTTTTATCGACACCTCTATCTCTAAACATGTGGACATATTTTTCGATTTCGGCTTCCGCTTGAGGACAAGCGAGGTCTAAGCTTGGGGGAGTTGATACGTCCATTTTGCATCATGCTTTTATATCAATATTTATTGCATTATGGGCTGTTATTACACATTATATCTCAATACTTATGGCTATTCTCCCTTATTTTACAAGGTTTACCATCAAGAGGGGGAATGCCGGCAGCGGGAATTCTGGCTGGAAAAGGAGCAAACGTTGGAAACCTAGTCTACACAACTCCAAAAGACCTGAGACTCCACGAAACAACTTTTTAGATTTAATAAGAATTTTTGGGCAAAAGAAATAGGCCAGGGGACCCACACCCTGTCCAGGAGACGGGGGGCGCCCCCCTAGGGTGCGCCCCCCTATCTCCTGGGCTCCCTGGTGGGCCTCCGACGTCCATCTTCTGCTATATGAAGGGTTTTCCCCTGGAAAAAATCATGGAAAAGCTTATGGGACGAAACTCCGCCGCCACGAGGCGGAACCTTGGCGGAATCAATCTAGGGCTCTGGCAGAGCTGTTCTGCCGGGGACACTTGCCTCCGGGAGGGGGAAATCATCACCAACATCATCACCAACGATCCTCTCATCGGGAGGGGGTCAATCTCCATCAACATCTTCACCAGCACCATCTCATCTCAAAACCCTAGTTCATCTCTTGTATCCAATCTTGTATCAAAACCACAAATTGGTACCTGTGGGTTGCTAGTAGTGTTGATTACTCCTTGTAGTTGACGCTATTTGGTTTACTTGGTGGAAGATCATAAGTTCAGATCCTTTATGCATATTATTACCCCTCTGATTATGAACATGAATATGCTTTGTGAGTAGTTACGTTTGTTCCTGAGGACATGGGTGAAGTCTTGCTATTAGTAGTCATGTGAATTTGGTATTCGTTCGATATTTTGATGAGATGTATGTTGTCTGTCCTCTAGTGGTGTTATGTGAACGTCAACTACATGACACTTCACCATTATTTGGTCCTAGAGGAAGGCATAGGGAAGTAATCAGTAGATGATGGGTTGCTAGAGTGACAGAAGCTTAAACCCTAGTTTATGCGTTGCTTCGTTAGGGGTTGATATGGACCCATATGTTTAATGATGTGGTTAGGTTTACCTTAATACTCCTTTTTGTAGTTGTGGATGCCTGCAATAGGGGTTAATCATAAGTGGGATGCTTGTCCATGTTAGGGCAGTACCCAAGCGCCGGTCCACCCACATATCAAGTTATCAAAGTACCGAACGTGAATCTTATGAACGTGATGAAAACTAGCTTGACGATAATTCCCAATGTGTCCTCGGGAGCTCCTTCTTCATTATTAGAATTTGTCCAGGCTTATCCTTTGCTACATAAAGGATTGGGCCACCTTGCTGCACTTTATTTACTTTATTTACTTTTTGCTCGTTACTATTATCTTATCACAAAACTATCTATCACCTACTATTTCAATGCTTGCAGAGAAAACCTTACTGAAAACCTCTTATCATTTCCTTCTGCTCCTCGTTGGGTTCTACACTCTTACTTATCGAAAGGACTATGATATATCCCCTATACTTGTGGGTCATCACCTTGCTGCCCCTGCTGTCACTGGAAAAGGACACCGCAAGATTGAACCCAAAGCTAAGCACTTCTCCCATTGCAAGAAAGATCAATCTAGTAGGCCAAACCAAACTGATAATTCGAAGAGACTTGCAAAGATAACCAATCATACATGAAAGAATTCAGAGGAGATTCAAATACTTCTCATAGATAAACTTGATCATAAACCCACAATTCATCGGATCTCGACAAACACACCGCAAAAAGAGTTACATCGAATAGATCTCCAAGAAGATCGAGGAGAACTTGGTATTGGATTCAAAGAGAGAGAAGAAGCCATCTAGATAATAACTATGGACCCGAAGGTATGTGATAAACTACTCACAACTCATAGGAGAGGCCTTGGAGATGATGTAGAGGCCCTCCATGGTCGATTCGCCCTCCGACGGAGTGCCGGCTAAGGCTCTAAGATGGGATCTTGCGGATACAGAAGGTTGCAGCGGTGGAATTAGGTTTTCGTGGTGCTCTTGGATGTTTTCAGGGTACGGGAATATATATAGGCGAAGGAAGTACATCGGTGGAGCAACAAGGGGCCCACCAGGGTGGGGGGCGCGCCGGGCACCCTCGTGGGCGCCTTGTCTGCAACTTGACGTCCACTCCAAGTCTCTTGGATTGCATTTGTTCAGAAAAGATTTCTCCCGAAGGTTTCATTCCGTTTGGACTCCGTTTGATATTCCTTTCTTCGAAACACTGAAATAGGCAAAAAAACAGCAATTCGGGCTGGGCCTCCGGTTAGTAGGTTGGTCCCAAAAATGGTATAAAAGTGTAAAGTAAAGCCCATAAACATCCAAAACGGGTAATATAATAGCATGGAACAATACAAAATTATAGATACGTTGGAGACGTATCATCCCTTAATGTACTCGGAGGTGCGTCTGCCATCGTACATCCATTGCCGGTTCATCTGCGTGCATTATATATAATTAAGTGTGTCGAAAACAATTACAGAACATCATGAGTAGATAAGTGACCAAATTAATAGAAGTTCATCACCACATTGAAACCAAAGAACATACATAGTTCTCATTGAACAACATATAGCTCTCCAGAGCATCAAATTAAACCATACATTGAAACTTCTAAAGCATTTCAATGCAACAAAAAATGCGATCATAATCGCAACTAAGGTAACAATTGATCCAACGGCATAATGATACCAAGCCTCAGTATGAATGGCATATTTTCTAATCTTTCTAATCTTCAAGCGCATTGCATCCATCTTCATCTTGTGATCATCGATGATATCCGCAACATGCAACTCCAATATAATCTTCTCCTCCTCAATTTTTCTCAATTTTTCCTTCAAGTAATTGTTTTCTTCTTAAACTAAATTTAACCTCTCGATAATAGGGTTGGTTGGAATTTCCGGTACTCATACCTCCTAGATAAAAAATCTATGTCACGTTGGTCGGCATAATTGTCATAAACACTAAATGAAACTAATAGTTATAAAAGATAATATATATACCATATCTGAATCATAGACAGGACGAGGGCCGATGGAGGCGGATACCAAAACCATCGCACTATATAATAACAAACAATAATACAAGTAAGAAAATTACACAAGTATCTACCTAATCATACAAGTAAGAACTTTTTTCTTTTAGAAAGAAGATAAGAACAAGAGGCTCACCATGGTGGTGCCGACGACGAGATCGGCGCGGGCGATCGACGGCAGTAAGGACAGGGACGGGACAGGACGGATCGCCAAACCTAAACAAATCTTGAGGAAAATGGAGTTTGGACAAGGAGCTTCGAGAGGAGAAAGCTTAAGTGTGGCTCGGGCATTTCATCGAACACCTCATGTGCACAGGAGGTGAGCTAGAGCACAACACACCTCTCACACACCTCTCCCAAAAAAACAGAGCAGCGAGCTGAGCTGAGCGTGCGGGCACTATATATAGGCATCTCATTGGTCCTGGTTCATGGCTGGAACCAGGACTAAAGGACCCCATTTGGTCCCGGTTCAAGCCACAAACTGGGACCAATGGTTGTGGACCAGGAGCGAGGCCTATTGATCCCGGTTCGTGTCTGGAACCGGGACCAAAGGGGCCAGACGAACCGGGACCAATGACCCACGAGGCCCGGTCGGCCCCCTGGCCTCACGAACCGGGACCGATGCCCCCATGGGTCCCGATTCGTGAGTGAACCGAGATTAATGGGCTTACCTGGCCTAAACCAAAGGCCTGTTTTCTACTAGTGTATATAGACACACACACGTATATTTGAGGAGAGTCGATCATTCTTATGTTAGAATACACATTTTATCTCTAGCTTTCATGAAAAAATGACTTCATTTTTGCTTTTTTTAAATCCACAATAGTCAAGTAACAAAAATAAATTAATTTTCTTTAATTCTTACTTCATTGTGCACCGGTTGCGAACTAAGTTTCATGAAACTTTACAACCGGATATATTCACACTCAATCACGCATACATCTTAAACACTTTAGGAAAAAAATATGCACGATTACCACACAAAGAGGATTCCACGACATGCACTGCAAGAATACACATATGATGGGATGAAGACTGCCTACAAACACTACTGCAGAATGGTGTCCGACCAAGATAAATGTAAATTTCATCATCTCGCCAAGCCCCGGATTATACCTTTTAAAAATCCGGTCTATGTACTACGTGCAGATTATCACATTATTGTCACAACATGATTCTAATAAGATGAAAACATTCTCCCATTTTATTATCTAGGACATAACAAGAACACTGTTCAAAAGTGGCATCACAAGTCTGAGGTAGTAGAAAGGAGATTAATCACTAAAACCATGCTACATTTGTGATGCTACTATGTTATATCAACTATGTTATGGGAGAAGATCAAGCGAAACCATAAGTCAAGGCATAGAGGTGGCCTCCGATGCATGTCCTCCCGGGGCAACAATACGGACACCACAACATAGGTAGTTCCTTGGGCAACACCCCGCTACCCATGGTAAGGATGCCACAGGCCTCCCAGCAGCTTGAGCAAGCGGCACTACCACCGTCATGAGAAGGCAAGCATCTGCCATGAAACAAAGTAGGAAGACTTGGATGGTTCTATTCAGCATTTTCACTCAACTTGCTGAACAGAGTGCACTAGAGAACAATGTAGAGTACTCCTTCCTTCGAATGTGTATATGTTGTGATAAATTGCATCAAATTCAGTATATATAGAACGCGGTGGCATGATTCTTGACCATATCCTTAGGACCTACATTAGAATAATATGTTTGACTACTTTTAGTGCAAAAGCACGGAAGCAATAAATAGCAAGGTGGAATGAATAAAACTAGCAGGTGTACGCACGCATTCGCGCGGCGAGAATTGGATATATGTTTAGAATAAATGCTGTGAGTTTTAATATTTAAATTTAGAGATTTGAACATTTAATGCATGTACCTTAATATTATTGTGTATTGAGCGCCTCCTTATTCATTTTTGTAGCTTCATACAATCGTATGTATTTTTTGATTTTCTCAATGCATTATTTTCGTTTGTCATGTTATTTCCCCCTTAAATTTGATGCACGCGCTCATGTGTCTGGCTAAATTGGATGTATCTTGTATGTAGAATAAATGGTATAACTTTTGATATTTAATTGTAGAGATTTGGACATTTAATGTGGGTAAAATTACATTATGGTGTATTGACGAACTCCATATTCAATTTTTTTAGCTTAATGCGATCATATCTATTTTTTATTGTCTCCATCTTTTTTCTAGTTTGTTGTGCTATTTTTTCCTCCGTTTTCATTTACCAGATTATATGCCTGATAGACACACTTTTGTAAGAGAAAGATTTAAAAATCCTCAATTTTAAAATTCCTCACAAGTCTGTACGGAATAACATATTTTTTTTGGTAGAAAAAGTTGTTCCGGTGCTTTGTGTAGCCACTTATCTATACCTACCAGTAAATCAAGGTGCATTTTTCTGATTTTTTTTCAACCCTCCACCCATATTATAATTTTTATGTTTTTGAATTTTTTTAACATCCGAGGTGATACTAACTGTTTGCGCACCCAATGCATCATTTTTGTTGTTGGGCTCGGACGCCCGCGTGCATCCTCAACACGAAACGAGCTGGCCCAATTTGCAGGCATCATGCTCATGAAAAAAAAAGTGCACGTATGGGAATGGAACTTCAAACCTCATGCTGAATAGTAACGACGATAGCCAGCTGAGTTAGAGACTGAGCATGCACAAAGTGTATAGCTAATTGTAAAGTACTAAGAACAGTGGCAATCCGTTATTTATTTAGCTTTTCAACATTTCTTGGGGAAAATGTGAACAATATTTCTTAAAAAATGTGAACAATGATAGAAAATCATGAACTAGTATTTAAATTTAAATAAATTTTATAAAATGTGAAGTATTTTGTGAAAAATGAACAAATTTTGAAAACGTACACAACTTTTGTCAAAAAAAGTGAACAATTATTGAAATAGTGAAAAAAAGTCCAATTCCGAAATTGTTTTGGAGATGTGATTTTTTATAAAGTGAATTTAAAATAAAAACTGAACATTTTCTTAGTATACGGTAAACATTATTCAAATACACACTCAAAAGTTTTCAAAAATATACCGACAACATTTTTCAATGTACAGTGAACATTTTTCTTCAATACGGTGAACTTTTTTTTTTGAAATATGAACAATTTGATAAAAATGACAAAAAAAATTAATTATACAAAACATTTTTCAAAAATATACCATGCACCTTTTCAATATATAGTGAACATTTTTTCTTCAGTGCTTAAAACTTTTTCTGGAATATGAACAATTTGGTAAAAATGATTTTTTTTGTAATTTTGAAATTTTGGGATTTGGAATTTCAAACTTTTTTAAAACATGGAAAAATTGAAAAAATACGAAGAATTATTGAAATCGTGAACAAAATTTGGAATATAATTTTTAATAAAAATTAAGGAATTCCGAATGTTTGTTGAAAATTTTGAATTTATAAAAAAACAAAGAAACAAAAGAGATAAGGATAAAAACGAATAAAATAAAGTAAATGAAATGAGCCAAACAAAAAATAAATCAAAAGAGAATAAAACCGGCAAAAGCTGTCAAAAAACTATACAGGAAAAATTTTGGTTCGCAAACTGGATGCTCCTCGTAGTTAGACGGCCCATGTGCGACGGTCGCTCAGTTCACTTCAACCGCGACGATCGGACGCACCCCTCCTCCTATTCGGCGCGTTCGGCACCGCGGAAGCTAACCGGCGCCTACTGGCAACGCCTAGTGGGCCGGCCCACGGATGCAGAGAGCACTAAACTGTCTCGCGAAAAAAATACGGCAAAATATACCACAACGACGACTCAAACTCGCGCCGCTACACTGAAGAATTGTTCAGCTAGCCTAGTGCATCGGAAGACTAGTGACGGATAGCAAACGTGAACTCTTTAAGAACCACCCGAACCGCGCTATTTATTACACAATACCACTACTATTTGTTTTTTGGAAACGTCGTTTTTTAATGAAAAGGAGTACATAAAATTTTGAAAAAAATTATAAATTCTAAAAAGTTCATTAAATTTGAAACAAATGTTCGTCGATTAGAAAAAAAAGTTCATTGATTTCAAAAAAAAATTATCGAATTTGAAAAAAGTTCATAGATTTTTTTATAAAAATCATTGATTTTCAAAAAGAAGTTTCATAGAATTTAAAAAAAAGTTTCATGGAATTTGAAAGAAAAGTTCATTGAAATTAAGAAAAGAAAGGGAAAGTGTTAAAAAACTGAACAAAATCGTTCCAATAAAAAAGACAAACGGAAAAAGAAAAAAGAAAAACAAGTAAAAAAAGAAGGGAGAAGATGTAGCTGTGCAGAAAAGGTGTGGACGGTGGGGTGGTTAGCTCAGTGTACGATACACCGGCGCCCAACAAGGCTTGCATGTAGGCGTCCGTTTGCAGAAACACTAATCATGAGCGCCTACAACCTTAAATAAGAATCGCCCGGACGCACACGGTTGGCGTATAGGATCTGCCCAATGCACGCGAGAGCTATATCTCGCTTCTCTCACTGAAGGGTACATGCTTAAAAAGATTAGCGTGAAAAGATTGCTTTAGCTCCTCAAATGTTCTGACAGCCCAATGATAAGCCATGGAAATAGAGAAAGACCACTAGAAATGATCAAATAGGGTACACGCTTCCTCTGCTTAATTGGAATACAGTCTGACACAATCCTGCAGGTACAATTGATATATGGCTAAGTAAATAAAACCAGGATTTTTTTTATTGAGCGTTCAACAACATGTCCAGTAATGCATGTACCAAGGCATATATGGTATATGCTCATTATCCTGCAACCGCTCCGGCCCGTTACGTATGTACCTAAAAGAATATAAAAGCAGAACAAAGGGAGTTCATATGATTCGAACAAAGCTCTTCTGGTTGAAAAGCTAGTGCAGCCAGCTATCGAGGAACAGTAGGCTTCGTGCGAAAACAGAAGGCGCGATGTACTTTAGGACGATGATCCGGTGTTCCACTGGTTCTTTTTGTTTTACTAGCAAAAGAGCCCGTGCGTTGCAACGGAAATAAAGTAAATTTCAAATTCATGTGATATTGAGGAGTTTATCTGTCGTGGTGAAATATTGAGCTATATCTCTCAGTCCGTTAAATTCTTCATTGTCTTAATATGAATTCATATTTTATACTTGCCCACTTCAAAGATAAGATGGCCGGTTAGAAAATAAAGAGTTTACAATAATTGATGCTCTTTTATTAACATTGTCGTCAACAGTAGGAGTAAACCGACTGCATCAACGCAGCCATGCTTCCCTTGACACCAACATCACAGCCTCAAGGAGGACCAATATTGGAGCATGCAAAGCCGGGGGAGAGATGGTACGACAGAGGGAGTAGCCACATGAACGTGGGGTATGGAATGACTAAGGACATGGTCACATGCTTCTCTCTCCCTCTCTCTCCATAGCCGACGTGTGGAGCGAACAATACGTGGCCCCTCCTTCACCCAGTTCAAGCAAGATGCACCGTCGTCGTACTCTTTCAACTCTCCATCCCTCCCTCCCTCCTCTGTATTTCTCACCAACGGCACTGGTAACATATATAGAGTGGAAGAATATATTGACGGGAGAAACAAATCCTCATATGCGCTTAGCAACTTATTCTATTATGTTACCATTTCTCCTTCATGTCACCATCGCCAATGATGCTTATATTGTCCATCCGTTCACGACTAACATGATCAATCTAAAGTGATGTGCTTGTGATCATACTATGGCATAACGCTCATGCGTCGCTATAGAGTAAACACTGAACAATGGGTCCTCTTCGTCGTGCGATGGTGAAGGGTGCCACCGTGCCAGCAGGTCTAGCATGGCCGACTTCTGCTAGGCGGCACATGCTTTGTCGAGCACCTTAAAATCGTGAGGCCCTACTCGTTGATTTGGCGTATATAGTAAAACATGTCATTGATGCAACTGGGGTACCACCGATCCACCGGTCACCTCGGCAAAGGAAACATATTGTTGACTGGGAGCAAATAATAATAAGAAACGTATAAATCAAAATAGCTACCTTTTTACGCGATGAGAATTTTACTTACCTTTTTTGCGAAAAGAGAATTTTTCTTACCTTTGCTTTTCTAGGCAGGTCTATCAATTAATGCATGGCCGTTGTATGTTTTACATGAGTCAGTAGTATTGCATTTTTTTTCTTGAATTTGCATGCAGGTTTACCAACTATGCACGGCTGTTGTGCATGTTTGACAGTCCCTAGACGCAGGCAGTATGATCTCGCGCAACTCATCATCAGCAGCCGCCGCCGCCCCCTGTTGCCTGCCTTGCGTCGCCGGAGCTAGCCGACCTGGAACGCAATTCATGTATAGCCCACTGTCCGTTTCTCACCTCACTGGTCCTTCAGATGTTAATTTCCATCTCCTTCCTTGTGTGACAACATTCTAAGATTTTTGTTTCCATGTCTCTCCCATTGGCCCATATTATATTTCCATATCCTTCCTTCCTTTTTTTTTCCTCATATATGAGAATTTATGCCCTCTTTATAACTTTCCTTCCTGGACCATATCAAAATTGATTCCCTCTTTTATGACTTTTCTTTCTGTCCGTTGTTTCTTCAGGACTAATTGACATCAAATTATAAGCGTATATAAGTTGTTCTGATGCAGTATAAGCAAGCGAGGTGGGACTATTTAATAAGTTGAGAAATAGTCTTTTCTATAAACAACAATGATGTAACTCAGATGGATTTGGGCTTTGTGTTACTACCTCAGGTGGGGAGTTCGATCCACCACGCCAGCTCCTATTTTTGCCTCCTCAGATCGGATGGGTCTGATGGGCCGTGGCCCAGGCGCGCCGAGACCTAATGCAGCGACCAGGTGCTAGATTATACTGGTACAAATGCCCGTGCGTTGCAACGGGCAAAAAAAGCAAAGCCTGCACCATGTGTCATCATGTGCCATTTCTTATAGCAGTTATGATAAACATCGATAATAAGATTACACTCTTATTGTTGTTCTGAACATAAAGTGTAGATGTGAAGAAGCTAGCCTAACTTCCTTCGTCTATGGAATAGTACAGTGGTGCATGAAATAGTTTGTCTATCATTTTTTATGCTTTGTTATTAGAGTTGGAACATGTTTTGAAGCCCAACATTTTATGAACACATGATTTTTTAGTGATTTTGTTACAATTATAAATGTTTATAAACCAGAATATTTTTGGGAAATTTCAGGATTTCTTAAAAAGTGTGAACATATATGAAATATAAATATATTTTTTGAAACCTAGAGCAATTAGAAACGCTCATTATCTTAAAAAATACACGCTTGGTGCAGGTAATTTAAAAAATGATTGTTGGTGCCCGGACCATGGAGTATAAAGTTAAGAAAGTCATAGTGGTCTAATTCGATGACGCCTCCTTGATAATAGCACTATCACCGGATGGAAAAATAGTGATGTATTTGTTTCTAACGGGACATACCTATGATTGAATGTTCCGTACTATTCAGTTTAATAACTAATTCTAAAGTTTTTTTTTAGAATTTTGAAAACATTTGAATGCGAATGATTTTTCACTATGTTGTTTTTTTTATAGAAAAGATGCACGAATGTCTTGTGTTAAAAAATGTTTGGGCATATCACCCTTGGGCTAAAATGTTTGGTCATAAGGCACAATAAATACGTATAAAGAGATCATTCTGAACGTTAGATATGTATAATATCATACATCTGGAAAACACAGACTTTCAGTTACAGAAATGTAAGTGGCAAAAGTATTTATAATTTAAACCATCACAAATTCCGAATTATAAGTTTGACATTATCAAAGACTTCATTTTCTTTCCTTCCAGGCCGGCCCCTCCCTGGCCTTCCTCCAGCCAGCCAGCAAGGCCGCACCCCAAAATCCGGCCCAAGGCCTAGCCAAACCCCACTTTAACCCTAGCGATCGGGAGCACTTCCCGATCGATCCCCATTCCCTCCTCACCATCTCGACCCCCTCAGCGCCGCCACACACAGGCGCACCTCTCCTTGCGCCCGATCCCCTTGCTGCGTCCGCACCCCGCCCCTCCGGCCGGTGAACCCCAAGCTCGCCTCACGCCCGACCTGCATCGCCTCCATGACTCGAGCCGCCGCTGGAGACGGGGAGCCACCGTCCGCGCCCGGATCCATCCAATCCCGGCGTGTCACTACCAACATCGCCGACCCGCATCCCGTGATTCGGCCGGCGGCTGTTCTTCGGCTGCCTAGGAGGGGCGGCAGCGCCACCCGCTGTCCCTCGTGCTCCTTCTGATCCAGTTTGGTCGGCAAACTCATGCTTTCTTTGTGATTCATGGTGTTGGGGCCATCTCCTATGCGCATGGAGAGGTGTTTCTTTGGAACGGATGTAATCTTAAAGTATGCTTCATCCTCCGCACCTTTTTTCCGGTCGCTTGATGAATCATCCATGGGTGTGTATATGAATCAGTGAGATTAAGCGGAAATAAGCGATGTGGGATTATTATTATTTAGTTGAACAAGCACCGGAAGAAATCACGTGCGTGCAAGGCCCAAATCATCAAAATATAAACATGCATGAGGGCCCAAAGCCTGACGACCAGGACGTTTCTTAGGTTGGACGATTTAGGGCCCGTGGGAACGACAAGAGCTGTACGGACAGCTCGGAAACAATTGTCACCAGAAAACGAAACGGTTTTAGTACCACCTCGAATATGTTTAAAATTTAAACTGAAAGCGTAAAATCACGGGAAGAAGCGTATTGTGACGGTGAACCCGGAGACCCAATCCGTGCTTTATTATTAGGGAGAGATTTTCTTTCTTTCGTTTTTCACCGGTTTTCTTTCTCTATTTAACTTTTTTTCTCTCATTTTTCTTTGTTTTTCTTCGGTTTAATTTGTTTCCTTCTTGGTCTTTTTCTTTCTTTATCTTTGTTTTTCTTTGGTTTTATTTGGTTCTTTCTCGTTTTTCATAGGCTATCTTTGTTTATTCTCGATTTTCACAGTTTTAAATATTTTGCATGGGTTTCTTCAGTATTTTCTGTTTCTTTGTGCTTGTTTTTCTTTTTGGTTTTTATTTGGTTTCTTCTTTTATTTATCGACTTTCATCGGTTTTGTTGTTTGCTCAACACATGTTAGTTTTTACAGTACACAATCAACATTTTTGGGTACATCAGAAACAGTTTATACATACATGTTAAAAAAATCAAATACATGAACAACATATTTTTATAACTTTTTTATGTCCATATTTTTCATACACATTGTACATTTTTGGTATATATCTAATACACTTTTGTGATAAACGTTTAACATTTTTCAAATACAAGATTAACATTTCTTGAATACATGGTCAACATTTTTTCCATACACATTTTTTAATTATAAAATGCTTTATTTTATTTTGAATAAATGGTCAACATTCTTTTATACATATTTAACACTTTTCAGTTGCTTGATTAACACTTTTAAAATACAAGATTAACATTTTTTAATACATGGTCAACATTTTTTCTATACACATTTAATATTTTGTGTGATTTAACATTTTTCAAATACAAGATTAACAATTTTGGAATACATGGTGAACATTTTTAATACATATTTAACATTTCCAAATGCGTGATTTAATATTTTATAAGTACAAGATTAATAATTTTAATACATGTCAACATTTTTTCTATACACATTTAACATTTTTCAGATGCTTGATTAATATTTTTCAACTACAAGACTAATTTTTTTAATACACGATCAACATTTTTCTATACACATTTAACATTTTCAAATGCTTGATGGATATTTTTCAAATACAAGATAAACATTTTTTAATACATGATCAACATTTTTTCTGTACACAGTCAACATTTTTAAATGCTTCATCAACATTTTTCAAATACAAAATTAACATTTTTTTTCAAATGTTTGATTAACATTTTTAAATACATGATCAACTTTTTCATACACATTTGTATTTTTTTCCTGTGTATACATGAGAAACAGTTTCTCTGTACATATTTTACATGTTTTTCAAATGCTTGGTTAATATTTTCCAGATATTTGTATGTAAAGTTTGATTGAGATTTTGTTCATGTTTACTTGATCTGTTACTACAATACGTTGCAAGCGCTTGTTGGGATGGCCAGCAGCAGTAGCTCCTAGGGAAGCGACCAGTGTTTGAACCCTAGTACTGCATTTTCACTTTTTGGGTGTATGCATTTACCCAACGCATGCTTAGCTTCACACGAACGTCGTGTCGTTAACCACCTGGGCCGTGAGCAGGGCAACTGTGCCTCCTACATGAGTTTAGTTTATGGGCAACAAGTCACGCAAGCGGGCTTTTTCAAAATGAGAATAAAATTAGTTTAGAGCCGCGTCCGTCTTAAAATTACCCTCGAAATTGCTATAAACTACCCACCATGCCAACCATTCGAACCCTAGTACTACATTTATACCTTTTTGATGTATGCATTTACCCAACACACGCTTAGCTTCGCATGGACAACACGTTGCTAACCACCTGGGCCGTGAGCAGGGAAAGTGGGCCTCCTACATGAGTTTAGTTTATGGGCAACAAGTCACGCAAGTACTGCATTTTCACTTTTTGGGTGTATGCATTTACCCAACGCATGCTTAGCTTCACACGAACGTCGTGTCGTTAACCACCTGGGCCGTGAGCAGGGCAACTGTGCCTCCTACATGAGTTTAGTTTATGGGCAACAAGTCACGCAAGCGGGCTTTTTCAAAATGAGAATAAAATTAGTTTAGAGCTACGTCCGTCTTAAAATTACCCTCGAAATTGCTATAAACTACCCACCATGCCAACCATTCGAACCCTAGTACTACATTTATACCTTTTTGATGTATGCATTTACCCAACACACGCTTAGCTTCGCATGGACAACACGTTGCTAACCACCTGGGCCGTGAGCAGGGAAAGTGGGCCTCCTACATGAGTTTAGTTTATGGGCAACAAGTCACGCAAGTAGGCTTTCTCAAAATGAGAATAAAATTACTTTTGAGCTGCATCCGTCTTAAAATTACCCTCAAAATTACTATAAATTACCCACTATGGCAACCATAAGTGAGGAAAATGATTTGTGTTTTTTCCAAAGCCCCGTTGGGTTAAATTCTTATATAGGGTACCCACATATAACACAAGCATTGGCTGGACCGAAGGCGTTTGGTTGTGTTGTATCTCTGTCCCAGTTTCTAGTAGTAGCAGTAGTTTCGTAATGTTGGTGCTGCTTTTGTGGGTTGTTCCCTGCACGTTAGTTAAACTTGCAATGGCTGCCTTAGCTTCACTAGAATATTGCTTGGCTGGTGACATTCTTCGGGTGGATGCCGGAGCAATGAGCAATGCACCTAGTTGATGCTGCTTTCATTATGCATGTTTAGTTTTCTTTTGTAGCTTTTTAGTAAGCGAACTGGTGCTTGTAGCTCCTTGTTGGTTTTCTTTAATGGAAATCGAAAGGGGGAAGCCCTTCTTTTCTTCATACAAAAAAATAACACAAGCATGGACGAAGTGCAATGGCTAAGGCCTTAGTCTTCCATGCTGGAGACTTCGGTTCAATACCAGGTAACACCCCCTTTTCTCTTTCTTTCTCTCTTATTACTAGCAAACGCTCCCCTCTTCCCCGTTTATGTTTTTGTTTTCCATAATTAATTCAGGATTTCCAAAAGTACAAGTTTTGATATTTTTTTTGAGAAACATAAACGACCGTGAATTCAAAAAAGGTCGGGAAATAAAAAATGTCCGTGATTTAAAAAAACACCTGTTTTTTCATTTTGTATTTTGCGTTTACTTTTACTTTTCTCATTTCTCTTTTTGTTTTTCCTTCTTTAGATTAATTCAGGATTTTAAAATATTCCAAAATTCAAAAATTTGTTAGTTTTGATTTTATTTTGAGAAATCATAAAATGTTTATGAATTCAAAAAATGGTCAGGAAATCATAAAATGTCCGTGATTTAAAAAAATGTTTGCATATTATAGAAGAATTCATGATTTTTCTTGAGAAAATTAAACGACCGTGAATTCAAAAAAGGTCGGGAAATAAAAAATGTCCGTGATTTAAAAAAACTCCTGTTTTTTCATTTTGTATTTTGCGTTTACTTTTACTTTTCTCATTTCTCTTTTTGTTTTTCCTTCTTTGAATTAATTCGGGATTTTAAAATATTCCAAAATTCAAAAATTTGTTAGTTTTGATTTTATTTTGAGAAATCATAAAATGTTTATGAATTCAAAAAATGGTCAGGAAATCATAAAATGTCCGTGATTTAAAAAAATGTTTGCATATTATAGAAGAATTCATGATTTTGAAAAATATGTTCATGATTTTGAAAAATACTTATGTATTCAAAACATATTCAGGAATTTGAAACTATTGCCCCTGAAATTTAAAAAAATGGTCACAAAAGTTTAAGCAGATCCATTGAAACGGATCATAAATAACGAACAAAACAAACTATCACTTACATAAAGTTTTCTTTTAGGGGATATGTAGAGGGTGTTTTATGATTTTATTTAGTCCATCACGTGTCGGGTAAAAAAAGGTCGTTGTTCTATACTGCCCGAGCCCCAAAAAAATTGACACAATTTTTAATGGGTTAGTTTTCGTAAGCTATATAAAAATGACTAAATATCTAATTAACCTCCATACATACCTATTTTTATTGTGGTACTATAGTTTTACTGGTCATGAAAAACACTGTGACGCTAGGTCAAGGCGAGACACATTATTCACAAGTCTAGCTTAGACATGGTCCATCAATGTAGTTTGCTCAGCCAAAAAACATTTCGTTGTGGCTCCTTAGGAAATCAAATCGTCATGAGACCATCACGTTTTCAGTTTTTGAAATAACGTTTTAAAAGTCCCTTATCTCATCTTGACATGATTCTGGTAGTTTATGAAATGACATTTTAAAAGTCATTATCTCATCCTGGCATAATTTGCATAATCTAATTGTTTTTCATCCATGGCAATGCACGAGCATATTTGCTAGTAATAATAAAGTAAGGAGTGTTTCTTGCCGTCTGCCATGCAATTTTGCAGAAACACCCCTACATTTTTTACATACTTAAGTCATAATCAAACCGTTATTTTACATTCCTTTTGTAAACCCCCTGACATTTTAGATAACTCACGCGTGGATCATATTTAAGTCAAACAAATGCTTTTCTAAATTATCAATATCTTTTAAATCGTAACTCCCATTTTAATATGTTATATATGAAATTTGATTAGAAAAATGTGTAGAATCTGAATATGATGTTATTTTTACCTGTTAAATATATTTTAAATATTCTTTTAAAAGCAAACTTATAATCTATAACGCGCGGTCTGTTTTCCTTTCGTACCAGCGATGATCCGGATTACAAATAAACACCTATTAAAACCATATAGAGATAAAAGAAAACATTGATAACAACACATGCACACCTCTGAAAAAACCCGCAGGAAAAAAACAACAGATTTCTCACCGCGAGAGCGAGAGAGATAGAGAGGGAGAGAGACGCCTTAGGATTAATCATATTCAAACAGTTTTGGTTTGTGTGAACACTAGGGCCACCGCTGGCGAGGGTGAGAAGGAGGATAAGCGGCAACACAAATGTGATGCCTCACTAAAATAAAGGACGTGGACCTATTTTTTTTCTTTTGAGACAAAGACGTGGACCTATTGTGGTCTTGAGTGATTGTTATTGGGTTACGGGTGTGCATTATATTTTCTCCTATTGCAATGCATGGGCTCTTTTGCTAGTTCTGCCAATGCATATACCTTTGCAAGTTGCCTTGCAATAAGCCACCTCAGGAATCAACAGAGTAAAGGAGGATGTACGCCACACTGCATCACACAACGGGGATGTTTTTTTTTAGAGAGCCAGAGTACAAAACTCAGGCAGTAGTGCATTCAGAGACGACAAGGCTCTATAGACATTCCGGGACATTAGCTGTAATTTCCTGATCTCGTCTAAGTCTGGCTACTGCTGCTAATTCGTGGGCAAGTTTGTTGCACTCTCTAGGGGTATGAGTGACTTTATGATCTGCAAACATTGCAAGGGCAGCTCTAATGTCCAGTACCAATCCAAACAGGGGAGAACGGACAGTTGTGTCCGCACTTAGGAGGCTAGCCAGAGATTTGCAATCTGTTTCCCAAACAACTGCCCCCTGTACACTTCCGCTAGGGACTGAAGGCCACCCAATGCTGCTCTTCCTTCTGCCTCCTCAGCTGTGCGTGCCTGAGCCAGAGTTCCATGTGACAAGATAAGGAAACGACCCTCATGGTTACAAGACACTGCTCCCATCTAACAGTAATCACTGTCTGGCAGGAAAGAAGCGTCAGTGTTACATTTTACCCAGCCGACCGCCGGGGCCACCAGTGCAAATGTTGCGTCGGGGTACCACCACCTATGGGCTTGTCTCGGACACCAGCAACTTTACCCTGATCCGACTGTTCTCCCAAAGAAGCCGATTTCCATTCTTCCTCGTATCGCCGTAAGAAGAGTACTGAACCCAAAATATATTCTTTTCCTTCTGCATGCACACAATTATCCCGTAAGTGCCAGCATCTCCAGAGCAGGAGGAGAATTTTTGCACGTACGTCCTCTGTCACTGAATCCAGCAGGACTTGTAGCCAATCACATCCGATATAGCGGAAATCTTTCTCTGACATAAGTTTCCAATATTCTCTCATGGACTGCCTTAGAGCTCTACTCTTGGTGCAATTCACTATGGCATGGTGTTCACTCTCCTCCTCTGAACCGCAAATAATGCAGGTGCCATCCGTAATAATTGTATGTCTGAACTTGTTATGCTGCGTGGCTAGGGTATTCGTTGCCACCCTCCACCCAAATAACCGGACTTGGGGGAGGGGACTCTTGCCTTCCAAATGAGGTCCCATATGATGCGGTCACTCGAGGTATGGGATGAGCTTGATGGGGCCTAGTTCATATGCCATGCGTTGTTTGCAGCAAGCCTATACGCACTTCTGACTAAGAAGTTCCCACTTTTTTCATAGTGCCACGCGACACAATCAGTAGCATTCGTACTTGGGATGGGAATGTTGCAAATCTCATCCGCATCGAAAGGGTGGAAAATTTGTCTCACCGGTGCCTCATTCCACTCTTTTCTGTCCGGGTGCCTAAGTTGATTGACCCACCTTAATCTTGATCTCCTCATGAATGTGGCCGTCTTGAGACCCTCGCTTCTGGGGATCCATTGGTCTCGTTGTATTTGTATGCTCCTTCCATCTCCTACTCGCCACATAATGCCCTTTTTGAGTAATTCCAAGTCGGCTTCAATCCCCTTCTAGACCGGTGAAGCATCGGACGCAAAAACGGTATCCAGTAAGTTACCGTTTGGGTAATATTTAGACTTGAGTACCCATGCGCACATGCTGTTAGGGTTCTGGATGAGCCTCCAGCCTTGTTTAGCCAAGAGGGCGATGTTGAAAAGGTGCATGTCCCTGAAGCCTATACCACCCGCTCTCTTCGGCTGCGTCATCCTTTCCCATGACATCTAGTGAACCTTACGATGGCCATCTTCGTCACCCCACTAGAAGTCACGAATAAGTTCTTCATACTTGTCACAAAACCCTTTTGATAGAAGGAAGACACCCATCGTGTAGCACGGTAAGGCTTGGACAACTGATTTCACATGCACTTCCTTAGCAACATATGACATAAACTTTTCAGACCAATCGTTGCATCTTTTTCCAAGTCTCTCCAGGATGGGCTGAAAATTGTCATCCTTCATTCTTCCTTCCGCGGTCGGCAGACCTTGGTATTTGCTCTCAAAGGACGTCGAGATGGCACCCAAAATGTTCTTCATTTCTTCCCTTATCTCAGCAGGGCATATCTCACTAAACATAATAGAACACTTGCTTTCACTAAGAAGTTGGCCAGTACCTTTCTGGAATTTTTCAAGTACTCTTTTAATGAATTTGAGACCGATCCACCACACAAAGGTGGAGGCCTGCGTCCAATTTTTGGAGAGTCATATTCGCAAACGGATGCAAGAAATCAGTGCGTATCAATTCCTGGGGAAGAGATGCAGATTGGAACACCCGATTCGTGGGGTTTAAAGGGCCAGAGCGAGGCCCGCGGAGGCCCCCAGCTTCCTCCAGTCATACCCACCGTCGAAAATCCACCTGTCATGGCGAGCCAGGAGAACTGCAAGAACAAAGGTCCGATGAACCAGGTCGGGGGGGGGGGGGGGGCTCAAACGGAAAGCTCGGGCATGGAGCGAGGCCTATGGAGTGCGGAGGCCCTTCCCATAGCGGTGGTGATCCCTACCGCACTCCTGTGTGGCAAGGGGAGCTGGCGCCCCAGAGAGAAAGGTATGGAGGACATGGTGATGTTGTTGCACCAGTTTTCCCTGTAAACATGGATGTGCAGGCCCCCAACTTGGTCTCCCTGAACCTGTCTAAGGAGAGGGCTGCCATGAGATCACGGTGGCTCGCCATCGGCTTGTTCTTCTTGGTGCAGCTCTTTAGCGTCGGGGGGGGGGGGGGGGGAGCTCTTCCAGGAGCTGAGGAATAAGTGGGGATTGAGGGGGCGCCTCAACTACTCCCCGCTTAAGAACAACTGCTTCCTCCTCGAGTTCGAGCAGGAAGGAGATTGCCGCTTCATCCTCAACAACAGACCTTGGACTTATCGGGGAGATTCGTTCCTGATGGTGGCAGTGGACGGAAGTGCCAGGCCGGGGGATGTGGAGATCACCCACATGCCGATCTGGGCGCGCATCTTTGATGCCCCACTGATCATGTTCTTTGATCATGTGGCCCGTAAGATAGGTGAAAAGCTTAGGGAGGTTCTTGAGGTAGACTCGGACAGTGAGGGGAGGATTTGGGGTGAGTCCATCCGGATCCGAGTCAAGCACGGTGTGGACGAGCCTCTTCGTAGCAAATTAGAGTTCCATGATCATGCTGAGAACAAAGTGTACTTCCTCAATGTAAAATATGAGAGGCTCCCTAGTTTTTGCTATTTTTGCGGGTACCTCGGGCATGGCCAACGCGAATGTAAGCTGTCCGCAGAACTCCAAGAGATGAGATTCTCAGCAGCATTGCGTGCCTCCCCATTTAGAAGAAGTAGCACTAGAGGAGGTTTTGTGGTGCCTGAGGGCAGTAGTGCTAGGCGCTTCCTTCACTTTGAGGCCGAGGCTCCAGAGACTACAAAAACCACACCACATGATCCAGCGGATGAGAGGTACAGTGCAGTGCCAGAGGAAGTCCTCAATAACCCGTTGGTCCAGGAGGAAATAGCTGCTGTCAGAGCCATCAAAATAGGTGCGATCAAGGAGGGAGAGACCATACTGGAGCAGAAATACAAGGTCACCATTATGCTGACCAACAAGAAGGGTACAAGAGAGGGGACCGCCTTCAGCAAAACCCTTCGCCTGTGCGCACCAGCTGGCTTCACCGCGGGCGTCGACCTGAGAGATGATGGTCAGAGCCTGGACTTCCCTCTAGGTTTCGAACTGGTCCACCACCATGGCCTGCAGTCGGTGGATGAGCTGGCCCCGCCAATGACAGCGACACATGAGACGGCCCCGGGAGAGGCCCAGACTGCAGCGATCCTTGATGGTGGTGCCATTCCGGTTGATGCCCCTACAGCGGCCGCTGTTGTAGAAGATGCAGCCGACACCCAAGTGCAAAAGGAGGCTCTAGGAGAACTGAAAGTAAAAGTACATGTATCTGCAGGGAACAACAACACATCCTCAATGTTGCAGGCCGAGGGTAAAGAGCTCCAGGAGGCTGGTTCAGGTATAGTGCAAGCTAAAGCAGAGGAAGACGCCTCGGTTGATAAGCTGACTGTACTAGGAAAAAGAGACAACTGCGGTGAGACAGCAAAAGGGAAAAATGGAAAGGTATCTACTGAGAACGAGAGGGAGTTGAAGAAGAAGGCGAGGGGCACTAACAGGGATGCGGTGGCGAACAATGGTGGGCCGGGTGGACAGGAAGCGACCAGTCGTGGGGCTGCCGGCTTACTGACGGGCACTAATGGCGGTGCCCGTCAGGGACCATGACGGTCTTGAGCTGGAATTGCCGGGGTTTGGGGCAACCCCGGACAGTTCAGGAACTAGTGTGTCTAGTACACACATACAAGTCCAAGCTTGTGTTCCTCTCTGAGATGCGGCAAAGCAATTTGTACATCAATAAACTGAAGTGGAGGCTTGGCCTCAGACATTGTATCACGCAGCTCGGCATAGGGAAAGGTGCGGGTATTGCGCTCTTCTATGATGAAAGTTGTTGGGGAGATAACTACTGAGTATAAACCGCCCATGAGGGGCCGGGTTATGCTCATCCATACTGAAGCCCGTGAAGACAAGGAATATGGCGCTTTACTATTGAAGCTTACAGGCCTAGAGCCCAAGGGCGGAGTAGGGTCCATAGACATAAACCGCCATGAGATATGTAACTTGTGTTGTAAGTCAGGGAAAGGTAGAAACCGAGCCGGACACGTGTATGAGCCGGCCTCAGTATTCTGTAAACCGCCGGGCGTCAACCTGTGTATATAAAGGGACGACCCGGCGGCGGTTCAGGGACAAGAAACAACGACTCGAGAGATAGGAAAAGCGGATTCTCTCCCTGCTCATCGAGACCCCATCAATTCCACCACAACTGATCGTAGGCTTTTACCTTCACCGCAAGGGGCCGAACCAGTATAAACTCCTCGTGTCCTTTGTCCGGTTTAACCCCTTTTAGCTAATCTTGTTGCGATGGCTCCACGACTAAGTCCTCTCACTAGGACATCTGACGTGTTAATTCCACGACAGTTGGCGCCCACCGTGGGGCTATCACATGATGGTTTCGAGTTCTTGAAGGGCAACTTTGAAGGACTCAAGGGATACGCGGTTGGCCGGATGACCAAGAGTCGTCGCGGCAAGCTCTACATCGATGACGCAGGCTGGGGCCCCGAGGCCGGCTCAATTGAGTACGGGTATCGGGTCCCCTCTGGCGGAATTCACGTTTTCATCGGCAAGATCGGTGAACCGGGCCCTGAGCCGGACATCTGCATCGACCTCGTCGAGACGGCTCAGCGTGCGAGCCCTGCCCGGGTTCAGCCTGCCATGAAGCGTGCGTTCGTGGGATTCATCCATGGTGCGGAATCTGAACCAGTGTCTGATGGTGAAACAGTCGTTTACTCAGATGGCGAATCATCCACCGGCGAGACCGAGTCACTGTACCAGCTACAAGATGGCCAGTTCGGGGGCTGTTCCGATGGTGACAGTATTCCGGACCCCTTTGAACCGCCAAACCGGGTTGCAATTTTCATGGCCGGTACACATCCCACATTGCAATGTTCAACTGCAGCAGCAATGACTTCCGGATCGGCAGCAGGGGAAGGAGGCCCCGCGCGTCGGCCGACCCAAGTTCTGTCTGGTTTATTGGACACCTGGACGACATTGTTGACCACATCAGTTACCTCGGAGACTCAAGATCGGCATAATGCGGAGGTCACAAAGCTGCGGGATCAGATAACTCAGGCCAAGGAGGACTTGGCGGCTGAGGAAACCAGGATGGCCGATGAGCGGGCCGCTTTAGATGCCCAGTCACAACGGATTCAGGCGGAGAATTCCCGGCTCATGCTGGATTAGAACGCTTCGAACAAGGTGTTGAGTAGGAGGAATCGATCTCGTCTACCGCCGGTTTATGAAGCAATGAACCTCTTAAACACACTAGGAGCAGGGCCCAGTAATCCGACAGCGATAAACTGGATTGAAGCACCTGGGACAGGAGCGTCGGATCAGCCACGGGTGACAGACCCGCCTCGACGAACAAATAACCCGCCGCAATACATGCCGACCCCGCCGGGTCACTTCTCCACCCCTTTGGACAATATGATTGCTGCAGCGTCCCGATTGGCAGCTATTCCAATGGAGGGCGAGTCTCCGGTGGTGGTTGAGACGCAGCGGGCCAGGGATCTCCTTCAAACCGCTATGGAACAGCAGCAAGCCTATTCATATAGCCAAGACAGAATCCATTCAACCCCTCGACCAAGCAAGAGTTACAACAGGCACATTGATGAATCGGCTGTGTCAAGCAGTGCGCGGAACCGTGACGCCCCTCGAGGGCCTAATCCGGCGCGCGGTGGTGCACTGCTCAGGATGTGGTGGATAATGGTAGAGCGCGTAGGGAGGCTGAGTTAGCAGCACAGTTAGACACATAGTATGCGAATCATCAACCCACTCCGGTTCGACCGATGACGTCAGTAGAACGAGGACTGGCTTTCAGCTCTTGGGGGGTGCCGTGTCTCACCCCGGCTCTACGTAATGTGCGGTTACCCAAGGATTTCAAGGGCCCGCGTAAGGTGCCTAATTACACCGCCAATTTACCCCCCGAGTCATGGGCTGAAAGTTATGATATGGCAATGGAGATGCTGGATGTGGATGAAGCGGCATGTGCTAAGTACTTCACAATGATGTTGGATGGAACGGCTCACACTTGGTTAAAAAGGCTGCCCGTTAATTCTTTCGGTTCATGGGACGAGTTGAAGGCCCGGTTTATAGCAACCTTCAAAGACACGTGCAAGCAACCTATGTCAATCGTGGATCTGGCCACTTGTGTCCAAGGAGAGGGCGAATTAACAACTCATTGTGTGCACCGGGTTTCAGAAATCCTGCATTCGTCGGACCGCATCAATGCTGATTCGACAATCATAACATTGGAGGGCAATTGCCAGTTTAAGCCGCTGAAATTGAAGTTGGGATAGCTCAAGCATCACTGCAATGACATGGGAACACTCATGGCAGCTTTGGTTAAGTATGCCGATTATGATAGTACCAAGGATCCCGAGTCTGACGATGAGAAGCCGGAGAAGGGAAAGAAGAATGTCGGTGCAAAAGGACAACAACATAACCAGGCGAGCCATGGGAATAACGGTAAGCGCAAAGCGGACAATAATTCCGATTTTGTGGCTAACACCAACATACAGGGTAATAATCCACGTCGTAAGGGTAAACCGCCCCCGCAGGGTGGAGGATCAGGTATGAATCTGAAGCGCCTGTTGAACCAGCCCTGCCCAAAGCACGGGACGCAAGAGAAGCCAGCTACACACCTATGGAAGGAATGCTTTATTATGCGAGAGTTCAAAAATTCAGATCTCTTCTGGTATGATCATGGGCCATCTGGCGGTTCAGGACCCGGGTTTCATGGGCCGGGTTATGGTGGAGGTAACTCCGGTTCAGGTTTTCAGGGTAACCAAGGTGGACAGGGCAATCAAGGCAATCAGGGCAACCAAGGTGGTTACAATCAACAGGGGAATCAACAACAGCAGCAGTCGGGTTATTAGAGTAACCTAAAGCAGTTAAATGGTGGACAGTATCATGTCTTCACTACTAGTCTGTGCAAGCGCGATCAGAAGCTTCATAAGAGGGCAGTGAACTCCGTTGAACCGGCCGTGCCCCGCTATTTGCGCTGGTCCGAACAGCCTATTGTGTGGAGTCGAGAAGATCATCCGCCCCGGGTTGATAATCCGGGTCATCTGGCATTGGTGGTCGCACCGCAGGTTGGAGGTTATAAGTTAACCAAGGTGCTCATGGATGCAGGAAGCAGTATCAACATATTGTATTATGAAACCTTCCAGCATATGGGGTTCACGGATAAGAATCTTAAACCGCCGAACACCGTTTTTCACGGTGTGGTGCCTGGTAAATCGGCCTACCCTATAGGTAAGATAGCTCTGGAGGTGGTTCTTGGAGATGATCATGACTCAAGGTCAGAGACATGACCTTTGAAGTGGTAAAAATCAGAAGTCCATACCATGCCCTGTTTGGACGGCCGGTTTATGCCAAGTTCATGGCAAGGTCGTGTTATGTTTATCTGCAGCTCAAGATGCTGGGTCATAAGGGGACCACGGTTCATGGCAGCCGCAAGATTGCTTTGGAGTGCGAGGAAGGTGATGCGGCTTATGCTGAGTCAGTTTGTGCAACAGAGGAGTTAAAATTCTATAAAGACAATGTTGATCCGGCAGATATGACTTCTCTGAAGAAACCCACTACAGAGCATGATCCGGCTTTGAAGTTTAAATCGGCTGATGAGACTAAGATGGTTGATTTTGTTCCTAGCGATTCATCCAAGCAGTTTAGCATTAGCGTTAATGTCACATCCCTAGTTCTGGTATACTCAGGGCTAGCTAGTCATGTGTGCATCATGTTTAAATTCAAATGAAATTTGAAGTGAGGAATTTTCAAAAGCCTCAGAAGACCTCTAAAAATAACCAACATTTAAATCTCTTCAAATGAGTCCAAAGAAATGTTCCTGTTGCTCTGTGAAAATATTGGTAAGAGGTAAAATTCAAACCAATATTTTTGGAATCACAGAATTATTTATTTTGGGCCTTTGAGTTAATTCAATAACTATTTGCATTGGATATATATATTATATATAATTAATATATGTCCAATAATTCTGGAACATTTTATGTGGTTTGGTATATTTTAGTTCTAGCCACATAATTATTTTCAGGATTTTATAAAATGGTTTAGTATTCTTACTAAACCAAAACAAAACAGAATAAAATAGAAAACAGGAAATAGAAAGAGAGAGAGAGAGCTACCTGGCGCCAGCAACCGGCCCAGCTCCTGTGCTGGCAGCCACATGCGCGGCCAGCCCACCTGGCAGCCCACTGGCCGGCCCAGCACTGTGCTGGCCCGTGCTAGCCACCTGCTTCCTCTCGCCAGGCAGGCAGAGAGGAGCACGCCGGCTGGCTCCTCCTCTCCCTGGGCGTCTCCCGCAGCTCCACGCCACCCCCTGGAACCCCCTCGCACTTTCCCTCGTCCCCAACTTCTCCTCTGCTCTCTCTCCCTCCCGCGACCGAACGGAGCCCGTCGCCGCCGTTCGTCACCACCGCGGCCGCAGCCATCCCGAAGTCTCTCCGACACGCCCTCGAGCTCCGCCGGTCCTCCCTCGTCCTCCTCGTCGTCTCACGCGACCAGAAGAGCCCCGGAGCGCCGCCCCGACGTTTTCCCCCTCGTCGGCCACCGAGGATTGCCGTCGTCAAATTCGTCGCCGTTCGGCCTCCCCCGAGCTCGCCGTCCACTCCACGAAGATCACCGTGAGCTCCTGCGTATCCTCTCCCTCTCCGTTTGCTTTGCCGCGCACCGTAGCAGCCACACCGCATTCACCCGCACGCGCCACCGCCTGAGCACGTCGCCGGCGTTGCTCCGGTGACCATTTGGTCACGGGCTCGTGCCCGTCACACCCCTCGCACCGCGTAGAGGCCGAAGGTGCTAGCGCCACGCCGACTAGGCCACCGCAGCCCCGCGCACGAGCTGGCCGAGCTTCGGCCTCCGCCTGGCCTCGTCGCCGGCGAAGCTCCGGCCACTCCCCGGCCAAGCCACCACCATGGCTGGGTGCGGGCAATCACCAGCTGCCCGTAGCTGCTCTCCGCGCAGCAAATGGCGCCCTGTGGGCGAATCCCGCAGCACGCCGCCGCGTCTGGCCCCGCCGGCGGCTAAACGCCGGCAGGCTTTGACCCGTTGACCGGCGGGTTTGACCCTGTTAACTACTGACAAGTGGGACCCCCCCTGCTAATTAACTTAGATTAGAGCTAACTAATATTAGTTAGTTAAACTAACTACTGACACACGGGGCCCACTGGTCAGGGTTGACCTGGGCTGCCTCGTTGACTTGCTGACGTCATGCTTACTCAATGCTGACGCAATTATTTATTTTCTGGAATTATTTTAACTCAGGAAATTCCAGAAAATAATTTAAACTTCTAAAATTCATATAAAATCAACCGTAGCTCCAAATCAAACAAATTATATATGAAAAATTATCAGAAAAATTCAAGGAATCCATCTGTACCATTTTCATGCATGTTTGAACAACGTTTGTCCTCTGTTTTGGACAAAACAAATAAAGGGCATTTAAATAATCATATATGGAGTTTGAATTTGAACCTGGGGTTCAAACCAACTTCATTTAACTTGCTGCTAGTTGCATTAGCTCAATCAACAGCATATTGCCATGACATTATCATGCATCATATTTGTTGCATTGCATTGATTGTGTCCCTCTTTATTTGCCGGTAACTGTCCCCTCTCGATAGACGTGGTTTCGACAATGAGATCGATGACCCCGATGAAGAGCTATAATATCTTCAGAAGTGCCAGGCAAGCAAAACCCCCTTGTTCATTCCGATACAATCCTACTCTCTCGCTCCTACTCTCTTTTACTGCATTAGGACAACAACGATTCATCTGTTACTTGCTGCGGTAGCTGAACCCCTTTATCCTTTGCATGACCTGTCATTCCACAGTAAATAGATGAAACCCACTAGCATGAGTAGGAGTTGTTTGAGCCCTGTTGTGCCTACTCATACATGCTTGTTTGTCATGCCTGCTACTGCTTAGAGTTGAGTCAGGTCTGATTCATCGAGGATGAATCAGAGGTGTGTGAACATGTCCTACCGTGTGTGAGCTAAGTGTGTGAACACGATTTGGTAAAGGTAGCGATGAGAGGCCATGTAGGAGTACATGGTGGGTTGTCTCATTGCAGCCGTCCTCAGGAACTGAGTTCTGTGTTTGTGATCCATGATACAGTTACTACCACGCATTGGGCCCGAAACCAATGGACCCTCTCGGCTTCTTAATCACCTTTGTCCTCTGTCCAGGAGTTGCAAGTAGTTTCTGGTGTTTGTAGTATGCTGGAGGCCGTGCGCAGCGCTGACCGTAGGGGTGGGCTGTGATGCGGTAGGCACGTGGCCGGGTAAACCGGGCGCCCGTTTGGTGTCACGGAACCCTGTTCACATCGTTTGGGGCTGTGAGCGAAACTTCGGCCGGATCTCCTCATGGATGGAACCCGAATAGGCGATAAACCTGGACTAGGGACTTGAGTGTTTAGGTAGGTCGTGGCCGACACCCACGTTGGGCTTCCGCTTGAAGGTTGCCGAGTACATGTCGTGTAAACGGCGGTAAGTGGTGAGAGCGTGTGTGAAGAAGTACACCCCTGCAGGGTTAACATTATCTATTCGAATAGCCGTGTCCGCGGAAAAGGACTTCTGGGTTGCCTATATCAGTTCATAGACAAGTGAAAGTGGATACTTTAAAATGCGCAAGATAAGCGTGAGTGCTATGGATGGCGTTCTCGTAGGGAGACGGGAGCGGATCCATAGTGGTGTGTTGATATGGTGAATATGTGGACTCGTGTGCGCCACCTCAAAAGAGTTACTTGCAGTCGTAGTTTAGGATAGCCACCGAGTCAAAGCTGGCTTGCTGTTGTTAAACTCCACCATCCCCTTTGTTGATAATGATGCATATGTAGTTAGTTCTGATGTAAGTCTTGCTGGGTACATTTGTACTCATGTTTGCCTATTTTATGTTTTTGCAGAGAGACTTCAGTCTCGCTAGTAGTTCCGCGTGGACTTCGACGTTTAGTTTGATACCTTAGCTACGATCTTGTGCCCTCGGCAGGATCTAGTAGATAGTCAGGCTTTCAAGCCTTTTTCATTTGTAGATGTCTGTACTCAGACATGTTAAGCTTCCGCTTGTGCTTGACTTGTATGCTCTGAATGTTGGGTCATGTGACCCATGTTTGTAATATCTCGCTCCTCGGAGCCTAATGAATAAATACTTGAGTCGTAGAGTCATGTTGTGATGCCATGTTGTATTTGCACATATCGAGCATATTGTGTGTATGTTATTGTAATGCTTGGTATGTGTGGGATCTGACTATCTAGTTGTTGTTCCTTAGTAGCCTCTCTTACCGGGAAATGTCTCCTAGTGTCTCCACTGAGCCATGGTAGCTTGCTACTGCTCCGGAACACTTAGGCTGGCCGGCATGTGTCCTTCTTCGTTCCTGTGTCTGTCCCTTCGGGGAAATGTCACGCGATGAATACCGGAGTCCTGTTAGCCCGCTACAGCCCGGTTCACCGGAGTCCTGCTAGCCCAGTGCTACAGCCTGGATTCACTCGCTGATGACCGACACGTTCGATGCTGGGTCATGGATGCCTGTCCCTGTAAGTCTGTGCCACTTTGGGTTTACGACTAGCCATGTCAGCCCGGGCTCCTTATCATATGGATGCTAGCGACACTATCATATACGTGTGCCAAAAGGCGCAAACGGTCCCGGGCAAAGGTAAGGCGACACCCGTGGGAATACCGTGCGTGAGGCCGCAAAGTGATATGAGGTGTTACAGGCTAGATCAATGTGACATTGAGTCGGGGTCCTGACAGTCTTTGGTATCAGAGCTTGACTGCCTGTAGGATTACCAAGCCAAACTGGTCGAAGTTGTGTCTAGAAATGCTTTAGTTATGTAAGGGAATTGATTGTGGGTTCGAACGTAAGGCTCTTTTTACTCCTTATACCTCATGGCCTTCTGATCTGAGTCAACCTCTTCTTTTCTACGGGGATTAAGAACTAGGCCTTCTCACCTATCTATCAGGATAACGTGCTACTAAACCATAGGCTTATAGAATTGTTAGTTTCAAATCTCAGTTCAGTTTTACTACTTCCGTATGTTCATAATTGTTGATCTCGAAACCTTGATTTTGTGATGTTAAGTGGCTATGCCACCATTTTTGTAGCATGTCTCCAATCTTTTTGAGCATTTACAGCCGTTATGCTGTCCGAGTCATCCCAGGTTTCTAAATAGTCTGATGCATTTGCAAATCCTTTCTTTCCGTTCCCAATGTCCTTTACGGTCGGAATAAGCACACTAACCGGTGCATTGAGGTAATTGATTGCCTTGACATATATGTTGGAGCTATTATTATGACCCTAGGTGTCTTAGGGGATCATCTAGTAATCTAGCCATGATTTGTATCCCAGTGTGATGATTCTGGCCTCTATTCTCGAAAGCATCCCGTGATGCCATTTAGTTAGTAGGTAATCTATTTCTGGGTTTTGAACCCGAGATCCACCCCACTTACCTCATGTTGATAGTGTTTGCTCGTTCCTTTAGGTTATTAGTAACCTTTGCATTAGTCCTCGAGGTCCGTGGTATTTCCTCCTTCCAAATACTATGAACCGCTTATGGCAGAAGTTCCTCGCTGAACCGAAGGATCACAATCAGAGTACTCTTGAGGAGTTCCCCATTCATAATTGTGAATCTGCCAGTTCTACCCTTTCCGCATGGGTTATCCGGAAGAAATGTTGAGCTTCGCTCGACATACTAATCTATGCATCCACAACTCAGAAAGTTATATGTTCCTTTGAGTTGTTCTCTTTAGTTGTGTCCTGACCCTCGTCTGTCAATTGATAGTCAAGAGTATGTGTGCATTCGTTCATCGATGCCTATTATTCTTGTGCTCCGTCAAGCCATTCTATTCCAGAATGACTAGGAGAAACGAACTCCAGTACCTTGTCCATTTCCAGGATTGGGTCAAAGCAGTCGTACTTCGCAGATCAAATACTAATCCATGCTTTTGTTCTGTTCTACCTTGGAGTAATACCATCTTTATATCAAGAATGTCATGGGAATTGCACACCATCCTATGAATTCTTGATGTAGTAATACTTCTTGCCATCATTGTTCATTCCTCGGTTTCTGTGTTATTGTAACCGGAATGCCGACAAGTGAATCGTGGTGTGTGAAATCAATACTGCTAGCAACTCCGTTGCTTGGTAGTTAAATGGACGATAACCTCATTCTTAGTGTGTTGATTATTGAATCGTCACCCTAAGACTGATTGTGCTACCTAGTCCTTATTTCTGGTGCACTCCCCGATCAATGAGCTAGGATAATGCCAATCCTTGCTTATTTGATCATATCGTCTAGCCCTGAAAAGCAAGATAGCTCTTGAGCTTGGTAGCATATCGGTGGTTCGTGATTTTTTGAATATCTTCTCGGAAGTGTTACCAGGTTATCCCCTGACCGCTATGTTGAGTTCGTGATCAAGTTGGTTTTCTTATAAATCACCCCTTCTCCAAGAATCTGTGTTGTATACCCCTGAGTTAGTTGGTTAAGCTAAACAACAACTTGGAGAGTTGGAAGATAAAAGCTTGTCCGACTTAGCTCATGTTAAGGGATATCCTGTATATGTGTTGAAGAAAGATGATATCTTCATCAATTGATCCTCGAAACCAGTTGTTGGAGCTATCGTCTTGCGAAAACTTTGATTTGAGTGTGGGCTATTCTCAAATCAAATCAGAACCAATGATGTTCGTAATGTTGTCTTACTCGTGGATTTTCCTCGAGCATACACCATTATACCTTTTAGGTCTGACCAATGCTATCACTTGTTCACATAATTATGGAATTCCATCTTCATGGGAATCTTGATGAATTGTTGTTGAGCCCATCGACAACATCCTTGTCTTCTCCATAATTTTGTTGAACATTAAGCTAGTGTTGGAAACTTTTTAAAAGCATTTGTTCATGCTAGCTCATGAAGCATATGTTCGAATGTAAGAAGTGACTTCCTCTAGTTCATGTGCATTTGATGCAAGTTGCCGCCGTGGATTCGAGAAAGACAATGTTGCTTCCTTTGGAATCATCCCAAATCATTCATGCATACGTGCGAAGTATTCTGTGGTTCGAAGACTTGCAACCTTCATTCCATATGTGTCCCGAGCACACCAAGCCACTGATTGATTTGTTCAAGGAGAAGAAGTTCCTTCATAAGAGCTAATCATATGACTTATGTTAGGACTTCGCTATCCTCGTCGATGGTTCCCCACCTGAACTCGGTAGTGTTTTATTATAAGACTACCATGGGATAGTGCTTGTCTGGGACAGCGTGTTCACATGTTTGTAGCAGAACCAGCTCATGTTTTGGAGCTTACTATCGTAGTTCATTTCCCGAGAATCTCGCAACGTCGTCTCGTCGATTTGTGTTGCAAACTATCTTTTTCTTCCTAGACTCGATGAGTCTGGAATATCCTGACATTAACCAGATCTGAATCTCAGGCAGATATGATGGTTGGAACGTTTCCCAAGAACTATAATACTGGTCTCACCGTAACCGGTAAAATGGATGTCATGGCCAACACACCCAGCCGGAAGACCTATTATTGTAGTATCTTGATTGAGGAAGTTGGCCACCTCCCCATAAGGACTTCGTAGGATTTACTCCCTAGTTGTTCCTTATGGATTTTTGTGCTCCCGAAGTCCGACCTCTTACTTGATGTTCTGGGTACCAAACCTTTTTAATTAATGGGTTGCACCAGCACATCAAGGAGAACATTAGAAGCGGAGTGCTAAATGTCTCTCGGTCGATCATCCAGTTTTTGTCCCCTTGGTCTCGCTAAGGTGAAATCTGAGAAAGTGTTATCCTCCCTTGCATCTGCATTGTCCATCGCTATTCATCATGGTAGTATGTTGTGGTGTCAGCACCCTTGACACGGATGTTGATAAAACCTTGATGATTGTGGAAATGCTCAAGTTCTTGAGAGCACGCGCAAGTGCTAGGTTTGATCGTCGGCATTAATTGCATAGTGCTCTCAGTTTCCTCGGTTATGCTACAACCATTCCTATAGTGGAATCACTCTTTGCTGTTGGATTTCTCCCCAGTTACTAGGATCATTTCCAGCATTTGCATTTTGTTCCCAGCTTGCACCGCCAATGTGCCATTCTACCATGGGTCTCTTCCACTTCCGGTGGTAAGCAAATTCATCCATTACATTATCTTCAACAAGGTAATCCACATCATCCAAGTCCGAGTATGCCATTCTACCGACCCCCTCCAAATGATCGCTCGAGAATTGCCTTAGGCTGGTATAAAGAGTTTCAATGATCTCTGAATCAAAGGTAATTCTTTTTGCCACTTAAGGGGATATCTCTACAAGTCACCCCCTCTAAGGTATCATGGCAACTATTTTCCTCGCTACTTTGAAACCCTCGTCAAATTGTTCTTCCGCCCTTCCTGATGTGTGCTTTGCCTCTCAGCTCAAGAGATGTTTCTATGTCTCATCCCATGAGTGATCCTGAGTTGCTTGATCTCCGAGGAGATCGTTCCTTCTAGAGTTTTCTCTTTCTTCTTGTCGTCATGTTGAATGAAGATCTCGAAAGCAAAGACGTCAAGATCGATTTGAAGCAATGAGCCAACATCTTCTAGTAGGGCAAATGGATCATGGAGATTGTGATAGTTTTGTGACCCCCTTTTCCTCTTACCTCACGTCTTGAATCTCGGGGCGAGATTCTTGTTTAGTGGGGGTGAGTTGTCACATCCCTAGTTCTGGTATACTCAGGGCTAGCTAGTCATGTGTGCATCATGTTTAAATTCAAATGAAATTTGAAGTGAGGAATTTTCAAAAGCCTCAGAAGACCTCTAAAAATAACCAACATTTAAATCTCTTCAAATGAGTCCAAAGAAATGTTCCTGTTGCTATGTGAAAATATTGGTAAGAGGTAAAATTCAAACCAATATTTTTGGAATCACAGAATTATTTATTTTGGGCCTTTGAGTTAATTCAATAACTATTTGCATTGGATATATATATTATATATAATTAATATATGTCCAATAATTCTGGAACATTTTATGTGGTTTGGTATATTTTAGTTCTAGCCACATAATTATTTTCAGGATTTTATAAAGTGGTTTAGTATTTTTACTAAACCAAAACAAAACAGAATAAAATAGAAAACAGGAAATAGAAAGAGAGAGAGAGAGCTACCTGGCGCCAGCAACCGGCCCAGCTCCTGTGCTGGCAGCCACCTGCGGGGCCAGCCCACCTGGCAGCCCACTGGCCGGCCCAGCACTGTGCTGGCCCGTGCCGGCCACCTGCTTCCTCTCGCCAGGCAGGCAGAGAGGAGCACGCCGGCGCGCGCGCGAGCGCCACGCCACCACCCTGCCTGGCTGCCTCCTCCTCTCCCTGGGCGTCTCCCGCAGCTCCACGCCACCCCCTGGAACCCCCTCGCACTTTCCCTCGTCCCCAACTTCTCCTCTGCTCTCTCTCCCTCCCGCGACCGAACGGAGCCCGTCGCCGCCGTTCGTCACCACCGTGGCCGCAGCCATCCCGAAGTCTCTCCGACACGCCCTCGAGCTCCGCCGGTCCTCCCTCGTCCTCCTCGTCGTCTCACGCGATCAGAAGAGCCCTGGAGCGCCGCCCCGACGGTTTCCCCCTCGTCGGCCATCGAGGATCGCCGTCATCAAATTCATCGCCGTTCGGCCTCCCCCGAGCTCGCCGTCCACTCCACGAAGATCACCGTGAGCTCCTGCCTATCCTTTCCCTCTCCGTTTGCTCTGCCGCGCACCGTAGCAGCCACACCGCATTCACCCGCACGCGCCACCGCCTGACCACGTCGCCGGCGTTGCTCCGGTGACCATTTGGTCACGGGCTCGTGCCCGTCACACCCCTCGCACCGCGTAGAGGCCGTAGGTGCTAGCGCCACGCCGACTAGGCCACCGCAGCCCCGCGCACAAGCTGGCCGAGCTTCGGCCTCCACCTGGCCTCGTCGCCGGCGAAGCTCCGGCCACTCCCCGGCCAAGCCACCACCATGGCTGGGTGCGGGCGATCACCAGCTGCCCGTAGCTGCTCTCCGCGCAGCAAATGGCGCCCTGTGGGCGAATCCCGCAGCACGCCGCCGCGTCTGGCCCCGCCGGCGGCTAAACGCCGGCAGGCTTTGACCCGTTGACCGGCGGGTTTGACCCTGTTAACTACTGACAAGTGGGACCCCCCTGCTAATTAACTTAGATTAGAGCTAACTAATATTAGTTAGTTAAACTAACTACTGACACACGGGGCCCACTGGTCAGGGTTGACCTGGGCTGCCTCGTTGACTTGCTGACGTCATGCTTACTCAATGCTGACGCAATTATTTATTTTCTGGAATTATTTTAACTCAGGAAATTCCAGAAAATAATTTAAACTTCTAAAATTCATATAAAATCAACCGTAGCTCCAAATCAAACAAATTATATATGAAAAATTATCAGAAAAATTCAAGGAATCCATCTGTACCATTTTCATGCATGTTTGAACAACGTTTGTCCTCTGTTTTGGACAAAACAAATAAAGGGCATTTAAATAATCATATATGGAGTTTGAATTTGAACCTAGGGTTCAAACCAACTTCATTTAACTTGCTGCTAGTTGCATTAGCTCAATCAACAGCATATTGCCATGACATTATCATGCATCATATTTGTTGCATTGCATTGATTGTGTCCCTCTTTATTTGCCGGTAACTGTCCCCTCTCGATAGACGTGGTTTCGACGATGAGATCGATGACCCCGATGAAGAGCTATAATATCTTCAGAAGTGCCAGGCAAGCAAAACCCCCTTGTTCATTCCGATACAATCCTACTCTCTCGCTCCTGCTCTCTTTTACTGCATTAGGACAACAACGATTCATCTGTTACTTGCTGCGGTAGCTGAACCCCTTTATCCTTTGCATGACCTGTCATTCCACAGTAAATAGATGAAACCCACTAGCATGAGTAGGAGTTGTTTGAGCCCTGTTGTGCCTACTCATAAATGCTTGTTTGTCATGCCTGCTACTGCTTAGAGTTGAGTCGGGTCTGATTCATCGAGGATGAATCAGAGGTGTGTGAACATGTCCTACCGTGTGTGAGCTAAGTGTGTGAACACGATTTGGTAAAGGTAGCGATGAGAGGCCATGTAGGAGTACATGGTGGGTTGTCTCATTGCAGCCGTCCTCAGGAACTGAGTTCTGTGTTTGTGATCCATGATACAGTTACTACCACGCATTGGGCCCGAAACCAATGGACCCTCTCGGCTTCTTAATCACCTTTGTCCTCTGTCCAGGAGTTGCAAGTAGTTTCTGGTGTTTGTAGTATGCTGGAGGCCGTGCGCAGCGCTGACCGTAGGGGTGGGCTGTGATGCGGTAGGCACGTGGCCGGGTAAACCGGGCGCCCGTTTGGTGTCACGGAACCCTGTTCACATCGTTTGGGGCTGTGAGCAAAACTTCGGCCGGATCTCCTCATGGATGGAACCCGAATAGGCGATAAACCTGGACTAGGGACTTGAGTGTTTAGGTAGGTCGTGGCCGACACCCACGTTGGGCTTCCGCTTGAAGGTTGCCGAGTACATGTCGTGTAAACGGCGGTAAGTGGTGAGAGCGTGTGTGAAGAAGTACACCCCTGCAGGGTTAACATTATCTATTCAAATAGCCGTGTCCGCGGAAAAGGACTTCTGGGTTGCCTATATCAGTTCATAGACAAGTGAAAGTGGATACTTTAAAATGCGCAAGATAAGCGTGAGTGCTATGGATGGCGTTCTCGTAGGGAGACGGGAGCGGATCCATAGTGGTGTGTTGATATGGTGAATATGTGGACTCGTGTGCGCCACCTCAAAAGAGTTACTTGCAGTCGTAGTTTAGGATAGCCACCGAGTCAAAGCTGGCTTGCTGTTGTTAAACTCCACCATCCCCTTTGTTGATAATGATGCATATGTAGTTAGTTCTGATGTAATTCTTGCTGGGTACATTTGTACTCACGTTTGCCTATTTTATGTTTTTGCAGAGAGACTTCAGTCTCGCTAGTAGTTCCGCGTGGACTTCGACGTTTAGTTTGATACCTCAGCTACGATCTTGTGCCCTCGGCAGGATCTAGTAGATAGTCAGGCTTTCAAGCCTTTTTCATTTGTAGATGTCTGTACTCAGACATGTTAAGCTTCCGCTTGTGCTTGACTTGTATGCTCTGAATGTTGGGTCATGTGACCCATGTTTGTAATATCTCGCTCCTCGGAGCCTAATGAATAAATACTTGAGTCGTAGAGTCATGTTGTGATGCCATGTTGTATTTGCACATATCGAGCATATTGTGTGTATGTTATTGTAATGCTTGGTATGTGTGGGATCTGACTATCTAGTTGTTTTTCCTTAGTAGCCTCTCTTACCGGGAAATGTCTCCTAGTGTCTCCACTGAGCCATGGTAGCTTGCTACTGCTCCGGAACACTTAGGCTGGCCGGCATGTGTCCTTCTTCGTTCCTGTGTCTGTCCCTTCGGGGAAATGTCACGCGATGAATACCGGAGTCCTATTAGCCCGCTACAGCCCGGTTCACCGGAGTCCTGCTAGCCCAGTGCTACAGCCTGGATTCACTCACTGATGACCGACACGTTCGATGCTGGGTCATGGATGCCTGTCCCTGTAAGTCTGTGCCACTTTGGGTTTACGACTAGCCATGTCAGCCTGGGCTCCTTATCATATGGATGCTAGCGACACTATCATATACGTGTGCCAAAAGGCGCAAACGGTCCCGGGCAAAGGTAAGGCGACACCCGTGGGAATACCGTGCGTGAGGCCGCAAAGTGATATGAGGTGTTATAGGCTAGATCAATGTGACATTGAGTCGGGGTCCTGACAGCTAACTTGGATCTGAAATAGGAAAGCGCGCTCATCGAGTTCATCTGTGAGAACCGGGACATCTTTGCATGGAAACCTTCTGACATGCCAGGTGTACCGAGGGAACTCGCTGAGCACACTCTTAATATTGATCCCAAGTTTAAACCGATTAAGCAGTTTCTTCACCGCTTTAATGAAGAGAGACGCAAGGCCATTGGTGAGGAGGTAGCCAGGCTCTTGGCAGCAGGGTTCATTGTGGAGGTCTTTCACCCTGAGTGGTTGGCTAACCCGGTGCTGGTACTCAAGAAGAATGGCACTTGGCATATGTGTGTGGACTACACAGATTGTAACAAGGCTTGCCCAGCTGATCCCTTTGCCCTCCCCCGTATTGATTAGATTATTGATGCTACGGCGGGTTGTGAGCGGTTGAGCTTTCTGGATGCTTATTCGGGTTATCATCAGATCAAAATGGCAGTTAAGGACCAGGAGAAGACGGCTTTTATAGCTCCCTTTGGAGCCTTCTGCTATGTATCTATGCCTTTTGGGCTCAAGAGTGCCCAGGTGACTTATCATCGGTGTGTGTGCAGAATCGCCTTCATAATCAGATTGGGCGCAATGTTCATGCTTATGTGGATGATATCGTGGTGAAGTCCAGGAAAACAGAAACACTAATAGCTGATTTGCAGGAAACTTTTGATAATCTAAGGATTTATAAGATGATGCTTAATCCGGCTAAGTGTGTTTTTTGTGTACCAGCAGGCAAGCTCCTGGGTTTTCTGGTGTCTAACAGGGGCATTGAAGCTAATCCGAAAAAGATCAAAGCTATTACGTCTCTGGCTAAACCGGCGTGTATTAATGACGTTCAACGACTGGTGGGTCGTATTGCAGCGCTAAGCCGGTTTATCAGCCGGTTGGGGGAGAAGGCGATCCCGCTTTATCAAATGATGAAGAAGACAGACAACTTTGTCTGGAGTGATGCTGCTGATGCGGTGTTTGAGGATTTGAAGAGGTAGTTGGCCGAACCACCCGTCCTTGCTGCCCCCATTGATAAGGAACCATTGCTGTTATACGTGGCTGCTAACGCCCGAGCTGTCAGCGTGGCTATTGTGGTGGAACGCAAAGAGGCTGGTAAGGAGTATCCGGTTCAACGGCCGGTTTATTATATCAGTGAGGTACTTATCGATTCCAAACAGAGATATTCCCATTGGCAGAAGCTGGTGTATGGAGTGTCTATGGCAAGCCGGAAGCTTAAGCAATACTTTCAAGGCCATCCCATCACTGTGGTCAGTTCCGCTCCATTGGGAGATATCATTCAGAACAGGGAGGCGACTGGCCGGGTTGCTAAGTGGGCTATTGAGCTTGGGTCTCACGGGTTAAAATATATGCCTCACACTGCTATCAAGTCCCAAGCGCTCGTGGATTTCATCAGCGACTGGACAGAGTTGCAAGCACCGGAGGATAAATCGGATAACACGTACTGGACTATTCACTTCGACGGGTCCAGACAATTGGAGGGCTCGGGGGGCTAGAGTGATTCTTACTTCCCCTCGAGGTGACAAATTTTGTTATGTTCTCCACTTAATGTTTCCCTGTACTAACAATGCAGCTGAGTATGAGGCTTTGCTCCACAGTCTTCGAATGGCTAAGGAGATGAACTTAATCCAGGTACGTTGCTTTGGCGACTCCGATTTAGTGGCTCAGCAGGTATCTGGTACGTGGGATTCTAAGGATCCACTTATGGCGGCTTATCGGCGTGAGGTGGATATCATCACCGGTCACTTCAAGGTTACCAGGTTGAGCACATTGATCGATGCAAGAATGAAGCGGCGGACGCTTTAAGCCGGCTCGGATCCCAGCGTAAATCGGTGCCGCCTAATGTTTTTCTTGATGTTCTGCATAATCTGTCGGTCAAGATACCAACGGAGGAGGATCTGGCTATTCCTGACCCGGAAGCTCAATTGGTGGCGGTTCTTCATGTTATCCCTGATTGGACAGTGCCGTACCTGGCGTATATGACCCGGGGCGAGTTACCGGAGGATGAAGTTTTGGCCAGACAGATAGTCCGGCGGTCCAAGTCCATGACTATTGTCAATGGCGAGTTACATCATTGCAGTGTCTCAGGGGCGTTTCAGCGTTGTGTTTCTCCTGAAGAAGGCTGTGAGATCTTGCGTGAAATCCACGAAGGAGATTGTGGTCATCATGTCGGTTCAAAATCCTTGGTGGCTAAGGCTTTCCGGCACGGTTTTTATTGGTTAACGGCTCATGCTGATGCGGAGGATCTGGTCAGAAAGTGTGATGGTTGTCAGAAGTTTTCACGCCGAGCTCATGTTTCGGCCCAGGAATTGAGGATGATTCCAATCACCTGGCCGTTTGCAACTTGGGGGTTGGATATGGTTAGGCCTTTTAGGAGGTCCAAGGATAAAAAGACCCACCTTCTGGTGGTGGTTGATAAATTCACCGAGTGGGTAGAGGCAGAGCCAGTAAGCAAGTGTGATGCAGCCACGACGGTTCAATTCATGAAAAAGGTGATTTTCCGCTTTGGCTTTCCACACAACATTATAACAGATAATGGCACAAATCTCTCCAAGGGTGCTATGGAAGAGTTCTGTCAACGTGAGCACATCCAGCTTGATGTGTCGTCAGTGGCTCACCCCCAGTCTAATGGTCAAGCAGAGAGAGCTAATCAAGAAATCCTCAAGGGTATCAAGCCCCGGCTTATGGTCCCTTTACAGAGGATGCCGGGTTGTTGGGTGGAAGAATTGCCTTCCGTTGTATGGAGCATTAACACCACCCCCAATAGATCTACGGGTTACACACCCTTCTTCATGGTTTATGGAGCAGAAGCAGTTCTCCCAAGTGATATTCGCCAGGACTCGCCCCGAGTGGCAGCTTATGTTGAAGCGGACAATGAAAGAGCACGCCAGGATGCATTGGACCTGTTAGATGAACAACGGGATATTGCGGCAACTCATTCGGCGATTTATCAGCAAGACCTGCGGCATTATTACAGCCGCCGGGTTAAAACTAGAGCTTTTTAGGAAGGCGACTTAGTGCTCCGGCTTATCCAGGATCAGGAGGATATGCACAAGTTATCCCCACCTTGGGAAGGGCCCTTTGTGGTCAGCAAGAATCTGAACAACGGGTCATACTACCTCATCGATGTTCGAGAGCACAAGGACTCACACAATTCGGAGGAGGAGACTCGCCGGCCGTGGAATATAGCTCATCTTCGGCCTTACTACACCTAAGCCACATGCTCCTACTATGTATATATTTTTGACAATGTACATATTGTGATCAATAAATAAACCGGCATCCTTGCTAAAGTGGGGCCTCTGCCGTTTCGTCTTATATGTTTTCTTGGTTACATGGGGGCTTCTGCTTATAAAGCGGAGTTCTAATTACCCATTAAACCGGCTTATAAGCCACAAAAAAGCTTGGGAGCTTCACACCCAAGGGACCAAAGAGAGTTTGTTGCCACGCACAACTCAAACATAGGTACCCATTGAGCACAGCTCACAATATTACCTGGGGGCTCTTTGTGCACATCAACAAAGAGTTTTTTAAGGACCCTTGTAATAGGCTATCAAGCCAGGCTTGGAAGCCAGGTATATTCACCTAAAACCCCGGGTTAACCTGCCTTCATCAAGTAAGCCACTCCGTCTAGGTAATCCTGGTATGACCCGTCGAACGTTTGACAAGTCAATCTTATACAGACCCTGAACTTGTCAAAGTTAAAACGACGATTGGTTAATGTGAGGTCCATCTTAAAAGGCTTTGTAAAATGGTTTAACTCAGCGGTCTGTCAGCCCATGAAAAGCCTCGAATTTGGGCCTGGCAACCCTTGAAAAGCCTCGACTACAAGTTTTTATTTTCTTTTTGTTTTCCAAGTTTTTTCTCCTTTGATAAGGTTTTGAGATAAACTGGCGTCTATTGACTCGGCCTGACTATAAGTCATCAATATAACCCGGTGTTTGTTAATCCGGCGTGGCTTTCAACTATCAGTTGTTAGTACACAACCAATCTTAAACCGATGCTTATTACCCCGGTCTGGCATTGACTATAAGTCGCCAGGATGATCATCCGGTGTTTATCATAACCCGACATGGCTTATTATAAACCAGCACAGCATGGTGGGAGTTATCAACACTCAAGATTTGGGTTATCACCCTTACTACAAAAAGTTGGTAAACCAATGATGTGATTGAATATCACAGGTATGATGTATTTCATATTTCATTGTTTTACAACCTTGGTTATAAACTCTGGCTTTATATTGGGTATCATAACCCGTCCGGCGATAAATCGGCAGGGCAGTTTTAAGTTTATCACATGCAGAAAACAGGATTGCATAAAACTGTTAAAGATCATAAGCAGACATTGCATATCATGAATAGATTGACAGTCTCAGGAAAGTGGCTATGCACGATGGCATAGTAGACCAAGTATTTTAAGCTATGCACGATGACATAGCATACCAAGTGTCTCAAGCTAGCCTATTACAAGGTGTTTTAACTGCCCAAAAGGATAATTGTTTCTCGTACAAAGGACAGTGCGCAGATGATAAACCGGATTCTGGATTATGATTCTTCTCCAGCTTGATGTGAAGGTTGCGGATCATCTTGAGCCGGTTCAACCTCCGTCTCCCCACCCAGTGGCTGGAAGTCAATGGTTGCCTAGTCAATTCCGGACAAATCTCGGAAGACAGCTTCATCGCTTATAAGGTCTAACGGTTCAACATCAGGGGCATAAGTATGCTTACGGATTGCCGGGATTAGATTTTGGGCTTCATAAACTGACGCATCAATCCATCTGTTGTCTGCGTCATAGATGGACCGGTGGAAAGACAAATCAGTCTCTTCGGCCAGTTTACTTGCAAGCGGGCGCATCTCCTTTCTCAAGGCTTTAAGGGCGTCATTGTCAAATTCCGACCCATCTTATTTTTGACTAGGATAGCCATTTCCAATGTCTTCCGGATCAAGATCAGCTATCCAAGCCTTAGCCCGAGTCAGTGCAGACAAAGCACCAACCCTTGCAGCAAATCTCTTCACTTCTTCTAGCTGGGCATGTGTCGATGGAAAACGACACCTATGGGATCACTGGAATCCCTTCTGCGGTTGCGGGGCACGGAGATCGTGAGAAGAGCGGGACTAGTAGACAACACAAAGGGATTTTACCCAGGTTCGGGCCACAAAGATGTGTAAAACCCTACGACCCTACTTTAGTGGATATATTTAGTGTTCTTGAGCTCTCGAACTAGCTCTGGGTGCTGTGGGGTTCGAAAGAGCCGAATCCTTTCTCTGTGTGCCATGGGCCTCCTTTTATAGGCAAAAGGGGCTGCCACAGTGGCATACAGGAGGTGGAAAGTGCTACAGCATTGCGAGGTTATCGCTAGTATTACAGGACAAGACGCATTTAATGCGAGGCTTAGGTGTCCCTTCGCTTTATCGGGGATGGGGGCGAGGCCCGTCCCGTTCGTCGCCGCTCCCCCTCGCTTCGACACGCGCGCTGGCCAGCGATGCATGCTGTGCCATGTAGGCAGGCAGGCAGCTGAGGTGGCGCGGTGGTGGAGCCTTCACGAAGGATTGCATGCTGCCACATAGGTACCTGCCCAGTTGGTTGGGTCGGCAGGTGCATGCGAACGGCGGTGAAAACTTGGTTGGCGCGGGCCTGGCAGTGGCCCTGCCGGTGCACTTGGCGAGGGCCTTGTCGGGTGGCCCGGCAAGGGTCTTGCCGGGTGGCCCGGCAAGGGTCTTGCCGTGGCGCACTGGCTTCCCCGGCAGGGATCTTGCCGGGGGTCTCGTGGGTTTCTTCAGTGAGGATGGTTGCCTTCCTATCCTCATCTGATCTTGAGCATTCTCTGTCTTCACAAAGATCTGCATGCCACCACAGAGGTGCCTCCCGAGCCTTATCCCGACGCGTTTGTCAAGCGTTGGTGGGCTCAAGGGTGGCTCACTTTGGCTGGCACGGGCGAGCTGCCCCGGCAAGGGTCTTGCCGGGGCTGCTGAGGTTGCTCCGGCAAGGATCCTTGCCGGGGGAACCTGCTATGCTTTATCTGATCTTTGTGGCCTTGGCCCTTGTTGTTGCTTCGTTTGTCCTTGTGGTTTCGGCTTCTCTCCGGCTTCCCTTTCCTGCCGTGTCTGTGCGTGGCTGTGGCGGGAGGCTCTGACTGCTCGTGCACAAGTAAAGGGGTCAAAAGGAGAGCCCCTACTTTTGTACACCGACAGGAGTCCCCGGGCCTGGGCCACACATAAGCGCATCGCGTTGTTGGGCCAGGCCCAGAACGGTGCGCGGGCAGTTGGGGCGGATTTTTACCGCGGCCACTGTTCCGTCCGCTGCGCTTCCCCATGACCCGCGTTGAATGCGCGACATGGGGGTCGTGCACGCACATGACATGGGAGGCATGTGTGGGACGGCGCCGGCACGCATATGTCACATCGCAGTTAATGGGAAAGGAGGCGGCCCGTGCCTTCCCCATAAAAAGGAATAACCGCGGGTGCGCTGCTCACTTTACCCGTTCCCTGCGCCTTCCTCCAATCTCAGAACCGCCGCCCCCTTCTTCCCCAGCCTCTCTGCTTTCTCCCATCGCCGCCGTGCTTCCGCCATCCTCAGCCATTTCGCTTCCCGCAACCACCATGGCGCCTAAGACCACCAAGAGCAAGGGAGCGGCGAAGGATGCCGGCGTGTCGGAGCAGCCGGAGAGCGAGCTGGTGGTGCGGCGGGCGCATTCCACCTACTTCCCATCGACGGTTGGCGTGCCCAAGCTCCGGGAGATGTTCAAGTGTTTGTGGGGCATGAAGACGGGGGGAGAGAATACGGGGCATCCGGCCACGACCATCGTCCCCGCCAGCGCCGGGCCCTCCCCGCATCGGTACCCCTTCTTCGTCGATTATTTCTCCTATGGGCTCTGTCCCCCTTCTCTGATTTCTTCAAGGACATCATGCACACCTATGGCTTCCGCCTCTTGGATTTTACTCTGAATGCCGTGGTGTGCATGGCCCTCTTCGCCCATCTCTGCGAGGGGTTCGTCGGGGTGCATCCCAGCACGGCGCTCTTCCACCATTATTTCTCCCCTCGGATCGAGAAAGGGGGCGCCATTGCTGGCTGCGTCGCCTGGATCCCGAGGGCCAAGGGGGCATACCCGGACAGCGCCACGAAGGAGAGGTGGGAGGAATGGCGGGTCCGGTGGTGCTGGATTGAGGAGAAGGACCCGCCAGCATTTTGTGAGGTTCGCCAGAAGCCGCCGGTCCGTGGCAGCGATTGGGACGACGTCGATGCCGACGACGCGAAGCTCACAATCGCAACCACCAGGATTCTCTGGCTCACCCAGGCTGGGCTCACCCTCGAGATGATTGGGGCGGACTTCATCCGCCGCCGGATTGCCCCTCTGCACGACAAGGGGAGGCCGTCCTGGCTCTTTGTGAACGCCGCCAACATCATGAGGCTCCGTCCCGGCCTCGACAACAACCTGACGGTGCTGCGGCATGCCCATCTTTGCCAACAAATCTTCCAGCTCGAGGTCGACGACGTGGGCGAGGTCGAGCGGTCTGGCAAGCTTGCCAATGCCACCGTGAAGGCCGGCAAGGTCGACAAGGAGCCTGTTTTCAAGCTGCCAGCGGGAGTGGTCCCGCTGAGCAACAACTCTCGTCGGAATGATATCATCGCCATGATGCCGCTCTTCAACGCGCACGGCCTCGACCCGAACTGGGTCGAGCCGGACGAGCTCGTGGTGCAGGAGTTTTTCGACACTCTGCACGAGATATACATCACCGACGAGCCGCGGCTCATCCAGGACACCTCCCCGGTGGAGCGGGATTATATTGCCTCTAGGGTGGAGGCGAGGCTTGCCGAGGAGGAGGCAAAGCTCGTCAAGGCGGCTGGCAACGCCGGCGGAGTGGTGGACAAGGCCGTGGCGGAGGCAGAGGAGAGGGAGCTCGCCCGGTGGGCTGCAGCCGCTGGGGAGGCCAGTGGCGCCGACACCGGGGCTCCTCTCGTTGAGGACGCCGCCGACGGGTCATCGTCGAAGGAGGGCGAGAAGGGGAGGACCGCAACCGCCGATCCTCCGATCACCGGAAAGTGGCGGTTCCTGCGGCGGGCCACCTCCGGCGAGCCGGTCCACCTCGACCGGGCCGTGCAGCTGCGGCAAGCCCAGGAGGCGCCCGTGCGCCAGACGAGGGCGGTGACAATGAAGAAAACAGCGAAAGCCGTGGCGTCGAAGAAGAGGACACCTGCTTCTTTGTCATCCAAGTGCGCCCGGACGCCATCGCCTCCCCCCTTGCCGGCAAACATCGGTGCAGGGATCAGGGGTGACTTGTTTGACTTCGGGCCTCTTAGCCCGGAGCGGAAGAGGAAAGCAACAGAGGAGGAGGAGGAAGAGAACGAAGAGTAAGCCTTGGCTTTCCTCCCTCATTCCTTGCACTCCCCCCGATGGCGTTGCTTATCTATCTTTGTTTTGCAGGGATGTGGAGACGCTGGCCCAGAGGATCAAGAGGGCCAGAGCGGCCAGCCCCCGGCAGGCACCTCCAGTACGCCACTGGTGCTGTCGAGAAGCCCAGAGAGCAGCCCCCGGCCCAGCCCCCGGCGTGAGTACACCACCCACCTTCGATCAACGTGTGTCGTGCGTGATGCTTCGGTGTTAACCGTGCCGTGGATGCAGGAGAGGAGCAGCACCAAGGGGAGCCACAGGGGGCTTCTCCGATTGTGCCGCCCCTGTCGACTACACCGCCCCAAGGGGCGTCCCCGGCAAGGACACCGAGCACTGAGGCCGTGCACACGGGGGTGGGGGAGGAGAACGCAGACACCTGTGGCTTTGTCTTGATGCCAGACCTTGGCGGAGAAGGGGCTTCCGCCTCTTGGCCCGGCACGGTTAAGCCACTCGCCCTCTACTTCCGCTTGTATTCTTCTTTTCCCTTATTGACCTTCGATCTTGGCTCCGCCCTATCTCCTTCATGGCATCCAGGCCTCTCCTCAGAGGACGTCGACGCCACCATCAAGGATGTTGTCGCGGATGCCGCGGCGGAGGCGGAGAAGATCGCTGCTGAGGAGGGGGCCAGGGGCGCCACCGAGGATGCCGCCAAGGGGCCCGCCAAAGAGCCCGGCAAAGAGCCCGGCAAGGGGCCTGCCGAGGGAGCCGGCAAGGCCACTGCCGAGGAGGGGGCGTTTGGCGACCTGCCCTCCTCCTCCGCTTCTTCGGGCTCTGGCAGGTACCTGAGGGTCAGCGACGATCTCTTCGTCCATCTTCTTGGCGCATCGAGCACCAGGGCTCCTTTTGAGGGAGAGGTCTTTGACGAGGATGCGCTTGCCACCACTGGGCTCGAGGTTGTTGACGAGCCGGGAGTTGGTGGCGCCGGCTCCCAGGAGGAGCAACTGCTCCAAGCCATGGGCGCCAACTTCTAGAAGCTCCAGGCGCTCCATCGCGCTCGCGTGGACAAGGCCAAGTCCAGGACGGTGGTGGTGGAGAGGATGGAGGAGGACTTTGGGGGGCACGTCGCTGAGGTGCAGGACTGGTTCCGCAGGCTCAGGACGAGCTGAAGGCCGCCCAGGGGGAGCTGGCCAACCGTGAGGTGGAGCTCGCCCTGAGGCTGGCCGACATCGAGAAGGCCCAGGAGATGGCGAAGAGCCTGTCCGATGAAGCCGAAGCTATCCGGTCCCAACACGAGGTCACCCTGAAGACCCAGGAGGAGGACCTTGCCGAGCGCGAGGAGAAGCTTGCCGCCATGCTCCGTGGCAAGGACGAAGAGGTGGACAAGCTCGTCCTGCAGCAGACCCAAGAGCTGGAGCGGAGGCATCAGGAGGCACTCAACGCCCTGGCTCAGGCCCATGCCGGCAAGGTGAAGGAGCTGGACGAGCAAGCTCTGAAGCTGGCCCAGGAGAAGCACACGCTCAACGGCGCTCTGATGGTGGCGCAGGGCGAGATCATCAGCAAGTCTGGAGAGCTCTCTGAAGCCCACGCCTCCATCAAGGATCTCAAGCTGAAGCTGGGAGAGCTCGAGGAGACGCTGTCGGGGGCCTTGACCCGGGAGGGGCTCTTGACAAAGGAGCTGGAGACGGAGAAGCAGCTGCTGAGGAACGAGACCGCCAACCTCAAGGACTACAAGGCGGGCGAGAAGCGCTGGCTCGGGCACCTTGCTGCTGTTGCAGACTCGGCCGCCGATCAGCTAGCCATCATGGGGATGCCGGAGATGGGGTACGCCCCAGAAGCAAGCCTGAGCCCCAACGCCAACCTGACCATATACTTCAAGAAGGTCGTCGGCGCGCTGAAGCGGCTTCACTCCAACCGGGCGGCATCCCTGGCCGAGGAATCCCGGATACTCTGCCGGGGGACCATGACCAGGGTGCTCACCAAGATCGCGCACTGGCACCCCGACCTCGACTTTGGAGCTATGCTGAAGAGCTTGCCGGAGGGTGTCGACACCGCGGCGCTCAATGAGCGTATCCAGCCCATCCTCAGCCGCATCGACAAAATCAAGAGGGTGGGGGGCCAGCGCCGGGACTAGGCATCCCGTTCTCCGTCGCCGCTGCAGGTTCATGACCAAGACAAAGCTATCTTTAGTTAGAACCGCGGCGGCAATTTGTGTAATATAACTCTGTGATGCCCCTGAAACTATGCATGTTATTTTCCTGTTTGATTTTCCTTTGTATGTCCACCCCACGTCAACTGGGTACGCTCGCCGGCACATAAACCCAGGGCAGCGCTCTGAGGACGGATCCTCATTTGCCTGTCGGGTGTGCTTGTTGCCGGGAAAAGCACCTTACCGCCCTTGGTGCTGCCGTTTGATCTGTCGAGCTTGACTCGAGTCAGAACCGGGAGCGTTGCCAATGGCGGAAGGCCACACTAACGCTCTTGACGCGGCCGCTTGGACTGTTGAGCGGACTCGAAACAGAACAAGGGCGTTGCTGATTGCAGGAGGGCCCATATGCGTTCAAGCTTCCCATACATAGGCTGAACCGTCAAGGATAATAACTTTATATTGAAGGACAAGGACTTAAAATTCAGCATGACTTAGCTCTCTCGTCGCCGCCTTGGCATCCTTCGCACCGTGGGCAGCGCCACCTTCTTGGCAAAGCCGTGGCGATGAGAACAGCCAGGCCAACTGCTAGGCCAGATTCTCACAATAGCTCCCCCTACCTGGCGCGCCAAAGATGTCGGTGGAAAACGACACCTATGGGATCACTGGAATCCCTTCTGCGGTTGCGGGGCACGGAGATCGTGAGAAGAGTGGGACTAGTAGACAACACAAAGGGATTTTACCCAGGTTCGGGCCGCAAAGATGCGTAAAACCCTACGATCCTGCTTTGGTGGATATATTTAGTGTTCTTGAGCTCTCCAACTAGCTCTGGGTGTTGTGGGGTTCAAAAGAGCCAAATCCTTTCTCTGTGTGCCATGGGCCTCCTTTTATAGGCGAAAGGGGCTGCCACGGTGGCATACAGGAGGTGGAAAGTGCTACAGCATTGTAAGGTTATCGCTAGTATTACAGGACAAGACGCATTTAATGCGAGGCTTAGGTGTCCCTTCGCTTTATCGGGGACGGGGGCGAGGCCCGTCCCGTACGTCGCCGCTCCCCCTCGCTTCGACATGCGCCCTGGCCAGCGATGCATGCGGTGCCATGTAGGCAGGCAGGTGTTGGAAATATGCCCTAGAGGCAATAATAAATTAGTTATTATTATATTTCTTTATTCATGATAATAGTCTTTTATTCATGTTATAACTGTATTATCCGGAAATCGTAATACACGTGTGAATACATAGACAACACCATGTCCCTAGTGAGCCTCTAGTTGACTAGCTCGTTGTGATCAACAAATAGTCATGGTTTCCTGGCTATGGACATTGGATGTCGTTGATAACGGGATCACATCATTAGGAGAATGATGTGATGGACAAGACCCAATCCTAAGCATAGCACAAAGATCGTGTAGTTCGTTTGCTAGAGCTTTTCCAATGTCAAGTATCTTTTCCTTAGACCATGAGATTGTGCAACTCCCGGATACCGTAGGAGTGCTTTGGGTGTACCAAACGTCACAACGTAACTGGGTGGCTATACAGGTGCATTACAGGTATCTCCGAAAGTGTCTGTTGGGTTGGCGCGAATCGAGACTGGGATTTGTCACTCCGTGTAAGCGGAGAGGTATCTCTGGGCCCACTCGGTAGGACATCATCATATGCTCAATGTGACCAAGGAGTTGATCACGGGATGATGTGTTACGGAACGAGTAAAGAGACTTGCCGGTAACGAGATTGAACAAGGTATAAGGATACCGACGATCGAATCTCGGGCAAGTACAATACCGCTAGACAAAGGGAATTGTATACGGGATTGATTAAGTCCTTGACATCGTGGTTCATCCGATGAGATCATCGTGGAACATGTGGGAGCCATCATGGGTATCCAGATCCCGCTGTTGGTTATTGACCGGAGAACGTCTCGGTCATGTCTGCATGTCTCCCGAACCCGTAGGGTCTACACACTTAAGGTTCGATGACGCTAGGGTTATAAAGGAAGCTTGTATGTGGTTACCGAATGTTGTTCGGAGTCCCGGATGAGATCCCGGACGTCACGAGGAGTTCCGGAATGGTCCGGAGGTAAAGATTTATATATGGGAAGTCCTGTTTTGGTCACCGGAAAAGTTTCGGGGTTTATCGGTAACGTATCGGGACCACCGGGAGGGTCCCGGGGGTCCACCAAGTGGGGCCACCAACCCCGGAAGGCTGCATGGGCCATGTGTGGGAGGGAACCAGCCCCAGGTGGGCTGGTGCGCCCCCCACAAGGGGCCCAAGGCGCAGGGGAGAGTGGGAGGGGGCAAACCCTAGGGCAGATGGGCCCTAAGGCCCATGGTCCCTGTGCCTCCCTCTCCTCCCCCTTGTGGCCGCCACCCATAGATGGGATTGGGGCTGGCCGCCGCCCCTAGGGTGGAACCCTAGAGGGGGCGCAGCCCCCTCCCTCTCCCCTATAAATACTTGATGCTTGGGGGCTGTCCAACACACGAGATCTTCTCCCTCTTGGTGCAGCCCTGCCTCTCCTCCTCCTCCTCCTCTCCCGTGGTGCTTGGCGAAGCCCTGCTGGATTGCCACGCTCATCCATCATCACCACGCCGTTGTGCTGCTGCTGGATGGAGTCTTCCTCAACCTCTCCCTATCCCCTTGCTGGATCAAGGCGTGGGAGACGTCACCGGGCTGTACGTGTGTTGAACGCGGAGGTGCCGTGCGTTCGACACTTGATCATCGGTGATTTGAATCACGACGAGTACGACTCCTTCAACCCCATTCTCTTGAACGCTTCCGCTTAGCGATCTACAAGGGTATGTAGATGCACTCTCCTTCCCCTCGTTGCTGGTCTCTCCATAGATAGATCTTGGTGATATGTAGGAAAATTTTTGAATTTCTGCTACGTAACCCAACAGTGGTATCAGAGCTAGGTCTATTGCGTAGATTCTTTGCACGAGTAGAACACAAAGTAGTTGTGGGCGTTGATGTTGTTCAATATGCTTACCGTTACTAGTCCAATCTTGTTTCGACGGTATTGTGGGATGAAGCGGCCCGGACCGACCTTACACGTACTCTTACGTGAGACAGGTTCCACCGATTAACATGCACTTGGTGCATAAGGTGGCTAGCGGGTGCTAGTCTCTCCCACTTTAGTCGGAACGGATTCGATGAAAAGGGTCCTTATGAAGGGTAAATAGCAATTGACATATCACGTTGTGGTTTTGCGTAGGTAAGAAACATTCTTGCTAGAAACCCATAGCAGCCACGTAAAACATGCAAACAACAATTAGAGGACGTCTAACTTGTTTTTGCAGGGTATGCTATGTGATGTGATATGGCCAAGAAGAATGTGATGAATGATATGTGATGTATGAGATTGATCATGTTCTTGTAATAGGATTCACGACTTGCATGTCGATGAGTATGACAACCGGCAGGAGCCATAGGAGTTGTCTTAATTTATTGTATGACCTGCGTGTCATTGAACAACGCCATGTAATTACTTTACTTTATTGCTAACCGGTAGCCATAGTAGTAGAAGTAATAAGTTGGCGAGACGACTTCATGGAGACACGATGATGGAGATCATGATGATGGAGATGATGGTGTCATGCCGGTGACGATGATGATCATGGAGCCCCGAAGATGGAGATCAAAAGGAGCAAAATGATATTGGCCATATCATGTCACTATTTGATTGCATGTGATGTTTATCATGTTTATGCATCTTGTTTACTTAGGACGACGGTAGTAAATAAGGTGATCCCTTACAAAAATTTCAAGAAGTGTTCTCCCCTAACTATGCACCGTTGCTACAGTTCGTCGCTTCTAAGCACCACGTGATGATCGGGTGTGATGGATTCTTACGTTCACATACAACGGGTGTAAGACAGATTTACACAGCGAAAACACTTAGGGTTAACTTGACGAGCCTAGCATGTACAGACATGGCCTCGGAACACAGAGACCGAAAGGTCGAGCATGAGTCGTATAGTAGATACGATCAACATGAAGATGTTCACCGATGATGACTAGTCCGTCTCACGTGATGATCGGACACGGCCTAGTTTGACTCGGATCATGTGATCACTTAGATGACCAGAGGGATGTCTATCTGAGTGGGAGTTCATAAGATGAACTTAATTATCCTGAACATAGTCAAAAGGTTTTTGCAAATTATGTCGTAGCTCACGCTATAGTTCTACTGTTTAGATATGTTCCTAGAGAAAATATAGTTGAAAGTTGATAGTAGCGATTATGCGGACAATAGAAAGCTTATGTCCTTAATGCACCGCTCAGTGTGCTGAACCCCAAACGTCGTCTGTGGATGTTGCGAACATCGGACATACACGTTTTGATAACTACGTGATAGTTCAGTTAAATGGCTTAAGTAGAGGCACCAAAGATGTTTTTCGAAACATCGTGAAATATATGAGATGTTTTGAGGGCTAAAATTGGGATTTCAGGCTCGTGCCCATGTCAAGAGGTATAAGACCTCCGACGATTTTCTTAGCCTACAAACTAAGGAGAAAAGCTCAATTGTTGAGCTTGTGCTCAGATTGTCTGAGTACAACAATCGCTTGAATCAAGTGGGAGTTGATCTTCCATTTGAGATAGTGATGTTTCTCCAAAGTCATTGCCACCAAGCTGCTGGAGCTTTGTGATGAACTATAACATATCAGGGATAGATATGATGATCCTTGAGGTATTCGCGTTGTTTGACATCGCGAAAGTAGAAATCAAGAAGGAGCATCAATTGTTGATGAAACCACTAGTTTCAAGAAGGGCAAGGGAAAGAAGGGATACTTCATGAAACGGCAAATCAGCTGCTGCTCTAGTGAAGAAACCCAAGGTTGAACCCAAATCCGAGACTGAGTGCTTCTGTAATAAGGGGAACAACCACTGGAGCAGAATTACCCTAGATACTTGGTAGATGAGAAGGCTGGTAAGGTCGATAGAAGTATATTGGATATACATTATGTTAATGTGTACTTTACTAGTACTCCTAGTAGCACCAGGGTATTAAGATACCGGTTCGGTTGCTAAGTGTTAGTAACTTGAAATAAAAGGCTACAGAATAAACGGAGACTAGCTAATGGTGAGCTGACGATATGTGTTGGAAGAGTTTCCAAGTTTGATGTGATCAAACATCGCACGCTCCCTCTACCATCAAGATTAGTATTAAACCTGAATGGTTTATTGAATCTTGATCGTAGTGATACACATTTTCATGCCAAAAGATATAACATAGTAATGATAGTACCACTTACTTGTGGCACTGCCATGTAAGTCATATTGGTGTAAAATGCATGAAGAAGCTCCATGTTGATGGATCTTTGGACTCACACGTTTTTGAAAAGTTTGAGACATGCGAACCATGTCTGTTGGTGCATATGCATGAAGAAACTCCATGCAGATGGATCGTTTAGACTCACTTGATTTTGAATCACTTGAGATATGCAAATCATACCACATGGGCAAGATGACTGAAAAGCCTCATTTTTAGTAAGATGGAACAAGATAGCAACTTGTTGGAAGTAACACATTTTGATGTGTGCAGTCCAATGAGTGCTGAGGCATGCAGTGAATATCGTTATGTTCTTACTTCACAAATGATTCGAGTAGATGTTGAGAATATTTACTTGATGAAACACAAGTCTGAATTATTGAATGGTTCAAGTAATTTTAGAGTGAAGTTGAAGACCATTGTGACAAGAGGATAAAATGTCTATGATATGATCATAGAGATGTGTATCTGAGTTACGAGCTTTGGCACGCAGTTAAGACATTGTGGAAATTGTTTCACAATTAATACCGCCTGGAACACCATAGTGTGATGGTGTGTCCGAACATCATAGTTGCACCCTATTGGATATGGTGCATGCCATGATGTTTCTTGTCGAATTAACACTATTGTTCATGGGTTAGGCATTAGAGACAACCACATTCACTTTAATAGGGTACCACATAATTCCGTTGAGACGACAACATTTGAATTATGGTTTGGAGAAACCTAAGTTGTCATTTCTTAAAAGTTTGGGGCTGCGACGCTTATGTGAAGAAGTTTCAGGTTGATAAGCTTGAACCCAAAGCGGATAAAATGCATCTTCATAGGACACCCAAAACGGTTGGGTATACCTCCTAATTCAGATCCGAAAGCAATAGGGATTGTTTCTTGAATCGGGTCCTTTCTCGAGGAAAAGTTTGTCTCGGAAAGTTGAGTGGGAGGATGGTGGAGACTTGATGAGGTTACTGAACCGTCACTTCAACAAGTGTGTAGTAGGGCACAGGAAGTTGTTTCTGTGGCACCTACACCAAGTGAAGTAGAAGCTTATGATAGTGATCATGAGGTTTCGGATCAAGTCACTACCGTACCTCGTAGGGTGACAAGGATACGTACTACTTCAGAGTGGTACAATAATCCTGTCTTGAAGGCCATGTTGCTAGACAAGAATGAACCTACGAGCTATGGAGAAGTGATGGTGGGCCCAAATTCCGACAAATAGTCAGAAGCCATGAAATCCGAGATAGGATCCATGTATTAGGACAAAGCATGGACTTTGGTGGACTTGCCCAATGATCGGCAAGCCATTGAGATAAATGGATCTTTAAGAAGAAGACGGACGTGGATGGTAATGTCACCGTCTATGAAGCTCGACTTGTGGAAAGGGTTTTTCACAAGTGCAAGAAGTTGACTATGATGAAATTTTCTCATCCGTAGCGATGCTTAAGTCCGTCGGATTCATGTTAGCATTAGCTGCATTTATGAAATCTGGCAGATGGATGTCAAGACAAGTTTCCTTACCAGTTTTCGTAAGGAAAGGTTGTATGTGATACAATCAGAAAGTTTTTGTCGATCCTAAGGATGCTAAAAGGTATGCTGGCTCCAGCGATCCTTCTAAGGACTGGAGTAAGCATCTCGGAGTTGGAATATGCACTTTGATAAGATGATCAAAGATTTTGGGTTTATACAAAGTTTATGAGAAACTTGTATTTCCAAAGAAGTGAGTGGGAGCACTATAGAATTTCTGATGAGTATATGTTGTTGACATATTGATGATCAGAAATGATGTAGAATTTCTAGAAAGCATATAGGGTTATTTGAAAACTGTTTTCAATGGAAAACCTGGATTAGGCTACTTGAACAATAAGCATCAAGATCTATAAGATAGATCAAAATGCTTAATAGTACTTTTAAATGAGCACGTACCTTGACATAATCTTGAAGGTGTTCAAGATGGATCAGTCAAAGAAGGAGTTCTTGCTTGAGTTGTAAGGTATGAAGTTAAGACTTAAAAGCTCGACCACGGCAGAAGAAAGAGGAAGGACGAAGGTCGTCCCCTATGCTTTTATCATAGGCTCTCTACAGTATGCTATGCTGTGTACCGCACCTGAAGTGTGCCTTGCCATGAGTCAGTCAAGGGGTACAAGAGTGATCCAAGATTGGATCACAGGACAGCGGTCAAAGTTACCCTTAGTAACTAGTGGACTAAGGAATTTTCTCGATTATGGAGGTGGTAAAAGAGTTCGTCGTAAAGGGTTACGTCGATGCAAGCTTAACACCTATTCGGATAGCTCTGAGTAGAGATACCGGATACGTATGATGGAGCAACAATTTAGAGTAGCTCCAAGTAGAACAGTCATTTGGAATAGCTCCAAATAGAGCGTAGTAGCTGCATCTAGGAGATGACATAGAGATTTGTAAAGCACACATGGATCTAAAAGGTTCAGACCCGTTGACTATAACCTCTCTCACAAGCATAACATGATCAAACCCAGAACTCATCGAGTGTTAATCACATGGTAAATGTGAACTAGATTATTGACTCTAGTAAACTCTTTAGGTGCTAGTCACATGGGGATGTGACCTTGAGTGTTAATCACATATCGATGTGAACTAGATTATTGACTCTAGTGCAAGTGGGAGACTGTTGGAAATATGCCCTAGAGGCAATAATAAATTAGTTATTATTATATTTCTTTGTTCATGATAATAGTCTTTTATTCATGCTATAACTGTATTATCCGGAAATCATAATACACGTGTGAATACATAGACAACACCATGTCCCTAGTGAGCCTCTAGTTGACTAGCTCGTTGTGATCAACAGATAGTCATGGTTTCCTGGCTATGGACATTGGATGTCATTGATAACGGGATCACATCATTAGGAGAATGATGTGATGGACAAGACCCAATCCTAAGCATAGCACAAAGATCGTGTAGTTCGTTTGCTAGAGCTTTTCTAATGTCAAGTATCTTTTCCTTAGACCATGAGATTGTGCAACTCCCGGATACCGTAGGAGTGCTTTGGGTGTACCAAACGTCACAACGTAACTGGGTGGCTATAAAGGTGCATTACAGGTATCTCCGAAAGTGTCTGTTGGGTTGGCGCGAATCGAGACTGGGATTTGTCACTCCGTGTAAGCAGAGAGGTATCTCTGGGCCCACTCGGTAGGACATCATCATATGCGCAATGTGACCAAGGAGTTGATCATGGGATGATGTGTTACGGAACGAGTAAGGAGACTTGCCGGTAACAAGATTGAACAAGGTATAAGGATACCGACGATCGAATCTCGGGCAAGTACAATACCGCTAGACAAAGGGAATTGTATACGGGATTGATTAAGTCCTTGACATCGTGGTTCATCCGATGAGATCATCGTGGAACATGTGGGAGCCATCATGGGTATCCAGATCCCGCTGTTGGTTATTGACCGGAGAACGTCTCGGTCATGTCTGCATGTCTCCCGAACCCGTAGGGTCTACACACTTAAGGTTCGATGACGCTAGGGTTATAAAGGAAGCTTGTATGTGGTTACCGAATGTTGTTCGGAGTCCCGGATGAGATCCCGGACGTCACGAGGAGTTTCGGAATGGTCTGGAGGTAAAGATTTATATATGGGAAGTCCTGTTTTGGTCACCGGAAAAGTTTCGGGGTTTATCGGTAACGTACCGGGACCACCGGGAGGGTCCCGGGGGTCCACCAAGTGGGGCCACCAACCCCGGAAGGCTGCATGGGCCATGTGTGGGAGGGAACCAGCCCCAGGTGGGCTGGTGCGCCCCCCACAAGGGGCCCAAGGCGCAGGGGAGAGTGGGAGGGGGCAAACCCTAGGCAGATGGGCCCTAAGGCCCATGGTCCCTGCGCCTCCCTCTCCTCCCCCTTGTGGCCGCCACCCACAGATGGGATTGGGGCTGGCCGCCGCCCCTAGGGTGGAACCCTAGAGGGGGCGCAGCCCCCTCCCTCTCCCCTATCAATACTTGAGGCTTGGGGGCTGTCCAACACACGAGATCTTCTCCCTCTTGGTGCAGCCCTGCCTCTCCTCCTCCTCCTCCTCTCCCGTGGTGCTTGGCGAAGCCCTGCTGGATTGCCATGCTCATCCATCATCACCACGCCGTTGTGCTGCTGCTGGATGGAGTCTTCCTCAACCTCTCCCTCTCCCCTTGCTGGATCAAGGCGTGGGAGACGTCACCGGGCTGTACGTGTGTTGAACGCGGAGGTGCCGTGCGTTCGGCACTTGATCATCGGTGATTTGAATCACGACGAGTACGACTCCTTCAACCCCGTTCTCTTGAACGCTTCCGCTTAGCGATCTACAAGGGTATGTAGATGCACTCTCCTTCCCCTCGTTGCTGGTCTCTCCATAGATAGATCTTGGTGATACGTAGGAAATTTTTTGAATTTCTGCTATGTAACCCAACAGCAGGCAGCTGGGGTGGCGCGGTGGTGGAGCCTTCATGAAGGATTGCATGCTGCCACGCAGGTGCCTACCCAGCTGGTTGGGTCGGTAGCTGCATGCGAACGGCGAAACTTGGTTGGTGCGGGCCTGGCAGTGGTCCTGCCGGTGCGCTTGGCGAGGGCCTTGTCGGGTGTCCCGGCAAGGGTCTTGCCGGGTGGCCCGGCAAGGATTTTGCCGTGGCGCACTGGCTTCCCCGGCAGGGATCTTGCCGGGGGTCTCGTGGGTTTCTTGGGTGAGGATGGTTGCCTTCCTATCCTCATCTGATCTTGAGCATTCTATGTCTTCACAAAGATCTGCATGCCACCACAGAGGTGCCTCCCGAGCCTTATCCTGACGCGTTTGTCAAGCGTCGGTGGGCTCAAGGGTGGCTCACTTTGGCTGGCGCGGGCGAGCTACCCCGGCAAGGGTCTTGCCGGGGCTGCTGAGGCTGCTCCGGCAGGGATCCTTGCCGGGGGAACCTGCTACGCTTTATCTGATCTTTGTGGCCTTGGCCCTTGTTGTTGCTTCGTTTGTCCTTGTGGTTTCGTCTTCTCTCCGGTTCCCTTTCCTGCCGTGTCTGTGCGTGGCTGTGGCGGGAGGCTCTGACTGCCCGTGCACAAGTAAAGGGGTCAAAAGCAGAGCCCCTACTTTTATACACCAATAGCAGGTGTCATGGAGAGTTTGGCCACTGTATCCTTGATTAAAGTTGGCGGCGATTTATTGTACGAAGCAGTACATATGACTCGTTGAGCGCCGGTATATAACTGCTCTATCAAGGTATAGGCAGCCTTCAGTTTCTTGCGCATATCTGAGCTGAGATGGGCGACATGGCTACCTGCAATTATTACAATATTATTGTTAAACCGGCGGTTTCAAGGATGATTAAGTATGGTTCATTACAAGGATATTTACCAAAAATGGCAGAAGTCATAGCGTTGATTTGCCGCTTTAGACCAGTCAGCTCTTCCACCACTGGTTTAAGGGCCGCTTCAGCATCCTCTGCCCACTTCAGCAAAGTGGATTTTTCAGTCTCCCAATCTGCTTGCTCGCCTTTGAAGCCATCCTTCAATTGCTCCATGGCTGTTAAAGCGCCCTTCAACTCATCTTTGGCCTTTGAAGTTTCGGCTTGCTGGGACTTGATATTTTCCTGGAGATCGGCGATTTGAGAGTCTTTGTTGGTCAAGTCAGCCTGCAAAAGACAGACAATAAGTTGGCAATACTTTGTTCAAAGTCCCAAGCACATAACAAGTTATACACTTGGCACTTGGGGGCTAATGTGGATTGCCTTTTATCAACTGATATTTTAAGTCCCAAGCATACAACAAGTTATATACTTGGCACTTGGGGGCTAATGCATATCGGATCAATTCAAGGTTATCAAGTTTTACTGCATGAATCGGATCATGTTAATGACTGCAAGGAATTCGGATGTATAAACCGGACTATCCTAAAGGTATAAACCGGTCTATAGGGGCTACACAAGCAAAATCCAATTTTCTCCTATTACAAGTCCCGGTTCACATACATATTGATGAACCGGCCCTTGGGGGCTACTAGAGTTGACAATTGAAGCAGGATATAAGGAAAAAGAAGTTATTCAAAGGAACAGATATTTACCTCATATCGCTCTTTCATCAGGTTTACTAAACCGGCTTCATAATCACGGCTGGTATATAAACGGTTTAGATATCCAGAGTGGATCTCCTGAGCGGAGAGGTGGGCATAGCTTAACAAATCAGTTTTCCACTTGCCCTTGTCCGCAGCAAAAAATTCTTCCTTGGCACTGTGCTTTGATAAAGCGACAGGGTTGCCAGGAGCAGTATGATCAAAGCCAGTAATTATAACATCATCTGTCATGCCATCAACAGTCTTGTCTGGGCTTGGCGGTTTAGCAGGTGTTCTTACTGGACTTGATGGATTGGTAGCTGGGCTTGGTTGATCAGCATATTGGCTTGTTGGGTTCTTTTCTGGCGGTTCAACAAAAGTGTCCTGACCCTGAGGTACCGAATCATCCAGAGCAATGTTGGCGTTTTGATCTGCAGCCTCTGAGGTCCTCTCCAGTTCAATGGCTGGATTATCATCAGTTGGGGTAGTCAGTTTAGCTTTGTTGCTAAGTCTGGCTTTGGCACTAAAAAGAACAAGTACAGAAGGTTAGTACATTAAACCGGTGCAAGGCATAAAAACTAAAGACTATTATGCTTACCCAGGAACGGTCTTGAGTGGAGGCATCTGTGTGGTTGACGAATCGCCGGAGGATGAATTGGAAGTTCCCTAATAATTCGAATCAGACGGATTAAGAGGATATCGGAAGTAACCCGCCTTGGGATAAAGTGTATTAGAAGCACAAGAGACCTCTTGACGACGCTTGCGAACCAGGGAATATGGTAAACCGGAAGAGGTAACCACTTGACCACTGTGTCGGGTTGTGCAGTGAGCTTCTTGCTGTTGTGTCTTCAAAGAAAAGTGCGGATCCAAATGAGCAAGAGGGTGTGAACGTTTTACTTTCCGGACTGCTCGACAAAGTTTTGGTACTGGCACATGATTTGAATCGGAGGATAGAACAATTACCTCTGCATCACCATCGTGGCTAGCTTCTGCACCATCCTGATAATAATCATTGTCAATGAGGTGTATGAAAAAAGAACCAAGAGAATCTAATTCTACCTGTGAGTCTGGGTCATCAAGCTCTTTATCATTGGGCAAATCAGAGGGTTCGGCGGTTTTCTTCTTCGCTGGCTTCTTTGTAGCCTTAGTCTTGCAGCGGGGTGCTCTTGTCGGTTTATCCTGAGGTTTGGCCGGTTTATCTTGTTATTTCTTCTTCCAGAACGGATCATCGCCCTGCACAGATGGATAATAAATTATAAAGGACTATTTAAGAAAGGACGGATTAAGGTAAAAATGAAGCAATTCTTACAGCTGGCGGTTTATTGGAAGTGCAGAAGGGACTAAGCCCTACTTGACTGCAGACAACTTCCGGTTCATTCAGTATTTTCTTAACAGCTTCAGTAACTTCATCCTCTGTTAGCTGAATATCAATATGACGTTGAGGATCTTTCAAGTCCCCCGTGTACTCGCACATTAAACCAGGGCGCCGGCTTAAAGGCAGAACACTCCAAGATATCCAGCAGTGGACGAAGTCAACACCTGTTAAACCGTTTGCCATAAAGGCTATGAGTTTTGAGAGTTGTGGAACATAGTTGGACCGTTCCTTGGCAGTCAGCCTCTGAGGGAATGGATGAGTATTGCTAAGACAATGAGGGCGATAACCCGACGGAGGATTTTCGCCAGTTGGGGATGTGTCTTTACAATGAAACCAAGTCTGATTCCAGTCCTTGGGGTGACTATGAAGCTTGGCGTGAGGGAAATTGACATCTCTCCTTTTTTTGAATTGCCATCCCACCAAGCTCAGTGTTGGGTCCGTCTGTGAATTCTGTGCGACGGTTCAAATAAAAGAAATCTCTGAACAATTCAACTGTGGGTTCTTCCTGAAGATAGGCTTCACAAAACACTTGGAAATCACAAATATTGGACACAAAGGTTGGTCCAATATATTGAGGGTGGAGTTGGAAGCTGGCAAGTACATCACGGAATTTTTTTGATCTGGGAGGGCTGAACCCTCGATTCAGCTGATCAGTAAAAACAATCACTTCATTGTTCTGAGGCTTAGGAGGATTTTCTAAACCAGGGACTCTCGAGTGGATGGTTTCCTTGCTCGCTAAAGCGCCAGTCACAACATACCCAGTCAGTTGCTCTTCAGTAACCCGGGAAGGCACCCAATTGCAAGCATAAAAAGTTTTGTCCATTTGAACAGGAAGCTGGAAAAGAGGACCAAGGCCGGTTTAAGGTTTTGATTGATGCAGATAATCTGGTTTAAAAGATAGGAAAAATAAATTCAAACCTATGCGCATGATAACCCGGAGTTTCATATTAAGGATAAGTTGGCGGTTTAAGAGAGGGCTAATGGTGCCTGGCAGGTTATCATTTGTAAAAGTTAAACCGCCTACAATGGTGTGGAAGTTACAGATCTAAAAAAATTCTTAAGTGTCGCACAAATAGATTTCACAGGTTGATGTTGTAATTTTGGATCTGCCGCAGTTCTAAAAAGAAGGTAAATTTTAAACCTAAAATCGCGACAGCAAAGGATCACATATGCTCAGATGGGATCTTATGCAGAGAAAGGTATCTTCTGTGATTGGAAAGGGATGCTAAACTTCTATTGCTCGCCTTTACTATCAGATTCAGATCAAACTACACGATCTAAAAGAAGAAATTGAGGAACGGTGAAGAATGCTGATGAACAGCGGAAACCCTAATGCAGATCTGTTATATGAGAAGATAAGTACTTACTGACGCTGCTAAACAGCGGAGGAGGTGTCGCGTTTCTCTGGTCAGATCAGGTTGATGCAGCGGCTGTTGGCGGTGCGGAAGCGAAGGTCGACTGCGGTGGCTGCGCTCGAGCTCTGAGGCGATGCGAGGAAGACGATGAGGCGAAGGGGCACGAAGGGGAAAGGAAAGAATGACCCTTGGCCATATTTATAAGGTGAAGGGATAAGTGACATGCGCGGGAATCGAGGAACCCAAAAAATGGATATCTGACACAGCCATCGCCTCGGTTTTCGGAAGGTCATTAAGGAAAAGGATGTATTTACAGGTTTTTTATATAGAGATGACGTCACGGTGATTTATTACAATCTTAAAATATGACATCACGACGGTTTACCAAGTGCATATGGAAAGGATGTCATGGCGGTTTACAAGATTCTTTGAAGATCAAGGAGTTTTTCTAAGGATTGAAGATTGACATGAACAGGTTCAAATCAATCTGGGGCCTAATGTTGGGGATATAACTACTGAGTATAAACCGCCCAGGAGGGGCCGGGTTATGCTCATCCGTACTAAAGCCCGTGAAGACAAGGAATATGGCGCTTTACTATTGAAGCTTAGAGGCCTAGAGTCCAAGGGCGGAGTAGGGCCCATAGACATAAACCGCCATGAGATATGTAACTTGTGTTGTAAGTTAGGGAAAGGTAGAAACCGAGCCAGACACGTGTATCAGACGGCCTCGGTATTCTGTAAACCGCCGGGCGTCAACCTGTGTATATAAAGGGACGACCCGACGGCGGTTCAGGGACAAGAAACAATGACTCAAGAGATAGGAAAAGCGGATTCGCTCCCTGCTCATCGAGACCCCATCAATTTCACCACAACTGGATCGTAGGCTTTTACCTTCACCGCAAGGCGCCGAACCAGTATAAACTCCTCGTGTCCTTTGTCTGGTTTAACCCCTTTTAGCTAATCTCGTTGCGATGGCTCCACGACTAAGTCCTCTCACTAGGACATCTGACGTGCTAATTCCACGACAAAAGTGTTGAAATAATAAAGCTTGTTGTTGGCCCGAGGTATATTGATGTTTTGGTCCGTTTAAACCCTTCTAGCATGCAATGGTGGTGTACTTTCGTCTATGGTGAACCAAGAGCAAGCGACATACACCACATGTGGAAGTTGCTAAGAAGAATAAAAAGCAATTAAATGCTCCATGTCTGATGATGGGAGACTTCAACGAGGCGATGTGGCAAACATAACACATATCCTCCTCTAAAATGTTAGAACGCCTAATGGAAAATTTCCGCAAAGTCTTGTCAGATTGTAATCTATTCGACCTTGGGTTTAAGGGACCATGCTGGACCTTTGACAATAAACAAGAGGGACACAAAAATGTGAGAACCAGACTTGATAGGGGAGTTACCTCGCCGGAGTGGTCTGATATCTTTAAAGATGCCTCGGTTGAGCGCATATGCTCGTCCAGATCGGACCATCTGCTGGTGCTACTTTGAGTAGGAAGAAGGAAAGAGTGGAGACCAGTTAGGGAAATGAGGAGCAACACTTTCAGGTATGATTAGATGTGGGAGCGCCTAGAGCCTTTGCAGAACAAAATAGATGTAACTTGGAACAGCAGCGGTGCTGCAAGAAACCTTCTGGAAGTAAGGAAAAAACTAATGCAATCTGCCTTGAGATCCTGGGCAGACAAAGACTTCGGCTCAATCATTAAACAACCCGCTGAGATTAGGAGGAAGCTTAGTGTACTTTGGAATGCCCCTAGATCAGCAAATCAGCAGGAGAACATCAAGAAGTATTCAAAGGAATTGGACGAGCTGCTGTTGAGAGAACAACTAATGTGGAGGCAACAATCCCGCGCCACATACTTAAGGGAAGGGGACAGAAACTCCAAGTGATTCTAGAGGAAAGCAACATGGAGGAAGAAGAAGAATGAGATCACAAAGTTAAAGAACAGCTCGAGCGTTTGGAAGGAAGGCATAGAGGCCTAAAGGAGATGTCACGATCTTTCTTCCAAAATCTGTATGAGAAGGAAGGGGAGGTGAATCTGCATGATATATTAGAGCTCGTTCAGGAGAAGATCACTGAGGATATGAACAAGAAGCTAACCAAGGAATTCTCAGTGGAGGAAATTAGTGATGCGTTGTTTCAAATCGGTCCTCTCAAGGCCTTGAGGCCAGATGGATTCCCAGCAAGATTCTATCAAAGAAATTGGGATACCCTGAAAAATGATGTCATAAAGGGTGTCATGAGCTTCTTCTCCAGTGGACACTTGCCGGAAGGGATAAATGACACGGTAATTGTACTCATTCCTAAGGGGAAGGACCCACAAACACTGAGAGACTATCGAACTATCAGCCTTTGCAACGTACTGTACAAGGTGATCTCCAAGTGTCTTGTGAACCAGCTCCGCCCCCTCCTAGATGGAATCATCTCAGAGACCCAGAGTGGCTTCATCTCTGGGAGGCTTATCACCGACAACGCTACCATTGCTTTTGAATGCTTCCATAAGATCCAACACAGTAAGAACATCCATAACACCCATTGTGCGTATAAACTGGACCTAGCCAAGTCCTATGACAGAGTGGACTAGGAATTCCTTGAGAAGGTTCTTTTGGAAACCGGCTTTCACAAGAAGTGGAAGAACTAGGTGATGCAATGTGTGCGGTCGGTTAGGTACTCGGTCAGATTCAATGGAGAGCTACTGGAACCATTCTTACCCTCCAGGGGGCTACGCCAGGGAGACCCACTCAGCCCCTACCTATTCCTCTTTGTTGCAGATGCTTTGGTATGCCTATTACGCAAGGAAGTGGACAATGGGAACCTTACACCTCTCAAGGTAGCCATGAACAATCCAGGCATCTCAAATCTCCTTTTCGCTCATGATAGCTTACTCTTTTTAAGGCAAATGTAGACGAGACATAACAGGATGTTGGACTCAGTAAATCAACTAAAAGATCTGGAGGCCGTGCCATGCATGGTACAAAGAAGAAGGAAATACTAATCAGAAGACCTGGAAGCCCGTCCCATGCATGTATGTCAAGGACGTACCCCCCGGCTGCATTTTTGCGGTGGTCACCTAGGGTCATTCATATCTTTTTTGTTTGGGACAATTGCATTTTTACCCCTAGTTGGTTCCTACCCACGGGTTTTGCCCTTACTTTTCGAGCTTGCTCAGTTTTGCCCTTACTTTTTCCGTCGACATCCTTCGAATGCCATTTGACCGTTTGACCAAAATTTTGAAAATTCATAACTAATTCATATGAACTCCGAAAAATGCAAATAAGATATCAAAATGTTCAGATAAACATTACCTTTATGGGCATATCATTTGCATTCAGGACAAAAGCATCGTTTAAACTACCCGAGGTAATTAATATTATTAACATTATTACAAATAAATAGGTATAAACAATATTTTTTCGTGAATAAAAATTATTTGCAAATGTAGGTGATGTTTTCTAAACATCCTGATACCTTATTTGCATTTTCCCGAGTTCATTTCAACTTGTTATGAAGTTTCCAAATAATGGTCAAAGTCATTAGAACATTCATAACAAGTTGATGCAAACTCAAAAAAAATGCAAATAAGTTATCAGGATGTTCAAAAAACATCACATGCATTTGCATGCAATTTTTATTCTTTTAAAAAATATTGTTTATACCTATTTATTTTTAATAATGTTAATAAGATTAATTACCTCGGGTAGTTTAAATGATGATTTTGTCCTTAATGCAAATGATACGCGCATAAAGGTAATGTTTATCTGAACATTTTGATATCTTATTTGCATTTTTCTGAGTTCATATGAATTAGTTATGAATTTTCAAAGTTTTGATCAAATGGTCAAAGGGCATTCGGGGGACCTTGATGGAAAAAGAAAGGGCAAAACTGAGCAAGCTCGAAAAGTAAGGGCAAAACCCGTGGGTAGGAACCAACTAGGGGTAAAAATACAATTGTCCCTTTTTGTTTAATCGGCTACAATCGAGTGGTCTTTGTGCTATTGCATTTTTAGAAAAAAGTTGGTCTAAATTTTGCCTCATTCATTTCTCTTTTGCATTTTGAAGGTTCTTTTTTTGCGGGGTGCATTTTGAAGGTTCTAAAATCTCCAGTATCACCGAAATTGCTTTGGCGCACTTTCATTGGCTCTCGAAAACCCATAGATAATGGTCCGTCTATTTTACTGAATGCATACCTAGATATTTCCCCTAAGGATCAAATATCAGTCTGCATAGATCTTGGTATTGTTTTGTTTCTCAGGAAGTTCAATCAATCCTAGTGAAAGGACACCATGACAAAAATGACTGGCATGTCGTCTACACGTGATGTCATGAATTCTGTAGCTCGTGGTCGGAAGTTCCTCTCTTCTTTGTTGCACATATCCCACCGATGAAATTGCAACTCAAAAGCGTTGAAAGTGGACTGATAATATCTTGGAGGCATCTATAAACTAGCACAAAGCCCGATGTTGGATGTTTAGAGTTAAAATAATCACTGCTGTTTTAGTTTGTATACTTATTTGATGGGCTCTTTTTCTCCCCTTGCAACATACAGATATATTTTCTAGTCAAGCCTAGATCAAGAGGACATGATGGAGGCCCATTTTGATCACTTAGAAAAGTAGTACCACTTGTGGTTGGATTTCCCTTTAAAAAACTTACCTATGGCTTACCCTAAAAAAAACTATGGCTCGATGGTCAGGAGGACAATGGTATTCCCAACCCACCAGGGTTCAAGTCCTATACTCGACACCGGTGTTCGCATTTATCTTGATTTATTTCAGGACTTTCGGCGACGTGCGTTCAGTAGTGGCGACGTTCCCGTTGAATATGAAGGCGTCAGTGATGACTTCATCAATCTCAAGATGATGTGTCGATTCAGTCTCTCAGATGTGCTCATAGAAGTAGAGTGTGCATGCGTGCATTTATAGGGGTCAATATATCTTTGTATGTATGAGCGCATGTGTTTGTACGGTGTTCAAGATGTAAGAATCATCAAAAATCAAAGTACAACAACCCATGCAGGTCATCATCTACGTAGAACTCTCCTTTTTTCTAAAAGAAAAAGGGAAAGGCTTTGTATATATAGTATGATAAGTCTCCAACATCAAACCAATGAAACATCGTCAATCTACTTCAAATCTAACGCTGGATAGTAGCCCTCCTTTTCTAAATAAGGAAATAAAAAAACCTACAATGTATGTGTGTAATCCTCTCCGCTAATCCCCTGTTTCCCATCGGGACACAACGTCTGGAGCTTCTCCTCCACCCCTAGCTCAACCAGTTTGCTCGCCTTGCCCGATCCCCTTTCCTCCCTAAGCTCCTCCTTCGCTCTTCGTCATCAACCAGCCGGCTAGCTCCCCTCCCCTCGATCCTTCTTCTATCATCGTCATTGCATAACCTGGCCACCCCACCCTCCACTCCATCGAGGCGTTCTCTGGGCGAGATCGGTGGTGCGCCATCCTGGCAATAGTGGTTGAGGCTCCATCCTCAACAGCGATTCATGGACTGGCATGTTAGAAATTGTTGGAAATATGCCCTAGAGGCAATAATATTGTATTACTATATTTTTAATGTTTATAATTAAGAGTTTATATTCCATTCTATAACTGCTATGATCCTGAAATATACGATTCAGTTGAAAACTCATATGCGCATGTGGAATGATAAACGGTGAAGAATAGGTTCCTAGTATTGCATGTAAGACTGGCTCAAGTGTTGTCGGTGATCATATTTTCCAGATCTTAAGATTTATTTAAGTGTAACGATAGTCCTAAAACAACATTGAGAGTATGACGTTAGAAGAATGATCATATTGAATCGACCCAATCTTGTTTGTTATACTTTGAGATAATATTATCTAAAATCAATTATTGTAACATAGAGTATTAGCATGTGTGTAAGTGCATCTAGTGCCTCCTTAGTGGTTCTGGAGTATTGAAGACAAATGGGTTAAGGGACTAATGTGTTTGTGAGTGTACACAAGGGATATAGTCCCTGAAGATTTGGTTTAACCGACGAAAGACGACCCCTAAAAATTTATTTCTTCAAGTGAAGAATTTGGTGCGGCCTTTGAAGAAATTGACGTGAAGACTTGGAAGCTTGAAGACTTTTGTTTTCGTAGTTTCTTTCTTCTTATTTGAGTCATAGGAAAAAATTATACTATTAAAGGGGGTCTAGATGGTATATATATACATATTTTTTCGAAGTGATGCTCAAACCTATTGATGACCCACAAGTATGGGGGATCAATCATAGTCCTTTCAATAAGTAAGAGTGTCGAACGCAACGAGGAGCAGAAGGAAATGACAAGAGATTTTCAGTAAGGTAAATTTTGCAAGCATTGAAATTGTCGATAATAGGTAATTTGATAGCAAAATAATTTGTAACAAGTAATGAGTAGCAATAGTAACAATAAGTGCAGCAAGGTAGCCCAATCCTTTTTTGTAGCAAAGGACAGGCCAAAATAATCTCTTATATTAAGCAAAGCATTCTTGAGGACACACGGGAATTTCATCTAGTCACTTTCATAATGTTGGTTTGATTCGCGTTCGCTATTTTGATAATTTGATATGTGGGTGGACCAGTGCTTGGGTGCTGTTCTTAATTGAACAAGCCTCCCACTTATTATTAACCCCTTCCGCAAGCATTTGCAACTACGAAAGAAGAATTAAGGTAAAATCTAACCATATCATTAAACATATAGATCCAAATCAGCCCCTTACGAAATAGCACATAAACTAGGGTTTAAGCTTCTGTCACTCTAGCAACCCATCTTCTAATAACTACTTCACAATGCTTTCCCTTAGGCCCAAAGATGGTGAAGTGTCATGTAGTCGACGTTCACATAACACCACTAAGGGAATCACAACATACATATCATCAAAATACTGTACGAATATCAAATTCACATGATTACTTATGACAACACTTCTCCCATGTCCTCAAGAACAAAAGTAACTACTCACAAAACATATTCATGTTCAAGATCAGAGGGGTATTGAATATCATAATAGATCTGAACATATAATCTTCCACCAAATAACTGGCTAGCATCAACTAAAAGATGTAATCAACACTACTTATCACCCAGAGGTACCAATCTGAGGTTTTGATACAAAGATTGAACACAGGAGATGAACTAGGGTTTTGAGATGAGATGGGGCTATTGAATATGTTGATGGAGATTGGCCCTCCCACGATGAGAGGGTTGTAGGTGATGATGATAGCTTTGATTTCCCCCTCCCGGAGGGAAGTATCCCTGGCGGAATCGCTCCACCATAGAGCAAAAGTGCTCCTGCCCAAGTTTTGCCTTGAGACAGCGGCGCTCCATCCCAAAAGTCCTACCCTTATTTTTCTAGGGCAAATGACCTTATATACCAGAAGATGGGCACCAGAGGATGGCCAGGGGGGCCACTACCCACCAAGGCGCCAGGGGGTGGGCGCGCCCTGGTGCCTAGTTAGCACCTGGTTGGCCCTCTCTGGTATTTCTTTTCTCCAGTAGTTTTTATATATTCCAAAATAATTCTCTGTAAAATTTTAGCTTATTTGGAGATGTGCATAATAGGTATCTCTGACATAGCTTTTTCAGGTCCAAAAATTCAACTGCAGCAATCTCCCTCTTTGTGTTAACCTTGCATATTATGAGAGAAAAGGCATTAGAATTACTCCAGAAAGTGTTATATTACATAAAACACTATAGATAACAGTAGAAAAACATGATGCAAAATGGACATATCACTTATATACGCTCTTGCCGCTTCGAGTGAAGCCTTTGAAAACCTTCAGCAGTGCTGACGAATTTGCTAGCGATAGAGACGCAATTCTTCAGGTCACTGACGAATTTGGTCAGACTGAGGAGTTATCTGCCTATTGTGAGGAAATTGAGTGCCCCGACGAATTTGAGAGTACAAATTTCTGATTGTTGCTGTGCTGTGTGCCAACTGTCATGTGGATTCTTATCCGGACAACGGTCATGTCTGAAGCGACATTTATAATAATTCATGTCAGGTTGCCCCTGGCTATAAATATCCACCCACAACCACTTGTTGGTTGGCTGCTCTAGAGAGAGATTGACACTTGTCATTTGAGAGCAATGCTTCCTCTGACGACTTTGTGAGAAACCAAAGTGAGGAAAAACCCAACCAAAGCCAAAGTGATTGCATCACTAAAGAGTTTGATCTATGTGATTCGATGCCTGTTACCTTTGAAGACTGTCATTCTTCAGATGGTTAGGCATCATGTTCTGACCACCAAAGAGTAATTGTAGCGTGCCAGTGAACAAGCCAGTGAAGGTTTTGGAAGTCTACCTTGAAGACTTACCACGCGTGATTGGACGAGTTCTGTTGTGACCTTAGCTCAAGAGGAATATGGTGAACACTTAGTGTCTCTGGAGTTCAAACTCAGCCGCCTCAACTAGATGTATAGTTTACACAGCAACTAGAACGGGTCTACCAAATCATCGTGTCATCCCTGAGCCTGCCTGCTTTCAAATTCCTTGCCCATTACTTTAAGTTATTCCGCTGCTGAAGAATCTATGATCTACTTTCTAAAGAATTTGAAGTGAAGACTTTCATCATGTTGTTTTTCATTTCTTAAGTTCATCTTCTATATGCTTGAATGCTTGTATTAGTCTCACTCTCGTTTCTATTTCACTCTGATCTTTGTCAAGTTCGTCAGAGTTTGACGAATTTTAAAAAATCTCCCATTCACCCCCTCCCTAGGAGTAAACCTGCACTTTCAATTGGTATTAGAGCAAGGTACTCCCTTGTTCTATGTGGTTTTGGTTTAACCACCTAGAGTTTTAGCTATGCTGATCGCAGGTGTGATCAAGGTATCCGCTGCGTGCCCCATTGTCGATGGCACGGACTATCCCTACTAGTAGAACAGGATGCGCATGCATCTTGAGGCTATTGAGAATGATCTCTGGTTTGTCGTCCAGAATGGCGTTCCTATGATGGGTCCAAGCATCAACACCAATGATCTGAAGAGATTCAAGCAACTCGAATCCCAAGCGAAGAATATCATTTGCGAGCATCTGAACAAAGGACAATATTACAGAGTGAGTGTCCTAGAAACATCAAAGCTTATCTAGGATAGGCTTTCCAAGGTCAATGAAGGAGTTTTAACTCAACGCGACTCCCGAGTTGATATTCTTTGCAATCTCTTCAACCGCTTCAAGAGGCTCAATAATGAGAATGTCTAGCAAACCTTGGACCGCCTCACTAATATCTCCAATGAGATTTAGGCTCTAGGTGCTGCTGACATCACCGACCAAGAGATGGTGAAGAAGTTGCTGAGGTCCCTTGGCAGTTCTTTTGACACCTTGGCCCAAATGATGCAACTTGACCCGGCTGATATTCTCGACAGGCTCAATACTCATGAATCCCAGCAAGCTGAGAAGAGAGATATGTATGGTCCCAGCTATGGATGACCCCGAGCACTGAAGGCAAAAGCAAAAGCCAAGACAATTTCTTCATATGAAGAAGAAACTGAGTGCAGTTCTGGTGATGCTGAAGAAATTGGTAGAGAACTTGCAATGCTGGTGAGGATATTCCAGAAATTTTCAAAGAAAATCCACTTTGGGAAGTCTTCAAAGTATGAGTCAAGGAACACTGGAGAAGCTTCTTCTCAAGACTACAAGAAGAGAACCTGCCACAAATGCAAGAAGATTGGCCACTACATCACTGACTGCCCTCTCTAGGAAAAGGAATCAAAGAAGAAGAAGAAGAGCAGAGATGATGACTCTGATGACAAGAAGAAGAAATCCTCTAAGCCTTCATCAAGATCTTCATCATGCAAGAAAAGTAGTTCTAGGAGAGCTCGTGCATTCATTGGGAAGGAAATGGATTCTGAGGAAGAATTTGATCATGAGGAAGCTGGGGAATCTAAGGAGGAGTTAGACTCTAGTGTGGTGAGCCTAGCTCTCACTACTGAATCCATCAACAAGTCCATCTTCAACCTTGAAGGCAATGGCGTGTTCGCCAACAATGAGGACTGTGATAATGACTATGCTCCCACCTATTGCTTCATGGCAGAAGGTGCAAAGGTAACCTCACGAGAAGCTTACTTTGAAACTTCCAGTGATGAGGGCTCTGAGTGTGAATATAAACCAAGATATATGAAACTTGCTAAGATTACATCTGAGCAACAAACTACTATGGAAAGAATTAAAAAACTGCTAGATCAAAGCGACGATCTGTTGGATGAGGAAATGGATCACAACCAAACCTTGTCTGAAGAACTTAGAGTCTTCGGTCAAAGTATGACGAACTTTAAAGTCGTGATGTGGCCCTCTTAGCCGAACACGAGAAGTTGTCCTATGAATTTCTTCAAAGGAAGCAAGATCTAGAGAAACTAAGAGTGTCTCATGATGATCTTCAAAGAGAAAACTATTCATTGCTTTCAGCAGATCAATACCGCTTAGGAAGAATTTGTTGCACCTTGCTTAAAATGCCTTGAACATGAAAATGCAAATTATTCAGCTGAATGTTCAAATGCTTATGTATCTGCAATATCTTCAACATTATCTGTGGTATCAATCCTCTCATTTGAGGAGACCACAAGTGCTACTGACGAAAATGCAGGGCTAAAGTAACTGCATGCCACTGGCATGTACAAAAGCCTCAAGGGGCATCACACCCTTTGTGATGTGCTCAAAAAGTAGATTCTGAACAGGAACCCCGGGAAAGAGGGTTTTACTTTTGAGAGAAAGCTCAATGCTGATGGATCATACTAGAAACCTGAGCAGTATCCCAAAACCACCTAGGTTCCTGCTGCTACTTGTGAGTTGCGTTGGGATTTCCTCGAAGAGGAGAGGATGAAGCAGTACAGTAGAGATAAGTATTTCCCTCTGTTAAGAACCAATGTTATCAATCCTGTAGGAGAACCACATAGACCCTCATTAGCAACGCCCGCACACACAAAAGCAAATACTTCAACCCATCGCAAACAAGGGGGTTGTCAATCCCCTCGACGGTTATTTGCAAGGATCAAATCTCGTAGTGGTAGGCTAGTAGATAAATTGCGAAATAAAATAAAGGAAATAAAATTGTAACAAGGTATTTTTGGATTTAATATATGATAAAGGTATACCCAGGGGCCATAGTTTTCACTAGAGGCTTCTCTCTCAAGCACATAAAGTACGGTGGGTGAAAAAATTACTGTTGGGCAATTGATATAAAAGCGCATAGTTATGACGATATTCAAGGCAATGATCATGTATATATGCATCACATCCGAGACAAATAGGCCGATTCCTGCCTGCATCTACTACTATTACTCCACCCATTGGCCGCTATCCAACATGCATCTAGGGTATTAAGTTAATAAAAACAGATTAACGCCTTAAGCAAGATGACATGATGTAGACAAAGTAAACCCAAGCAATATGAATAAACCCCATATTTTTATCCTTAATTGAAAAAATACAAATACATTTCATGTCCCTTTATGTCACTGGGATTGAGCACCGCAAGATTGAACCCATCACAAAGCACCTCTCCCATTGCAAGAAAATCATTATAGTTGGTAAAACTAAACGGATAGATCAGAGAGAAATATAATGCTATAATAATCATGCATAAAAGAATTCAGTGCAAACTCAATTAATATCCACGAATAATCTGATCATAAACCCACAATTCATCGGATCCCAACAAACACATCGCAAAAGAAGATTACATTGAATAGAACTCCAAGAACATCGAGGAGAACATTGTATTGAAGATCAAAGAGAGAGAGAGAAGATGCCATCTAGCTCCTAGCTATGGACCCTTAGGTCTGTGGTAAACTACTCACACATCATCGAAGGGCCATAAGGATGATGTAGAAGCCCTCCATGATCGATTCCCCCTCTGGCAAAGTACCGGAAAAGGACTCCAGATGGGATCGCAGAAGAACAGAAACTTGTGGCGGCGGAAAAAGTATTTTGGGTGTATCTCTAATGTATTGGGAATATTTGGGAATTTATATAGGTGGAATTAGGTTAGGAGCTGCCACGAGGCGCCCAAAAGACAAGGTGGCGCGCCCCTTGAGCTTGTCGCTTCCCCATGACTCCTCGGGTCTTCCCTCAAACCTTTGTGTGTCCCTTGGTCCAGAAAAAAATTAATCGAAAGTTTTTTATTCATTGGGACTCTATTTGATATTGATTTTCTAAAAATCCAAAAATAAGAAAAAAAATAGCAACTGGCACTAGGCACTAGGTTAATAGGTTAGTCCCAAAAAATGATATATAATTGCATATAAAACATCCAATATTGATACTATAATAGCATGGAAGAATAAAAAAATATAGATACATTGGAGATGTATCAGCTGCAAAAGAACCTCCTGTAGATCCATCCACTTTATCCGGTTACAACTGTGATACTTCATGTTCTTCAGATGAGTCATTTGACTCTAACTATAAATTGTTCAAAAATCAGAACGGTGATGTATTTGCTAGATTCATTGGTATACTGCAGGAATGGTTCCCTAGTGAAGAATATCTGGGTGCCCAAAAGCCTTCTGGAAAATCTTTAGGTGAATGTCGTCATGACACCAGAAATGAAGAAGAAAAATCCTAGGGATAATTCTTCACATGGAGCAAAGTCATAAAATGGTCACATACCAAACTATTGTCATGCTAATGCCTCTGTTTCATAGGGAAACAAACATAAGTCTGATAAATATGTGCATTATTATTCAAACTACTAAGTTCACAAGTCCTTGAAGAATTTTTCTGCATATTCATTTGAATACTCTAACCCCCATGTGAAGAGGAATGTCTATTCGTCAATTCCTCAATTATCTGTCAATGCTCGTCGACACATTACTTCTCAGCCCCCATTCAAATGTGGGTGGTTAAAAGAAGATCTAATATCTTATGCATGTTAGGTCTTCAGACAACAATAAATGTCTAGTGAATTTATTGAAGACCTGACAAGTGCTTGTTGGGATGCAAGCTAATCATGATGAAATGAATTCTTCATTTCACACATCCCTTATGCTGCTAAAATTACTATCATTTGATGAAATTCTCTGACGAAATTGATCACCATATTCTTCACTCTGAAGTACATGAATTTGTAAGTCAGACTAATGCTTCTACAGAATGACACACTGATACGTCCCCAACATATCTATAATTTTTTATTGTTCCATGCTATTAAAGTATCATTCTTGGATGTTTTATACTCATTTACAAGCAACTTTATATCATTTTTTGGGACTAGTGCAGTTGCTATTTTTTGCTTGTTTTTTACTTCGCAGAATATCAATACCAAACGCAGTACAAATGCCATGAAACTTTTTGGAGAATTTTTTCTGCCTAGAAGACACCCAAGAGGCCCAAGAAGTGCACCGGAGGGGGCTTGTGGGGCCCACTAGGCACCAGGGCACGCCAGGGCCCCCATGCGTGCCCTGGTGGGTAGTGGAGCCCACAGGCACCCCTCCACCGACCTCTGCCTCTATAAATACTCTAAAATCCCAAAAAACCTAGGGGAATCGACGAAAGACAATTCTAGCCGCCGCAAGTTCCAGAACCACGAGTTCCAATCTAGAGGACTTTTCTGGCATTCTATCGGAGGGGGCAACGATCACAGAGGGGTTCTTCATCATCCTTGCCGCCCCTCCGATGATGCGCGAGTAGTTTACCACAGACCTATGGGTCCATAGGTAGTAGCTAGATGGCTTCTTCTCTCTTTTTGATCTTCAATACAATGTTCTCCTCGATGTTCTGGGGGATCTATTTGATGTAATGACTTTTTGTGGTGTGTTTGTTGGGATCCGATGAATTGCGAGTTTATGATCAGATATATCCATGAATATTATTTGAGTCCTTGCCGAACTCTTTTATGCATGATCTTTATAGCTTCATATTTGTTCTCCAAAACATTGGTTTGCTTTGGCCAGCTAGATTGATTTTTTCTTGCAATGGGAAGAGGTGCTTTGTGATGGGTTCGATCTTGCGGTGCTCAATATCAGTGACAGAAAGAGACATGATTGGTACTTCTCCATCGTATCTACTTTTTCAAACTCTTTTTCCTTTGTTTTGGGCTCTAATTTGCATGATTTGAATGGAACTAACCCAGACTAACGCTGTTTTCAGCAGAGTTACCATGGTGTTATTTTTGTGCAGAAATAAAAGTTCTCGGAATGACCTGAAACTTCACGGAGATTATTTTTGGAATATATAAAAAATATTGGCAAAAGAATCAACCAGAGGGGACCCACACCCTGTCCACAAGGGTGGGGGTGCGCCCTACCCCCTGGGCGCGCCCTGATGACCCACAAGTGTAGGGGATCTATCGTAGTCCTTTCGATAAGTAAGAGTGTTGAACCCAACGAGGAGAAGAAGGAAATGACAAGCGGTGTTCAGTAAGGTATTCTCTGCAAGCACTGAAATTATCGGTAACAGATAGTTTTGTGATAAGGTAATTCGTAACGGGTAACAAGTAACAAAAGTAAATAAGGTGCAGCAAGGTGGCCCAATCCTTTTTGTAGAAAAGGACAAGCCTGGGCAAATTCTTATATGAAGGAAAACGCTCCCGAGGGCACATGGGAATTATCGTCAAGCTAGTTTTCATCATGCTCATATGATTCGCGTTCGTTACTTTGATAATTTGATATGTGGGTGGACCGGTTCTTAGGTACTGCCCTTTCTTGGAAAAGCATCCCACTTATGATTAACCCCTATTGCAAGCATCTCCAACTACAAAAGAAGTATTAAGGTAAACCTAACCATAGAATGAAACATGTGGATCCAAATCAGCCCCTTACGGAGCAACGCATAAACTAGGGTTTAAACTTCTGTCACTCTAGCAACCCATCATCTACTTATTACTTCCCAATGCCTTCCTCTAGGCCCAAACAATGGTGAAGTGTCATGTAGTCGACGTTCACATAACACCACTAGAGGAGAGACAACATACATCTCATCAAAATATCGAACGAATACCAAATTCACATGACTACTTATAGCAAGACTTCTCCCATGTCCTCAGGAACAAACATAACTACTCACAAAGCATATTCATGCTCATAATCAGAGGAGTATTAATATGCATTAAGGATCTGAACATATGATCTTCCACCAATAAACCAACTAGCATCAACTACAAGGAGTAATCAACACTACTAGCAACCCACAGGTACCAATCTGAGGTTTTGGTACAAAGATTGGATACAAGAGATGAACTAGGGTTTGAGAGGAGATGGTGCTGGTGAAGATGCTGATGGAGATTGACCCCCTCCCTATGAGAGGATCGTTGGTGATGACGATGGTGATGATTTCCCCCTCCCAGAGGGATGTTTCCCCGGAAGAACAGCTCCGCCGGAGCCCTAGATTGGTTTTGCCAAGGTTACGCCTCGTGGCGGCGGAGTTTCGTCCCGAAAGCTTGCTTATAATTTTTTCCAGGGTAAAAGACTTCATATAGCAGAAGATGGTCACCGGAGGGCTGCCAGGGGGCCCACGAGGCAGGGGGCGCCCAGGGGGTAGGGCGCGCCCCTCACCCTCGTGGACGGTGGGTGGCCCCCCTCTGGAATTTCTTCCGCTCAATATTTTTTATTAAATCCAAAAATGACTTTCGTGGAGTTTCAGGACTTTTGGAGTTGTGCAGAATAGGTCTATAATATTTGCTCCTTTTCCAGCCCAGAATCCCAGCTGACGGCATTCTCTCTCTTCATGCAAACCTTGCAAAATAAGAGAGAATAGGCATAAATGTGACATAACGTGTAATAACAACCCATAGTTCAATAAATATCGATATAAAAGCATGGTGCAAAATGGACGTATCACGCCCCCTGTCTTGTGGGTCCCACGAAGCTCCACCGACCTCAAGTCCAACTCCATATATTCACGTTCGGGGAGAAAAAAATCAGAGAGAAGGATTCATCGCGTTTTACGATACAGAGCCGCCACCACCTCCTATTCTTCCCCGGGAGGGCAGATCTAGAGTCTGTTTTCGGCTCCGAAGAGGGGAAGTCGTCGCCATCGTCATCATCAACCATCCTCCACCACCAATTTCATGATGCTCACCGTCGTGCGTGATTAATCCCATCGTAGGCTTGCTGGACGGTGATGGGTTGGATGAGATTTACTATGTAATCGAGTTAGTTTTGTTAGGTTTGATCCCTAGTATCTACTATGTTCTAAGATTGATGTTGCTATGACTTTGCTATGCCTAATGCTTGTCACTAAGGCCCGAGTGGCATGATTTCAGATCTGAACCTATTATGTTTTCATGAATATATTTGTGTTCTTGATCCTATATTGCAAGTTATAGTCACCTACTACGTGTTATGGTCCGGCAATCCCGGAGTGACAATAGTCAGGACACTTCCTAGTGATGACTGTAGTTTGAGAAGTTCATGTATTCACAAAGTGCTAATGCTTTGGCCCGGTTCTCTATTAAAAGGAGGCCTTAATATCCCTTATTTTCCACTAGGACCCCGCTGCCATGGGAGGGTAGGACAAAATATGTCATGCAAGTTCTTTTCCATAAGCACGTATGACTATATTCGGAATACATGCCTACATTATATTGATGAATTGGAGCTAGTTCTGTGTCACCCTATGTTATAACTGTTGCATGATGTATGCCATATGACATAATTGTCCATCATTGATCCATTGCCTATGAGCTTTTTCACATATTGATCTTTGCTACTTTACTTTGCCATTGCCACTGTTACAATTGCTACAATACTGCTACTGCTACTTTTGCCACTATTACCGTTACTTCCATACTACTTTGCTACTAAATACTTTGCTGCAGATATTAAGTCTTTCAGGTGTGGTTGAATTGACAACTCAACTGCTAATACTTGAGAATATTCTTTGGCTCCCCTTGTGTCGAATCAATAAATTTGGGTTGAATACTCTACCCTCGAAAAGTGGTGCGATCCCCTATACTTGTGGGTTATCAAGACCTTTTTCTGGCGTTGTTGCCAGGGAGAATAGCTCTATTCTTTGAGTCACTTGGGATTTATATCTGTTGATCACTATGAGGAATTTGAAAGATACTAGAACCAAGATTTTCCCCTCAACTACGTGGGGAGGTAAGGAACTGCTATCTAGCTCCGCACTCGATTCACCTTCTATTTTAAGTAAGCTTGCGACACCAACAACTGCTATTGATTCTAATATGTCACATGTTATTGATGATGCCACTTCTGCTATGCATCATGCTTATGATGAAACTACTTCTCTGCTTGATAATATTGTGCCACTAGGTGAATTTCTTGATGAACAACTTGCTAGGGTTAGAGAGAATGAAATTACTGAAACTGATGATATTATTGAAACTGAAGATTATGACTCTCCCCCTAGATATGAATTGCCTGTTGTACCTGAGGGTTATATTATGGATGAAGAAACTGCTAGAGACTTTTTCACTTGCAATGATAGAGATGATCTTAAGAAACTATTAGCTAAGCTGAAAGAAAAGTCTATGAATGCTAGAATGCGATATGATCCTAAATTTGCTACTTCACCTATCTTTGTTACTGAGAAGGATTATGAATTCTCTGTCGATCCTAAGTTAATTACTTTGGTTAAATCTGATCCTTTTTATGGTTATGAATCTGAAACTATTGTGGTACATCTTGCTAAATTGAATGATATAGCCACCCTATTTACTCATGAGGAAATTTTTTTCTATTACTATATTCTTAAGTTGTTTCCTTTCTTGTTAAAGGGAGATGCTAAGTTATGGTTTAATTCTCTTGCTCCTAGTTGTGTGCGTAGTCCCCAGGATATGATTTACAACTTCTCTGAAAAATATTTCCCTGCTCATAAGAAACAAGCTGCTTTAAAGGAAATATTTAACTTCTGAAGATGAGAGTCTCCCACAAGCTTGGGGGAGGCTTATCCAATTACTTAATGCTTTGCCTGATCATCCTCTCAAGAAAAATAAATACTTGATATCTTTTATAATGGACTAATTGATGCTTCCAGAGACCACCTGGATAGTTGTGCTGGTTGTGTTTTCAGGGAAAGAACTGTTGAGCAAGCTGAATTGCTATTAAATAATACATTGAGTAATGATAATGATTGGACACTTCACGAACCAACTCGTAAGCCAACTCCTAAGAAAAGAGGTATTCTATTTCTCAGTCCTGAAGATATGCAAGAGGCAAAGAAATCTATAAAAGAAGAAGCTTTTAAAGCTGAAGATGTTAAGAATCTACCGCCTATTGAAGAAATACATGGTATTGATAACCCGACACAGGTAGTAGAGGTAAACTCTCTCCATAGATTTGATGAAAGTGATATCCCTCATAATAAGTCTGCTAGTCAATTCTTGGATGAGTTTGATAATTTTATTGTCAAACAAGAAAAATTCAATGCTTATGTTAGTAGACAGTTGAAACGTAATGCTTACATGCTTGACAACTTGGGTGATTATATGAGTAGAACCATTAATGATCTTAAGTTTACTAGTAAGCTGGTTACAACTCAAGTAGAACAAGTACTTAAGGCTCAGGATGATTTGCTTAATGAGTTGAATAGTAAGAACAATGATAATGTTGTTAGGGTTATGACTAGAGGTGGTAAAATGACCCAGGAACCTTTGTATCATGAGGGACATCCTAAGAGAGTTGAGCAAGTTCTCAGAGAACTAATGCTGATACACCTAGTCCTAGTCATAAAAAGAAAAAGAAAACTGATAGGACTTTTCATGCTAGTGAACCTGCTATAGACACACCTGAGAATCCCAATGATATTTCTATTTCTGATGCTGAAACACAATATGGTGATGAACATGAACCTAGTGACAGTGTTAATAATGATGTTCATGTTGATGCTCAACCTAGTAATGATAATGACATAGAGATTGAACCTGCTATTGATCTTGATAATCCACAATCAAAGAATCAACGTTCTGATAAGAGAGACTTCGTTGCTAGGAAACACGGTAAAGAGAGAGAACCATGGGTTTAGAAACCCGTGCCCTTTCCTCCTAGAAGAAGGATGATGAGTGATAACCCACAAGTACAGGGGATCAATTGTAGCCTCTTTCGATAAGTAAGAGTGTTGAATCCAACGAGGAGCTAAAGGTAGAACAAATATTCCCTCAAGTTCTATCGACCACCAATACAACTCTACGCACGCTTGATGTTCGCTTTACCTAGAACAAGTCTGAAACTAGAAAGACTTTGTAGGTGTGATAGGATAGGTTTGCAATATAATAAAGAGCACGTGAATATAAACTAGGGGCTGTTTAGATAAAGAAGCAATAAAGTTAGTTTTAGTAGAGAGCTTTTTGTCACGAGAAAGTTATTTGTCCCTAGGCAACCGATAACTAGACCGATAATCACTATTGCAATTTTATTTGAGGGAGAGACATAAGCTAACATACTTTCTCTTCTTGGATCATATGCACTTATGATTGGAACTCTAGCAAGAATCTGCAACTACTAAAGATCATTAAGTTAAAACCCAACCATAGCATTAAAGCATCAAGTCCCCTTTATCCCATACGCCACAACCCCCTTACTCGGGTTTATGCTTCTGTCACTCAAGCAACCCACTATAAGCGAATCATGAACATAATGCAGCACCCTACAGTGGGAATCCCTCACGCTTGCGCGACATGGAGGGCACAATAGGACAACACCAATAATAAAACATGCAACTCAAACCAATCACGATCATCAGTTAACCCATAGGACAAAACGGATCTACTCAAACATCATAAGATAGCCATACATCATTGGGAACTAATATATAGCGTTGAGCACCATGTTTAAGTAGATATTACAGCGGGTAAAAGAGAGGTTACACCGCTGCATAGAGGGGGAAGAGCTGGTGATGATGGCGGTCAAGTTGTTGGTGTAGATCACGGTGATGATGATGGCCCCCGGCGGCGCTCCGGCGCCACCGGAAGCAAGGGGGAGAGAGCCCCCCTTCTTCTTCTTCTTCCTTGACCTTCTCCCTCGATGGGAGAAGGGTTTCCCCTCTGGTCCTTGGCTCCCATGGCGTGGGAGGGGCGAGAGCCCCTACGAGATTGGACCCGTCTCTCTATCTCTGTTTCTGTGTTCTCTGATTCTGCCCTTTCACAATTTCTCATATATCCAGAGATCCGTAACTCCAATTGGATTGAAACCTTTGCTCAGATTTTTCTCCAAAAATTAGCTTTCTTGCGGCAAAAGAAGAGCATCAACCGCCTTACGGGTGCCCACAAGGGTTAGGGACACGCCCCCTGCCTCGTGGCCCCCTCGGGCACCGTCTCGCGTTGATTCTTCTTCCAGAAAATCATAGGTATTCCAAAAATATTCTCCGTCCATTTTGATCCCCTTTGGACTTCGTTTGATATTGGTTTTCTGCAAAACATAAAACATGCAACAAACAGGAACTGGCACTAGGCACTGGATCAATATGTTAGTCCCAAAAATAGTATAAAAAGTTGCCAAAAGTATATGAAAGTTGAATAATATTGCATGGAACAATAAAAAATTATAGATACGACGGAGACGTATCAGCATCCCCAAGCTTAATTCCTGCTTGTCCTCGAGTAGGTAAATGATAAAAAGATAATTTTTGATGTGGAATGCTACCTAGCATAATCTTGATCATATATCTAATCATGGCATGAATATTAAGACACGAATGATTCAAAGCAATAGTCTATCATTTGACATAAAGACGATAATATTTCAAGCATACTAATAAAGCAATCATGTCTTTTCGAAACAACATGGCCAATGAAAGTTATCCCTACAAAATCATATAGTCTGTCTATGCTCTATCTTCACCACACAAAATATTCAAATCATGCACGACCTCGATGACAAGCCAAGCAATTGTTTCATACTTTTGACGTTCTCAAACCTTTTCAACTTTCACGCAATACATGAGTGTGAGCCATGGACATAACACTATGGGTGGAATAGAATATAATGGTGGAGGTTGTGTGGAGAAGACAAAAAGGGAGAAAGTCTCACATCGATGCGGCTAATCAACGGGCTATGGAGATGCCCATCAATTGATGTCAATGCGAGGAGTAGGGATTGCCATGCAACGGATGCACTAAGAGCTATAAGTGTATGAAAGCTCAAACGGAAACTAAGTGGGTGTCCATCCAACTTGCTTGCTCATGAAGACCTAGGGCATTTGAGGAAGCCCATCGTTGGAATATACAAGCCAAGTTCTATAATGAAAATTCCGACTAGTATATGAAAGTGACAGTATAGGAGACTCTCTATATGAATAACATGGTGCTACTCTGAAGCACAAGTGTGGTAAAAGGATAGTAACATTGCCCCCTTATTTTTCTTTTTTTTCTTTTTTTTTCTTTTTTCTTCTTCTTTTTTTTGGGTGGGCTTCTTTGGCCCCCTTTTTTATTTAGGCTTCTTTGGCCTCTTTTTTTAATGGGGCAATGCTCTATAATGATGATCATCACACTTTATTTACTTACAACTCAATACTACAACTCGATATCGAAGATATGACTCTATATGAATGCTTCCGGCGGTGTACCGGATGTGCAATGATCTAGCGTAGTAATGACATAAAAAACGGACAAGCCATGAAAACATCATACTAGCTATCTTACGATCATGCAAAGCAATATGACAATGAATGCTCAAGTCATGTATATGATGATGATGGAAGTTGCATGGCAATATATCTTGGAATGGCTATGGAAATGCCATGATAGGTAGGTATGGTGGCTGTTTTGACGAAGATATAACGAGGCTTATGTGTGATAGAGCGTATTGTATCACGGGGTTTGGATGCACCGGCGAAGTTTGCACCAACTCTCAAGGTGAGAAAGGGCAATGCACGGTACAGAAGAGGCTAGCAATGATGGAAGGGTGAGAGTGCGTATAATCCATGGACTCAACATTAGTCATAAGGAACTCACATACTTATTGCAAAAATCTATTAGTCATCGAAACAAAGTACTACGCGTATGCTCCTAGGGGGATAAATCGATAGGAAAAGACCATTGCTCGTCCCCGACCGCCACTCATAAGGAAGACAATCAATAAATATCTCATGCTCCAACTTCGTTACATAATAGTTCACCATACGTGCATGCTACAGGAATCACAAACTTCAACACAAGTATTTCTACAATCCACAACTACCCACTAGCATGACTCTAATATCACCATCTTTATATCGCAAAACTATTGCAAGGAATCAAACATATCATATTCAGCGATCTACAAGTTTATGTAGGATTTTATGACTAACCACGTGAATGACCAATTCCTATCATCTCTCTAAATAGATATAAGTGAAGCAAGAGATTTTAATTCTTTCTACAAAAGATATGCCCACGCTCTAACAAATATAAGTTAAGCAAAAGAGCATTCTACAAATGGCGGTTTTCTATGTGAAGAGAAACAGGCAATCCAAACTTCAAATGATATAAGTGAAGCACATGAAGCATTCTATAAAGCCATACTCAAAAGATTTAAGTGAAGTGCAATGAGAATTCTATAAATCAACCATGAGCCATCTCATACCAGCATGGTTCATAAAAGAAAAGTGAAAACTAAATGCAAAAGACGCTCCAAGATTTGCACATATCGCATGAACGAAACGAATCCGAAGACATACCGATTCTTGTTGAAGAAAGAGGGGATGCCTTCCGGGGCATCCCCAAGCTTAGACGCTTGAGTCTCCTTGAATATTTTCTTGGGTGCCTTGGGCATCCCCAAGCTTGAGCTCTTGCCTCTCCTCCTTTTCCTCATATCGAGACCTCCTCGATCAAACACTTCATCCACACAAAACTTCAACAGAAAACTCGGTAAGATCCGTTAGTATAATAAAGCAAATCAGTACTCTAAGTACTGTTGCAAACCAATTCATATTTTGTTTTTGCATTGTGTCTACTATAATATAACTTTTCCATGGCTTAATCCACTGATAGAAATTGATAGTTTCATTAAAACAAGCAAACTATGCATCAAAAACAGAATCTGTCAAAAACAGAACAGTATGTAGCAATCTGAACATTCACCATACTTCTGGTACCCCAAAAGTTCTACCAAAATTAGGAAAAATAAAAAATTTGTACATCAAGACAGTGCAAAAAGTTTTAGAACCGTTTTACATTCCAGTAAAAAATGTAAAATCGCGCACTATAGCCAAAGTTTCTGTCCTGCACTGTACAAACTAACAAGCATTGTAAACATCCTAAAGGCAAACCTTGGCACATTATTTTTATAATACAATGGAATTTTACAAGGGGATAATTATTTTTGTTGAAAAGTTTCTGTAGTCAAGATTCACAAGAGCATGAACAAGGAGCTCTCCCACTTCAACAATGCTTGTCTCTCTCACTTTCACTTTCCTTTTCGAAAAGTTTTGGATTCCCCTCTTTATTTTTTTGTTTTTAAACTTTATAAAAGCATCAACAAAAAGAAATGACTCTCTAAAACTTCCGGGTTGTCTCCCTTGCAGCGCTTTCTTTAAAGCCATTAAGCTAGGCATATAGTGCTCAAATAATGAATCCACCCGGATCCCAAGGTATATCAAAGCCAATTTAATTAACAATGATTTGTGATTTAGTAGTGAGCACAAAGTAACATATATCATGCAACAACGAAGTCTAACTCTCTTCCTATGCATCGGCATGTCATAAAAGAACAATTCATGCACACCAAGTAAAGGCCAATGCATAGTATAAGCAACTTCTTGCAATTTTATCATATTGGAAACATGGAGAGGCGAAGATATAGTTCCTCTCTCATAATAATTGCAAGTAGGAGCAGCAAGCACATGCATATCACATCCATAAAAATTATCATGTGCAATGGTAAAAGGCAACCCATCAATATAATCCTTAATAAGCACAAACTTCTCCGATATAGTGTAGTCAGGAGAATTCAAAAAGATAATAGAAATATCATGCGTGGGTGCAATAGCAACAATTTCATGTTTAACATAAGGAACTATAGCAAGTTCATCTCCATAAACATAATTCATATTGGCATCTCGGCCACAAGCATAGCAAGCATCATCAAAAAGGGATATTTCAAGAGAATCAACGGGATCATAACAATTATCATAGCAATCATCCTTCGGTAAGCATGAAGGGGAATTAAAAAATGTATGAGTTGAAGAGTTACTCTCATTAGAAGGTGGGCACGAGTAGCTAATCCGCTCTTCCTCCTTTTGTTCTTCGCTCTCCTCATCATCTTTTTCATCCAATGAGCTCACAGTTTCCTTAGTTTCTTCTTCCATAGACTCCTGCAAAATATTAGTCTCTTCTTGGACAGCAGAGACTTCCTCAATAAATGCATCAATATCGACATTATATTCAAAATTCTCATAACAATATTTAAGTATAGCAAAATTTTCAGGTCTGTAAACAGCATCATCAAGATTTTCACATGTTTTAAACAAAGATTCAATTTCATAAGCGCCCATAAAAGCAATGAATTCTTCTATTTGTTCCACATCATAGTAATCATATATACCATTAGCATAAGAAGCCAAGGTTTCATTATCATTAAATTCGCATGAAAAGGAAAGGTGTGGAGCCTTCATCCTAGAGCAACAAGTATAATCATATCTCAAGCATAGTTGCCTAGCATACCAATGTAACATATGAATTTGATCCCATAATAGTTTCCCTTTTTGTGTCAAGTGATAATCCCTAAAGTATTCACGTTGATCCAACGTGTCTCCCATAACATAATTGGATGGGGTTTTCTCAGGATTATCAAAGTAGTACATAATATCTTTCACATAATGAGCATCGAGGGTTTTAGGAGGTTCCCCATCTCCATGAGTAGCAAGTACACCTAATATTTTTGGTATTTCGTGTTCCATATCCATAACTAATGATAGATACCAACTTAGAACAGCAAATAAAATCTACTTAGTGATAAAGCAAACAAGCACACACGAGAATATTCACCCCACACTATGACTCCCCGGCAATGGCGCCAGGAAAAGGTCTTGATAACCCACATGTACAGGGGATCAATTGTAGCCTCTTTCGATAAGTAAGAGTATCGAACCCAACGAGGAGCTAAAGGTAGAACAAATATTCCCTCAAGTTCTATCGACCACCAATACAACTCTATGCATGCTTGATGTTCGCTTTACCTAGAACAAGTATGAAACTAGAAAGACTTTGTAGGTGTGATAGGATAGGTTTGCAATATAATAAAGAGCATGTGAATATAAACTAGGGGCTGTTTAGATAAAGAAGCAATAAAGTTAGTTTTAGTAGAGAGCTTTTTGTCACGAGAAAGTTATTTGTCCCTAGGCAACCGATAACTAGACCGGTAATCACTATTGCAATTTTATTTGAGGGAGAGACATAAGCTAACATACTTTCTCTTCTTGGATCATATGCACTTATGATTGGAACTCTAGCAAGCATCCGCAACTACTAAATATCATTAAGGTAATACCCAACCATAGCATTAAAGCATCAAGTCCCCTTTATCACATACGCCACAACCCTCTTACTCGTGTTTATGCTTCTGTCACCCAAGCAACCCACTATAAGCGAATCACGAACATATTGCAACACCCTACAACGGGAATCCATCACGCTTGCGCGACACAGAGGGTACAATAGGACAACACCAATAATAAAACATGCAACTCAAACCAATCACGATCATCAATTAACCCATAGGACAAAACGGATCTACTCAAACATCATAAGATAGCCATACATCATTGGGAAATAATATACAGCGTTGAGCACCATGTTTAAGTAGAGATTACATAGGGTAAAATAGAGGTTACACCGCTTCATAGAGGGGGGAAGAGTTGGTGATGAGGGCGGTGAAGTTGTTGGTGTAGATTGCGGTGATGATGATGGCCCCCGGCGGCGCTCCGGCGCCACCGGAAGCAAGGGGGAGAGAGCCCCCCTTCTTCTTCTTCTTCTTCCTTGACCTTCTCCCTAGATGCGAGAAGGGTTTCCCCTCTGGTCCTTGGCTCCCATGGCGTGGGAGGGGTGAGAGCCCCTCCGAGATTGGATCTGTCTCTCTGTCTCTCTCTGTTTCTGCATTCTCTGATTCTGCCCTTTCACCGTTTCTTATATATCCGGAGATCCGTAATTCCAATTGGATTGAAACCTTCACTCAGATTTTTCTCCAAAAATTAGCTTTCTTGCAGCAAAAGAAGAGCATCAACCGCCTTACGGGGTGCCCACGAGGGTCAAGGGCGTGCCTGCCACCTTGGGGCGCGCCCCCTGCTCGTGCCCCCCTCGGGCACCGTCTCGTGTTGATTCTTCTTCCAGAAAATCATAAATATTCCAAAAATATTCTCCGTCCATTTTTATCCCGTTTGGACTTCGTTTGATATGGGTTTTCTGCGAAACATAAAACATGCAACAAACAGGAAATGACACTGGGCACTGGATCAATATGTTAGTCCCAAAAATAGTATAAAAAGTTGTCAAAAGTATATGAAAGTTGAATAATATAGGCATGGAACAATCAAAAATTATAGATACGATGGAGACGTATCAATGAGGATTTTGACCGCTTTGCTGAAATGATTAGACCTATCTTTTTGCATATGTGTTTGAATGATATGCTTAAAATGCCTCCTTATGCTAAGTATATGAAAGATATTGTTACTAATAAAAGAAAGATACCGGAAGCTGAAATTTCCACCATGCTTGCTAATTATACTTTTAATGGTGGAATACCAAAGAAACTAGGATATCCAGGAGTACCAACTATACCATGCTCCATTAAAAGAAACTCTATTAAAACTGCTTTATGTGATCTTGGAGCCGGTGTTAGTGTTATGCCTTTCTCTTTATATCGTAGACTTGAATTGAATAAGTTGACACCTACCGAAATTTATTTGCAAATGACTGATAAATCAACTTCTATACCCATCAGTATTTTTGAGGATGTGCCTGTTGAGGTTGCAAACGTTACTATCTTAACGGATTTTGTTATTCTTGATATTCCCGAGGACGACAGTATGTCGATCATCCTTGGTAGGACCTTTTTGAATACTGCAGGGGCTGCTATTGATTGCAACAAAGGCAATGTCACTTTTCATGTTAATGGTAATGAGCATATGGTACACTTTCCGAAGAAACAACCTCAAGTTCATAGTATCAATTCTATTAAAAAAATCAACTATTACTATTGGAGGTTTTGAATTCCCTCTTCCTACTGTCAAAAAGAAATATGATATTCTTATTGTTGGGGATATGCATAACCCCGTCGAGGTAACCTAGTGTTATTCGAAAATTCTCCAGCTTCATGTCATTCGGAAGAAGTTTGTTAATAAGACTTGATCAACCTTGTTAATGGATTCCTTTTGATGAGAATGAGATGGGTGAATTTGGAAGGCACAACTTTCTGTACCCACTTTTTACTTTCTGTTATTTAGATTAAATAAAGTAAAAATAGTGTTTCTGTCTGTTTTCTGAATTATTCGTGAAATAAAAAATGTCCCAAAAATAAAAGTTCTCCAAATGCCCTGAAAATTTAGTATGATTTTTTATAGAATATTTGAGAATATCTGGCACTAAGAACACACCAGGGGGCCTCACCTGTGGGCCACAAGGGTGGAGGGCGCGCCCAACCCCCCTATGCGCCCCCTGTCTTGTGGGTCCTACATGGCCCCCTCCACTTATTCCAGCACCCACCCACTTCGTCTTCCTCCAGAAAAAATCACCTCGTAGCTCAAACCCGTGTTCTTGCTCATTTTGCTGCCATTTTCGATCTCCTTTCTCAAACCTCCATTCACAAAACTGCTTTGGGGGATTATTCTTCAGTATGTGACTCCTCCAATGGTCCAATTAGTTTTTGTTCTAGTGCTTTATTTATTGCAACTTTTGCTGCTGTGGTGACCTTGTTCTTGAGCTTGCATGTCAAATTTATATGGTCCAAAGTAGTTTTGATGCATGATTTAGCCTCTAGACACTTGTAGGAGTAGTTGCTATTAATTTTGTTGAGTTTGGTTCACTTTTATTTTGAGTCACTAAAAATTTCAGAAACTTTCAAAGAAAGAAAATGACGAGGAGATTGTTGAGAGGCTCCTCGAGCCGGGGTTCGAAGGAAAAAGAAAATGAAGAGAAGGAAAAACCCAAGTACAATCTTCCTCACCCCATGGAGATTCGGCCGTGTGAATGGCCATGTGATGCATTCTTGGAGGCGGCTGAAATTTATGAGGATTTCTATTATTTGGCTAAGAATGCAGGCATCACCGACTTCCTCCACAACCGGTGTGATCGGTATCTCCTACTCACTAATACTTTCGTGCAAAATTTTCATTTTCATGCTAGGAGATCACCACCCACGGTAGAATTTTACTTATATGATGAGTACAAGGAAATGTCGCTTTATGACATTTGTGAGGTTTGTAAATTACCTTATGAGGGTAGCGTCGAGGAACCACGTCCTAGAGATGTGGAAGAATTTATTAATGAAGTTACCGTAGGGGAAAGGAGAAAGGTGTCGGAAGCGAGAGTGTCTAGTTTACATTTTTCCTGTTTTGCGTTACTACTCATTATTTGCTGGGAGATGTTTAATTGGTCGCGGGGATAGTGGAGGCCTTAGTGCTCCTGACCTTGCCATTTTGTTCCATGCTTTACTTCGTGATGAAACTTTCAGTTTAGGGGCTATGGTTGCTAAACGGTTGAGTTTAAACCGTGTGAAGGGTCCTATATTTGGAGGTATCTATGCTTACCGTCTTGCTAGACGTTTCGAGATACCGATTAGGCATGATGAAAAAGAGGAGAAGCTGCAACGCACCATATACTTAGATTATAACAGTATGGTAGCACATGATTTTATTCGCTATGATAAGGAAAAGAGATTAATTTATAACCTAGTATTTAGCGAGGATACTTTTCAGATTATTACCTTGCCTACACCTACTTTGTTCGATATTCATTCAGGCAGGTACTTTGTTTTGCCCGCGGATATTCATGCATACTGGGAGGGGACGTGATCCCCGGTTCCTGAGTCAGAAACATCACCTGATCCATATCAGTAGTCTATTTATCAGTGGAAGCCACAGGAGCTCACGAACCAGTGGAATCCCCAGGATCCTCCTCAGTACACCGGGGAAGGCTACTTTGATCCATGGGATTAGACAAACTTTGGCCAAAAGCCTAAGCTTGGGGGAGTACATATTTCTCACCGACATTACATTCATGTTCACACACTCATTCTAGTTGTTGGTGTTCATACTTTTTCATTGTATAATCCATGTTAGTTTATTTTCTTTCTCTCGCTTTCTTCTTGTGTGTTTGAAGAACCTTAAGGAAAACCAAAAAAAATAGTTGTAGCTCCTGCTTAGTTTACTTTGCATGCTTAGTTGTAGTACTAAAGAAAACCCAAAAATATTTCTCGTTCTTCTTTTGCTTGTTGGGAGCTTTCCCATGTAAATAGTTTTTCTCATTCTTGTTTTACCTTTCTTTAGAAAAACAAAAGCTCCAAAAACATTTCAGTGTGTTTCTTTGAAATTCTTTTCTTTCCTTTGGGGGTCGAGAGAAGAAGACCACGATGAAAATGTTGAGTTGCTCTCATATGCATTATTGTTGATCTAACAAAGAGCCCATATTACCTTGTCTTCTCCTTTGAACAAATGTTTGCAGATTCCAACTTAGTCCAATGCACATGCACTATTATTATTATCCACACCGTTCGGTCGTGCAAGTGAAAGGCAATAATGACGATATATGATGAAATGATTGAGATGAGGAAAAGTTGGTATGAACTCGACCTATCTTGTTTTTGTAAATATGATTAGTTCATCGTTCCTGATTCAGCCTATTATGAATGAAACATGTTTGCAATGACAATTAGAGATTATAGTTACTCATGCCATGCTTAATTAGCTAGGAGTTTATAATTGTTTACCTTGCGTGCCAACATGCTTTTAAAATGATTGTGATCTAGTATGATAGGATGGTATCCTCCTTTGAATGATTCGAGTGGCTTGACTTGGCACATGTTCACACATGTAGTTGAAACAAAATCGACATAGCCTCCACGATATTTATGTTCATGGTGATTTATATCCTACTCATGCTTGCACTCAATGTTGGTTACTCTCAATTCATGTTTATGACTGTTGTCGCTCTCTAGTTGGTCGCTTCCCAGTCTTTTTGTAGCCTTCACTTGTACTAAGCGGGATTACTGCTTATGATCCACTTCCTTAAACCCAAAGTTGTTCCATATGAGTCCACCATACCTACCTATATGTGGTATTTACCTGCTGTTCCAAGTAAATTTGCATGTGCCAAACTCCAAACCTTCAAATGATAATCTGTTTTCTATGCTCGAATCGCTCATGTAGCAACTAGGGTTATCAATATCTTCCATGCTAGGTCGGTTATTCTCACGATGAGTGGACTCCGCTCATCATTCACGAGAAAATGGCTGGCAACTGGGATGCCTAGTCCCATGCTCAAATCAAATAAAAATATAATTGCACAAAAACTCCCCCAGGACTGTTGTTAGTTGGATGGTACCCGTTGTTTCGGACCAGCCGTGGAATGTGCTTGTTGGCTGTTGGGAGTATAAACTTTACCATTCTGTTTGGGAATCACCTATAATTTAACTAGTATGGAAGATACCGAGATCTCTTGGTTGTTATATTGACAATGAAAGCATACCGCCCAAAATATTATTTATCTTTGTTTCAAAAACTTGAGCTCTGACACCTCTGCAAATTCCTGCTTCCCTCTGGGAAGGGCCTATCTATTTACTTTTCTTGCCTAGTCATCATCCTCTTATAAAAAGCACCAGTTAGAGAGCACCACTGTCATTTGTATGCATTGTTATTAATTGATATTGAGTATGACTGTGACTGGATCTCTTTTACCATGAATTACAATGTCTAGTCAGTTTTTGATCTTCAAGGGTGCTTTGCATTTATGTTTTGCAGTCTTAGAAAGGGCTAGCGAGATACCATCTTGTTATATTATATCATGATTGTCTTGAAAAAGTGTTGTCATCCGAGATTTGTTATTATTGCTCGCTAGTTGATTATGCCATTGATATGAGTAAATGTGAGACCTAAACGTTATTGTGAATATGGTTAGTTCATAATCTTTGCTGAAAACTTGAATGCTGGCTTTACATATTTGCAACAACAAGATCAAATAGAGTTTGTAAAAGTTTTTCTTTATCACTTTTAGTTTGTCAAATGAATTGCTTGATGACAAGCAATGGGTTAATCTTGGGGGAGTTGATACGTCTCCATCGTATCTACTTTTCCAAACTCTTTTGCCTTTGTTTTGGACTCTAGTTTGCATGATTTGAATGGAACTAACCCGGACTAATGCTGTTTTCAGCAGAATTGCCATGGTGTTATTTCTATGCAGAAATAAAAGTTCTCATGAACTGAAACTTCACGGAGATTATTTTGTTAATATATTAAAAATATGGGCGAAAGAATCAACCAGAGGGGACCCACACCCTGTCGACAAGGGTGGGGGCGCGCCCTACCCCCCTGGGCGCGCCCCCTGTCTTGTGGGTCCCATGAAGCTCCATCGACCTCAACTAAAACTCCATATATTCACGTTCAGGGAGAAAAAATTAGAGAGAAGGATTCATCGCGTTTTACGATACGGAACCACCGCCACCTCCTGTTCTTCCTCGGGAGGGCATATCTGGAGTCCATTTTGGGATCCGGAGAGGGACATCATCATCATCATCATCATCAGCCATCCTCCATCACCAATTTCATGATGCTCACCATCGTGCATGAGTAATCCCATCGTAGGCTTGCTGGACAGTGATGGGTTGGATGAGATTTACCATGTAATTGAGTTAGTTTTGTTAGGGTTTGATCCCTAGTATCCACTATGTTCTAAGATTGATGTTGCTATGACTTTGCTATGTCTAATTCTTGTCACTAGGGCCCGAGTACCATGACTTCAGATCTGAACCTATTATGTTTTCATGAATATATTTGTGTTCTTGATCCTATCTTGCAAGTTATAGTCACCTACTACGTGTTAAGATCCGGAAACCGCGGAGTGACAATAGTCGGGACACTTCCCAGTGATGACTGTAGTTTGAGGAGTTCATGTATTCACTAAGTGCTAATGCTTTGGTCTGGTTCTCTATTAAAAGGAAGCCTTAATATCCCTTAGTTTCCACTAGGACCCTGCTGCCACGGGAGGGTAGGACAAAAGATGTCATGCAAGTTCTTTTCCATAAGCACGTATGACTATATTCGGAATACATGCCTACATTATATTGATGAATTGGAGCTAGTTCTGAGTCACCCTATGTTATAACTGTTGCATGATGTATGCCATTCGACATAATTATCCATTATTGATCCATTGCCTACGAGCTTTTCACATATTGATCTTTGCTACTTTACTTTGCCGTTGCCACTGTTACAATTGCTACAAAACTGCTACCGTTACTTTTGCCACTATTACCATTACTTCCATACTACTTTTCTACTAAATACTTTGTTGCATATATTATGTCTTTCAGGTGTGGTTGAATTGACAACTCAGCTGCTAATACTTGAGAATATTCTTTGTCTCCCCTTGTGTCGAATCAATAAATTTTGGTTGAATACTCTACCCTTGAAAACTGTTGCGATCCCCTATACTTGTGGGTTATCAATGACACACATGTATCATTGCTATTAAGGATAAAAAGATGGGGTATATTACTACATGAATAGATCTTGTCTACATCATGTCATCATTCTTATTGCATTATTCCGTTTCTCCGTGAACTTAATACACTAGATGCATGCTGGATAGCGGTCGATGTGTGTAGTAGTAGTAGTAGTAGTAGTAGTAGTAGTAGTAGTAGTAGTAGTAGTAGTAGTAGTAGTAGTAGTAGTAGTAGTAGTAGTAGTAGTAGTAGTAGTAGTAGTAGTAGTAGTAGTAGATGCAGATAGGAGTCGGTCTACTAATCTTGGACGTGATGCCTATGTACATGATCATTGCTTTGGATATCGTCATAATTATTTGCTTTTCTATCAGTTACCCAATAGTAATTTGTCTACCCACCGTATGCTATTTTCTCGAAAGAAGCCTCTAGTGAAATCTACGGCCCCCGGGTCTATTTCCTATCATATTATTTTCAGATATATTTATCCAAAAATCCAAAAATACCTTGCTGAACTTTTTCTTTATTTATTTTATTTTGTGTTTTTGCTAGATCTACTTATCAAATCTCATACAATTTAATCTATCTCAATACCGAGGAGGGATTGACAACCCCTCTTACGCGTTGGGTTGCAAGTTTTTGTTGTTTTTGTGCAGGTGCTGTTTATGTAGTGTTGCTTGGTTCTCCTACTGGATTGATAACCTTTTTTCATAACTGAGGGAAATACTTACCATTGCTATGCTGCATTATCCTCTCCTCTTCGGGGAATTACCAACGCATATACAAGAAGAAGAATTTCTAGCACCGTTGTGAGGGAGACATCATCAACATCTATCAAGTACCCAATCACAAATCTCATCTCCTTTCAATTACTTTATTTGCCATTTGCCTCTCGTTTTCATCTCCCCCACTTCTGAAACATTTTTGCAAAAACACAAAAATATTTGTCTTCCTTTCGTTTGCCTTTCTTGTTTGCTTCTTTGCTTGCTTTGAACCCACCATCATGAGTGATTTTGGTATGGCAGAAATAGATGATGGCAGAACTCCCAAAATTGGATGTTCTGGTAATCTGGATGCTAAAACTTTTGTTTTGGGATGAGGGAATGTTATACGAAAAGGTGTCATCCAAGAATTCTTTAATTGTGTTGGAACTTTGACTTGTGATGACGCTCCTATACTTAAAACAACTAAAATCTATGCAGAAGCTATTTCAGCACTAGATCTAAAATGTGAGAACAGATTTATTCGTACTCATCCTACCTTGCAAAGATTGATTTATGAGCTACCTATTATAAATGATCCTAGAGCTAAAAAGATAGCCACCCTTGTTCTTATGAATGGATTTGATCACATAGTGCGGGAAGCTAGAGAAATCTTCGATTTTTACGGTATGAACCGTGAAAAACTGGTAATAGATGAGATCCTTCACAATAGTGATTATGTATTAAGACATTTGCTTGGCAATGATTGCATCTTTTATGAGAACCTTAAAAAGGAAGTTCCCGTTTTGGATATGATCCAACAAGTTTTCAACGATGTTAATCAACAATATTCTTGGATCATAGCTGGTAATCAAAGGGGATTTGAAAATGGACAATTTGATAATGCTAAAATTTCTATGGATAATGTGTTTCAAGTTATATTTGAAAATCCTCCTGACAAAAACACATCTATGGAAAATAAGAAGAGATAAGACAATACTTGAATCTATGCATTATGCCTAGCTAGGGGCATCAAACGATAGAGCTTGTTGGGAGGCAACCCAGTGAATAAAATAAAATTTTCACTTTTTATTTCTGTTCTTGTGTGTTTAAACAATTATGCTAATGTTATGATTGTGTTTTTATGTTTTAATTAGTGTTTGTGCCAAGTAAAGCCTTTAGGATAATGTTGGGTGATAGTTGATTTGATCTTGTTGAAAAACAGAAACTTTTGCGTCCAGTAACAGAATTGTTAAAATTCACCGAAGCAAGATAAAATCCTGATTTTTTTACACATGATAGATATACAAATTTCCTATGTTGCCCTAATGTTTCAGAATTTTTGGAGTTACATAAGTATGGTCGAAGTCCAGATTACTATAGAATGTTCTGTTTTTTTTGACATATTCTGTTTTGGTTGCATTGTGTGCTTATTTTGATGAATCTATGGATTGTATCGGGGTGGTATAAGCCATGGTAAAGTTAGAATACAATAGGTAAAATGCAATAATAAAATTTGAATGGGTTTGCAATAGTACTTAAAGTGGTGATTTGCTTTATTATACTAACGGATCTCACAAAGGTTTTGTTAAGTTTTGTGTGATCAAAGTTTTCAAGTTTTGGTTGAGATCACGATGGATGAAGGAATAAGGAGTGAAAAGAGCCTAAGCTTGGGGATGCCCATGGCACCTATAACACCCTGGTAGTTAAGCTACAGTAACCTCACCCTAATGATGCCATGTCATCACCATTTTACTAAGCCAATTGTCACTTGATTAAAATCAAAGTCAATTCATTTAAAAAAATGCAAATCAAATTATTAATTCTTCAAATGGTAAATTAAAAACGTTCATTAGGTTCAAAATATTCACTACGCAATTGTCTTGCATTAACAAACAATTTTGGTGATGTTTAAAATGCCCCTGGACTTTATACCAACCGTCAAGTAATTGACCTTTTCAATTTCTAAAAATAGTTAAACAATCCCAAAATGCTTTGGAACTTTTTGAGCAGCCCCATGATGTTTCCCTGTATTTGTGTGACAAGTTTCATATAAATTAAAACTCGATTGTTATCTAATCTAATAAATAGAGCACAGTAGCAGGCTTATTACAAAAAAGTAAATAGGAAAATGGCTTTGTGCACTTAGGCCCAGGAACGCACGGGACTTTGACCCGGCCCACCTAACCATCTCCTTCCTTCCCTGTTCAAAGAGGGGGAGATGGATGCTGGGCAGCCACCCATGGCCGTGGATGGCCATGTGTCGGCCATCCGCCACCCCCCCCCCCCCCCGACGCCTACTTGATGCCCTCAACTCCCCTCGACAAAACCCTAGTCCCTCCCCCCCTCACCGCGCCGTTTCCTTTCTCCCTCATAGCACGAACGCGAGCGAAGCTGTCTCCGTGCCGTCGTGGTCTTCGTGTCCATGGTCATCCCCGAGCGAAGACAAGATGTCTAGACGCACCGCCATCCTCTTCTCCGTCGACTTCATCCACCGGACCAAGCCGAGAGGCCCTCGCGTGTCACCATCGAGCTCATCTCCGCTTCTGCATCTCGGCAGCCGTTGTCGTCAATTCGGCCGATCCGGTGCAACCCTGATCCCGCTGACCCTCACTGCCGGATGCTACGTCTTGAGCTTGCATTGGCTTTCCTTGAAGAGGAAAGGGTGATGCAGCAAAGTAGCATAAGTATTTCCCTCAGTTTTTGAGAACCAAGGTATCAATCCAGTAGGAGGCTCCTCAAAAGTCCCACGCACCTACACAAACAAACAAGAACCTCGCAACCAACACTATAAAGGGGTTGTCAATCCCTTCACGGCCACTTGCGAAAGCGAGATCTGATAGAGATAATATGATAAGATAAATATTTTTGGTATTTTTATGATATAGATTGGAAAAGTAAAGATGCAAATAAAAGTAGATTGAAAGCTTATATGATAAAAGATAGACCCGAGGGCCATAGGTTTCACTAGTGGCTTCTCTCAAGATAGCATAAGTATTACGGTGGGTGAACAAATTACTGTCGAGCAACTGATAGAAAAGCGAATAATTATGAGATTATCTAGGCATGATCATGTATATAGGCATCACGTTCGTGGCAAGTAGACCGAATCCTGCCTGCACCTACTACTATTACTCCACACATCGACCGCTATCCAGCATGCATCTAGAGTATTAAGTTCATAAAGAACAGAGTAACACATTAAGAAAGATGACATGATGTAGAGGGATAAACTCATGCAATATGATATAAACCCCATCTTTTTATCCTCGATGGCAACAATACAATACGTGCCTTGCTGCCCCTGCTGTCACTGGGAAAGGACACCGCAAAGATTGAACCCAAAGCTAAGCACTTCTCCCATTGCAAGAAACATCAATCTAGTAGGCCAAACAAAACTAATAATTCGAAGAGACTTGCAAAGATAACTTAATCACACATAAAAGAATTAAGAGGAGATTCAAATATTTCTCATAGATAAACTTGATCATAAACCCACAATTCATCGGATCTCGACAAACACACCACAAAAAGAGTTACATCGAACAGATCTCCAAGAAGATCGAGGAGAACTTTGTATTGAGATTCAAAAAGAGAGAAGAAGCCATCTAGCTAATAACTATGGACCCGAAGGTCTGTGGTAAACTACTCACAACTCATCGGAAGGGCCTTGGAGATGATGTAGAGGCCCTCCATGGTCGACTCCCCCTTCGGCGGAGCGCCGGCGAAGGCTCCAAGATGGGATCTCGCAGATACAGAAGGTTACGGCGGTGGAAATAGTTTTTCGTGGTGCTCCCCAATGGTTTCAGGGTACGTGGGTATATATAGGAGGAAGAAGTAGGTCGGTGGATGCTCGAGGGGCCCACGAGGGTGGGGGCGCGCCCACCTGTAGGGGGCGCGCCGGGCACCCTCGTGGCCGCCTCCTCTGTTGCTTGACGTCCACTCCAAGTCCCCTGGACCATGTTTGTTCCAAAAAGATTGCTCCCGAAGGTTACATCCCGTTTGGACTCCGTTTGATATTCCGTTTCTTCGAAACACTGAAATAGGCAAAAAAAACAGCAATATGGGTGATACGTCTCCAACGTATCTATAATTTTTGATTGTTCCATGCTATTATATTACCCCTTTTGGATGTTTATGGGCTTTATTTTACACATTTATATCATTTTTGGGACTAACCTATTAACCGGAGGCCCAACCCATATTGTTGTTTTATTGCCTGTTTCAGTATTTCGAAGAAAAGGAATATCAAACTGAGTCCAAACGGAATGAAACCTTCGGCATCGTGATTTTTTGGAAGAATATCATCCTGGAGGCTTGGAGATCAAGTCCGAAGATACTCGAGGAGCCCAGGAGATAGGGGCGCCCCCCCTACAGGGTGCGGCCCCCTGTCTCGTGGACCCCTCGAGCGCCCCCCGACCGACTTCTTTCGCCTATATAACCCTACGTACCCTAAAACCATCGAATATCAAGATAGATCGGGAGTTCCGCCGCCGCAAGCTTCTGTAGCCACCAAAAACCTCTCGGGAGTCCGTTCTGGCACCCTGCCGGAGGGGGAACCCATCACCGGTGGCCATCTTCATCATCCCGGCGCTCTCCATGACGAGGAGGGAGTAGTTCACCCTCGGGGCTGAGGGTATGTACCAGTAGCTATGTGTTTGATCTCTCTCTCTCTCTCTCTCGTGTTCTCTCTCTCGTTTTCTCTCTATGGCACGATCTTGATGTATCGCGAGCTTTGCTATTATATTTGGATCTTATGATGTTTCTCCCCCTCTCTACTCTCTTGTAATGAATTGAGTTTCCCTCTTGAAGTTATCTTATCGGATTGAGTCTTTTATTTTAGAACACTTGATGTATGTCTTGCCGTGTTTATCTGTGGTGACAATGGGATATCACGTGCCACTTGATGTATGTTTTGGTGACCAACTTGCGGGTTCCGCCCATGAACCTATGCATAAGGGTTGGCACATGTTTTCTTGACTCTCCGGTAGAAACTTTGGGGCACTCTTTGAAGTACTTTATGTTGGTTGAATAGATGAATCTGAGATTGTGTGATGCATATCGTATAATCATGCCCACGGATACTTGAGGTCACAATGGAGTATCTAGGTGACATTAGGGTTTTGGTTGATTTGTGTCTTAAAGTGTTATTCCAGTACAAACTCTTTTATAGATTGATCCGAAAGAATAACTTTGAGGTGGTTTCGTACCCTTCCATAATCTCTATGTTTGTTCTCCGCTATTAGTGGCTTTGGAGTGACTCTTTGTTGCATTTTGAGGGCTTTTTATATGATCTATCTATGTTATTATTGTTGAGAGAACTGGCACTAGCGAAAGTATGAACCCTAGGCCTTGTTTCCTATCATTGCAATACCGTTTACGCTCACTTTTATCATTAGTTACCTTGCTGTTTTTATATTTTCAGATTACAAATACCTTTATCTACCATCCATTTTGCACTTGTATCACCATCTCTTCGCCGAACTAGTGCACCTATACAATCTACCATTGTATTGGGTGTGTTGGGGACACAAGAGACTCTTTGTTATTTGGTTGTAGGGTTGTTTGAGAGAGACCATCTTCATCCTACGCCTCCCACGGATTGATAAACCTTAGGTCATCCACTTGAGAGAAATTTTCTACTGTCCTACAAACCTGTGCACTTGCAGGCCCAACAACATCTACAAGAAGAAGGTTGTGTAGTAGACATCAAGCTCTTTTCTGGCGCCGTTGCCGGGGAGGTGAGTGCTTGAAGGTATATCTTTAGATCTTGCAATTGAATCTTTTTGTTTCTTGTTTTATCACTAGTATAGTTTATAAAAGAAAACTACAAAAAAATGGAATTGAGTTTGTCTCATATTCTTCGTATTTTTTAATATCTTTCGTGAGTTTGATGGAAAAGAAAAATTGTGCTCAAGTGCTAGAAGAAGAATGCATTAAAATGCTTGGTACTAAATCTTTGAATGATGAGCATGATTGCAATGTTGTTAGTATGAACTCCTTGAATATCCTTAGTACTGATGATGATTGCTCTAGTCATGATGAAAATGTCTCCTTTAAGCATGTTGATTTCTGTGGAGTGCATGTTTGCATGAACACACCAAATAGAGAAGATATATATTGCAAGAGGCATAAGCATTTAGAAACTAAATGGTTGCAAGAAAGGCTAGATGTGAGTGCTGAAAATTTAAAATTCCTTGCCGTACTTGTGAACTTCGCAATGAACGTGGTCATTTACATCTCCAATGCAAATTGTTTCATGACCGAATCGTGTCCAAAAATTGTGACGATTTGATTTCCCTTGCACATTATAACGAACTTAGTTTGCTTTTGGGTTATGAAGAGTTGAAACGTTTAACTAAGCCTATTCCAGAATTTAATCTTGAGCATTTCCTTGATATTGATCTAGAAAAGATTTATATGTTTTGTGCGGAGAATTGCATTGAAAATCCTTATATTGCCAATTACATAAAGAAAAGAAAGCAAATAGAAGATGAAGAGAATACTAATGAAAGGGAAGAGACTTCCCAATCTCCTCCTATTATTTCTCATGATGAATCAGGTAACGAGGAGGAGCTTTCTATTCAACCTATCTCATCAATAAGGAGCTCAAAGAGGAAGGTTTAACCCACACATAATGTGAAAAAGAAAAGGAAAAGAAGGGGCAACAAAGGTAAAAAGGTATCCCTCCCAAATGATGTTGCTCCTACTACTCATTGTGATGATGATAATTGCTATACTATTGGTGCTATCAATATTTTAAATGATGAGAGTGATTATGCTTATGATATGAAAGGGCCCAAGCCTGGGGATGCTATGTTTAATGAAGATGATATTTTTAGCACCCCAAGTTTTGATATGCAAAGTTGTTATGATGATTGCATGCCTCCTACTAATGATGATTATATTGATGAAAGTGGGTTTGGAAGAGTGTCAACTTTAGGAAGTAGTGATCCCACGATTTTGGAGGATGTTGAATCTTATTGTGATGAATATGAAAGTGGATTTGGAAGAGTGTCAACTTTATTTAGTGATTCCACTATCTTGGGAGAGGTTTCAATCGATTATGATGAGAACGAAGTTGCTACTTATGATGATTATTGTGATAAAACTTATGCTATAAAAAGTGGTGATGAATATATTTACAAATCTTGTCATGATTATGATTACCCCTTTTCTGAACATTACTCTTTTAATGAGGAAATAATTTTTAGTGTTCAAGTCTTTTATGATACTTCCACTATTCCGAATGAGAAGATTTTTGCTTATGCGGAGAGTAGTAAATTTTTTATGTTTGTAGATCATGAAAAGAATGCTTTAGGTTCTGGTTATATTCTTGAATTCATTCATGATGCTACTGAAAATTACTATGAGGGAGGAAATATGCTTGTAGGAATTGCAATAATGTCAATTTTCCTCCCTATGTGTTGAAAATTTTGAAGCTATGCTTGTTTTACCGTCCTATGCTAGTTGATTATTGTTCCCATAAGTTGTTTGCTCACAAAATCCCTATGCATAGGAAGTGGGTTAGACTTAAATGTGCTAGTCATATGCTTCATGATGCTCCCGTTGTGTTTTAAATCTTGTCTTTTATGTGAGCATCATTGTCATCATCATGCCTAGCTAGAAAGGCATTAAAGAAAAGCGCTTGTTGGGAGACAACCCAATATTTATCCTTACTGTTTTTGTGTGTCCACATGATTATGCTACTGTAGTAATCATGTTTTATAGCTTTTGTCTCAATAAAGTGTCAAGTAAGACCTTTAGGATAGCTTACGGTGATAGTTGTGTTGATCCTGCTGAGAATCAGAAACTTTTGCACCCAGTAAATTAGTTTTTTTAATTCACAGAAATGTGATCTTGATCTTATTCTTTTTGCTCTGGATTGGTACACAAATTTCTCAGGTCTTCCTAATTTGGTAGGATTTTTGGAGTTCCATAATTATACGTTTGATATAGATTACTACAGACTATTCTTTTTTTGACAGATTTTGTTTTCTATGTGTTGTTTGCTTATTTTGATGAATCTATGAGTAGTATTGGAAGGTATGAACCATAGATAAGTTGAAGTACAGTAGATATTACACCAATATGAATTTAGAATGAGTTCATTACAGTACCTAAGTGCTGGTTTTGTGTTCTTATTCTAACGGAGCTTACGGGTTTTCTGTTGAGTTTTGTGTTGTGAAGTTTTCAAGTTTTGGGTAAAGATTTGATGGACTATGGAATAAGGAGTGACAAGAGGCTAAGCTTGGGGATTCCCAAGACACCCCAAGGTAATATTCAAGGACAACCAAGAGCGTAAGCTTGGGGATGCCCCGGAAGGCATCCCCTCTTTCGTCTTCGTTCATCGGTAACTTTACTTGGAGCTATATTTTTATTCACCACATGATATGTGTTTTGCTGGGAGCGTCATTTTATTTTGTTAGTATTTGCTTTCTGTTATTTAGAATAATGTTTTGAATCTTTATTTTCAATAAAAAAGGTCAAGGATAGCCTTTACCATGCTTATTTTGCTAGTATACATGTTGCTGTTTGAAAACAGAAAGTTTACCGCTGTTGCAAAAATTCCCTAGAAAAGTCAGAGCATGATATAATGTTGAAACCTTTTGCATGATGAGCTATGATAAATTTACTAAAGTGGGAATTTTCTCTCATAATTTTTGGAGTTAGGGAAGTATTGTTACTCTTGCATTCTTCACAGACTGTACTGTTTTGGCAGATTGCTGTTATGGTTGCATTGTTTGCATATGTTTGCTTGTTTAATGATTCTATTTGAGGATAGGAGTGTTAAATATGCAGAGGCATTTAGTATGCAATGTTGAATAATAATTTTAGTGATTTGTTACAGTAGAAAATAATAAGGTCTTGCATTGGTTTATACTAACCTATCTCACGAGTTCTTGTTGAGTTTGTTGTGAATGAAGCTTTTGATAAAAAGAGAAACCATGATGTGAGAGGAATTAATGAGACACAAAATCTCAAGCTTGGGGATGCCCAAGGCATCCCAAGATAATATTTCAAGAAGTCTCAAGCATCTAAGCTTGGGGATGCCCCGATAGGCATCCCACCTTTCTTCTTCAACAACTATCGGTTAGTGTCGGTTGAGCCTAAGTTTTTTGCTTCTTCACATGAGTTGTGCTATCCTTGCATTGTCATTTTATTTTGTTTTGCTTGCTGTTTGAATAAAATACCAAGATCTGAAATTCCTTAATGTTAGAGAGTCTTCACATAGTTGCACAATTATTCGACTACTCATTGATCTTCACTTATATCTTTCGGAGTAGTTTGTCATTTGCTCTAGTGCATCACTTATATCTTTTAGAGCACGGCGGTGGTTATATTTTGTAGAAATTGCTAGTTTCTCATGCTTCACTTATATTATTTTGAGAGTATTTTAGAACAGAATGGTATTTTCTATGGTTACAAAGTTGGTCCTAGAATGATGAGCATCCAAGTTGGGTATAATAAGAACTATCATAGAAAAGAATTGGATGCTATGATCAATTTGATGCTTGATAATTTTTTTGAGATATGGAGGTAGTAATATTAAAGTTATGCTAGTTGGGTGATTATGAATTTAAAGAATGCTTGTGTTGAAGTTTGTGATTCCCGTAGCATGCACGTATGGTGAACCGCTTTGTGATGAAGTTGGAGCACAATTTTATTTATTGTTTGTCTTCCTTATGAGTGGCGGTCGGGGACGAGCGATGGTCTTTTCCTACCAATCTATCCCCCTAGGAGCATGCGCGTAATACTTTGTTTTTGATGACTTGTAGATTTTTGCAATAAGTATATGAGTTCTTTTGACTAATGTTGAGTCCATGGATTATACGCACCCTCACCCTTCCACCATTGCTAGCCTCTCTTGTGCCGCGCAACTTTTGCCGGTACCATACACCCACCATATACCTTCCTCAAAACAGCCACCATACGTACCTATTATGGCATTTCCATAGCCATTCTGAGATATATTGCCATGCAACTTTTCACCGTTCCGTTCATATGACACGCATTACCTTTGTCATATTGCTCTTTGCATGACATGTAGTTGACATCGTATTTGTGGCAATGCCACCTTCATAATTTTCATACATGTCGCTCTTGATTCATTGCATATCCCGGTACACCGCCAGAGGCATTCATATAGAGTCATATCTTGTTCTAGCTTTGAGTTGTAATTCTTGAGTTGTAAATCCATATAAGTGTGATGATCTTCATTATTAGAGCATTGTCCTGGTGAGGAAAGGATGATGAAGACTATGATTCCCCCACAAGTCGGGATGAGACTTCGGACTTTAGAAAAAGAAAAAAAAAGAAAAAAAACGAGAAAAGGCCAAAAGAAAAAAAATAAAGGCCAAAGAAAAAAAAGGGGAAAAATAAGAAATAATAATAATAATAAAATGAGATAAAAAGAGAGAAGAGACAATGCTACTATCTATTTTTTCACACATGTGCTTCAAAGTAGCACCATGATCTTCATGATAGAGAGTCTCATATGTTGTCACTTTCATATACTAGTGGGAATTTTTCATTATAGAACTTGGCTTGTATATTCCAATGATGGGCTTCCTCAAAATGCCCTAGGTCTTCATGAGCAAGCAAGTTAGATGCACACCCACTTAGTTTCTTTTGTTGAGCTTTCATATATTTATTGCTCTAGTGCATCCGTTGCATGGTAATCCCTACTCACTCACATTGATATCTATTAATGGGCACCTCCATAGCTCGTTGATATGCCTAGTTGATGTGAGACTATCCTCTCCTTTTTGTCTTCTCCACAACTACCATTCTATTCCACATATAGTGCTATGTCCATGGCTCACGCTCATGTATTGCGTGAAAGTTGAAAGAGTTTGAGATTATTAAAGTATGAAACGATTGCTTGGCTTGTCATCGGGGTTGTGCATGATTAAATACTTTGTGTGACGAAGATAGAGCAACAGCCAGACTATATGATTTTGTAGGGATAACTTTCTTTGGCCATGTTATTTTGAGAAGACATGATTACTTTGATTAATATACTTGAAGTATCACCATTTTCATGTTAATATGAACTTTTATTTTGTATCACTTGGATCTGAACATTCATGCCACAATAAAGAAAATTACATTGAGAATTATGCTAGGTAGCATTCCACATCAAAAATTCCGTTTTATCATTTACCTACTCGAGGACGAGCAGGAATTAAGCTTGGGGATGCTTGATACGTCTCCAACGTATCTATAATTTTTTATTGTTCCATGCTATTATATTACCCCTTTTGGATGTTTATGGGCTTTATTTTACACATTTATATCATTTTTGGGACTAACCTATTAACCGGAGGCCCAGTCCATATTGCTGTTTTATTACCTGTTTCAGTATTTCGAAGAAAAGGAATATCAAACAGAGTCCAAACGGAATGAAACCTTCGGCATCGTGATTTTTTGGAATAATATCATCCTGGAGGCTTGGAGATCAAGTCAAAAGATACTCGAGGAGCCCAGGAGATAGGGGCGCCCCCCCCCCCCCCCCTACAGGGCGCGGCCCCCTGTCTCGTAGACCCCTCGAGCACCCCCCGACTGACTTATTTCGCCTATATAACCCTACGTACCCTAAAGCCATCGAATATCAAGATAGATCGGGAGTTCCGCCGCCGCAAGCTTCTGTAGCCACCAAAAACCTCTTGGGAGTCCGTTCCGGCACCCTGCCGGAGGGGGAACCCATCACCTGTGGCCATCTTCATCATCCCGGCGCTCTCCATGACGAGGAGGGAGTAGTTCACCCTCGGGGCTGAGGGTATGTACCAGTAGCTATGTGTTTGATCTCTCTCTCTCTCTCTCTCTCTCTCTCTCTCTCTCTCTCTCGTGTTCTCTCTATGGCACGATCTTGATGTATTGCGAGCTTTGCTATTATAGTTGGATCTTATGATGTTTCTCCCCCTCTCTACTCTCTTGTAATGAATTGAGTTTCCCTCTTGAAGTTATCTTATCAGATTGAGTCTTTTATTTGAGAACACTTGATGTATGTCTTGCCGTGTTTATCTGTGGTGACAATGGGATATCATGTGCCACTTGACGTATGTTTTGGTGACCAACTTGCGGGTTCCGCCCATGAACCTATGCATAAGGGTTGGCACGCGTTTTCTTGACTCTCCGGTAGAAACTTTGGGGCACTCTTTGAAGTACTTTGTGTTGGTTGAATAGATGAATCTGAGATTGTGTGATGCATATCGTATAATCATGCCCACGGATACTTGAGGTGACAATGGAGTATCTAGGTGACATTAGGGTTTTGGTTGATTTGTGTCTTAAGGTGTTATTCTAGTACAAACTCTTTTATAGATTGATTCGAAAGAACAACTTTGAGGTGGTTTCGTACCCTACCATAATCTCTACGTTTGTTCTCCGCTATTAGTGGCTTTGGAGTGACTCTTTGTTGCATGTTGAGGGCTTGTTATATGATCTATCTATGTTATTATTGTTGAGAGAACTGGCACTAGCGAAAGTATGAACCCTAGGCCTTGTTTCCTATCATTGCAATACCGTTTACGCTCACTTTTACCATTAGTTAACTTGCTGTTTTTATATTTTTAGATTACAAATACCTTTATCTACCATCCATTTGCACTTGTATCACCATCTCTTCGCCGAACTAGTGCACCTATACAATCTACCATTGTATTGGATGTGTTGGGGACACAAGAGACTCTCTGTTATTTGGTTGCAGGGTTGTTTGAGAGAGACCATCTTCATCCTATGCCTCCCACGGATTGATAAACCTAAGGTCATCCACTTGAGGGAAATTTGCTACTGTCCTAAAAACCCGTGCACCTGCAGGCCCAACAACGTCTACAAGAAGAAGGTTGTGTAGTAGACATTAATGGTCTAGGCCTCCGGTTAGTAGGTTAGTCCCAAAAATGATATAAAAGTGTAGATTAAAGCCCATAAACATCCAAAACGGGTAATATAATAGCATGGAACAATAAAAAATTATAGATACGTTGGAGACGTATCACCGCACCAATGTGAGCTCCTCCACTGTTTCTCTCTTGCCACGGTCTCGATCTATCGTCGGAGCGCGTCTCCCGCGTGTAGCCGTAGCCGTCGTCTGTCACGGCCAGCGCCCGCCCCAACCCCGCGCCGTGACCACCCCATGCCCGCGCCTCGCCTCGCCTCCCTGCCAAGCTAGGCCGCGCCCGGGCCTCGTTCGCACCTGCACTAGGCCAAGCTCGCAGCCGCCCCGTGCTTATCCTCGTCGCGCCCCTGCACCTGACACCGCAGCCGCCGGCGCTGCACGCTGCCGGCCGTGCCCGACGCTGCCTAAAACTACTGCTGCTCACTTCTACTGCTGCTAATGCCCCTAGCGCTGTGCTACCTCTTGAGCACTGCGTTGGATTTCCCCGAAGAGGAGAGGATGATGCAGTAAAGTAGCGTAAGTATTTCCCTCAGTTTTTGAGAACCAAGGTATCAATCCAGTAGGAGACCACGCACAAGTCCCTCGTACCTACACAAAACGATAGCAACTCGCAACCAACGCTTAGGGGTTGTCAATCCCTTCACGGTCACTTACGAGAGTGAGATCTGATAGAGATAATTTTTTTGGTATTTTTGATAGATAGATGCAAAGTAAAAATAAAAGGTAAAGAAAAACAAAGCAAGTAAATAAAGTGATATAGATTTATATGATGAGAATAGACCCGGGGGCCATAGGTTTCACTAGTGGCTTCTCTCAAGAGCATAAATATTCTACGGTGGGTGAACAAATTACTGTTTAGCAATTGACAGAATTGAGCATAGTTATGAGTATATCTAGGCAATGATCATGTATATAGGCATCACGTCCAAAACAAGTAGATTGAAACAATTCTGCATCTACTACTATTACTCCACTCATCGACCGCTATCTAGCATGCATCTAGAGTATTAAGTAAAAACAGAGTAATGCCGTAAGCAAGATGACACGATGTAGAGGGATAAATTCATGCAATATGATAAAAACCCCATCTTGTTATCCTCGATGGCAACAATGCAATACGTGCCTTCCAACTCTTTCTGTCACTGAGTAAGGACACCGCAAGATTGAACCCAAAGCTAAGCACTTCTCCAATTGCAAGAACTACCAATCTAGTTGGCCAAACCAAAAAGGATAATTCGAAGAGACTTGCAAAGATAACTCAATCATACAAAAAATAATTCAGAGAAGAATCAAATATTTTCCATAGATAATACTGGATCATAAACCCACAATTCATCGGTCTCAACAAACACAGCGCAAAAAGAAGATTACATCGAATAGATCTCCATGAGAGAGGGGGAGAACATTGTATTGAGATCCAAAAAGAGAGAAGAAGCCATCTAGATACTAGCTATGGACCCGAAGGTCTGAAGTAAACTACTCACACTTCATCGGAGGGGCTATGGTGATGATGTAGAAGCCCTCCGTGGTGGATGCCCCCTCCGACGGAGCTCCGGAACAGGCCCCAAGATGGGATCTCGTGGATACAGAAGGTTGCGGCGGTGGAATTAGGTTTTTGGCTCCCATTCTGATCGTTTGGGGGTATGTAGGTATATATAGGAGGAAGGAGTATGTCGATGGAGCTTCGAGGGGCCCACGAGGTAGGGGGGCGCGCCCAGGGGGGCCCTCCACCCTCGTGACCTCCTCGTAAGCTTCTTGGAGTAGGGTTCAAGTCTACTGGATCACGTTCGGTTGGAAAATCACGACCCCGAAGGTTTCATTCCGTTTGGACTCCATTTGATATTCTGTTTCTTCGACATACTTAAAAAGGCAAAAAAACAGCAATTCTGGGATGGGCCTCCGGTTAATAGGTTAGTCCCAAAAGTAATATAAAGTGGAAAATAAAGCCCAATATAGTCCAAAACAGTAGATAAAGTAGCATGGGGCAATCAAAAATTATAGATACGTCGGAGACGTATCAAGCATCCCCAAGCTTAATTCATGCTCGTCCTCGAGTAGGTAAATGATAAAAAAAAGAATTTTTGATGCGGAGTGATACTTTGGCATAATTTCAATGTAAATCTTCTTAATTGTGATATGAATATTCAGATCCAAAAGATTCAAGACAAAAGTTCATATTGACACAAAAATAATAATACTTCGAGCATACTAATCAAAGCAATCATGTATTCTCAAAATAACATGGCAAAAGAAAGTTCATCCCTACAAAATCATATAGTTAGGCTATGCTTCATTTTCGTCACACAAAGATGTTCCCAACTTCTATACCCCCGATGACAAGCCAAGCAATTGTTTCGTACTTAAATAATCTCAAACTTTTTCAACTTTCACGCAATACATGAGCGTGAGCCATGGATATAGCACTATGGGTGGAATAGAATATGATGATGGGGATTGTGTGGAGAAGACAAAAAAGGAGAAAGTCTCACATCAACTAGGCGTATTAATGGGCTATGGAGATGCCCATCAACAGATATCGATGTGAGTGAGTAGGGATTGCCATGCAACGGATGCACTAGAGCTATGAATGCTCAACAAAAGAAAACTAGTGGGTGTGCATCCAACTTTCTTGCTCACGAAGACCTAGGGCATTTGAGGAAGCCCATCGTAGGAAAATACAAGCCAAGTTCTATAATGAAAAATTCCCACTAGTATGAAAAACACAACTTATGAGACTCACTACATGAGGAACAAGGTGCTACTTTGAAGCACAATATATGAGACTCTCTACATAAAGAACAAGGTGCTACTTTGAAGCACAAGTGTGGAAAAAGAGATAGTAGCATTGCCCTTTTTATTTTCTCTTTTTTGGGCCTTTTTGGCCTTTTTTTGGGCAATGCTCTAATAATGATGATCATCACACTTCTATTGATTACAACACAAGGATTACAACTCGAAACTTAGAACAAGATATGACTCTATATGAATGCCTCCGGCGGTGTATTGGGATGGTGCAATGAATCAAGAGTGACATGTATGGAAAATAATGCATGGTGGCTTTGCCACAAATACAATGTCAACTACAAGATCATGCAATGGCAATATGACAAAAGTAATGCATGTCATGATGATGATGGTGGAAGTTGCATGGCAATATATCTCGGAATGGCTATGGAAATGCCATGATAGGTAGGTATGGTGGCTGTTTTGAGGAAGATATAAGGAGGTTTATGTGTGATAGAGCATATCGTATCACGGGGTTTAGATGCACCAGCAAAGTTTGCGCCAACTCTCAAGGTGAGAAAGGGCAATGCACGGTACCGAAGAGGCTAGCAAAGGTGGAAAGGTGAGAGTGCGTATAATCCATGGACTCAACATTAGTCAAAAGAACTCACATACTTATTGCAAAAATTTAGAAGCCATCAAAAATTCAAGTACTACGTGCATGCTCCTAGGGGGATAGATTGGTAGGAAAAGGCCATCGCTCGTCCCCGACCGCCACTCATAAGGATGCACAAGCCAGGTACACTTCATGTTTCAAATTTGTTACACAACTTTAACCATACGTGCATGCTACGGGACTTGCAAACTTCAACACAAGTATTTCTCAAATTCATAATCACCCAACTAGCACGACTTTGATATTATCACCTCCATATCTCAAAACAATTATCAAGCATCAAACTTATCTTAGTATTCAATTCACTCAAAAGAAAGTTTCACATATCTTGAACACCAAGTATATTAACATTAAGCAAATTACCATGCTATTAAAGACTCTCAAAATAATCTAAGTGAAGCATGAGAGATCAATAGTTTCTTTAAAACAAATCCACCGACGTGCTCTTAAAAGATCTAAGTGAAGTACTAGAGCAAAAATTATCACGCTCAAAAGACATAAGTGAAGCACTATGAGCAAAACTATCAAGCTCAAAAGATATAAGTGAAGCACATAGAGTATTCTAACAAATTCCAAATCATGTATGGCTGTCGGGGGTTGGGTGCGACATATGCCAAAGGATGGCTTATCATGGTGGGGGCGAGTAGAATGTCGCCGGTGCCTGGAAACGGGATGAGGCGAAGACATGCACGCCGGCGGATCTTACCCAGCTTCAGGGCTCTCCGAGGAGATAACACCCCTACTACTGCTCTGCGGGGTCTCCGCATGGTCACTAAGGCAAAGTGAATACAAGGTTGCTCCTAGAGCTGTTTCTGGAGGTAGGAGAAGCCAAGGCTAGCTTTCTCCTCCCGGTATGATCTGGTCTGGTGCTAATGGATTCGAACCCTTTGCATGGGTGCCCTGGGGGGTTTATATAGGCCTACCCGCCAGGGGTACAATGGTAAAACCGGCTAGGTGCGGGTCCCAGCCGTCTGTCTCTCAGGCCGCCGTCTTCTCCGCCGACTCCTAGGGCCCGCCGACTGGCCTGGTATGAGGACGTCAGCCCTTGTCCGCCGCGGGCGGGTCTTGCCGGTTGCAGATTACTGTAGCCGTGCTTCTAATGACGCTGGCTTGGTCACGGGGTCATGGCAACAATGCCGTCGCATGACGGGTGATCACTGTGGCCATTCCCCCGTCGTGTATGGTTAATGGCATGTGGGGCCCGTGGGAGGGGCCGGCCGACTCCTGGGGGCCGACTCCCAACGGGTCCGACTCTTGGCGCTCTTGCCGTCTTCAGTACTCTCGTTGACTGGTAGGCCCCGCCATCTCCGGGCCGTACAGACAGGCTGTCGTGGGCACAGGGCTCCGCCCCCACGGGCTGATGTCAGGGCCGGCATGGCAACAGTGCCGCGCCGGACAGAGATCTCCGTTGGTACGGCGCACTGTGGCCATGCCTGCCCTTAAATAACAGGGTGGTTGGAGTCGCAGGCCGACTCCCCATAGTCGGCTTCTTTGGAGTCGCCTCTGGGACTCGGCTTATCTTGGAGCTGCCTCTGGGACTCGGCTTATCTTGGAGCCACTTCTTGGACTCGGCTTGACTGGGAGTCGCCTCTGGGACTCGCGGGGTGCAGCCTGCCCCAATGTCTTGAAAGGCTCTGGGACTCGGGTTAGCCAACCCGTGGCCCATTACTCCAACAGTAGTCCCCGAAGCTGGTGAGGCTCCGAGAGTGATACGTCGTGGGGCCTCAACAGTTTCATTCTTCTGGTGGGGGAAATCAGGCCTGGCTGGCCGTCTTCCTTCAGGCCGACTAGCTGGAGTCGGGTTCACAGAGGGTCATCTTGCTTCAAACCGACGAGCTAGAGTCGGATTCACTGAGGGCTGTCTTGCCCCCTAAGGAGTTTCGAACGACGCGGAGGGAACCAGGCGGCGTGCCTGATACGCTTCCCCGCGGCCGCCCGC